>BRXU01000016.1:1382500-2755000 GCA_030267565.1 Pleodorina starrii
GGGCCAGGATCATTTGACTTGCCGGGCTGAGACTCAGTCCAGGGCTGCAGTCCACAACCCAACGGGCCAATCTGTCATGAACCCCGCAACCCGCAACCCCGCGCACCTGTTCGAGCTCCTGCTGCTTGAGCTGCATGAGTCGCGATATGCTTTCATAGTTCCGCTGGACTGACACGAGGGCAAGGGTTTTGTCCCGCAGCTCCTCGGCGATTGCGTCCTCTGCCCGGTCTGTGCCGCCGGCCCGGCGCTGCATGATGGTCCGCAGTTCTGCACCTCGTATATAGGATCCCCCTCCGAATGCTCCCTACGAAGCTGGCTCCCTGGCCGCTAAAAGAGGAAGAATGCTGCCCGCTGCCCAGGCCATCGTTGTCCGCCTTCAACGCGCACCAGTGAAGGCCTGAGCGCCGCTTTCGTTAAGTCTTCAACATATCTAGCTGCCACACCTAACACTGGTGCAAGTTTTGTCACGAGGGACGTGTATTACAAGTCCAGCTAGAAACTTGAATCTGTCAGCTTCGCTTGCAGGTTCGCATTCCAAGATGATATCGCATTTGAAGTGTCATGGTCATCGTCTGGAGGTAAGTCACAATAAAAAACGACGGAGGATTTTGGGAAAATGGAACACAAAGGCTGTAAAAATTATCGGGTTCTGCTAACGGTTACAGGCGCCTGAAGGTGCAAAATGAAATGTATTGTTATAAGCTCCAACTGTCAGCAGAGTATCTAGCTAGCGCACAGCCGTTTGTTTGTCCGACACTCCCTAACCAACTACGGTTCACCTTTGATGCGTCTGCCTGAACGGCCGGGCAGACCTCCGTAAGAGCATATCCATTGTTAGCTCGGGACTGATTGGGTCCATTGGGAGTGGCCGTGCCGAACCCGCGCATGGGACGCGGAGGCCACTTACCTCCACTTCCACAGCGGTGGTGCCCCCCGGAATACCGGCATTCCTCGCAAACATCGCAACGACGTATCTCAGCAGCCCAAGGAGGGCTTCATGGCAGTAAAATTGCACCTCACATCGTAAATAACTCATGACAAGCGGCCCTGGGGATGCAATCGCGGTTCGCACAGCCGGTTCGCACACGGTTCAAAACAGGCAATACCCAGCAATACCCGAAATACGCCCCCAGCTCACGGGCCCCCCGCCCGCCAGTTGTGTTGAAGCTTGAGATTAACAAGTTTTTATTTAAGCCATAAGCACGAGACTCAGACACAAGTTCACGGGGACGCCTCGTCGGTGGAGTCTGTTGGGTCCCGACGATACGCTTGCAGTCCGTTGCCAAGCCTGCCTTTGTAGCAGGGACCAAAATGGCTGTGGCGCATCGTCCAGCTTACGCTGTCAACTCGGCCAGGACGGCCCGTCCAAGCCGAGGAGTGAGTGCTGCATCATGTCCGGGGTATTGCCGCTACTGCTGCGGTGTGCCTTGGAGCATGAAAGCCGACTCTGCGTTGCCGCCGAGGCTATCCGTACGAAGAGCACTTTGAGGCCATTCATCCACAGTACATAACAATGCAGCAGGACGCATAAGACTGTTCTCATCCGGGATTGAACCGGAGACCTTCAGAGTGTAAATCTGACGCGATAACCTCTACGCCATGAGAACCGATGACATTGGGGTGTTAGTACAAAATGATATTGCAATGCAGCCATGTGGCCTCGGCCGCACGTTGTGGTTCGCTTAGCGGCTCGCTCTCCTTTCGTGGGGAAGGCGCTGGGGCTGTCCAGCTTGTCGCAACTGTAGGCTTCGGTCACGACAGTGTCGGGTGCATTACGTGCATTACGCACCCGCTGTCCACTGAAAACCTTCTTATTCCGGTTGCGCAGTTTGCAAAGTATGGCGTCTAGCAGACGCCACTGCCAGCAAAAGCTGAGAGCTGCGCGGTGTTCTGGGTTACCGCATGCGACACTGCTCACAACAAGGGGTTGGTGTCGGCTTCCTTGAAGCCGGAAAAAGGGCGGGGCCCCGTTCAATCCGTATGGTTTAAGTTGAGTGCTAGGGCGGCGAGGGCGTGAAGTGTGAGAGTGTCGACATTCCTGCTGATAGACAGCCAGAGCTGTATATCCGAAATGCCTGCGGCTTCAGCAATCCGCCCCATGTATAGCATCGCGCTCCGTCTCGGCACTGTGCAACTCTTCCCGCGAGCGCATTGCTTGGCTTAAGTAGCTTGACAGTAGACATACATGGAGTGTATCATTCACATATCACGCAGGCTGACTTGCAAATAGAAGGACAGCGGATCTGTTTGCGAGGGTCGCGACGACGTGCACTTGCCGCCGACGGGAGTGCACAGGCTTCGCTACCAAGGTATCCGCCGTATCGTAGAGCAGGCTTCACAACTTTAACATTAGGACAGGGACGGTAGAAGTCCCCTAGGTTGCCGACTGCACTTGTTGGGCGGCCCGCAGAAGACCGCCGCGTCGTGCGTGCAATTTGCCGCTTGGCGTCCGACAACCAGCAGTTCGCCCCTAATGGTTTGTCCCATGCAACCTTTGTTGTTATAGTAATATGCGTCAAGTCGGTCGGACCAGCTAGCAGAGCTGCTGTGGTGTGGTCGCGGGAAGAATGTTCGCAATGCAAACTTAGTTGGTCGCCGAAACGAAGATTCATTTCACGCCGTCATGTCAGAAATCCACTTTGAGGAACGATGAATCTTCGGTAATTAATTATAGGCCGAGAGGTGTTGGTTTGACCTCGGCCTCGGTCCATGGAGACTGCCAAACTGGTTTTTACTCATGCGATGTTGGGTTCCTATAATAAATTTACCATGCAATAAAGAATGTAATATTTTACATGTGCAGCCTTTAAGTTGGCCGAGAGTCTACACTTTGGTTAGGACACCACAGTCCACAGTCCACAGTTCACAGGCACGGACATGGGCAATCCTACAGGGCGGGGCCCCCCTGGGCGCTTCGCGCTGGGGCCCCGCCCAAAAACTCCGACCCGTGGGTCAATACGGTGCAACGCAGCCCGGGCCCGTGCGGATGTTCACAGCGACCGGCAGCGATAACAAACAGTGTCAAGTGCGGTGTTGGAGCCGTTTCACCGGCGCTGCTCAGGGTCCGCTGTAAACCGGTTAGGTCCGTTTGGTTCGAGCTCTGGAGTCCCCTTCAATACATACGTTGCATCACCTGCTTATCAACAACGCAAACGCAGCGAGAGAGCTTCCGTTCCGCTTCGCTTCCAGCTGTCGTGCACCGTTGGTGTCGGTACATTTCCGGGACAAATGCCCGGTGAGGGCGCGGAGAGACGCTAGGAGGGACCCTCGAGCGTATCCGAACGTATCTCCATCTCATGGGAGATATTTCGGTCGTACTGCTCGTCCAATCGAGCTTCTACCTAGGCGCGAGCGCTTCCTGCTGGAAGCGCTTCGCTTGGTCATTACGATGCCTGAAGATATATGATTCTGTAACATACGGTCAGGTCCTCAGCATCGACATTCGCTGCGGCATTAGCCCAAGCCGCCACAATGATGCTTCACATGCACTAGCGCGGCGCTGGCCAGGCCTGATCAACCTGGCTGGCTGCCTTATCGCTTGTGCATTCTAGTAGTTAGCTCAGCAACACTGTCGCTCGCGCGCGCAAAGGCGCCGAGCTCGAACCTCAAGCTAGGAAGAAGGAGCGCGGCCTCGCCCCAGCGGTCAGGCCTCGGGGCCAGTACTGGATGCAGTGAGCCCGGCTGCAGTCCACACCAGCCGAGCCCACACCAAGCGAAGCCAAGCCCTTGCACCCGTCCGCGAGCGGCTTTCGGGCTTCGGCACCTAGCTGAGGTCTGCAGACCATAGCTAGGTGTTAATTTCCAACGGCACGCACGCCGTTTGGACGGTAGCCGCGAGAGCTGCCACATCGCTGCCACGGAGCACTAGGTCAGGTCCTCGCGCCACGAGGCGCTCATCACTCTGGAAGCTTTACAAGACGCAATGTCAGCCTTTCAGCTCGCCGACGCCTTCGAACGTCTTCCAAGTGCGCGACGAGTATGATGCCCCGCGCTATACACAGGGCTCCTACCTCGCGTGCCCGCATCGCCAGCCGACCGGCGTCACCTAAGCGCTTTAAACAGGGCTCAGGCCGCCCACCAGGCGGGCCTGTGTGGCCCGGGCGTCTTGTGGCCTGACCCTGTTTAAAGCGCTTAGGTGACGCCGGTCGGCTGGCGATGCAGGCACGCTAGGTAGGAGCCCCGTCTCTCGCGGGGCATCATACTCGTCGCCCACTTGGAAGACGTTCGAAGTCGTCGGCGTCGTCGGCGAGCTGAAAGGCTGACATTGCGTCTTCTAAAGCCTCCAGCGTGATGAGCGCCTCGTGGCTCGAGGACCTGGCCTAGGTCCTGAGCTGCTCCGTGGCAGCGATGCGAAGCTGCTGGCGTAGATTTGTATGTGTGTGTGTGGGGGGGGCTTGGCAGTACGCAGGACCGCAGCCCCGTTGTCCCCAGACAACCTTCAAGGGTGGGCTAGGATTTGTTTGCTCAGCGCCGGGTGCGGCCAGTGACGGCTGTTTTGCAGCCTGTCTTCCGAGGACCTCCAATGCCCGCTAGCATGCAGGCCGCCCGGAAAATGCCGCGCTGGAGCTGTTGCTGCGGTGCGGCCTGTCACCCTGTTTTCACCCTTTGTCGTTCAGCTGTGCTGCTAGGGTGCATTACGGTAGTTGCGGAATGCGGGTATGGTAGGAAAAGAACGGAATCAAGGAAAGAGGAGAGGAGGACAGGCAGTTGTCTGCGGCCTGGCCCGGACAAAGTGCAAGCGGCACGGATGTAAACATGAATCGCAGGCGGCTGTGGGCCCTGTGTCCCTCCGCGTCAAACGGCGAAAGGCAATCGTGGAAGGGAGGATCGCAGATCGCGCCTCCGTGTGGCCCCAGCTAGAGAGCTCGTGCAGAGACCCGGTTTGGCCTTGGCTTCAGCTGCTTGGAACGGTTAGCGCACAGTCAAACCGCGCGGCATCGCCGATGAGTCTACTACGCCCGGGAAGGGAGGGGGGCAGCCCCGCTGCAGGCGGAGATCCGTCAGTTACTTGCCTCAGTTGCCTATTGCTGCAAGTGTGCAGATCAACGCTTGCGCTTTCGATAAATCGGCTGTGTCCTGCGCCATGTCGCAGCAGCTCTTGGCCACGGACGGGTTCACCAGCGCGAGTCGGCCGTGTCTGCCTGTGCCCTCAATCGGTGCGTTTTCCGCCTGCAGTCAAATTATCAATACTTGCAGTAGATCCACAGAAGCCTCAGAATAGCAACTGTCAGGGCTGGCCCTGGCAGCTGCTGACCTCGACAGATCGCAACTAGAAACTGTCCCCCCAAAGCGTTGCCTGAAGGTCGTAACACTGAAACTGTTTCTGCATACGTTTGATGAATCCCATCACGTATCGGCCAAACAGTTGGTCAGTTGACAAATCAAGGGATCGAGGATCGTCGCCACAACGAGTACATATGAAAAGGCACTGCGCCGCGGGTGGCTTAGCTTTGCATCATCTGCTGGGGTTAAGGAATAACTTCCTAAGGCATGCGTCCCCGAGGAAACCCTCGTGCCTCGTCCCACTGGTTTCGGCCGTATTGTCGTACAGTTAGCGCACTGGCATCCTTCGCCGTGAGCACTGGGAAAGTTGAATCTCTACCGTTTCTCCAATGGTGGCTGGGTGTCAAAGGTCTCATTGCAAGCCGGCAATTACACGCAATGCATGCCCGAGCCGTCCCACATTGAATCAGCTTTCTTATTTAATCAATCCTCACTGCGATAGGTTCAACACATTGTTTTTTGACCACCGATGACCGCCACGTGGCTGACCGCCACCGGCGAGACGCTACGCGTGCGAGAAGTATGGGGAGACAATCTCGAAGCAGAGTTCACGCTTATCCGGGACATCGTAGAGGCCTACCCCTATGTGGCCATGGACACAGAGTTCCCCGGGGTGGTGGCCAAGCCAATTGGGACGTTCAAGAGCAGCCGGGAGTACCTCTACCGAGCGCTGAAAATGAACGTGGACATGCTCAAGCTTATCCAGCTTGGTCTCACGTTCACTGACGCCAAAGGCAGCCTTCCGCACATGAATGGGGAGCTGTGCGTTTGGCAGTTTAACTTCAAGGGCTTTCGCCTTGCGGACGACGTCTACGCACAGGACAGCATCGAGCTGCTGAAGCAGTCGGGCATCGACTTTGCGCTGCACGAGGCGCGGGGCATTGACGTGCACCGGTTCGGGGAACTGCTTATGACGTCCGGAATCGTGCTCAACGACGACGTGCGGTGGATTACCTTCCACAGCAACTACGACTTCGGCTACTTGTTGAAAATTTTGACTTGCCAGCCGCTGCCCAACACGGAGCAGGAGTTCTTCGAGCTGCTCAACATCTACTTCCCCAACATCTTTGACATCAAATACCTCATGCGCTACTGCGACAACCTCCACGGTGGGCTAAACAAGCTGGCCGAAATGCTCGAGGTGCAGCGCATCGGGCCGCAGCACCAGGCCGGCTCGGACAGCCTGCTCACGTCCTTCACCTTCATCAAGCTGGCCGACAAATTCTTCCACGGCATCGAGGGCGCATCGAAGCACATGGGGGTGCTGTTCGGCCTAGGTGAGCGGGGCGAGAAGCCACGCAGGGGTGTCGGCGGTCCCAGCAGAGGCGACGACGGAGATGAGTCCGCCCCACCTCCATTTCTTTCGGCAGGTTGCTGTTGTACTGTTGTGACCCTATGGTGACCCCGCACGCGACGCAACCCCCCCTGCTGCGCGACGCAACCCCCCCTGGAGCATATCACTCCCTAACCCCCCTGCTGCTGCTGCCGGAACACGCGGGCCCCCGCCACGTACCCCGCAGGTGTGGAGGGCGCCCCCGAGTCTAAAGGGCAAGATAACGGCTCGTAACGCAGTCGCCGCTCGGCTGCAACAGTACGCTAATGCACCCTGTATGCTGTGGCGCGCTGCCGCCGGCTGTACCGACTCGTCGCGGAGAGGATGCCCCCCCCCACTGGACTCCGGCCTATACGTGGATAACCCCACTGGACCACTGGACCAGGGGCGCTGCGGTCCCACATTGCGACGGCGCGCAGTCGGGCCGTGGCATGTGCAGTGGTTGGCGCTTTGTCGCTCGCGCGTTGCGGCGCCGCGGGCCCTGCGCTGGCGGGGCCGTTCGTGGGTGTTGGGAGTCCGGCGCCCGGGCGGGAGGTGTAAGCGATGGCCGTTCGAAGGGGCTGTTCGTGAATGTGCTCGGGCCTGGTGCCTGAGTGCCGCACGTGGGTGCCTCGGGCCGGGGGTTTGCGTGTCGCCTTCGGAGTTATCCGAACGGCCGGCGCAGTCGCATCATGCATGTGTATGACATGAATGTCGTTTGGTGCTCGTGCCTGGCCGGTCTGAGACAACTCTGCGTCTTTGTTGTACAGTACTTTTTTTGATTACCCATTTCGTTTTGTTGACTTTGTTTGTGGGGCGGACTTGGTGTGGGCGGGCAGGGGCGCGCCTGTCGCCGGCCCGCCCGCCCGCCCGTGACTTGACGTTTCGCTTGCGACCCTGCCCTCCTGCGCTGGGGCGGCGCTGCGCCACCCTCACCCGCGTCTGTGTCAGGGGGAAAGAGGCTGCGGCGGCGAAAGGACGAGATTGTTCGGCAGATTACCTTGATTCCGCCTTTTTGACTGACGGACGGAGGAGGGAAGTGGCTGCGCGGTGTTGAGATTCGTTTCATACCTGCGGCAGCAGGCAGCACGGTAGCTTGGACCAAACAGTTTGGCCCGCTTTGGACCCAGCTAAGAGCCGTGTGGAAGATCGAAACAACATCTCTCTTGTGCAGGGAGGAGAGGCGCAAAGCCGTCGAGGAGAGGCGAAGCGGGTCTCGGGTGTGACGCCAGGTACTTGGGGCTGGCTGTGCGGATCAAGGTCACGCTGATACGTGGCATGGTGCATCGTACCTGGCGCCATGGGGGCTGTGCGGAGGGAACGGGGGAAGGCACCGTGACCCGCGGTCCCATGCAGGTCGAATTGGGTCGGTCGGTGAGCTGTTGGACTGCCTTTAGTGGGGCGGGCCTGGGGCGGGAGAGCCGCATGCGGCAGGGCTGCAAGTGGCAGGGCTGCGGAACGGGGGTCCCGTCAACTAATGGACGCGCGCGATTATTTGACTTCGGTCTTCGGTCGTCCCTGCCGATGCATAACGCAAGCACGCAGGCGTATGGGCGTGGTCGGTGGCTGTCTGACCGAGTCGACCCAGCCATGCGCTCCTGTCTGGCGGGGGACTGGCGCGCTTGGGATGTACCGGTATACCCACAGCACGTGTCTTTTGACAGCCTCTGTCGGCGCAGCGGGCTCGCGCCCCCGCCTGCCCACGCGGGCAGGAACACGTGTTATGTAAACGTGAAGCGCGTTGCAACCTCTGCACGCTGCCAGGATGAACTCGCTAGGCGTGCCGTGAACTCGCCTATGCTGTGCTGTCCTGCGCTTTTTGTTGTTGTTGGGCGCAATGCCGTGTCTCGCGCTGTGGGACCCACCCAGTCCTGAAGGACCCGGGCTGACCTCGTGTGGGGCAGCAACCAGCTGCTCTGGGTCGCCGGTGCGCCTGAAGGGTTGTTGTCGTTGCCAGCAGTGTGGCCCAAACGAAGCCCCAAAAGATGGCATTTCCCCGGCCAGGTGCGCCGTCAAACTTCCTCGGGCTGGATGACGAGCAGTCTTGGGGGCACGGATCCCCCCCCCCCACAGAGGCGTTTCGCGCCGGGAGATCCAACTCAAAGCCCAGGCTCGTACTTCCGGGCCGTCCGCTTCGCAGACGGCAGCCAGGGGCCCAGCACTTGCAGCTCCACAGAACGCTCTTGCCGGGTGTAGAAGAGGCGGCCCCGCAGCAAGGATTGCTGTCCAGGAAACGCGTTCCGATGTTCCGAGGTTGTCCGTGGGTACAGGCTCTTGAAAGTGGCAAGCAGCGGCGCACTCTTTAGAGTCCGGTCTCAGCCAGGTTGCCTGCCGGCGCCAGCGCAGACGCAGGCGCCGCCACAGCCGCCTCCGCCGGTTCCGGCGGGCCCCGCCCCCCCACCGTGAGCCCAGAGTGCGACCGTGCTTGCGCCTAACGCCGCCCCCGCGCTAACCTTTGCCGTCTGCATCCATGGCACACGCTCAACGCCTGTATGCCAGGCGTCAGGAGTCCTTTATCAATCCCCGGTACAGGTAGCAGCACTATTTATTTTAGTGGCAGGCTTGCAGCCCCTGTGTGCGTGCGCACTAAGAGCCGAGATCGGAGGCCTGGATTGGGCGTAGGGCGTACGTGCTTGGGGTGGGTGGCTTAGTTTGGCAAAGGTAGGGCTTACGTGCGCTTGGGTGGCTTAATCTGGCGAAGGTGGCCTGTAAGAGTGGAGTGCCACGCACTGCCGAGTTGTGCGACCGGCTTGTCGGGCCCTGTCGGGTAGACCGGAGGCGCAGCGGGCCGCGCTTAGAACCGAGCAGGTGAGGGTTGCTACGCAGTGCAAGTGCGTCAAGCCGGCACACACGAATGCCCCTGTATGTCAGTACTGGTTACCGATTTTGGTTCTAAGAACCAAAAGAGGTTTATGTCCCTGGGTACAGCGTGGGACCCAGGACGTGGGACCCGTACAGCGGTAAAAAGCAGTACCAGGAAGGTACGCGCAACGCGAAAATGCTTCGGGCGAGCTTACTGCACACTGCGGACGACCGTAGAGGAGACGGAACAGAATGAGGAACGGAAAGCACAAAACAGTCCGGCCCGGGCAGGGCTGGGCGATATAATCGCCCCCGTGACGACCAGAACTGAAACGACCACCAACAACCAACATAACGCGACCGCGTCTGAGAAATTTACACACATAAGTAGTGGAAATGTTGCCATGCGCAGCTATTGCCATGTCAACTAGGACAGACCTTGGGCAAGGGCAATGAAGGTTGGGAACGGGTGGGACAGCGAAACGTGTATTACTTGAATGTAACGTGTATGCATACAATAATGGTAACAGAGGGCATAAAAACGGCCGGGCAGGGCAGGGCGGGGCGACATCTTGGCCCTCGTGACTACCAAAACGGCAACGGCCGCCAACGACCATCACAACAGCACAGCACTTGCCAGGGCGAGACACCACGTTCCAGTATCGCAACAACACATAAGTGCGTCCGCGAACTGCCACTGGCCGACCTCTTCGGCCGCGGCCAACGCGAAATTTCGACCGTAATGCAAAATACCTAGATAGGATAGGTCATTATGGCTGAAAACGGACGCGCGCGGACCTCCGCGCCCCAACGACGTTCAAATGGACAGGCGACAGTTCAGCAACTCGCTCACAGCCACATCAGCCCCAGGCTGAGAGGTAATATATTGACACCGAGGAGTTGAAGGGGTGGCTTCCGGCGAGCGCCCAGCTCTTCCTCGACGGAGCAGGACTTCGTCACATTCGAAATCATTTAGCCGCCCGGCTCCGGCCCCCAGTTGTTTGGGCCGCTTGGCAAGGCCCTCACGGGCACGCTACGCGTGTTGGTACCGCCCGAGGAGGCTGGGCCCGCGCTTGGGCCGCGGACGGATCAGCACGTGCCCCCAACGGAAGCTCCCAAGCGGCACCACACGCAGTGCAAGAGATCAGTGTTCTGCTCCGGAAAGGCGGGCTGGCACAGCTCTCCACCTCGCCAGCCGTCAAGCGGGGACGCCTTCAGCTGGGACCAGTCCGACTCCTACCCAGCGACCCGGCAGTGGAAGTGCAGCTGCCCATCACAAATGCGCACAAGATGGAGCGCCCCGTGTGGGAAATCAAGGGCGTTCACGTCAGCCTAGATCCTTGCGCCATCCCCGAGTTCCTCGCGATGTCCTACTCCACCCCGCGGCGCACATGGGACAAGACGGGGTTCCATAAGCCGGCGCCTCACCTGGACATACAGGCTCACGCCCAAAGATCGGGGGGGACCATTCACCATGCCTTGAAAACCGCCGCCACGGAAGGAGCTGGCGCGCCAGATGCAGCAGCTGCAGCAGTTGCCATAGCAACGCCAAGCCGCCCAGACCGCAGCTGTCCCGGCCCAGCCAGGCCCCTCGAGCGGGGTGCCGCCACCGTACGCAGCGGGCGTACAGCGGACCAGATGGGGGCCGGAGCCCGAGGTGGGAGCAAGAATACAGCACGCACCCACGGGGGTGGGCATCACGCCTGGCATATGACCCCACGCATTCCACCCCCACCCACGCCTCTGGCATTAGCCAACATCACTGCCACTGCAGCCGGAGCAGACACATGGGCCGCCATGGCGGCCGCGGCACCCAGGCTCCCGAACTCCATGTGGGCAAACCAGGCAGGGCCCCACCGGTCACCGTGACCGAAAGTAGTACAACGACTTAAACCCAGCAGGCCCTGCCGCCGCAGCAGGCCCCACCGCCACCGCGGACACAGCCGCCACTGCGGGCGCCATCCCTGCCTCGGGCCCCGCCATCGAGGCAGTCCCCACCGCCGCCGTGGGTGCCGCCGCCGCCGCCAGCCCCACAACTGCAGGCCCAGCCACCGGTACAGGCCCAGATGCAACGGCTGCCGACCCCGCCGCCGCCGCAGGCCCAGCCACGGATACAAACCCCACCACCGTCACCGACTTAACAGCCGCAGCTGCCATCGGCCCCACAGCCGGACCCCACGATGGCGGCAACCCAACCAGGGGTGAAGGCACAGGCGACTCCATGCATGGCGACGAAACAGGACACCGACACCGGGATGGAGGCGGCCACCACGTACGTCCACATCAGGGGTGCGGTGGCAGCAGTACCGCACGCAGGAGCGAGACCCATCGGCCGCCGCAGCCACTACAGCCCCTGCTTTCTGGTTCAAGTCAGGTCTTACGGGGGCAGGCAGCAGGCGAAAGGCTACCGGGGGCAAAGCCAGGCAGCGGCCGCAGCAGGAGTGCACACAGCCCGACCAGGGCTCAGCAGGCCCCGAGACCCCAAAGCGGAAGCGGCAACAGCTCGAGCATCTGTCCGACGAGGAGCGAGCCGAGCGCAACAAGGCGCAAAGGAAAAAGGCCCTGGAGGCCCGCAAGAGGAACATGGAGGAGCGGAAGGCTCAGCAGGCAGCCGAGGAGGCCACGGCGCAGTTAACTGCACTGCTGGCGACCGGCAGCCAGGCCAAGCCTTCGGACGGATCACAGATCCCCAGCCTTCAGCTGCAGGTGGCGGGTGCAGACTCCTCCACCGTCAAATGTCAAACCCCACACCCAGCACGAAGTTGCCCAACGAGGCCGGCAGCAGCTGAGCGCCCACGGACCAGCATCAAGGCAGGACGACGAGGAGGAGGAAGAGCACACCCCCACCGCCATGGAGGCGGCCCACCCCAACTAGATGCCAATCAGGGGGACGGGAAGAAGGCAGCAGCGGAACGCTGTATGTGCAAGGCCATCCACTCTGGATCGCCACGCACAACATGCATGGGCTGCTGGCGTCACATGGGAACCGTCTTTAGGCAGCAGTATGGCAGTGGGCAGAGCTGCGTGTGGATGTGGTGTCTCTACAGGAGACCCACCATACCAACATCCAGCACCAATGCCTCTTTACGCGGGACCTACGCCATGCAGCAATGCTGCAGGCGCACACCCAAGGTTGGCACGTAGCGGCGCACTCGTGGTCTGGCTCGACCCACACGCACCCGGCCAACACGCACCTGGCCCTATGCCGTGCGGGTGCTAGTGCACATATTTTGGGGACAATGAATACTATTTTCATATGCTGCGTGAGGACGGAGGTTGGGGGCGTCACCTTTCTGATCTGGGAAAGGGGTCGGCACTGGGAGAGGGCGTTCTGTGGGTTGTGCTTGCTAGCGCACCGATGCACGCCAGTCATGCAACACCCCAACGGAGCGTACAATACACTTGCAATCACTGTGCTTCCTTCGCCTGCCTCTCCTACTTCCGACTGCCGCTCGCCAACCCTGATGGAACCCGCTTTTTACCTGCACGGACGTGGCGGATGTGTTGGGCCTTGCAAGCTTGCATCCGTGTTTAGGACGTGTTCTTGGAGCCATGCCCTGGCCGCACATGAACCTCCTGATTAAAGGGCAACTGACTACCCAGGACTACCTACCTCTCCCTATTTCCGATGCCTCGGCTAGTGCGTTGGTTCCGCTGGTCCGCTACACACGGCCTGCTGACACCAAAAGCGGGACTGCCAGAGGCCCTTACTTGTAAGAACTGTCAGTACAGTGCAGTACAAGAGGTACAAGTCACGCCGTTCGCAGGTGCTGCTAGCTCTACGCCAATGGGCCGTGCTGGCCAGAAGCCGCGAAGCTCCCATAGTAGAGTTATGCAGGAATTCGCAACAGCCGCATTTGAAACATTTCCGGAGTGCTGCTTGTACATATCCGTACTGTACGCTTCCGGATATTTGTTCCCAATATTGTCCTACGCACTTTCATACACAAATTGTTAGTATAGTACATTTACTAAGGATTCGTCCTAACGACATCGCAATTGACTCTCTGTATTCCAGCTAATCCCTCCGACAGAAGCTGGGCAGCCAGGCACTGGCAGGCAAGGGCAGGCACAGGCAGGCAGAAGCCTGCAGAAGCCGGAACATCAAGCCTGTGGCTCCTTCATGTTCACCGGTATTATATTCTTGGTTGTTTTTTCTTGCGCTCTAAAAAGTGACGGGCAATCGCCTGGAGCCGAGTCGCGAGCGTTTGCGGAGCGGGAGCGCTGAGACCTGCTGAGACGACGAACGAATATGAACGAACCTGCGAGCTTGCGGGCCAACCAACAACCACCAATTTGTCATCGCAACTGTCAAAGGACTGATATACTCAAGCGAACGGCTCCTTGCTAAGAAGTTATGGAACTTCGTCCCCTAAAAAGCTCTACGGCCGCAAAATGTCGTCCGCATCTCCATTCCGCATCCACCGCCTGGTAGGCTTTTGGCAAGCTTTGCAACTGCAAGAATGGGGCAAATAACCCCATTTCCGCTCACTTTAGGGTGCGAAACAGCGCCCCATAGCAATATTGGGTTTGCACACAGTCCTGCCTGCCAACGCCGTAGCAGGCCGTAGCTCCAAACAAAACTTCGTTCTCCGCAGCCCCTTCTGAACCGAACCTTCCCTACCTTCCTACCCTTTCCGTGTCAACGTTGACGCGCTACTCGGACTGGTTGTGGTGCCCCCCCCCCATCATATTCTGGACTCTGGAAACCCTCCGGCTCATAGCAACAGCGGTTCTCGTCTAAAGAGTATCGGCTAGGTTCCTCTCCGGCATCGATTGCATCCAGGGGGCATCCCTTCGTGCAGCTGCAATCCTGTTGTCCCAAACAGATAAATTCGATCCACATTCTCCGTTTTGGGCGCAAGCGGCGCCGCATGGGCAGGAGGGTACATTGTCGCAGGCTGCACTCACTCGCTTTGCATCCAGTGCGTCGGGAATATGCCGAGAGGCCATTTGCAACCAACGCGCACAAGGCCAATCTTGTGCTCGCTGTCCCTCCCGGAGTAACTCTCAGAGGAGCGCGAATGTAGGTTGAGGGTTGGCGTGCAGCGTTATAATCCGATGTATGAATGTCTTTCAGACCGGTACGTCCCACTATCTCAGCCGCCCGTTATTATGGCCTCAGCGCTGCGGCGCGGTGCGCAAGTAGTCCTTGCCGAAATCTATAGCTAGACAGCGGCGGCAGTCAGTTTGACCGGTATTGCCGCCGGGCAGTTACCCCGCCGCGACGCAGCGTGAGCGCGGACAACCGGCAGCGAAATGTCCATGCGGCGTGCATATGCGGGGAGGTGATAGAAGGCATTTGTTCTGGGATTGTACAGTAGCCAAAGCCCTGAGAGAGGAGATGGAGACTGAACTAGATTACTACGGCACGATGATGGATAGAAAGAGCGTTTGGCTAGCCAGTCCCCCTTTGACGGTACATAAGTATGTTTGGGAGGTTGTATGCCTGGCAGCGATAAGCGCGCTTGACGTGGGAAGGCGACTGTTGTATAGGGAGGGCGGTGGAGATACCCTTACATCTCCGGCTCTAAACAAGATAAGCGCAACAGTGGTAGCGGAGTTTTGGGGACGTTTGACTGCCTTTGCGGCGCAGGATATTCCTTTGCGGGGTTGGGATATGGTTCCGTCAAACCATCCGTTCCTTTCACGGAATGGATCTGGGCAAATCGTCTGCTCATTGCCGGAAACGCATAACGAATGATATGTTGGACAGAACAAGAAGGATAGGGTTTGGTTTGGTTGTTTGCTATTTATGCAATATCGTGGGGTACACCGCTGTTCTTTTGCTCCTTTCGTACGTACGTGGGTAGTTGCAGGATACGTGTGCTCGTCTTTAGGCCGGTCCAAGAGCGGCGGGGGAGGTTTTGCCTTGACTCCGATTCCCTTTTGCCTCCCCCTTCGCTAGCCTGGGTACCGTTTCGTTTCAGGGAATCGGAATTGGCACACGTAGTCGAAGACTTTCATCTCACAGAGTGGGATCCCTTTCCAATGAGGCGAATTCGCCAGTGAATTGGTTAGTGGCCTGGTCTAGATGTTCTATTGAACATTAGACCCACAGAGTCGTGCGATCGCACTATGTAGCTGTTATCCAGCTCCTCTGTAATTAATTAACGCGGCGCGACTGTCAACCCCTCAGTCACGAAGCGATACGCCATTAACGAAACCGCTTGAATCATGCAAGGAACTGCGCAAATCGAAGCTGGACTCAGTATAGGGAGCAAGATGCGGTACCTAAACTGGCGCGGCTGCTGTGCCGCGCTTCACTGCCTGCCTCAGTACTAATTTCGTCTTCCCTTTGTGGGATTCTGGGTGGGATGGGCGCTTCGCAGCGACCGCGGCTTTCGGGCCGTTCAGCCTGCCAGTTGGCTTCTCGTTGAAGAGTTGATTCGGCGTTTTCTCTCGGTCTTCGGCTGGTCGGCGTCTCCGGTTCGATGGTGGATGATCTTCTGTTCGCTGGGCATCTGGTGCTCCGCTCGTCGCCTGTGGAGCTTCGTCGACTGCGTGTACTTCTGCAAGCTGTCGGGGCCCAGCTTACGCGGCCGCTTTGGGAGGGGCGGCCGTTGCAGGAGCGCTTGCAATGATGATGCTTCGGTTTGGCGGCGCACGGCTCGCCGGCTGCCTGCGCTGGGCAGCAGGCTAATTCGCAATCGTCTGGATTTGCCTTCTTGCTAGGGCTGTGGGTTGCGTCGCTGACGCTTGGGTAGGAGGGTCCGCCCGTGCGGCCTTCTTTTTCGTAGCCCGTGCTGCCGCGTCCTACTAGGGGGCGCTCGATATAAAACAGGAATCGACTTTACAAGGGTCAGACTGTTCTGTCAGGTCGCGCTGTCATGATGCGACTCGGGGTGCTGATTTGGTTGCACCCTTGCGATGAACCAGGAGCTTGGTAGGCGCTTCCTGTCCAGGTGCTCGGTTGGGAGCTACTTGTGTGTTGTTTTCCAGGAGCATGGTAGGCGCTTCCTGTCCAGGTGCTCGGTTGGGAGCTACTTGCGTGTTGTTTTCCAGGAGCATGGTCGGCGCTTCCTGTCCAGGTGCTCGGTTGGGAGCTACTTGCGTGATGTTCTCCAGGAGCATGGTCGGCGCTCCTTGTCTCTGACTCTTTCACGCTTCGTGCGTCGTGCGGGCTTGGTGCTGGTGGGCCCTGGTGGCTTTGCGTTTGGCACCCCTTTGCGGGTGCCCCTGGGGTAGGATGAACAGTCTGTCTAGCCTGTACGGCTAGCGACCGGTGTGAAAACCGGTCCCCCTTGTAAATTCCGCATCCTAATTTCGTAAGGTTTCGTCCTCCGGGTCCTTCGCTGGAGGAAACGCCGCCTTGCATCCAACATCCAGTCAATATGAAGTATACATAGGTATGCACACGACAACTTGTTTGATTTCGTTGCCGTTCTTTGGAGTGTAAAGATAGTACGTACCGTACTTCAAAAGCCGTTATCTCTTTTCTCCGTCCCTTAGCGTTGCCAATGGCCATATGACTTTGCACAAAAAATGGTGGCTCTTTCTTGCTGCTACAAAGGTCTAATGGGCTACAAAATCTACACAACCTGGGCTGCGTCAGCTATCCTTATCACTATGCTTCTACCATCATACAAATGAATGGAACACGCCTGATCCAAACTTTGTCTAACATCTTAACGGCGCATCGTTAGTCACGTAAATGATGGCGTAGGTGTGCTCAGAAACTTTACCAGCAGCAGGGCCAAGTATGAGGTTGTGCGGCTGCTTCAAGCCCGTGCCTCCAAAGCCGACACCAGATTCAGTCAAGAGTCACAATGAAACTGCTGGAGACGGGCGGCAGCGTCTATCACAGGAGCTCTTGGGTCGCCCCTCTTCCGTTGCGTTTCAGGTAACGAACTCGCGCGCGACCTTGCTCATGCAGGCCAGCTCAATCAGTTACCGCACCACCACCACCACCACCACACGCCTCTGCAAAACGCAGGCGCTTCATGCACTTCGCGCTCGGCTTGCTTGCACGACGCCCCAATCGTGGGCAGCAAGGCTCGCCGAAAGCGCAGCGCTTGTTGCCGAAGCATGTGACGCCGGGGTGGTAGGGTAAGTATGTAGCATCAGCGGGATGGCAGCCGGGTGCGGCCGTCCAGTCATAATACCACCACTTGCTCACATCCATCGGAGCTTCAAGCGGCAACTGGGTTAGCCCGCCGGGGTCCATGCGTGCTTCTATAAAACCCATCAACACGCAAAATAATTTCCCAACAAACATGGTGCGCTGTCTGCCGCCCGGCGCGATGCACGGGGGTTAAGCGGCCAGGCTTCAACCATAGTCCGTTGTGGAGTCCATTGTGTCTTGCCATTGATTCAGAGGCCCGAGCGCAGGATCTCGTGCATCAAGGCACCAGCCCGGACACCCCTCACCGGCTCCCATGGGGTGTGTGTTGCGGACTGTTTCCTGTACACACCCACGACCCGTGCGCCAACGTGCGTTGTTACCCCCGTCTCTGGGCGGCGGTTGTGGCGGCAAAGTTGCGACGGCGAAATCGTAACGGCGGCGGTTGCGGCAGCCCAGCCGGTGCGGCGGCGGCGGCGGGCTCTGCACCTCCCTCCGCAACACGCAACTCACGCAGCTCAATCGAGTACGGCGTTCGAGTGCGGCAATCGAAGGCCCACGAAGCCCCAACGCGCCCACCCTCCGCCCGGTAACCGGCCCTCTTCTCACCCGCCCGGTACTACCCCCGCGCCCCCGCGCCACAGCCTGTTGGGCCTTACGGTTTCGGAGCCACGGTTGGAGCCGGGGGAGGTGCTGGCAGCGCTCGTCGTACTCGCCACCGCCGGCCCGGCGGCGGCGGCGCTGGGCATCGGCGAGCTCCTGCCATGGGTCCCGCCACCGCCGCCGCCGCTGCCAGAAGCCGCGGCCACTCCTGTCGGCGCCGATCCGCGCCGCTCCCCCCGGCAGCAGCGGGCGCCACCGGCCGGCGCGCTGGGCCTGGGGTCCCGATGGCAGTCGCAGCCGCCGCCGCTGCCGCTGCCGCCCTGGGAGGTGAGAGAGCCTGCGGTAGTTGACGGGGCTCCGCGGGCACGATGTGTAGGCCCCACGGTGTGTAGGTATCTCTCCTGTCGCCTCACCGTCTCTTGCTCTGCCTCGCTCCTCCTCCTCCGTAGTTCCGAGAAACCAAAAGTCGACTCAAACCGCCTTACGCCCTCTCTGTGCCCGCCTCCCTCTGCGACCGCCTCCCGGGCTGCCTGGGGTTTCAGCGCCTTCAGCAGCCGCAGTGCCGTAGTCCCGCACCCGTCCCGCCGTAGTGCCGTACCCATCCCAACCACCAACGACCAACAACCGACACGGACCCCCCCGGGCCCCGGCCCCCGCTCCCTAACCCCTCCCGCGTCCCGCCCGCCAGCCGCCACCCTGCCTGCGGCACACCGCCGCCAGCTCCTGTCGGCGGCGCCGTAGTCTCGCCGACGACTCGCCGCGCAGCTGTCGGCGGCCCTCTGGCGGCGCCCCGCCTCCGCCGGCATCCAGCTTCACTGCTGCCGGCAGCTTGTACGACGGAAGCTTGTACGACGAGGCGTGGCTGCGTGTCCTGGCGGGTCTGCAGCGCGCGCTGCCGCCGTCGGGGCCGGCGGCGCGGTGGCACCTGCTGCTGCTGCCGCTGAGTCTGGCAGGGCAGCCTGTGGGGGCACTGCTGCTGGCACTGCCGGCCGCCGCCGCCGCCGCCGCCGGCGGCGGCGGCGGCGGCGGCGGACCGGATTCACGAAAGCAGCAGCAGCAGGAGCGGGCGCCGCCGCCGCCGCTGCTGCCGGCGGCGGCGGCGGCGGCGGCGTCAACGCTCCAGGGGGAGCTGCTGCATCACGGCGAGCTGTTGACGGCGCTCGGGGAGTGCGTGGCGGAGTGCTGTCTGGCGCCCGTGCTGAGCGCCGTGGAGCAGGTGGGAGGGGGATGCAGGGAAGGGGCCGGTCGGGTGCGCGGTCGCGTGAGGGGGCAGGTTTGGGCAGCGGTGAGCGGCGGCGGCGGCGGCGGTTGGCCTTCGGTCAGGAGTAGTTTGGGGCGAGGGCGGTGGGACTGGGTCCTATCGTGCTGGCGGAAAGGACTGGAGCGGCAGCGGCAGCTGCTGATCTGTTCTGTTCCGTTTTGGAACCGCCCCTCTCTCCCCCCGCCCCCACGCTGCGGCGGTCCCCTGCCCTCCTCCTCTTTTAATGTGGCGCCCACGCGCCCACACCACGTCGTCACCCAAACCCCAAACCACACCACACCACACGCGCCCTCACCACCACCAACACCCCCCGCAGGTCTGCGACAGCGCGGCGGCGCTCGACTCCTCCGCCACCCTCCAGGAGCTCTCCGCCGCCCTCACCGCCGCCCTCACCTCCTCCCTCTCCGCCGACCTCCACGTCGAGCTGGGGGTGCGGCTGGCGCTACTGCCCACACACAACGCGCAACAGGGCGTCCTGTTCGACGACGCATCGCGGACGCGAGGCGCCGGCGGCTCCGCCGCCGGCGCCGCCGCCTCCGGCGGCGGCGGCGCGGCGCCTTCGGCGCCGCGCTCCTCCGCCGTGCCCTTTCTTGCCGCCCATCGGGCGCATGGCGCTCATCAGCAACAGCAGCAGCAGCAGCAGCAGCAGCAGCAGCGGCAGCTGCCGCTGTCTTCGGGTATAGGGAGCATGGCGAGTGCTCCGGCGGGCTACAGCCTCGGCAGCGGCGGCGGCGGCGCGCAGCAGCAGCAGCTGCAGCAGGCAGGCTTCGGCGGCGGTGGCGGCGGCGGCGGCGGCAGCTTCGCATCATCGTTGGGGTCTGGCGGCGGCGGCGGCGGCGGCGGCGCGGCGGCGCGGGTGGCGGCTTTGCAGGCGGAGGCAGCCAGGTTGGGGCGTTGGTGTGTTGCGCTGGGGCGGGGGCGGGGGCCGTGTTTGCGTGTTGGGGTTGGTTTGCGTGCGGACCGGAGGGTTGGGCTGCGCCGAAGGGTGAGGCGAGTGCAGCGGGCCCTCTGGATCCTGGATCTGTCTCACCAGCCCTCTGGATCCTGGATCTGTCTCACCAGCCCTCTGGATCCTGGATCGGTCTCACTAGCCCTCTGGATCCTGTATCTGTCTCACCAGCCCTCTGGATCCTGGATCGGTCTCACCAGCCCTCAGAATCCTGGATCGGTCTCACCAGCCCTCTGGATCCTGGATCGGTCTCACCAGGCCCTCTGGATCCTGGATCGGTCTCACCAGGCCCTCTGGATCCTGGATCGGTTACACCAGCTTGCGAGAGAGAATCCGGGGGCGGGGGCGGGGGATATCTCTATGTTGTCCTCGCGGTCGCGGACTGTTTTCCCTCCCTCCCCGGGCGTTCCCTCCCTCCCACGAACCCAACCCGAACCGGCGCTGCCAACGATGCAACCCTAAGATTCAACCCATCCCGGTCTCGTCCAAACTACCGTGCTCCGTATCAACCAAAGATAATTAATAAATCCTGTGCAACCCAAACCGCAACTCAAATCCAAAACCAAACCCAAAACCCAAAACCCAAACCGCAACCCCGGCACACACCTGCGGGAACAGGGCCGCCGCTGCGGTGGAGGCGGGCGGAGGCCTCGTGACGTCGGACGACATCCTGCTGTGCCCGGTGCCGCTCATGACCCACGGGTCGGTCAACGCGGGGCAGCTGTCCGGGGACGCCGTCGGCGGACTGGCCGCAGCCGCCGCTGCCAGGCGGGGAGCCACCGGCACCGGCAACGGTGTCATCGGCCGGCGGGCTACGTCGCTGCTGTGGGCACAGAGCGGCCGGGGCCAGATACGGGTGCGCCTCTCCCTCTCCCTCTCCTGGGGGCGGTGCGCGGGGGCGGGGGGCTGCTAAGACGGCGGCGGAAGCGAGGGCCGGGGCGGGGGCGGGGGTTAGGGCTTGTGCCCATCAAGTTAGCCTCAGAGACGAAATTTCACAAGGGCGCGGTTCGTTTAAAACACGTTGTCGATTTCCGCAGTCCCTCCGGCCCTTCATGAGTTCCCCTGTTAGCAAATCAGCCGCTCCGAAACCACACACACCTCACACGCCTCGTCCTCGTCCTCGTCCTCGCCGCGCCTTGTCATCTGCAGGCCTCCACCATCAGCATGGCATCCACGCTCGCGGCCACGCTCTTGTCAGGCGCTGCCACCGCCGCCGCCGGCACGCCCGCCGGCAGCCCCGCCAGCACCAGCGGCGGCGGCAGCGCCGCCAGCAACGGCGGCGGCCGCGGCCGCCACAGCACCGCTTCCGGCCTGCTGTACTGCGTCGGCGCGCACGCCGCTGGCGGCGGCGAGGCGGCGGCGCCGTATGCTGTACGGCTGGTGGGTGCCGTGATCGCGAACGTCCATTCGTACCTTCAAGACGCAGAGAAACCTACCGCGGACGTGTTTGCCGTACTGCGTCGCCACGGGGCCAACCCCGCGTCGACGTCGCTGGTCGCTGTGGCGGCCTGCTGCGCCGCTGCCGTCGCCGGCGGCGGCGGCGGCGGCAGCGTCAACGGCGGCACGGCCGCCGCCGTCGTCGCCGCCAGCCCCACGGGCACCGCCCAGAACGGCCCTGGCGACAAGCTACCGACGGCGCGGCAGCTCGTCCGTGGGTTGTACGGCAGCGCAGGCCCTGACGGGGGGTTGTACGGCGGCGGCGGCGGTGGCGGCGGCGGCACATGCCTGATTAACACCTCCGGTACGACGAGTATGCAGCTGGGGCCGGCCTTGGACGGCGGCGGCAGCGCCGGCGCCGCCGCCGCCGCCGCGCCGCCGGCGTTCGTGCTGTACCTGACCAGTACGATGCCGCTGCCGCAGCAGCTGCTGGGTGCCGTACGGGATCGCGCCATGGCCTTGCTCGAGGTAAGCTGGACGAGCAGTACGACATATGTTTTCGCGTGTGCGAGCGACGGCACGCGTGCGTCCTTGCCGCGAGCGGGGCGGGGCGGGGCGGGGCGGGGCGGGGCATTACCGGTAACCTCAATCGGCATTCACCCGCTCCATTCAGCCCGCCGTGATGCGGCGCCAGATCGCGGCGTCACGTTTCGGTGTCGCCCAGCCCTGGGCCCGCGGGTCCCCCGCCCCGTCAGCTTGCCTTGCACCCATATGTTGAATCCCACATCTGCCGCATTCCCCGCAAGCATCCAGAGGGGCTAGTTGTTGTGCTTATCACCATATACCGACGCATCTACCAGTGCCGTACCAATGACGCATCTACCAGTGCCGTACCAATGACGCATCTACCAGTGCCGTACCAATGACGCAATCACGCTCGCAAACCAAACCACCACTCCCTCTCTATCTCCTCCACCACCACCGCTTACCTTCGCCCTACCCAGATCCTACTGCCGACGGCTGCCCGCGTGATGGCGGGCGCCGTACAGGACGAGTGGACGTACCTCTGCGCGCAGATGATGGGGGGCGGCGCCTCCGCTGCCGCCGCTGCGGCGGCGGCGTTGGGTCCGCTAAGCGCCGGCGGCGGCGGCGGCGGCCGCGGCGCTGAGGGGCGCGGCCTGCAGCGTTCATGCAGCTCTCTGGGATACGATCGCGCCGGCGGCAGTAGCACGGGAATGGCTGGTGAGGGTGGGTTGCTCGTAGGGTTTTAGGGTTTTAGGGGTTCTCTTGGGTTGAGGTTGGTTTCGGGGCTGGGTTGGACGTGTAGCCGGCGTAGCGGCACGGCAGAGGGGCAGAGACGGAGAGAGGGAGAGGGAGTGGGGCTCTTTGAAGGGGGCTGTGCGCGGATCGATCTGTCTGTCCGGTCTGGTCTGTTCGGTCTGTCGGTCGGTCGGTCGGTCGGTCGGTCGGTCGGTCGGTCGGTCGGTCGGGTCTGGAGAGACAGCGACGGCCGCGCGTGAGAGCGGCTGAGAGCATGAGAGAGAGAGAGTGTGTATGTAAGTGTGTGTGTGTGTGTCTTTCCTTCCGGGTGGGGCTGGGCTGGGTGCGGCAGAAGGTACCTGTCACTGTGCGGTGTGCTGTCGTTGGCGGTTTTCCCGGTAAACAGCGTGCAAAGCCTGCCTGCCTGCCTGGGTTGCACTCTCAATGTCTCCCAACCGCATCCGCTGCTGTCTCCCTCCCCTGCCCTCCCCTCCCCTTCGCCTCCCCTCGCCCCGCCCCGCAAATTACGAAATCGCGCAGCGACGATGGCAGCCGCGGCGAACCACTTCATGTACGGATCTGCCAGCGGACTTCGCGCCACCGTGGCGTCGGCGATGTCCGCCAGCCCGCCCTGCCCCGCGTTGGCGGCGTCAGCAGCGGCAGGCCTCGGAGGCCGTGCACGGCACGGCGGCAGCGCCGGCGGCGCCAGCGGCCGCACGCTGTCGCCGCTGCCGCCAGGCCGCCGGGGCTCCAGGAACGGCGATCTGCCGCCGTCGCTGCCGTACGAACGGTCGTCGCAGCGCTTCGGTACGGACGCAAGGCTGGGCGACGACGGCGGCGCCGCCGCCGGCAGCGCCTCCGCGCGCGTCCCGGCGGCGGCGGCGGCGGCGGCGGGCCCTCGGGGGCCGCTGACGAGCCCTGGCGGCGCCAGCCGCAGCAGCACACGGCACGGCGGCGCCTCCCCCGCCGCCGCCGCCAGCCCGTCCCTCGCGCTGCCGCCGCCGCTGCGCTCGGATGTCGACTACTGTCACCCGCTCGACACCTTCCCGTCGAGCTCCGGATTCCTGGCGCTTGCGGAGGACGATGATCGCGTCAGCGGCCCCGGCGGCGGCGGCGGCCTCAGCGGCCGCGGCGGCGGCGGCGGCGGCCTCGCCGCCGCCGCAGCGGCGGGGCTGCTTAGCACTGTGCTCTCTGACGGCCGAGAGACCGCCAAGACGACTCGTCAGGCCCATCTGGACATCATGGTGTCTACGTTCCATACGGCGCTGAGTAAGGCGCGACACGACGCGGGCGCTCTGGGCGGGTGAGGCGGGGGGGGGCGGGGGGAGGGGCGGAAGGGTGTTATAGTAGCGGTAACGCGCAGCCCAAAGAGGAGGGTTTAGGGTTGTATGTCATCCTTGTATGTCATCCCAAAGCAAGAAAGCAACCCTCCTAAGCAACCCTCTAAAACCCTCTAAAACCCTAAAACTCTTAAAACCCTAAAACCCGCTGTAACAGCCTCCACGCCGAGGACGACATCCGTGACCTGCGCCTGATCAAGACCATCGGCTCCGGGGGCTGTAGCGTCGTCATGTTGGGCCGCCTGCACGCGATGCCAGTCGCGGTCAAGGTCATTCTGCCGCACTCCGACTCGGACGACGATGAGGAGGAGGGAGAGGAGGGCGAGGAGGACGGGGAGGGCGAGGAGGAGGAGGAGTACATGTATGCCAGTGGCAGCCACGGGGGCAGGGAGAGGGAGAGGGAGAGGGCGGGCAGGCGGCGCAAGGGCGGCCGCGGCGGCGGGAGCGGCGGGGGGCCAGTTGGCGGAGACGAGGGGCGCGTGGGTTTGGGGGCGGGCGGGGGGCATATGGTCGCGTTGCCGCCGTCGTCCTCGCGCTGCGGGTCGCCGCCGGAGGCCGAGGCGGCTCGCGGCGGCGGCGGCGGCGGCGGCAGTGGCGGGGGGTCGCGGCGCTGCCGTCCGTCGCCAGCGGCCCGGCAGACACAGATGCGGCTGCTGATGCGCGGCGCGAGGGAGCTGGCGGTCATGACGTCCATCAGTCACCCAAACATCGTGCAGGTAACGACGACGACGACGGGTTTTAGGGTTTTCGGGTTTTAAGGTTTTAGGGCTTTGGAGCGGGAGGGAAACTTTGGGCGGTTTTAAGGTTTGGTTTACAGGACGGGTGGCTGTGGCATTGCAAGCTCGGGTTATTACCGCACCATACCGATATCAGTGACGCCTAGACACCAAGCCGTACGGTACTGCGTGATGTCCCTGTCGTACGATGTGCAGGTATATTCGTACTGCACGCGTGTCATCGTACAGGAGCTGGCTTCGGGGCTGCCGAAGCTCGAGGTGGTGCCCGAGGGGGCCCACGTCAAAGGTGCGTACGACACGTACGACACGGGACACGGCGGCTGGACAGTGGGGTGGGAAAAAATGATACCGCAGCGGAGACGGAGACGGCGTTAGCGAACGGACCCCGAACCCAGGAATACTTACCGAACATACCTGTAACCTTACCGAGCTGAAAAGACGCAGCGACCGCGTCGGGGTGGGTAAATGGGTAATGAGAAGGACGTCCGAAGCTCTTAAGTGGGACTCCGTGGGGTGATAGGTGCCCCCCTTGGGTAGAGGGACTCTACACATCTACACTACCTACCACGCTACCGTGGACATACCGAGGTGGCAGTGGCTGGCTGAAGCAAGTATCAAGGACGCATCGGTACTCCTGCTTACCCGCCCACCCGCCTCTGTTCCGCCGCTCCCGGCTCCTCCATCTCCGTCCTCCCCGCCTCCCCCTGTACGACCACAGATCCCATCTGTACGGCGCTCATTATGGTGAGTGGGTTTCGTGCGCGGGGGCGGGAGCGCGAGCGGGGGTGAGGGGCGCCCCTGCCGCCGGCACGAGGGGGAGGTAAGGGGGAAGGGGGGTGGCCAGAGGGCGTGGGGAGAAGATACACACCGTGCCGTACCGTCACGCACCATTTACGGCACGCCTGCGCGCCGGACTGTTCCTTCTTGCTTGTCAGCCAGTGCCTGGTTCGATCACACGGGCTTGCTCGGGCTGCTGCATGCAAATGCGCCTTGTGCGAAAAAAGGAAAAGGAGCTCGGGGCCGGGATGCAAAAATTAAATATAAACCCAAAAGAAAAACAAACAACTCACTTTCGCAACATCCTGAAATCAAGGATGCCCCATATGCCGCTAGACCCATCTCCCGTGTATCGAAACCCATGTTTCGTCTTTCGTGGCGTGCTGTCCTGTTCTGCTGTCGTACAGGAGTACTGCGACATGGGCTCCCTGGCCGATGCCGTCGACTCGGGAACCTTCGCCCGCGCCGCCAAGGTCGCCGCCGCCGCGCTGCAGGGCGCCGGCCGCACCCGCGCCTCCCAGTCCGTCACAATGGGCCGAGCGGACCGCACCGCGCTCGCGCCGCCGCAGGACGGCGGCGGCGCGTCAGTCCGCGGCGCCGACGCGGCGGCGGCGGCGGCGGCGGCGACGTACGGGTCGGCGGTGTCGCAGGCGGCGGCTGCCACGGCCGGCACGCCTGCGATGCGGGCCATCTACCTGACCCTGCTGGAGGTGGCTCTGGCGCTGCGGCACCTGCACTCGCTGAGTCTGGTGCATTCAGACGTGAGTGGCGGCGGTCGGCTACCTACCTACACCTTGAGCTGTAGGACAGCGGCCGCATTGCTGCCGCTGCCGCCGCTGCGGCGGCGGTGGTGGCGGTGTGCCGGCGCCGCGCCGTGTCGCGTGTGGTGCCTGGTGCGGAGCTCCTGTTCTGCTGCTCTCATCCTCGCGCGGCTCCCTGCCCCGCCCCCTTCCGCTGCATTCCGCTGCATTCCGCTCCATTCCAGCTTCCAACTACCGACTTCCGACTTCCGACTACCGGCTGCCTGCCCCCCTCAGGTCAAGCCCGCCAATGTGTTGCTGCGCTCCTCCGCCACCGACCCGCGGGGCTTCACAGCCAAGCTGACCGACTTTGGTGAGCAGGCCCCCCCCCATGTGAATGTGTGTGTATGTGTGCGTGTGAGTGTGTGTGTGTACTTTAGGGTTTGGGTTAGTGTGTGTGTGTGTATGTGTGTGTGTGTGTGCGTCGATAGGGGAAAACGGGGAAGGGCCCACTGCGAGGGGGCGAGAGGGCAGGGGCGGGAGGAGGGGTTGGGCGCCCCAAGGGCGAAGGGAGGACAGGACGGTTGGCGCCGCCGCCTCAATACACGGCCATGAATGAGACTCCGCCAACCGCCAACCGCCAACCGTCGCGAATGGGGCCCTGCCTCCCGCCGCCACCTCCACCGCCGGCCCGTCGTCGCAGGTTTTGTGAATCTGTTGGAGCAGCGGGCGAGCGAGTGCGGTCGATGGGGGCCGCTGGATGGCGGCTGCGGGCTGGATGGCCCCGCGGGGGGAGGAGGGTCCACGGGGGGTCGGGGGAGCGTCAAGTTTGCGGAGCCGGTTGGGACGGTGAGTGTGGTCGGGGGGCAATGGGGAGGGAAGGTTGGGTCAGGTCGGGTCGGGTGCTCGGGTCGGGTCAGGTGGGGTCGGGTTGGGTCGGGTCAGGTGGGGTCGGGTTGGGTCGGGTCAGCGGTGAGGCTGGGCGGAGCGGGGCGAGGGGCGAGGGGTGAGGGGCGAGGGGCGAGGGGTGAGGGGTAAGGCCAGTTCCTGCGACTCGTGGATATTTGATGATGGGTTGGGGCAGCATCATCAGCATCAGCATCAGGTGCATGTATCGCATCGGCGCGTGCACCGCGCGTTGACTTGGTTGTGGAGCGGAGTGAGAGTGGCTGAGTGGAGTGGAGTGATGCGGTATGGGCGGCCCAAGTACCAGTAAGGCAGCCGCTTGAGTTGCTCATGCAGCCACCGCTGCTGCTGCTGCCGCCCCCACCGCTGCCGCTGATGCCACCGCCGCCGCCGCGGCTGCCGCCGCCGCTGATGCCATCTCCGCCGCCGCTGATGCAGGTGACCCACATGGCCCCGGAGCTGTTTGTGCAAGGTAGGGCACGCAGGGCCGGACGCGCCTTCCGTATGCGCGGATTCCGGAGCGGGGAATGCTGTATTGAGGATTTGAGGTGGACGTGGAAGGCACCCCGCACCCCGCACCCAGCGAAGGCTGCTTAGGCTTTGCTACGGTTTCAGTTCATTTCATTTCATTTCATTTCGGTTCCTGTGAAACTGAAACCGACTGATCGTTTGACGATGCGTTCTCTTGTTGGTACAGCTCGTCAAAGTCGACTTCTCTGTAGGAGAACTGCGCCACCATGGTAGAGACCTTACAGGCGTGCCATGTTTGAATTTGAATTTGGATTTCAGGTTTTAGGACCTGCATCTCAGAATCTCGGATCTCAATGCCGTACAGATGGCAATCCCGATAATCCCGACGAGCCGGTTACCCGATCCGCAGGCCACCCAGTGGATTCGAGCATCGACGTGTACGCGTTCGGCATTCTCATGTGGGTGCTCGTCCTACCTGGACACCTGGGTGTACGACTGGGTGGGGAGAGCGACTGGGTGTACGACTGGGTGGGGAGAGCGACTGGGTGTACGACTGGGTGGGGAGAGCGACTGGGTGTACGACTGAATGTGCAACTGGATGTGGGTGGGGAGAGCGGCCAGCAGCAGCTCTCCGGTCTCGGCCGTGTGTTCCCTCCCCTGGTTTGATCCCTGGGGTCCACAAGGGGCCGGACACATGCGCCCCCACATGTACCGTATCACACACACGAGATCCCTCTCCTCAGAAGCGTTTGCGACGCGGCAAATGGACGTAGGGGCCAAATGGACGTAGGGGCGTGCGCCCACTCCGGAGCACCTGTGCAGCCCCGCCCGCCCCGCTCTGAGCTGCCCCTCCCAACCTCCCTTTGACGCTGGCTCCGGAGCACCAGCGCCGCCGACTTCACCCCGACACCTCCGGAAGCGCCCTCTCTCTCTCTTCTATATCTATCTCTGTCCCCCGCCGTTCCCCACTGTAACGCGCAAGCCGTAGTCGGCTGGTCGTTAATCGTTTGGTCGCTCATTACACCCACCGTTCTTTTTTGGGCTGTTCCTGCCCCCTTCCTCCCCTCACCTCGCCCCCCTCTTCCCTCTTTCCGTTCCGTTGCTGTCTCCGCAGGTGGGAGCTGGGCACGGGCCGAGCGCCCTACGCCGAGTATGCCGAGGGGCACTTTGCGGTGAGAGAGCGTCGCGGGGGGGGGGAGGTGGGGCGGAGGTGGGGTCGGGATGCAGCAGCAGGCGGCTGCCTGGGGGTGGGGTGGTTGCTGGTGGGGGGATGGCGGGTTTCACGCGGTGCGTTTCGCGCGGCTCTTTGGAGAGGTGGTGGCGCTGAGGGAGGGGAAGCGCAAACGGGGGCGAGAGCAGTGCCCGGGGAGCAGGAGGCTGGCAGGGGACCGCTCCCGATGCCGCACCCTAAGCAGCCATAGCCGCAGCCTTGGCAGCGAGCCTTGGCAGCGAGCCTTGGCAGCGAGCCTTGGCAGCGAGCCTTAGCAGGAAAGCTCACGAAACCGGCCTGGCGTGTGCTGTGCCGTTGGGTATCCGCCGTACCCGCCGTGGCCTCTTTATGTACCGCAGGAGGTGCCGTACAGAGTCGTGAAGGAGGGGCTCCGGCCGCGCTTCCCGCCCGACACGCCGCTACACTACAAGTAAGTGGTCGTGACCCGTGGGTCGGTGGTGGCTCGGTGGGTGACCCGTGGTACCGGGGTGGAGTGGGTCCATCAATACCTGGCGATCCGGTGTTGGCCCGAGGCGGGGGGGCGGGGGACAGGGGGACTTGACGATGCGGGTTCCTTTCCGGAGCTGAGGCGGGGTTGCGTCGTGGGGCGACAAGGCGTGGCCTTGGCTTCCTTGACGACTGCCCCTCGCCTCCCTGGGCGACCCCCACCATTCACTGCCCTCACCCCCTGCCCGTTCACGGGCCCCGGCCTATACGTGGATACCCGCCCCTCTTCCACACACACCCTCACACACACACACACACACTCCCACACACACGCGCTATCCACAGGCTCTTGGCGCAGGAGTGCTGGTCGTCCCGGCCTGCCCGCCGCCCCACCGTCGCGGCGCTCGTCTCCCGACTGCAGCGCCTCCTGGACCTCAGCTGCGGCTTCACCTCCGACGAAGACCCACGGGACATTCCCGGCACCGGCGGCAGAGGCGGCGGCCGCGGCTTCTGATGCCTTGCCGAGCTGATGCTGATGCTGATGCTGATGCTGATGCTGATGCTGATGCTGAGGCCGGCCCGATGGGTGCGTGCGTGCGGGGGGAGGAGGCTTTTTGGGAGTTGGGTGTGGAGAGAGAGAGAGGAGTGCGCCGCTCGCCGCTCGCCGGTGGCCGCTTTGCACTGCTGGCAGGCCCCCCCGACACAGACATGTGTGTGTCTGTGGGAGGCGGCGGCGGGAGGGGTTACTTTTTGGGGTGTGGTCTGCGGTCTTCGGTGCAGCTTGTGCACTCGCATCGATATGCCTCAAGCGCGTGCACACTGTGACTCGCAAAGGAATGATTTTGAAAAAGCAGTGTTTGTTTTGGGGTGCGTGTATGGAAAGTACGACGAAAGGACCGGCGGTTGGTTCTGTTTGTGCGCCTGGCTTGCTTGCTTGGCGCGCGGCTTGGCATGGCGTGGCGTGTCTGTGACACCGCGGCCGCGGCCGCGGCCGCGGCCGCGCGCGTTTTGGTGTTGTTGGCCTTTTCCCAAAGACAGAGGCACTGAATGGCAGGCAGAATGTTCAAGAACGCACGATGATGGATGGACAAAGAAGGAGTGAAAATGCAAAGTGGTCTCGAAGTCATGAGAGGGAAGGAGGGAGAGGAAGAGCGCGAGATGGGATTTTGAGGGCCTGGGGGCGCTGCTGTGCGGGGTGTGCTCTATGCGTGATTCATTCATACGGCAGTGCTTCGTGGGTGGTTATTGTACGGCACCCGTCGCCAGAGTGGCGACAGCAGTGCGCCGACGCTGCGGGTCTGTGCGCCGCGAGCGTGAGCGCGTGCGTGAGCGCGTGCGTGCGTGCGTGCGTGCGTGCGTGCGTCAGCCGCGCGCCGTGAAGACCGGCTTTCGACGAGGAGAGAGGAGAGAGGTCGAGACGAGGGAAGAATATTTCACAACGCGTACAGTATGTGGGTTGGAAATTCTATTGGATCTCGAACTTTGGCGCTGTCTAAAAGCCAGAATACGTGATGTTGGGGGTTATCGGCGACAGCTGAGGGCGGTGCCGGTGTACGGATGGTGGTGGTGTTGGGTTGGCAGTTGGGTTTCTCTGTCGTACTGTGACCGGGTTGCGAGTACCGTAAATTATCCAGTCAGTCAGTCAGCGGCGAGCAGGAGGGAGGGCGGCGCAGCGGTGCCGTTGCAGTGGCTTCGCGTGCGGTGGCTCAACGCATGTAGGTACGTTGACGCACTAGTGCATTTATGTACGTATGGGTGGAGTGTGTGTGTGTGTGTGCTGCATGTGTGTGCTGCGTGTGTGTGTGTGTGCTGCGTGTGCGTGTGTGTTTGCTGCAGGGTTTGCTGCAGGGCCCCGTGGGGGGTTCGGATGCTCCCGAATGCTCCTCCGAATGCTGCTGCGGTTCCCGATCCCCTCCGAACTTTCGGTCCCCCGATCGGCGGTCCAATCCCGGGAATGTGCACTTCCGGGCGGAGTGTGGGGTGCATTGGGTTGTGTTTGCGTTGTGAGCGTTGTGAGCCCCCCGAGAGAAGCGCCGTGCGCGGACACTGCAGCACGGCCAGTCGGGAACCGAGCTGGCCACGCGTCTCACCCACGTGTCGTTGTTTGTGCCCCAAGCGCCCCAGCCACTTTGACACGCCTTACTGACTCGCGGGGCGTGCAGGATGAGGTGGAGCCGGGAATACGATGAAGCGTCGTCGGCTGGGTGGGTGTCTGTTCAGCAGCGAGCTCGGCAGGGGCGCACGCGGGGATGGCTGCGTGGGGGGCATACGGTAACGTGCGCGTGTCGGGGCGTTGGGAGAGATGAAAGAAAAAGTGTGGGCGTGTGTGGGCGCCCGGGGCGTCTGGGGGGCCTCATGTGCCTGGCCGAGGTTCATGATGTTGTGTTGTCGGGGACGGTGGGCTGCAAGGTGGGAATGGGGACTAAGGAGGGAGTGGTGCAAGGGCAAGGGCTCCGCCGCGTGGGGGATGAGGCTCACTGCCGGCGATGTGTGATATGCGGCTGCACGTGTCACCGTCCTTTGCGACGGGGGTCGTGCGGGTGCGGGTGCGGGTGCGGGTGCGGGTGCGGGTGCGGCCCTCGGAGAACAGGGGAACATGAGCGCATTGCTGATTCTGTGGTGGCGTTGTGGCGGGTGGAGTCATGCCGGGGTTGTTTTGGCGGGCTCGGTTGATTCGCTGACAAAGAAGGAAAATGAAGGGGAGGGGGAGGAGGAGGAGGAGGAGGGAACGAAGAACCAGAGAACCAATGGAAGGGGAGCAACGAGAAGAGGAGGAAGCGGGTTTGCTGCGAAGAATTGTGATTGACGGGTGGGACAGGCGGGAGAGCGACAGCGACGGCGAGCGTGTGAACCCCCCCCCCCGGTGATCGGTTGAACGGTTGGTTGGTCGGTCGGGTGGTCGATCGGTTTGTTGGTTGGTCGGTGTGGGCGGGCGGGCGCCCCGCCACGAGCGCATTTACATGCCACATGTGCCACATGCCGCAAACGTTGCGCCTGGTTGCGATGCGGTTGCGGTGCGATGCAGCAGCTGGATACACCTCCGGGTGCGTTGTCAGTGTTCAGTTGAGTTGAGTTGAGTTGAGTCCTAGTAGCGGTAGCGGTGTATCGAGCCACTGAGAAAGGGGAGGAGGATGGCGAGGAGGAGGTGGGCGTGAGGAGGCGAGCGCCTGCACCCATGCACCTGCTGCGGCCGGCCTCTGGGCAGCTTTATGTTGGCTGATTGTTGGCCGTCCAAGGCGCTCCCACCCACCCAACCAACCAAACAACGAGACCATTTCGTTTCTGTATGGTACTTGTGATGTGCGGTAATAAAAGTGAAGACACCGACACCAACACACCGCGGCGGATGCAAGCGAGGGCGACGTTGGCGGACGGACGCGGGACCCAGCAATAATTTTACCCTCCCGACATCCCTGTTTCCTAACCAATAACGGAAGACCTGCGACCGCGTCGCTGCCTGCGGTGGCGGTGGGCTGGTCGGTGGGTAGGTGGCTCGGTGGGTGCGTGGGGTGGGTGGCTAAATGGGATGCTCGTGTCTGACGGAAAGTAAGGAGCGAGGCTTGTTGCGGGCGTGTATGGAGCTGTTGGTTTGTCGGTTATTCTCAAGCCCCGAGCGCACCTGACAGAACAGCCGCGTGCCGATATCCACCGCCGCCACCTTTTGTCCCAACCTGACGATGTTGGCTAGGAAGAAAGTTGGTTTGCAGCTGCCGCCCGCAGTTTGGATCTTAGATCTTGGATCTTGAATTTTGGGTGCCCCAGCAGTCACTGTCTGTTGGTGTGGGGCGGTTGGTGGGGCCGTTGGTTGGTTGGGGTGAGGGTGAGGGCGAGGGCGAGGATGTGGGTGGTGGTGAGGGAGGGTGATTGCAGACGAGGGCGAGGGGAGGGGTTGGAGGCCGTGGGATGGCGGAGGGCTGCACGGCTGCGGTAACTGTAGACGGGCGCAAGGACCCTTAAAAGGCCTTTGCGCCATGCATATGGCTTTTTGCAAACATATTTCGGACGGCGGCGGCGCTCCGAAAATCCCACACTACTGTACTTGGCTTATGGTACGGTATGGTGACTTGGGCGTGCTCGTTGGCTGGAAGCAAGGGGGGAGGGGTCGCGTCGTTTTGAGCTTGCAAGTAGAGGTCTGCAGCCCGGGGGCAGGCAAGTACTACTGACGTTTGTGGAGGCGGCAGGGCGGTGGAGGGAGTGTGGAAGGCGGCGGGAGGGGTCGGGCACAGTGCGCTCTGCTGCGCACAAGTCGACGTCTTCAGGAAACTGGTGTTTCAGTGTGGTTTGGTCCCTTCTTGTCGGACGCAGACCCGCAATTGATGGGGCGCCGTATTCTCAACGGTGTGCATTCAAGCGGCCCCGGTTGAGGCGCGGATCAGGGCGAAGGGCGGCGACGAACATGTCGTGTGCGTGGACCAACAGATGCAGCCGTTGTCGGTTGGTTGGTAGTTGATTGGTAATTGGTTGATTTGTCGTTGGTTTGACCCGGTCGGCTAAGTTTCATCGATGATGAGTCATCTGGTTTGTGTTGCCAACCTTTGTCAAGGGCGGATGTTGGCCGGGGGAAATGATGCGGTGCGCTGATAGTTCGCCTGCGCAACGAGGATAATAAGGACGAAACAATGGCGGCTCGGCTTTTAAAGGCTTCAGGGCCGGGGCCGGGCCTGGGGTGGGGGCGGGGGCATGCAAGCGGTAGGCCTCTCTGTTTCATCCCGACGTTCAGGTGGACAGTCGTACATCCGTACCACCGCAGGCGCGGTCGTGGCATTGACTAGGTGGTTTACGGCGCTTAGCTCTGCAGGCGTTCGCGAATAAAATTGGGTTTTTTTGCCATCACCGCCATGTGTATCACGGCGGCATTTTCCATGCGTGTTCAACCAAACCAAACTACCAGCCCTACGTTGCGAATGAACCTTGAAGTGTGCTGGGGCTGCCGAATGTGTCGTATAGTATTGCCGGGAAGGCTTTTTGCGGCTGACTCGGTGTTGTTCGCGTTGCAGTTTACCAAGAACGCTGTGTGGGGGGTGGTTCGAAGGGATGCAAGGAGGGGCGGGAGGTGCAAGAGGAGTTGCCGGTCATCAAAACCCTTGAATGCGGCACCAAGTGTACGGTATCACGTGCAGCAAAACACGGCCGCCGCCGGCGGTCTCTCTTGTTGTCTTTCTTTCCTTCACAGGGAAGTGCGAGATCATTTTCCCGAGATCGATCGAGTCATCGCTTCCCTGCGTGGCCAATGAAGAAATAAATAAATCATGATGGGTGCCCGTGTTTGTTGGGGCCTTCCTCGTGTTCCTCCTGGATATGTTGGGGTGAGGGTAGGTTGGCGTTTGCTCATCACGGCCCATGGAAGGCGTGTAAATGGTTGGTAAACGTGCACGGTCTTGTGTGTGTGTACGGTACATGCAGCCGCATGCGGACACGACGTCGGGCTCTCTGTGGATCACACGCACATCACCGGGCGGCGGTGATGACCAGCGCAGCAGCAGGAGGGCTTGAACGAAAGGAGCTCAAAGCGGGGTCGGAAAGTGAATAAATTGGGATGGGAAGCGATTATGGGGTTGCACAGTGAATGGTGTCGGCGTCATTAATTAATTACAGAGGAGCTGGAGCGGCGTCATTCTCGAAAGTGAGACCCAGGCTGGTCGTCATTCAGTTCAACAACGACACGGTCCCACGGGCAATAAGGATCCGCGTATGGTAAATTTATAAATCATACACTCCCCCCCTACTTTTGCATGGATGACTCTGTTGACACCTGTCACAGCACAACGGTGTCTTACTAATAACTAACGGAAGGAAAGTGGTCCACCACTTTCCTTCAACTCCGTGCCTGTGCCCGTGCAATGCACATCACAGCTGTCATGCAAATGTCCTCTTCTTCTCACTTGATGCGATTCCAGTCCCAGTACTTTTAAGTAGCCAGAATACTGAGGCTGGGAACGTTCAAGGAGGGGTTCACAGTCAGTTTCAGCGGTTGCAGTATCACGCACAGTTTGCACCTGAAGCAACGCGCGCACCTCGTGCGACATGACTTGCTAGTCGGCATACCTGCTAGCTCAAAATTCCTGGCTCGACATAGTTGTAATTTCGTGTGGGTCGGCTAGCGAAGACATAAAAAAGAGCAACTTTACGTTGGGGGCTGGTTGTGAGGCTTGAGGAGCACTTGGCAGTAAAGCAAAGTCCGCAGTGATATCCCGTCTTTGTGGTGGTTTCTGTTCACTGAGGCTTCCGGAGTTCCGGTGCACCGGAGGCGCTGTTCGCTCGAAGACGGTTTTCGTCCGAGTCCCAACCAACTTTTCGACGCACGTGGGGCTTGGCAGAGATCAAAGTAAGCATTGCAATACACCTGAGGATTATGGTCGTTTTTGCCAATGGACTTCTCCGTGTCACCCGAGACCGGGAATTATTGCACTCATGTCGCGTCGTTGCGCCCAAACTTTTACATCTGCAGGTTGACGTTCAGTTCAGTTTTGTTTGTTAATACAAGTCATTTATACTGCCCAGAATGTTTGATTATGGCTTTGGAAGGGGCTCAGCGCATCCTTGGCCTGACTACGAATCCCCAAATCGACTCAGAGCCACCAGCCGAGCTTTCGTGGGCGATGCTGAGTACAGGTAAGAGCAGCGCGTCGCATGAAATCCTTCAACAGACATAAACTTGATCGTCGCCACTCGTCCGCGCGCACGTTGGGACCTCAAAGGTTCGCGCGATGGTTGGATTTATTGCAGCGTTGCGCCCGCTCCGCGCTGCCGCCCAACATGCCACTGAGCGACATACAAGAAATAATATAATAAAAAATAACAAGTAAAAAAATCCTCACAGGCTGCAGCGCCTTGCGCTACCTCACTACATACATGTAGCGCATGTAGTGACTATCTTCCCTGCGCGCCGCCAACCTCCCTCCGCCGTCCACCCCCAACCGCAGCTGCTTCTTCCTCAACCCTCTCGCGGAGGGCTGTCACGGCGAAGGCCAGCCCATCCCCTACGCCGGCGCCGCCATCTTCGGTCCGGATGCGGCGCTCCACAACCCGCTTGCGGAAGAGTACAACGGCGATGACGACGACGATGACGATGATGCGCAGCGGGTCATCCAGCAGGAGGTTGCCGGTACGGCGGTCCAGGGGAGCGCCGGCTTGCTGCCGCGGCTGCTGGAGCTGCCGATAGGGCCGCTGGAAGAGCTGCCGCCGCCGCCGGCGCCGCTGCAGCAGCAGCAGCAGCAACCGACAGCAGTAGTGTTCCGGCTTAGCTTGCCCCCCATCCTGTCGCCGGCCGCCTCCCCGGATTATTGTTCCCGCCGTGCGCGGAACAACCCCAACCCGGCGGCCACCGCCGGGGTCTCCGGCCCATCATCCCCAGCACCGGAACTCTCCGCACTGGAGCAGGACTGGAGCAATGGCCTGCTGGCGGCGGTGGTGCTTGCAGCCGGGCAACACTCCGCGGCTGCGGCTACTGTCAGTGCAGCCGTGATCCCAGGAGGCGCTCCCACCTCCTCTCTGTCATCAGCCGGAGACGCAATGGAGGAGGTCTCCAGAAGAAGTAGAAGAAGCACCAGCGTCAGCATCAGCAGCAGCAGCTGCTGCTGTTCCTGCTGTGACGCGGATAGCGATGGCAGTTACAGCAGCCGCAGCAGCACCATTGGCAGCACCCGTAGCAGCCGCAGCAACAGCAGCAGTAGCAGCACTAGCAATAGTAGCAGCAGCAGTAGCAGCAGCATTGTTGAGGGTGGCGGCGGGAACTGCATCTCGACCGGTTTCAGCGGCAGCGACGCCGGCAGTGGCGGCAGCGGTGGCAGCGGTGGCGCCGCCAATATCAACAATATCCACAGCAGCAGCTGCAGCAGCAGCAGCAGCTGGGTGTTGACCGGCGCTCCTCCCTGCTCCATTTCAGGACTGGCAATGACTCGGGCCATCGTGCGCCAGCTGGGTCTGCTGCCGCCGGGTCTGCTTGCCGCGGACTGGGCCGACGTGTAAGCGCGCGGGCCCGTGCTGGTGGCTGAAGCACCATGCTGCTGAGTGGACCCACCTTGGATCGAGAGCAGTCCCTCCATTCATGAATCGGTTGGTTTACAGCGAGATGGCCGCATACCGGTGCATAGATAGATATAGATAGCGCACCTGGCACTGATGATGTGATCGCACCTGACCTGACCAGACCTGGCCATGGCACCGAGGCCGCCGACCTCACTGTGAGCGCACTCGCTCGTGCAGTTCCAGGAGCTTCCATGCAGCAGGCGCAGCTCGCCATGCCAGCGACCGTCGTTCGTGTTGCTACGGCAGAGGTAGGGCGGCGCGCACATTCGGGTGCTGGCCGTCGGCGGCCGTCAGAGATAGGGTGTCATGACTCATGAGGGGCACTACGATGCACCCGTGGAGCGCGCGAGCGAGCGAGCGAGCGAGCGAGCGCCGACGTAGGTGTGTGCAGTATCGCGGCAGCGCGATAGATCAGAGGCGTGGCGTGCGTGCGTATGCGTGCGTTGGCACTGGATTTGAGCGTGCGTGCAGGGACGGTGCGGTGTGTGTGGGGGGGGGTTATCCACGTATAGGCCGTTCGCCATATATGTGTGTATGTATGTATGTATACATATTTGAGTAGTGGCCTTTGGCGTTATGGTTAGGTTGGTGCTTAGGGTTTTGGGGGACCCCTGGATGGAGGGGTCCTCGCTCGCCGGGGCGAAGTTTGAGGAGGGCGTGGGGGACAGAGGGATGTGTGCGTGCGTTGCGGGTCCGCCAGCTGCTGCCACTGCCTTCACGGGCGTCGATCGGGTTGCGGCTTCCGGCTTGTCGGACACAGAGTGCGGGCGCATGCTTGCGCCCGTGTCCATCCTCCGACAGGTGACAGGGGTCAGGGGCATGCCTGAGGGGATACCGTAGATGGCGGGTTTTGTGACGGCCAGGGCCATAAGAGAACGCATGTGTGATGTGTCATGCTACCGGTAGCCTGGACCTGGATGGAGATCAGTGCTCTGCAGGACTTGCAGCCCCCCGGTTGTTCCCACGGCTCTACCTGGCTCTTTCTCTTCGCACGGAATGGCCGTGCTGTAGGGGCACGCAGGCTCATGTTGTACTGAATACGGTACTGTAAGTGTCTCTTTTTGAGTTGTACGGAATAGAGTGTTCTCTTGAGCTGGCAGCTGGCTGGAACTTGGCCCGGTGATTGTCTGGACCTCGTTACCACGACAGCGCAAACCGCAGTGACCGCCAAGCGCCAAACATCCAACCATCCAGCCAGCGACCGACCGGTCTTCGAGTCTGGAGCCTTTTTCAAGCCAGTCAGTCATATCGCACCATCTGGGGTACCGGTATGCGGCATTTGTAACCGCCGTATGTACGTGTTACCATTGTCCATTCACAGGCAGGGCGACTGTTGATTGTCCACCGCCGGTGGGGAATTCTGAAGGGCCGCTGGCTTGCAGAGGTCAACAGCGCACGGCCAACAGTGCGACGTCCACTGCAGCCCGCACCCAGGCAGCCCCTCATCATCGCCATCCGAGGCTCCTGTTCCGCCTGTCCGGTCTGGCTGGCGGGGTGCCGTGGCGATCAATAGCGGAGACAGGGGGGCCGGCTGTGGCGGCTACAGTTGTAGCAGAAAGCGAGGGCGCCCCCTGTGAACAACCCCAACAGGACCTTCCGTAATGCGGCCGCCAAAAGGGGCCTACCTTATTAAACCGCGGATAAGGACACAGCTTGCAAACCGGTTATAACAGGCCCACCTACCGTTGCCACCGTGCCAGTTATCAATCAAGCCGGTACCCCGCTCGGCTGCAGCACACCGTACCATGATCCCCTGGTCCACGCAAAGAAGTGATGCGGCGACGAGGCGGTTACCTATTTTTTTTAGGAATTAGGATGCCTTATGGGAACTACCGCAATGCCCATCTGCACATCTCCAAAGATACATATATCCAGTGCGCCCCATGCGCAAATGGGTGCCCTCCCTGTACCAGCATCAGGGCGGACCCGACCAAAGCCAAAACAAGGAAAGTTACAAGCGGCGAGTACCGCAACCCCGCCCGCCCGCCTCAGCCTCGTCCCACCCTTCTGACAGCGCCCGGAACACCAGCAGCCGCAGCCGCAATATAATTATAAAGAGCAGCAGCAGCAGCCCCCCCAGATGAGAAGCGGGGGGCAAGCCGCCCTAAGCCAGCCACTGCAAACCCTTGGTATGACAACCCCCGATATGGGCAACATACCGTTACCCGTTACCGTTATCAGGAAACATATCAGGAAACATAACTGTATCGTCTCCTGTCGTATCACAAGGTATCCTACACCCCCCCCCCCGATTTTCCTACAGCCGTGTCGTTTCTCCAGTCGTGTCAGGGTCAGCGTCAGGGTAAGGGACCAGCGGCGAATCCGTCCGAAAGGCTTCAGTAGCAGTCTACCCTAATCTAACCTCACCTAAACCTCGGCCCCCGCGCACCCCCACCTTCCCGGGCCGGCCGGGGAAGGGGGGGGGGGGTGCGCGGGGCCGGCCGCATCCGCGGCTGCATTACGTCAGGCAGCCATGTACGGTAATCATTCACCTACACCGCAGCGGCACCGTAGCGAAAGTGCAGCACGACACCTATGTAACGGCCAACAAAGCAAAGCCAGCGAATCCAACAAAGCAAACCAGGGACAGGCAAAAGCACACGAGCACCCGTGCGAGCGGCACTGAGGTGGTTAGGGCTAGGTAGGGTAGAAAATATCAGGTAAGGTACGTGCCCCGCTCCGGGAAGCAAATCATGGACCCGTCAACAACCCCAAGCTCTCATATCGGCTAATGTCGGGCGTCCAAACGTCCAAACAAGTAAGAGGGAAGTAAGAGGAAACAATGGCACCGTCAACACCGCGCACAGAGGCCGCTATACCTAATACCTTACGCTGCGCACGTGCGTGCGTGCCTGCGCGCGTCTCACCATCACATTTACCCGTACGTACTTCCCGATAACTTCTTGAAGAGACGAGGCTTCTCACACCAACCGCAGTGACATGCATAATGGATGGAATGTGTTGTTGTTGTTGCTCGCTCACCGGCGTGTCCTAAAATGGCGTACCACGGTCGCGGCGGTGGCGCCAGACACACATACACACACTGTCGTTGTACACTGCGTGCGCGGATCCATCTCTCGGTCGCAGAATGCTGCAATCGAGGCGCCCGCGCGCGCGCGCGTGTGTGTGTGTGTGTGTGTTTGTGCTCTCCCCAGCTAACCCCTCTACCCGCCAAACCAAACCCAACCAACCCTTCCAAACACCAACCCACCCGGGAGAAGGCCGCCAGAAACACCGCCGCCCACACCACCGCCTGCCTCCATCCTTCCAGCTCCGCTTTCCAAGCCCAACAACACGTTGCTTGGCCCCGCAGGAATCCCCAAGCATTCGCAGACCTCGGCAGCAGAGCTGAGCACCCAACCACCTCCACCCCCAAGACGTCAGAAACCAAACAAGCTAGCGGCCGAGCCTTGGGCTATATTGGGCTTGGGCTATTGGGCCGCAGCCTTGGACTTTTGGGCTTTCGCCGCCTAGACATATACGGTACGCTAAGGCTGGACGAGATGAAACAAAAGGTTGCAGACTCGAACCTTCCCCATTCGCACGCTTAAAACAACACCAACACACCGCACGCGCGCGCTTAGCCCCAAGCACCGCACGCCTGTCCGGCTGCCGCCGGCCTGCTGCTGCTGCCGCCACCGCCGCTGCAGCTGCTGTGCCGTTCGGCGCAGCACCTTCTCCAATGACACCGGTGTTGGCACTAGTCTGGGTTCCGCACCAGTTTGGCTGCGAGGCCAGCAAGAAGCGGCTGCCCTCCCCAAACCGCACGCTGAGACGGGCTCACACCGCCCACCGCCCAAGGGCCAAAGGGACGAACCACCGCAGCACCCTCGCGAGAGCTCGGCCACCCATCTACAGCGCACACGACGCCGCGGCGGCGGCGGCCTCGTTTCGAGACACCAATCCGACCCCACCCTTCCCCTTCTCCTGCAAGGGGTCAGACGCACGCTCGCTCGCTCGCAGCCGCAGCGCAGCAGTGGCGCTCAAGCACACCGCAATGCTGCGGCGATGAGCGCGACACCCTGAGAGAGGGAAAGGACACCCTCAGAGAGGGAAAGGACCACGCGCGCGCGCCGGAAGGCGCGATGTGTCCATGGGCAGGCCAGGCCAGGCCAGGCCCTCCGAGACAGGACAGGACGCGACACCGCCGGCCGAAGATGACTGCCAAAGAGAGCGCCGCCCTTCCGAGCGGCACCTCTGGAGCGCAGTGCAGTACAGAGACAAACACACACACCGACCGACCGACCGACCGAGGCAACCACGCGCGCGCATACTCACGCACGCACGCACAGAGACGCACGCACGCACGCCACAGCTTCATATAGGATAAAGAATCGCGTCGGCCCCCCCCCCCGGAGAGGGGCTTTGAGGATCACACGCCTCCGTCCCCACGGGAGCGCGGACGGGGGTCACGCGCGGCGTCAGCTCCGCCCACCCGGTCGTTAGGGAGTGCCGCGCCCCCAAAGCGCCGCCGGCCCAAGCGCTAGCCGCAGCTATACGGCTACACACCGCAACGGCCACACCACCAAGAGCCCCGACAATTCAGTCCAGCCCGGCAAACCCGGTCCCAAACGCCCAACCTAAGACCAATAAACCTTAAAGTTCACCCTATAAATAACCGACGGGGGCGCTGCGATATTATTAATTATAATAGCGAGCGATAACAATAAAACGAGAAATGCGCCATACGCCCGGTTGTTCTTGCCCAAAACATATCGCCGCTATGTGTCGCCAATAAACAGAGTAAGTTAGTAATTCCGTATCCAAGTGAATGACGAAGCAGTACTTGCAACGACGATGCGCATCGTCGAGCACGCCTCCGGGGATCTGTCAAGGGCGATCGGGACGCCATGGCCGTGCCGCAGCCGCAGCCGCCGCGGCAAACGGCAACCACGACGGCGGCGGCGGCGGCAGGGGGCGGCACCCACAGCAGTCCTTGCTACCGCACAGTCATTACTACAGCTGAAGCTGCTACTGCTGCCCACCACCGCCGCCGTACCGCTCCCGCAGCGGCTTCCAACCCTGCGGCTCCAGCCAGTTCTGCATGCTGCGGGTGCTGACGGTGCCGTACAGGTTGTACGAGCTTCGTTCCTCAAACAGCGCGCTGCTCTCGCGTGTTGACATGAGGGAAGACGAGAAGTCGTCCTCCTCCTCATCGCCCTCATCGTCCTCATTCTCCGCGCCACCGCCCGCGCCCACATCGCCGGCCGGCAAGCCGCGCGGCTCATCCACAACCTCAACTGCCGCGTCAGCGGCGGCGGCGGCGGCGCGAGGCACATCCACCGGCACCGCCGCGACGGCGCCGTTGCCGTTCGGCAGCTGCAGCGCAAAAGTAACGGACACGGACTCGTGGCTCCGCTTGCCAGACTCAATCGCCGTACTGCTGACCTCTGGCGCCGCCGCCACCGCCGGCGTGGCGGCAGGAGCGAGCGCCGCCGTCACCTCGTCCATCGGTTGGTGCTGCAACGCCGCCGTTGCGGCGCTGACGGCGGCGGCAAACGGCGACTGACGCTCAGCGGCGTCGCACTCGCCCTTCGCTGGCGCCGGCTCCGCCACCGCTGCGGCCGCTGCCGCCGGCCGCTCCGCCGCGGCGGGCTCCCGGGGCGTCACCGGAAAAAGACCCAGCCGGCGGATCAGCTGGCGCGTCATTGTCAGGCCCGAGATCGAGTCGGTGGCAAGGGCGCGTCGCGAAGGCGGGGCAGCAGCCGGGGGCGTCGGCATGAAGGGGCGCGGCGGCGCCGGGGCGTCGGCTCGCACCGGCAACGACGGCACGTCGCAGCTGCTGCAGGTGCTGTTGCGGCCGCCAAAGCCGCCGCCGCTATGGAAGCCCTTGCGGAGGAGGAGGAGGTCCGAGACGGAGGCGCTCGGCTCACCCAGGCTCGGGGACGGCGACGGTGATGGATCCTCCGGCATTGCCTGCCGCTCCGGCTGCGGCTGCATCTCCTCTGAAGCTTGTTGCGACGCCACCTCCCCCGACTCCAGCCCCACCACCGCCTCGCATGGTGCCGGCCCCACCAACGCCGCTTGCTCAACCGCCCCTTCTGCAGGCTCCACCTCCATTGCCTCCTCCTCCTCCTGCTGCTGCTTCTGCGCCTCCCCCACAACCAGCTCCACCGCCGCCTCCACAGCGGGCTGCGCCTCCTCGCAAGCTGGCGACACAGCCGCTCCAGGCGTCAGCGCCGCCCCTGGCAGCAGCGGTGGCGACGGCACCGCCACACCCGCCACCTCCTCCACAGGCACGGACCGCACCTGCAGGAACGCAGCCGCCAAGCACCGCTCCTCACCCGCCTCCGGCGGCGGCGGCCGCGGCGGCGAAGGCGCCGAGGAGGTGCCGCGAAGCGCCGGCGGCTCGTCGCCCGCCGCCACCGCGCCGTCGCCGCCATCGCTCCCGCCGGCGCTCCGGAACCTTTCCCCTGCCTGGACGTTCGAGCGAGGCTCACGCCCGCCCTGCGGCGAGTCACAACCGGCGCCGGCGGCGGCGACATCGCGCGCCACCAGAGGCGGTGTACACGGCGCGAAAGTGTCCTGCGCGGGGATGCCATCGTCACGGTGGACGCTGCCGCCGCCAGCGGCAGCGGCGGCGGCGTCGGCGGCGCCGCCGCCGTTCCCAGCCTCCTGTACATCGGACTGGTGCTGCTTCGCCAGCGGCGCCGTCATATCGCTGCCGACGCGCCGGCCGATCGGGCCGGCGTCGAAGACAGGGGTTTGGGGCAGTAGGTCCGAAGGCGGCGACAGGGAGGCAGTCAACGACAGCCGGACGGCGTCGCAAGGGCCGCCACCACAGCTGCTGCCGCCGCCGCCGCAGCTGCCACCGTCGGTGCCGGCATCCCATCTGGGAGACGAGGAGGGCGTCATCTCCGACGGGGTGACGCCGCGCAGCGGAGCATTCGCCCCGCAAGCGTCCGCCGACCGACGCGGCTGCGGCGCCGACGCCCGCGCCTCCTCCGACACCCGCGCCTCCTCCTCAACACCTTCCTCCTCCTTCCCCCACGCCTGACCGACCGCAGATCCGGAGATCGCTCCGCAGCCAAATCTAGATCCACCTTCCGACCCAGATCCAAATCCGGACTCTGAGCCGGACACACGCCGCAGGTCGTCCCGCGGCTGTGAAGCCAAGCCCGACACCATCATCACCGCTTGCTCCTGCTCCTCCTCCTCCTCAATCTCCTCCGGTTCGGAGCACGGCGCCGCGTCAATCGATATGCGCAGGCTGCTTGGGGCCGAGTGCTCCGAGCAGGCCGTATCAACAACACCAATCACCTTGACCGTCGCGCGGCGCTGCAGTGGCGTGCCAGGCGCCGTCGGGCAGGCGCTGTCGCCACGGCCAGCGCCGCAGCACACGCCGTCGCTGGCGTCGCTGCTGCCGCCGGTGCTGCCGATTACGGCGCGGTGGAAGCCCGCGGGCGCCAGGGCGCGGATCTTGATTTGCGCCGGTGAGCCCGGCACGGAGGAGCAGGAAGTACTGGCAGTGGAGCGCCCGTCGCTGTATTCGGCGGCCAGGGGGTTGTGGTGGCCCATGCCCATAGCGAGTGTTGCGCCGGCGTACTGGATGGGCGCGTCGCCATCGTGGGAGCCTTCCGCCAGTGGGTTGACGAAAAAGGACCTGCGGCGGTGGTGGTGGTAATGGTAGTTGTTTCGGAGGGTGCGGACGAGTGACATGTGAATTTGCGGGGCGGCGCGGGAGGCGGGGGCGGGCGGTGTACCGTATACCGTATACGAAACGGGGCCGACAGGAGTTACCCAGGGCAGGAGACGGAAGCGAGCGGCTGGCATTGCACGGACCGGGGTGGCAAAGTGGCTGAGCGGTCAAAAGGATGGTCCGAGAGGCATCGCAGGGCATTGTGATGTTGCAACGGGAAGGGACTGCGGTGACGGTTACAACCGACGGCTGCCATGTACGAGTTCGGCGCCGCAGGAACTTGACGAACTCACGCATATTCAACGCCTCCGACCAGGGCGCGACTTGATACCAGGGCGCGATCTGACAACGTTTGGCGACCACTTGGCATGCCATAGTAGTAGTCAACGCCAGGCTCCACTCTGCTCCTGCTTGTTCGGATGATTGCAATGCTATTCACTGAATCCTTCGCAACGCAGCCGGTGCAAGGCTGTCCGCTGTCCCCCTCGTCCATGGGCAGGGGTTGTTTGCCTGAGTTGTTGTTGACAATCTCCAGGGGCAGGTTCTCCGGAGATGCATTGTTGCAAGCTGAAACATCCTTCAAATCCTGATGGCAGGACACAGTGAATTTTGTGAATAACTGTATCAGCTCACTTGCAAGTTGCAACACCATGCAACACGACCGGAAGGGCCGGCGAAATTTCAATCTATTATCGGCAGAGTATTTTCACGTAACCAGCAAATGCAAGGCTGCTTCAAGGCAGGACGTGCCAGTTGTCACACGGCGAGCTTCCTCAAAACTCGCCGCAGAGGCTAGTATACCGGCCCACCTGCGGAACCTGAGCTTGAACTTCACCAATGTCTTTGGGTATTGCAAAACATCCACATATGAGACCGTGAAGCCCCATGTCGTTAAGCCTGTGTATGAACAGGGGAAGTGAGTTGGGTCAGCTCTTAACAACGACTTTACTACCCAACAATCGGCACGTCAAAATTGAATGTTTCGTGGTCGCACCGTTATGTATATAAGAAGGCGTGTATAATCGCTCGACCCAGGCTTCGACCTGGCTAGTCGAAGCCTAGTTCATTATCCTAGCATTGACAATTGCCAATAAGCAAATTTTCTGCTATATGGACAAGAAAGTATGGAAGTATGTGGGCGGCTGCGAGTTCTGAACTTGGGTTCGGTACACAAGGAGGTTCACAAGGCATGCTCCGGGACCAATACGAGAGAATTTTTTCGAGGCCGAGGGCTGCACACCCCTGGAATTGTAATCGATATTCTAGTTAGGCGCCTTTGCCTGAATAGTTCAACCAGCGAACGCTTCCTCCCTTGTGCCAAAGCCGCACCAGGGGCACCATGTCGGAAAATGTGGCTGGGCCGTCGGAGTCAGGTCAAATTGTAGCCCGCAAAATTCGGCTACACAAGGTCATGCGCCCACTCGATGAGGCGGGCGCTGAGAGCAGGTCCCAGTCGGAGTACAACCAGCACATGGAGCGCCGGATAGCTGAGATCTTGCCATCAATTGCCGATCTCCCGATAGCTGTTCCAAGTTCCTTGCCAAGCTCGCCGGCAGATGCGCGCGTGGCAGAGCTGCGGCGGCTGCAAAGCACCAAGCAGGAGCTCGCGCTCTCTGAGGCGCAGGAGCTGGCGACCTTGTTTGACATGTCGAAACCTCATCTCTTGGACAACGCGCCGCCGCTGACGCCCTGGACCGGGGCGATGCGGCCGGTGCCACGCAAAATCGTGCTCAGCCCCTATCAATACGAGATGATCAACTACCAGCGCATGCTCCTGCGTAAAAACATCTGGTACTACCGCGATCGCATGAACGTGCCGCGCGGGCCGTGCCCGCTGCACGTCCTGAAGGAGGCATGGGTGACGGGCATCGTGGACGAGAACACGCTGATGTGGGGCCACGGCCTCTACGACTGGCTGCCGGCCAAGAACATTAAGCTGCTGCTTCCCATGATCCGCACGCCGGAGGGTGAGCACCGCGTGCGGGCGGAGCGACCGCGACGGCACTGGGTTTAAAGATTGTGCGGGCTGCTGTGACCTGAAGCCGTCGCCCGCCGCTGGCGGCGACTGGGGCGCGTTGCAAGCTCTCCCGCAAGCTCTCCTGCCCGCCACTCTCAGCGCCATGTCAGTCAGCTGGCAACCTATGCCGGGTCCCTCCTTGCGCCTCCAAGGGGGCATCCCTCCGTACCCCCACCCTTCCACCCCCTTGCTGCTGGGGTACCTTCCTACCGGCCCTACCGGCCAAGTTGCCTGACTGACTTGGGCCCTATGCTCGCATGCGGACCCCTACCGGCCACCGAACGAACACATCCCATCCCACACACAGTACGTCCCTGCCTTGCCACCTCACGGGCCCTGTGCAGTCCGCCCTGTGCTGTCCTGGCCACTCCCCCAAACACGCACCGCTGCCTTCCTCTTCCCTTCCCTCCCCTAATCCCATGTGATCTGCCCCCTCCCCCCCCGCCTCCTCCCAGTGCGGCTGGCCACCTGGATCAAGCGCACCTTCTCCCTGAAGCCCAGCCTCAACCGCATCCGCGAGCAGCGCAAGGAGCACCGCGACCCGGAGGAGCAGTCGCTGCAGGTGGAGCTCATGCGTTGAAGCAAAGGAGAACGCACACAGAGGCGGAGGGGGCGGAGGAGGAGGAGGAGGGGCAGAACCGCCTGGGGGCTGGGGGCAGGAGCAGCCTCATGCGCCGAGCGAGCAGCGCCGGGGCGGCCGCAGGGGGGCAGGCGGGAGGGAGGAGGAGCGCTGGACGCTGCAGGGACGCAGCCGGCATGTTCAGGGTTGTCGCGGCGCCGCCCGGGGCTGCTGCTTGCCGTGGCGGAGAGGCGGATCCGCGGCCGCAGCGCCGCTTGTGCTGGAGAGCCGCGTGCGTTTTTGGCGGCGGGGTTCAAAGCCAGCGGCGCTGCGGCAGCGGACGGCTGTGCCAGGACAAAGCAGATGTGGCAAGGGGCAGTGGGTCAAGGCGGTAATAACGTGGCAGCGGCCGGACTCAGCTGCTGCTGCTGGTGGTGGGTCAGGCGGAGGTGGAGCTTGGAGCTGCTGACCGAGACGCAGCGGCGACCGCATCCGCACTGGTGGCGAGCAGCTGCTGGCAGGGGAGGGCTGGCCGTGCGGGGCGGCTGGGCCCCGTTTGCTTGCCGCCGGCGAGGAGGGCCGGGCTGGACTCGGGGGAATGCATCGTCTGCGGCTTGGGCGCTCCGAACGCCCCTTCGCCGCATGGCGGCACCGCGTCGGGGGATGGGGGAATGGGCGGTTGCGGCTCGCTCACGTTGTGGGTGGTTGATGTGGCTGGGCTGCCACGGCCACGGCCGGGCTGCCGGTGTCGCGGCAACGGCCGGAGGCGCTGATCGGTGGGGTTGCTTAGCAGCGTAGCCTGGACAGGTAGGAGGGCGGGCGGGCGGGCGGACGGACGGGCGAATTTCGAGCTGCCTGCCTCACATCGTCACGGTGGGTTTTCGTCAGGGAGGCGGACAAGGAGGCAAAAGCATGAATGGGCAGTCCGAATCGGCCAGCTGACAGACGATGTGGGGGGCCGGCTGATGAGCTGCTGCGTGCGTGTGCCCCTTGGTTTGGCGCCCGGGACCGGGCCGGACCGGGTCGGGCGAAAGGGCGAGCCCTTGACTTCGGTTGAGAGCCGTGCGAGGCGTTACGGCGCAAGCCGGGGTGAGGGCGGGAGGTCCTTCCGGCCAAGTGTGGGAAGGTAGCCAGGATGGGTCCGTTACGACGATGAAAGCCGCGCGGTGCTCCCGAGGATCGGGTCCCGGGATGGATTGGTGGGTCGCGGCGGATCGACCTTCGTTGCTCTTCAAGGCTTGCAAAACGTTGGAAGGAGCTGTCCGAAGGCTGCGCGGAGAACTGTGTGTGTTGTTATGGGTTGGGGCAGAGAGGGGGTGTAGTCGCTTGTTTATCGGAACGCTCGAAGAGCGGTGGAGATCGTCTCGGAAGAGCGGTTGAGGAAGCCGTTGCGGGCGCGGGCCAGGGGGAGAGCGGCTACCGGGACGTTGTACGGCACTCTACGGCATACGTTTTACGCCACTACTGCGCGCTGCGTGGTGCACGTGGCCCCTCGCAAAGCGCGCCGCCCGTGCGCGGGTGTCAGCGCTTTGCGCTCAGCAGCTGGGCGAGAACAGGCGCCCGGCGGGCTATCAGGTCCAGATCGGCGCTCTCGCACGCTCTCGCCCCCTCGTTGCGCTGCCAGCGTGTGCGGCCACCGCCCGAAGGGCGGGGCGGCGCGGGGGCAGGGCAGGGAGGCGTCCATCCATCCAGCCGGCGCTGGTCCACCGGGCCGTATCGGACTCGCCTCCTCTCCTCTCCGCCCCCGGAAGTGGCGCCCCAAGAGTGAGCGCGTTGGCTGGCTTGCTGTTGTGGCGCCCTGCGGTACGGCCTGCGCGATTGTGTGCGGCCGCCCTCGCCGCCGCCGCCCTGCGTTCGGCCGCCGCCCTCGCCGCCATCTGTGCTAGTGCTAGGTTTGTGCTAGGTTAGTGCTAGGACAGCCCCCCCCCCACCCCTCATTCGGTGCGGTGTGTCGCTGTAGCAGCAGCACAGGCGCGCAGGCGGATGGGCTGCATGCAGCGGACGCTTGGAAGTGCGGCAAGTGCACCGGGGGGTCTCGACCTCGTGCTCGCGGCCTTGTGCGGACCCGACGTGTTGGGGCCAGCCGGGTGTCTCTCGCCTCTGTCCTTCAGCTTGTGCCTGTTGGTTGGCGCGGGGAACCCCCCTCCCTCCGTCTTTGCGTCGGATAGGGAGCCGGCGTCGGGATGCCGTTGAAGCCTCTGCCGGGCCCGGCGTTCGCCGCTGCGCAGGGCCTCTCTGCACATTGGGATGTAAGCACGCACGTCTTGAATCTGACGGTCCATCCCTCGAGGTCACGACCCACCGGCGCACGGTAGCCTGGAGGCCGGGATCGGAGGCCGCCCGGAGTCCGGTGTATGTCGCTCTCGTCTACCCAACCGAAGCTGTGGGCACCCGCGTGACGGACATGCGTGCTTTTGGCCGTTAGCCTGGGCCTCGGGGATTGCGAATGGGATCGGAAATCGGGATCGGGATTGCCCTCGAGGTCGGGGATGGAATATCAAGATTGGGGGAGCCGCAGCTGGTCGGCGGGAAAGGGCTGTTGTGACGATTCTGGAGGAACCCCTCTCCTCCAAACGGTATCGGTATGCCCGAGTGGGGCTGTGGGGCTGTGTCGCCTGCCCAGGAGCTCAGCTGACAGCCTACCGCCGATGGGCTGCTGGTACCGGTAACATGTTGCCACAGATCCCAAATTGCGGCGCTTCAAAAGCCGCCCATCCGCGCGTCCGATCCCAAATTGTGGCACTCCGAAGGTCAAAGCCGCCCGCCCGCGTGCTGGTGCAGTACCAAAGTAGGTCATCTGCGGAGGACAAGGCGCCGTCGAGCACATGCCCGCCGCCGAGCTGCCCCGGCGGCTTCCCCTCCCTCCCCCCGCCCCGCCCACCCTCCCACACCAGCCCAAGCCGCCCATTCCCCCCTCCTTCCCTTACTTCCCGGCCCTTGAGCCGTCGCCCCCCACTCTCAGCCCTGCCACTCTGGCCGCGGCTTGGGCGGCCTGCCAGGCTTTACGGCAGCCTGCTGCTGCTGCCGCTGCTGAGCTGCCGCTGTGCCCGCTGACGACGGCAGCGGCGGCCGCCTTGGCGCAGCTGCGCCGCCGTTCCGGGAGACCCTGCCAGCCTCTCCGCTGCCGCCGCCGCTGCCCTCATCGAGTCCCTCCTCATCGAACTCCTCATCTTCGTAATCGGAGTCCTCTCCCTGCCCCGCCGCTGCGGCGGCGGCGCCGCCGCCGGCCTCGGCATCCCTGTGTCGCCGCTTGTGCGCTTCCAATCGGCTGAGGGCCTTCCTGCGACGACCCAAGACGGGGGGTAAAACGAAGATACCGCAGCGGGGGACAAGAGGTGGCGCGCGGCGCGGGCACCAAGAGAGGGCTCGGGAAGGGGGACACGTCCATCCGTTCGGGGTGGGGGTTGTAAAAATAAGACAATTTGCAAGAATGGAACAAGAAGCCCTTGGGATGGGGGGTGGGGTGCTCATGCGCAGGAAACCATATTGGGAAGGCGGTGGTGGCAAAAGGGAGAGGAGGAGGAGTCGCCCAGAGCAGGGCCACAGCGCCGACAGCAGCAGCGGCAGCAGCAGCAGCAGCGGAAAGAGAGCGCCATGCATTGGAGGTGGGCGATGGAAGGAAGGGTGGACCCATGAAAAAAGGGTAGGTCCAGCAACTGAGACGCAAGACGGAAACACTGAAGAGATGTGTGTGTATATATTGGGGGGTAGGAGTGTGTTTGCAACGGCCGCGCGGCGCTCACTTGAAGCCCTGGTGCAGCTCCTCCACCTTGGACAACAGCCGGCCCTGCATTGGCGAAGTAACAGAAGCAGCCAGAAGCAGCAGCGGCAGCGGCAGACACAGCAACGTCAAGAACAATAGCATCAGCAATAGCGGGTTTAGGTCGATGTTACTTTGACATTCGCAATTTAATTAATTACAGAGGAGCTGGATAACAGCTACTTAGTGCGATCGCACGACTCTGTGGGTCTAATGTTCAATAGAACATTCGCATTTCGCAAGTACGGTCTTTTGAGCAGTTTGACCTCTTCGCTACTGGCAGATCCTGTAGCGGCAGGCCTGCAGCGGCAATCGCCGCTGCCGGCCTGCCGCTACAGGTTTGTCAGTAGGTACTGGCTCAGCCCCGCTTCCTGGCAAGGGCACGCCGCGGCGAAAAAAGGACCACCACGCGAGGTTGGGGGGTACCTAGATGACCCGCTACCCAGCTTCCCATCCATTTGACCATTGCCCACCCACCCACGCACCCATGCGTTTCCGCCTTCTTTCTACGGTATCCTGCACATCCACCCACCCACCAACCAACCCACCGGTCGCGCTGCGGTCGCTGCTTTTCCCGTCATGGTAAGGCAACAGGCACGTTCGGTGTGTATTGCCCCTGGGTTCTGGGTCCGCCTCCTCGCTAACGCCGTCTCCGTCCCTTCGCAGCGGTTTCTTTAGGGTTTATAACCCACCCACCCAGCCACCTCACCTCGACGTCCGCCGCCGGCGCATTGACCAACAGATCTGGGAGGCGGCTCAGCGTGTCCCGATGCACCCGGATGACATCCACCAGGGCCTGTTTAGGCAACAGCAGCAGCAGCAGGAGTGGCGGCAGCAGGAGCAGCAGCAGGAGCGGTAGCAGGAGCGGCCGCGGAGGAAGGAAGCAGAAGGGGGGTGTGCTGCGCGCGCGCTGCAGAGCGGACTGCTCGACGGCACCAAGCGACTGCAAATCCTCCGGGGGGTCGGTCCCCTACACGGTAATTCCTATGAAGCGGTCCACTCATCAAGCGTGAAGCGTGATGGGATGCGGGTGGTTGGGCGATACACGCTGGCGCCGCTCCGGGGAACTCCAAGAGAACGGAGTACCAGGAGGTACAGAGCTGCCTCCCTTACAGCCTGAGCTGCACTGGTCCCTCTACCCCCCCCCCCCCGACTCCATTCGCCCCTAAGAGGCTGCACCTCCATTCCCAATAAGGCAGCCTACCGCCCAAAAACCTTGGAACAACACGCAGCCCCCCAACGAAACCCGTAAGTGGCAGGGTCCCCCCCTCCCCTCCAGGGGGGGAGGACCCACCTTGAGGCAGGTCTCGCAGGGGTGGACCTCCAGCGCATCCGCCGCCTCCAGAACCTGCCGTACAGCCGCTGCGGCGGCAAAGTACGACTTGATGGCGGCAGCGTCCTTGGCGCCTGCGACCCAAATGAAGAAGACAAGACGCGTGGAGCCGTGCACAGTACAGTGCAGTGAAAAGCAGGGCTGAAGCGGCAGCGGCAGCGGCGGCGGCGGCGTGGGGGTGAGAGGAGCTGGGCGGCTTCGCAGCAACATCACCACCGGTACCACCACCACCACCGGTCCACCGCCCCAGGACCGCCCCAGGACCGCCCCGCCCCCCGGATGTCTCTCTCACCCCTGCACTCCTCCAGCGCCATCCCCACACTCATCATCAAGTGCGCCACGTGCTCCGACTGAAGCGCCGAGGACCGCGCCGCGAAGCGCAGCTCCGCCTCCAGAGCCGCCCGCTTGGACGCAGCGGACTGCCCGGGGAGAAGGCGCGAGATGGACGGAGGAGCGGAGGAGCGGAGGAACGGAACAAGAGAGGAAGGAAAGGAGAGAGAGGAAGGGAAGGGAAGGGAAGGGAAGGAGAGAGGAACGAGAGAATGGGAGGATTGTGAAAGATGAAAGGAAAGAGAGAGGAAGAAAAGAGAGAAGGAGAAAGAAGCAGGATGAGAAACGCAGCCAGTTCGCCAGTTCGGGCTCCAGGGCTCCCCCGGCTGGAAGGTCAAGCAGAGGGAAGCGAAGCAGAGGGAGGCGCAAGCAGAGGGAGGCGAGGGAGCGACACTCGCCTGGGATCTGGATCTCACGGCCTCCAAGATGTCCATCAGGGCCTTACTCCCCGCCTTCCGATCCCGCAGCAGCGGCGAGATGGCGGCCTGTAGCAGCAACAGGGAGGAGGAGGAGGAGGAGGAGGTGGAGGAGGAGGAGGAGGAGGAGGAGGAGGTGGAGGAGGAGGAGGAGGAGGAGGTGGAGGAGGCAGCGAGGAGGAGGAGGGGGAGGAGGAGGGGGAGGAGGGGCAGCGGTGTGGCGGGTGCGACACGTGGGAAGGCAGCAAGGACAAGACCCCGCGAGCGCACACGCGCGCCCCTGGGACCTGGAACCGGCTTTTGGGGGGGGATACACACGGGCTCGACGACCCAGCCAGCCGAGACGCACGCACCTGCAGCCGCGGCACGCTGATGACCCCCTCGTCGTTGACCGCGGGCGATGGTGGTTCCGGAGCGTCCAGCAGCTCAGGGCTGCCGTACAGCCAGCTGTCGCGACCTGTGGCCGGGCGTCGGAACCGCGACCGCGGAAACAGGGTTGTTGTTGTTGGGGTTGTTGTTGTTGTTATTGGGGTTGGGTTTTGGAGCTACGGTAGGGGCGCATGTGTGGGTGGGGCTCCGGGTGGAGTGGGCGGCGGCTGCACGTTGACCCGGGCTGCGCACGTGTGGTGTGCGGCGCGCGCCGCTGGTGTGTTGCCGTACTGCATGCATGTTGTACAGTACGGCAGTCGTATAGGCTGCGGCAAAACAGAACAAAAGGGTACGAAACAGTACAGGACGGGACAAGAGTCGAGAGCAGGACAGGAAACCTGAGCTTAACCGCACTCACACACACTCACACGCACACACCTGCCTCCACCTCCGCCGCCCGGCGCTTGGGCTCCTGCGCGGCCGGTCCCTCCCCGAACACCGCCGCCCCCGCCGGCAGCAGGCTGCACAGCTGCACCAGCCCCTCCACGCACTGCGCCACGCTCTCCGCCGCCTCGCCCACCTCGGCCTGCCACAAAGGGGGAAGCAGGGCGCAGGGAGAAGAACACTAAACAGGACAAGACAAGGAGAAGGACAGACAGGAAAAGGGAAAGGACCAACCACACCGCGCGCCCAAGTCCCATTCGCCCAAGCCCAAGCCCAACCACACCACGCGCCCAAGCCCACCCCTACCTGCAGCCGATCCGCCGCCTCCAGCCCCAGCCACGGCATCGCCGGCAGCAGCTGCGTCCTCACCAGCACCGCCAGCGCTGCCAACCGCGGAGTCACCGCCGCCAACTGCAACTCCAGACGGTGCGCCAGCAGAGGATCCGCCAACAACACCGCCTGCCCGCACGCGATCTCCGCCACCGCAACGCTGCCGCCGCCGCCGCCGGCGCCGGCGCCGGCGAGGTCGTCGGCCGCGGCCGCGGCCGCGGCGTCACCGCCGCCGGCCAACAGGAAGCGGTTGCCGCCGGCGGGGATGAAGGGCACGAGCCAGGTCGGGCCGAAGCCAGCGGCGCCGTCACCGCCGCCGCCGCGGGGTTCGCTGCTGCTCCAGGGGAGCGGGTGGAGGAGGGCTCCAGCTGCTTCCCCCCTGGAGTCGGAGGCGGCGGCGGCTGGGTGGCGGTGGTGGTGGGGGTGGTGGTGGTGTTGCTGTTGTTGGGTGAAGAGCTTTGAGGACTCGGACTTCTCACTGGGGTGGACGGCAGGCGGCGGCGGGGGCACGGAGGAGCAGGGAGACAGCGGGACCAGAGGGGGGGTTGGGTTGGGTTTGGTGGGGTGGGGTGAGCGGCCAAGTGCGTCCTTGGTGCAGGTGCAGGTGGCACTGGCTCAGCAGCAGCAGGAGAGCCTGCGGGGCAGGGGCACACCCTACGGGCCTGGCGCACCTCCCTCCCCCGCCCCGAAACACACAAACACACACACAGACACATACACACACATGCGCCAACCTGCGCAGCCGCCCCAGCATCTGCTTGCTCCACTTGTGCACCCGCATCAGCAGCTCCCGACTCGGGACCTCGCCGCCGCCGCCCGGGCCGCCCGCCGCCGCGGCGCCTGCCGACGAGGCTTCGACGCCGCCACCGCCGCCGCTGCTGCTGCCGGCTGCGAGCTCCTGTGTTTCACACCATGAGAGGTTGGCGGGTTTCCGCAATGCACAATGCGATATATTTTGGTATATTGGTTCTTGTTGGTAGCGACCAGGCACCAAGATGCTGGGAGGGTGGGTGGGGGGGTGGGTGGGTGGGTGCTGCAGCTGGCTCGGCCGGCATCTGCTCGCTTGCCCCCATTACGTTACCCTCCTCCCATACCCGCCCGCCGCCCGCCTCCTCCTCCCCCTCAACCCCCCACCCACCCACCCACCCACCCACCCACCCCCCCACCCGCCCACCCCCCCCACCTGCAGCTTGTCCGCCATCTCCCTCAGAGCCCCCTCCGCCTCGAAACTGAGCCGGGCCCGCGCCTGTGGGCCTCTCACCGCCCCCAACACACGGCACCACACCACACCACACCACACCGCACCACACCGAAGATCACCAAATTGCGCCGAAGAGCGACCCCAACCAGCCAGCAACGCAGCCAGGCAGGCAGGTAGGGGCGCCAGGCCGAGCCGGGCCGGACCACCACCGAGAACCACCACCACCACCACCACCACCACCACCACCAGTGGAGAGAGTGGCGGGGGGCAGGGGTGGGGGAGGGGGAGGGAGCAGAGGGACGCAACAACTTGGCGGGTGGTATTTTCCATACACCCAACGGATGGGACATCGGGGGGGGCTTCACGGGGGGGGCATCGGTGCGCTGCGCTTTGCATCCCCCACCCCCTCCCTCCCCACCTCCATACGCACAAGGCTGCGGGGCGCAGGCACGTCCGGTACGACAGACGGATCCGAGTACGGCAACACCGCACCACGCAACGCCCACCCTTCCACCGCCCCCCCACCCAACCCTCACTCCCCAACACCCTCTTTGCCTCGCTGCGATTCTTCTTCGTTGCCCACCAGCCCCCCATCACCTCAACACCCCCTCCCAAACACATACACATACACCCTCCCCTCAAACACAAACACACATATACACACACGCTCCTCCCCCCCCCCCACCTGGAGCTCCTGGGACATGAGAGCCACCTGCCGCTGTAGCTGAATGACCTGAACCGGGAGAGGTGGGGCGGCGGCGGCGGCCGGCATCTTAGGCGGTGGGCAAGGTGAGGCGACGGTCAGCGAGTTCGGTCGACCAGAGCATTTTCGAGACAGACGCACCGAAGGCAGAGCGAATTGATATCCCTACCTGCGATTTGTACTGCTGGAGTACGACACCGGCGGCCGCCGCCGCCGCGACGCTGGGCGCCGCCGCGTCCGCGTTGCCGCCGGCGCTCCAAACTCGCCCCGCCGTCGCCGCCGCCGCTGCCGCCGCTGCCTTCCTGCCGCGTCCCGCCTCCGCGGCGGCGGCAGCCGCCGCCGCCGCCGGCGGCGCCACCGCCAGCAGCCGCTCGAGGTGCTGTACTTGGTCTCGGAGCCGCGTGTTTTCTTCCTGTAGGGCCTGCCGTACACAGCACGGAGCCGGAATTGGCCAAGCGAGGACCGTTTACACACACACACATACGGTACACACAAACACACAGCGAGCGCTGATGCTTTGGTGCCCCCTAGAAAGGAACACAGTTGCGCGAGTGGTAATCGACGGGGTGCACCACGTGTGTATGTAGTGCGCGGAAATGGCGTGCGCGGTACCTGCACTCGAAAAAAAACAACGGCGGCCGCGGCCCTGGTGGTTTCGGAGCAGGGCAACGCTGCCGCAGTGCCGTGCACGTTTCAGTGCCCTGTGAGCTGCGACCGATCGACGCAGTGAGCTGCCGGGGTCATCAACCCCCACAGCTCCGTCTTTCCCCCCCCCTCTCAGTCTCCGCTGCGGTATCTTCTTTTTACCCCACAGCTCATCCTACCTGTGAGCTGTGGTTTCGGAGCAGGGCAAAGCTGCCCGGGTCATCAACCCCCCTACAGCTCATCCTACGATCCTACCCCTCAGACACACCCGACACACCTGCACCTGCCTCGCCGACTCAGCCTGCACGGCCGAGCCGCCGCCCTGGCGGCTGCCGCCGCCGCCGCCGCCGGCGCGCCCGGCAGCGGCGAAACCCGTCGACAGCCCGTGCCCAAGGGACATCCCGCTGCCGCCGCCGATGCCGCCAGTACTGAACGACGTCGGTGGCGGCGGCGGCGGCGATGACAGTGTGGCTTCCATTAGTTCCCCTGAGGCCGGCGAGTGTGGTCGCGGCCGCCGCGGCGGCGGCGGGGACGGCTGTGGCAGCTGCCGTCCCTGGCCGTCGGGCGACGCCCGGCCGCCGCCGCCGCCGCCACCGTCGCTGTCGTACCCGTCAACGGCGCGGCCGGCGGAGGCGGGGCGCTCCGGCTGCCGTCGGCGGTCGGACGCCGGGCGCGGCTCTGGATCCGGATCGCGGCTCCGGGCAGGCGGCTTGGAGCTGCGGGAAGGTTCTGGATCCGGATCCGGATCGCCCCCGGCGAACAACCAGGACCCTCGGTCGTCGCCGCCGGGGTCAACATCCCAGCGGCCGGCGGCGGCGCCGCCGCCGCCGACACCAGCTCTGCCCCGCTCCGGCGTCGCGTCGACGTCCACCCAGTTGTGGCGTACATTGTCAGTTATGGAGGTTGACCGTTTGGGCGGTACGGCAGGCCGCGGCTTGGGCGTCGACGTGGATCGCGCGGCCGCGGGTGCGACGCGGGCTGGCGAGGCGCCGACACGCGCGCCGCCGATGCCGCGTGCCCCCGCGGCGACGCCGCTGCGGCCTGCCGCCACCGCCACCGCGCCGTCGCCGTAGCTGAGATTGCCCGAAGGCAGCCGGGGCCCGTCGCCGCTGCCGCTGGCGCGCCGGACGGCGGGGCCACCCGCCGCCGCCGGGGCGGCGGCGGCAGCGGTGGCGGCGGCCGACTCCGCGTGCTCGATGCGCGCATACAGCCCGTCGCTGTGCCGGCCTTGCAAGACGTTTTTTTGCTGGCCCTGATGTTGTTGCTGCTGCTGCTGGCGGCTCCATAGGTCGAGTTGGTCAACTGGGGCCGCTGCCCTCCCGCCGGATTGGGGCCGGACGGGATTCGGTGCGGCGCTGCTCCAGGGGCCCGTGTGACTGTCCGAAGGGGCTTGTGGGGCTCCGGCGCTGGCCGGGGCAGCGGCCACGCCGGCAGGCGCGGGCGTGTGGAAGCTGAAGCCATGTGGGTCGCGGTCGGCATGGCGAGGCTGGGCGCGAGATGTGGACGGGGACCTGCCGGCGGGTTTGGACTGAGGTTGGTGCTGGGAAGGTGGGGGCTGCGATGGAGGCGCGTCCGCGTCGTCCAGCTCGGTTGCCCAGGGCGGCCGAGCGGCTGCGACAGCTGATGCGCTTCCTCCTCCGCGCAGGGAAGGCGTCGTCCTCAGCTCAGCTGTAGGGTTGCGACGGTAAATAATGGTTTTGGTTGGACGTTGTCCTCGTTATTGCCTCCGGCGTTCATAGATCGCGCATCCAGCTGAGCTGTCGATTGCATCATTCGCGGAACTTGTGGGTTGCTTACCGGCACCTTGAGGGCCAGACACAGGCGCCAAGATATTTCCCACAGCTGAACGAGGTTCGTATGATCCCGTGCGTCTTCGGGGCAGCTCCATTTTAGGCCTGAGGGCTTCGAAGCTGAAGTTAGCATTCGTTCGCTACACGCACCGGCGGAGCATGCCGATCGCAAGAAAACTAAATAGTTGCAAAAGGATAAGTTGCCATGTCTGGAAACTGGTTTCACCCTTTGGCGTTGAACAAGCAATAACTAACGAGGTAGCTGGTTGCCGTACATACTGACGAAAACACCTGTTAAAGGCGACACGCAAGGGGTCTGGCCAGCTTTATGCTATCTTCCCGGGCTGAAACCCGTTGCAACAAATCGGTTATGCATAGTACCTGCCTGCCAAGCTGCCAACGCACAGCTGCACTCTCCACCTGCCCTAGCTGCCAGAGTGGTTCAGCGGCAGCGAGGGCAGCGTGGGTTTTGTCCCTGTTTTGCCTCTGCGATCCCATGCCATGCCAGCCCCAAGCATCCCTACAGCGTGCACGGGCGTCGCCGTGCGCTGAGTAGCCTAGAGGTCCCCTGTAAAATGTACGGGGTATTGTACGGCTTGGACACATGAGCGCCGAGCGATATCAGATACAGTCAGGGACGGCCGCAACGAGCCGTGCAACAGGAGTCGAGTCACTACAGGAGCAATCGCCGGTCAGGCCACCCCTGGGCCCTGGCCACCTTACTCAGGAGAAGGCAGAGCGCCCTCGAAATCGCTCTAAGCAGCAGTTTGGGGTGCCGTAATTTGTACCGCCGGCTTCCTTTTCAAATTTCAATACCGGTACATCCCTCCTAAAATTGTCTTGCCCGTTTTGCTGCAGCAAGCACACGCGCAGGGGAGCGCACGTGTTCCCCTGCGTGCGCCGCGTCGCGAAGCAGAGCACGCAAGACTCTCACTCGCTAGCCCAGAGCCAAAACCCACCTCCAACATCTCGAACATGGAAGAAATTTGCTTAAGCACTGCGACCTCCATACATCGAGCCATCAACATGCAAGTTTGCATGCTTGCCTAACTTGCCCTTGGTTCGTTGCTTTATGCGGAAGCGCACATCCACAACACACACGCCGTGTTGCAAACAGTACAAGAGCCCTAGCATGAGAGCCCTCGGAGGGCATTCTAGTGCCCTGGTCGGGTGGGCAGCGCAAAGCGACGCGCAAGCCCAGTAAAGATACGATGTCGTACTCCAATCACCACCCAAACCGCAGATGCGCGTCTTAACCATGTGTTATTACGCCCACCGCTACCTAGATTGATTATTACGATGGCAATTACTCATGCTCACGTGCTCCTGCAAATGCTGTACGGCGCAAACGGCGCGACCCACAAAAAATGGTGCACGGCCAAGCGCTGGCACCGGTGGCAGGCTCTTAAGGTTGATTCTTAAGCAGCATCGCCCCCCATTTCCCCCCAAAAAACGGTCATCCGGCGTTGAGTACGACAATTTCCCACGCCGCGACGGCGGTAGGGCGTACGACACAAGTAGCAGGGCCGTGTTAAAAGGTGTGGCCGGGGGGTAAACGACACAACGCCCCGTTCCGCCCCGTCCCGTCCAGTTGGCACCGCGCCGCACCGCGCCGCGCCGCCCCCCCACCGGCCTCTCCACCACTTGGTTTTTACGGCAGCAGCAGACCGAACTGACGGACAGGGCAACGGCCACGGCTTCAAACTACGTCATCCCTGCCCCTGCCCCTCAGGACCCCTCCTTCCTTAGGCGCCTCTACCGGGGCCTTCCCGCCCACCGGCCCACCCGCTCATTCCCCCTTGTCACCTGTTCGCAATGATCGCGATGCCCCCCACGCCAGATGAATGCGATACCGTACAATGATCACCAAATTCACCGATGTACCGGTACATCACACCACACCACATCCCGTCAGGACATGACGCCACGCAACCGCATCGCGTCAGATCGGCTCACAGGCCACACCAGGTTGGGTTGGGGGCTATCGGCGACGGCGACGGCAACTGCCGCCGGTGCCGATATCACACAGCGAACGCCGCCGCCCCGCCCCGCATCACCTCACCTCACCTCACCGCGACGCCCGTCGCCTTCCCCAAGTCCCGTACCAGCAATCTAGGCATGAACCCCAACAGCCTACAGCAACCGCTGTTGGGATCGATCCGGCCCGAAAACACCGAACCAAGCAGCCAGCCTGCCATCCAGCCACCCACCCAACCAGCCACCGACTCACCCACCCAGTCCACCAATTCCGCTATCACCCCGCTGCAGCTCGCCGCATGCAAGTCCGGATGCAGTCAGCAGCGTGCCCGAGCCACCCTGCCCAGGGGCCCCTCACACCATATCTTCCTAATTTTACCCTCCAAGGGGGAACGTCACCCCACCGTAACACGTAACACGTACCACCCTGACCTCCCCCTCGTGACCCGGGACACGATGACCCTACACACAGTGGCCGCTGCCGCTCGCCGCTCGCCAGGCGCCTCCCTTGTCCCTTCCCTCCCACCGGCCGCCACCGGACCCGGCACAGCAGCAAGGACTCGGCACACGCCGCGGCGGCGCGAGGGAGCCGGTGCGGGGACCCGGTGCAACTCGCAAGACAAAACGACATCATCGGAAGGAAAGCACATGAGAGCTTCCCCGGACTAGGACTAGGCGGGGGAGGCAAAAGACACAAGGAGCACAGTACCCGTGTACTACACCTGATGTAACGAGCGGAATCGAAAGCAGCAGCAGCAGCCGCGCGGGGGGGCGACCAAAAAGAATGAGCAGGGCATGCGAATGCGTGGCATTTTCATTTCCGGTGTGCTGCGCAGCGCGCTCCGTTGTTATGGATGGATGCGTGAGATGAGATGAGATGCCTTTACTGCTAGGGTTACTGCTATAGGGTGCCATCGCTAGACCGTTAAACCGACAACTGATAACTGATAACTGATAACGCCTGTCCGGATTGCGCCCATCTGCATTTCGCCCGGGGTCTGCGTATCGTACCTTGTCGTACTTATTGATGTCGTCCACACCACGCTCAGCCAAACGCTTTCTAAGCAAGCACGCAACCCAGAAGTTTCCCAAACCGGAAAACCCGCGACCGACAACAAGAAACCCTTGCCTTGCCCCGGTGCGTGCGCGCCTCGCGGGCAGCAAGCGCTCTCCCCCCTCGGAAACGAGGGAAAGGGAAAGGAAAAGGGAAACACAAACTGTCAAACCATCCAGGAAAAAAGTATGGAACTATGGATAAGCTGCTTCCCTCCAAGCCACGCCGTCGGGTTAACCTTCCCTCTCTAGTCAGCCCTGCCAGGAACCTGTCGTCCCGCCAGACAACAAAACACCGATGCTGAATCAGCTGATGCACCCCAACGCCACTTCACACACACACAAACATCCGCCAACAGATGGAGCGGTGCGCAGAGGAGCGCCCACTGCCCAACCAGCATCATCAGCAACAGCATCAGCATCGTCATGCATGATTATCACCATCATGCTTATCATCAGCATCAGCATCATCACCAGCATAATTACCACTATCACGATTAACACCCACACCAACTTTCAAACACCAACCTCCTCCCTCCCCTCGCACCAACACTACCCTTCCCTCACCAATCAACCAACCAACAAACAAACCAATAAACCAGTCCGCTAGCCAGCCAGCCAGCCAGACAGCGCAACCCTCCCCCGCAGCGCACCCACTCCATCTTCATTCTTACCATGCGGAATGCCCAGTCACAAGCGCAAGCAAGCGCCGGCGCCAAGACGGCCTCGTCTCGCCTCGCCTCGCCTCACCTTCTAGAGAGACCACAACACAACACAACACATGCGCACGCGCACGCACATGCACACACACAACCGATGCACAGAAAGATGCCTGAAAGCGCAATTCATTCTTCAATAAATTGCACACGCCCCCCGGCCCTGTCGCAATCGCGCCCTCCCGCCCCGCCCCCCACGGCCTCGAACTGCGCTCTTTTCACCCCAGCCCTCACCCTCGCCCTCTTCCTCACAGCCAGCCTCCTCACAGCTCCGCCACGCTCCACCTCACGTCCGTCTCCGCGCCCGCCCAACATCCCCCCAGGCGACCCCGCCCCACCCCTCCAAACCGCCCCACCACCCACCCACCCACCCACCCGGCCCCACACGCACAGCACCAGGCCCCGCCCATCAACCCCGCTGCCAGCAGCCGGCGGAGGGGACGGGCCGCCCTCGCCAGGGATCACACTCCTGCACTGCTCCGGCACTGCTCTCTCACCCTTACCAACTCCTGTACCCCTGTGCACGCCTCCACCCCGACCACCCCAGCCACAAAACCCTGGGCACACCCACACGCACGCCCCAGGGCCCAGCGGGCTCCGAAACCTTCAACCGGAGTCCCAAGCCCGCCAAGCCCGCCGTGCTTGACGCGCAGGGAGCGTTACGCGTGATGCGGTTACGTGTGGGGTTCCCGAAACCCTCCTGCCAAGCTCCCCCCTGACTACCCCCTGACTACCCCTCAGCTGGGGAACGTCTCCCGCCAGTCCTTGTCGTTGCTACCGCTGCTGCTGCCGCTGCTGCCGCTGACGGTGCTTCCATTTTTGTTGCTGCTGCTGCCGCTGCCGCGTCCAAATCGTCGCTGCTGCCGCTACCTCTGCCGCTGCTGCCGCATCCATTACTGCTGCTGCTGCCGCCTCCATCGCTGCCGCTGCTGCCGCCTCCATCACTGCTGCTGCTGCTGCTGCTGCCCCCCCCCCTGCGGTGCCCGTCTCATGACGGCTGCCCCTCGCACTCTCTCCTTATGGACTCCAGGATAGCCACGATCTCCGGGAAGTCGGGCCGCGCCTCCGGGTTGCGGTCCAGGCAGCGCGACACCAGCTGGCGGATGGGCTCGGGCACGGGGGGCCGACACTGACCCGCGGGTCGGTGGCCGTCGGGCGGCAGGTCCGCCGGCCACGTCAGCTGCAGTCCCCCGGCGGTGAGGCCCACCAGGACTTGGGCACTGAGGAGGACCGACACGGGAGGGGGAGGGGAGTCAGGAGTCAGGGAGTGATATGCTCCATAATCTAACATGAGTCACTGCGGAGGGGGAGGGGAAAATTACCAACGGCCCGGGACGAGGGAACGCAACGCAGTTACCTTGGATATTACCTGAGGAGGGGAGGGGAGGGGAGAGCGCGATGCGGAGGGAAGAATGGGGTCAAGAATTCGATGAGGGCTGGAGGGTGAGTGGGTGGGTGGGGTGGCGGATGGGGGGAAGGAAGGACAGGAGCGCGGCCCGGGCGAGTGCCACTCACGCATGGTACTGGTGGTAGGGCGCCGCCCCCACGAACAGGTGGTAGCACAGCGCCCCGAATGCGTGCGCGTCCATCCGCGTCAGCATCTCCTGCGTCACCGTCGCCGGGTCGGCGGTGAAGCACTCGGGGGCCAGGTACGACAGCGCACCCCAGCCCGCCGCGTTGGACGCCAGGCGGCCGGCGTGCTCCACCGGATGGACGAGCCCGTACAACGCCAACTTGCAGCGCAGGACGCCAGGCGCCGGCTTGGCGGCGGTGCTGAGCGGCGCGCCAGGCACCACCAGAGGCGGCGGCACGGGGCGTCGGTCAGACGGGTTTGAAGGCGGCGGCGGCGGTGGCGGCGTTGCCGCGGGTGTCTGATCTGACGGCACCAGCAGTACGGCAGAGGGCGTGAGGGAGCCGTGATGGACCCCGCAGCGGTGTAGCGCCGCCACCCCACGCGCCACCTGAGATGAGGTGAGGTGAGGCGAGGGCAGGGTGTCGGTCGGGCAGGATGGCAGGATGGTGGGGCGCAACGGGGAACGGACAGATAATGATTATAATGAAACATAATGGTTGCTCGCTGCGATGAAAGTCATCCTTCACCCGCTCGTTCGGATTCGGACAAACCCGATCGCCGCAGCGCAGCACTAAAGCAGCACTTTGCAACGACGAGAGAGCGTCTCGCTGCAGTCGTTGCGTCCGCTACGCTCGTGGTGGCCGATACCGTACCTCGCTAGCGTACGTCAGCAGATGAACGGGACAGCGCGGCTGGCTTCGCCCCGGAAGCCCCTGGATTGCTTGAAGCAGGTTGCCTGCAGAAAGTTCAGTCAGGACGGCGCGCCGCCGCCGGAGGATCAGGGGTTCAAAGATGCACAGATTCCAACCGTCGCTACGAAACATTTCGACAACAACTTGGCGTGGCGTCGAGCACATGCTACGGCGTACCGTGGATAACCTCCGGCATCTCGTCAATGCACGCCAGGAGTTTATGCCCGTTTGTGAGGGGCATGTTGGAAATGGCGGCAGCGACGTCCGCATTCTCCGCGGCCAGTCGCGATGTGGGCTGGTGGTAGAGCGGCAAGCACGGACCACTAATGCAGACTGCCACATCCTTGTGGTCAACTTGTTGCCGAGTTTGTATGGGCGGACAGCTGTTCCACTGCAGACCAGGTCGTGCGTGTCTCGCCGGTGCGTCTGGTAGAGTGTGGAAGACCCCAAGGGCAGCTGATGGAGGAAGTTTTGAGCCCACACTTTCCTGTTGTAGCACTGTCGAAGAAGAATGGACGAGGTGCTCGCAGGAAAAAGCCAAGCGCTTCAAAAGCCCATCGGCTGTCTGTCCCACTAGGCGCTGAAGCCTTTCCGCCGCGTCGTCGGTTAACGTGTTCCTCGTCGCCAGATTAAAAATGATAGGCCGGTGCGCGCCAGCACCAGCGCTCAGCCAGCCAGGAAACGAATAGCATCCCCCTTCGCCCTGAATAGTATAAGGCTTCAGGCGCACCTCCCGGAAGTAACGGCATGCGTCATCTTGCTGTGCGTTGGGTACAATTGCAGCAGACTGGGCACAGGCGGGTACGGGTTTCACTACATCATCAGTTGCTGCCGCTGCCTCCTGCGTAAGAGGTGCACTACTCTGGGTAGGGTGGCCTACGTCCTTAATTATCTGGCATACGCCAGGCTCTAGTTCTGGAACGCTGTGACAGAGCCCCATAGGGGCCTACTTTACAGTGGTTGAAGGTCGCGTTTCTCTAGTACCGCGTGGTCACAATGCATAGTATTTGAGAACCTAACTTGAAGAGTTATGCGTATACGGGCAGAAATGTCCAAGTCCTGAAAAGGGTGACCCTGTCCTGCAATCCCCTGCTGGCGCAAAAGATTCCCTCAGCAGGCAGCAAATGCCAGACGCCAATATTCTACAAAAGCGGGGTACAACGGCCATGTACCATATAATTTAAATATTCCTGCGATTGAAATGGGGTTGCCTGCGCATGTCGTCGGTTAGCCTCAACCGAGCGCGGGGTTTTCTCCTTGCCTGTAAAGCAAGAAAAACCGTAACGAGGGAACCCAACCGACAACCCACAACACGGGGGCGGCGCAAATGGACGAGCTGCAAAAGTTTTCCCGTTTTCCCATATCGACCATATGCGGTCTGACGTAATGACTGCCGCAACACCGGAGAACCCAAACCACCACCATCCTGCCAAAATGCAACGGTTCAATTTTGGCTCGTGCACTGTCCGCGCGAGCGCCCACACGCATCAGGCGCACCTCGTGAGGGGTCCCAGCGGTCCAACACAAGACGCACCTTACCCCGCCCTGAATTTCCACAGGCCGCCCTAAAAGTTAGGAAAAACCAAACCAGAAAAGGAATCTCACAACCTCGTCGCGTCGGAACACGTCGCCGCAGCAGCCACCCGGAACACAAATGTACAATGAAAGGAGCATTCCTGTCCAGCCTTTAGTCTATCGTTCGATCGCGATATCACCTCTCCAACGCCATCACTGCTCTCTGGCTTACTGTTGCATATGCGCTGCACCCGCCCAGTACACCTCCCGTACACCTCTCTACCTAAGGGCCGAGTCCATGCACTACCTAAGACACAACGCCTGCCCTCCCCACCCGCACCCATACATCGCCCTACCCCGCCTAATACAAGTATCATAACGCCACCGTATTACGACGAGCCGCGACCAATACAAACGGCGCGAGGAAAGCGTATCGCCGCAAAGCAGGCCAGGCCGGCACTCTCCTGCCCGCCGTCCGCACACACCGGCAAGGAAACCAACGACGAATGGCTCGGACTGCCCGACAACGCCCAGGCCCCAGTGCCACAAACGCACGCGCCGTTGCGCCTCCCACATACACACACACGTTATGCGCGCACGCGCTGGGGCCCCTGGTGGAGGCGGCGCGCGCCCGTCCCAGCACACAGGGCCAGCAACGACAGCGGCAACTCGCGCCTCATCCTCCCCGATGCCCCTCCCTCACAAGATGCCGGCAGCAGGCGGCGCGCCGAAGAGGTGGGGGCAGGGCCATCCGCTTCGCGCACCCAACCAACCCCCACCCCCCCCACAGCGCTCCCTTCGCGCCATCTCGGCGCGACCCCTTCACCGTCCCGACACCAACCCGTGCCGCCGCCTTTCCACCCGTCCCCCTCCCGTCCACCGGGACAAGGCGCCCGGCTTCGCATTCCCCACCCCCCCCCCCCCGCAGCGCCGGCCGAGCCGGGCCTCACGCCGCCACACGCAGCGGAAGCCCGCCACACGAAATCATGGCACAGCCCCCAAAGCCGAACGGTGGGGCGGGCCCTCGTGCCCTTCCTAGCGCAGAAGAGGCAGTCGATTGGTCGCCCTGCACTTGGCTGCCTGCAGCGGCAAAGGGCCCGCAGGCGTGGCGGGCGGGGCCAGGCCTGCGCCAGGAAGGCCGCACGCAGATTTCCGTATTCCGCAAATCGCATCCGTTCAATGAGGGTACCCGGCCGCCGCCGCCGCCGCCCCTCTTCCTGCAGCAATACATAAAAAGCCACGTGGGGCACCTCACCCCGCGGCCCCGCCCAACCTTTCCCTATTCCGCTCCACACCACTCATCTCCGAACTGCATATTATGTGCCCTCCTTGTCGCGCAGGGAGCCGCCACGACGGGGGGCACAAGACGAGGAAAGCGGCGCCGCACTGCGCCATGCCGCGCCGCAGCTGTTGCTGTGCTGTGCCGTGCGGCGTATGCGCGTCGCCCTGGCCCCAGCAGAGGCCGCGGCCAAAACGCTCCATGCATGCGGCGTCGCCAGCCATGCTAGAGCGGACGCCTGCCACGGAGGCGCAGCTGGCAACTGGCTGGCTGGGCCATATGCACTGCACCACCGAGACCGGGGAGCGCCGCTCGGCTCCCCACCAAGTCCTCGATGGCCGTAATAATAACGGCCAGGTCGCTGGTGCGAACAGCGCAGCGCTGGCAACTGGCGCCGCGCAGCTGCGGCGCCGCCGATCACGGTCCAGGCGGCGGTTGCCCGCCCCAGGGCGCCACCTGGTTGCCAGAGCCGGCTGGCGGCCTTGCGGGCAACGACGGACGAGCCGCATCGGGGGGGTTGTGATGACCAACGCCGCCGCCAAGCAGTAGCAGCAGCCAGCGCCGCAGCCGGACTACGCGGTGGCGGCGGTGGCCGGAGGCGGTGGCAAGCGCGCCAGCGCCGCATGCCCCCCACGCGCGTGCGCGCGTAGCTTAGTAGTCACGCCTGGGAACGCCCCTGGGCTTTGTATGGTGGCTGCGTGCGTTCTGTCGTGCTTACGCCTACGCCTACGCCTGCGCCTGCTTCAGGAGCGCCGCCTCCACTCGCTTCTGGTGCAACTGGTACAACTGCGCGAAGCTGACCAGCGAGGAGCGGATCTCCATGAAGCCCTGCGCCATGCTCGCCCCGCCGGGCAGCTGGCTCAGCCAGGCCCGCACCTGATCGTCCTCGCTGCCGCCAAAGCCGCCGCTGCCTGCTGTCCCCGTATCCCGCCCCGGCCCGCCGGCGCCAGCGCCAGCGGTTAACCCCGGTCTGAGCCCGCCCGCCTGGGATTTGCTAGGCGCACCGGCGCCGGAGGCGACCATCACAGGGACTACCTTGACCAGCCCCACGCCGCCGCCGCCAGCTCCGCCGCTTAAGTGCGCTGGCCGTTGCGCAAAGGCGCCTCCTCCCACCTGCGTCGCCGAGCCGCCGCCGCCCACAATGACGGTGTCGGGGGTGCTGCAACTCGCATTCAAGACGTGGGGGTGCATGGCCCACGATTCGAGGTCGCCATTTGGGGCAGTGGACGCGCCGGCGCCGGCGCCCGCACCGCCGTTCGTTCGTTGCGCGGCGGCAGCCGCGTGTACAACTGCGTACGACGCATCGAGGCCGGGCGGTCCCTGCGTCTCCGCCGCAGCGGCCGCCATGGCGCCGCCGCACGGCACCAGCCCGCCGCCGCCGGCGGCGGCGACCAGGCCCACGCCGACGCCGTCGGCGCCAACGATGGGCGAGACGCCGCAGCCACTGGTGGCCCCGGGCGCGCCGACGCCGCCGAGGCGCGGCGTCGGCTGGTCCAAGCGGGTCGCGAATGAGGTCGAGGCGGGGTCGAAGGAGTCCTTGGTCACGAGCTTATTTAGAATCACGTTGTCAATGTCACTCCGGCTCAACGTCTGGGGAGGCAGGCAGCGGGCGAGGCAGCGGGCGAGGCAGCGGGCGAGAGATGAACGGCGAGGAGTAAGAGCTGAGATGGCCGGCCGGCGGACACGCGCAGCGCGGCAGGGTTGTGCCGCGCTGATGGGCGGGCGGGCGGGCAGGCGGTGGGGCATTCCGACCAAGATAACACCGCGGGTTGCGAGCCGGTGGCTGGATAGCAAACGCAACGCAGCCCTCCGCTCCGCGCATATGCGTGTGTGAGAAAGCAGGTGGACCAGCACGCTGTGGCCCGATGCGAAGCTCCGCTAACGGGTACCAGGGAGCCCCGTCGCTGCCGGTTCCCTTCCCTGTCACCGTTCCGTGGAGCGGTCCTCTCACGAACCAGGCCTCCCTCTCCACCTTCCCCGGTCGTTTTTGAACCTCACTATTAACTGTGCCGAGCCATCCTGCCGACCAGCCGCGCATCGAAGAGATTTGGCTCTTTCCAGCCCGCTTGCTCCTTTCCTCACGCTCGAATGGCCGTCCAATGCCGGGACTTGGCGCGTCCGTGCAGGCCCTCCCCTGCACTGCCCCATGTTCAGGGAAGCCCCTCCCTGCCGGCTGCCACACCCACCCATCACACGCCCCGCTGTCGCCGCCGTCGCTCACCCCCGCGCACAGCCGCTCGTCCGCCAAATGCGCCCTCGCCGTGAATATGACCAGGTGGGCCCGGTAGTCGCGGGCGTGCTGCTCGCGGTCCAGGTAAGGCGCCGACTGCACAAGCGAGAAGAGCGAGCGAGCCACCGGTGACAGCGGCAGCGGTGAGAGCGGGGTGAATTGTCACGGAACCCGACCGATGAACCCATCCCCAACCCATATGCCTAAATCCCCGACAGTCCCCAAACCCATTCCCCTTGCACTTGCATCTCAACATGTCGCCTCGTCACGCTCGTATTTACCGTTCACGGGCTCCGGCCTATCCGTGGAAACCCGCTCACCTGGTGCACCACGTAGTGTCCGAAGCACAGCAGGTTGTCCAGGCTGCTGGGCTTGAACGAGGGCGGCATCACCTGCTGCAGCACGCCGGGGCCGCACGCCAGCGGCGCGCCGGGCAGCAACATCTGGCTGACGGCGGCGGCCGACGCCCGCTGCAGGTGGGCCAGTCAAGGCAGGGCGGGGACGGGGGGCGAGCAGGGACCGGCATGGGGATAAGAACAGACATGATCGCCAGTGGCCCTGCTCCTGATCGCAGCTGGCGCTCCGTCACACCCAACGGGTCCGTCCCAGCGGCTCCGGCAGGCGCCACCCCTTTGTATGTATGAAACGGAACCGAACCACAAAGAAGCGACCAGAGATGCACTCCCCCCTTCCCGCGGCCGCCGCACCGCGGTCCTCGCCCTCCGCCTCTCCTGACCCCTCCGCGCTTCTCATCACTGGCGCTCTACCCCAGTGTCCCCGCCGAGCGTCCCCGCCTGTCCCAGCTCCACACACACCCCGCGTCTTGGGCGCGTTCACTTACGCCGCCTCCGTACGCCACCCCCAACTCACCTGCAGCTCTGCTATCCGCTGCACCAGCACCGCCGGCCCCGGCACGCGCGCCACCTTCTCCATCGCCACCACGCCGTGACCAAGGTGCGAGATGGCAATGACCTGCAAGGGGGCCCGCAGCACCAGCACCAGCAATAGTCGCGAAAGCAACGAGCCGCACTGTCGCCGAAATCGCCACACAGTCGGGGCCGCCGCCAGTGCGCAAGTCCAGATGAAATCATCGCAACGAGGTGGAGGAGGACCAGTTTCCGCAAGGAAACAGACACAATCAGAGCGTCTCGCTTCAAGTGTTTGGAAATTGGTTTGGATGGCGCTCTACTGCCCTAGCCCTTACCCCGCTGCATTTCCCAGTCCGCGCCTACGCGTTGCCTTTTGACCCATAAGGTGCAGCCGCCACCCCGATCCAGCCCGGTCCCTCTTCCCTCATCCTGTCGCCGTCCGTTCCACCGCTGCGGTAGCATCTGTATCACCCACCTTGGTTTGATCCGGCACCGTGCGCTTGTATTTTCGCTGCACCGGCGCCAGATACGCCCCCCGCGTGGATGGCTCCGTCACAAAGTCAAAGGTAATGAGCTCAAAGTCGTCATCCACAAACACGCATTTGGAGGTGGGATCAGAGCGCAGGGACGCCCAGCCCCGAGACGACACGCCCAGCTTGACGCCCTGTGGTTAGGGAAACAGGGCGAGGTGGGAGCAGAGCGCGAGGAGGAAGGCAAAGGCGAAGGAAGATCACGGCATAACGGTACACGTGAGGGTCGACACGTGGGGGGACATCTGCGCGCGCGACCTGCCGGCACGGCGGCGCGGATGGCGATGGGTGTTTCGTTTATGGGTGGGAGGAGACCGGGCGACGGGATAGTGGGTTGACTGGGACGGCTGTGGACGGGGTAGGTGCTTGCTGCGCCGCCTGCCTTGCGCCTGCCGTCCTCCTGGCCACGTGCGGAGTCAGGGTTGTGCCACAATCGGGCTGTCCCAGGCCCGGACCTGGGCATGGGCTCCGAATGCGCGTGCTCTTGAGCGGGTGAGAGCACACGCCCGCGGCGCCTGCTGTGTGCTCTGCGGGGACGCGGCCCATGCCCACGGCTGACAGCAGCGCGCCCCCTTCTCGCCGGCTGAAAAGCGCTGATCGCACTCCGCTGCGGCTTCTCCCGATGCCGCTGCTCCCAAAACGGGGCCCATGCTGCTCCCTTTGCGGCGCCAGGATGACCGCGGCTGTGTGTTTTGTGTGCTGGCGCGGCTGCATAGCATCCACCGACACCGCGGCGGCAGGCGGAGTGCGGGGGGTCCGGCAGCAGCTCACCCGGGAGTAAAGTTCCCAGAGCAGCAGCCCCGAGGGAGTGGGCAGGACCTCGATCGTGCCCCACAGTTGATCCCCTTTCCATGCCACCTCCAGCACCTGCGGCGGTGATCCGGACGTGAGTGCTTGCCAGAGGGGATATCCACGTATAGGCCGGAGCCCGTGAACGGTAACGTAACAGAAAAATTCCGTCGCCAGAGGGGGGGCTTGCCGCGGGGCAATGCGCAGTATCAAAGCGCGTCCGTTCCCCCGACTGGCCCACCTGGTCGCCCCAGTCCCAACAACCCCTGGTCTGTGCTCGCGGAGGTGCTGGGGGAAGTGAAACCCTTAAAATGGGGATAACAAGAGCAAGATTATCCTCCCGCTGGAAAGTGCCTCCGCACCTGATGGCTGACGTTGGGTAGGTTTAGACATTTGAAGTACTTTGAGGCATAGTTTGGGTGGTCCAATTCCCCCAGCGCGGTTCCCTGAAGAATGTGCTCAGACTCGAACCTTGAGACCTCCCGCTCGAGAATGTGCTGCGTGAGTATCAGGTATACACCTCATGTGGATGATCCAGGGCTGCTGCTTGGAACCTGGCAGTCAAGCTGGTTACAAAGGCGACATGCACGGCACGCCGTCGACGCACCTTGGGGTAAACGCGCTTATTATTATTGCGCGTATTAGCACGAGCGAAGATGCCTGCATGGATCCAACGACATTTTCACAAAACCTTCTCCCCAACATCCAAAGGGAGAGCGGGTTGGTTAAGCAAGCCCTCACCGTGGACATAAAGCTTGCCTCCGTTCAGTGCAACCGAGCGGTCGTATAGCTTTTTAAGCTGCGGGGTCGCCGAAGGAAATTAGCCCTGAGTGGCACGCCCAAGAAACTTGGGAGGCGCTTGCCCTACCTCCGTCCGGCTGAGCTCGGTGTGGTCATCGGGAACGAGGGGGGCAGAGCAGCACGGAAAGCAACTGAATCCCATTGTGCTGGCCCTGCCCACTGCGACTCAGTTAAATGCCTGAGACCATTTCCCCCCTATCTAGCTACCGCAGCCCTGAGGGCCGCTCCTAATACAACAGCCCCTCGGCCTCGTGATGCTGCTCAAGAATGGTTCAACACGTCGGGGGTGAAGCTGGACAGAATGTCGCAACAACTACAGAGCTGAACCTTCGGAGGTTGTGTATCAAGACATGCATAGGAGCCCCATTTAAACTAGCACGATGCAAAATCAGGTGGTCTTCACATATACTAACAAGAAAGTACAGTGTTCATGTACGAGTCATGGCGTTTCTACGGTGCATGCTTATAATTGGTGCAAGCCTGCTTTTGCTATCCATAGACATACTTTCATCCTCCGTTCATTTGCCAAGCGTTTACAAACAACCTAGCGTACGGCACGCTCTGCTTGAATCGAAAACGTCCAGGCACGTTTCTAGCCATCCTACGCACGCCAATCGCGTTGAGTATATGCGAAGCCGGTTGACTCCTAGGCGGGTCAAAGACTGCTTGGCGTGTATGTTATCGGTGTCTGGTTCAACCGGCAACGACTACCCGCCCCTGAAATGGCTCCTCTGCGGCCCAGCTCCTTCACGGTCAGCCATGTCCAATCCGGGCTTAACCGCGTCAAGATGGGTCTGCGAAATCACGCTGCCTCGATTCAGAAGATCAAAGTTGACTTCAGCAAGGTGCGTGTGCGCAACGGACTTCCCTCCGCGGTCTGCGTTGACCCCCCTCCCCTCCCACTCTGAGAGCCCTTAACGGGAGGCCCTGCCGGCAAGGGGGCTGTATCCCTCCCGGAGCCGGATTGATTTTGCCAGTCCCGCGCCACTGTCCTGCCGGACCCCACTGGTCGCGTGTGCGTGCGCTAACAAACACCCGGGCTGGCACCACATAAGGCCCGTTCGCCCGAAACGCACCCTCGCGCTGCGTTGCGGGCGAAAAGGCCACACATACCGCACCAACCCGCCCCCTTTCCCCCCTTGCCCAAAACCCAGTTGCAGATTCTCGTTCCCAGTCCCCAGAAACTCACTGCACGGCAGACCTGCCCTCGCCCTTAACCCCCGCCTCCCTGTCCTCATCCCCACCGCCGCCGAACGTCGCCTCCGTTCCATCGCTGCCGCCCATATTCCTTACCTCCGTTCCCCCGTTCATTTTGTGCTTATGAGAGACGAGCCTGTGTTTACGAAAGAAAGCTTGTGTGTATGAGAGACAAGCGAGACCCCGCGCCCGTCCCCCTGTTTCCCCCCCCGCCCCCAGGTCCCGGACTGGCAACGTCGGGCGGCCCGCCTGAGCCTCGCCCTCATGTTCTTTGGCTTACTGGGACACTGCGTAACGTTTCCTCCGGGTGAGCAGTACGGAACAGTGCAGGGGAGGGGGAGGGAAGGAGGAGGTCTAATGAGCGCCACGGTGTCGGGTCCCGCACCCCAACCGGCCGGTTGCGGGGGCGGGGAGGGGGGTGAAACGGCCGGGGCGGCCTCCCGCTCCGCCGCCGCAGTAGGCGTGCCGGGCGCGCGGTTACGTGGGCACCTGCGTGACGCCCTTCCTTGACCCTCTTCCTTGATCATCTCCGCTGCGGTATCTTCTTTTTCTCCCACCGCCGCTGTCGGCCCCTGGCTGCTGTCCCCGGCTGCTGCCTCCGGCTGCCCGCTGCCCCTAACTGGCCGCTGAGGCCGCTGGTGGCTGACGGTCACTGCCGCTGCCTGGCTGATTGGCTGACCGGCCGACCGGCTGTCTGGCTGGCTGGCTGTTGTCCGCGGGTGGCTGCAGGGTACGCCTCCCTGGCCTCCAACTTCCGTCAGAGCTGCAACTGGGCGGCCATTACGTGCATAGTGGTCACGGCGCCGGTCATTGGCAAGGTGGCGCAGGTGGGGCGGCTTGGGGGTTGGGGCGGCTTGGGTTGGGGGGTAAAAAGGAGCGGATACCGCAACGAAGGAGCGGAGGCGGATCGGGCGTGGGGGGTTGGCGGGGTGAGAACTGCCACTGCGGTTTGTCTCCCTGCTTCCGCTCACCTTCCCCCCCCCCCTTATCCCCCAACCCCAACCTCAACCCCATCGCCGTGTCTGTGCAGGTGGCCTTCGATCGGCTGTTGGGGACCGCCGTGGGCGGCTTCATCGGCTGCGTGTGCTTCACCGTGGGGTGAGAGCGGGCGATGTGGCTGGCTGGGAGGGGATGGCTGGCTGGGATAAACTGGCTGGGTGGGTCGGTCGGCGGGTGTACACTGGCTGGGAGGGCTAGCTAGGTGGCTTTGCCCCCAGCCTCCCTGGCTTTGCCAACGTCGCCTCCGTCCCGTCGCTGCTGCGATACGCTGTTATTATACCCCACAATATTATTTTTTCAATGATACAATAAAATATATTATATATATATTTATAATATATATATTTATTATAATATATATATTATTTATATTTTTTTATTTATATTGTTTTATATATATTTATATTGTTTTATTATTATCACTATAATAATTAATAATTATCCCCATCTTGCTGCTCTGGACTGTCATGCGCTACCCGCCACCTCCCCCGTAGCTTCCACCTGTTTGGTGTGCTGGGTGGCGGCGTGTTCATCAGTCTCATGTCGGGAGTCACCGTGTGGGCAACCACCTACCTGGCATTCAAACATTCCCTGGATCAACTCGTACGGTTCGTACAGCTGACGTACTGCATCGTGGCCTTTGGGGCCAAGCCGGACAAGGGTAAGGGACTGAGGGGAGGGGAGAGGGGAGATGATGGGGGGCTTATTGGGCGGCGGGCGAGGGTGTGTGTGGGAAGGGGCCCGGGGGAATAAGGGCCGCTAGGAGCGGGACCGGGAGTGTGGGAAAGGGGGGGAGGCTGTGTGTATGTAACCGTCCGCAACCCCCCTTGCCTCGCCTCACCCTCTCCCCCCTCTGACCTCTCTCATCCCGCTCACCCTTTCGCCCCCTCTCATCCTCACCCGCTCTCAAACCCTGACCCATTCCCCGCACTCTAACCCCCGTGTCTCCCCCCCCCCTCAAGGCGCGCTGCTGATCGCGCTGCTTCGAGTGGGCGGCATCTTCGCGGGCGGCCTGTTGGGGGTGGTGCTGGCGGTGCTGGTGCTGCCGCGGAGCGCCTCCGTGGATTGCATGCTGGAGATGAAGAAGGCGCTCAAGGCACTGTACGACCTGAACCAGGAGGTGGGGGGTGGGGGCTGGGGGGGTTGGGAGTGGGGGGAAGTGGGAGTGGGGGGGCGGCGGGGTGAGAGTTACGAACCGCAGAGTTACGAATCGAGGAGATGGTGTGGGTTGGGATGTGCGGTGCGTCGCTTACTGTATGGTTGGTTTCTGGTTTGATTTAGGTATAGGTACAAGTATGGGTAAGAAGGGATGGGGGAAGGAAGGTGATTTGGGTTCCGGGGTGTGGGGGAGGAGGGAGGAGGCAGGAGGACAACCGCGTGTGTGTGTGTATGTGTGTGCCTCTCATCTTCGTTGCCCCCTCTGCCCCCTGCCCCCCGGCTCCCCGCCCAACCCTGTGCTGCACCAAACTCGTCGCCATCTCGGCCGCAATCAGGTGTGGACTCTCAGCGGTGTGACCAGCCAGAGCGGAGCCAGGTGGGGTGGGTGGGGGTGGGGTGGGTGGGAAGGGAGGGGTGAGTGGGCTTGGAAGGGGTGTTGTGGGGAGGGGGAGGGAGGGCGGCGGCAATGATAAAAGATACCGCAGCAGCGAAAGGCGTCTTTTGGGGTGTGCGACTTGTGCGTTCACCTCTCCCCTTCCCTCCCTCCGTCGCCCTCCCGCCGTCGCCCTCCCCCCTCTCCCACCTCCCCTCTCCCCGCTCCCTCCCCCTCCCCCCGCCCCTCTCCCCTCTCCCCCGGGGCAGCAGGCGCCCCACCCGCAAGCCCCACCGTCACGGCTACTCCGCCATGCAACTCCGCCTGGAGGCAGCTCGGGCAGGATCCGCGACAGCAGTGGCAGCTAGCGACGCGGCGGCGGCAGGAGCCACAGTCCCCGGCGCGGCGGCGGCGGCGGCGGGGGAGCTCCGCGGCGGCGGTGTGAGCGGTGGCGGCGGCGGCGGCAGCGGCTCTGTGCTCAGCGGTGACAGTCTGACGTCCTGGCCTGGTGGGCTGCGGCGGACGGGTCCGAGCAGCGCCGAGCACCTGGATCTGTTGGTGCAGCATGACGAGGAGCGGGTGGGTCGGTGGGTGGGTGGGTGGGTGGGTGGGTGGCGCGCTCCCTGGTTCCCACCCACACACGCAAACACCCACGCACACGCACGCACATGCACCCTCTTTACCCCCCCCCCCCGGCCCCCCAAGGGGAGGGGTGGCTCCGCTCGGACTCGCTACCACTCCTCGGTTTGTATATAACTTGCAAGCCCCTGCTGCTTTCAAGTTTACACCGTTGATTTTTTGTAGACGGGAAGGATTCTTCTTATACATTATTACCGTTCACGGGCTCCGGCCTATACGTGTATTAACCCCCGCCGCCCCCCCCCCTGCACACCCACACAACGCCCTCACGCACACTGCACGCAGGAGTCCCGTGAGGCCGCCATCGAGAAGCTGTTCACTGCCGTATATACGGCACTGGGCCGAGTGGACGAGCATCTGTCGCAGACGCGCGGCGAGATCTACATCTGGCACTTCTGGGGCCGCTACTTTTTCCTGCCAGGCAAGAGAAGGGAGAAACGGGAGAGGGCGGGATGAGAGGCATGAACGGGGTAAGAAGATGAGGGGTAAGAAGGGGTTACCGGATGATGCGAGAGAGAGAGAGAGGGCAACCTGGCGAGGTTGGCAAGCGAGCATGACCTGGAGAGGGTGGCGGCCGGTAGTGGGTAGACGCAACCAGGGAAAGGAAGGGAAGGAGGAGGGGGAGGGAGATTGACAGATTGTGTAGTTGTTAGGCGCAGTCCGGGGGGAGGGGGGGAAGGGGCAGGGGGAGGGGCAAGCTGCTGCAATCCGCCGTCCGCCCGCCCGCCCCCGCGCGTCTGCAACCCCCCCGCACACACCCACACACACACACCACCCGCCAGGCGTGCACTGGTTCCCGGTACGCGGCCGCTGGAGTGTGCCCCGGAAGGACCTGGAGGATATGGCCACCTGCGTGCGGAGGGTGGCCCGCATGCTGTGGGTGAGTGAGTGAGGGAGGGAGGGAGGCCCCGGGGGCCCGGGCCAGTGCCCCTGGCGTGACATGGCGGTGGTACCGTATATGGGCGGTGATACCGTATGTGGGCTTGTGGGCGGTGGGCGGTGGTAGCAGTGGGCAGTGGTGGTGGTACCGGTGGCGCGGTGCAGCGGACAGGGGGGGGTGGTGGTCCGCATGCGGGGGGTGGAGGATGTGTGCCCTCCCTCTCCCCGTTGCGCTCCCTCCCCCCGCTGCTCAACGCCCCCCCTGCTGTCCACCCGCCCGTGCCGCCCGTCGCACACGACCCGCCACACGCGACCCGCCACACACGACCCGCCACACGCTCCAGACCCTGCTGTTGGACTTTGAGGAGGGCTTTGGTTCCGAGATGGAGTCCGTGTTGCGGCTCTACTACCCAGCACAGCTGCTCAGTGAGCTGGCGGACTACCAGGCCCGGGCAATACTGGTGGGGGGGGTGGGGTTTGTGGGGGTGGGGTGCTCTGGGTGGGTGGGTGGGGTCAGGTGGGGTGGGGTGGGATGAAAAAGAAGATACCGCAGCGGAGGGATGGATGGGGATTGGGGGTTGGGTCGAGAATGGAGTGCGGCGCCGTCACACCGTGTCGTCGTTCTGTGTGTGTGGTGGGGGTGGGGGTGGGGGAAATTGCCGTGCCATTGTCTGAGGGCACGCAATCGTCTGAGTGCGAGCTACGGCGTAGTCGTTTTCTCTGTGTGTGGGGGGATGAGGGGCGCTGCGTCGGTGGCTCCGTGCACGCGCCACCGCCACCGCTACCGCCCGGCTTCCCCACGCCGCCGCCGCCCCACGCTACTCCGCGCCCTCCCTAAAACCCAATCCCCCTCTCCCTGGCAGGACTTGCTGCGCGCATTCCCCGGCGAGACTGGCATTGAGGTGGGTGCCTGGCTGCCTGGCTGGCTGGGGGCCTGGGTGGGTGGGTGGGTGAACGGGTAAGAACGAAGGTAGCCGAGGCGAGGCGAGACCCGCTGGCGAACGGCGGGTGGGCGCGTGGGTCGGTGCGTGGGTGGGTCAGCAGCAGCAGCACCAGCAGCAGGGCCGCCTCTCCACTGCCTCCCAGCAGACGCCGCATCCGCCCTCTCCTTATCAAATACCGGCACGGTGGAGGGGCCGGTCATCAACCCGACCCGCCGGCCACGCGGCCAGCCTCCAGCTGTGCTGCCGCCCGCCTACCGGGACGTCCACCACCCCACCTCGCTTTCGCCTCCCTCCTCTCCTTCAACCCGCCCCACAGTTGATCGCATTGGCAGCTGATCGCTTCGGACTGCTGTACGGTGCTCTACACACATGCACTCACACCACCTCCCCGTCCTCCCCTCGCCCCCCCCCCCAGGTCGACAACCTCTTCACCCTGGGCCAGGTCACGGACTGCCTACTGCAGGTGAGGTGGGGACTGGGGAGCGGGTGAGGGTGAGGGGGGCGGGTGAGGGGCGGGGGGCGGGTGCGGGGTGGGAGATGTTTCACGGTTGTGTCGGACCTGCTGCCGTGTACGTGGGCAGGAAGCCAGCCCAGCGCTCCTCACAGACCAACGACGCTTGCGCGACCGCCCACTACCGCCAGCCCCCACCCACTACTACCCAGTAACCCGCCCCGCTGCCACCCTTCCCCCGAACCTCTTGGGTCAGCCTGTCAGGCCTTGCCTTGCCGCACTGCTGTTACTGGTGTCACGCCCAACCCCGACCCCAACCCCGACCCCAACCCCGTCCCTATCCCCATACCCCCAAGCTCAAACTCCCAACTCCCAACATCAACCCCCAAACCCACAACCCCCAACTCCCAACCCCCAACTCCCAACACCGAACCCCGACTCCCCCTGACTGCACTGCCCTGCCCTGCACCGCCTCACCGCAGATCAGTGACGCTCGCGCCCGCAACACGGTGTTCAAGGTGAAGCGCAGGCGCGCCGCCGCCGCCGGGGCCGACACCGGGAGCGCCGCCTCCGCGGCAACGGCAGCAGCTGGGCGCGGCACGCAGGCCGCCACGGCGATGGGCTCAGATCTGCGGCGATCGACGGAGCTGAGCGTGCGGTAAGACAACGTGGGTGGGAGAGAGCGGCTGGCTGGCTGGCTGGCTGGTTGGGCGGTGCAAAGGGCGCGGGCGGGGAGTGGGAGTGAAGGGGCTACTAAAACCACGTAGTTCACGCTCGCCTCGCCTCGGCCCTTGCCACCCTGTTTTCCCTCCGGCCGCGCTTTTTTCCTTGACCCACCTTTCCACAGCGGCGCCCCGCGGCCCGGCACTGACGGCGTGCTGGTTGCCGTGCCGACGGGTACCATTCCGTCACCCCGCAGGCCCGTGGCGGCGCCGGCCGACGCCTCCGGCACGCCCGCCGCCACCGCCGCCGCCGCCGCCACCGATTTAGAGAAGCAGCCGCTGCTGCCGGCGGCGTCGCTACAGTCCGCGACGACGGTGGCGGCGCCGTCGCCGCCAGCCGCCAATGGCGGCGGCGGCGGCGGCGGCGGTTGGTCAGCTTTCATGCTGCTGCCCGGCAGCGGCGCCAGCGCCGCTGGCGGCCCGGCGGCGCCGCCGCCGCGCCTGAGCTTCGCCGGCGACGCCGGCGGCAGCGGCGGAGGCGCCGCTGCCCCCGCTGCAGGCGGTGGCGGTGGCGGTATGTTCATCTCCCGGCTCCTGTCGGTGACTCCCGGTGAGGCCGTGTCGCTGCACCTGCCCCCCCGGCGATACCTCCAAGAGCAGCAGCAGCAGCAGCAAGAGCAGCAGCAGCAGCAGCAGCAAGAGCAGCAGCAGCAGCAGCAAGAGCAGCAGCAGCAGTCTCAGCAGCAGAGGGCTCAGCAGCAGCAGCAGTCGCCGCAATCGGCGGAGGGCTCACGGTTGAGGAGGGACGGCCGACTGTCGACGCCTGGGGCCGCCGACGCCGACGGCGAGGTTCCCGCCGTCGGCGCCTCCGCCTCCGCCGCCGGCGCCGTCGCGACGGAGGCGGCTGCAGCGCAGCAGCAGCAGCAGGCACGCGCTGCCGCGCCCGACGAGCTGCCGCCGCGGCCGCGCGGATCACCACCCGGGGGCGCTGTCGGCGACAATGTCGCCGCGCCGGCGTCCTTGCCGCCGCGTGCTGCTCCGCCGCTGCCGCCGCCGCCGCCGGCGGATACGGCGGCGGCGGGCCGCCGGACAACGCCCACTGCCACCCCTTTCGGGCGCTACACGGGAGCACCCGGCTGGTTGGAGGCGTTTCCCGGCGGCGGCAGGTGCGGAAGGCGGAAGTCGGAAATCGCGTCGGTCATGTGACGAATTGCGGAATGCGGAAGGGCGGAATGCGAAGGGCCGGAGTTGGGAGCAACGGCTTGCGGGGATGAGGGGAAGGTGGCGTTAGGGTGGAGAGGGCGGAAAGGGAGGATGGGGAAGAGATCGCATGGGACGCGGTCGCCTGCCTTGAGGGGCCGTCGCACCCTGCACACACACACCCCTGGACCCCGAACCCTGTGCCGGCATTGCTAAGCCTGCCTGTCGGTACCTTACCACCTTCGCGTGACGCTTGAGGGGAGGTGGGAGGTGGTGGTGGTGGCGGTGGTGGTGGTGGTGGTGGTGGTGGTGGTGGAGTTGGCCCTGCCGGCGCCCTTGCCTCGAGTCCAGGGCTCGCCACCCAATTCCTTGCCTCCCTGCTTTTGGGTTTGGTTCCCCCCTCCCCACCCTCCCCATTTTGAGGCCACCACCGCGCTGCCCCCACCCCCACCCAATGTCTGCAGTGACTCATGTTTATATAAAGGAGCATATTACTCCCTGACCCCCCACCCGCTGCCCTCCCTTCCCCACCCTCCCCGCCCTTCCCTTCCCTTCCCCCGGCGGACCCATAAGGCCCTCCGCATCAAGCTCCCCAGACGCCGCCGCCACCGCCGCCGCCGCCGCCGCGCTCCCCCGGACCTCCGCCGTCGACTCCCCCCAGACCCCGACCGCCGCCTCCCTGCAGCCCACTTCCGCCGCCGCCGCCGCCCTCACGCGGCTTCCTGGCACCACCACCACCACCACCACCACCCCCGCCGCCGCCGCCGTCGCCCGCCTCAGTCTGGAGCGGGCCGCGCGGGGGGGCGATGCAGCTCTTCTCGGCGGCGTCACCGGCTCCGGCTCCGGGTTCGGGTTCGGCCGCCCGCGGATGTCGACGATGGGTTCGGCCTTCGGCGGCGTGTTGGGTCTGTGTGGCCATGATGTGGGGGGCGGGGCCGAGGGCGGCAGCGGCAGCCTAGGTTTGCAGCGGCTGGGCAGTATGATGTCGTCGGTGCCGGTGGCGGTGGAGCCGGTCACGTTCCCGCCCACGGAGGAGGGCTACCTGGCGCAGGTGTGTGTGTGTGTTTGGGGGGGGCGGAGGGAGGCTTGGGGGGAGGCTTGAGGGGAGGGTAAGGAAAACGGGAAAACCCCGCCTGCTGTAGTTTCCAGTTTATGAGTGTATTACCTCTTCTCCCTCCCTCCCTCCCTCCCCGCCCGGCCACCGGCCACCCCCCCCCTTCGCGGTGCCCCCCTCCCCCCCCCTCCCAGGTCCGTTGGTACAGTTTCCAGTTCGTTATGGACGAGATGGTCAACGAGCTGGAGGAGGCGTTCCACGCGTGCAGTGCCGTACTGCAGAAGCTGCCGTACCCGATAGGCAACTAACAAACCAACTGACAACACTATAACCGTTTACCGTTAACCATGACTGGTTGAGGTGTGTGGCGCCTGGGAGGTCGAAATCGCTGGTCCGATTAGTAAGGGCTAAGGGGCGAGGCAAGGGGCGATTCAGTGGCAGATGGCATGCAGGGAGAGAATGAATGGGATACAGCGGAGACATCCAAAGGAGCGATTTGCTTGCCGCATTATTTTTATGTACAGAAAAAGCGAGAGCACACACAAAGAGGGGCAGCGGGTATGGTACGCTATGACACTGTATGGTACGATATGGCACGGTACGGTACGATATGGCACGGTACGATATGGCACGGTACGGTGCGTACGACATGGCACGGTACGGCACGGTACGGTGTGGCACGGTACGGTACGGTACGATATGGCACAGTACGACAGCGGCATTTCTGTCGGGTGCGGAGGAGGGAAGGAAGGCCGCTCCCGATTCACTGCCGGCCCACTCACTGCGGCCGCATTCACGGCATTCGCTTTGCTCAAATGCGCGCGACACGCAACGGCAGCCGACAGCTGTCTTTGCGTGCATATGTGCGTGTGTGCGTACGTGTAGGTGCGTGTGTGTGTGGGTGTGTAGGTGTGTGTGTGTGTGTGTTCAGGGGCGCGGGTCTTCGGACGGAGAAGTGGACTAGACTGCAGCAGCAGCAGCTCCAGAGAGAGGCTGAAGCGGGAGGATTAAGCACAGGACGCAGCCTCAGCGGCGGATGAAACCGCAGCGGGGGCGGGAATGAGAGCGGGAGTGGGAGTGGCTGGGTACGGAAGAAGAACCCGAGTGGAGATGTGTGTGTTGGTAGGGTGGGTGGGTGCGCTGTCGCTGGGAGTGGGGAGTGCGAGTGGGAGAGGGTGGGGGTTGAAGAAGGTGTTTCCCCGCATGGCGCGCTGGCGCCGGGGACCCGGGCTGGGTTGGCTGTCGCCCCCTTCCCCTTCCCCCCCAACCGCACCGTAGTCCCCCTCGCTGAGCCACACGAGAGAGAGTAAGAGGGGGGTGAGTTACCCCCTCTGTGGCAGACATCTCCCCAACCCGGAGGAGCTCCTCCGGGCTCCCTGGCTCCAGTCGAACGTGATTGTGGGGTGGGGCGAAACCGGTGGGCGTATCCACGGGGTGGTAGGCCGGAGCCCGGCAACGGTAATGCAGCAGAAGGAATCCTTCCCAGGGGCGGCAGGTGGGGCGGCTGTGTGTGCGTGTGGCCTTGTGGCCGTGTATCGGTGCCTTTGCGTGGCCGTGTGGCCGTGTATGTGTGCGTGTTATGTGAGGGGGCAGCATCGGACGTGTCGTCGTCGCGATTTGGTTGGGCTGCCCCTCGCTGCGCATTGCGGCGGCAGGCAGCACAACCAATCGGGAGGAGCTAAATACCGTATCCCTCCCGTGTGCTGCAGTGCCGTACTACCGGTACCTCCCGTGACCTGATGAGGGTCCGAGAAAAAGCGCTCGCTGCGCATTACGTTGACGGTATGAGGGAGGGAAGACTGTCACGCGCGCATGTGTGCGCGCACTGCGGGTTCACTTGTGGTGTTGCGTACGGAATATTTCCGCCGCGGCGTACGGCACTTGGAGCCGTATTTTTTACGGGCCAGGGAGCTCACGACCGGCACATGCACACCTGCACATGTGAAGATGAACAACGCATTAATATTTATTTGCGATTTTGCGAATCAACCGATGAGACCAAACGGGTGGGCGGGCTGGCGGCCGGCCGGCCGGTCGCATGGCTTTTCCAGTTCAAGGTTTTGAAGTACCGTGTTCCAATCATAACACTCCTTTTTAAATTATTGACTTGGGGTTCCTCTGAAACAGCCGGCTTTCTTTGGGCGGGACGTGTGGCCAGGGGTTGCCACATACCGTATAGTACGACACGGTGCGGCGGGGTAGTTTGGCTGTTTGGGCTTTTGGGCCGCTCGCGTCTCTCGCTTCTCGGACGCCTTTTAGCAGCGGTGCGGGACGGACGGACGGCAGCCGCGCCGTGGCCGCAGGCTGCCGTACTATTGTACGACTGTTGTACTCTATGCGCCCAAACATCCATGCGCCGCGCCGTGTCCTCCCTCCCGCGGCGGCCGCCCCTGGATGAGACACTCCCCCGCCCCCCTGCCGCCCCTGGCGCGACTGGTCAAGAGTCGAGATTAGAGCCGCGTTTCTTCCACCTGCAGCGCCTTACCCTCTCTCTTATTACACACACACACACACTCTCTCTCTCTCTCTCTCTCTCTCTTATTGCAGACAGACAGAGTACAATCAGGCGCCCACCGCCGGCAACCGAACCCCACCGGCGAACACACAACGCCAGGGCTGGGGCGGGGCTGGCCGATACGGCCACGCACACGCAGACACGCGCGCCTCCGCCCCTCCACGGCAACGCCCACCACAACAAAACCCACCCTCACCCCCGCTCCCTCCACTCCCAACCCAAACCAGCCAGCACCTTCCCCTCCCTCCAGCCTCCACCATCTCCGTCCCCCCCCTCCACTCCATTCCCCACCAGCCTCCACTCCACTCCACCCCACACCCCACCTGCCCCAGCCCCCGCACACCTGGGGCGCCGTCAAGGGAAATGAAGACGACGCCGCAGCGAAGGGACGGCGGCGAGGGGAGGGGAACGGAGGTAATAACGGACGGCCGCCAGGGCGATGCGCCCCCCCTCCCGCTAACCAACACACGGCACCAGCCCCCCAGCCTCTACACAACCGTAAACGCCATAGAGCCTCTACCGCCCAACAGTCCGATGGAAAGTTCAGCCCAACCCAGCCCAGCCCGGTCCATCCCAACCCATCCCATTCCATCCCAACCCAGTCCACTCCAGTGCCCATCCCATCCCATCCCAGCCCCAAGCTAGGCCAGTTTCCGCAGCTGGTAGACCTCGCCCGCATCCGCTGCCTCCATCAGGGCGGCCACTGGCAGGAAGCAGTCCAGGGAGGGCAACGAGGGCGGAGGGCTGCAGCCCCGGGTGCCGCACACGCGCAGCTGGGGCGGCAGAGCCTGGTTGGCCAACACAGCCGGGCGGGCGGGCGGGCGGGCGGGTTGGGGGTGAGGGTGAGGGTGGTTGGGGGGGGAGGGAGGGGTCGCCTAGAAAGGAAGAAAGGCGGCAGTCGGTACGGTCGGTCGGTCGGTTGGTCAGGCCTGCAGCCTCCCCTCCCTCACGCAGGTGTCAGATGTCAGGTGCGGTATGCACCGGCGGACCTGTGGGTCCCACCGTAAGGGGTTCCACTGCAAAACCCAAAATCCAGCACCGATTCAATCAATCATTCATTCAATCAGTCACGCAGCGATTGTCCATCCGGGGTTCTGTACCCAGGGCCCAGGGCGGCTGGCGCACAGCGCGCGGGTGCCGTACTGTGCCGTACCTGCGCGATGTACGCCAGGATCATCTGTTCGCAGCTGTACGGCCCCAGCACCCGGGCCTGCTGCTGCCGCTCCTGCGGCGCCGGCGAAGCCGACGAGGACTGCGCCGCGTGTGGATCCCCTCCTTCCGCCGCCACGGCCGCGGCCGAGGAGGCTGATGATGAGGAGGAGGCTGTGGTGGTGGTGCCCTCGGGCGGCTGATTCCCCCCGCGGCCACTATCCGCCCTGTCCTCCTCCAGGCACCACCACAGCGAATCCATCGCATACTCCCCGCGGGGCCCCTGGAACAAGCTGCGTCGGGTGGTGGTGGTGGTGGTGGTGAGGAAGAAGATACCGCGGCGGAGGGACGGTACACGGTAGGCGAGGAGGTGGGGCGGGGGCCGAGGGGGACGTGGGGGCACGGGGACGTGGGGCGGGCGCGGATGTGTCATGCGTGTTCTGAAACGCGGTACGGGAGCAGCTCCCTGGTTGCCGCAACCAGCCGGTCAGAACCCCCAAAACCCACGGCGCCTGCTCCCGGTAGCCAGCATCGGGTCGAAACGAGCCCAGGGGCACAGTGAACCCCAAAACCTGTACCCCACCCCCCACCCACCCCCAGGACAGCCCCCTCCCCCCCTCGTGCAGCGGTATAGAGCTATCCTAAGAGCCACCCCACCCCACCGCACCCCACCCCATCCCACCCCACCCCACCCCACCTGAACAGTGCCGTCATGAATCCGGTGAAGGGCGAGGTGAGGGGCCGCACACAGGACAGAGCCGGAGGCCGCTCCTCAACCTCACCCTCCGACTGAGACTGAGACTGAGCCGCCGCCGCCGGCACCTCGCCGCCCGCCCGCCTAGCAGCTCCGCTACCGCCGTCCTCCCCGTCGCCACGTGCAGCAGCAGCGGCAGCAGCAGCGCCGTCCTCCGGTGCTGTGCCCGCCGCCGCTGCCCCCGTTTGTTCTTCGGGTGACGTCGTCCCCGTCGCCTCCGCTGCCGCTGCCGCCGCCGTCGTCGGCTGATGTGGCGTCCGTTGCGGATCCAGCCCGGCAGGTCGCCCTGCGGTGCGGTGCGGTGCGGTGTAAACGGGATATTCCAGGTGAGTGGGGGGGTGAGTGAGCGCGCTCGAGTTGCCCGCCGCTGCTGCTGCTGCTGCGGCCGCGGCTCCCGCCCCTCCCGTTCCGCACAGACATCCTCCCTTCCTTTCCCTTCCCCTTCCGCTGCCCTCCCTTCCCCTCCCGCCTCCCTCCCCCTCCCGGCCCCCTCCCGCCCATCGCCTCACCGGCGGCAGCAGCTGCTGCTGCTGCATGCGCCGCCCGCGGGAAGATGGGAATGGGAATGGCGACATACCCCGTCGAGGGCCTGGAGGGAGAGCCCTTGGGCGACGGATGCGGCGGCGGCGCCGCTGCTGCCGCCTCCTCCCCCTCCTCCCTCCGAGCGCCAGCCTCTGGCCCCTGGTCCGCTGCCGCCGCCGCCGCCGCCGCCTCCTCCTCGCCCTCCGGCGGCGGCGCCGCAGTGGTGGAAGCCGGCGCCGCCGCCGCGGAGTCAGGCTCCTGCGGCTCCGCCCCTTGCTCCTCCACTCCATCCGCCGCCGCCGCTGGCGCCGCCGCAGCGGCAGCCGCAGCAGGAGCCCCTTCGGACGGGTCCGTCTTCCCGGCTTCTGGCCCCGCATCGCGCCCCTCCGCGCCATCAGCGGCGCCGTCAGCGGCGGCGGCGGCCGCCTTGGGCGGCGGTACGAACGTCTTGGCGCCGGGGTTCAGCCAGGCCTTGGCTGCGGGGTTCAGCCACGTCTTGGCACCGGGGTTCAGGAACGTCGGCGCGCTCGGATTGAGACCCCGGCTTGCCGTCTTGGTGGCAGCAGCCGCCGCTGCCGTCGTGTCACCAGCTGCCGCTGTCGCCGCCATGCCAGCCGCCACCGCCGCCGCCAGCGCCGCCACGGCGGGCGACGGCTTCGCCGCCGCCGCGGCGCCCGCGCCGACGCTGCCGCCGACGCTGCCTGACGCGGGGGGGATCTCCGCCCCTTCGTCGCCGTACTCCTCTTCCTCGCCCTCTTCCCCCGCCTCCTCCTCCTCTTCCGCCGCTGGGGACTCGCCGTACCCCACTGCGGTGCGTTCCAAGTTGTCCTCCCCGTGTTCGCCGTCGTAGCCCCGATAAAACCCTTCATACGCGGCAGGCAGGCAGGCAGGCAGGCAGGCAGGCAGGCAGGCAGGCAGGCAGGCAGGCAGGCAGGCAGGCAGGCAGGCATGCTTACGTGTATCGGTACACTCATACTACGTTCATGCTTTCATGGCCTTTTTCTTATCGAATCGAAGAGCACGTGCAAAGTGCGCCTTCAGGAAGAACCACCCGCCGCGTGACGGCATGTGCACCCCTTTGCGGCTCCCAACGCGGTGTAAGCGCCGAGGTAAAGTCTAGGGGCGCTGGTTGCCCCCCGTATGCCCCGTGTCCCCCTGTTCCTGATTCCCAGCTCAGTGGCGTACCTTGGAACCAAGATGGGTCGTACATCTCGGGAGCATCGGTGCCGCTTGGGAAGGGGCCACCCATGGGCCCGTAGCCGTAGACTGGGGCGCCGTACGGCGGTACAGGACCGTAGGGCGCGGCCGCACCAGGTCCTGGCCCCATGGTGGATGCCAAGGCGGCTCCAGCGTTGAAAGCCATCGCGTAAGGGTTCACGGGGCCGGCGGGTGGCACCATTTGGGGATAGCCGCCGCCCAGGGCAGGGTACTGACCCTGCCCATACCCATAGCCGCTGCCGTCCATGCCGCGCTCAGTCACAAATTGGTTATCAGTCCAATACGTTGCGTCCTTGCTTACGCTGAACGCGAAGGCGCTGGGCTCTACGACTACCGTGCAATGGTCGCCACGTTCAAACGAATTGTGCTTCCAAGTAAGGTAGATACAGTCAATTCAAGCACCACACCATCCTAGGTAGACATCCAAGTAGGCCGCCTCAGTTCGCGAGCGGTGGTCGGGGCAAGGGTGGCTGTTGTTCAGGGTAAAGTAATGAGAGCAAGCTACCTTGCACGATCCGCAGTGATTATAGTTTTTCTATCTGAAAAATGTAATTCAGCGAGCGCGCCGTGCAACTCCTTAGTTGCCAGGGCTTGTGAGCGGCTCTCCAATTATTTGGTAGCAATCGACTGGCCGCACCGGGTCACCGGATCGCTTTGTCAACAGTACATGGCCACCAACCCGAGCTCGCAGCTGTCGGTCGGATGCGCTGTCCCAGCGGCCATGGCGCGTATGCAGTCGTTTCTTTGTGCTGAGATGCCGTACACTGCGTGAAGTGCCGTACTTGAAACTCAGCGAAGCCCTTAATTCCCTCTACGCCGCCCTGCATCAAGAAGTACTGCGCTGGAGCCCTTTGCCTCTGGAGTGGTTTTAACAGTGGAGCCGTAAGGATGAGCCACACGTGTGGAGCCACCCGGGGGCTAGCCACTAGTAGCCACAGCAGCGGGCACCGGCTCCGGAACCCTCGTTAGCCAGGGTTCTGGAGCCCCCAGCGGGCCGTGCACATTGCAGCGGAGACGACGACGACGACGACGACGAGCCGGGGGCCAGGTACTGCGTACACTCGCCGATGAGGGCAGCCCCCATCGCTCGCAGGCAGCGTGTCAGTCCAGTCAACACCAGCTCAGATGTTCAGTTCAGTCAACAATACATCAGTCGCCATCAGAAAGAAAGGAGGGCCCGAGGCTCCGCGCCGGCCGCGCCGGCCGCGTGGCGCCAGCGCCCTCCCTCAGCGCCAGCCCCCTCACGCCCGTCTCTCGCCTCCTCCTCCCTCCTCCGCCCTCTTCCGGCGCGGCAAACCTTTATTCACATCCCTCCCCCCCTTCTCCATACAGCAGCGGGGAGAGTGAGAAGCGCTGCGACACAGGACAGGACAACGCGAACCCCTCCCGCCCACCCTCAGCCCTTTACCACCAACCACACACGCAGCCAGGGGCTCCGAAACCGCCCCGCCCTCGCCTGGTCATTGAACGATTGAAGCCACCATCCCCTCTTTTTTTGACGTCCAACCCCAAAAATCCAGAAACGATTGATTCATAAACCTACCAAAAGTAAAGCGACCCGTTTCGGGTAGCGTCGCGACCTCCCTCTCTCTTTGCGATTTCACCCTGTTGTAGCGATGAAAAGTTACCGTACCTCTGCCCGCCACTACCCTCCACTCCCGATACACCGCCCCTTGGCAACCCAACCCGGCTCGCGTTCTGTGCACACACGCGCGCATGCGTGAACGTGACTAAAAGCTATGGCAAACGTATGTACAGTTAGTTGGTTGATTCCATATGTACGGCATTACGATGCGATAGGCTGGCCGTGATGGTTGGCCCGTCGACCCACACCCACCCGACCCACAGCTTCAGCCACCGGGGGTTGAAACGGCCAAGCGACCCAACCCGCTCCCTTTTGCGTTCCCCCCGCCTGCCCACCGTGTCCGCCCGCCCACCGCGCCCGCCGGTCGCTCGGGGGCCCACCAGCCCCCAACCAACCACCTCCCAATGCTGGTCTAGGACCCACCATCATGTGTAGGACCCACCATAACGACGACCGCTCCGAAACCGCTTCCATCCTGCGATAACAGACCGCTCCGAAACCGGTTCCAAACCAACCGGGCAGCAGCCAGCCAGCCAACGAGCCAGCCAGCCAGGCTGTCAGCAGGTGTACGACATCCCTAACTCCTCGACCTGACCTCAGACTGGCAAGATCACGATTCCCGCTGAACTAATAAAACCTTAAAAACCCTAAATCCTAAAGCCCTAGGACAAGAATCCCGTCGGCCCCAACAGGCTTTCCATCTGAATTAATTGAGCTGCCCAAGGCCATGCGTTTCATTTCGCTCACTTTTGAGTGCGGTCACGTGTTTCGGTGCTCTTTGACCCTTGCACACGTGTTGCAGTACACACATGTACAAACACACGAACGCGGCCCCGCTCCCCGCAGGGGCGGGCAGGGGCCGGTGACACCAGCCCTAGCGGGCGGGTCGGACCCGGCGTTTGGCGCCGCCGCCCAATCCGCAGCACCCAACGGACGTGTCCTCATAAGCCTCCTCCTCCTCCTCGCCTGCGCCGCCGCCGCCGCTGGCGCCGCCGCTGGCGCCGGCACTGGCGCCGACGCGCGCCGCCCGGCCAGCGTCGCTCTGCGACTTGTGCGACCCTACGTCGGGCCCCTGACCGTTGCCGCTGCCGTTGCCGTCCTCCTCCTCCTCGTCATCGGCATCGTCATCTAGGTCAATGTCGGCCTTTGGGGTGGGTGGCGGGTGTAAGGAAGACACCGCAGAGGAAGGACGGGATTTGAGATTTGGAGATTTGGAGATTTGAGATTGGCAGCGCATGCGTGTGACAGGACATATAAAAGGGTTGTAGCGGCAGTTCTGCAGTGAAGCGATGGTGCCGACCGCCACACAACAACCGGGACAACACCCTCACGGCCCCCAAACCCTAAAACCCTGAAACCCTAAAACCCAACCTGCTGCAGCAGTGCCTTCTTCGAGATGCCTCCCCGAATGGAGATCATGGAATTCGTGACGGACCGCCGCGTGTCCATCGCCTCAACAGAATTCCGACGGCCGCCGCTGCCGGCGCCGGCGCCGCCGCCGCCGCCAGCCTTCGGCCGCACCGATCGGCTGCCGGCGCCGCCAATGGCGCCGCCGCCGCTGCCGGCGGCGACGGTGACGGTGACGCTGCTGTTGTACGCGAAGCCGCTGGCGGTAATCAGCGGCGTCGTCATCGCGTCGTACACTTCCTCATCGACGGCGAGCTGTGAGCCGGATCCGCCGCCGCCGCCGGCGCCCTTGGGCGCCGCCGCCTTGAGCGAGCCGGCAGCGGCGGCGGCGCCGTCGGCGCCGTGCGGCCGCGGCGGCTCGTCCAACGAGACCGTGGCGGCGCCGGCGGCGGCCGCCTCCGCCGGCGCCATCCGGGGCAGGCCCGGCGAGACGCAGCCGTCGGCGCCGTCGTCGGCGTCGCCGCCGCCGCCGCTGGACGCCGCCGCCAGGCGGCTCTTTCGCGCGTCGGCCAGCGGCCCTGACGATGCGGTGATGCGCCCCGCCGCCACCAGGGACGAGTGGACGCGCCCCACGACGCTTTGCGCGCGGCTGGCGGCGGCACGTGGCTGACTGGACCCTCCGCCGCTGGACCGCTGTTGTTGGCTGCGGCGACTGACAAAGGACGCAAAGGAGTGGTGCAGCCCGCCGCGATCGCCGCCGGCCTCTTCGCTGGCGGCGGCGCCGCCGCCGCCGCTGGCGGCGCCGCCGCCAGAGCTTCCGACGGCGGATCCGCGGGAGCGGCGGCGCTTGGCCGTCAGGCTCCGGCCCAGAGGGCCCAGCAGGGTAGACATGATGGAGCCAACACTCTCAGCGGAACGAGCCACGGAGGGGGAGGCGGCGGCGGCGGTGGCGGCGACCCGGGCGTTCCGGCTGTCACCGCCGCCGCCGCCTGCGGCGGCGGCGGCGGCGGTGTACGGCACCGTGGCGGCGGACTCCGCCTCAGTGACGGCGCCGTCGTCGTCGTCGTCGTCGGTGGTGGTGGTGTCGTCCGTACCGTCGTCGTCGTCCTCGTCTTCGGCGGCGGCGCCTTCGGCGCCGCCGCGCCGCCGCTGCCGCCGCTGCTCCCGCCGCTCCTTTCGCCGCTGTCGTCTCGCCGCCTCCTCCCGCTCCTCCTGTTCGTTTTGCTGTCGCCGCTCGCGCTCCTGCATCTCGATGTACACCGCCTCGTACAGGGCCTGTACGGCAAAGGTTGGCGGTTGGCGGTTGGTGGTTCAGGTCTCCGCGTGGGGAAGTAGGTAAGGCAGCGCTTGGGGTAGGCGGGCAGGCGCGCAACACGGCGACGAAACACATACACACACGCCTCCTTCGCCAGCCGAATGCGCCCTCGCCCCACGCCCCCCTCGCCCCACGCCCTATCGCGATACTCCACCGGCCGCGACGCGGCGACACAGCGGTTGGAGTGCAGTGCAGCTGCCTAGTCCGTTGGCCCTACCCTTCACGAGCCTGGAGCCCACTCTTAACAACCAACCCACACACACACGCGAGCAAGCAGGCAAGCAAGCCCCGGTTCTGGGCTGTCACCCACCCACCCACCCACCCACCAGGTATCTCGCGACCTGCTCCGACCCCTCCCCGAGCTCCGAAGCCAATGTCTCCACCAGACGGGCGTACAGCTCCCCGGCGTCCTCCAGCAGGCCCTGCAGAGTACAGTACGGCAGGGTGTGTGATGGGCGCCCGCCAACGCAACGCACCGGCGCGTCATGGGCGCTGTAGATGATGTACAGGGAGGCACATCGCACAGCACGCACAGCACGCGACACGCTTCCTCAGCGCCTCCGCTCCCTCCCCCTCCCCCTCCCCCTCCCCTCGTTCACGGGCTCCGGCCTATACGTGGATAATCCCCCTCCCCCTCCTCCTCCCCCGGCTTCACCCACCAGCTGCCTCAGCACCTCCGCCAGCCCCTCCGCACACGTCAGCGTCACCGGATGCGCCGCCCCCAGCGCCCTCTCGCTAGCCACCAGCGCCCGACACGACAACACCTCCGCCTCCTCCAACCGACCCGCGCCGCCTGCGATCTCCGCCGCGCCGCGCATCGCGATCAGGGCAGCGGCGCGGAGCCGCCGCCGCGCGGCGCGCGCGGCGGGGTCGGCGGCGGCGGTTGTGGCGGTTGTGGTGTCTAGGTCCAGGGTGTCTGTCAGGGCGAGTACCCTGCAGTGCGGGAGGGGGAGGAGGAGGGGGAGGGGGAGGAGTGGTTTTGGGGGGTGGGTGGAGGTGAAGGTGAGTAGGCATATTTCGTAAGTCGTAAGTCGCTACTGGGTCCGCGCCGCCCTCCCAACCTCCGTCGCCTCTCTGTCCCCTTCCTTCGCCCCTCGTTTCCCCGCGCCCCCATTTGGGCTGTCACAATACCCCACCCCACCCCACCCCCCACCCCAACCCCCCACACCCACAACCCGAATCCACGCTCCCGCTCTCCACCTCATTCCACTCCACCCCACTCCACCCCACTCGCCTCCTAAACAGCTCCTCGGCCTCCTGGTTCCTGCCCCCCTCCTTGATCAGCACTCCCAGCTGGTTGGCGGTGATGACGGTCTCCGGGTGGCGGGGGCCCAGGGAGGAATCAAGCACCTGGGGGGAGGGGGAGGAGGAGAGTGAGGAGGAGGGAGGGGGGGGCCGAGAGTGCCGTCGGGTCAGCAGAGCAAGCCAGGGCAGGACAGGGCAGGACAGGACAGGACAGGACAGGACAGGACAGGACAGGGCAGGACAGGGCAGGACAGGACAGGGCAGAACAGGGCAGGGCAGGGCAGGGCAGGGCAGGGCAGGGCAGGGCAGGGCAGGGCAGGGCAGGGCAGGGCAGGGCAGGGCAGGGCAGGGCAGGGCAGGGCAGGACAGGACAGGACAGGACAGGACAGGACAGGACAGGACAGGGCAGGGCAGGGCAGGGCAGGGCAGGGCAGGGCAGGTCAGGTCAGGTCAGGTCAGGTCAGGTCAGGTCAGGGCAGGGCAGGGCAGGGCAGGGCAGGGCAGGGCAGGGCAGGGCAGGGCAGGGCAGGGCAGGGCAGGGCAGGGCAGGGCAGGGCAGGGCAGGGCAGGGCAGGGCAGGGCAGGGCAGGGCAGGGCAGGGCAGGGCAGGGCAGGCCAGGGCAGGGCAGGGCAGGGCAGGGCAGGGCAGGGCAGGGCAGGGCAGGGCAGGGCAGGGCAGGGCAGGGCAGGGCAGGGCAGGGCAGGGCAGGGCAGGGCAGGGCAGGCCAGGGCAGGTCAGGGCAGGGCAGGGCAGGTCAGGTCAGGTCCGGGCAGGGCAGGTCAGGTCAGGGCAGGGCAGGGCAGGGCAGGGCAGGGCAGGGCAGGGCAGGGCAGGGCAGGGCAGGGCAGGGCAGGGCAGGGCAGGGCAGGGCAGGGCAGGGCAGGGCAGGGCAGGGCAGGGCAGGGCAGGACAGGACAGGACAGGACAGGACAGGACAGGACAGGACAGGACAGGACAGGACAGGACAGGACAGGACAGGACAGGACAGGACAGGACAGGACAGGACAGGACAGGACAGGACAGGACAGGACAGGACAGGACAGGACAGGACAGGACAGGACAGGACAGGACAGGACAGGACAGGACAGGACAGGACAGGACAGGACAGGACAGGACAGGACAGGACAGGACAGGACAGGACAGGACAGGACAGGACAGGACAGGACAGGACAGGACAGGACAGGACAGGACAGGACAGGACAGGACAGGACAGGACAGGACAGGACAGGACAGGACAGGACAGGACAGGACAGGACAGGACAGGACAGGACAGGACAGGACAGGACAGGACAGGACAGGACAGGACAGGACAGGACAGGACAGGACAGGACAGGACAGGACAGGACAGGACAGGACAGGACAGGACAGGACAGGACAGGACAGGACAGGACAGGACAGGACAGGACAGGACAGGACAGGACAGGACAGGACAGGACAGGACAGGACAGGACAGGACAGGACAGGACAGGACAGGACAGGACAGGACAGGACAGGACAGGACAGGACAGGACAGGACAGGACAGGACAGGACAGGACAGGACAGGACAGGACAGGACAGGACAGGACAGGACAGGACAGGACAGGACAGGACAGGACAGGACAGGACAGGACAGGACAGGACAGGACAGGACAGGACAGGACAGGGCAGGGCAGGGCGGGGCCGCCCTTTGTTGAGATGTCCTCATCAGGCAACGGCCGCAGCCGTGAAGAGCGAAACACCCACCCACCCACCCCGGCCCCACCCACCCTTCCACCGCTTCGGTACCGCCCCCCTTTCCCCCCCCTCCCCACCTCACCTCCCCTCCCCCCTCCCCACCTCCATCGCCCTCCGCAGGTGCCTCTCCGCCTCCTCCGCCTTCCCCTGCTGCGCCAACACCTTGCCGAGCTCACGAATGGAGGAGCCACTGTCCGCGTGATCCGGACCCAGACTGCTCACGTGCACAGACACGGCCCTGGACGCAATTTCGCAGTTTCGAAATTTCGTAATTTGCAACTTCGCACTTCGCAATTTCGCAATTCGCAATTTCGCAGTTTCGCAGTTTCGCAAGTTCGCAGTTTCGCAAATTCGCAGTTTCGCAATTTCGCATTGCAACAAGAACAGGAAAGGGGAAGCCTCAGCGCGCCGGCGAGCCAGCGAACCAGCTAGCTAGCGAGCTAGGTGGGCTGCTCCTCCCCTCTACCTTGCCCTTCCCGCCTTGCTTTTTCTTCCAATTCAGCCCCCCTCCCACCCCCTCCCTCCCTTCCTCACCTCCCTCCCTCCCGCCCCCTCCCTCCCCCGCCCCCTCCCTCACCTCCTGAGCAGCGGCTCCGCCTCCAGGGGTCTGTCCATCTGCGCCAGGAGGGAGGCCAGGTCGGCCAGGGAGGCGGCGGTGTCCGGGTGCTGGGGACCCAACACGAGCTCCCGAGTGTCGAGAATCCTGGGGGGGAGGTGCGGGGGAGGGGAGGGGCGGAAGGAGGGGAGGGGCGGAGGGAGGGGAGGGGAGGGGAGCGGCGAAGGGAGGGAGGGGCGGAGGGAGGGAGGGGCGGAGGGAGGGGAGGGGCGGAGGGAGGGGAGGGGCGGAGGGAGGGGCGGAGGGAGGGAGGGGCGGAGGGATTATCCACGTATAGGACGGATGAAGGGCAGGAAGGAGCGTGGAGGGGAGGAGCGGGAAAAGGGAGGGCAGGGGGAGCGGCCCCCCGGTTCCCTACCCCACTGCCCCACAGCCCCCCTCCACCTCCACCTCCCTCCCACTCCGGCCCCCCGACCCGCTTGACCCCCTTGGCCCCCTCTCCTCAAACATCCACCTTCCACTCCCACCATACCCCCTTCCACTCCCACCATACCCCCTTCCACTCCCACCATACCCCCTTCCCCGCCCCATTCCACTCCCACCGCCTCCCCCCTCCCCCTGTCATCCTCATTACAACATATTCCTCCACCCCACCCCACCCCACCCCACCCCCAACTCCAGCCCCCACCACCACTCCACCACCACTCCCCCCACACCCACCCCACCCCACCCCACCCCACCCCACCCCACCCCACCCCACCCCACCCCACCCCACCCCACCCCACCCCACCCCACCCCACCCCACCCCATACCTCCTGAGCAGCGGCTCCGCCTCCGCCAGCCTGCCCCCGTCCATCAGCAGCAGTGTCATGTCGGACAGAGAGGCGGCAGTGTCCAGGGCCAGAGGGCCCAGCAGCCGCTCACGGATCTCCAGTGCGGCCTTGAACAACTCCTCGGCCTCATCCAGCTTGTCAGCCTGGCATCCAGGGAGGGGAGGGGAGGGGAGCGGGGTTCTAAGGTTTTAGGGTTTTAAGGGTTTTAAGAGTGATATGCGCCAACTGGGTCTCTGGTTGCCAGGTGAGGCCTCACCTTCCCTCCCACTCCCGGCCTCATCAGCATATTCCCGCCCACCCCACCCCAGACCCCCCCCCCACCCCACCCTCCCCCGTTACCTTTCTCAGTGCCACCCCCAGATTGGACAGCGCGTTGGCCGTGTGCGCGTGCCCCGGCCCCAGTCTGCTCGCCGCCACCTCCGCCGCCCTCCGCAGCAGCGCCTCCGCCTCCTCCAGCTTGCCCTGCGCCTCCAACAGCCCCGCCAGGTTGTTCAGACAGCGCAGGGTGTCCACGTGACTCGGACCCTGCGCCGCCTCCCGAGCCGCCAGAGAGCGCCGCAGGCAGGCCTCCGCCTCGTCCAGGTGGCCCGTGTCCTGCACAGAAAGTACGACAACCCGTACGACATACCGTACCGGTAACTGATGCCGGGGAAGGATGGCTGGGTTGTATGTGTGCGTGTGTGTGTGTGTGTGTCTTTGGCTAAGGTTTGTGTGTGTGTGAGTGTGTGAGAGAGGGAGACCAGACCTTGAGAAACAACCATCCCTCCTGAGAGCGTCCGTCTCCACCACCACCACCCCAGCCCACCGACCCCCGCACCTTCAGCGCCATTGCCAGGTTGCTCAGCAGCGTCGCCGTCAGCAAGTGCTGCCCACCGTAGCTCGCCTCAAAGGCCGGCAGCGCAGCGCGTAGCAGCGGCCCCGCCTCCGCCGGCGCGCAGCAGCCCTGCGGCAGCGCCAAGCACGCGGCGCCGCACAGCGGCGGCGGCGGCGTCGCCGCCGCCGCCGACTCGGTCGCCCCGCCGCCGCCGCCGTTGTCTGGCTGGCTGGCGGCGGCGGCGGAAGCGGCGGCGCGGAGGCACAGCAGTCGCGCCAGGAAGAGGCGCGCCTGCGCCGACAGCAGCACCGCAGGCGCGGCAGCGCCGGCGGCGCCGACGCCGGCGGCGGCGGCGGCGGCGGCGTCATCCAGACTCGCGACGGCGCTCCGGAGCAGCAGCTCCGCCTCGTCGCCGGCGAGCGATTGCGGCAGCACGTGCAGCAGGGCCCCTAGGTGGAGAAGCGACGTCAGCGGCAGCAGGGGCTGCGGCTGGGGCTGGGGCTGGGATAGCGGCCGGCTGGAGTGCAGTTCGCGCGCTCGGCGGAGGTGCGCCTCGGCCTGGGCCGGTCGGCCGGCGGACCACAGGAGACAGCCGTACGCGTCGGCGGCGGACGCCAGCGCCAGGAGCTGGTCGGCGGAGGCGGCCGCCTTGGCGGAAGAGGTGTCCGCCGCCGCCGCCGCTGACGCTGCTGCCGCAGACTCAGCCGCCGTGTCTGCGGCGTCGGTCGGCGGCGGCGGCGGCGGAGCCGTCGCCGCCGCCGCCGCTGCCGCTCCCGCGTCCGGTGAGTCCTCTGGTGGCGGCGCCGCCGCAGGCGCCGGTGAGTCAGCTGGCGGCGTCGGCGCCACGCTTGCTGGCGCGTCTGCCGGTTCGGCCGCCGCGTCTGGCGGCGGCGGCGGCGCCGCCGCCGTCTCTACAGGGGGCGCCGCAGACGAGGGCCTTATTCTCTCCGCTGCCGCCACCTCCAGGGCCTGCATCCGCTGCTCGAAGGCCGCGAGGAGGCCGTACTTGATCGCGGCGTCCGCGGCGGCGATGCGCGCCTCGACGTCGGGCTCCAGCTCGTCATGCTCGCCGTCAGCGGCGGCGGCGGCGGCCTGAGCACCCCCGCCCCCGCCGCCGCTGGGCGCGGCCGCGGGGTGCTTGGCGGCCGGCGCCGCCGCCGCCGCGGCGGCCCCCGGCGGCAGCGGGATGGGCGCCTCCGCTGTCACGTCCTCCAAAAGGAGGGAGTGGAGTGCGTCGTTGGTGTGCGGCGACGTCGCCAGCAGGCTGAGGTTCTCCCACACGAGCTGCGTCAGCAACACGTCACAGCCGCCGACGCACAGGGGCGTGACGGCGGCAAAGTCCCCGGCGGCGACGGCGGCGCGGCGGTGGTGCATGTACGACCAAATGCCGTACATGCACCACGGGGAGGTGAGCACCGCGGCGTCGCCGTCGAGGACCACCGCCAGGGAGGCGCGAAGCGGCGGCGGAGGAGCGGCGCTGTTCGGCGAGGGGGAGGCGGAGGCGGTGGCCAGGGCGCGGATGGCGTTGCGGTAGGGTTCGAAAGCCGAGGCTGGAGGCCCTGTGGGTGGTGCAGCGTCGGCGTCAGGCATGGATGGCAGGGATGCCACGGTGGCGGCAAGCGACGCGCCGTCCAGGCCCGAGTCGACGTCGTGCAGTTTGCATGACAGCACGTCGAGCCAAATGTACACAGGCGCCTGGCTGTCCGCGGGCTGAGCCTGGGAAAGCACGTCCACGAGGCTGCCGAATTGCAGGGTCCACGGCGCAATGACGACGAGTGTCGGGACTCCTCTGTCGCCTTCGGGCAGCAGGTCCACATATGCGCAGTCCTGGGACGACGTGGCTGGACGAATGATGCTACCCACGACGGCCGCAGTCGTAGCTCCCTCGGGTACTCTTCCTGCGAGCTCCCGCACCGCTGCCAACGACACTCCTGTTTTCGTGGGGTCGTCCATTATAAACAGGTGAGCTACGTGTAGTTAATGTCAAGAAATCATCCTGTAAGGCCCGTTCTCTACGAGCTGTTCAGTTGAAGCATGTACATCGAACTTTGCGGTGATTGAAAATGCCGCATTGCAATATCATCTAGTCAGCATGTTGAATTTAATGCTAAATGAGCTAGAGTGGCCCGTCACTGGGGGCTGGGCATTGCAGCGGTGAAAATACAAAGCTCGTCCACGCTGCACGGCAACTGTAAAACGGAACGTGCTTCTGGGCTAGAGGCGGGTCCCTAGATAATATTGCTTTGTCTCATTGCACGTCCTGTGTTTGGTCACTTGTTGCTTTGAACCCGGGACATTTTATCACTGTTTCTTACTGAGATCCTGGCGCCATGTCTCTAGCGTTCGACGAATATGGGCGGCCATTCATCATTCTTAGGGTGCGTGTGATCAACAAATGCTTTGAATATATGCATCGCCTCTGCTCAGCGCGGCGGTGCGCCGTCTGGGTGTTCTCGAAACGGCGCTGCTTCCGTCATCGCAGGAGCAAGAGCGAAAGTCCCGGGTAAAGGGGATAGAGGCGGTGAAAGCGAGCATTATGGCCGCCAAGAGCGTGGCGCGGACGCTGCGGTCTAGCTTGGGGCCGAAGGGCATGGACAAAATGCTCCAGAGCCCCGACGGCGACGTGACCATCAGTGAGTTTTATAATTCTGGCGACTGGCTGCCGCCACCTGGGCTCGCACGTTCTTCCTGACGCGCCTTGTTTTTCGCGCGGGCTTGGGTTGGGCGGGAAGAGGAGGGCGCGGCTGCCAGCGCTTTCTTTGTCTCGGCAAGGGGATGTAGCGCTTGTAATGTGCTGTATTATATAATTATATGCCCGGCTGTGCTGTGGATGCGCAGCGAACGACGGCGCCACGATCCTGGAAATGATGGATGTGGAGAACCAGATCGGGAAGCTCATGGTGGAGCTTTCAAAATCCCAGGATCACGAGATTGGGGACGGCACGACGGGTGTCGTCGTGCTGGCGGGTGCGCTCTTGGAGCACGCCGAGTCCCTCCTCGACATGGGTATGCACCCCCTCCGCATCGCCGAGGGCTACGAGATGGCGTGCAAGGTCGCGACGGAGAACCTCGACAACATCAAAACGCGGTTCGAGTTCAGCAAGGAGGACATCGAGCCGCTTGTGAAGACGTGCATGACCACCCTCTCCTCGAAAGTGTGAGCCCTGCGGACCGCCTCTACGCAAGGGGGGCTTTGAGGGAGCGATGAAAGGCCGCACCGAAGTGACATGCGGGGATGGAAGGGGGAAAGTATTGCATGCCGGTTGCAACACCTCGCCGGCGGACGGGAGGGCAGAAGGGCGCTGGCTAGCCGCATGGCAAGCCTGACGGCGTCCATCCGGGTGGGAAGGGCAGGAGCAGCGCCCTGTGTATGCAGAGACGGCCTTACCAGCTGTGACTCGGAAGCCGCCCCCCTCAATCAGACCATTTGCCAGCTCCGCTCCGCTCCACTTCACTTTCCCGATGCACATCAAAGCACTGCACTGCCTGGCGACCGACCCACGGACCGTCAAGCGTGGCCCGGGGCGCTGCGGCCCTCACTTCCGCTCCACTCCGGTCCAGGTGCTATCTCACTCTCCCCGGGTGCCATGTCTCAAAGTTCCATATAAGAACATATCACTCTCTGACCCCCACGGGGACTCCCTGACTGTGCATTCATCCTTGCGCTTGTCCTCGTGCTCGTGCTCGTGCTCGCCCGCTGCTGCAATGCAGCGTGGGTCGGCTAAAGCGGCAGATGGCGGAGATTTGCGTCAAGGCGGTGCTGGCAGTGGCGGATCTGGAGCGGCGGGATGTGAACCTGGACCTCATCAAGGTGGGTGGGAGGGATGGGTGGGTGGGGGTGCGATGCGGTGGGAATGGTGGGAATGGTGGGTGGGTGGGCGATAAGGGTGGGTGGGTGGGAAGGGTGGGTGGGAAGGGTGGGTGGGTGGGATGGGATGCGGTGGTGCGACGATGCCGTGCAAACGCATTGCAGTCACGGGTGCACGAGCCGTCGTGTGTGGGGTGCGATTCGCATTGACTGCACCCTCCGGGGCGACGCCAGTGCGCTTCACGGTGCGATTGCGATTGCACGTCGGCCCCCGCCGCCCCCGTTGCGCTCGCCTGTGTCGCTATGACGGGAAAGAGAAGCAAAGCTCCAGGGGGTCATTATCATCGGAACTGTGGGCTCTTGGTTGTTGCATCCCCGCGCCTGCTGGCGTCGCCGCGTTGCGGAAGGCTTATCGGCGGGGATGGATGAACAGTGTGCGGTATCCCAGGCTTTCGCCGGAGAGCCCGTCCGTCTGTGTTGATGTGGCCGATATTGCAACTGCCATCACTGGGCACTTGCCGGAAATGCCGACGTGCGCCCATGGCGCGGGCGCCCATGGCGCGTTGGAACGGAAGGAAGCAAAGGTGCCCAAAGTCTGGTCCTCCTGTGGTATTGTTCGGTCTGGGCGGGCCAGGTGCCGGCAAACAAGCGGCGGTCAGCGATGATGCCCTCAGCATCGATGCCTTCGGGCGGCCAGCCTCTGAGGCTTGCGACGTTGCGAGGCCCCCTTGGCTGGGCTGTGCAAGTGGTTGGGCCGCGTAGGGCCCTACAGGACGACGCCCGCCGCGGCCCCAGGCCCCTCTACGTGCGATGGAGAGGCTGAGGGAGTCCAGGACGGCTGAGGGAGTCGGTGACTCTGATCGTGGGGACCGGAAGGGGATCTAGGCTGGCGAAGGGACCCTCCCTGGATGGCTCCGTGGGTGCGGGACGTGTGGGTGCGGGACGACGTGGAATCAGAACCGGTCCTGAAGCTGAGGGAGCCGGCTGATGTTGCTGCGGCGGGGAGGACCCGCTTCGTGACACTGTCGCCGCCGTGTGTTGGGGACACGGGTTGGGGCCACGGGTGGTTTGTCCGCCTCCCTCTCAGTGTCGTCGGTCCAGACCGGAATTAGAGGCACACGGGCAGGCGCTCCCGATCGCCCGGGGACGTGACGTGACGTGCGAGCCGGATACCTCTTTTGACCTTGTTTGGGGCCCTTGGTGCTGCGTTCAGCTTTGACAGCATGGTTCGGCGTTGGCAAGCGACCCGGCACCCGTCCCTGGCATCCTGGCGCCGACTGATCCTCATTTCGGTCGCACAGGCGTGTGGTGTGACGGCTCCAGTCCACCGGGCCCCGGAGCCAACGTGCCTGGCGTGCACAACACACGCACACACATGCACGCACGCAAGGCAGGCGCACCCCTCTTGTGTCGTCGGTGCCGTCTTATCTCCAATCGCAGCCGAGCCACTCATGCGTCCAGCACGCGCTCGCCCGCACCGCGCGCCGCACCCACGCTCCTCTTCGTGCCTTCCCGCTCCATGCTACCTTCCATCCTTCCCGCCCTCGTGCCCCACCCGCCTTGGCTTCGCCTGCCTGTCTGTCTGTCTGTCTGTCTGCCTGCTTGCCTGGCTGCTTGTGTTTCAGGTGGAGGGCAAGGTTGGCGGCAAGATGGAGGACACGCGGCTGGTGGAGGGCATCGTGATCGACAAGGAGTTCAGCCACCCGCAGATGCCCAAGGAGCTGCGGGACGTCAAGGTGGCCATCCTCACCTGCCCCTTCGAGCCGCCCAAGCCCAAGACCAAGCACAAGGTGGGCATGGGCAACATTACGTTCCACGGGCCAGGGCAAGCGGGAGCGGCGCGATCGGGGTTTGAGCAATGAACAACCGAAAATCAAGGGGAAAATAACGGATAACGGTTAACCGATCGTAACCGCAACTGCAGGTGGACATTGACACGGTGGAGAAGTTCGAGGCGCTCCGCGACGCCGAGCGGTCGTACTTTACGGACATGGTGCAGCGCTGCAAGGACAGCGGCGCGCAGCTGGTCGTCTGCCAGTGGGGCTTTGACGACGAGGCGAACCACCTGCTCATGCACGAGGTCAGGGGCGAGGGCAGGCGGGGGTAGGGGTGGGTGGGTGGGGGAGATTGGGAGCGGCCGGTCGGCGGTGGGGAAAGCAGCCAGGCAGGCAGGGCAAGGGGGGGAGGCGCGGGGATGGGAGGCCGCGGGGAGGGAAGGAAGGTATGGCGCGTGCGGGGGCGGGGGTCCGCCGCTGCACCGGTCGGGCCTCACCGCCTGCAGTAGGCAGGTTGGGTGCTGGGGGCGGAGCTGTCCGGAGCCGCGTGCGCGAGGGGAGGGGGGCCTGTCCAGCCTGCCAAACACACGAGAAACGAGGCAGCGGGAAGATCCTGCAAATGCTCGTGTCCGCTCGGATACATCCTTCACCCCCGCAATGCCCCTTCCGGCCCTGCCTGCCTTCCTGCCTTCGTTGCGTCGTCACGATCGCCCTGCGGACGCAACGACGCCCCAACCGCCCGACGCACCGACGCACCAACCTCTCCGTCCGTCGCCGCAGAACCTGCCTGCGGTGCGTTGGGTTGGCGGCGTGGAGATTGAGCTGCTGGCGATGGCCACCGGGGCGCGCATCGTGCCGCGCTTCCAGGAGCTCACGGTCGACAAGCTGGGCCACGCGGGCAGCGTCAAGGAGGTGCGGACTGAGGCGGGGTATAAAGAGAAATCGCAGCGGAGAAGGAGTCGGCGTGAGCGAACGGACCCAGAACCCAGTAATACTTACCGAACATACCTGCAACCTTACCGAGCTGAAAAGCGCAGCGAGCGGGGGCGGGGGCGGGGGTTCGTGCATGAAGAGGGCGGGGGGGATGGGCTGGGCTGGGCTGGGCTGGGCTGGGTGGGGGGGGGGTGGTTATCTCGCGTATGGGCGGGAGGCCTGTGGGGAGCGTGGCGGCCGGGAGGGGCGTTGGGCTGAGTCGTGGGCGGGAGGCGCATGGGGGCGCGGTGGGGAGAGACGCGGGTGGGAGGCTGTGGAGGCACGGTATTTTTCCATAGGGTATTTTCCCGTAGGGTCTGCATATTGCATTGCCAGTTTGCAGTAAGAGGGGGGCTTCCAGGCGCGCGAAAAAGGCATCGTCGTGTGCGTGTGCCAGTGGGCCCTGCCTGCCTACCTGCTGCGTAGGTAGGCAGGCCCGGCTGCGTCTCACCTAGCTCCGCTCGGCCCCCCGCGCCGTTCCCCGCCTCGCCCCGCCCCTACTGGCCAATCAAGGGGGCAGGTCTTGCTGCAACCAGTACCAGTCACGCATCGCACTCTCTGAAACCCTTCCCTTCCCGCTCCTCTCCGCTCCTCTCGGCTTCTCCCTTTCCTCTCCTCCCCTCTCCCCTCTCCCTCATTCTTATATTAAGGAGCACATCACTCCCTGACCCCCTCCCCCGCTTCTCTCACCGCCCCTCCCCGCTCCTCCCCGTGTAGGTGGGTTTCGGCACCACGAAGGACAAGATGCTGGTCGTCGAGGGCTGCCCCAACCTCAAGGCAGTCACCATCTTTGTGCGCGGCGGCAACCGCATGGTGCTGGACGAGATCAAGCGCTCGCTGCACGACGCCATCTGCGTGGCGCGCAACCTGGTGCGCGACAACGCCATTGTGTACGGTGAGCGGGGAGAGAGCGGGTGGAGGGGGGGGGACAGAGAGCGGGTGGAGGGGGGGGGACAGAGAGCGGGTGACAGCGGGTGGCTTACGAGGAGCGAGGGCGAGGCAGCGAGGGCGGATGGCTCGGGGCGGCCGGGAAGGGAGCGGCGCAGAAAGGCGCTGGCGAGGTTGACTGGGAGGGTAGCGTCCTGTCCTGCTGCGTGCTTATGTCGGCCCTGCTGAGCTATACGGGGTGACGTGACGTGACGCGGACACGTGCTGGGCAATGATCCCGTGCTGGGCAATGATCCCGTGCTGGGCAATGATCCCGTGCTGGGCAATGATCCCGTGCTGGGCAATGATCACGTGGTGGGCAATGATCCCGTGCTGGGCAATGATCCCGTGCTGGGCAATGATCCCGTGCTGGGCAATGATCCCGTGCTGGGCAATGATCCCGTGCTGGGCAATGATCCCGTGCTGGGCAATGATCCCGTGCTGGGCAATGATCCCGTGCTGGGCAATGATCCCGTGCTGGGCAATGATCACGTGGTGGGCAATGATCACGTGCTGGGCAATGATCACGTGGTGGGCAATGATCCCGTGCTGGGCAATGATCCCGTGCTGGGCAATGATCCCGCGCTGGGCAATGATCCCGTGCTGGGCAATGATCACGTGGTGGGCAATGATCACGTGCTGGACGAATATTACGTGATGACGTGTTACGCCGGCGCTCGCGCGCACGCAGGTGGCGGCGCCGCGGAGATCAGCTGCGCTCTGGCGGTGGAGGAGGCGGCGGACAAGGTGACGGGCGTGGAGCACTATGCCATGCGGGCCTTTTCGGACGCGCTGCAGGCGGTGCCGCTGGCGCTGGCGGAGAACAGCGGCCTGCCGCCCATTGAGAGCCTCACGGCCGTCAAGAAGCGCCAGTTGGAGGAATCGAACCCCTACCTGGGCATTGACTGCAACGACACGGGTGAGAGAACAGGGAGAGAGAGAGAGAGGCAGAGAGAGGCCTGCTCGTGTGGCGGGGCGGAGATAAGAGCAAGGCGCAGGCTGGTGTGTGTGTGTGTGTACCGCCAGCGGGGCTGTGGGGCGTGTGTGGAGTCCTCGCATTGGCGCACGGCCGGGGCCTTTTGCGTGTGTGTGTTTGTTTGCTCACGCTGCACCCATTTGCTTGCTGGGTGGGTAGCGTGTTGACAGGTCCTGCTGCCTGGCGGATGTGAACGGTCTCGGCGTGTGAACTAACTGGAGTATAACCCGGCCGCACCGCGTTGGCCCCCTGCGCCTCTCCTCTCTGGTTTTGCTGCTGCCGTCGGGCACCCGCAGGCACCAACGACATGCGCGAGCAGAACGTGTTCGAGACGGTCATTGGGAAGAAGCAGCAGCTGTTCCTTGCCACGCAGGTCGGTTCGGGCTCTGGGCTCGAGCTGTTCGGGTTGGGTGTTGTGTTTGGCGCGTTGCTTCGCGGTGGGTTTCGATTGCGGCGGGCTGCTGACAGGTACCGCATGGGAAACACACAACTTACGGGGACAAATATCGCTTGCGCCCGGCGAGACCCTGAAACCTGTCACAGCGTTGAAGGGGAAGGGAGCAGCGCAGCGCAACCCCTAACATGCTGACATATGGATCGAGCCGGCGCCAGAAGCGGCATCGCCCTGCATACACGCTGCGGCCGCCCCCAACCAAGAACAAGCAGAGCCCCGCGCTGTGGTTCAGATTCGCTGAGGACGCAGCCGGACCTCTCTGCCCCGGGGGCTGTCGTCCCGTCCCGTCCGTCTCCCCTGGGCTCAGCGAACCCGGCTTTACCTCCTTCCGCCCCCCTCCGCCCCCGTCCCCGTGTCACCTGCCTCCATCCGACCAGGTGTGCAAGATGATTTTGAAAATCGATGACGTCATCAAGCCGTCGGAGTTCGATTGAAGCCGGAGAAGGGAGCGTTTCGGAGAGTTGGCGACGGCTGCGCCGCCTGGCCCCCCTCTCTCCTCGGCAGCAGCGCTCGTTGGCGTGGGTTGGGGCACCCGTGAGAGTGTGTGGAGGGGCACCCGCGCGCGCCGCTGCGCTCTGGGCCCCCTCTTTTACGCCCTGCACTCTCGCGGCAGGTGGTTGCGGGCCTGCCCTGTTGCGGGATGGAGACATTTCCCCTTCCAGCCCATGGGCAGCTACAGCTGGGGGGCTCTCGGCTCTGGTCGCGAATGGCAGGATTAGGAGCTGTCTGCTGTCTAGATGTCCTCCCCTCGCGCGAACCGTCCGTGTTCCTTTGTCTGCATGGCAGCGTCTTGACGCTTTAGCAGGGGCCTTTTTGTGCTGCGCATGCTGTGATGCTCCGTCAGCATGGTGTGCGTGGAAGCAGGGGGCTGCTCCGGAGTACCGTATCTCGTGCATGGCGGCGCGCAGGCGGGAAGGGGCCTGCGAGGGCGGCGAGGGCGGCGCAGCTCGCAACGTTTGGGGCGCACGCAGGCGTGGCGCCAGGGAGGGCGGCAGGGATGTGAGCGGGCAGAGTAACGACCGACCGACACTGCTGAGGAGACGGTACTGGGGCTGCGAGATTGAGCTGCACAGTACGGTTGTCCGCGAAGTGATGCTTTAGGGGTGCTTCAAGGATGCGGGAGCAAAACCGGTCGAGGTGCAGGGGTGCTGGTAGACGCTTGGGTAAACGCGTCCGCGCTGGATGGAGGCTTTTCGCCTTCGTGCCCCTTTGCGCGTGCGTGTTCGCGGCGTTTGGTGCGTGTCGTGTCGTGTTGCGTGTGCAGAGGGAGGAGGTTGCGCAGTCTCGGTGTGCTGCGGTCGATACGACCAGGTGGAACGAGTGCCCGATGCTATACGCCGTATGTAGGAATGCACGGTGTGGTGTTTGTGGCGGCTCGCTTTGCACATGCGGCTGTAAGACATCTTTGCCGGGATGGTACTGAACCATGGGTCGCGACGCAAACTTCCGATTGAACATGCAAAGTCCTGACAGAAAAAATTTCCTCATTATCAGAACACTGTATGATAACGGCGGGGTCAGTTCTACTGCTGAAAAAACGCGCGGCCGGACTGCATGGGTAGGTGCGGTGCAGAGCGATTCGGTGCCTTCCGTTAACCCAATATATGTGTTTTGCGCGAAACAATGGACAAGGCAACTACAAAGTCATCCTCGCGTTTACGCAAGCAGGAAAGCGGCTGGAAACGTGTCTCACTCTTTGTCTTTCCATGATTCCATCCGAGCAAAAACAATCGTACAGAACAACAGCCCTATAATGTAACAGTAAAATCTGACAAAAGGAAGAGATAAACTGATAAGTAACGGAAATGAGTCTCCTCTGCCTCCTGTTTGAGAAATGTGTAACTTTGAACAGTCAATTCTGAGCAATCTACATTACGTGCACGCCATTATTTGACTTCCAGTTCATATGAAATGATGGTGATTTGGCTACTATTGTACCTGGGAGCGAGCTGGATGGCTGATGCCCAGACAGTGCTCAGCCATTCTTCAAAGCAGCGATGCGCGTACACCCGCGGGACCTGGTGCACGAATTTTGCGGCGCAGACGGTGGGTGAGCGGCAGCTGGCCAAACGGTCAGGCGGACGGGCGGACGGAGCTTACGCACACAGACTGGGTCGGACGGGCGGGGTGTGGCCCGGTCTGGAACCACAGCCCGGCCGCTCTTCAAGCCGCGAAGAAGTTTCTGCGGCTGCGCAGGAGTGCATACATGCGGGCCGACATGGCGCGTTGCAGGGGTGGTGCTCTTCCCGGGGTCTCCCCTCCCAGCCTCTCCGGTCGCCCCCCCACGCCCTGCCCCTGCGCCCCACCTCCCTCCCCACCCCGCCACAACCCCCGCCCACGGCCTCCCCGCCCCGTCCCGCCCCGCCCGCGCGCCAGCCCATCCCCTGGCGCCCCGCGCCTCGCGGCAACACCGACTGCCTGGGCGGCTGCAACAATGTGGGTCGCTGCAACTACGACACGGGCCTGTGCGACTGCCCGGCCGGCTGGACTGGGCCTGGCTGCAAGACGCCCTTCAAGCGGCCCTGCACCGACCGTCACAGGTAAACAGAGGGGAGGGAAGGGGCGAGTTTGTTACGCACGCCTGCTGCCTCGAATGCTTCGCCTCCGAATACCCTCCGTCTCGGGCGGACGGTTGGTTGGTTGGTTCTCCGTGAATCTTGAAAGCGCACTCCCCGCTGTCCCTAACCACCCAAACTATACCAACAATACCAACAAAACCCAAAACCAATTTACCCGCGGGAAAACCAACTTACCCGCAGGGATCCGTTCGAGAGGCGCAGCGAGCCGTACTCCAACATAGGGCCCGACAAGCGGGATCTGGACATGGGCAAGCGCTCGGTGCACTTCATGTACGGGCGCTGCGGAGGTGAGGGTTTCGGAGCTGGGGCCCGCCGCCTCATCACCACAGTACTCCCCGCATCATGGGGGTCGGAAGGCGGGTGTAAGAGGAACTCGGGCCTGGCCACACGGTCCCGACCGACACAACAGCAAGCGCGCAAGAAGGGGGGCGGGGCGGTGCGGGGCGGTGTGGTGTGGTGCGGTGTGGTGTGGTGTGGTGTGGTGTGGTGTGGTGTGGTGTGGTGTGGTGTGGTGTGGTGTGGTGTGGTGTGGTGCTCCCTTCCACCGCTGCGGCATCATCCTCCTCGCTGCCCCCACCTGCCTCCTCCTCCTCCTCCTGCCAGGCGTGTGCGACGACGACACGGCCATCTGCTACTGCGACGGACCCATGGGTCGCGTCCCGCCGCCCGCCGACGCCCCGCCCGGCACACCGCCCATCCGGGTGGGGCGACCGCTAATCACGCTGCACCACGCGCCCAAAACGGTGAGGGGGAGGGGGAGGGGGGGGACGGGGGGGCCGACACCACCAGCGTGGGGCGGGTTGGGTGGGGTGGGGTGGGGTTATGGGGATGGCGTAAGCGGTGCGGGCACACAGCGCCGTGGTGGGGTCTGGGCTCTGGGCTCTGGGGGGTGGACCTCCGGTTGGCGGCTGGCGGAGGCGGAGGATGGGGGGTAAGGCCGCTGCTTATCTGGCCTGCAGCCCCCCCACCCACCCCACCCACCCACCCACCCCGCTGGTGCCTCCCCCCTTCCCCGCCGAGGCAGGCGGCGCCAGCTTGCCCGCCGCCACAACCCTGTACCCGCATACGGGTGGGAGGGCACAAGAGTCCCACCCCCGCCCGGTCGCCGCCCACGCTAGCCCTCCCCCTCCCCCACCCACCCACCCACCCACCCACCCACCCACCCACCCACCCACCCGTTCGCAAACGCCGTCTCCGTCTCCGCTGCGGTATCTTCTTTTTACCCACCCACCCACCCACCCACCCCGCTCCCCCCCGCCCCCCCCCCCCGCCTATACCTCCCGCTCAATCCGTGTGACAGACCTGGAACGGCTCCTGGGCGTTCGGGGACGTGCCGTACGAAAACGTGTACGGCCCACGTGGCTACTGCAACGTGACCGAGCCGCAGTGGGTGCCGGGATGCGGCATGGACGGCTGGGGCGGCCGCACCTGCGACCAGCCCGTGGAGTCGTTCTGTCCGGGAGGGTGCAGCGGACACGGCACCTGCTACCTGGGCTGGTGCAAGTGGGTCGGGTTGACCTTGGTGGGGGTGGGGGTGGGGTGGGGGCAGGGCGTCTGTGGGGGGTCAAGCGCGAAATTAGCACTGGTTGCAGCAATCAGTCCAGTTCAGTTCAGTCCAGGCACGGTATCGGGGTGTGCCTGGTGCGTGTCGGGTTGGTGGAGGGGGGAGGAGGCGCGTGTCCCTCGCGCGGGGCCGAGGATGGCTGCTAGGGTGGCTGCGACGGGGCGCAACGGGTCGGGGCTGGGCCGTCATGCCACCAGCCCCGACATCTCCACAGTGCCACTACACCCATACACACCCATACACACACGCACCCATCCCGCCCCTGCCGCAGCTGCGACGAGGGCTACTACGGCCATGACTGCGCCCGGCGGAGGGCGGGGCTGCCGCTGCTGCCCAGCAGGGTACCCACCACGTGAGGGAGAGGGAGGGAGGGAGAGGGAGGGAGGGAGCGGGGGGCTGGGGGAGCGGGAGGGGCGGGAGGGGGGGGCTGGAGGAGCGGGAGGGGGGAGTGGGAGCGGCTCAGATAGCCGTCTGGGAAACTGAGGACGCCACTTTTGCGCCGCCGCCACCTGCGCACCCCGCGGCGGTGCGTGCGCCTCTACCTTGCCGTCTACAAAAATATACCACAAACTAACACACAACCAACACACAATTTAACGCACAACTAACGCATAACTATCACACAGCTAATTCACAGCTAATTCACAACTAGCACACAACTAACACAACGAACATGCGGTCAAGCAACATGCGAGTAACACGCAGTCACTGCTGCTGCTGCTGCCGCGGTCGCTTTGTCGCTGCCACCATTGCTACATGGGGGCCCGGTTCAACACTCGGTCCCCAGGCCCTGGCTGCGTGACACGCTGGGCACGGAGCCGCCAGCCGCCCTGGAGCCGCCGCCGGCGGGGCAGCGCAAGCGGCCACTCATCTACGTGTACGACCTGGAACCGATGTACCAAGCCAAGATCCTGCAGTACAGGTACGGCATACCGTGTGACCCGTGTCCTTCAACGGCCACCACCCTATCTTTCCCCACCACCACCACCACCGCCACCACCACCCCGCCCCACCACTTCCCCAGTCCCCCGCCCCCGCCCTTCCCCGCTCCCCAACCCCCGCTCCCCACCCCCCACTCCCCATTTCCCCCACTCCGTTTTGCTGCCCTCCGCTGCAGTCCCCGCTCCGCTGCGGTGTATCTTCTTTCACAGCCCCATTCCACCCCCACTCCATTCTTATGTAAAGGAGCATATCACTCCCTGACCCCCACTCCACTCCACTCCATTCCACTCCACTCCAATCGCGGCGCTTTCGTCTTCAACACCCTAAGCCCAATTACCCCCCTTCCCTCTCCCCCCCCTGCCCACCCCTCCCTCCCCCCCCTCCCCCCCCCTCCCTCCCCCCTCACTCCAGGGTTAGCCCCACGTGGTGTGTCCACCGGCTGCACACGTGGCCCCACAACGGCACCCAGTGGACCGACATGTGGGTCTACGCGGCTGATACACTGCTGCACGAGTCGCTGCTGATCAGCGAACACCGCACGTTCGACCCAGAGGAGGTGGGGGGGGGGTGGGTGTGGGTGTGGGTGGGTGTTTGGGGGGGGGGAAGGTGGGAGGGGGGTAAGAAGAAGATGATACCGCAGCGGAGGGACGGAGACGGCGTTAGCGAACGGACCCCCACGGTGTGTGTGGGAGGGGGACAACGAGGGAGGGTGGGGAGGGAGGGTGGGTGTGCACTGTAATGCACGGTGTGGTCCGGTGGTGGTGCGGTGGTGGGGGGGCAACCCCCGGGGGGCAACCCCCAAGCAACCCCCGAACCCACCCCTGCCCCGCCTGCCCCCCCGCTGCGGTATCTTTTCGTTTTTGCCCCCAGGCGGACTTTTTCTACGTGCCCCACGCCGCCTCCTGCCTGCCCTTCCCCATCGGCGTGTGGGCGGACGCACCGTGGTTCCCGGAGCCGGGGGGTGAGCGCTGAGTTGTCGGAGGGAGGGAGGGGGAGGGAGTGGAGGGGGCTCCGGAGTAGCGGGAGATCGGCGGAGGGGAGGACTGTGGGGTCGAGAAATGGAGAGATCGAGAGCGGGGCCCAACTGACAAAGTAAAACCCGCCCCACTGGATGAGCCCCCCCCCCGCCGCTGGATGCCGCCCCCCCTCCGTTACGTTACCGTTCACGGGCTCCAGCCTATACGTGCATAACCCCCCCCCCCACCCCCCCCCCCCCCCCCCCCACCCACACACCCCCGCCCCCCCCCCCCCCTCAGGTCCCCGCGTGAAGCAGATGGTCAACATGCTTCGCGACACGCTGACCTGGATCAACGCCACCTACCCCTACTGGTCCCGCCGCGGCGGTCGCGACCACATCTGGCTCTTCACTCATGACGAGGGCGCCTGCTGGGCCCCCACCGCCATGAACGCATCCATCTGGCTCACGCACTGGGGTCGAACGGAGCTCAACCACACGTGAGGGCGGGGGAGGGGGAGGGGCGGGGGAGGTAAAAAGAAGATAGCGCAGCGAAGGAAGGGAGACGGTGTTAGAAGGAATGGACCTGGAAGGCCGGCAATCCAGCAATGTCGGTAACTTGTGGAGGGGGGTGAGGGGGCGTGGAAAGTGAAGGGGGGGGCAGGGGGGGGCTGTGTGTGCGTGTGGGATAGTGGGGGGCCGGGCCCGAGTACCGGTAGATGGGGTGGGGGGAGGGGGTGGGGGGATCTCGTGGCTCCCCCGATCCCCCCTTCGCGGTACGCCTTCACACACACATGCACACACCCCCGCAGGAGCAACACCGCCTTCATGGCCGACCAGTACGACCAGGACTTCCTGGGCCCTCTGCAGCCCGAGGGCTTCGTCAAGTACATCCGGGGACACCCCTGCTTCAACCCCGCCAAGGTGCGAGGAGGGGGCGGGGAGGGATGCGGCAGGTGGGATGCGGCAGATGGGAGAGGAGGGGTCGGGGAGGGATGCGGCAGAAAGGAGGAGGAGGAGGCAGATGGCAGATGGGAGATGGGAGGGCTGGCTGATTTGGGGCGTCGGGGAGGGGAGAGAAAGAGGGAGAGAGAGGCCGCCGACGTGCCTCCGCTGCGGTGTCGTTCGTTGTGTCGTTTGTATCACCCCCTCCCCCCCTTGCTGTGCCCTCCCTTCCCCCTTGCTATGCCCCCACCCCTCTGTCCCCTCTGTGCCCCCACCTCTCTGTGCCCCCTCCCCTCAGGACTTGGTGATCCCGGCCTTCAAGGCTCCCATCCACTACCATGCCAGTCCGCTGCAGGGGGCACCGGCCCGGGAGAGGGACCTGCTGTTCTTTTTTAGGTGGGGAAGACCGGGGGGGAGGAGAGGGGAGGGGAGGGGAGGGGAGGGGAGGGGAGGGGAGGGGAGGAGAGGGGAGGGGAGGGGAGGGGAGGGGAGGGGAGGGAAAGCCCTTGGGGCTGGCGGCTTCTGCGGGAAGGGTTGATTATCCACTGGAAGGGAAGGGAAGGGAACGGAAGGGTAAGGGGTGAGAAAGTAAAGGTACCGGTACCGCAGCGAAGGGACGGAGACGGGGAGGAGGGGCATTAGGTTTCGTGTGCCAGGTCTCCATCGCTGCGGCTTCGTAGGGGTGCTTCTTTTATCTCCCCGCTCCCAACATGACGACCGTCACCACCACCACCACCACCATCACACACCACCACGCCCTCTGGCCCCCGCTCCCCGGTCCTTCCCGCAGGGGCGACGTGGGCAAGAACCGTCTGCCCAACTACAGCCGCGGTGTACGACAACAGGTACGTGTACGGTATGTGCGGGGGGGAGGGGGGGCCCGCAGGGTTGGCCGCCCACCCCTACATCGCTTACATCCCTTCAATCCTCCGCTTGGTCGCAACCTCTCCCCTTCCCCCCTCCGCCCCCGCCCCACCCTCGACCAGTGCCAAGCAGTACCAAGGAGCAACGGCGCATTGCACTCTCACACCCAACCCCCTTTTTCATTGAGATTAGGAGGAGGAGGATTTACATCGCCCCCTTCCCCAAACACCCCAAAACCCCCACCCCCGCCCCCACCCCCTGCGTTGCGTTCTCTCATCCCGGGCCGTTTTCTTATACCCCACCCCCGCCCTCCCCCCTCGCCCCTCCCCACCTCGCTCCACAGATCTACAAGATGGCCAAGGAGGGCCGCTGGGCCGAGAAGCACCGCTTCTACATCGGGGACGGCTCGGATGTGCCCGGGGACTACTCGGAGATGCTGTCGAGGGCCAAATTCTGCCTGGTGGCACCCGGTGAGGGGGAGGAGGAGGAAGAGGCGGGTGGGCGGGTGGAGGAGGAGAAGGAGGAGGAGGGCGGGTGGAGGAGGAGGGGTCCGGGCCCTATTCCGTGTAGTGAAGGAGCCCGGGGGAGGGGGGGTGGGCAGGGCCGCGGCGGAGGATGGCCGGCGCGTTGTGGGCGAAGAGTGGCGCGATAGGCGGATGGACGGGGGGGTTGGGGGCGGGTCGTCCCCCTCCTCCTTTCCCCCAACCCCATACTCGCCGCCTTGCCACACCCGCCCGCTCCCTCTGCCCCCGCTGGCTCCCCCTGCTCAAACCTCCGCCCCTCCCGCTCCTGCCCACCCTTCCCCACCCCTCTACACACACATATACACACGCGCATCCTCCACCCACCCCTCCCCCCTCCGTCTCCGCTGCGGTATCTTCTTCTGACCCCCCTCCCCCCCCGCTGCGGTATCTTCTGTTCACTCCCCTCCCCCCCCCCCCCAGGTGACGGCTGGTCTGCCCGCATGGAGGATGCTGTGCTTCACGGCTGCATCCCCGTCATCATCGCTGACGGAGTGGAGGCGGTGTTTGAATCCATACTCGACATCGACGCATTCGGGCTGCGGCTGCCGCAGGCACGTCCCTTCCCTGTTCCTTCCTTTCCTTCCTTCCTCCCTTCCTTTCCTTCCTCCGACCACCCTCGCCGCTTGGGCCGTCTGGATACCGTCGCTTTTGCTACACCCACACTGCTTGGCAGCACTTGACACCGCCCGTCTCCTGCCACGCCCGCCGCTTCGCCTTGCTTTGCTTTGCTTGGCTTTGCTTTCGTCCTCTCGCTTTGACGCTTCCCACGCTTCCCACGCTTTTCGTCTCTTGGCTTCGCTTCGCTTCGTTTCGTGCGGTTGTCTGTGTGGCTGTCTGTGTGGCCCTCAGACGGCGGTGCCGCAGATTCTGGAGGTGCTGCAGGCGGTTCCGGAGCGGACGATCCGCAGCAAGCAGGCGCACCTGGGGAGGGTGTGGCAGAGGTGGGTGCGAGAGGGGGTGGGCGGGTTTCGTGGGTTGGATTCGTGGGAGGGCCGAGGGAAGGCGGCGGAGGCGGGAAGGGTTAGGGATACGGATGGGCTCGCTCCCAGGTGGGCAATGAGCTTATTGCACCAACGGCAACCAACCGTCAACGACCCCCAACCCACCCACCCCACACACACATACACATACACACGGCTTTCCCCCCCCCCCCACTCCCCCCCCTCAGGTACCGCTGGGCCTCCCTGCCCGCACTTGCCAGGGAGCTGAATGAGGCGCAGCAGCAACACCCGAGCCCCGAGAACGATAACGACACCACCACCACCACCACCACCACTACCCAGGCGAGCGGCAGGCTGCAGCGACAGCTCCTGGGCGACGCCGCCGGCGCGGGGGCGACCGCGGGGACGGGGGCGGGGGCGCACCCCTACCCAGTCAAACGGCAGCCGCTGCCGCGGCCCTTCCGGGGCCAGCCCGCTCAGGACGACGCCTTCGCCACCCTCATCCAGTGGCTCCACAGCCGCATACCCCACACCCGCTGACGCACTCACACACCCTCCCTGGTCCCTTCTTGTTTGCTGCAATTAGTACAATGCTTTTTGTTTTTTGGCTTCTTCTCGCGCATTGCACGGATAGAAAACCTCTGCCTTCCGTGATCCTGTGTAGAGGGCCGTTTTGCCCACTATGCGATTCCTTCATTCTGCCGGGCAGTGGACCAACCTAACGGGTACATGGGCGGAGGGGTTGGGGTGCGTAGCAAGCGACGCAAGGATGTTTAGGCTGGCTAGCAAGAGGGCTGGCTAGCAAGAGAGCTGGCTGGCAAGAGGGGTGGCTAGCAAGAGGGGTGGCCGTCCACGGTTAGGCCGGAGCCCGTGAACGGAATAAGTTAGATTCCATGAGGAGTGCTGGGTGAGTGATGAGTGGCTGCATGGCTGGATGGCTGGCGAATTGAGTAGATGGAGGGGTACATGGACGTTGATTTGGCGAACTTGCGGGACACGGTTGGACGCTGACGGGTGCAGAGTGCTGCTGGGTGAAGCTGAGAGCCGACCCAGACGCCTGCACGGGAGGGGGGGTTCCAAGCCGGTGCGGCCAAGCCCAAGCATGGACCTCGCACGGGCGTATATATATATAAGCAAGAGTCCAGCTAAAGGCTCGTGTTGTTGGATGTGCGCCAAGACGCGGCGGTGCGGGGGTGGGGCTGTAGAGCGTTGGTGCGTGTGCCGGACAGGAGCGGCACAGCCCCAGACCCTGAGCCTGTGCTTAACCTGGGGAGAGGAACGGTCGTCTGACTCGCCTCAAACGCCGAAGGCCAATGGCCCGCCGCGACATTGTACTCTTCACTCTTGTCTTCCCTCCGCCAGGGGCTGGACCGTGCCGACTGCCGAGGGGTGACCGGGTCGTGGGTCCACGCTGCTGTGGTCCACGCTGGGGTTCGCGTCGGCGCGCTCCACGAGCCGGGGCATGTGCGCAGGCCTGCGCAAGAGAGCGCTGCAGCCGGGCAGAGCAAAAGTACCGGTTGGAGCTCCAACGGTGCTTGCTGCCCGGCTACGGTACCGTGCTCCAACGGTCGCGTGGTTGGACGCGACAGCACACACCGGAGAGGAATTGCAAGTCGCGGGAGCCGCGCGCGGGGCGCACCCTGACGGTGGCGCCGTCGCCGCCGTGCAGGGTCGGAAAGGCGTGCTTTGGGAAGCGCTCGGCACGCATTGCGCCGGACGCCTCCACGACACTGGCCTTCGAGCCGGTCTGTTGCCAGCCTGCAGAGCTGCATTCCTTCGGCGCCCATGCAGCAACTTGCAGCAGCAGCAGCAGCACGCGTCTGGGGGTCCGCTGCATGCGCAACCCCCCCCCCCGCGACGCTCTAACAGGACACGCAGGGTATTTTACACAAACAAGGATAGGGACTGCGCGCGAGCGCCGCCTAAAGAGAATGTACAAGAGGGACGGGCGGCATACGCATCACTGTTGCCCCGCTCGTCCCAAAACACCACCACCACCACAACAATTCACACACTGAGTCCCCCTCGGCGTCCACGCACGCAGTCAAAAGTCAGTATATCCACGTCTAAACCTCCAAGCAGCTCCCCCCGCACGCCGCCCCGGAGATCAGGGACAAGACGGGGGCGGCCCCTCGACCTCCAAGCTAGCCTAAAAGAGATACGTGGGCCCACCACCCCGGCCCACTCGTCTCAGGTTGGTAAGCCTAGGGCTCGCAAGCTCGTCCAGCCTCCACTGCCCGTTGAAAAGAGATTGCGTCGTCGTTGGGCTCGCAACCAAAGCGAGAGAACCCGCTCAACGCACTGGTAAGCTGACAGCCCGCTCCTGTGGCTCTCACTTCAGCAGCTCATCCTCCAGTTGCTTGTACTTCTCCTGGATAGCCTGCTGACGGGCAGCCTCCTCGCGCTTCTCACGCCGGGCCATGTCGGCATAGTACTGCGCGATGTACCGCTTTTCGTTCCAGTGCCACGTCTGTTGGCAGCATGGCCCCCAAAATGCGGGAGACGACGTGTCAAGCGATGGCAAACGTGTTAGGGTGGATTTCGGGCCAAGCGCACAGCGCTGATGGCTTTATTTCCGGGACGGAGCAGGCAGTCACGTTTAACACAACTCGAGATGCCCCGAATTCATTGTGCATACCAATCGCTTCAGATACACGACAGCACCGGCAAACTAACCTTCCAGGCGAAGCTCAGGCCGAGCCCCACGGTCATCGCAATCGCGAGGTGCTTGCCAAAGCCAAAGTTCTTGGACACGCCCTCCCCAAACTTGAGGTACTCAGAAGGGGCATACACGGCCCTTGGCGCGGACTGGGTGACCGGACCAGACATTGTTGCAAGTGCGCGCAGCACGAAGTCCTGTTCTGTAAAGTACCGCTACGTGTTGCAAAGGCGTTCACACTGCTCGCTAAAAATGCTAACATGAGAGCTAGAACACAACGGAACGAACACTGCAACACAACCGATTGCGCCACCCCCTGGACCGGTTCTATACTAAGCGATTTGTACTCAAGGTCTATACCTTCCATTACGAATCCTTACATATGCGTAACCATAGGCCGTCCACACTTGTCCTAGGGGGCTGGGCAGAGGGGCACTGGGCTTACCTGACTTCGTTCGTTACTATCGAAACGCGTGTCGTTCCACCATAAGCATCGGCTGCATTTATCATAGAAGACAGCATTATATACAAATGCTGCACGCCACACTTACTTCTGTCGTTCGTGGAGAAGTCTCTGTGCATTCTTTTGCAACAAGGGCGGAACCACGGGTCTCGGTTTTGTCGTTGCGCAACCTGTGCCGAGGCGCTCCTGTTAGGGGCCCATACATACAAATAGAGCTGCCCATATGCCGTTGGGGTACAAACTGCGCCGGTGGTGGTGGACTCTCATGAATTGCGGCAGTTCCTGCAGCGGCCCGCGTGTTCGGATGTTCCCTTCGCAGCAAGCGTCGCTAAAACGTCCAAACCAGGCAATGTTCCAGACCGCTCGAAATGCTCTCAACAGCTGCGGGCGGCGGAATGGGAGGCCGTAAAAGGAGGCCGCGCCGGAGCGCAGGCGAGGGCCTTCCGCGGCCTTCACTTTCAAGTGGGGCTGGGAGTGGGGGGTAGTGTCCTGGGCAGGATGCAGCCCTGCTGCGAGCAACGGTCCACCGCGCTGGTGACTCCTTTCGGCGAAGGACCCGGCGGGTTCCTGCCCCGAGCAACGGACGGGGCCGCAATCACCGCAGCCCACTACCCAACGAGAGGGGCCCCTACCCAACGAGCCGACGGTCAGATCCGGAGCGCCAACGCGCGCCAGGCAGCGACACGCCGAGGCAGGCAAGGAATGGCCATTCCCCATTTGGTGCAACGGTGGCTGGCACGCCGCCAGCTTCCTTACACTGCCCAGGCCCTCGTGGCCCTGCCCCCGCGCCGTTCTAATTGCCCCCGCGCGCCAAAGCGTCACGGTCCAGGATGTGCCGCGGCAACCACGCACACCACACTTGAGCCCAACCCTGCCCAGCAGGGCGCAGCACTCAGCACTCGCTTTTTTCGAGTCCTCAGACCAAGGCCAACTCCCTCGCCGCGTGTCTCATGTTCGCATATGCCCAGGCACCCTTCAGTACATCAAGCTCCGCTCCCCTCGTCCCCAGAAGTCGACCCCCTCCCTCAAACCCCCCTCCTCCTCCTCCTCCTGCTCCGCACCTTCCCCCTCCCGCCCCCCTGATCCGCACGCCAAGACCGCCTGCGCTCCAGTGCAGCACACTCTAGGAGAGCGACTGCTTTCAAGGTACGACAGACAAAGGTACGACGAGCGCATGACCGACGAACCGCCTACGGGACTCGGTTACTAGCCAGACAGAGCCGAGGTACGACAACGAGGTCGGTCGGCACCAGATCGTAACAACAACCACACCACTTTTATCGCAACTAATTATTTTGTAACGCGTGTGAAGCTTCGCGACAGGCCAAAGGCGACAGGCGAGAAATGCAGGCGCAAAAATTGTGAGCGTGAGGAGGTCTTCAGACGAGCAAGGCCGCAACGGGCATGCAGCAACATCAAGCAAGCAAAGCGCGCCGGGGGCGCAACGCTCCGGAACCGACCCAGCACGTCTTCAATGGCGGGTGGCAGACGGATGCTCGGACAGCGACAAGCGCACACACCCTCTTCCCGAGAATGGACAAAAGGAACAACTTCTTCAACAACAAAGAAGCAAGAATGAAGAAATCCGAAGACACAGCCTCCGCAGGCATCCGCCTGCACACGCTTATTGCACGCGTCCGGAAGGGCCCGTAAGAGGCCATTATGGCCGTATGGCCGCATCGCATCTCGGCCCTAAAACAACCTTATGCCATCGCCCCCGTCCTCGCCCCCGTCCGAAGGACCACAGATAGGCGAACACGCAGGTCCCCAATCAAGCCGGTTGGCCCCCATGCAATGCCATGCAAAGCCCCGCCTGCCTTATTGCTAGGGTATTGCTACTTGCTGCCTCCAGCCCAGCCCAGCCCAGCCCAGCCCAGCCCAGCCCAGCCCAGGCGGTGCGCACCGACCCTGGATCTCCGATCCGACCCGATCCGACTTCGATCCGACGCAACGAAAGCCTCCAACACCACCACACACACACACCCGACCCGCAAAGCCACACCCCAGGGCCACCCCCCTTTTACTGCACCCCAAGCCACAATCGCGCTCTCCAATCCCAGCAGCCGCCCTTCCAATCTCCGACAACCCCCACTCCACTTTCCTCGCACTTCAACCCCCCAGAACCCAACATCTCCTCCCCCCATATCCTCCCCTGTCCCCTCACGCCACCACCGTGGGGGTGTCCGCCAGCGGGTGCATCTCCTCCTCCTCCGAGGACGACGTCAAGCTGGCCGCAGCAGCCGCCGCCGCCTCCTCTGGGTGCAGCTCTGGATGCGCGATGATGGCGGGGAACTCCGCCAGGCCAGGAGTGGGCTCCAGGGAGCAGAAGGGGGAGCTGAAGTTCTCCAGCGCGTCCTGTGGGTTCCGCGGCGGGGGTCAGGAAGAGGGGGAGGGGAAAGGGGGGAGGGGGTCAGGGAGTGATATGCTCCTTTATATATAACTTTGAGTCACTGCGGACGTTGTTGAGAAGGGGGGAGGGGCGCGGCGGGGGGATTACCCACGGGGTATAGGCCGGAGCCCGTGGCCGGTAGGTGTTAAGTAACAGAAGAAGGGCCGTCTCGCGGCGGGGGATGGAGGGGTGGATGGGAGAGGACAGGGGTGGAGAGGAGCGGGCGAGACCAACACCCGAAAGACAAAAGGACACCGCCTGCACTGGACTGCACTGCACTGCAAGGGACTGCATGAGACTACGCAGCGACGGCAAGCGGTGGCGGTGGCGGTGGCGGCGGCGGCGGCGGCGGCGGTTCTCCCCTCCCTCTGTCATTGTTTTATAAAGGAGCATATCACTCCCCCCCTCCCCCCCCCCTGGAGCAGTCGCACCCACCTTGAAGATCTGCAATTTGGAGATGGTGCAGCTGAAGGCCGCCACGCGGCCCTCGGCGCCGCGGTATAAGTGAAAATACGGCAGTACTGCAAATACACACGGACGGGTGGTCAAGACACGGACGGATGCGCGGCGCGGGGCGGGGTTGATGAGTGAGTAAATTGCGGGCCGGTGCGGTGCGGTGCGGCGTGTGTGGGTGGGTGGGTGGGGGGGGGGGTAATTAGAACGGCCCGGGGGTGGGTGGGGGGGGGGAAGAAGCATCAGCAGCAACACTGGCGTCGAGCAAAGCGGCTTTTGAGCTATCGCTGCTGCCGTTGTCAAGATATGATAACCTCGTTACGAAGACACCTCCTGGGTTTGGGGTTACCGTTGCGGGTACTGCTGTTGCGGGTACAGTACGACAATAACTGGGGTTGAGCAGCTCCCACGTTTCCCCCGAGCTGAGCCCGTGGCTCCAAACTGCAAGACTCGAAAGGTCGCCCTCCCCCCCCCCCGAGGGCTCACGGGCCGCGGCAACCCGGTCAGTCAGTCAGGGAGGGCGACACACACAGACACCCCTCCGGGCTGTTATCCACACCCCTCCGGCGGGGGTCATCCATGGCCCCCGGGGGGAAGGAGAGGGGGGTTGATGGGGAGCGATGTGCGCCGTCTCACCCTTCACGGCCAGTGTCCGGCAGGCGTCGCGGTTGTCGTCAAAGTTGACCTTTAGGAAGAGCACGTCCGGGTTCTCCGCCATGATCTTGCAGATCTGCGGCCAGCGGGGAGGGACCGGAACCAGAGGCACGGAGGCACGGAGTCGTGGATAGAAACGAATAGAAACACGGACACGAAGCAAAGGCGCGCAGTGAGAGGCGAAGCAAAGGCGTTACTGGCGGGGGGCACCCGGGAACCCACCGACGACCCCCCCACCCACCCCCCACCCCCCCACCAACCTTGGGGAAGAGGGCACGGCAGGCGTTACACCATCTGTTGGGCAGTTGGGTTGACGGATGCCAGGGACGGTGCGGTTTTGGTTGGCTCAAGACGTCAAGGGTTTTAGGGTTTTTGGGTTTTTTAGGGGTTTGAGTGCACTCATTGAAGGTCTGGGGTGGACGGACGAAGGGTCCAAGGGATGCCGAGGTGCGCTTTGCGGCGGAAGGCAAGCTGTGGGGGCGGGGGGTGGAGAGTGAACCACGCAAGCGGCGCGGAGGAGCACCTGCACAAGCGCCTCGGGCCTCGCGGAAGCTCGTTGTTGTGTTATGTTGAGGCATACCGGGGCACCTCCCCCGCCCTTGCCCCTCCCCATTCCATCCCGGGGCAGCATGGCAGCAGCAGCCGGCCAGGCAGCATACCCCCCCCCCCAGCCCTCCAGCCCCCCCGACCCCCGCAACCCCTCCAACCCCTGACTGCCCCGGCCCCTGTCGCTCACTGCGCGTAATACTCCACAATGACCAGTCGGTCCCCCGCATCTGACAGCGCATCGACCAGCTCCTGAATGGAGTTGATGTCCTGAACAAACGGCGATGGTGGGTGGGGGCGGGGATGGGGTTGGGCGTGAGGTGGGTGGGGGCGGGGTTGGGCGGGAGATGGGCGGGGTTGGGCGGGTGGCTGGGTGGGTGGCTGTGTGGGTGGCTGTGTGGGTGGCTGTGTGGGTGGCTGTGTGGGTGGCTGGGTGGGCGGGAGGCAGTAAGGTGGTAAGGAGGTCGGAAGGCGGGTGGGGTGGGGCCCTCCGTGTTACCGGTACGCGAACGGGGCCGTGTGCTGCCTGGCTACAGCAGTACGGCACTGCCGACGCGGCGGAGGGACGAAGGAGACGTCGTACCTTCATGTTTGGCGGGTTGTCCTTGAGCCACCAGGGCTCGCCGCTGGCTCTCCCCGCCTGGCAAACGACGACTGCGGGGCGTGGAGCGGGAACGAGGAGGAAAGGAAGGGGGCCTGGGTTGAGCGGGTGAGACAAATTGCACATGACAGCCGGCCATAATTTGAGGGGTAGCATGAACATTGTCCGCAACTCATCAAGAGGCGGGGGCTTCGAGGTGGCGAGTTGTTAATGCAAATGTCAGTCCGGACACAGCTGGGGTTTGGGTGATCGGACACCGGCGGCACAATTGCAGCTTTCCCGAACGGCTGCCTACTGAATTTACCCTCTAATTAATCTATGGTATGAGACCGACCTACCTGGTGGGCACGAGTCATGAAGCCGAGCAGGACTGCGACAGCGACAGTTCGATGGGCATCCATTGCAAGAATTTTTAATTGGTACGTAGTGAATTGCCCATGCCAAACCTCTTACCGGGGAGCGTGAGCCAGAGCTTGGCGGACGCCAACGCGAGTCGCAATTGAAGATGTCTGGAAAAGACGCGCACAGACGGCTGTTCGCGGCGCACCGACAGGCGCACCAGTGCAATGTGATTTGCAGGATCGCTTAAGCGCGTGCATTCTTGCAAACTGTGCGCAGCCACGACGAGATAAGGTGGCTCGAGCGCAAACCAGCTTCGCAAAAATCCAACTGATTGGGCGACTAATTGGGTGGCAGTGAGTATGGCCACGCAGGGAGTGCCATGTCTGCGTCCGGGGCTTGGATTAAAGGTGCTACTGCAGTAACGATGACGGCATGACGCACCGTTCCTTAGTCCTGCCCGGGCCAAAGAGAGAGATATAGCCGAGCATGCGTTATCAGCAAATAAATATCACTTTCAAATTATCAAATTTGTGCCCCCACACGACGAGCGCTTCCGTTCGGCTCTCGACGTCCCGTTGGTCAGTCGACGCTAGTTCTAGCTCGGCTTGGTAGCCCGCAAACTGCAGGCGTCCATGTGTTTTTCTTACCTCTTCTTGCAGCCATTCAAATGTTAATTCGTGAGTGCGTTATCAGCTCGCGGGGATGTCCCAAACCAGGCCGTTTGTCGTCGATATGCAGTCGACGCGATGTGGTGCAGGCGTGCAGCGCATCGCAATAAGCCTGCCGCTTGTCCGTAAACGTTTCACATGACAGAAGTTGAACGAACACCACTGTTCTGCAGTTCGCTACATTGCCCTGACGAGTCTGGGGCAGCGTGCGTTCCAAACGAAGGTCGCCTGCTGGGCTACTGCATAGCGGGCACCGACGCGTCCTTGACACCGGCACGCCAATATCATAAGCAGACGTTATATGAACGACGCAATGGCTCACCTTCAACTCACTTGAAACACGCCATCGCACGGTGATGTGTCGTACACATTACTAACGACCGCTCCCGTGCATCCCACAGCTCATAAAAAAGCGCCCGCAGTCTCATGCAAAAAACGTTTCCGTCGGGCCCCTTACCTCGGGAGGAATTTACCCGTTGTGAAAACTCCGACGACCGGCCCGGGGCCACACACCCCTGAAGTATACAACCCACATGAATTCCAGGTATCCAGTCCCTCCTTTTGACGGACCGACGTGCATGAAATCCATAAAACACAGTTCACAGCCCCCTCTGTGATGGACACACTCCCCTTCCCCCCCCCCCGAGCCGTGGCGCTGCCGACGAATGAAGGCATGGAGCCAGTCGTCTCACCCCCACCCCGCCCAGCCCGCGTGCCGACCCGCTTCCCCGCTTCCATCTAACCCCCAACCCCTCCTCCAGGCCTCGCGCCCAGATAGCACCTTCTCCCTCCCCCCATCCCTCTCCGCCTCGGCCCCTTCTCCTCCCCGCTCACCTAGTATCCACTGCCCCTTCACGAACCCCTCCCCAACTCCAACACTCCGCTCCGCCCCTCCCCGCTCCACTCCTCTCCGCTCCGCTTCCTACAATCCCCCCCACTTTCCTCTTCCTCTCGGCCTCCTCCTCTCGGCCTTACCCCCCTCCCCCGCCCCCGAGTTCCTCACTGCTTGAGCGCCACCACCGTCTTGTGCCGCGGCGTGCTCTCGCGCGTCACCACTCGACTGAAGCCCGCCTCCCGCATCGCACCCGGCATGTCGAGAGCAATGTACTCCTGAGCCGCCGCCGGGACGAGGGGGGGGGCCGGAAGGGCGGCAGGGCGGCAGGGCGGGAAGGCGGCAGGGCGCGCGGGCAGGGCGGGAAAAACAGCGATGACCCCCAGCGAGTGCCGCGAAGAGAGAAGGGGGAAGAGTAGGACGGCGGGTTTTCTTTCAAAAGGCGGATACTCGACGAGCCATGAGCGCTCGTCGAGAGTACGGTGGTGATTGCGAGTAAGCGGGGGAGTTGCCGAATGGTGGAACGTTCTCAACCCCGTCAATCCCCACCCGATGCGGCTCCCAGGAGCCCCGGCCGCCATGCACATGAGTGTGGTCCCCTCGCCCGCACCACCCAACCAACCCCATGCCAAACCCTCCCCAGGCCACACCCAGGCCATACACACACAAGGGGGAGAGTGCTTAGGCGGTCTTTCCGTCGGGGCTGGGTTAGCAGCCCCTGGCCAGCGTCAGGGCCCGGTCAGATACTGTAACGACACACACACACACACGCACACACACACACGCACACACACACGCACACACGCACACACAAGCACACACACATACAATCACACACACACGGTGTGCAACACATGCACGCCCGCACCTGCAGCCAGGGCTCTGTGGATTTGAAGGCGGTGTAGGCGAAGGGGTTCCCGAAGATGCGCTGGAAGATGGCGGACTGGGGGTTCATCTCCATGATGGACAGCACACCGCCTGGAGGAGGGAGGGGGAGTGGGGTTTGCGTGGAGGTGGGGTTTGCACGGGGATAGGTTTTCGCGGGGTGTGGGGTTGGCGTGGAGGTGGGGTTTTCGCGGGGTTTGTGGTGTTGTGGTGGTTCGTGGTGGGCGGTATCTAAGGGTGTGCGAAGACGTCAGCCGATCCTGCGCACCGGCAGAAGCGAGATGCCGATCCACAGCGTAAGAGACCCAACCGCCCGCACACACCCCTCCGAGCGGCGGCGCCTCCCCGACGCTGCCCACTCGCGCTCACACTCACACTCGCACTCGCACTCTCACCGGCCGCCGGACTGCCGGACTGTCGGTGTGTGGTTACAGCACCCCCGCCCCGCCCGACCCCCTGAGAGCCCACTGCCGCACACATCCAACCCTAAATCCAGCCACCCACCCGCCCACCCACCCCCCCACCCACCCCGCCCCCACCCCCCCGCCCCCACCCCCGCCCCCACCCCCGCCCCTACCCACCCGGCCTGAGCAGCCTGAACGCATCCCTCATGATCTCCTTGGTGGCAGCCTGGGATTGGCGTTGGGGATTGGGGGATAGGAGTGTGACTGTCCGCGGGGGGTTCGGGGCTCCAAAACGGCAGCTAAGCCAAATCGCGCGCGGAGCGGAGCGGCGGCCAGACGCAAGGTATGGTAGTGTGCCAGTGCCACACACACCCGCACACACCCGCACACACACACACCCGCACACCCGCACGCACCTGCGGCAGTTCGTGACACACGAGGCACATGGACACCAGGTCCTGGCTGCCCGAGGGGAGGCCCGTGGACTCGGCGGCGCCGTGGAGCAGCGTGAGGGCCTCGGGGGCGGAGCCAGGGCCCGCGGCCTGCATCAGGGGGGAGGGAAACAAAAGAAGATACCGGAGAGGGGAGGTCAGGGGGGAGGGGAACAGGGGAGGGGAGGGCATGCCGGTACCGCTGGTTAGGAGGAGTCAAAAGGCGTCGGTCGGGGCCAGGCGGGGGAGGATCGGAGCAGGAGAGGGCGACGGGTGAAGGCCGGGGGAGAGCGAGAGCGGGCCGGGAGACGAGACGGTGCGCGATGCGCCGAGGGAGCGAAGAAACCAACCCCCCCCCCACACACACAGAAACCCCCCAGTAACCAAACCAGGGAGCAGGGACCCCCCCTAAAAAAGAAAGCCCACCAAAGACCCCCCCCCCACACCCCCCCACACACAAACCTTAGCCAAAGACACACACATACAAAAAGCCCCAGCCCGCGCACTCACCGCTGCCCTGCGCTCCTGCTCGTATCGCCCCACCGCCAGAAAGTGCGGCGACAGGTCCAGCCCCGTCACCTCGGCTCCAGGGAAGGCCCTCATCAGCTCCAGGGAGGACAGTCCGGTGGCGCAACCCAGGTCGGTGACGGAGCGGATGCCGCCCGCCTCCACCCCCAGCTCCCCCAGGCACTCGTGCAGCCGGGCAGAGTAGCTGCTGCGCAGCTTGGCGTCGCCCCTGGTGGTGGGTGAGTGGGTGGTTGGGTGGGTGGTGGGTGGGTGGTGGTGGTGGTGGTGGGTGGTGAGTGGCGGTGGTGGGTGGCGGGTGGTGGATACCTTGGCAGCTAGGCACGTAGTAGCTAGATAGCTAGATAGCTAGATACACAACACACACGACGGGACGCGCTGCCTACATGTACACGCGGCCACACGCGCTGCCCGCATGTACATGCTGTACACGCGCTGCCCGCCACACGCGGCCCCCCCGCCCCCCCCCTCGCTCGGCCGCTCGCTCACTCGGGGTCCATTTGCTTTCCTGCGGGGTCCATCACCATCGCGTGCACCGACTTTGCGGCCATGGTGACCTCCAGGGCGGCCTCCCAACACAGGTTGCCCTGGGGGGGGAGGGAGAGAGGGGGGAGGGAGGGGGGCAGAGAGAGAGAGGGAGGGGGGGAGGTGGGTTGAGAGAATGATAGTCCAAAGAGGTTAGCCGGGGGGAAGAGAAAGAGAGAGGGGTTCGGTGTAGAGTATAACAGTCGCATAAGAGAAGCTGGGGGGGAAGAGGGAGAGAGAACATGGATGGAACAGGGGCGGAGCGGGGCGGTGGGCCAGGGCCAGGGCCAGGGCCAGGGGCGAGACAACCGGGAGCCACAGCTGAGCTTCCCTGGCAACCCTTCGGCGGCGTCCCGGGGGGTCAGGACTCAGGAGCCCAACATAATAACACGGACAACAACAACAACTTGAGGCGCACACGGACGTGCAGCCCCCGCCCAACCCACTCACCCCCCCAACACCCCCAGCCACCCACCCACCCAACCCTCTCACCCCCCAGCCCCCCAGCCACCCACCTGGCTGTATGCGTGGAAGGGCTGCGTGTAGTAGTCCGGGTAGGTCACGGAGGGGTTGGTCACGGCCTGAGGTGTGCGGTGTGCGGTGCAGTGCGAAGGAGGGTGTCGCACAGCGCCGCAATTCAACCCAGTCAAATACAATCCAGTTACGCAAGCAGGCCGGGGCAGGGCTATGGCCCCGAGTGGAGTGGGGTCGGGTGGAGTGGGATGGAGCGTGTGTGTGTATGTGTGGGTGTGGGCGGTGGTGCCGCCGGTGTGTCACGCAGGCCGTGATGGAAGGGGGGGGGATGGGGATGGGTGACGAGAGGCCTGCCCATCAACACGACGGGCGCTTGGCAAGAGCCCAGCACCGCGGGAAGGGCGCAGCGCCACTCGGCCCCTGCGGGGGGCCCCTTTACGGGGGACGCCGGCCGCGCCGGCCAGGAGCGGGCGGCGACGCGGCCGGCCCGGCTTTGGGTGACCCCGACCTGAACCCCGACCTCGAACCCGGACCCGGCTGGGCGACCGCGCTGCCGCCCGCTGCACGGCTACGGCTACGGCCCCGCCAGGCCGTACTGCCGTACTGCCGTACCTTGAGGCGCGCCTCCCAGTCCTGCGCCTTCATGTCCCTCATGGCTCCCTCCCAGTCCAAACCGAGCGCCTCAGCCCGCTTCATAATCATGCCCCGGGCCTGCAAAGGCAAAGCACACAGCGGCAACGCAACCTCGTCCGCAGAGGGACAAGCGGCACCGCCCGGCAAGGACCCCCCCCCGGCCCCCGCACGGCCCCGCCCCATGTGCCAGCCCGCCCCCCTCTTGGTTCTCCGGCGCTGCGGCGCTGCAGAGGTGGGGAGGTGCGGAGGTGCACCAGCCCTCCGCATGCCATGCAGGGCGGCATGGGGCCGGACGTGGGATGGCTGGGCGGGTCGGGGGCTGCCCCGAGGCCTTCCCCCCTCACAGCCTCCCCAGGAAGACGGCTCCCACCAGGCAGCAGCGGCAGCGGCAGCAGCAGCGCCTCCAGGCAACAGCGGCAGCAGCGGTCCACGCTCCACTGCGCATGCCTCCCCCTCGGGCCTTCGGCCCCGGATAGCTGCTCGCTGGCGCTGAGCAGCTACCCGGGGGCGCGGCGTTTGTTCCCCCGGCCTATCCTACTCCTCCGTCGCTGCGGGGCACTGGACACCCAGCCGTCTTCCATCTCCGCTGCCGCTGTGTTTCGGGGGGCTCTCGCCCCCTCACGTACGTTTTTGGCGGCGGCGTTGAAGAACGGTGGGAACTTGAACAGAGCCTCCACTGCGCCCATCAGCAGAGGGTTGAACTGCCGCCCCGGAGAGCTGCGGCGCGAGAGACACAGGGGAGGGAGGACCGGAAGGCGGTGTGTGTATGGAGGGGGGGAGTCACGTGCGAAGCGGGAGCGCGGGGTAGGGAGATCCGTGCGCAGAGTTGGAAACGGGGCACGGAGCACGGGCGGGGCTCAGGGGGCCCGGAGGGTCACAAGCGGCGTATCCAGCACTGATGCGGATGCAGTCGGTCAATTGTCGGCGTGGGTTTGATAATAAGCCGAGAGCGGAAAGGTGGGAAGTAGGGACCCCAATCACGGGGGGGGCCCAGTTCAGGCATCCCCGGCCCTGCCTGGCGCTGCTCTCACGCCGGCAGAGTCGTACTCAGAACACCGACCGTATTCACGTGAAGCCCAAGCCACGGTCCGTAGTAGCTTATCATTTGTGTGGGCTACTTTTGGGATGCCGGCATGCCATGGCTCACCTGACGGTCTGCTGCGCCTGGCAGACGATAGGCATTGTCCGCCGCTGGCGAACGGCAGGCCTAGTCTGCAAGTATAGTGTTCAAGTGTTATATTCACTGGAAACGCTGTATTGAAGCTTTCCAATTGCGCCTCGTACCTGCTGGAACGGCTTGCATGTTTGCTTGCAAGTTAATTGAGACATGGTTCCCAAAAGATCTACGACCTGGCTTCACAGATCGGGACTAAAGGCGTGTATGCCCTCGCTGAAGGCGACCTTGAGGAAAGCGGATCTCCGCCTGAAGGTACCGGATTTAGGCGACCAGGAGTACCGGAGTACGACGCTTGCGGGTGGGTCGTGTGCTGCTCTGCTCGGCTGTTTCTCAGCACAAGCAAAACAACAGTGTATTTTTCTCAAACCATGCTGCGACGGGTGCGATTTGGGGGGGAACTGCATCCTGGGCGTTGCCGGTCAACTGTGTCTACCAGATAACCGACAGTTTGGCGCGCCAGGCGCGTCGCGACTCGCGAGACAGGACAGCTACGTGCTTCCCTTTCGTCGAGACCTTCATGCAGAGTTCTGAGGCTCTCTTAGCATTAATCGATGGATGGGAACCTTACTACCGCGAGGGCCCGTGGGTCCCTTACCACATCCCTAGGGAATTCTGCAACTCCCCAATGGCTATTATGACTGATTTGGTTTACAGTGGACCCGGAGGATGTGGACCCAGGGGGCCCATTCAGTGCGAGGACGCGCGGAAACAGCGACCAGCAGGACCAGGCGACATGGCCACAGACAAAGCGGCAAGCCAGACGGGCCAAGCGGCCTCACCATCCCTTGCGTCGCCTCCGTCCCATAACTGCGGTTTCTTCGCTTTTCTACTACCACACCCCCATGGCGCCAGTTCAGCTGTGCGGCACAGCGTACATAACACAAGTGCGAGTCAGCCCTCATCTGGGTCGTATCCATTCAAAGTCAAACTTCCAAAGTCCTCTCTTCCTCAGCGTCCATCCACCGAACACGAGCAAAGGTTTCCGCTGCAGTGCACGGCCCAGCTGGCTCAGCCTGGCTCCAGCCTCCTAACTAGGGTCTCCCTGGAGCCTATTGTAACAACCACAACAACAAACACACAGGTGCGCACTCGTGCTGGAGGCACATGAGACTGCAACGTGCAGCCGCCAGCCTGACACGGGGCGAGACCTACGTCTGGGACGTCCGGAACGGGTCCGCAGACAGAATGAACAAAGATTGGTCCGAGAAGCCAAGAATCCGACGAGCTGCCAGTATACACATTTACCCGAACCACTAGAGCACTGGCTCAAGAATGCAAGGAAATCCCGGTCCCGAGTATGGCCGGGTGGCGGGCCGGCGTTGTCAGACGCCGCCGTCTGCTCGAAGTGACGATGTCACTCTCATGCAGAGAGGCCCCGGTGAGAGCTGGTACGGGAAGTGAGCACAGACGCGCTGTTGTGCATTCTATCAAGTCATACACACACGCGTGGCCCCCCGAGTAGACGCAGCGCTCTGCCAACACGTGTTCTAGGCAGACCCGTGCAATGTCACCCTTGAAACATCAGTGCGTATTTGCGAAAACTGTCAAGACACATACTGGTCTGTGGGGCGAAGCCGCAAGGACGCGTCCCCATGCCTACTTTTTACTTGACGCTCAACAAACACATTCCTGTCCCTTCGATATTGATCCTACATGAATAATTCTGCTGTCGCACACGCCAGCTTCGTTGCTCCTTGCGCTACGACTCGGTGTCCTCACTCGCTCCCTTGGTCGCTCGCTCCGCTTGCTGCGTTCTGGAGCTGGTGATAACGCCAAGCTCAACCGATTGAAGCTCTTTTGGCGGAGCAGAAACCGATCGCCGATGCCCACGGGAAGCTGACTGAGTTTGAGTGGCCGTTGTTGCGTCGTCACAGGACTCTTTTCGGCTGCCAAACCAGCTTATCCGTGTTATATCGCTGAGCTTGACCATTGTTGAGGTGTAAAAATGTAGACTATATTTGATCGCAAGTATCCAATGAAAGGTTGAATTCGCAGGATATTCCTTTTATAAACACTCTACACTCCTATCACATCCATTGGCTTTTTCGTCTTCAGCCAAAATGAATATAGTTAAAAAATTGGGTTGTGTCGATTAGCTGTTAACCGACGGTCGTAGGACGCCAACGCAACAAACTGTCAGCACAACACGACGTGAAGCGTCGCTCGTACGCTCAGCAAAGCAGAATGCCTTTCAAATAGTTACTAATGTGAATGCCCATGGAAAGGCGCAATCTGGGCATTACCAAGCATGACGTCCGGGGATCCTCACTCACATCTTTTTACCAATACCTAAGAAAGTTGTGGACACATGATAGCACAGGGCAGGTAACAAATAATACATTGCTTATGATCGAGCATTTGATGACAATGCATTCCCGCAGCAATGGTCCACTCGTGAGCATTCGAGCTGCCCTGGTATGCTGCCCGTGCTATGCCGGCCGGCGTTATAATCGGTAACGATCAGTGCATTTTGGCCGCTCCACCTACCGATTGCTAAGTTCTCCAAACTATTTTTGTATGATGTACGTATATCTTACGGCGTTTACAAATCTCATGGTGCGCCCGCCTGACCAGATCATGCCAGGCCTGGCCTGCCTGGCGGGCACGGCAAGCTGCACTAAAATGCCGGAGGACGACCTCAAGGGTTTGCACAGGTCACTTCCTGCACTACCGTCGTTGAGCCAATGCGTGTGGGGCGGGGGGTGAGCAGCACTGGCCCGAATACACCGTGTGCTGCGACAGGCTGCGACTTCAGGCGCTCCAGGCGTCACTTTGGTGTGTGAGCCGCTCTGTGCCAACAAAGCCTGCAGGACCTTTGCAGGGCCTTTGTAACAGACTGACAGCGCACCCAATATGTACATTGAGTCGCCTCTTCTGGGAGCATCAGAGGAGCGCCTCCAGGAACTACTCTTGGCTAATGAACCTCTTTAGCCTACTATCTGGGCGCGCTTGCATCGCTGCCAATAGTTGGATCCGATTAGAGCTGGTGAGACGCTTCGGCCTGCTTCCGCAGCTGCTGCCCCAGCGGGAGGCGACCAGTCACGAGCTTTCCCGGACGCACGAAGAGGAGACAAAACCGCAATCCTGGCAACGCGCACCCAATGCGATGACGGGCGAGAGGGCAATGGGGAGGAATGGGGTGCATTGGTACGTGCCTTATTGACGCGGGGGCACAATGGCCAGACGTGCGATTACCCTCAAGGCCTGGCTCGCTGCTGGCTTAATGGTAACGTATTTTTTATGAATGGATTAGTTAGCAGAGGACCCAGAGGATCCACCGATGCGTACCGCACTTGAAACCTTCATGGCCGAAGCCCAAAGTTGGCACTCAGGGTTTGGCGGTCTGATGTACTGCCGGCTGAATCGGACCGGTTTCGCAAGCCCCAACCGCCAACCCTAGCCGTCGCTTTTCTCCAGCTTGCCCCCCGTTCTGTTATAGGACTCGTAAGTACCTTGCGCTGTCTGGGCTGGCTAAGTGCTTCTTGTCGCCGCGTGGCCAACCTGCTGGCCTCGGTCTGGAGCCAAAGCAACAACCGTCACCCAACCCTACTCAAGCGATTGAACGTGCGCACCGCAGGGCACCGGCGGGATTGTTCGGCCAATTGCTTGGTTAGCGTCCGAACAATCCAAGGCGCTTCCGCCATGTCGTGTCCCGTTCGGCCGTTGCGAACATTCCCGCGACCCTGACCGTCCTGACACGGCCTGCCCGTGCAGGCCTCCTGCCTGCCATACTCCACGACAGTCGTGCCCCACAGGTTTCCCTTGCCGGCAGCGACTCCTGCAGATCAACGTTTACTCTTTCCAACACTGAAGGGCGTTGCAGAGCCCATGTCGCCCTCGTTTTTCCGGGGGCCGTTTTGCAGCGCAAGGCAGCTCAAGTCTCCAAAGTAGACACAAAAATTAAAACTAAACGGATCAGCCTATGTGATCAGGCGTTGAGAGTCCTACATGGCTGCACGCAGAGCTGCGTTTGTGTCAGATTTCGGGATCCGGATTCAGGCAACCGTTTTGGGTGCCATAATTTGTCGGCGGTTTTTTATGCCTTGGCAATGCTGTTTCAGCAGGCTCCATACATCGTGATGTTCATACAAAAGGTATAGGGCCGGCCGTCTCTGCAGCTTCAGGTCGCCGCGACGTTAAACCCGCGCCACCCGCCTTTTCCCCTTCTAGCATTCAACGGACGCGGAAATAATGCTGCCGTTAGGTTTTGTTGCATAAGCCCAAACTGCACCTGCAAATTTAAAATTGTGGCCGGAACATGGACAATTTCCGGAAGACATATGGAGGCCCTGCACGTAGTGGAGGCGATCCCTTTGCCCAACTTGGCAAAGACACTCGACAGGAGAGAGACGATCGTGCGCGTCAAGAATCGAATGGCGGCAGCAGAGTGAACAGGTGACCTGACACATGAACGAATATGAAATGCCTCGCGGGCTGGACCGCCGCAAGCCTTCGTGCGCGAACACCGCATTGCTAAAGCTATCTGCTACTTTGGCTGACCCCTGGTACACGGAGCGTCCTTTTAAAGGCGGATTCTTCTTGCCGCCCTGCCTGTTTCTTCGCAGGCCGACGCAGTCCTCCATCGCGAAAGGCGCTGCTGATAACCGCACGTACAAGAATTCCTTATCGGCCAGGTACAGCTGCTGCATGTCCCTACAAATCGGCGTTTCGCGGCCTGGACATGCAATTACCGTCCTGCGCCCAACCGTCCCGCAGGCCGTCGGGACGCTACAACCCCCTCAGCCAGAGCGTCGACCTGGGGCCGGCGCTGCGAAGCACGGGCACTGGCGGAGCCGGGGCAGGAAGCCACACGCCAAAGAGCAACATCCCCCGTCAGCCGGCTCTGTCGCAGCAGGGCACGCCCCCGCCTGCCGCGTCCCCGCAGCCGCCACAGGCCTCACCTGTCACCGCGGCGCAGGCTGCGCACTCGAAGCCGCAAGACCTCGTTGGCGCCGGGCAGCAGCGTGAGACCCTTTTGCTGGAGCAGAAGCGCCAACTGGAGGTGGGTGGCGATAGAGATTCCGGCGGCTGGCAAGATGTTCTTAGGAAACCTGCCGTGTGTCTCCCCATCCAGGGTCCCTGTAAAAACGCCCGCCCGCCACTCTCGGACACTGCCCCTATGTACCCCCTTTCCCTTTCCCTTGCCTCACCCCCCTTCCCCTTCCCGTCACCTCCTCCTTGCCCTGCCCAACCGCCTCCACTCCACCGCCTCCCCCACCTCCCGCCCTCCCTACCTCCCTCCCTCCCGCGCCCCCCCTCCCTTCCCTTCCCTTCCCCGCCACCAGGCCTCCCTCCACACCACCAACCTCCGCTGCGCCGAGCTCGCGCGCGGGCTGCAGCAGGCCGCCGCCGCCCTCGAGACCGAACGCGCCGCCGCGGCGCGCCTGCGCACCGAGCGCGACGAACACGCCGCGGAGCTCGACCGCGCGCGCAGCCAGGCGGCGGAGCTTCAGGCCTCTGGCAGCGTCGCGCTCACTACCAGTGAGGTGTGTCGCGCGGCGCTATCGACGGCCTTCAAGGGCACCGTATCGGCGGTGCACAGCGCACATGAGGAGCTGGAGGTGGTGTGGGAGGTGCAGCAGCGGCAGGCGGCGGAGCTGGAGGCCACGCGGGCGGCGCTGGCGGCGGTGGAGGAGGCGGCGGCGGAGGCGGTGGGAGAGGCGGCGGAGGCGCGGGCGGCGCGGCGGCGCTTGAGCGAGGAGATGGAGGAGCTGGCGGGGAGGCTGGCGGCGAGGGAGGACGAGGTGAGGGCCTGCGTGGAGGTGTGTGTGGGGGGTGGGGGTGAGTGTGTTAGGAGGGGGTTGGGAGGGGCGTCTAGAGGCGGACCCGCCCTGGCCGCCTGCTGCCGCGCCGTCCTGTCCCTTTCCCTTCCCTGCCCTTCCCAATCGTCGTCCCGTGCTCCCATGCCGTGCTCCCATCCCGATCCCTATCCCTATCCCGGCCGCGCCCCGCAGCTGAGCCACCTTGTGTCGCAGTTGGTCCCGACCGGATGCGGGGGAGCGGGCGGGGTCAGCGGCGGGGCCTACCAGGCCGCAGTGGACCAGGCCCGGAGCCTGACGCAGAGGTAGGGCCACTCTTCAAACCCCATCCGCCCGTCTCGACTATGCGGTCTCCCGTGCGCATCCACATCCACAATTCCGCATCCACAACTCCACATCCCGCAGGGTGCTGCAGTTGGAGCAGCAGCTGGAGGGCCAGGGGGGCGAGCTGGAGAACCTGCGGGGCCGCCTGGCGGAGTACAGGTCGCAAATGACCCGGCTGGAGGCGTGCCTCATGGCGCGAGGCGGCAGCGGCGGCGGCGGTGGCGGCGGGGATGGGTCGCTGGGGGGAGGGCCCAGCGGCGGCAGCAGCTGGGGCGGGAGCCAGGAGCCGGGAGCTGACCTGGAGGCGCAGGTGAGGGGGGTTGTAGGGGCTAAGGGGTGCAGGTGTGTGGGGCTGGCATTGGTTCCCATTCTTAAAGTTCGGTTTCGCGCTAATGCTTTGCGGTGCCCGGCGGTAGGTTGCGGGTTTTGGCGGATTGCGGGAGTTGGATCGGGGGGGAGGGCTGTTGCTGTTGCTGCTGCTGCGCCAGCGGAGCAGGATGCTGCTTGACCCCCACCCCCGCCCACTGCACTCTCTCACCCGCCTGCCCGCCCGCCCGCCTTCTGATGTGCAGGTGACGGAGCTGGCGAACGAGCGACTGCAACTGGAGGGGAACAACCTGCAGCTGACGGCGGAGAACCAGCAGCTGCGCCGCGACGTATCAGGTGGGTGGATCCAGCGGTCCTACGATGCTGCTGCTGCTATTACTGCTGCTATTACTGCTGCTGTTGCTGGTGGTGCTGGTGTTGGCATCAGCATGTCGGTATCCCATTGCGCTGCACAGTCGCGTCCCACTGCGCAAAGCGGGGCACTGCGGGGCACTGCGGCGGTGCTGTGCGCGTGTGCTGCCCCCCCCCCTGGTGTCTCGAGCGGCTGCGGCTGGCGTCGCGGGTCGCCACCACCGCCGTCTCGTGCGTCGCGTGGGAATAAAAAGAAGAAGATACCGCAGCGAAGGGACGGAGACGGCGTTAGCGGACGGGCCCGGAACATAACGCAATACTTACCGAGCATAACGCGTGGGGGATAATACCCTAAACGCGGTCTCCCAGGCGTTCATTGGGCGGTTGGACGGGGAGGGTGCGAAGGGCTTTTTTCGGGCCGCTCGGGGGTTCGGGCTGTGCTGTCTGTTCTGTCCACATGCCTACACCCCCATCCACCCATCCATCCACCCACCCACACATCCACCCGTCCCCGGCTCTGCTCTGCTCTGCTCTGGTGCGATCGTGGCAGGCGGGCGACCGGTGGTCGCGCCGGTGTTTCGGATCGCGAAAGCCGCGGCCTTCCTCGGCTTGCTCGCCTTCAACATGCGTTCTATCCGGCGGCGCGGATAGACGGAAAGTAGTCTAGATGTAGCGTAGGTAGCATGCATCGAGGTGCACGGGCTGCGGACGCATTGTGCAAGGTCGAGGCGGGCAATGCAGCTCTTGGTCTGGTGGAGATGTGATAACAAGTGGGCCGCCGCGATTGCTTTTGCGTTGTGAGGTGTGCGGTGTTGTTGCATGGTGTTGGCGTTCGTCCGGCGGTCCAGCAGAGGGAGGGCGCGGCAGCGGGCGGGAACACGGGCAGGGTGGCGGGTCGCGCTTTGGGTGTGTGGTGCGTTGCGTCGGTTGCTGCAGGGTACCGGTATATGACAGGTCGCAAGTCGCGACCACGTCAGGCAGTGAGGATTGGCCCCAGCGGATGTTGCCAGGCATTGCATATTTGCATTGCGTTGGCCGGCGCGGTTGTTTCAGGCATGCAGAGAGCCGTGCGTGCATGCGTGCGTGCGTGCAGGATTTGTGGCACCTCTTGCGTGCGTCCCAGCGGATGTCCTTTTGTTTGACGCCCCAGGGGGATTGGGATGCTTGTTGCGCCCTTTTGGGTTTGTTGTGAGGTGGGCGGTTTCGCCAAGGGAGGGAGAGATGTATCATTGTTGAGCGATAATTTGCAGGAGTCCTGGGAGGCAGTAGCAGCTGCAGTAGCAGCAGCAGTAGCAGGTTGCATGCATTTCTTCGTCGGAGTCGGGGGTGGGTGGTGACGTTAGCTCTACTTGACATGTAACCGTCTGCCCGCCCCCCATTTGCCCTCCAATGCTGGCCCTCCTCCCATGCGGCGTGGTGGCGCGGCAACACGGCCGACAACCCGACCAACCCCAACGCCCTAACAGCAGCGCAGTCCGCACACGCACTGCGCATGCGCGCAGCTCACAAACCCTAACGACCTTTAGACACGGGAGCCCCCCACAACACCCACCCCCGCCGACTGTACACCCCCTCCCGCCCGCCCGCCCGCCCCGCCCGCATGGGCTCCTTCGCCCGCGCCGCCTCGGTTGCTCCTCTGCGGCTCTTCCTTTCTATCCCACCCGCTTGCCCCCACACACGCAGCGCCGTGCGCCGCATGCCCCTGCCCCCCCTGGCATCCCCCGCACTCATCCGAAACTCACCCAGTCGCCTAGGTTCCCTTTCACGCCTTCCTCTTCCTCGCCTAGTTTCCTCTTCATACGAAGTCCCCACCCACCAGCTAAACCTCCTTCCCCTCCCTGGCTCCCTGTGCTTCCCACCCACTCGCTAGCTCAGCCCCTCGCTCCTTCCCGTCCCCTCCCGCCCACTCTTCCGCACCCCCACCCCACCCCCCCGGGCCGCCACGCAGCCATGCAGGAGCGCCTCGAGGAGGCGCTGCTGACCGCCGCCGTCGCCTCCGCCGCCAGCGACCGCGATGCCTCTGCCGCCGGGGAGATCGCCCGCCTGCAGCAGCAGCTCGAGGCGGCGGCGGCCGCCGCCGCCGAGTGGCGCGCGCAGGCGGAGGCCGCCGCCCTCGCCGAGGCCGCGACAGCGGCCGCCGCGGCGCAGCAGCGCGACGCCGCGGAGGCGGCGGCGGCGGCCGCGCGCGGCGAGGCGGCGGAGGCGCAGCAGCGCGCAGAGCAGAGCGCCGAGCTGCTGTTGGACTTTACTTCGCAGGCGGAGGCGGCGCGGGCGGAGGCGGAGGAGGCGCGCGGCGCGCTGGGGGCGGTGCAAGCGGAGGCGGCGCGGCTGCGAGACGAGCTGGCGGCGGCGCGTGAGGCGGCGGAGGCGGCGCGCGAGGCGGCGGAGGAGGCACGGCGGGAGGCGGAGGCGGCGCGGCGGGAGGCGGAGGAGGCGGCGGAGCGGTCGAGCCTGGAGGCGGAGAGGGCGAGGTCGGAGGGTGAGGAGTGCGCTCGGAGCGCGGAGAGGGAGCGCGCGGAGGCGCTGGAGGAGCGGGCGGCGGCGCAGGCGGGCAGGGTAGGTTGGCTGGGCTCCTGGCTCCTGGGCTCCTGACTTGTTCCGCGTAAGAGCATGGGGCGTCCGTAAAGGTCGGAGGGAAGGGGGGGCCATGGAACGGTGGCGCCAGGGCAGTGCGCTGGGTCCGGGGTCCGCGGCGGTGGGGGGGGCGGGGCGTGTCGCGTTTTTCGCAGACACCGTGTGCTTGGACGACTGAGACAAATCGAGGCATCCGCGGCGCCGTTTCCTCCTCTCTCCACAACCTTTTGCCCTCCTTGCAAACCCAGCTCCTCCATGCACTCGTGCCTCACCTCCTCCCTGTTTCTTCCCTCACGTCCCTCCCTCCGCCGCCGCGCTTTCTGCTCCATTATTCCCCTCACCTCCCTCCGCCGCCGCGCTTTCTGCTCCATTATTCCCCTCACCTCCCTCCGCCGCCGCGCTTTCTGCTCCATTATTCCCCTCACCTCCCTCCGCCGCCGCGCTTTCTGCTCCATTATCCCCCTCAGGCCCAGGAGCTTGCTGCGGAGTCCGCGCAGCTGCGCTCCCGGCTGGCTGAGCTGCAGGAACAGATGGCGGCGGACCGCAAGGCCAGCCGCGATGCGCTGGAGCAGCTGACTGCCATGCACGCCAACGAGGACGTCCTGCTGCAGCGCATCCTGGCGGGGGAGGCGGAGCGGCAGCAGCTGCTGAAGCAGATTGACCAGGGCAATGGCAGCATGGCGGACATGCGCCGCAGGTGGGGGGGCGCTACGCGAGGCAGGGCGCTAGGCGGGGCGCTAGGCGGGCGGGGTGAGGGTCATGGCGGGACCCGGGGCGGGTTTGGGGCTTGAGGGCGGGTGCTAAGGTGGGGGTTGAGGTGTACCATGCGCGCCTTGTGCCTGCCTTTGCCTTTGTGATGCGCGCGCCGCGCGGGTCCAAACCGACTGTGCACGCTAGCACTGTAGGAAACAGACCAGACGTACCGGTCTACCGTATAACGATCCGTGTCTGTCTGTCTGTCTGTCTGTCTGTCTGTCTGCCCTCCGCCGCTTCTTTCCTTCCTGACACGGACACGTGACAACAGGGTGGACGAGGCGGCGCAGCAGGGAGCGGAGGTTTCGGAGCTGCGGGCGCGCGTGGCGGAGCTGGTGGCGGAGGCGGAGCGGCAGGGCGAGGCGGCCGCCGCGGCGGCTGCGCGGGTGGCCTCCCTGGAGTCGGAGCTGCAGGAGCTGAGGGGCACGCTGAGGGCCACCGCGGTGCGGCGGGACTATTCACGTATAGGCCGGAGCCCATACGGGGGGGGTTATCCACGTATAGGCCGGAGCCCATACCGAGGGGTTATAAAGAGATACCGCATACGGGGAGGGATGGGGTTGGTACCAGGGGTAAATACCGCAGCGGTAGGACTGAGACGACGAGGACTGGGGAGGGGCTGAGCTGGCTGTGGGCGGCGGCTGGGCCGTTTGACCGCGTGCTGTGCAACCTCCCGTTTTCTTTGCACCACCGCCCCCTGCTCACCGCTTCGTCTTTTTCCGCTGTGTGTGATACGCGCGCGCATGTGCGTGTATGTGTGTGTGGCCCCGCCCCCTGCTCACCGCTTCGCCGCCACAGGAGCTCGCCAGCAAGGAGGCGCGCGTGGGTGAGCGACGCGAGCAGCAGCTGGCCTCCCTGCGTCACCAGGCGCTGGAGGCGGAGGAGCAGCAGCGCCAGGCGGAGGCGGAGCTGCGGGTGCTCAGGGCGCAGGTATGGGGCGGCCGCTGACGTGACCCGAAATGACCCGACAGGACCCGACAGGACCCGACGTGACCTGAGGTATTGATATGACTGACCGCCGCTGAGCCGACCTGGCACGATGCCACATGACGCGACGTGACACGATACCACCACTTGACGCGACACCGGGCCCCGTGACCTGAACTGATTTAATTTGATCTGACCTGATTTAATGTGACTCGACCTGATCTAATTTGATCTGAGCTGAGCCCACTGGCGTGGGGGAACCCATTGCGCGCGAGCGGCTGGATTGGCGATGCGGAGGGCGGAGGGGGATGGATAGGACAGGAGCGGTGAGCGGGCGTGGAGGAGCTTGCACCTGTGGAAGCCAGCATGCAGCGGGGTTGCAACTGCTTGGCAAGCAAGCAGAGACCGGAGGGCGAAGTGGTGTGATGTGATGTGGTGTGCTTTGATGTGGCGCTGGGCGGTGCGGTGGTGTGGTGTGGGGTTGCGTGGTGTGGTATGGTGTGGGGTGGGGTTGCGTGGTGTGGTATGGTGTGGGGTGGGGTTGCGTGGTGTGGTATGGTGTGGGGTGGTGTGGGGTTGCGTGTTGTGGGGTTGTGTGGGGAGTGGAGGTTGAGCGGTTGACCTTGCGGCGGCTGGTGCTGGGGAGAGCGTGATGAGCCGTGATCACGCGATGCCGCCGATGACCCTGGCCGACGCCATCACCGCCCTCCCCCGCCCGACGCCCGCCGCCCGACGCCGCGGCCTGGCCGGTCTCTCGCCACAGGTGTCTGTGAATGAGCGCCTGCGCGGGCAGGTGGAGGACTTGCAGAGCCGGCTCGCGCTGGCGGAGGCGGCCCTGGCGGAGGTGGAGGCGGCGGCGGCGGCGGCAGCCGCCGGGGCCAAGAAGCCGCCCTGCGCGGACGTGGCCGTGCAGGCTAGCGACAGCGAGGCCGCCGCCGATGCCGCCGCTGCTGCCGCTCCCACCGCCGCCGCCGCCGTCGACACTGCCACCACCACCGCCGCCGCCGCCGAGGTGACGTACGGCGGCTTTGGCCATGGCGTCAGCGCGATCCTGCTTCCGCCGCTGCCGCCGCTAATCGAGTGCCAGGGCAGCCCGCTCCGCGGCGGCGTACACGGGGCACACGCCGGGACGCACATGCTCGTGCAGTCGCCGGTGCCGGCGGCGCGCTCGCCGGCGCACGCGCAGCACGCCCACCACCAAGCCATCGCGGCCGCCGTGGCGGCGCGGCAGTCGCTGGCGGCGGCCTGGCTCGGCAGCGGCGGCGTCGCCGTCGCCGTCGGAGGTCAGACGTTCATCGCTGAACACATGGTTCCGGAGAACCTTTTGGCGTCGTACAACGCCATCCCGGAGGACGAGGCGCTGGAGGATGGCGGCGGCGGCGCCGCCGCCGCCAGGCGGTACGGCAGGGGTTCGGCGTCGCCGCGGCGGCGAGGGGTGAGTCCGCTACACATGCTGATGGGCCTGGCGATCAAAGGCACGCTGGTGGCGGGTGGTATGGCGCTGGGGCTGGCGCTAACGGGCGGCGGCAGCGGCAGCGCCAGGGCCGGCGGCGCGGCGGCGGCACAGGAGCAGCAGCAGCAGTAACGGCCGGGTGGTGGCGGTGATGGTAAAGGGCGTTCCGCTGCAAGCTCAGGGGATGCTGTCTCGGCGTGCTTTTGTTGGTGTGTGGCGTGACGGGGTTGGGCGTGTTGATGAGGTCACGGCCGTGTGAGGCAGGTTGGTTGGCCGTTGGGTCGTTGATGGGGGCGGCGATTGAAAAAGCCTGCGGTATGTGCGGTCGGTCGGTATGGGTCGGTGATTGGGGCGGGGAAGATCCGACCCGTTGTACTGGATGACGATTCGTGGCGGTAGGCAGCTGCTGCCATGCGCTGAGGAGCGGAGCGAGCGGGGCGGCGGAAGCCTTGTGGAAGGCGAATCGTGCGACGCCACAGGGCCCCACACGGAGAGCCCGCGGTCCTGCCCTCGATCCGCAGCGTCCTTGTTGCAGTTGGGAGCAGGGTTCGGGTTGGGGACTCGGGAGCGCGTGTGATTTACAAAGTGGGGAGCGGGTCGAGGTGTCGAGGTGCACTTTGGAAACGCGGGCGGCTGCCTGGAGCGGGGAACGGGGTTTCGTTGCGGGGTTGAAGGAGTTGGTTTGTGATTGCAGGCGCGGAGAGCTGCGCGGGCGGACGTTGGGGTGTGTTGGGGCAATAAGGACGAACGGCGTGTTGGGGCTGCTTTGGAGGGGGAGGTGGGGGGGCGGGTGGCAGCACCTTTGGTTTCTGCAAGGTGTCCCACGGGCCCCACGTGTACCCTACCGCGGCACCGCGCCGAGGAGCGTTTCCTGCTCAGTTTCGAGCGCGCGCGTGGCAAGCGGCATGTGACCTGGATTGCCTTGGCGCCGTGTCGGACTGCCGGTGCTCCATTCCCCGGCGAGGACGTTTCTTGTGCATGTACCGCACCTCCACTGTCATCATTTACCATGGCAGGCTGACGCCGATATTGGACCTGTCGCCGGCAGAAAGCTCTGCGTGTTTTTGCGCGCAAGGACGCGCGGGTATGTGTGTGTTTTGTATTTGTTATTTGCAAAAACCTGCATTTCGCTCCTCCGCAGAAATTGCCCGCGAATGGAACCGATACGGTTACGGTCGCCGGTCTGGCAGCGCGCGACCGTCTCCAGACAGGTGGCGCTTGCAGGCGCAGTCGGAGTGTGAGCAGCGCCTACCGCTATCGCTCGACGAATGGCCCGACGCGTGCCCGAGTGGAAGTGGCCCAAGTTGCCATCTTTTTGGGTCGTCTTGGGAGACGTCTTGGGCCGCGGTAGCCTCCCGCCTGCCGTGCGTGCCCCTCCCGTCCCGACGTGTGCCCGGCTAGCTACAAACCCTACAACCCCACAAGCTTCGCACTCCTCACCGCGCTACACGCCCGTTCACGGAGCCTCATGATGAAAATGCACGACAACTGCTGCTTCCACATAGACACAGAGCTACATATTCACATGCCCAACAGGTAAAGCAAAGCTCACTCTGCGGGCCACTTTTATACCTTGTCCGCTCGCTCTGTCGTGTCGCTTTGTCGTACATTCTCGTACACGTTTGTACCCCTGAGCCTTACTAGAGAGGGTCCCTTCCAAGGCGCCCGAGCACGCCGCACCCTGTCAGCCACTCGCCGCTCTGTTGACACCAAACGCACGCTCCTCCGCCTCTCGTCTGCGCCACCGAGCCCTTGCCTCCGCCCACTCTTCACTACCAAACGCCAGTACTACCAAACTCCAGCACTACGGTACTAAACACCAGCCAATGCACCGAAGTTGTTCACCCATCAGTCCATCGCGTTCCAATTGACCTTCGACCCTCCGCCGCTGCTGCCGCGGTCAGCCGGCCCCCCGCCCGCCTTGCCCACCACCGCCTCCACCTTCGCCGTCGCCACCACTTGCACCCGCGCCGCTGCCCCCGCCACCTCCGCTCCTGGGCCACTCTCCCTCCCCATCACCGCCGTCGTCCCCGCCGCCGCAGCAGCATCACCACCCGCTTTCGCCTGCGGCGGCGGCGGCGGCGGTGCCGCCGCCGCCGCAGTCGCCGTCGCCGCGCGGAGCATCTCCTGCAGCTCGCCGCGCAGCGCCCCCTCGCCGCCGTCGCACCTCGCCAGGCCCGACCGCGCCGCAGCCGCCGCGTCCTCCCGCCGGCCCAGCTGCGCCAGCGCGCGGGCCTTACGCAGCAGCGCCTTGGCGGCTGCCCGACCGGCGGGCTGCAGATCCAGCGCCATGTCGCAGTCCATGACCGCGGCCTCGTAGTGGCGAGCCAGGGCGGCCTCGGAGCCGTGGTCCACCCCCTCCAGGTGGCCCGCCGTGTCCGCGTCCCCTGCGGCAGGTGGGGGCGCATCGTGTGAGAGGCGGGAGGGGTCAGGTAGTAATATGCTCTTTTATACCGTATAACGATGAGTCACTGCGGACGTTGTTGCTGGGGGTGGGGATGGGGGTAAGGGGTTGGTCCACGGAGGTGAGTAAGGAACACATAAGGAACATTCGAGCCGCAGTGAAGCAACCGAGGCGACCGGCGGACGGACCGTGGAGACGGAGGGGAGAGGTGCCGGTTGCGTGGCGGGTCGGTCAAAGCTTGCTTCCAAGTGCTCGAGCCGCTTTGCCGCAGCTCCCTACGCGGGCCCGGTGTCCCCGGTGGTGGTTGGATAACTAAGATCGGGCGGCGGCAGGCTTCCGAAGGATATAGGAGGTGGCAATGGCACCGGTGTGAGTGCCCTGGTAGATTACGCAGCTGTAGAGCATGCGTTCGGTAGACTGAGGACAGTAGGCGCCTGGGGCTAGCTTAGCTGGCACATGGACAATCAGGTGGACGCTGTCCTGTGACGATTACGGCGCAGCGGTTAGCACTTCCCGGTGCAGTGTGCAGACAAGGTGGTACGCCCCTCCTCAACAGAGGAGTGCTTCGGCGGTCTCCCGTATGTGGGCGGGTTAGCGCCCCCGGCCAGTGTCGGCCCGGCAGATATGTAACAGTTACACACACACACACACACACACCGCACACCTTCTCGCAGCCTGCCGGCGGCCGCCCGGGCCATGTACGCCGCGGCGCGGTTGGCGTGGTATGACGCCCGACGCGGCGCCTCCGTTAGCAGGTGCTCCGCGGGCACCAGCACGTCCAATGCGGCCGAATACAGGTGCACCGCGGCGGTGAAGTCGCCGCACCTGGGTGCGTGAGTGGGTGGGGTGGGGTGGGTGGGTGGGGGGGGCACGGTTGACACGACACAGGAGGGGCGCTTAAACATCAGTGTATTCTGACTGCAGTGAGGTATTTTTATTAGGTCTAGGTTGTGGGAAAACATGAAGATCGATGCCCGGTGGTAAGGACACGGGAAGGGGGCTTACGAGAGAGAGAGAGGCAGGAGGTTCACGGAGCGCCACATCCCGGAGGGGCATCTCCGGGGTTCTCCAAAAGGGCCATCAAAGAGGCCGGAGCTGCACAGCCATGGAGGAGGAGCGACAGGAGGCGCGACAGGGGCGCGGCCGGGATCACATACCGGTACACACGCAGTCCCGTCGCTGCGGTGCCTATTTCCTTACACCCCCCCCCTCACACACATATATATATATATATTATATACCGTACCGACGCAATCTTTTTGCGAATAAATAATTAACTGTTTGGGGCCTCGCAAAGTGTCAAACAAAACTCGGAAGGGTCCCTCGCAAATATTTAAAGTTTCAAGAAAAACTCCCAAGGCATCTCGCAAAATCTTCTCGCAAATATAAATTATTTGCCGCGAGCTGCGGGTGGTGGGGGCGCTGTGGGGGCCGGCGGGGAAGGGCTGCCGGGGCTATGGCGGGCACGGCCGGTCGGGGAGTAGAGGCGGCGACGGCGGTGGAGCCAACGGGGGCCGGCACGTCCCAGTCGGGAAGGGGCCGTGGCAGGCAGAGAGAGATAAAGGGCAGCGGGGTGAGCGGGTGGACAGGCTGCTGCACGGGGGAGGGGAGCCGGGAACGCGGGAACCTGCGGGAAGGCCACTACGAAAGGCAAGGAGCCCAACGCCAAGCCCGTGGCTGTGGGGCGGATGGGTTTTGGGGCGGATGGATGGCGTGAAGCAGGTATGGCACCCGGTATGTCCAATTCCTTCAGTAGAATGCAATGCCTTTGCGCTGACGATAAGATGCGAGTTCGCAAACTATTACATACGGCTCAAGAGCTCGCAAAATTCAAAAGTTCACAAATAAACTCCTACCGGCGCTTCGCAAAATAATAGCGTTTACATATCCAAATTTTAAATATTTTCTGGCCTCGCAAAATAACCGCGTCGCAAAAAGATTGCGTCGGTACGGTATACGCCCACGCACCTGTATGCCTCGTTGCCTTGCTCCTTGAGCTGCTCGCCCTCGTTGTCAGCGGAGGGCCCGCTGTTGATCTGGGTGCGCTCCGAAGCCACCGTGGTCGCCTGCGGGGCCGAAACGAGGGGATGGCTGCAGAATGGATCGCCTCGGGATGACGCGGGGGGTTAGGGGACACGGTGCGGAAACTGCTCCTGACGGTGGCGGGCAACGGGCGATGCGGCAACGAGGGCGACCCACCGCCTTCCACCCCCCCCCGGGCCCGCGTCATCCCGAGGCCCGAGGGGGGTGGAAGGCGGTGGGTCGCCCTCGTTGCCGCATCGCCCGTTGCCCGCCACCGTCAGGAGCAGTTTCCGCACCGTGTCCCCTAACCCCCCTGCCCTACCGAAGCCCTACCCATCCCGCACCACCCCCGTTCACTTTTCCCAACCTCCCCCTCTACACCCTGAACCGCGCTCCGGCCCATCCGTGGATAGCCCCTCTGCGCCCTACCCTACCGGCTCGTCTTCATCCGCTGTGAGACCCCCTAGGTGGTGGCGCGGACCCGGCTGAGGATCGCCGCCCTCGCCCTCGCCTTGGACGCTGCCTGGCGACGACAGCGGCGCGGGCTCCTTTGCGGGCGGAAACCTGCGCGGGGTGGTGGTGGTGGTGGTGGTAGGGATGTAATGCATCATTGGAACTGGGGGCGGTGTGAGGGGGAGGGCGCGGGCAGATGAAACCGCTGGAATCAGAGTGGCCTCCAATGTCCGCACCTGCTGAAGTCCTTGTGCAGCTGCGCCGCCAGCTGCCGCTCCTCCCCCGTCACCTGCTCGTCCGCGGCCCACTGCTGCAGCAGCGCCAACAGGGAGCTGCTCAGCGACAGCCGCCCGTCCTGAATGGGGAGGAAGGGGTGGTAAAGGAGGAACCGCAGCGAAGGGACGGAGGCAGACGGGGGAGAACATTCACGGGCGGCACGGGCGGAGTGGGCCACAAGTTAGACGTCACCGTGCCCTCCCCGCACCGCCCCACGCCCATCCCAGGGAATGGGCCAAGCGACCCGTGACCCGTGGGTCCGCGGCGGCATGGACGCCGCTGGGGGCGTCCCTGCACAGCGGCGCAGGGACGTTGGGCTGGGGCAAGCGACCCGTGGGTCCGCAGCGGCAGCGGCGATGGCGGCCCTGGGGTGGAGGTCCTCGGTGACCCGTGGGTCGGCGGCAGCGGCAGCGGCGTCCCAGGCCCCAAAGCACAGCCACCCAGGGCGTCTCAGCCACAAGCACACTCACCCACCCACCCACCCACCCGCCAGCCGCACCTGTGTGAAGTGCTTCCGCGTCCAGGACACGTAGAACGCAAACAGCCGCAGCGCCATGCAGGAGGCCCCCGGGAAAGCGGGCGGGTGGCGGTAGTGGGACAGCAGGTTGGGCAGGAACACACCGTCGTGGCTCAGCTCGAACCTGCCGTGTGGAGCAAGGTGTGGAATCGAGCGGGCAGGAAATATGGACGGGTGTAAGAAGCACGGGGGCAAGGAATACGGGTGCAAGAAAGATGAGCCGCAGCCCGGAGGGTCACGGGTGTGGGGCGCAGGGGTCACAGAAGCCGAGCACAAGGCGGAGCGGTTTTGGCGCGGTGGGATTAGAGATCGGCCTGGTGCGCCGCGGCAGCAGGAAGCGGGCCTCCCCTCCTGCCTGGCCGGTACCGGTAGGATGATAGGGTGGCCGCATCATAGCGCTGCCGGATGAAAGGTAAAAGAGAGAAGGCGGGTTTCGTCGGGAGGACCGTCAGGTGGAGCCTCATGGGCTTCCGTCCACGCGCCGAGGAGCCAGCCCCACGGGAGGCCCGCCCCCAAATCCAAGGCTTCTTCTTCTCCTCCCAACCCAGGCCCAACCGACCGATAACTTCCGGTGCCACTGCTAACTCCCTCGTTCCGCTCCTGTTCCCTTCCGCACCCCTCACATGACCAGCTCACATGGCCCGCCAAACCCGCGCGTAGGGCCCCTGGCGCGGCCCCCTGCCGTCCGGCGTGGGCGGCGGGTCGTGCCAGGGGAAGAGCTCCTCCTCATCCGTCATGTGCAGCAGAGAGGACATAGCCTGGCCTGCCAGGTAAGGGTTGGGGTGGGTCAGCGCGGCGGCGAGCTGCCTGCGAGGGGGAAGGTGTTGGGAGGGCCCAGTCCATCAGCGATGGAGGCACGTGGATACAAGCGCTTAGGTCCTTTGGCCCCTGGTTTCTCGGCGACGGGGAAGGGAAGGGGCGTGCGCAAGCGAAAGCGGTTGAAAGGGTGCACCGGGAAGGCCTGCACCCGTATAGGGCGGCATGGCCTACCATGCCAGGCCATGGCAGGACGCAGGGCAAAAGAAGCCGGCAAGCGACATCCGCAGCGACGGTGCGCTGACATGGCGCCGCCCTGCCTCTCCCCTCCGTCTCCCGTCCTTGTAACCCACCCACTCTCCGCACCTGAGGCCTCCCGCCTCTATGAAGGGCCGCACCCGCTCCCAGCGCTTGCTGTGCACCAGGTACAGGGAGGCCAGTGAGCTCACCTGCGGGCCGGGAAAAAGATCCGGGGTTACCAAGAAAAAGTGGGTCGGCGCGGCTCTGGTGTAGGTGAGAACGGGAAGCGCGTTACCCTTGCCCATACAGAGATACACTCAGCGAGGCCCTTCGCGATTCAGTCTGGCGCATACCCTCGCAGCCCCAAACCCCCAGCACGCAGGTCCAGCGCTGAGGCGTCGCGGTCCTCAACCACGCGGTCATCAGCAGCAAGGCCAGCGCTGCGCGCCCGGATGGCGTATGATTAACCGGCCATGACCAACCCCACAGTACCGTACCTGCACTGCCCGCTGCGGATGGTCGTCTGGCGCACCGGGCGGCGGCATGGCTACGAGTGCCGGGTACAGGCGCATATCCTCCTCGCTGGGGCTGAAGAGGAGCTGCTGCGCCTGTCGTTGGTAGGGGTGGGGGGCACAAGTGCGCAACGGCGCCGTTGAGCAAGGCCGGGCCAAGATTGGCGCCAAGGCAGGCCAGCAGGCTGTTCTGGGGAGGAGGGTATTTTCGGGTTCGTGCTTAGGAGTCCGGCCCGTGGGTCTGTGCCCGCGTCCCCATAAACGCAAGCCGCGGGTGGTCCACACCTTCTTGACCGGAACGTTCCGGTTTAAGCAGAGCTCCATCCCGTCGACAGGCGGCCTGTCATAACGCTTCCTAAGCCCCGCCTTCAGCTGATCGGCGACAGCTGGGGGAGCCTCCTCCAAGGCCACCTTCAAGAATTGCTCAAAGCCTTCATCTGAAGCTCCTCCGTGTGCTTCGGACACCATCCTTAGGATGGTCGAATAATTAGACCGTTGACTTCGCGGTCACTTGAAATTCGTAATAGTGGGTCGGAAGCTTGTAATTTATGCAGAGATTTTGCGATGGTAAAAAGTCTCGTTATCAATACCACAATAACTCAATTTTCCACCGTCGTTGCGGGGTTTCCTAGGTTCAAAAGTAAGCTATACAGCAGGGCCCTGATAACATGAGGCTCAATATGCGGCAAAACACGAATTTGTGGCCCTTTGCAAGCCCTAAGCCCTACTTGCCCAACCTTCTTCCGTGGTGAAGAGTCTTACGTCGGATCTAACGAAAGGGACGCATTTTACATCGAAATCGACGTAAACGCCGTACCACCAGATTGTCCACCTGCGATCTTTTATTAACCCTCGCCAGCGATTGAATAATCCTTAGCCCTTGACCCCTGCAACCTTTCATTTTCATCATTAACATTTGCACCATGCAGTCGCTCAACGCGAAGACGGTTCAGGGCCAGCGCCCTTTCACCGCGCAGCGCCCTCGCGCTGCCCGCGGCAGCGTCTCGGTGCGCGCCGTCGCCGCTCCTCCCAAGCTGATTACCAAGCGCTCGGAGGAGGTAAGAATTGCGAAGATCCATGGAAATCGCATCTGGGCCAAATTTCGCAAGTGGATTCTCAGCAAGGCAAGCCCGAAAGAACAATTGGATGCCGGCCTGGGCGCGTTCATCCTGTAGATCTTCAAGGAGGCCCAGGAGCTGCTGCCTGGCGGTGTCAACTCGCCTGTGCGTGCTTTCCGTTCCGTGGGTGGCGGCCCCATCGTCTTCGACCGCGTTAAGGGCGCTTACTGCTACGATGTCGATGGCAACAAGTACATCGACTACGTCGGCAGCTGGGGCCCGGCCATTGTTGGCCACGGCAACGAGGAGGTCAATGATGCTCTGAAGGCGCAGATTGACAAGGGCACCAGCTTTGGTGCTCCCTGCGAGCTGGAGGTACGCAGCTATCGGACGGGAGCCAATTGCGCTCGTTTAACATTTGGGGACACCGACTTTGCCACCGACTTTGCGGAAATCGCGGGGAAGCGTGTGCATGGGTTTGTCGTGGCGTGAGCTAGTCAGCCGCGGCCCCGTCTCTTGGCCCCATGCCAACCCAGCACCGTTGTGATGTGAGGATGAAATGCGATTTTGATCTATGAACCAGCATGATATGTTCTTTGTGTTTGGGTCGGTTGTACGAACGTACAGGAAAGCAAGTGCCGACTCGCCAGCATCTGAGTTAGCATGATCCGTTCACTCTCCCCGCCGTCGTCCTGTCAACCGAGGTTGTTAACTTGTTGCCAGGGTCGCTCTACGTTGTTGAAGGGCATATTCGGGTAGCAATGTGGTAGAGGGGGCCACCGCATTTTGGTGGGGGCCGCTTGCGTGCTGACATCTTCCCGCCCGGACCTGGCCATTTCGGGTCTCCTTGCTTAGAGCGACCATCCATCTGGGAAGGGCCCTGTGCTTGCCTTGAGGGGTGGGGCATACGTGAGCTTCAGGGAAACGGCGCGGGTTGGCTTCGGAGCCGTGCCGACCATGCAGGACCCGGTGTAGCCGTACCGCACCCCCCTTCCTGTGCATAGTCGGCAACCGCTCCGCCTCGCCTCATTATCCTCGTCCACTCGTACACACTCCCCCAGCAAAGCGTCGCATCCGCAACCGCGCACCCCTCTCCCAGTCAATTACTTGCATTTCACTCCCCACCCTCCCTTCCTCACTACGCACGCGCACACCAAACAGAACGTCCTGGCCAAGATGGTGATTGACCGCGTTCCGTCGGTGGAGATGGTCCGCTTCGTGTCCTCGGGCACTGAGGCCTGCCTGTCGGTGCTGCGCCTGATGCGCGCCTACACCGGCCGCGAGAAGATCATCAAGTTCACCGGCTGCTACCACGGCCACGCCGACTCTTTCCTGGTCAAGGCCGGATCGGGCGTCATTACCCTGGGCCTGCCGGACAGCCCTGGCGTGCCCAAGAGCACCGCCGCTGCCACCCTGACGGCCACCTACAACAACCTGGAGTCGGTCAAGGAGCTGTTCGCCGCCAACAAGGGCGAGATTGCGGGTCTGATCCTGGAGCCCGTGGTGGGCAACAGCGGCTTCATTGTGCCCACCAAGGAGTTCCTGCAGGGCCTGCGCGAGATTTGCACGGCGGAGGGCGCGGTGCTGTGCTTCGATGAGGTCATGACCGGCTTCCGCATTGCCAAGGTGGGGTTTTGGGCTGGAGCGAGGCGGGGCGGGTTTTGGTGAAGTTGGGGTCAAAGGAGCTTTGGTGGGCATGGGCTTTCGTGGGAAAAATATCAAGGATGAAGTGGAGGGGTTCGGGACGTGTCGGGGAAAATGGGACGGACGAACGGGTGAGGCGGCCGAGGGTACATTGGGAACCCGGAAGTAGAGAAGAATGGGCGTTTGTGGGGTAGAGAAGTATTGGTAGTGGTTCTTTCGCAGGTGCACAATGGAGTCCCCACTTATTGGGCGTCGGCACGCCACGCCAGTCAATGCTTTCTGCGTGATGTCATGCAAATATATTTGGAGAAACGGAATGGGGTTGCGGCAGGACCTGCGGGATGACTGCCTGGCCTCGAGTCAGTATGCCACGTTCACTCTTGGTGGTTACGCTAACCTCATATTTCGGTCGATCGTTCTTTGGGTCGCAGGGCTGCGCCCAGGAGTACTTCGGCATCACGCCCGACCTGACCACCATGGGCAAGGTCATTGGTGGCGGCATGCCGGTGGGCGCTTACGGAGGCAAGAAGGAGATCATGAAGATGGTGGCGCCGGCGGGCCCCATGTACCAGGCCGGCACCCTGTCGGGCAACCCGATGGCCATGACTGCCGGTGAGGCAGCTGCCTAGGCTTGGCGGTGCGCGCTGTGGCGCGGGTGTGGAGTGGCTCCACGTTCCGTCTAGAGCTGAAAATGTAGCCCGGCAGGTTACGCAAGCCAGGACGGCCGGCCGGAATGGGGACCAGGACTTGTGCCGCGGGCAACGTCGCTGCGTGGGAAGCGGCTGGGGGCTGGTGTGTGATTGTCATCGACGAAGCTTGTGACCTTGGTCTGGACTATGAAGTAGCTAGGGGTTCGTTCACGTGGTGCGTAAACGGGTGTTCTGAAGCCCACTTCCTCCATGCTGTGCCTCTCCTAATACTACAGGTATCAAGACCCTCGAGATTCTGGGCCGCCCCGGCGCTTACGAGCACCTGGAGAAGGTCACCAAGCGCCTGATTGACGGCATCATCGCGGCCGCCAAGGAGCACGGTCACGAGATCACCGGTGGCAACATCAGCGGTGAGCACGTGCGCGTGATGCCTTGGCTGCGTGCTGGTTAGCGGGCTGGGCAGCGAACGGTTCAATGTCAGAAGTCACGGGGGTCACGTTTGCTTCAAGCTGCTCAAAATTTTAAGAGTGACTTTGTTCGGCCCGGCGCGTTGCCCCGGGTCCGCGGGGGGGGTCCCAGAGCTTCGCGCCACCACCGCTTAGTGGCCTGTCCACGTCTTCCTGACGGCTTTTGCTGCTCCTCGCCTCGCCTGCGCAGGCATGTTCGGGTTCTTCTTCTGCAAGGGCCCCGTGTCTTGCTTCGAGGACGCCCTGGCCGCCGACACGGCCAAGTTCGCTCGCTTTCACCGCGCCATGCTGGAGGAGGGCGTCTACCTGGCGCCCTCGCAGTTCGAGGCCGGCTTCACGAGCCTGGCGCACACGGAGGCGGACGTGGACGCCACCATTGCCGCCGCGCGCCGCGTCTTCGCCCGCATCTAAGCAAAGCGCACACGCACCGCAAAGCGCAGGAGCTGTGCGAAGCTTACATGCGGATGGGGCATGCTTGGGGTGGGGTTTGTTGTGGCACTTGAGCCGGTCGTGAAAGCCGGCTGCTCTGACTGGTTGTGACAAAGCAGGGGCATCTGAGTGAGCAATTGACGACAGCAGGCCGATGACAGTGACCCGCTTGCGGTCACTCACGAGTGCCTGTGTGGTGTTCAGAAGGTAGCAAGGGCTTTGTGCGTTTCCGAAGCCTAACCGTCGAGCCACCGACTGCTGCTCACTCTTGCGCGGGCTGCCGCTGCCATGTGGCTTCGAACGCACGGCGAAGTACGGTACGTCACTTGCACAGGGCGTTCTGGCGGCGGCGCACGAGTCACGATTGCATTGCTCTTGACCTGAACCGACTGGTGCATGACTAATGGGGAATATGATGCGGGCATCCGAGTGGTGGTGCGTGCGGCGAAGCTCGCGCTGGCGAAGTCGCGCGGCCGCTGCTGACCTGCTGCCAGATGATGCTTCGCAGGGGTTTGGGGTGGGGCGGGGTTGCGCGGCCCGTGCAAGTGCTGCAGGGCCCGCTCGCCCCCCGAGGATCCACCAACTATGATTTACAGGTAGATAGCTTGGCTCATCGCCTGCACACCTGGACTGACTTATACGGTAGTTAGAATTGAAGGCATGGGCCAGGGGAGGATCGATGTATAGGAGGCCGTTTTGAGGGCTGCATGTGCTGCTCTCCTGTCTGAATGGACATTGATGTCCACGGCGATCGTCGAAGCGGGTGAGATATTCAGCCCAGTTTCATTAACTGGGATTTGTGCTCGCTGGCAAATGGTCTCCATGTCCTCAGATATCCTTGGCATTTTTTCTCTCCAGCAAATCGAAATCGCGGTGCAACAAACCGAGGAAAGACAGATCCACTCTCGCCTCAAAAGGCGACCTCGATTTGTGGATTCTCCGACAGGCTTCAGTTTAGGGTGAAGCAGCGCCGCCAGACCTGGCACAGCTATGCTCTGGCAACCGCATTACACCGAATCTACTGGCGTAGTGTTGAGTGCTCAAAAGACATTTTACGGAGGCAGCGCTGTGCTGCGCATATTCGATTGAGCAGCAACGACCCGTGGGACACCTGTAATCCGATCAGGGGCCATCCTGTCCGCGGCCCATAGTAAACCCCTGAACCTCCGCCCGGCTCCTTTGCCGCAATGAACTCCTACTCGTACCGCATTTCATTTCGTCGTCCCAAGGTTTGCAGGCTTGGTCTGTCCCAGTCGATCCAAGGCCAGCCACAACGGCGCAGAAACGAAGTACACATCGAACAACGGTTTTCCCCAGACCAAACACTTGTCCACTTGTGCTCACACTCGTCGCAATTGCTGACCGCCAAACTGTCTTCTCGCGCCGAGCCCGAGGCGAAAACTTTACGACATGCGTAGTAGGGGCACACGTGGCTGGTGCGGCGCTTTGCAGCCGAATGCGCCGCCGCGGCGCGTAGCGGCAGCACTGAAATAAAATAATGCGCAGAAAGCCCAAAGCAACTCGCGCAGCTGTCGCCCTGCTGCTCTTCCTGCTTCTGCTGCTGCTACTGTTGGCGCTCCTGGCACCTAGCGTCGCGCAGCCGGCCGCGGCAGCCGCGCCTCTGCCTCCTCCCCCATCCCATGACCTTCGCCCCAGCGGCCTCGCGCACGCGCGCACCTCCGCCGACTTCTTCACCCTGCTACAGCAGCCCAACGTCACCACCATCCTCCTCGACCAGGACATCACTCTGCAGGCCGCCGACGCGCCGCCACAGCCCATCCCCATATCACGCAACCTCACCGTCCAAGGCGCCTCCTCCTCCTCCCCAACCCCCTCCGGCGAAGCCATAGCTGGTTCCGCAACAGGCAGCAGCAAGCCCACACCACCACCTCCCGGCGGCGCCGCCGCCGGTTCAGCGGCCCCCCCGCAGCCGCTCAATCTCACCCGCCTCGACTTCTCCTTCCTGGCAGCCAAGCTCAGGCTGGACCAGGGCGTGGTGCTGACGCTGCGCGGGCTGGAGGTGTGGCGCGGCCTGACGCGCATCTCCGCTCATCTGGACTTCATGGCCGTCAGCCGGGGCGCGCGGGTCAGCCTGGAGGGCTGCGTGCAGCACCGCGTCTCCTGCCTCGTGCTGCCCATGGCCCTCCAGAACTTCCTCAGCCTGCCGCGCGCCGACGCCCACGCCGCCGCCACCGCCAGCGGCGGCGGCGGCGACGGCGGCGCCGCCGCCGCCATCAAGCAGGACGTGCGCATGGCGGAGTCGCCGCCGCTGTGCTGGCGCACCGCCGGCGGCGACGGCGACGGCGACGGCGACGCCGTCGCCGTCGAGACCAAGGTGGCGCCGCCGGCGGGGGCGCCGCCGGGGACGGTGTGTACGGCGCCGTACCTCGTACTGGAGGACGTGTGGTACATGACGCAGGTGCTGGATTCGGCGCTCGCCGACAATGGCGGCTACGTCATCACGTGAGCGGCCAGGCAGCGGGAAGATCACAGAGAGGGGATACCGTACGAGATAGAGCAGCGAGGGGACGGAGGCGACGCAAGTAACTGCAGAACCCGGACCCTGCAGTACTTAGCTACTGACCGGGGGGTGGGGTCGGGTGGGATGCGCGGGTCCACGGCCAGGGCAAATGGGCCCAACAATACGGTATACTTACCAACATGTCCTGTTACCATAGCAATCATAGCAATACCCGTTAACCCGTATCCTTACCGATACCGAACCAGCACCTGATTGGCCTGCGGCCGCGTCGCCGCCGGACTAACCCGGACGGACGCGATCCACGGGTTTCCCACTCACCCAGACGGGACGGGACGGTGGGGAACGCATCGCGTCGCGTCGCGTCGCGTCGCGTCGCGTCGCGTCGCGTCGATAGATTCACAGCCGCCCGTGTACCGTATCCACAGCCGCCCGTGTACCGTATCCACAGCCGCCCGTGTACCGTATCCACAGCCGCCCGTGTACCGTATTCACAGCCGCCCGTGTACCGTATCCACAGCCGCCCGTGTACCGTATCCACAGCCGCCCGTGTACCGTATTCACAGCCGCCCGTGTACCGTATCCACAGCCGCCCGTGTACCGTATCCACAGCCGCCCGTGTACCGTATCCACAGCCGCCCGTGTACCGTATCCACGTGATGCATTCATTCCACTCGTCGTGCGTTGCTGCCGACCCCAATTCCGAGACCTGATGCATGCCCTCGTACTGGGTGTACGATGTACGGTGTACGACAGGTACATCGATTCGTACATGGCCTGCGACTGGACCGTGGGTCAGGACTGCGTGGCGGTCAAGGGCGCGGAACGATGCGTCATGGACACCCTCGCGCAGCACTCGGCGGATTACGACCCCGGCGGCGGCGGCGGCGGCGGCACCGGTGGCTCCCCGGCAGCAATAGCAGCGGCGGGACCTTTGGGGAGTACGGCACAGGGCCCTGCGGCAGCGGCGGCTGGCGGTGGCGGCGGCGGTCCGGCTCTGGGCCTTGGGTTGGGGCTGGGGTTAGGAGGTGAGGTGGTCGGACGGCGGGCGGAAGCGGTGGCGGGGGCCACCTAATCGGGCGTGCGGAGGTGCGGGGCGGGGCGGGACGGGGCGAGGGTACCGGTAACGGGGTTACGAGGTTTCCGCTCTTCGGGTGACTGACCGGAAGGAAGGAAGAAAGGAAGGAAGCAACCTCGGACGGCGGGCGGAAGCGGTGGCGGGGGCCACCTAATCGGGCGTGCGGAGGTGCGGGGCGGGGCGGGACGGGGCGAGGGTAACGGGGTTACGAGGTTTCCGCTCTTCGGGTGACTGACCGGAAGGAAGGAAGAAAGGAAGGAAGCAACCTCGGACGGCGGGCGGAAGCGGTGGCGGGGGCCACCTAATCGGGCGTGCGGAGGTGCGGGGCGGGGCGGGACGGGGCGAGGGTAACGGGGTTACGAGGTTTCCGCTCTTCGGGTGACTGACCGGAAGGAAGGAAGAAAGGAAGGAAGCAACCATTTCCCGCAGCATCGCAGCGGCCGGCTTGGCCCTTGCTGCAACAGCCCCCGGTATGGATTTTTAGTTGTTAGTTAGTTAGTTATCACGATCTGCCATTGCCACCCGCCCGACGCCTGGCGCAGCCGGCCGCTATGTCACCACCACCACCACCACCACCACCACCACCACCGCTCCTCGCTTGCGTACCAGGGACCTCCTCTTCCGCCTTTCCCCTTCACTGACCCCACCCCTTCGTCCTCGGTGATTTGCACTGTTTTCGATCCCGGCGACCAGGCGCATTGGCCGTGCTCGCCGTTGGGGCGGCTGTCTGGCGGCGCCGCCAGTGCCGCCGCCGCGCTGCCGCCGCCGCCGCCGCCACCGCTGGGGGGGCATCCAGTGGGTCCGAAAGCGGCGGTGGCGGCGGCGGCGGAAACGAGGAGACGAGCCGCATTCGTGGTTGGATCCAAAATCAACGGGGGCTTGGTGGCGGCGCCGGCGGCGGCAGTTTGGCGGTTGGCGAGAGCCGTCGTACATCGATGTCTTGGCAGCCAGGGTGCGCTTCCGAAGGGTAGGGAAAGGGAAAGGGCTGCGGAGGAGTGCGGGTGGCGAAATCAAAGTCTGTGAATCTCTTGACTGTGATGAAATGCGGAGTCTGGCCCGTGACCGTGTCCCGGCTCAGGGCCCCGACCCACATCCCGACCCTGGCCTGCCGCCCCCTTGCGCCTCTCCACGGCCCCCTCTGCCCGCCCTCACTTCGCCGCGCAGCGTCTCTTAAGTACCCTCCGCCCGCCCGCTCGACCCTTCCGCTTCCGCTTCTGTAGCGCCGCTGCAAGTGCCGCGCCCACCCTCACCGTCAACTCGGCGTCGACCGCCGCCGCCGACCCGACCTCGCGCGCGCTGGTGCCCGCACCCGCCGGCGGCGGCGGCGGTGGCGGCGGCGGCGGCGCCGGTGGCGGCAGCGTCGACATTTCGGAGGCCGGCGGCCGGCGGGCGTCGTCGGAGAAGCCCGCATCACGACAACGCGACGCGGCCTCGAGGCCGGGATCCGAAACGATGGAGAATCTGCTGCGAGGTGCGTCGCGTCGCGTCGCATCGCGCGCCGCGCTGCGCTGCACGGCAGGGGACCGCGAGCGCTCTCGAAACGCCGATCGCAGGAGCTACTCCACCTCCTCCTCCTGCTCCTCCTTCTCCTTCTCCTCCTCTGACTCCTCCTCTGCTCGTTCCCCACGTGCCACTGGTCCCGGTGTCGTACACATGTGACCAATGAATTGTACGAACCCAATCCATGCATCGTACGAACAGAGCCGGCGCGCGTGGAGGCTGTACGGCGCCAGCTGGCTGCCAGCCGGCAGGCGGTCTCGGTGCAGGTTCTGGAGCTGATCGGCCACGGCTCCTTCGCGCGGGTGTACAAGGGTGCGTAAGCGCTGCTATTTTTTGAAGTTGTTCCTGTTGTCGTACAGGGGTAATCAAGACGAAACCGCGTTTGTACGGTTTGCCTCTTGGCGGTCTTCGGTGTCAAACGAGGCAAGAGCACTGGGCTCGTGGCGCGTGACTGCAGCGAGGGCTGTGCGTCCGGCGATGTTGCCCGCGCGTGTTGAAAACCGTGAGCCGTCGTGGACCGTCATGGACTGCTGCCGCGGCTTCCGCGGCTGCCGCTCACTTGCCCTGCTGTTGCCGTCACTGTCGCTGCCGCTGCCGCCTCCCGCTGCCGCCCCCTTCATGTCCCCATGTCCCCATCCCCTGCTCGTCCAGGCATCTGGCAGGGTCACGTGGTTGCTCTCAAGGTGCTGCTGCTGCCCGCCTGCCTCACACGGGACTTGCGGCTGCAGCACATCGCGGTCATGGAGGCCGCGGTCAGCTCCGCACTCAGCCACCCCAACCTGGTGCAGGTGGGTCGCGGTGTGAAACTGTGAATCGATGTGGGTCGGGGGTGGCGGGCGATGTGGGTCGTTGGCTTTCGGTTTGGGTTGGTGTGAATCGATGTGGGTCGGGGGTGGGCGCGGTGTGGGTCGTTGGAATTCGGTTTGGGTTGGTGTGAATTGGTGTGGGTCGGGGAGGGGCGCGGTGTGAGTCGTTGGGATTCGGTTTGGGTTGGTGTAAATTGATGTGGGTCGGGGGTGGGCGCGGTGTGGGTCGTTGTAATTCGGTTTGGGTTGGTGTGAATCGATGTGGGTCGGGGGGGGGGGGCGCGGTGTGGGTCGTTGGAATTTGGGTTGGGTTGGTTTGAATTGATGTGGGTCGGGGGTGGGCGGGGTGTGGTTCGTTGGAATTCGGTTTGGGTTGGTTTGAATCGATGTGGGTCGGGGTTGGGGCAGTGTGGGTCGTTGGAATTCGGATTGGGTTGGTGTAAATTGATGTGGGTCGGGGGTGGGTTGCTGTATATTGATGTGTGGGTGGATGTGGGGGTCATTGTGGAAGAGGCTGCTCAGGCACCTGGTGCACAAAACCACAATATCTTCAGCCCGACACCTATCCTGTGACTGCCGCTGCTGCTGCTGCTGCTGCTGCTGCTGCCACCATCGGCACTCTCACCGTCGTACTCGCAGACGTACAGCTACAGCTTCCGCGCCGTCATGGATTCCACACTGGGAGGCGGCAGCGTCGAAGCCACCGGAAACGACACGCGCAGCGTCACCACCGGGGCCGCCACCACAGCCGGCGGCGGTGGCGGCGGACACGCCGCCGGCTCGGTGACGCCCACGCCGTCGGCGCCGCCCGACATGCAGCACGAGCCTCACGGCTACGAGTTGCAGCTCGTACTGGTACGTCCTGGAACTGGCAGCGGGTGGTTCCGGAGCTGGCGGGGCTCTTGGGTTTCGGAGCCAGTCTCCTGATCCTGATCCTGATTCTTATGTCCTGATCCTGATCTCCCGTGTATAACGCCTCTCCTCGCCGCAGGAGTACTGCGACCTGGGCACACTTCGCCAGGCTATCGACCGCGGCGCCTTCCACCGCAACTTCGCGGAGGGGGCGTACCTGGGGGGAGGCGGCGGCGACGGCGGCGGCGGCGGTGTTAGAGGAGACGCCGGCGGCGGCCGCCGCAGCGGCGACGGCGGCGGTGTGGATTGCAGCGACGATAGCAGAACGTTTCACACGACGGCACGGGCCGCCGTCGCCGGCGCCGCCGCTGTGCCGCTGCCGGCGCCGTCGCCGGCGGTGGTGTGTTGCTCTGGCAGCCCGCCGCCGTCGCCGGAACGAGGCGGAGGCAGCGGCGCCGCCGCCGCCGCCGGCGGGCGGGAGGACGCGGGGCGGCCGCACCAGTTTCGGCGGCCCGCCTACCGGTACGGCCTGATGCTGGCGATCGCTTGTGACGTGGCGTCTGCGTTGCTGCACCTCCATTCCAATGGCATCGTGCACGGCGACGTCAAAGCCAGCAACGTCCTGCTCAAGTCCGGCGCTGCCGCCGCCGGGCGGCCCACCGGCGGCGCGGCAGCGGCGGCGGCGGCGCCGCCGCCGCCGTCACCGCACAACGGCGGCGGCGGAGCCGGCCATACGGTGGCGTCGCTGTCGTTGGCTGACGGCGAGTCGCCGCCGGGGACCATGTGGTCATTTGGAAGTCCCGTTGGCGGCGGCGGCGGCGGCGGCGGCGGCGGCGGCGGCGACAACGGTGACGGCGGCGGCGGCAGGTCGAGGGCCCTGAGCAATTTCGAGCGGCTGCTCGCCACGGGGGTGGTGGCCAAGGTACGGCATTTCTGTGTAGTACGACGCGCTGTAGTAGTACGGCAGCCTTTTGGAGGCCCAGCTGCGTGTGCCAAAGAAAGGGGATGCAATGGAGCGCCGTCGGGGGCTCAAGTGCCCCTCGAGAGCGTCGCCGCCGAAGTCCTGTGGCGAGCTCGCCAGCGCACGAAGTTGCACAAATGCGTTAACATAGGACGGACCCGGAGCGTCGCCACTGGGTGCACACCACACACCGGACGAGTGACGACTGTGTTTGTTTGTTGTGGCGGAGATATTTATGTATACATATTTATATTGCCTGGGATATATGCCGGCGCATGCGTGTGCTCTGGATCGCTGGGCCACAGGTGTCGGATTTCGGGCTATCGACCCACGTGGACGAGCGTACGGAGACGCACGTGTCGGCCCTCACGGCTCAGGTAGTACAGTACGGCAGTACGGGTGTACGAGTGCCGCTAGCGTAATGCGGTACGGCAGCGTTTGCAGCGCTAACGCTGCAGCAGCACATCCCCGCCCCGCCCCGCCCGATCACAACGGGGGCACACCCCATTTCTGTCGTACACTCCATCCTCCCTTGACTTTTCGTCAAAGCTGCGCTTCCATTACTCTCTCTTATCTCTTCGTTTCCCTTTTCCTGCGGGGTCTGCTCATCTTCACCAGGGCTGCATATTCCCGCGAACCCTTCCTAGCTTTCTTTTATTTGGTGCCGTACACCGTACGCCGTACACCAGGGCACGCTGTCGCACATGTCTCCGGAGCTGCTCCTGCACGGCCACATCTCCCGGCACCAGGACACGTTCGCGTACGGCATCATGCTGTTCGAGCTATTCACGGGGGAGAGGGCGTACCGCGGAGTGACGCGCGCTCTGTTGCCGCACCAGGTGGGTGGGTGGGTCGGTGGGTCGGTGGGTCGGTGGGTCGGTGGGTCGATGTGGGTCGAGGTGGTTCGGTGTGGGTCGGTGGGTCGGTGGGTCGAGGTGGGTCGAGGTGGGTCGGTGGGTCGGTGGGTCGGTGGGTCGGTGGGTCGATGTGGGTCGAGGTGGTTCGGTGTGGGTCGGTGGGTCGGTGGGTCGAGGTGGGTCGAGGTGGGTCGAGGTGGGTCGAGGTGGGTCGGTGGGTCGGTGGGTCGATGTGGGTCGAGGTGGGTCGAGGTGGGTCGATGTGGGTGGGTGGGTCGGTGGGTCGAGGTGGGTCGAAGTGGGTCGAGGTGGGTCGAGGTGGGTCGAGGTGGGTCGAGGTGGGTCGAGGTGGGTCGAGGTGGGTCGGTGGGTCGATGTGGGTGGGTGGGTCGGTGGGTCGATGTGGGTGGGTGGGTCGGTGGGTCGGTGGGTCAAGGTGGGTCGAGGTGGGTCGAGGTGGGTCGAGGTGGGTCGAGGTGGGTCGGTGGGTCGGTGGGTTGGTGGGTTGATGAGAAATGTTCAGATGATGCCGCAGCAATGGGACGGAGGCAACACCGGCAAATACCGGATCTTGCAGTACGGCACCCGGTAGGGTGGGTGATGGGTTGGTCAATGGCCGCTGCTGGCTGCAGGGGGGCCTGAAAGGGGGCCGCCTCTGCAGCCGACCCCGAGTCCCCGAGTCCCCGACCCGACCCGAAATCGGCCTCCACACGACCCGACCCGACCCGACCCGATGCAGGTTGCTCTCCGGGGCCTGAGGCCCGTGTTCCCGCGCCACACGCCCCCTGACTACCAGTCCCTGGCCGAGAGGTGCTGGGCGGCCGACCCCAAAAGGAGGTACGGTAGAGTCGTACCTTGCCATACCGTACGGGATGGGTTTTCGGGCGGACAGGCGAGGCTTGATCTATAAGGCCCCCCGGCCCTGACCCCGGTGGACCCACAGACCAACATTCGAAGTGGTTTTGGAGGAGCTGCAGCGGATGAGGCAAGAAGCGGACGCAGTTGAAGAGGTCGGGGCCGGCGGCGGCGGCGGCGGCTGCGCAGCGGCCGCGGTGGGGGCCGGCGGAAGCCGTGGCGGCGCCGGCGGCGCCGGCGGCGAGGGCGGCCTGGGGGCCGGCGCCGTTCGCAGCGGCGGCTGCGGCGTTGCGGTGGGGGGTGGCTGGCTGGAGGTGCCGCGGCTGGAGGCGAGTACGATAGATACGGCACTCTTCGCGCAGTACGTCGGTACGACAGGGGACACCAACATCCAGGGGGAGGAGAAGTGAGGGGGAGTACGGATGGGCTGCGGATGGTGAGGGTGATGTGGGTTTGTGCGGGTACGGAAGGCCCGTAGGTCGGCGGGCAGGGTCGGGCGCAGGGGCGATGTGGCGCGGCTAGGAGCGTGGTGGTGGTGGTGGTGGGCGCGCCGAAGGGTCGGCTCTCAGAACGGGGGGTCGGCTCTCAGAAGAGATGACTGAGCTGCCAGACACCGTGCTTCTTAAGGCGGACCAATGCTGTGCTTACGGGGCGATGCTTGAATGCGCGCATGTAACCGCCGTTCCATAATAAGTCGTTTGTTTAAATGTTCTTTATGGCGGTCAAAGTGGTCAAAGGCAGTCGCTTGGCAGTCATGGCAGTTAAAAAGCAAGGTGTCTTTTTGGCAGTCATGGCAGTCAAAGGCAAGGTGTCCGCTAAGCTGCTGGTCAGGGTGTCGGTTTGCAGGTTTGTGTTCGCAGAATTGTCGTACAAGATATTTTTTCCTGGCGGGGCCGGGGGGAGCGGCGCCTGATGGTCGCGTGGGGTGGAATGCGTGTTTTACAATGAGGGGCCCCATCCATCCGGGGTGGTCTCAGGGCGGCGAGGTGGGCGCAAAGGGCCGCACGGCCCAACTCCAGTGGCCTGCCGCCTGCAGACCAGCTCCCATCCGTTAGCCGTCGGCAATGAAGGGGTCTGGTCCCCTGCTGGGAGATGGGACCCGCCAAAGTGCGACCTCCGGGGTCCGTTTGGTGGTTAGTTGGCTGGTTGGTTGGCATATTGGTTCGGATGCGCCCGTTCCTGTCCACACACAGAGGAAAGGATGGTCTTCCCTAACGGGTTCCCAGCCGCCCTTTCTTTCGGGGCCCAACCAACAGTCGCGAAGGAGCCAAGATGCTTCCAGAAGGATGGTTGGGGGCTGCAAAGCTTTGCCCGCCGTTTCACACTCTCGTGCGCGCCACCCACACAACGGACGGGCGATAACACGCTTAGCGTTGGCTTCGTGGATGCGGAAATGGGTTTTTCTATCATTTTAACGGTTGGACGGATTACTTTTGTGCTGCAGATATGATCATCGTCGTCGACTTATCACTGCAAGTTTTGGTCCTATTTGCCCAACTGGGAAATCATGTTGCGTGTGCATCCGCATTCCTCGGGCAGCACTCCCCGTTCGGACGACAAGATGAACTGTATGCATTTTATGCATGATGCCCTGGAAAAAGGGCGTTTGAAACGGATGCCCGCGCTGAAAGGTGCTGAGGTGGAAGGAATGACACGGGATGTGCTGCTTTCCCGGATTGTCCAAACTTGTTTTGTTGTCAGGTGAAGACTGGTTGTCAGGAGAGGACTGGTTGTCAGGGCTGTCATCCCCAGGCCGCGCCCGGCCGGGCGCCTTGGCGGCCCTCGGCCGCTGTCGCCTGGCAGAAGGGGCAAGGGCGCCCCCTTGGCATGACACCCATCAGATGTGGTGCCATCAGCACACCAGCCCCTTGCAACCAATTCCTTAAACCAACCTCATGATACCATTTAATGCTACGTTACCGCATGAGTTGCATCGCGGCTTGTGATCTCCCACTACGGCAATTTGAGTCCTCGTTGCTTGCGCACAGACCCACGGGTCACTCAGGGCCGCTAGCAGGTGCTTCCCTTCTCTATTCAATTTCACTTCACCGATCAGTCACACCTCAACAATAACATAAGGTCTCACAAGTGCTGGTAGACTACAGGGTTCAGCTGTAGATGTTACGCGTGTAACGTTTTTCGCCCCTGCGAATATCGCCTCGCTCTTCCTTGGACAGCGAGAGCACCAGGGGTAGCGCGGAGCCTCATAAGAGCGCTGACCCCGACCTCCAAGATTTTTTCCGCACATCGTCCGACCTTGGACACAATCCCTGCTCCGCCTGCCCCCGTCAACCAACGGAGACTTAGGATCAGAAATTGAGCCATGATGTAAGTCGGTACCAATTTCGCATTTTCGTAGCGGAGGGCCACGCAAATTGCGGCGACGCGCTGTCTTTTCCGTCTTCTTACCGACTTTTACGGGACTTCCTCCTCCGTGTGCCTGAGGACAACACCGTTATCACAAAGAGTTTATACAATTTAATGGGATCCTGTTGGCTGATACGCCGCTTTTCGCCGCTGCGAAATCTCGAGAGCTAAGGGAGGCGACCGCCGCGTTGCGGGGCTTGCTCGCTCATCCCACGCAATCGCAGCCGCTGCTGCGCAGCGCACGACTCCTCAGTTTCGCTGCCAACAGCAGCCAAAAGTCCAGAAGCATTCCTAGAAGCATTCCTGTCTCTGTCTGACGTTCATATACTTCTGGGTTCTGACCATCGCTGCGGAAAATCGACATCGCTGGTGGGGAGACCTTTGCTCGCTGCGCACGCTCGGCGGACAAACACCCCTCCCTGACGCCGCAGGCCCGCCGCCTCCGCGCTCGCATCCGCGATGCTCAAGGGAGGGGATGCAAACGGCCTGCGCCATGCCGGCCGCGCCGTCGTCTCCAGCCTCCTGCCCGTAGACTCCATAGGAGGTGCGCCACCCCCCTCACCAACCCTGCAATGAGCGACCAAACGATTAACGACCAGCCGACTTCGGCTTGCGCCGTTGCGCGTTACATCACCAACCCCGGGGGAGAGAGGGGATGCGGAGTCATGGAGGTGGCCAGACGTGTGTGTTTGTGTCACTGTCGGTCCACGCGCCGGCACGGACGGAACGCGGCACCCTCCATCGGCATTCTCCCCCGGGGGGCTTTGACTGACTGACTGACTGATTGACTGACCGACTGGGCCTGACTCGCCTCTCAAAGCTGCGCTTCTCTCTCCAGCCATGCTAAACACCGTTTGGGTTACCGCTGCAAATCCGCCCCCACCGCCCTTTTCCGCCCGTGGCGCGTGCCCCCCCCCCCTTCCCCATGGGCGGACGGATGCGGATGCGGATGCGGATACGGATGCGCGGGCAACGCAACGCAACGTGACGCACCGCCTCCGCGCCCCCATCCACACACTCCTACAGCCGCCTCCACCTCCGCGAGGGTTTCCCCGGCGAAGCTCCGTCGGAGGTGGGAGCTGGCGCACCGCTGCTGCGACGCAATATTGCTGGTGGGTCGTGTGATGCCAGCCCGCTGGTGGGGCTGGTGGTCAGGGTGGCTACCTTATGATCTATATATGTATATTCGGCCAAAATTTTGGGGAATTAGGGTTTTGTACTAGGGGTTTTGGTGGTGGTGGGGCTGCTGCTCCTGGTGGTGGGGATGCTGGTATGGAGGCGGAAGGTGGCGCAACGGGGTGTGGGGTGGGCACCGCATTGTCACCGTCCGCCCCACCCGCCCCACCCGCCTCGTTCGGCCCCTCTCCTCCTCCTCCTCCATCGTCCTCCTCCTCCTCCTCCTCTTCCTCTGCAGGCGCTTGGTCTGTGGCTGGCTGCCAGCTCCCTGCTCACCATGATGGGCCCCGAGAAGTGGCACGGAGCGGTGGGTGCTACCCACTTCCGCTGGCGGGGGGGGGGCTCGCCAAGGTCGCGCTAGGTTGTCACGTGGTCAACAAGGTCACCCATCGACTCCGATACTTTGTATCCGCCATTGAGTCCACGCCCACATCCGCACCTACATCCGCACTCGCACCCTTTTTTCAGCCCCCATCAAAACCCGCTCCGCGTCCACCACTGCCCCTATCCGCAACCCCCACTCCCACCATCACCCAACACCACCATCCCTAACCATCCCCAACCCCCAACTCCACTGGCCGTGCGCAGCTTCTGGGCTGCGGCGTCATGTTCCTGGGCGGTCTGGGTCTGGCCGCCGCGGGTCGGGACTGTCTGTCCCTGCGGACGCTGATGCTGGTGGGCTTGGGCTTCTCAGCGCTATCCACCCTGGAGCTAATGCAGCAGGTGTGTGTGCTGTCTGAATCCAAGGATTGTATGAAACCAAGGAGAGAGGAAAAGGCGCCCATGGGTCGTGGGTCATGGGTGGGCGCCGAGAAGCGGTTTGAGAGACCCGTGGGTCGGTACGTCCCAATCGGGCGAGTAGAGTTGTCGAGTTCTGGCTTCTGGGTCCGCGTGCTGACGCCGTCTCCTCCTTTTGCCGCAATCTCTTTTACATTATTTCCTTCATTTTTACATTTTTGGTTTTTACATTTTTGTTTTTGATTTTCTGTGTCCCGCCAGGTGAGTCGCGACGTTGAGACGCACTGCGCCCTGGCTGAGGCGACCACTCGGATTCACCACCTCGAGGAGCGGATCAGCAAGATGAGGCACGACGAGCTCATCACGCAGGTGGGCGGTTAGCGGTTGGCGGTTGAGTAGTTGGCGGTTGCGGGCGGTTGGTGGTTGGGGAGCGGACAGATTTGGGGGGTGGGGACGTGCGCGGGGCGTTGTGGTGTGTGGGGCCTCGCGGCTCAACTCACCCACGTCGCCCGACACTTGACTAATCGTGTCGCGCTATCGGCACGGGGGGCCCGCCTGGCTCGTGTCTCCCCCTCGCTGTGACCCGTCCGCCTCCCAGGGTGGCTATCCTCGAAAGGCTCAGGGTAACGCATTGTACGACATGTCCTGCACTAGGGAATCGGAATTGCTCAGGGCCTCCGGGCTGTCTAGATAATTGACGTGGCGAAATAACACTTCTTGGTATTGGACGTATTTTGCCCCCTCCCTCCCTCCCTCTTCCCTCCGCGCGCCCACCCGCCCTGCATCCGCCCATCCATCCGGACCGGCCCGGCCCAATCTCGAGCCCGCAGCTGTTCTTCCGCATGAATGAGATGGTGGGTGCGCGCAGCGGAGACGTGGTGCTGTGTGTGTTTGTGATGTGCTCGGATTTGGAATTGGGGGTATTGGGGGCGCGCAGGCGCTGCGATTGGTCTCCTAACGGTCCATCGGCGCTGAGGATCACAGCGAAACAGCCCGGTCTCACGTCCGTCTAGCTGTCGCAGCTGCCACTGCCGCCTCTTCGCCCTGCTGCCCGGCCCGAATCTGAGTCTGTGGCACTGACTGAGAGCTCACAGGATGTCGGTCGTATTCGCGTCCGGAGCGCGAGCACCACCAGCACGTCGCTCCCTGCCTCGCATGCCGAGTCCCCTCCCCTCCCCTCCCCTCTCCTCGGACCCTCCCCGCCCCGATTCTGCTTCCGCCACATCGCCGCCGTCTCCTTCAGTTGCTGCTGTTGCCCCCGACTTCCAAACCCCGCTGCGGTTCGTCTCATTTCCCCGCCCGCCCGCCCGCCCTGGTGCGCCAACAACGTCCGCAGTGACTCATTGTTTTATAAAGGAGCATATCACTCCCTGACCCCTCCCCTCCCTCCCCTCCCCTCCCCGGCTTTTTGTTTCTTTCTTGCAAATTCACTCTTCAAACTCCCCTCCCTCCCCTTCCCTCCCTCCCCGGCGGTCCGCCACTCCCCCCCCTCTCGTTACGCCCCGCCGCAGGACGACATGCTGAGTATGGTCCAACAATCCGCCAGCGCCCAGACCCAGGCTCACAGCGCGGTGTGGCGGGCGGCCCAGGCGGACAAGGACTACCTGCGAGCCAAGATAGGGGCGCTGAGGCGGCACGCGGCGGCGGTGGGCGACGCGCTGCGGGCCAAGATCGCGGAGGCCAAGGTGCGGTGTGATGCGGTGCTGGGAGTGGTGCTGGGAGCGGTGTGTCGTGTGGATGTGTGTCGTGTGTGAGCCGGGTCTTCCGGGCCTGGCACTGGGCAGGGGACGCTGCTGCTGCAGCTGCTGCTGTGGGTGCGTTGTCTCGGCCAGTATTATAACACACGCTCACGTCGGTTGGTGAGAGCAAATGCACCACGACACGACACGACACGATACGATGTGATACTGGGCCGCTTGTGCGTGTGCCGCGTGTGCCGTACAGGCCAATGCGATGGCCGCCAACGCGTCGGACAGCGGCCGCGATTCGAGCGGCGGCGGCGGCGGCGGCGACCTGAACCAATCGCTGTGGGGTGTTGAGCGGCGGGTTGAGGCGGTGGACTCCGTCATCCGGTACCTGGATCAGAAGGAGGCCACCAACGAACTGACGTACGAGGAGTACGAGGTACGGTGCCGTACGAAAGTGTGTGTACGGCAGCCATGCGCCCCCCGTGCATGCCCTTGTTCGTTCGTGGCTCTCGGATCCCATCCTGAGGTCACAACATACATGCAGGGAGTATTCCCGTCCCGTTCATAATGAACGCCGCCATAAACCTCCAACCGCCAACCACCAACCGTCAACCACCGTACAGATCATCCTGGAGGCGCTCCTGGAGGGCTCCAGCGGCCACGTGCCCGAGGCCACCACTGCCGTACTGAAGCAGGAGAAGGGCGGGCTGGATGCCCTCAAGGCTGCCTTCGAGCGCCACGCCAGCCAGTCGTACGACCACGTGCTGGCGGCGGGCGGCGACGGCGCCTCCGCCAGCATCGGCGCCGTCACGCGGGCGCAGGCGCGGAAGGAGAGCTCGCGGCGGCACTTCGAGGTGGGTCGGTCCACCTGGCGCGTCGCGTATGGGGCAATATAGATGTCTGGATGGGGAAGTAAGGATGACAGGAAGAGGGGGAGAGGGGAACAGAACAACGCAATGGGGGGTGGGAGATAAAAGTCCAACGGAGGAGGGGAGGGAGGGGAGGGGAGGGGGGAAGTATTCACAAACGCACGCAACATGTCCTGGACTGCCTTAGCTCTGTACCAACCTCGCTCCCCGCGATTCCCCTCGCCCGCCCCGCCCGCCCGTCTCCCGCCCGTCTCCCGCCCCTGCGCTCCAGAACCGCTTCATGGACATCTTCCACAAGCACGGCGCCCACCACGGCGCCGCCTTCTCCGCCTCCCTCAGCGAGGCGCTTCATTCGCTGCCTGAGCGCTGCGTGCGCGATCTGGACGCGCTGGGTTGGCTGCGTGTGCTGGGCTGGCTGCTGCTGGGGGCGCAGTTCGCGGGGGGGTATGCGGCGCTGACCGCCTTCGTGCTGGTGGCCAAGAAGGACGACTGACGCCTTTAAATAAAGCGAAGAAAATATCTTCTACAAACGGACATCTGGGAAGGAGTTTGTTTTGTTTGTCATGAAAAAAATCTTGGGAAGATACCCCGAAAAAAAAGGAATTTGGACGGGAGGAACCAGGAAGGCAGGGGGTCGGGGCTCGGGGGGGTCAGAGGGGGGCGGAGCGCTGAATGGTCTGCGGAGGGGCGCTGAGGGGCGGGTGTGCGGGGGTTTGGAGCCGGGCTGAAGGAGGGCTGTGGACAGGGAAGAGGGGAGCTCTGCAGATTGGACTGAAGGGGAAGAGCCGGGGCGTTTCGGCGCGTTTCGCCGGGATGAAGGTGAGGATGAAGATGTAACGGGGCTGAGTTGAGGGCTGCTCTGGGGTCGTTTGGTTCGTGAAAGGAAGATAATAAGTGCGGTAGGTAAGGGCGGCGTTTGGATTTGGGTTGCTGGTGGGTGTTGGGTGAATTGAGTTGTGGAGGGAACGACTGGGAGGTGGGGGGGAAGCGCGGCGGAAGGGGCCTCCCCGCCCCCTCAAGTGTGTGTGTGTGTGTGTGTGTGTGTCCCAACGTGACCCAAATTGGCCATCATCGCCATTTCGCGTGTTCTCTTTTCTTCCTCCTCACTCGTCATGAGCCTCAAAGTTTGTCGGCATGCGGAAGTTCGGCAAACGGCCCAGTAATTGACGGATGGGGATACGCGGGTACGCTGGCGCAACGGACGGTGATTCTGGGTTTTCTTCTTTTTCGGGGATGCCGCACTTGCGTCCTTGTCGGACGTTAATGGCGGGGGCGAAACCATCCGCTGTCGGAACGAACCATGTGCCTACCCCAGACCGGATATATCGCTGCATCCAGTAAGCCGTTTCACATGCGCCAAATACAAACAAGGCGCAACGGCAATGCGGCACACTTTCGACGAGGCATCACCGTAACGTAGGATCAGTCCGCCGGCTGCTGGCGAAGTCGGCTCCACGCAGAACGGCTGACCACATAATGCTGCGTATTGCGCAAATGGTGCAAATACGAGGATGATGGGAGTGTCTCGGCCACAGGAAGGGAAAAGAGTGACGATGAAAGACCTTACATGTCTCTTCCGCAAGGCCAGGTCTATAACCTAACGAAAGGGGCCTACTAGTTGCTCACAGGCGACTGCCTGAGAGCAAAACGAGGCAAGGCAACAAGCCAAAGACTCGACTAAAATACGCAAAACACCTGTACGACATCCTACCCCCGAGATCTTCACGTAAGCTATACTACGTTACGAACTCGAAAGCAAACAACCTCGACTGACGTAGAACAAACATATCTACGTCAAACCGCAATATCCAGAAATATGACGGTAAACTGACGGTGACGGTAAACTGACCCGACACGCGCCGCAGCTGAACTGGGTACGGCGCGTAAGACCTGGAGTAAAAATGTGGCCGTTGTGACCCGTGGGTCTCTTGCGCTTGCGTATCGCCGGCGTCGCCAGCGGCAAGACGCAGCCGCTCGCACAGCATGTTGTAACTCGGCAGAGGTCGAGAATACCCCCCGCCCCGAGAAGGACGCATCGAATAGTCAAGGGCTACAGGGCTGAAATCTTCGGTGTGGAGGGCGGATGGCAAAGCGTATTACGTAAGGTAACGGTAGAAGAGTATGGTTGAGATGCCAAGAAGACGAAGGGGAGAAACGGTGTCAGACTTAATCGATGGAATCGGGGAGAAGGGTGGAGCCTGCTACACCAGTACGGGTCGGGGAGGGTCGGGGCATTCGTATGGCAGCGACGAATGCAGCCGCTGCGGGCTGTGCTCCTGCGCACCCGCCGGTCACGCACGCGCTTCGTGTGGTGTAAAGATATGAGAAGCTGTACACCACCGGGTGGGAGCACAACGGCGGGATGTCGATGAAGGTCGATGTTACGCCCCAATGGCACAGCAGCCGTGGATGTCGTGAATTGGCAAGTCGTTCCATTCGCAGCAGATTTGGTTGTTACCATGTGACACACATAGCTAGAGGCGTTTGTGAAGCGCGGAAGAAAGAGTGGTGTTCGTATATCGAGCAAACTGCTCGCGGGTGCCATCTTCGTCGCATGTCGCTCCTTTCGTGTCGTTATTGTTGTGTAACATATATGACTCCTACAGCGTGGAAATGCGCGCAGGAACCTGAAGCCGGGCCGGTTCGCCGCAAAGATCCTCGCGAATGCCGACTTCCTTGTGCAAGCACACACGCAGCCAGGAACTTTCAAGAAATATCTTAAATGATAACAAATGTTTTGGGTGAGCGCGAAACTACGAGGGGTAGCCGTCATGCCGAGTTACACTTTAAACGGGCACCGCCTGCCAGCGGTCACCGCAGCCTTTATCGCGTAGCATACAGTCAATTAGAGGAAATAAATTCATATTCATTAGAGCTGGCCTGGGGCCGACCTGTCGAAATGTTTGCCGATCGCAGGTAGGCATTCAGGTACAGGGGGACCGGGGAGTATAGGCCTAAACAGGCAGGGTCATACCTACCGCCAGGGGGCGTCCGCCCCCCGCCCCCTTCCCTTTTTGACGCCGCTGCACGGTGGGTGCTCCGCTCAGAAAGCCGCAAACATGCGGTGACCGTGGTATGGTTTAGGCCCGTACACTGACACGGGGCAACCGGACTGTACGGCCATGACCTGAACGACGAGCATCTCAGGAGTCAGGTCCCACTCACTGCTGCAAAAAGTGTTTTCCTCCATCCATCTGGTACAGCCGTTGCACATCTTCTAGGAACCAGCACCGCACATCGACACTTCATATTACCGGTACGCTCTGCTATCTAATCTGAGGCAAGATTACCGGTAACTTGGCAAGAGTAACGCGCATGTCGCACTAGCGCTCACGCTCACGCTTGCCGTACATCGAATCCGCCGGCGCTGCGCTTGCTGTCGGCCCTCCTCACGTTCCCGCTCTGTGCAACCGCGCGCATGACCACCGCTGTCGTTGCTCATGGCGTCATGGGCTCACGCTGTCCCACTCCTTATTACCACTCTTTGCCTCCCTACGGTACTCTGGGATCGCCCTGACCGCCGGTCCATCAACGCTTGTGGGCAAACCAGGGACCCCGGCGCTATCGGGCTCCCTATCTGGCCCTTCATCCAACCGTCTATAGGTTCCTGCTTTACTGTGGTGGGCTAGAAGCTGCCTCATCCTGAACCCGTACACTCGTATCGGGCCCCGCGCTCCAGCAAAACTGCATAAAGGGATTACCGTAAAGGCCCGTCCAGATCCAGATGCAGCGAAGCAGCAATCATCTCCCTCCCGGTACAAAAAAACATTCTTCGTCAAAAATCTATTATCCGTTTTCAAATTCAACTCGGTGAGCCAGACCTGCAACTTGTGCTTCGAAAGTGACCGCTCGCGTCCGACCGGTGGGAACGAATGTTTGCAAACCAACCGGCGCGCCCTTCGCCTGCAGATATCCAACCGCTTCTCAACCCTCAGCGGTTACTTCATTGCTTGCCCAAGCAAGCACAACGTAAGTTCTTACGTATTGCACAGCGAAGATGCGGGCCTAAGCGCCCAAGGCAACGCTTCCGTCTCAGCGATCAGAACAGATCAGAACATCAGATACAACCCAGCCCCGCGCGTGCAAACCATACTCAAAGTCATCTGGCCACGCGGATCACTGAACAACATCTGCCGCCGGCAGATATTCAGCGCCATGAGTGGAAACATGATTTTTTCTAGCATAAACTTTATTGCTGTTGAGGACGGGTTCCACTGCGTTCCTTTCGTCACTGAAAAGTTTGCGGTTTCGAACTGTCCCTAACTGTCGGACAAAATGGCCAACTGCTTCGCCCGCTCTGCGTCGTTGTCATAGGCCTGTTTACTATAGATCCAAAAATATGATAAAAAGCGATGTTCTAACAGTTCGGAGTGCGGCGCCCAATCGCCTTCCCACGAAACCGTGTGGGCGGACGTACACGGGCGCACAGCGCCTTCCCTCGTTCCCATCTCCCAGCACAATACGCCACAGTCAGTTGCTTCACCAGATACATATAACGAACCAGCTGAAACTAGGATAACGCGACCCATTCAGCTCACGGGGGCGCAGTCTTCAGAACGGTTGGTTGATGTACAGGACGCGCAAACACTCGCAAACCTGCTAAACTAATTCTCTCGCCCGTCACAACAACCGCCAAGAATTCCGAAATAATCGATGTTTTTTCTGCATAATCGCAACTTTTGTTACTCAACTAGTTTTGTAAGATCTCGCGTTGTAGGATACGTGTACAGGCGTGTACGAGCTCTCTGAAGCTTGTAACATCCATAGGCATCCATCCATCCATCCATCCAAGCGGTTTGCATCGCTCTAGGGCGCCATACCTTCTGGGCCGGCCCATCCGTGCTTTTATGAAGCCTGGTGTCGCTGTGTCAGCTCTTCAGCGGGGTACTCAACTGGCGTGCTAAACAGGCAAGCGGCAACATGAACCAACCTCCAGGGCTGTGGCCCTAACACTTGATCCGAATGTTAAGCGCCTCGTTTCATGTGCTTGCAGGTCAGCTTAGAAACTCGCCGTCCCCCGCGCCCCGTCGCTTGCCTCGACTCCGCTGCCGCTTGCCGCGGCCACAGAGCTTCTGTCAGGATGCTGCTGCCGGGCAGGATCGCCTGGACGCTGCTCGCGGTTGCTTGGGTTGCAACAGGTACGGCGGCTTTATCGCTGCGCAAGACGAATAAACAGCTGCGAAACGCCGAGGATGTGACCCTACCATATCCTCCATATGAGTTCTTCAAACGTTATCATCAGTTGGCAGTGGTTCATAGATAGAGGACCCAGATGGAGGATCTCCGACACTCCGAGAGTCCGAGAGTGCATGCCGCACACCTGCTGCCCCACTGTAGATAGCCGCAGCAGCCGAACGACGCCCCAAGTTTGGCACTACTACGGGACCGTGTGTTGCTGTGTCGGTGCTGTGTCGGAGCCGACCATCGAGGCCGGTCGCCTTGACGACACAAATGAACACAAGTCGCATACATGCGCAAGGGCGTGACGGACGTGGCGGATTGCAGTGGTGGACACGTGCGGACCGACTCAACATAATGACATGTGCCAGAAGCAAAAGCACCAGCGGCAGCGGCAGTGGCAGTAGTGGTGGTAGAAGTGGTAGAAGTGGGGTCCAACTGTGCAGCGGTTCATTCAGTGGCCGAAGGGGTGCAGTGAGGTTTTTCAAACCGAACGGGACAAAGGTGTGTCGCCACCAACTTACAGAACAGGACCCAGAGGACGCTCTGCGCGTCCGCTTGCTCCCTGACCCCGACCTCTCCCTCCCCCAAACCTCTCCTTCCTTTACCCCCTTCAAGGCTCCTTTTCGGCCGCCCGCATGTACGGTATTTCCCACCATCCTTTCAAACCCTTCATGTTCCGTCCGTCCGTGCACACGTCATGTTACGCCGTACAGCAACGTCGGTGTCCGCCACCAACAGCCGCTCCGAAACCGTCCTGATCTCCTGGAGGCCGGACGCGACAAACGGTCTCACGGGTCAATCGGATGGCACCTCGCTACTGAGCTGGTGGCTGGGCTTCGGCACGGCGAATATCACGGAGAGCGGCTCCGGAACCACTTTTTCCCAGAATCCGTACACGTGAGTGGCTCGGTGCTCTGGCTGGGGCATGTCCTCTTGTCCAGGTTCTCCTGGTCTGGGCTGGGCTGTCTGTGTGTGTGTGTGTGTGTGTGTCGTACGCCCCGCCCCTTGTCAATGCACGTCGCCTAACATACGATACTTTTCACCGAGTGGTCCGCTACGCGCAATGGCGCACGACACTTAGACGATGTGGCTTACTACCCACGCACGCCCCACGGCACGCCCCACGGCACGCCACACACACGCCCCCCACCATGTTACACACTCCCTAGGGCGGCACACTTCACACGAATACGCTTCACGATCGTGGTGACCTTGGAGACATGACTAAACACTTGAGACTGGAGACATATCTTGATTATCCATAACATAATAAACGCGTATGACATGATGTCACTCTATCACTGGATGGGTGGCGGATGGCGGTCAAGCAAGCGCGTGTGAGGCAAGTGTGGTGTTGTGTCCCCCCTGGCCCCCGCAGCGCCACCCTGCCGCCCGGCCCTGCCACGCCCACCTCAGCACCCGGGACGCTCGACCACGTCAAGTTCCTGGCCCTCACCGCCCCGATCAACATCAGCGCCGGACGCAAGTTGGTCTTCTCGGCGCGTGTCGGCGCACAGGTAATCGTGTGCGCGTGTGTGTGTGCGTCCGTGTGCGTGTGCGTGCGTATCTGTGGAAGTATGTATATTAGATATTATGTTTGCATATGTATATATGTACGGGGCAAAAAGCGCAATGTCTGCGCGTTCCGTACGACAAACCCCACAGGCCGCCATCCCCGCCAAGCTGCCGTACAAGGTGTACAACGCCCAAGACGATCTTCGCCTGGGCTCCTGCAGCCTGGTAGGAGGGCTGTCGTACCTTACTGGGTGGAGGGGGGAGGGTGACCCGGGGTACAGCAACGAGTACGGACGCGGGTACGGCTCAGGTATGTGTGCAGCAGGGGCGCGGACGCGCGGTTGTAGGTACGGTACGGGTTGGGTTTGGGGTCAGGCACGTGTACTGGGGGAGGGGAGGGGAGAGGGGGCCGCGGAAGGGGGCAAAGCTTCCCCCAGTGGGGAGAGACGAGGTGGGCACGAGCCCCAGCTCCTCCCAATAAGGGGCGTTTGCCTTTGCCGTGAGCCTGACGCCAAATAACATAAGGCGATGGGGGAGATGGGGAGCAGATGGGTAGATGCGGCCGTACAGGCGGTCGGTACCTGGGATGGGGAAAAGAGAGGGGGCCGAAGGGGGCCGAAGGGGGCTGGAAGGAGACCCCAAGAGTGGGAATGCCCCGACCCCCGAGAGTGTGGCGGTTTCCTCGATGATATACAACTGCTGCTGCTGAGCTGCTGAGCTGCTGAGCTGCTGAGCTGTTAAGCTGTTCAGCTGTTCAGCTGTTGAGCTGCTGAACTGCTGAGCTGTTAACCTTTTAAGCTGTTGAGCTGTTGAGCTGCTGAGAGCTGTTGAGCTGCTGAGCTGCTGAGCTGCTGAGCTGCTGAGCTGCTGAGCTGCTGAGCTGCTGAGCTGTTAAGCTGGTGAGCTGCTGAGCTGTTGAGCTGTTGAGAGCTGCTGAGCTGCTGAGCTGCTGACTACTCCCGCTGTTATCGTCGTCCGCAGAACTTTATTGACTTCAGTATCATGCTTGTGGCCGACACGTTCCTGACAAACACGGGCATGTGAGTACGGCACCGTACCGCGACTCGTACGACCAAGAACTTCCCACCACTGCCACCACCACCACCACAACCATGCGTCCGAACTTGGAAGGGCGTCCTATCTGTCCCTCTTGCGCGTGCGTGTGTGTACTAGCTGGTTCCTGAATATGGCGCCTCGAGAGTGGCAGTGAGCCATTGCACCCTGGCGGAGGGCGGATGGCGGAGGAAGGCAAGGCGTGAGGGAGCGGCTGAAGCCCCCGTGTCGCAATACTCCCGCCCCGCCCCTCCCGCTCCCGCCCCTATCCCGCTCCCCGCCTCACCCAGCCGATTTCACCCCGCCACGTCCCCTCCCCTGTCCCCTCCCTCGGGGGCCCTCGGGCCGCCCTTCACCCCTCGCTCGCCCCTCTCTCCGCTCGCCCTCCATTTGCCAGTTGGGCCCTATACGAGCGCCTTCCGTTCGCCCGCACCGCCACATACGACTACGCGGCGTTCACGTATGTACGGCGCATCGGCAGCCGGACGAGCAGCTCCCAGGTGCACGATCTACAGGTGGGCCGCACCCCTCAGCCCCCAACCCCCCACCGCACAGCGTTCCGCCACCCAACGAATACCGTATCCACCAACGGCCCCGGCCCCGGCCATTGACCTGCCCCCTTCCGGATTCGGGCCCTATGCCGTCAACTCAGCGATCCGCTTCCATCCGGACGCAGATCAAATACAACGCGGCACGGAGCGAGCTGCAGTGGTGGGTTGACGGGAAGATGAAACACAAGGTGGGGCGCCTGGGCTACCGTCCCAGCGGCATGCGGGCCCTGATGGACCTGGGGGGCGAGGAGGAGCTGGTGGCGCCATCGTCGTTCTCACTGGGTGAGTGGATTAGGTACGCGCGCGCGTGTGTGTTGTGTTTGGTTGGTTGGTTGGCTGGTTGGTTGGTTGGTTGGTTGGTTGGTTGGTTGGTTGGTTGGTTGGTTGGTTGGTTGTTACAGTGGGCTCCAGACTCATGAAGAGTAGAGCAATATATGTGTGTGTGTGCATTTGCGTGTGCCCAGCGGTGCTGTGTGTTGCGCATGCATGCAAACCAACACCGCAGCGCGACCCCACCGTCATACACCCCACCATGCCGCACCGGGGCACCGCACTCCCTGTCTCTCACCCCGCCCTGCATTCCTTCCTTCCCTTCCCTTCCCTTCCCCACGTGCGCACCGCCGCTGTGCGGTCGGGAAGGCTTCGGTTGCTTCACACTTCTCGACGGGGCGGAGCCCGGCGGCCCCGCCGTGCCTACCGCCGCCACGACCGGTCTGCTGAACCTCAACCCCACCGCACCCGACTCGCCGCGAGAGGTGTACCGGGTGCCTAGGAGCTGGCAGGCGGACACGCGCGGCAACAGCAGCAGCGCCGCTGCTGCCGCCGGCGATGTAGGGCTGCGACTGTTTGGGCAGGGCGCGTCGATGAGCCTGTCTGCGTTCAAGGTGTCGTACCAATGAAGAATTGGGATGCATGGATGGATGGATGGACGAATAATGAGGTGTAAAATTAAATCATACAATTATATTTGGTGTATGGCTGGGTTTATTACTGCTGATGACGGGCATCGCGCGAGCGACTGTGCACGGCTTGTGGCCGTGGCGTGAATTGCGCCTTGACGGTTGTTTTCCTAGGTTTTTACTTTTGGGCGTGTCTTCGTGGCATGCCGCGGCGACTAGATCCCTTTTTGCTCTGGCTCGATTATTGTGATGTACATGAGCGATGTTTGCAAGCTTGGGCTGCCAGCTTACAGTACATGCTGGTACATGTGTGAAACTCTACCTGAATGTCTCCTTGACCTAAGTCTCGTCGTTAAATTTCAATCCTTTTGACATCGCTGGTATGACGATACTCCTCACCGGGTGATCTAGCTGGCTGGCAGGATTGCATATCCGGACGACGGCTGTTGGGCCGCGCACGACAGCACGCGGTCGGGACTGTACCGCAACTTGGGAATGGGACCGGCCCAGTCCCAACGGCGGTTGCACCACTATGCAGCGTTGCTGAGCCATCGTACGTGCGATGGCAAGCGACCTGGTTTAAGTTGGAGGTTTAAGTTGAAGGTTGGAGTTGTGGCAGGTCTATAATCTTCTGAGTCACGCTGGTGTGTCCTTTCTTTGTTGTCGCTGGGGTTTACTTGTTGCCGGCTTATAGGCTTCAAAAGGGAAATGGTTGGCGGTGTCGTGGGCGTTTTGCTCAGCGCGACGTACACAGTGCAACAGTCCGCCACCGGTGTGTCTGGTACAGTAGTTCGGTGTGCACGGGTACAGTTGCGTGTGTGTACATACACTGGTACGGTGTGTGCGGTATGGCTGTTTTGGCGGGTTCCGGAGCAGCCGACGAGGGCTGCGAAGGGTAGCTACGCCAAACTGTAACATGGGTCACGCGAAGACGCATCAACTTCAGAAGTTCGGATACTTTTCGCGACACTGTACGGTTTTTCCGTATCTATGTTAATCCAGAACATGTCACATCGCTGGCTAGGCTCACACAGCCGCACTTGTCTCACGAGCCCTGCAGGTTGTCGGGGTTGGGTGCAGCAGCAGCCGCACCGCTGCAAAGAGGCCGCGCCGCAAGAGTCTCCAGCCAAGAGCCCTCCCAAGTCCACCCAAACCCTCCTCGAGACCAGACCAGACCAGACCAGCCAAGCCCAGACTCCTGAATCCCCCCCACCACAACCCACTTCTCCATATCTGCGGTCACTCCGATACCAGCACCCATCCATCCATCCATCCATCCATCCATCCATCCATCCGAACGATCGCGTCGCAGAGCCCCGCCCAATGACGCTCCTGTGGGTTCCACGGCGGGGGGTTATCCACGGGGGTATAGGCCGGAGCCCGTGAACGGTAACGTATCAGAAGAATCCTTCCCATCTGCAAAGTAAAAACCAACGTGGTAAACGCTGAGGTTGTGCGCCTCTATCCACCCCGGTCGTCCCACGCTCGCGCTCGCGCCACCCGCAGACCCTTCGCCAGGTAGCCGTGCACCCAACGCGCGCACGACAACATTCACTACCGTACGCTTCGCCGCCACACCCACCGTATCCGCACACTGCCCCCGCTGTGCAGGACACAGCTTCCGCAAGGCCCACCCACAAAGCACATCATCATCTTTTACCTACTCAAACAAAGCAGTAATAACCTCACAGCAGAGCAGTGACCAATGCCGCCCCCGAGTCATCCGGCAGCATCGCTGCCCTCCCCTCCCCTCCCCTCCGAGGAAGGGGTTGCCGGGACACGGCACGCGCCCCGCACTTACATCGCCGCAGCCCTCCGCCCCGGGCCCCGCGCATACCGCTTAAGCGTTTTCGCAGCATCGAATAACAACACCACAAACCATTGACAATAACAATGATAATAAGCAGCTTTTGCGCCCGCCCGCCGCGGAGGGGCGGGTATCACCGCGCGGCGGGCCGGCGGCTCGCTCTTCCATGGGCGCGCCCTCCTTCTTCGCCCTCCTCCGTCCTCCCCCCAGTGAGGTGAGGCGAGGTGATATGAGGTGATATGAGGTGAGGTGAGGTGAGCACAAGAACGGCCGGGGCCCCATCTCGCCGATGGGGAGGCCTCAACGCATGCCGCCTTATTCCCGCGTCGTGGCCGCGACGGGTTTCTGAACCCCCCTCTTTCCCCCCCGCCCGCAAGCCCCCCTCAAAGGTTCGCTCGTTCCTTTCTTTGTCTGGGACACTGGCGACTCTTGCTCATTGCGCCATGATTGCGCTCTTCTTTTTCCCCCCTGATGGGGTCGCATGGCCCCTGCAGTGCACGGAAGCCCAGTTGGCCCTACTCCTGACTCTCGGCCCTTCCCCTGCCGAGGAAGAGCCCCTCCCCCCCTCCAACTGTGATAACCGCACAAGGAGAGACAGAACCTCCGGCACCTACGGCAGCCGCAGCATACCTATACCCGTATGCCTCCCAGCAATCCCGCAACGACTGCGTCCGTTCGCCTGCTCCGAACCCCAAAACCCCCCATCCGCCTGCCCCATGAATGTGTTTGCATGCACGACACGCAAAGAGGGGCACGCGCGCTCTTGGAACACCGAGGAAACGGGCATCGGGTTTTTTGGAGGTCCCTTTCCTTTATTCGCCTTGTCCCGATTGGGTCAAAAGCCCAGCAATCCACCAACCAACAGCATTACCGACTGGGCCCAAGGCCCCAACAGAACCCGACATTCGCCGCTTTGGTGAATGAGGCAGCAGCAAAGGGCAGAGGTGCGCGCGCATGCGTCCTCGCGAGGAGGACCCTGCAGGACCCTGCACAGAAACAGAACTCACATCCAAAACAGAACTCACAGAACTCACACATACATACCCACATACTTGCAGAAATGCAGGACACCAGAACCACCGGGGGCGCATACACGCAAACATACGTACACCGGTGTGCATACCGCAAGTGTGTGTATGTGTGTGTACGGTACACACAACCACACATGCTTGGCCATGTGGGACCATGCGCCTTGCGCAGCTCGCCGGTCACACCCCCACCTCCCACTTCCCACGACGTCACACACGTCACACACGCGCCACGTCGCACCCCGCACGCCGCCGCAACCCCCCGGCTACTACCCCATCGCAGGGCTGGCTGCCAGTGTCATCTCAGGGCGTCCCATCCCATCCCGTCCCGTCCCGTCCGGGCGCAGACCAATGCACACCATGCAACGCAACGTCATGCAACGCCATGCCATGCCATGCAATGCGGTGCGGTGCGGGTGCGATGCAACATACCCACCCACCCACCCGCACGCACGCACGCACGCACGCAGTGGTGGACACGCGGATGCAAAAAGACACGCAGCCGGTCCCCAGTCGGCCCCCCCGGGCAAGAGAGGTGAGAAGGAAGGAAGGAGCGCAGCCAAGCCACATCCGCTGGCGACATGCCCCGCGACCCCGCCCCCGGCCCCCCGGGCAGGAGATAGCCCCGACCAGCCGGTCACTGACCCCGCGGCTAACGCGCCCTGTTCCTCGCGCCGCGCCAGGGTTAGTTGGTAGAGCATCCCCGGGCGGCACCACCGGCGGGCGTTAGCCAGGGATGAGACACCTCGAATGCGGCGGCGGCGGCGGCGGCGCCACAGCTCAGTACGGCAACGGTACGGACGGCATGCTCAGGTCCAATACCATCGACACGCGCCGCCGCCGCCACGTCTCCGGACCCCGCCCGCCGGCGCCGCCGCCACCGCCGCGCGTCCAGGGCACCGCCGCCGCCGCCGAGCCCGCCGCCGAGCCGGCGGCGGCGGTGGCGGCAATGCCCCCCGCAGCACGCACCATTTCATGCGGCGGCCGCGGGACGAGCCGCGCCTCCGACGCCGCCGAGGCTGCTGCTGCAGCGGCGGCGGCCGGGCGCCCTGGGTTGTACGGCACCCGAGGCCCCGCCGCCGTCACCGCCGCTACGCCCTGCTCCACCGCCGCCGCCGCCGCCAGCGCGCGAGCCCGACATGCGGCGCACGTGCACCTGCCGCATGTGACGCACAGCGCCGGTGCAGGGCAGGCGCCGCCGCCGCCGCTGCCGCCAGCTGATGATGATGCTGGTGCCGCACCCGCCGCCGCCACCACCGGCGACAGAGGCCACGGCGCGACGTCCCCCGCGCCGCCGGGCAGCTGCGTCAGTGACCGGGCCACCGGTGCGCTTGTCCGCACGCGCAGCTTGGAGACGCGGTCCGGCAGGGGCAGTGAGATCAGGCCGTCGGAGACCGGGGCGCCGCTGATCTCGCCGCCCATGACCAAGCACGCAGCGGTTGCGGCGGCAGCGGCGGCGGCGGCCGGGGAGGTGGCCGGCGGGGGCGCAGGCTCGGGAGCGACGCCGCTGATGCGGCCGTGGAAGGCCGCCGCTGCGAAGCTCGGAAGCGGCAGCAGCTGCTGGGGATGATGGCGAGGCGGTGGCGGTGGCGGCGGGGGGCCGTCCGAGGACGCGGCGGCGGCGGAAACGGCGGCGGAGGCGAAGGGGCTGTCGCTCTGGGACGCAGCTGCAGCCGCGGGGCTGGAATCAGCGCGGAGATCCAGTTCGAGATTAGGCATGCCCCCTAGCTGATGCTGATGCTGCTGTTGCAGGCGGCGCTGGAGGTCCCCGTCGGACGGAGAGCGGCTTCGGGCGGTGAACGCGGCAGTCGCGCCGCCGGAGTCGTCGCCTAGACAGCGGCTGTCCGGTTCGACGCCGCTGCCGCTGGCGGTGCCCTCCTCCCGCACGCGCGGGAGCGACGGCGCCGCCGCCACCGCCAGCGGAAGCGACGGCCGCTGCCCCAGGTGCAACGCGCTGCGAGAGCGCGAAACGCCGCGAGGCCGCCGTACCAGCGCCGCCGCCACCGCCGCCGCCGCCGGGCCGGCGGCGGCGGCGGCGCCGCCGCCGCCGCTGATCAGGCCGTGCACGGTTGACCCACGACGAAGCGAATGAAGAGCACTGCCGGCGGGGGGCGCGGACACGCGGCCATCGGGCGCAATAGGCGGCACTAGCGTGGACCCGCCGGCGACGGTCGCGGTCGCCGCCAGGGCATGGCGGGCCGCAGCGGCGGCGGCGCCGCCGCCGCCGCCGTCGATGCTGCTGCGTATGGCGCTTTCCTCCGGCACGAGCGGCAGCACGTGCGACGAGCGGGTCCGAATCATCGCGGGTGCGGCGGGGCGTACCGCAGCCGCGATCGCGTGGTAGGGGCTGCCGCTGCTGATGCCGCCGCCGCCGCCGCCGATGGTGCCGACGGCGCCGTCGCCGCCGCCGGCGGAGCCGAGCCTGGGGCTGCTGAAGAGGAAACCCCCGTGGCTGATGCCGCCGCCGCCGCCACCGCCACTGCTGGCGCTGCGGACGAAGCGGGAAGTCGACGCGGCGCTGGCCGCTGCGGTGCCCGTTGCCTGGAGTTGGTGCTGCGACGGCGGGTGTCCAGGGAAGCCCCCATCAGAGACCGCCGCCGCCGCCGCCGCCGAAGCAGCAGCAGCTGCCGGCGCTGCCGATGGCGGCGGCGTTGGCAACGACTGCGCTGTCGGCAGTTGCGGGGCCGAGACCGAGTGCGGCCCAGACGAGTGCGGCGCGGCCACCGCCGGCACGCCGCCGGCGTCGACAATTGCGTAAGCCGAGGGCGTGTGCGCAATGACGGACAGAAGGCATGGCGCAACCTCCCCGTCAACGTCGGCGCAGGCGTCAGCGTCGCCATCGGCGGCAGCGGCGACCTCCGTCGTCGCCACCCCTGATTCCGATCTGCCGCCCACGCAGGCGGCGGCGGCGGCGCCGCCGCCGCCGCTGCTGCTGTGGCCCGACCCGCTGGCGGCGCCGTCCTCCGACAGGGACGCGCGGCGGCTGGCGCGCCGATTCCGGACGTTGGCGGCCGCCGCCGCGTCCGCCACTGCCTCGACCCACGGGTCACGCCGCGCCAACGGCCCTCCCTCCGCCGCGAATCGCGAGCGCACCTGGGTTGCGCGCCCGCCTCCACCTGGCCCGCTCAGAACCGGATGCAACAACACCTGCGGCTGCGGCTGCGACTGCGACTGGGCCGACCCGTCGGGTTTATTGCTGCCGTGCGTGAAGGACCGGGACCGCTTCGCGATCGGCCGCGGGGCCGCGGCACGGCCGCCGGGCTCCGTGCCGCCGCCGCCGCCGCCGCTGTCGCTGCCGTCAGCGGACAGGAGCTCCCCCGGCGGCAGATCCTCTGTGTGTCTGGCAGGGCGGAGGGACGCGCTTCCCGCATCGCCGCCGCCGCCACCGCCGCTGGGGTGCAGCAGCAGCGCCGGCGCCGCCGAGGGCACGATCCGCCGCGGCGACGCCGGTCCCCCGCCGCCGCCGCCGCCGCCGCCGCTGAGCGGCCCGCGCGCGTTGCTGGCACTCATGCGGTTGAGGATGCTGGCGGCGGCGGCGGCGGCGCCGGTGGCGCTGCTGCGCCCGGCGGATCCGTACCGCGACATGATCGCCGGCGACGGCGCCGCCAGGGAGTAGTGGAAGGTGGCGCCGTAGTCGTTCAAGGGTGCGCCGGCGCCCCTCTCGCCGTCGGTGAACAGGCGGGAAGGCGACTGCGGCATGACATGGCGAGCCCGAATGGAAAAGGGGAAGTGGACGGAGGGGTGGAAAAGAGGGCACTGGGGCAGGTACGGTAAAACCAAGCCTGGGAGAGAGGGGCCGCCCGCCGCCGCCCGTGCCCCGGACCCCCCCACGCCTCCGAGCCCGCCCCCGACCCTGCCCCGAAACCCAGCCTCGCTTCGGCGCCGGCTACCTTACTGCATTACTGCTGCATCCGTCACTCCCCTTTTCTCAACGACAAAGCCACTTAAGAGTACGATAAGCAACCAAAGGTGGGTCTTCTTACCCAACGGCCGACGGGCCGTACACAGCGCCATCTTTATCATCGCCCACCATCGCCCACCCACACACCCACCATCGCCCACCCACACACCCACCGCGCCCACCCACACACCCACCATCGCCCACCCACACACCCACCGCGCCCACCCACACACCCACCATCGCCCACCCGCCCAGCCACCCCCTCTCTCACCATGCTGGCCAGGTCCCGCTTGCGTCCCTCCCCGGCTCCCAGCCCCAGCCCCAGCTCCAGGGAGGTGGCAATACCCGCCTCCAACCAGGAAGCCAGCAGCGACAGCAGGGAGCCGTCGTCCACCCGGGCCTTATGGGGGTGATGGTAGGGGGGATTTGAAGAGTGAATTTGCAAGAACGAAACAGGGGGGAGGGGGGAGGGGGGGATGGTAGGGGGGAGGGTGGGACGGGGTTGTGGTGATGGCGGGTTACAGAGAGGACATGGGTCCAAGAGAGTGGGTGTTGGTGTTGGTGTTAATGGATGGGAAAATGGAAACGAGAACTCCCGCAGCAGAGGAATGGAGGCGAGCGGCGTTGGTTGGGGAATGGTGGGCGGGAAGGCGGGCGTGAAAGGGCTGTTGAAGTCAGGGAAGTCAAGGGAAGCGGGGGAAGTCCCGAGGAGTGAGGGCCGTGGTGAGGACCAGGCGGGCGACTGAGCCAACAAAGGCGGCGTGGGTGAGCGAGTGAGTGAGTGAGTGAGTGAGTGGGTGAGTGCGTGCGTGCGTGCGTGCATGAGTGCGTGAGTGAGTGCGTGAGTGCGTGAGGGACGCTGGGGGCTTGGGACGCGGAGGGAGGGGAAGAAAGAGTCCAACATGCGGAGGTGGGGTCGGGTGGGGTCGGGTGGGGGTGTCGGAACTGGCGGGCGCCTCTGCCCGGCGCCGCCGCCCCCTCAACCCCCGGTCCCCAACCCAAACCGCCATCACCACCACCAGCCACCACCCCTTTCACCGCCGCCCCCGTCCCCCGCCCCTCGTCCCCCGCCCCCCGCCCCCCGCCCCGCGTTCGCTAACGCTGTCTCATTCTCCGCTGCGAAATTCTCTTTATACCCCGCCCCTCGTCCCCCGTCTGTCCGTCCGCACCTGCACGAGTGCCTTCAGGTTGTCCGGGGCCGCATCCAGCATATCGGGCTGGTTGAGGGTGCGACTCAGCACCGCCACCAACTCGCACCACGAGTAGTCCCGCTCAGCAGCCCTGTCCAGCTTGTGTATCAGCCGATCCCTCACGTACTGCGGCGGAAAGAAAGGAAGCAGCAGCAGCAGGAGCAGCAGAAAGGGGAGGGAGGGGGGTATTCTATCCTTTGTAGCTGCCCCTCCCTCCTAACCCCCTCCCTCCTAACCCCCCACCTCCCACCTAACCCCCTACCTCCTACCCCCTACCTCCTACCCCCCACCTCCCAATCCCCTACCTCCTAACCCCCTACCTCCCACCCCCCCACCTCCCAACCCCCTACCTCCTAACCCCCTACCTCCCCCACCCCACCTCCCACCCCCCCAACCCCCTACCTCCTACCTCCCAACCCCCTACCTCCTACCTCCTACCCCCTACCTCCTAACCCCCCTAACCCCCTACCTTGAGCAAATACCCCACCAGACGCGGCTCCACATTCAGTAGCCGCTCCAGATCGTCCCAGTGCAGTTCCCACAGTCGGCAGTTGTGGTTGGTGCGGAAGGTCCAGGGGCGCACCGCCGCCGCCTCCATGACCCCGCGCAGCAGCACCGTCTCACCCAGCAGACACACGGTGCCGGTGGTGGGGTGCGCGTCGGCCTCCTTGTAGCGCTTGGCCACCACGGTGCCCCACTCCACAAGCCACAGACGGTCGGCGGTGGTGCCCTGGCGGCACAGGTCGTGGTCTGTGGGAGGGAGAGCGGGAGGGAGGGAGGCGGCGGAGGAAAGGGAGGGAGGGAGCGGGGGGAGGTAAGAAAGTTGGGAAGGCAGCTTGTGTGGAGAGGTATACGGTAGCTGACAGGCTAACAGAAAGGAAGGGGGAGTGGCAAGGAGGGAGGCCGCGGGAGGAAGGGAGGAGTGGAAAGGAGGGAGCACGCTCTCCCGCTGCTCGCCCCGCCGCCCAACCCGCCGCATTTCACCCCAACCCGCAGTCTTACCTCTACCCCACCTGTTCGCTCCGCCCCGCCCCGCCCCCCTACTTCACTTTTCACCCCCCCTGCAATGTCCACCCCCACTGCCCCGTGTCCATCTCTTGCCCCTGCTGCCAGTGCCCCTTCCCCCGCTCCGTTGCGTTCCCTCGTCCCGGGCCTATTTCTTTTTCCCCCCGCTCCGCTCCGCTCGGCTCCGCTCGGCTCACTCGCTGGCACGTCCAGAGGCCTGAACAGGGACGCCAGCATGCCCCTCAGCTCGGGATCCAGGCGCGCAAGGAAAGGGATCTGGGGCCCGGCGGCGGGGTTGGGATGGGGGGGTGGGGGGGCAAGGGCGGGCAGGGCGGGGCGGGGCGGGGAGATGTGGGTTGGGTGCGGGGTCGAACCGTCGGGAGGGGTTGAGGGAGTGAGTGGCAAGGCTGCTGGCAGGGACGGGGGGGGCATGGGAAGCATCCCCCCGTTCCCGTTGGGACGCGCGCGGGGGTGTGCGGAGAACAGTGATGCCGAACGTGCAAACCGAGTGAAGGCGGGAAGGTGGGAAGGTGGGAGGGAGGGAGGGAGGGAGGAAGGGGCGGTGGCGAGGAGGAGGCGAAGCGAAAGGAGGCAGGGACGGACCCCAGCAGTCCCAGCCCCAGTCCCAGCCCTACGTTTATCAGCTGCGGCTCCACGATGCACCTCAGGACCTCCCTCCGCAGCGATGTGGGCAGCTCCTCAATGTAGGAGGCCTCCCGATTGAAATCGCGGTTGGCCAGATTGGTGTCCCGGTGGGCCAGATCGCGCTCCACGAAGAACGACTGCGGAGGCACACCGGCAAACCGGGGGCACCGACACACCGGGGGCACACCACCGGGGTACGTGTAGGGTGGGAGAAGGGAGGCCGGGGGGTGAGAGGAGGGCCCGGGGGGGGGCCCTAGCTCCGCTCCCCGGCGCTTCGAATCTCGCCTACTTGACCGACCACCCTCACTTTCCCTCCGCTCGAATCCGCGTCCGCGGGTTGTTCCGCACCGGCTTCGCTTCGCTTCCCTTCTCTTCGCTTGGCTCGACTCTCCACTTCGCTCCTTTCCGCTTGCTGTCTACGGCCCCCACGAGCCCGGTGTCCCCGGGTATTCCAAGCCCATCCCCACTCCCAACGTCCCAAGCCGCGCTAACCCCCCACCCACACGCTGCGGTACCCTACCCACACCCCTACCTGCAGCTCCCGTGTGAGGTTGGGCAGCAGGTGGCGCATCTCCGCCCACTCGGACGCACGGGCCACACTGCGGCGGGAGCGCAGCACAGCCGAGGCGTCGCCGGTGGCCTGAAGTCACACCACACCACAGCACACCACAGGACGGGACGGGATGGGATGGGATGGGGCGAGACGGGATGGGACGGGGCGAGACGGGAAAGAGAATGAGCAGGACGGGACGGGACGGGACAGGGCGTGGGGATCAAGGAGGGGGAGGTCCGGGTTCCGGAGCGCGCGGCGACGTGGAGGTGGTGGTGGTGGTGGTGGTGGGGTAGTGGTGCGCGACGTGTGGCATGTGGCCATGACGCCATGTGGCGGTGAGGCGATGTGAAGCAGGGGTATGTCCGCCTCCCGCGCCGCGGCTGGTCGCTGCGGGTGCAGGGGTCCGGGGGGCTTGAAAGAGCAGGTACCAGCCCTCCACACACACACACACACGCCGACACCCTGCCCGATGGCCCGCCAACGGTGCGCCGAACCCATCCACCCACCCACCCTCATGAGTGCCTCGCCAACGACTCCAACCACCAAACCGCTAAACACCATGCCGTACACGGAGCAGAAGTTGGACACGATCTGATCGCCCAGCTGCCGCGGGGCCTGGCCCTGGCCCGTGGTGGTCAGCTGCGAGGGGGTGGAGTGGGGTGGGGGAGGGGTGGAGTGGTGGAGGTGGTGGAGGTGGGGAGTGAGATGGAGTATCGGTGGAGTATCAGAGTCCGAATAGGTCGCAAGCTGACAGGCGGGACGGGGGAGGGAGGGCAGAGTAGGACGAGTAATCTTGGCTCTATTGTCCCCGTTTTTCTACTCCCCCGTTTTTCTACTCCCCAAGACCCCTACCCCAACTGCCGCCCCCAACGCCCCGGCCACGCGCCCCGTCCCCCGCCCCCCAATCCCCGCCCTCCCCCCTCACCACAGTCAGACACCAGTAGACCGCATGGTACCACATCAGCGGCGGCGACTCCAGCGCTGCGTCCCAGTCGATCCATTTGAGTCCGTCCCACCAGGAGGCGGTGCGCTGCACCTCCCCGTAGTAGGTGGCCAGTAGGACCATGAGGGAGGCGCACAGGTTGACAACCACCAGGAACTGGCAGGGCAGGGAAGGGGGAGGGGGAGGGGAGGTGGCAGGTGGGGGGAGGGGAGGTGGGGTGTAGTGAAGTAGGGCAGTATAAAGTGGGTGCAAGGCTCTAATTGTGCACGATGCATAATGACAGAAGGGGCGGAGGGAAAAACCTGGTAAATCCCTCCCTGGTAATGGGGATGGGGGTTGTAGAAGGCCGAGGAGGAGGTGGAGCGGCATCCAGCCAGGACCGAGGGTGGTGGTGGTGGTGGTGGTGAGGGAGCGGGATGGGCGTTGACCGACCGCGTGCCATTGGCGCTAAGAGCGCAGCAGCCAGCCCACCCTGCCTCTACCCCCACCGATCGCCGCAGCCCTCACTCGGCTGCTCCCCAACCCCCTCCTCCCCCTCCCCCCTTCCCCTCCTCTCCCTCCCCCCCTCTCCCTCCCCTCCTCCTCCCCCTCCCTCCCTCCTCCGCCTTGCCTGGTAGCCCAGGATGATCAGGTACATGAGCGGCACCGAGATGCGCCGAGCCACCCAAGAAGACCGGTACTGCCCGTTGATCGAGTCCTTATAAACCACCTGGGAAGGTGCAGGAAGGGGGGGAGGGGGGAGGGGGGTTATCTACGGGCGTTTAGGCCGGAGCCTGTAAACGGTAGCGTATCAAACGAATCCTTCCCCTCTCCCACCCAACCCAATACCCAATACCCAATGCCCTCCCCCCCCCAGCCCAACCCACCTTGACTGTGTTGAACAGCCGCAGCAGCCGCACCAGTCGCAGCAGCGCCAGCAGACTCCACAGCCGCCGCCCCGGGCTCACATGCCCATCGTGTGGGGAGGCGATGGCGGCGACCTGCAGCCAGAGGGGCCAGAGCCGCCCAACCCAACCTAAGATTAACCCAACCCGGGAACCACAACAATCTCCATTACCGTAGCCAGCGCGCAAGCAAGCAAGGAGGCGCGCCTTCCCTTCCCTTCCCGTTGACCAGACCACAGCCCCCCACATGCGTTCATGCGGTAGCCGTTCACCACAGGAGCTGTGTCGAAAAACACACACCTTGGCACTCCCACTCCCACTCCTACTCCCATTCCCACCTCACCTCATCTCACCCGTCGGACTGGTCGACTCTCCCCACGCCTTCCACCCCCCGCGGCCGGGCCCCCACCAAGTTACGATCCCAGCGGGCACGCCTGAAGCGGTTACGCTCCCAATCACCCGCCCCCCCCCCACACACACATACACAATGAAGTACGGCGTTACTGGCCCACGGTATGCCAAAATCCCTATCGCCCTCTCCCTCTCCCAATGTCCTCCCCTCTCTCCTGCCCCTCTCTCTCTCCACGCGCCGGCACCCTGAGTGATCCCACCTTTGTCCCATCACCAGCGCGCCAAACAAACCAAGCTCGGGTGACCCCCTCCTCCCCCACCCCCGCCCACACACCCCCACACACAAGCAACGCCCCGACGCCCCGACCTGGACCCTGAACCCGCAACCCAGCACCTAAAGAACGGTACACCCAGGTATTCCTCAGGTAATATCCCAGGTAACTGCGTTGCGTTCCCTCGTCCCGGGCCGTTTTCTATCTATTACCCCCCACACAAACAACGCCCCGACCCCGACCCTGAACCCCCAACCCAGTACCTAAAGTACAGCACACCTACACCCACCAGCACGAAGAAGGGTACGGCAGCCAACGTGTCCATCAGGAACTTGCTGCTGACGTACACCTTGGCCACGGACACGCCATCCATCACCACCAGGCGCCGCGACCCGCTGGCGGCCACGAGCCCCATTTGGAAGCCCATCAGCCAGTTGGCCACATACACGATACCTGCCAGGCGACGCAAATGGGGGGGGGGGGTCAGGGAGTGATATGCTCCTTTATAAAACAATGAGTCACTGCGGACGTTGTTGATCACGCTGCTGGGGGGGGGATTTGAAGTCTCGTTATAGTGTATAACCCAAATCCCCCGCCCCTCACCTCCCCTTGTTTTTCACGACACCAACCAGACGTTAACCAACCAGGAGTGCCGTACTACATAGGTAGGTACGGAGCGCAAGCCGACCCGAAGACAGCGACCGCCCCTGCCCTCACCTCCCACCAGGTCGGACCGGGTGCAGGCCATTGCCAGGTCCCCATACGACCTGAAGCAGAAGCCCACATTGAGCGGCACCCAGAAGGCGGTGAAGCTCAGGTCGAAGAGCAGCATGGCGCAGCGCCACACCAGCGCCAGCGGAGAGTAGGGGTGCAGCAGCGGAAGACCAAAGAGGGACCGCCTGCGCGCGGCGCGGCGTTATGGGGTGGAGTGCGGTGAGGGTGAGGCCAGCGGAGTGTGCGGGGTGTAGAGAGAGAGTTGTTTGGGTTCTAGGGTTTTGCTCGCCTGCTCGCCGGAGTGGTCGCCGGCGATAGCATCGCCGCCACCTGTCACCGCCAGATAGCCACCGGACGTTCTGCCGCGCAGGGAGGCACGCGCCCACAGCTCCCCCTCCCGCCCGCCCACCCGCACACACACACACGCGCGCGCATACGCACCCATACACACCTAGTTGCATCGGCCAAGCCTACCTCCACCCACTTTCCCCCTACCGCTGCACTGGCCGACCAGCATCACTACGGTAGTTCACTACCCGTGCCGCCCCGCCCCGCCCCGGCCGCCACCGCGCACCTGGGCCGCCGCGTGTCCTGTTGTGACGCGGCCGCCGCGTCCCTGTCCCTGTCGGTCCCCTTGCCGGCCTGTCCGGCGGCGGCTTTTTGGGTCGACGGTTGCAGCTCCTCCCACATGCTGTGTGACACCTCGACGTGGCGCGCCAACAAGCCGTAGACGCCGTGCACTGCCAGCGGAAAGGATGAGTATGACGGTGGGGGATGATATTGAAGGTATGAGAATGGCGTACATGCCAAGCAGGAGGCGGGCTGACAGGTGAAGTGAACGGCGGGGAGGTGACTGGGCGGTGTGATCAGTCGGTTGGGGCGCGCCTACGTTCCTGTGCGCTTATGTGCGAGCGTGTGAAATGTTCGACCCAGATCAGCTTTGTTTCGTGTGGGCAGCGTCTGAAAGGGCCCTTCGTTTGGCGGCTGTCGTGCCGCAGCGACCTCATGCCGGTTGGTGATGAGCAGCTAAAATGCGGGTGAAGAGGAATGCTGGGTGTCGGTGCAGGTGCTGGTGCGCGAGGCGGTGTTGCGGGGTGCCGCAGTCGAGCGTCGCTGGCTGTCGTCCGGAGACAGACGCTGTAGTTGAACGTCGCTCGCCTCGGCCGCTGCGCGCGTGGCGCAAGTTCGAAATCCTGATCGACGTGATGGCTTACGTGTTGCGTGGGGGGTCTCGTCAACGACGCCGCTGCCCAGCTGAGTCAGGTTGTACTGGCTGTAAGTCTTCTGCAGCGGCGCTCGCGCCTGCTGGGCTGGTGCCCATAAGCGGCGACGGGAGGAAGTGCGGCCGCCTTCAAAGGAGCCTAACAGCACGCCTGACGTCATATCCTCCAGCTTCAGCGAAAACTTATGCAGCGACTTCTCCTCCCCCGCATCCGCCACCGCCTCTGCTTCCGGAGCGCCCTCTGCATCTGTCTGCGAGCCATCCACCTCTCCATTCTCTGTATTCTGTCGGGCCCTCTGGACAGAGCGAAATAGCTGCAACGGCATTGCGTTCACGAAGTCGCTCAGCTGCCACCAGTACTGAACACGCCCGTGAGGGGGCCCAAATGAAGCATTTCAGTAGGAGTCCTAGGAGGTGCACATTGAAAACTCTGGACCCAATTTTTATTCGACTGCCTTGGACCGACCGAAATGGCCCTTCCCCACACCCCTCAAATTTACGGGCAGGTTTTTAAACACATGCTGAGCCCAACGATGAGTTCATGGCTGTTACTGCTATGCCTGCAAACATCCAGTACTGTGGTTGACCTCCAGTAAAATCCAAGCAATTGGCCCAGGGCAAGTTACAAGTGTACGCGCTAAAGTATTCGCAAACGTAAGCTCAATATCCAGGGTTAGATCTAAGGAGCACTCACTGGCAACTTTCGAACTTTGTGACAAGTCCAACGACTTAACGAACATCCGTGTCACGTGTGGAGGAGCAAGCGGGTCGGAGGCAGTCGGCTCCCACTTACGTACGAAGCCGTTGCCTGGATCCGCGGACGCTGAAACTTGGCCTGTAGAGCAAACCAATAGTGGCCACATCATTCTATGTGCTAGCTGAACCCATAGGTGCGTTGGATTCTGCGCGCGGCCGACGTTGATGGCCATCGGCGAGGTGACCACCCAAAGCGTCATATCCTTACTGTAAATCCTTTCGCTTACAAACCCGACATCATATAAATACCTTCACACCTCGAATTGCTGCAAGCTGAGGCCCTGGAAAGCTAGGAGGTCATGGCCGAGGGTTGGACCCGACGTAGAGGTGGATAGCCATACAACGCTAAGCATTGAGTCGCAGTAACATTTTCATAGGTCCATAGCGGAACGTTAGATCAGCGAGGAAACAGCCACGCGGAATTCCCAGGTCCGGAGAGAAATGCCCGCGAAGAGGCGACGTCTCAAAAGGAGCGCTCTTCACTTGTAGTTTGCCTGACACCTGAACACAGGCGCCTCACATGGAAAGTTCAGAACGGTTACACGGGGCGGAGGCTGAGAGCGACGATAATCTGGACGGGTTATCCTCCGATTTCGATGCCTGCTGGTGGTCGAGCTCGGACGACGAGGCCGGTGACGCTGGCGATGACGACAACGACGGTGGTGCCTACAGCTCCGGAGATGAGGAGATGCCCGGAGCCACCGACGCGCTCGGCGAACCCACCGACACGTACCGGCTGCGTGCCCCGGCGGAACAACCCCCTCCGGTGTCTACTGCACCCGCCGGGGGCTCCGCCACAACGGCGGCAGTCTCGGCGGAGGCTGGGGGGCTGTGGGGCCGGGGCTGTCGGCGACGGCCGTCGGCCTGCCCGGCAAAAGCAGCAGCGGTGGTCTCGGCGGAGGCTGGGGGGCTGTGGGGCCGGGGCTGGCGGCGACGGCCGTCGGCCTGCCCGGCAACAGCAGCAGCGGTGGTCTCGGCGGAGGCTGGGGGGCTGTGGGGCCGGGGCTGCCGGCGACGGCCGTCGGCCTGCCCGGCAACAGCAGCAGCGGTGGTCTCGGCGGAGGCTGGGGGGCTGTGGGGCCGGGGCTGTCGGCGACGGCCGTCGGCCTGCCCGGCAACAGCAGCAGCGGTGGTCTCGGCGGAGGCTGGGGGGCTGTGGGGCCGGGGCTGGCGGCGACGGCCGTCGGCCTGCCCGGCAACAGCAGCAGCGGTGGTCTCGGCGGAGGCTGGGGGGCTGTGGGGCCGGGGCTGGCGGCGACGGCCGTCGGCCTGCCCGGCAACAGCAGCAGCGGTGGTCTCGGCGGAGGCTGGGGGGCTGTGGGGCCGGGGCTGCCGGCGACGGCCGTCGGCCTGCCCGGCAACAGCAGCAGCGGTGGTCTCGGCGGAGGCTGGGGGGCTGTGGGGCCGGGGCTGTCGGCGACGGCCGTCGGCCTGCCCGGCAACAGCAGCAGCGGTGGTCTCGGCGGAGGCTGGGGGGCTGTGGGGCCGGGGCTGGCGGCGACGGCCGTCGGCCTGCCCGGCAACAGCAGCAGCGGTGGTCTCGGCGGAGGCTGGGGGGCTGTGGGGCCGGGGCTGGCGGCGACGGCCGTCGGCCTGCCCGGCAACAGCAGCAGCGGTGGTCTCGGCGGAGGCTGGGGGGCTGTGGGGCCGGGGCTGTCGGCGACGGCCGTCGGCCTGCCCGGCAAAAGCAGCAGCGGTGGTCTCGGCGGAGGCTGGGGGGCTGTGGGGCCGGGGCTGGCGGCGACGGCCGCCGGCCTGCCCGGCAACAGCAGCAGCGGTGGTCTCGGCGGAGGCTGGGGGGCTGTGGGGCCGGGGCTGTCGGCGACGGCCGCCGGCCTGCCCGGCAACAGCAGCAGCGGTGGTCTCGGCGGAGGCTGGGGGGCTGTGGGGCCGGGGCTGTCGGCGACGGCCGTCGGCCTGCCCGGCAACAGCAGCAGCGGTGGTCGCGGTGGGACGGGGCGACGGGCCGCGGGGCCGGTGGTGGCGGCTGGCGGCCTGCCCGGCAGCAGCAGCAGCGGTGGTCGCGGCGGAGGCTGGGGGGCTGTGGGGCCGGGGCTGTCGGCGACGGCCGCCGGCCCGCCCGGCAGCAGCAGCAGCGGTGGTCGCGGCGGGGGCCGGAGGGCTGCGGGGCCGGGGGCGGCGGCAACGGCTGGTGGCCCGCCCGGCAACAGCAACAGCGGGGGTCGCGGCGGGACGGGGCAGCGGGCGGCGGGGCCGGGGGTGGCGGCGACGGCTGGCGGCCCGCCCGGCAGCAGCAGCAGCGGGCGGGGCCGAAAGGGAGGTCGCGCTGCTGCCGCTGCCCCCTCACCCGCCGCCGCCGCGGGAAACCGCGGTGGCGACGGGGCGGCTGGGCCATCGGCTGCCGCGGGCGGCGGCGGGACAGGGCAGGGCGGGCCGGAAGTGTTGCAGCGCTTCCGTCTCACTTTCATTACCCCGTGGTGCAAGGAGATGCTGCAGCTATACGGCAAGAGCGTGGTACTCATGGACGCGACATACGGGCTTGACGTGTACCAGTACCCGCTCGTGGTCTTGATGGTCGTGGACCATTGGGGCAACGGTATCCCCATCGGAGGCGGGGTAGGCGAGTGCGCACGGGTCCGTCATTAAAGTAGTACGGGTTACGCGAATGCATATACGTGATGCGTAGTGGTTGTGCCGATATGGACGACTCGTTGGGTTGATGGGGTTGTGTATGGTGCGTGTGGTGATGGTGTCAGATGGGATCCCTTGCCGGAGGAACCAGGAACAACAACACGGGACTGCTACCGTGGTCGCAGCATTGGGTACAAGATGGCTAGGCGGATTGACGAAGGGGGCAAGCCATAGTGTCTATCTCAACTCTCACTTACACAAGTCAACTGAGACCATCCGCTCATGGCGGCTCTCCAACTAGCCGAACGTAGCAAAAACCGCATGCGATAGTGGCGCGACGGCGCTCCGGCCTCCACGTCAACAGCACCCGTACGCATCTGTAGCCTCGCCATAGCCGCAGTTGCGTCGCGCTCGGGACAGAAACGACCAGAGGAAACAGAGTAGCTCTCACACGCCAACAGCCCCGCCGAACGTAGCAAAAACCGCATGCGACAGTGGCCTCCACGTCCTGCGTCTGGTCCCAGTACACCCAATCGCGACATGGCTGCTCCTCACTCCCACTCCATCCACCGGGTCCACCGCGTCACCGGGTCGTCGTCACCGTCGTCGCTCGTGACAGAGCCCTCGCCTCCCTCCTCCGAGTTGGGCGGCGCCGGGCCCGGCATACCAGCCACAGCAGCGGGGTCCTCGTCCACATCGTCATAAAACTGGTACGGGTCGTGCTCAGGCGCGCCGGCGCCAAAGGGCGGCGGCGCGGCGGCGTAAGCGCTGGCGGCCGCAGGAGGCGGCGCCCCAGCCGCCGGGCCGGCGACGGCGGCGGGATCGCCGACGCCAAAGGGCGGCGGCGCGGCGGCGTAAGCGCTGGCGGTCGCAGGAGGCGGCGCCCCTGCCGCCGGGGCACCAAAAAGGGCGTCCACGACAGGGTCGCCGGAAAGGAAGCCGCCAGTGGCGATGACGAAAGCCGCCTTGCGCTGGCATAGCGCTGAGAGCTTCTGAACAGTAGTGTCATGCGCCACCTTCTTGCTCTGCGTATCGACGGAGTGCTGCTGTAGGAGCTGCTCGGATGCGACAACGGCCAGGTCTTGCACACCCAGCCTGAGCCCCGCAGCGCTTATCACACTCTTGACGTGCGTGGGTGGCGTCATCCTTCAACTTACTTTGTTTGCCACCCATTCTACTCCCTAGGTCTTTGTGTAAGTCGCGCATGGCACACTATAGCCACCGTCTACTTTGCGGGACTGACGCCCACTGGATAGGGGTGCCACCCAGCCAGGGCGGCGCGCCCCTACCACTGGACGGGGGAACTTTTCTTCATCCAGTCACCACATCGGAGCGTGGGATGCCGGTTCTGGCCTTCCTACAGAGAACCAATGACGTGCTACCGGCCGACGCGCCGCTATACTGTGCTTACAGCCTCTCAGCGGACACACCGGCTGGTTCTTGGCAACCGGCGACGCGTGCGTCTTTGGCGGGCCTGCGGAGCGGCAGCACTTCGGCCTCTACCATTTACTGGGCCGTCGAGAATGCTCCCGGGTTGCCTACGGGTGCGCCTACCCGCGTGGCGCGCGGGTGGCGACGAGAGACTGTGTTCAACCCGGTCACGCGGAGGTGGGGCATTTCCGAGACCGGACCCGTGGGCGACATCCGCGTCCGGCTGGCTGACGAGCCCCGCTCTGACTGGCCAGTATACTGTGCGCTTAAGGGTGTAGTTTGGGTGGAAGTGGGCTCGCTAGCCTTCCAGGCGGCTTTCGCGGCGACGTTTGTGACCCTGCCGAGCTTTGTGGAGCTTTTCAAGGAGCACCTGCGACTGGTGTGATTATGACAAAGACCTTTGCTGTATCTGGCCTTCTGCTGGTGTACATTGGCACTATTCGACTGGCTTTCAAGCAGGCCGCTATCGCGATTGCTTGTAATTTTATCGCTCGCATACACGTGAGGTAGTCTGGGGTACCAGCGTTTTTTTCTTCCCCCTTGAGGTGTCCTGTCAGGAATACATTGCAGCGCATTCACAGACGTCCAAGCCTGCAAGCCATCTTTGCCTCGGCTTCGCTCCCCTCGCCATCTGGAAGCGCATGTGTGTTTCTGAGCTACCATCTTTAACAGCAGTTAATCTAGAAGTTCACTTGAGAAGAACGAGAGGCTTTGGGTGGTCACCTCGCCGATGGCCATCAACGTCGGCCGCGCGCAGAATCCAACGCACCTATGGGTTCAGCTAGCACATAGAATGATGTGGCCACTATTGGTTTGCTCTACAGGCCAAGTTTCAGCGTCCGCGGATCCAGGCAACGGCTTCGTACGTAAGTGGGAGCCGACTGCCTCCGACCCCCTTGCGGAGGAGGCAGTTAGGGCTTCCGGCTTCCGGGGATTATACCGGCCCCTGGCAAATAAAAGTTTAATGCATTGCACTTTGAAGTTACCGGCGAGACAGGACGGTTTTAAGATGCGGGTAGAAAGCTCTTGAGGTGTTAAGTAGGCAGAACATACCATTTCTTCCATTTCTTCCATCAAGAGAGTTACAATCACATATCGCCAACACAGCTTTTGTCCAAGAGTCACCTGGCTCTGGCGGTCACAAAACAGCAGGCCGTGGAAGGGAAGAGTGGTGGAGTACTCTGGACGCGCGCCCTCTCAGGGACGTGGATGCGCCTGATCCTGCCTCGCCCCACCTACACCACGTCACCAACCGCGCAAATCGCCACCCAATGTACAAACTCATTGCCTGTACACCAGGCGCCTTCTCCCTCCCTCCCACCTTCCCGCCCCAGCCAGCCACGCCACCATCACCACAACTCCACTCATTCCCTCACACCCCCCCACAACTACCGCCGACTCTTCTTGTCCTTCTCACGCCCCCGACTCCGGCTGCGGCTGCGCTTGCTGCTGCGCTCCGACCGCTCCCGATCGCGGCTCCTGCTCCGCCGCCGCTCCTTCTCCCGCTTCTCCTCCCTGTCCCGGCTGCGGCTGCGACTCCTGCTCCGCCGCCGCTCCTTCCCGTCCTTCTCCCGCTCCGAGCGGCCGCGACTCCGGCTGCGGCTGCGGCTCCGCCGCCGCTCCTTCTCCCGCTCCTTGTCCTTCTCCCGGTCCTTCTTTTCCCGCTCCCTGTCCCGGTCTCGGTCTCGATCGCGGTCCCGGTCTCGGTCACGCCGATCCCGGTCCCGGTCACCGCGGTCGCGGTCCTTTTCCCGGTCCCGGTCCCGGTCGCGGCCGCTGCTGCCCGGCTCAGACTGGCCGTGGGAGCTGGACGCGGGCGGGGCGTCCGCGGCGGCGGTCGACCCGCGGCGGCTGCGCCACTTGTCCAGCGCCGCGGCCTTGGCCGCCTGCGGTGCGCGACAACGGCATGCCAGGCCAGAGGCAGGCAAATCAACTCGGCGCGCGTGGTGCGTGTCGGCATGGCGCAGCACCGATTCCAAGTCAGCCCGACCCTAACACACCCGACCCAAAACCTCAGCGTAACAGCTGGGCAAGACGCGTCATCTGGGTCGGCACCCTTGCCATCTTGCAAAGGAGGAACCTGCCCGCAGCAGCTCGTTTGACGTGGTAGACAGCAACGGCTGGGAAACCCGTCGCCCCTCTACCCTTCTCCATTAGCACTCGATCGCCCGGAACCGTGCAAATCACCCACCAAAGAAGTCGAGTGGAAGACGCCTTTGTGGGTGATGATGCCCTTCTTGCCGCCCCCTGTCCTGTCCCGGCGGCACCGCCGCCCCCTTCCGCGCCGCCCTGGCTGCCCGCCCCCACCTCGCACCCGCGCACCCGCCACCAGACCCTCCCGCTGCGTCCTGCTCCCTCCATCCTCCATCCCCCTATCCTATCCCAACGCCCAGCTCCCCTGCGGCGAGGACGTCACGCACCCCAGCGCCCCCTCGCGTCTGTCCTCCCCGCCCCCACCTGCTCCTTGTCCAATTCGCCCACCAGCTCCGCCCGCTTGGCCGCCAGGCGGGAGGCCAACTCCTCCTTGCTCAGGCCCTGCAGCCAGCGGCGACCGGGGCAGAGCGGCACGGAACGGAGCGGAGCGGAGCAAAGGGCGCAGCACGGGAGGTAAGCATGAAGACCCGGCAGGGACGTTCGAACGCGATTGCATGCGAAGCAGCGCCTCATGGACAAAGCCCCCCAAAAAGCCCAGGCATGGAGGTCATCGGTAAAGCGGAGCGGCCTTTTGATCGTGCGCTCTCCCCTCCGGGCAGCTGCGCACGGCATGCATCGGGAAATGCGATTAATGCGCTAAAACGGACTTAGGGTTCTTACTACCGGTGCAGCGCGACGGGGGCAAACACATGCACCCTGCGAAAGAGTGTCCTCTCTTGGTAATGACGCAAGATGGCAGTAAATGACGCAAGATGGCAGTAACAGCAGCAGCTCGTTTACCTCCTCCTCCAGCTCAGCTTCCAACCGGGCCACCGCCAGCTCCACATCACGCAGCCGCCGACGCCGCTCCTCCTCGGCGGCCGCGGCGGCGGCATCCGCAGCGGGGTCCGAGCGCGCTGCCGCGGCTGCGGCTGCTGCTGGCGCGAGGGAGGGCATGGCAGGAAACAGGGGGAGAGGGAGAGGGACGGGTGAGGACGCGTCGCCGGCTCCTTAGGGCGCTCGGTCCATACGCGGGATGCCATCACGCTGAGCAGTGCGTGCGTCGCGTCGCGTCGGGGCGGTGCGGCGGTCCACTGCGTCCTGGGTGCCTTGACGATGAGAACATGAGATCCGTGCCGTGTGTACGCGGCGAGTTGATGCCGGTATTCGCTGGGCGGCCCAGCTGTACTGTGGTGAGGGGTAGCGCCGCAATGGCTGAGGGCGTGGCGCTGCACAGGCATCCACCGGATACACGGCGCTGGGACCGCCCATCAACCCACGCACGCGACCGGCGCGGCTGCTCGAAGCCCTCCGACTTGCACCCCCCCCCCCATTTCCGCACCTCCTCTCGCCTTACGAGCGCGAGGCCGGACTGCCAAAGCACCAACGTGACAGGCGACCCGCGACAAACCCGCATACGGTACCTCCCCCTCTCACCAATCGCCGCCATTCGCGCCGCGTCGTCCTGGCCCTGCGCCGCCTGCCCGCTGCCAGCGGACGCCCCTGCAGCACTTCCGCCGCCCCCGCCCCCGCCGCCGTCATCCTCATCGTCGCTGAAGATTTTGTCGTCGTCGCCGGCGCCGCCTCCTGCGCCGCCGCCGCCGCCGCCCCCCGATGTCCCCGCCGCGTCCGCGTCCAGCTCCCTCAGCTGCTGCTGCAGAGCTGCCAGCCGGGCATCAGCATCCTGCTGCTCCTGCAGCAGCCACTTGCTGATGGGGATCTGCGCGGTGCGGCGCGAGCATGGGCGCGGGGCGGTGGGTAACAAAGAAATGGACACGTTGAGACCACAGCGGGCGGGGTCGGACGATGCGCGGGGTCGCACCAATCAAGGTGAAACCGCCAGCGGTGGAACGGAGGCGATGTTGGCGAACGATGCGGGCGTGGGTGGGGTGCTCCGGGTTGGGGCGCGGAAGAGAGCGGTTGTTTTGGGGGCTCCTCGGGTGCATGGTCCAAGCGTGCGGAGGCGAATGCAGCAGGCGCGCCACGCCGCGCAGGGCCATGCCAAGCCAAGCCAGCCGCCCACGTGGATCCCCACTCTGTGCCCGTGCTGCCATAGCTGTATTGCGGTGACCCAACGCCATGGGACCAACCTAGATCCAGGCAGCTGACGTGTGGCCCGACGGCTTGCGAGTCAGCTGCCTGGACCTAGGTTGGTCCCATGGCGTGTCACCGCCTCGCTGCCCCTTGCGCGCCTCTCCCTCCCTCCCCCTTGCCGCTGCCGCTGCCGTCCCGCTTGTCCAAGCCCGCCACGCCACCCCACCTGCGGCGCGTTCTGTCGCTCCTCCTCCTCGTCCACCGTCGTCCAGCGGGACTGGGGCACGGGAGGAGGCGCGGGACCGGCGGGCCCCGGCCCCGGATCCTCCTGCTTGATTGGCGCCGCCGCCTGTCGGGTACGGGTACCGCGCACGGTTGTGGGGTGGCCGTGGCAGGGCCAGGGAGCAAGAAAGGCAAGGGGCTTAGGCCAAGGACGGGAGGGAGGGGGGTGGGAAGAGGTTTGCCTGGCGGGCGGCGGGCGTCTTCTTTCTGCAAGCGGGGGCTGACGGTGAAAACGAGCAGTCCGAATAGCGAATAGCGGTAGGCCGATGGTGGGCAGCGGAATGGAACAGATGGTGAGCAACGCGAGAGAAGATGGAGAGGCAGACGGACCCGACGGACCCGAGCGGGCTGGGGGCTAGGAGGGTGGCAGGAGTTGCGCCCGAGTGGGGACTGGGGGCCGTGGGCCCTTGGACGTCGAGAGCCGAGTTCGATATGGGCAGCGCACAATGTGGAGGGCGGTGGGAATGGGGGAGGGGGAGGACCGGGGTGGCGCGGAGCGGAGGCTGCGGGGCGCGAGTGGAGCCTGCGACTTGACGCCCGCACCTGCAATGGCGGCGGCAGCGGCGGCACGAAGGTGTCGCTAACCGCGGCTGCGGCTGCAGCGGCAGGCGCTCCGCCGGCCGATGCGGCGCCCGGCGGGCCCTGCGCCGTCGCCCCCGCCGCTTGCCGGCTTGGGTCGAACAGCGGGCGGGAGTCGGCGTGCAGGTAGTGGTCCAGGATCAGGAAGCGGGGGATCTGCGGGTGGGGGTTGGAGGGATGTTTTAAGGGAGGGATGTTTGAAAGGCACGGGGAGTGTGAGAAGGCAAGAGGGGGAGAGCGATGACATCAAGTTGGGTAGGAAAGGCGAACTTCCGGGGTGGGGATGGGGAGGCATATGGGCAGGGCGGGAAGGGAGCGGCGAGGAACACGGCGCTGGGGGCTAGAAACACCCGAGGTACGTGCCAAGGACGTTCGTAAGCGGTACTATGTGTGCCACAGCAACAAAACCCTTTCCAGTTCTCTCCATCCATCTCCCCCTGCCCCCGCATCACCCCCGGGCTTCCGTCCATCCCTTACATTACCCTAGGCCTACAAGAGCGAGCGAGACCGTTCACCGCCGCCCTCCCTCCCTCCCTCCCCACCACCACCACCCGCCTCATCCTCACTGTACCCGCGGCCACCCCGCAGCGGCCGATCCCACTCCACTACTCCCCACCTCCACGACTCACCATGGCTTCCTTCCCGCCGCGCGTAGACAGCCCATTGAGCTTGGCCCGGCGGTCCAGCTCCTCGTCCGGGGCGGCCGCCAGCTCGGAGCGCAGCGCGGGGTTGTCCGCCAGCGCCGCGGCGGCGCTGGTGGCGGTCTGCAGGAAGGTGGCCTGCAGGCCGTTGAGAAAGTCGTCGGCAAAGATGTACTTCTCGCGCCAGCAGCGCAGCACGCGCAGCACGTGGCGGCGCAGCGCCTCCTGCAGCATGCGACCCTCCGCGTTCCTGCGGCGGGTGTCGCGTTGGGAGTGGCGTGGCAGTGGAGGTGAGTGACGAGGGGACGAGGGGAGGGGCGGTAAAGGTGGAAAGGGCGGGCGGGCGAAGGGAGTCGGGTCAAGGGCGAGGAAGGCGCCGGTTGATTCGTGCGTTGATCGGAGGTGCAGGGGTCCGGTCCAACATGGCCGTGCGGGCGTGCGGGCGTGCGTGCGTGCTTGCGGGCGGGCGGGCGCGTGTGCGCGAGGTGAAGAAATGTTGTGATAGGTGGGCCGGGCCACGGCCGGGCAGGGCGTCGTTGGACTGTTCAGCCGGGACCGAGAGCCCCATCCCCAGTCCACCCTCTCCCTCCCTCGCTCCCTCTTTCCTTTCCTTCCCCTCCCCAGCCGCGCCCCACATCGGCGGCTCACCTGTACGTCTCATTGAGGCTCTCGAAGACGTCCGGCAACACGGCCTGCGGGAGACGAGGGGTGGGGTAAAAAGAAGATACCGCAGCGAAGGGACGGGGACGGAGGGGGCGGGGGGGAGACCTCGGTCAAGTCGGGGGCACGGCTCTACTCGCAAGACGCCCGCACCCTTCCCCCCTGCCGTCCCTCGCCCCCGTCCCGAGCCCGAGCGACCCCCACCGGGGAGCCCTACACAACCCCCCAACGCCCCGACCTTGCAACCGGTTCCGGTTCCAGCTTGTCACCGCTTCTCTTCAGCCCGCTTCGCTTCCTGCAATTCCCCCGCACCTCCTACCCTCCCCATCTGCAAAACTTCATGCAAACCCTCCCCTCCCTCATCTCCTTCCCCTTCCCTCATCCCGTGGCATCTCCCCGTCTGGTTTCCCTCCTCCCGACCCCCCGATTCCTTCCCCCCGACGCACCCTGCCCCATGCCACCCCCGACAGCCGACGTCGCGTCGCCTCTGCCACCTCCCCTCCTGCCGCCCTTCTCCCTTCTCTTCGCCTGCGCCTCCGCCCTCGTCCCCTACCCCGCGATCCGTTCCGCTTGCATTCAGTTGTCCCTTTGCCGTTCTCCTTGCCTTGTCCCCTTGCCGTTCCCTCTGCCTTTCTCTTTCCCTTTGCCCTTTTCTTCCCTGCCCTTCGCCGCCTGCCGTCGTACTTTTTACCCTTCCGTATCCCATCTTATCCGCCCCGCTCTCCCATCCCGCCCTCTTTTGCGCCGCGTCGCCGCCCCAGCTCGTTTGTGGGTTTCCGCGTGTTTTTGCTTTGCCTGCCTGTTCGCTCCTTACCTCGCTCCCATTGCCGCTCCCCATTGCCGTTACTAACGCCCTTTCCTTCGCTTCTTTCCGACTCCTTTCTCCACTGAGCGCAGGTGAGTAAGCCATCGTTCCTTTTGTGCTGTCCGGGCTGTGTGTCTATGTTGGTCTTGTGCTGTCGTGTGCCAGTCCGTTTGGGGTTGGTTGGCGGCGACGCGGCCGCGCGCTTTTTTCTGCTGGAGATATCAGGTAATCATCGGGTAATATTCCAGGTAACTGCGTTGCATTCCCTCGCCCCGGGCCGTTCTAATTACCCCCGCCACACGCAAACCTCCCCACCCTCCCTCCCTCCCCCTCTCCCTCCCTCCCTCCCTCCCTCCTCTCCCCTCCCTCCCCCACCTGCAGCTTGGCCCTGTATCTCGAGGCGTTGCGCACCGGCGCGGTGGCGTTGTGCAGCAGGTCCGACAGCAGGAAGAGCCGCGCAATCTTGAGCGGCACCGCCGTCTCCGCCAGGCTGAGCGACTCGGACAGGATGTCCACCACCTCGCCGCACGCGTCCGCGGACGCCAGACAGAACATCATCGCGTCGCAAATGTCCGAGCGCTCCACCTGGGAAGAAAGCGGAGAGAGAGAGCGCGGAGGGGAGGGCAGATAAGGACCGTCCATGGAGCGGTAACACACACACAGCACACACACACACCCCGCGCCCCCTCCCCCACCGTGAGGAAGCGCAGCATGTCCTCGAACCGGTCCCGCTCGCTGTCGCTCAGCGCCCGCTCGCGCTCGCGCGGCCGCCCGTCGCCGCCCGCCTCGCCCGGCCCGCCCTTCTGCGCCGCCGTCCGGTCATCCACCACCACCGGCTCTGCCAGCGTGGTCATGGCGGGCGGCACCCAGCGCTGCCCGCCGTGCACCATCACGTAGGGCTCGATGCGCCAGGTGCGCAGCGTGTCGCCCTCGGACAGCGAGTGCAGCCGCCAGCTAGGGAAGGGAAGGCGCGGTGCGTTGGGTTGGGGTGGGGTGGGCGGAGAAGGGCAGGGAAGGAGAGATGGTGGACGAGTTGGGTGGGCAAGTAGAGAGGAGGAGGGTTCGGTGGAGAAGCGTACTGGAAGGCGGGATCCGCTGGAGTGGAGTGGAGTGGGTGGCATTCCCAGTCCTGCGCTCCATCCTCTCTTCCAACCCACCGGCGCTTTACGGCCCTGCCCGCTGCGCCGTGCCGCCGCGGCCCCCCCACCCACCCGCCCGCCCGCCCCGGCCCACCGGATCCCTGGCGCCCCCCCCCCCCACGCCCACGCCCCCTCCCTCCCCCCTCCCTCCCCCCCTCCCTCCCCCCCTCCCTCCCCCCCTCCCTCCCCTCCCTCGCGTGCGGATGCGCTGCTCGCCGCTCACCGGTAGTACATGTGCTCCGATGACTTGAGGTCGAACAGGAACGAAAAGTCAAAGTTCTTCTGCTCCGCCTCCATCACCGCCTGCTCCAGAGCGCAGCCGTCCTGCACCACAACAGAGCCCAGGACCAGGACCAGGAACAGGTGCGGCAGACGAGAGAGTGAGAGGGGCCAGACAGCGGGCTCGACGAGTGGGAAAGGGAGGGAGGGAGGGCGGGAGGGCGTCGCGACGCCTCCGCATCGCGGCGGCCTCTCAAGCGTCCTGCCATACATTCTCCAGGAAGCGGGCCTTCCGCCCCACCCCGCCCGCACCCCCACCCTGGTAATTAATTTTCCTAGTTCGCTTTCGCCAGCAAGCCTGCCAGCATTGTTTGCCTGTTCGGGCTATCCTACACCATATTTTAACCCCGACCTCAAACCCCGGCCCCCCGCACAGCCGCGGCCACCCGTGCCCCGCCCCGCCCCGCACCGCCGCTTAGTCCACCGCAGCTCACCGCTTCGCAGCCCCCCGCGCACCGCCCCACACCGCACCTGCAGCACGTACACCGCCAACGTGTCGATGATGAATCGCAGTCGGGGGTCCTCCGGCACCTTGATCTCGATGTCGGCGCCGGTGCCCTGGTGGGCCGCAGGGAGGCGAGAAGGGGTGCGGGGATACGGTACAGGGGGGGAGGGGGTGGGCTACAAGGGCTGTGCAGTGCGATGCGCCATGGGTACGGGTTGCAGCAACCAGCCTCCTAGAACCCCCACTTCCCCATCCCGGCGCCCAACCCTCCGTCCTCAACCGCGGAAATCCCGCCCGCCCCACCCCGCGCCCCTTTTTCGCATTACCGGTACCGAACCAGAACCGAGCAGAACTACGGTACCGTAAGCAACCCGCCCCCCGAACCCCGCCTGCCCCCAAGCCGCCCCCCCCCCCGCGCGCGCCGCACCCTGTGCAGGTTGATGTCGTCGCTGTAGGCCTTCTTCGGGATGACCAGGTCCGGCAGCAGGTGCGCGGGGCGGGTGGCTGCGGCGGGGATGGCCGACACCACCGCGCCCTCGCGCGGGTCGTAGATGGGGATGGCGGGCAGCGGAATGGCCTTGCCCCACCCGATGTGCAGCTCGTTGCTGTGCAGCATGATGCCGTTCAGCTTGCGCATCGCGGTCTCGGCGTCCTCGCGCCGCTGTTCCCATGGAGGGATTATCCACGGAGGGGGGGGGTGTGCGGGTGCGATGCGGGAGGGGAGGGAAAGAAGGGCATAGGAGGGAAGAGGTTGGGTTGGGGCATCGGTGGAGGGGAGGAGGAGGGAAAGGGGATCTCGAAAGCGAAAGGGTATCTCGAATGCGGGTAAAGGGAGGTGGAGTGGGTGTCGGTTCGGGGCAGAGGGGCCCGGAGGGAAGCCGGAAAGGGCGCCAGGTAGGGACGGAGAGAGGGGCGGCCGGGCGGAGTACTGGCTCCGAAACCATATGCGCCCGCGCAGCGCATCAATGCTGCAAGGACGGCTCAAGACGCCAAGGGATGCTTCATCAGAGCGCAATCTCCTGAACCCCGGCCCCACATAACACACCCTCCTTGTGTGGGCCTCACCAGGGCGCACTTCCCTGCCCCGGCCCGAGACCTCATGTCCCCACCGCGATCGGCCCCGCCCCGCTCCGACCCCAGACCGACCAACGGTCCGCAGCCGCCGCAATGGCGTTACTCCTCCACCCACCCTCCGCCTCCACCCCGCCAGTCGCCCGTCGGCCCAGTCAGCCCATCGGCCCGCCAGTGCCTCAGGCCCGCCAGCCGCAACACCCCTCACGCTCGCCCCGCCCCCAACGCCACCACCTCACAGCCCCCCAGCACCACCCCACCCCACACCACACCGCCCCATCCCATCCCACTCTTAACCCACCATGAACGCCACGAATCCACAGTTGCGCCCCTTCCGCCGCTGCTCCTCATCGCGCGGCCACATGACCTTGACGCTCGCAATGGCGCCAAAACGCCCAAACTCAATCTTGAGCACCTCCTCGTCCACCTCCGGCGCCAGGTTTCCCACGTAGAGGTTGGTGGTGAACGGGTCGCCGTGGTCAAAGGAGCCGGCCATGCCGCCGCCGCCGCCCATCATGGGGCCGCCGCGGACGCCGCCCAAGGGGCCGCCGCCGCCGCCACCGGCTCCGAAGCCGCCGGCCCCAAAGCTGCCGCTGCCGCCGCCGGGGAGTGGGTCTGGGGGCGCGTCGGACCCCTGCGCCGCCTTCAGCTCTCGAAGCTCTTGTTCGCTGCGGGCGTGTGTGTGAGTGTGTGGAGGGGGAGGTAATGAAGATGAGACCGCAGCGGGGTGGTAGATGGGCGTTTGGAGGCGTGTCGGGTGGGAATGGAGGGGGTTGGGTTGGAACGGCGGGGCGCAGGCGGCTTGGGCTGATGTGGTCTGGCGCTTGCGTGAGTGACATTGGGAGCGCGGCGTGTGGGCCTGGCCCCCAAAACCCTGCGCCTTCCGACGCCGCCCGGACCAAACCCAATCCAGGTTCGCAGACCCTCACCCGACCCCGGGCCGCACAGCAGCCCAAGCGCGCACTGTAACGCAAGCGCGCGCTCACGCAACGCGAACGCGAACGCGTGCGCGCAGGCAAGCAGGCGGGCAGCCGTGCATTGCCGCAGCGGGCCCCTCCCCATGGGGCGGGGTCGTCCCCTCCCTCCCGCCCCCCAAAGCCCTTGCTCCGTACCCAACGGTTAACTCCCGCTTACCGCTTCAGCTGCTCCAGCATCTTGTCGATGTTGCGCGGCTTGTCCTTGTCCGTTTTCTTCGTCGGCGCTTGGAACACAGACTAAAGGCCACAAAAGGTCTGTCAGCCGCGCTGCCAGCGGGTGTGGAATACATGCGCCCAAAACGAGGCGCGGGACGCGCAACGAGAACAACGAAGGGCAGGCGGCCGCGGGGACACGCTCGTGCGCACGCGCGTGTGTGGGAAGGGCACGGCAGCGGCGGCCGCGGGGCTACAGACGAGGCGGGGAGCGAGACGGATGTCGCAGCCGCAGCGGTGGCGGCCGCAGCTGCTACCGATGTGGGTTGTGGGTGCAAAGACAGCCCGCGCGGAGTGAATGATGGGGGGCGGTGGCAGAGGCGAGCGGACAGCCGTGTGGCGTGAGGCCGGAGGAAGCGGGGCAGCAAGTGTGGTGATGCGATGGTGATGCGAAACGCGCAAGCGCAGATGTTGCGGCGGTTACCTCATCGACGTCGTCAAAGGCCTTGGGCTTAGGGGGCGCATCCAGGGCCGAGGGCGGCAGGAAGGACGGCACGTACTTCGTTGACTTTTTGCTGGACAGGCCCACGGACACCGGCGCTGGTAGGTCGGGAGACATGAAAGCGGAGGAGCGTCGGCACGGCGGTCAATTGTTTGGAGGAAGAGGGGCCGAGGGCACAGCGCAGGGCGTGAATTCCGCTGCGTGGCTGAAGACCGGCAGCGTGGAGAAGCGGAGCGCTTACCATCGGTGGGTTTGCTGCCCGGCAGCACCGTGCCGCCACGCACGAATCCCGTCCCTCCCCGTTTCGCGGGTTCGTCCTCGGTTTTGAAAGATTCGACGAATTCCTCATAGACACGTGCGGCCTCCTCGTCTGCTTTCTGCGGTGGCGTGTTTCAATTGGGGTCCGTGTGCTGACCGGCAGGGTTGGGACAAGTAGATCAAGTAATGTGCTGCTACATACCCTCTTGCGTTCCTCCTCTAACTCTTTATGCTTCTGCAAGGGTGCCGTCAGTCGGAACAGATTAATTAAGGACCGGGAAAGAGCAAGTCATGTTTAAATGTCACCTAAAGCACCTGAAAGGGAGTCTTTTTAGACTTAATAGCAAACCCTGAAGCTGATCCCTTCATTCTCCCGCGTGGCAAGCTAGCCTGGTAACTTTCTCGCTTGACCGACAAAAATTGGCCTGAGTGGGTGTGTAAACATGGCAAAGCTGGGATAGAAAAACTGCTCCCTTGATCAGTAGCCTTCGCTGTGTGAGCGCTAGTGACTTTCGCAGACTTATACGGCACGCACGGCAGCCGACCAAAACCGGTCCTGGAAGGAGGAGAAGGAGGGCGTTGAATGCAGGAGCTCTGCAATATCCGAAGAATACGTTGCTTATTGGGGAAGGCTAAAGCAGTAGCTTCTGTTCCACGTTTGTGCATAAACAAAGCACGTCAATAGTACGTCACGCAGAGCTCTCCTCGGAACACCAGTCCACTGCTGCCCCATTGCCAGGTGAGCCTGCCGTGCGAGGCCGCCCTGGGCCAACCGCATCAGGGGACTCCCAACCATTCTCCACCTACCGTTCCGGGACAGCTGCTGGGCCCTCGTCCCGCCCCGCACACGCAGCCGTCCAGCCACAGAGGCCTCCTCTCCCCCGGCCCCAGCTACACACCCCTACACACACCCCTACACACATACACACTCAACTCTCACCCTCCCTGCACGTGCCCCCTCAACCCACAGCGTCGCCGGCCCGGGTGTCGCCTCCCTTCCTCCGCTGCGGCCCTTCCTTCCCTCCCTCCTTCCTTCATACCCAACCCATCCCCCCTTCCCCCCTTTCATCGCGCTCCCCTGCCACCTCCTGCCACCTCGAGCGGTCGCTACAGGAGGATTGGTGCCGTGCCGCCCCACGGGCCTCCCCCAGCCGCCAGCAACTCTCCCGGGCGGCCCCCTCCAGCCGCCAGCCGCCATCCCGCCTCCTGACACGACACCACACAGACAGCCGCCGCCAGCTCTCACCGACCGCTGTCGTTCGCCGAGGGAGCCGACGGAGCCGTCATCGTTTGCAGGGGCCCACGAGCCCGTGAGCCAGCGGCTGCGCGAGTGGGACCACCGTATCGCAGTCGCCCCCCCCCAACTCGCCCCCTCCGTCGCCCCCAAGCGCTGTGGTCCTGTGGACGTGGGCCGCTGCGGACTGTTGTGGACGCGGGCGGCTGCTGGGGAGGAAGGAATGCCGTCGGTGGCGAGCAAGGGCCCGCTGGCGGGCATCCTCTTCGAGATGCGCACGTGGGTACGGTGCATGTTGCCGTACACGCCGTACGTGGCGCCCTTCTACCCGACGCCGGATGCGGTGGGTGGCACGCGCGCGCTGGGGCTGTCGGTTGCCGGTTGTCGGTTGCCGGTTGTCGGTTGCCAGGCTGGGGCAGTCGGGCTCGGGGGTACTGAAGAAGAAACCGCAGCGTGAAGGGAAGGGGGGCTCGGGGCGGGATGTCCCAGCACCTCCCCACCACCACCACCTCCAACACACCCCAACCTCCCCACCCCACCCCCACGACCTTCTTCCGTTATTTTACCGTTCACGGCCTCCGGCATATATCCCCGTGGATAACCCCCACGGTCTTGACCGCCAGGTCATCTCCCGGGTGCTCGACCTGACGGCCACCGGCCCCGGCGACGTGCTGTACGACCTCGGCTGCGGCGACGGCCGAGTGCTGCTGGCGGCGGCGCGACGCGGCGCGCGCTGCGTGGGTTACGAGCTGGACCCGCAGCTGGCGGCGGACGCGGAGGCGGCGGCGAGCGCGGCGGGGCTGGCGGCGCGAGTGCGGGTGGTGCGGGCGGATGCGGCCGCAGCGGATGTGCGCGAGGCGACCGTCATCGCGCTGTGAGTGATGCTGTGGGTGGTGAAGAAGAAGAAGAGTGTGCGACATGACTCACATGAGGGTGTGGGGGGGGGGGATGAAGGGTGCGGAGTACAAGAGTGGGATGAAGACACCAGGTACACAGAGCGAGACAAGCTGACGCTGTAGTCGCGCCTTTGTCAACCTTGCCTCCCTACTTTATGTACTATATTGAACCAGAAACCCTAACATCCCTCCCCTTCCTCCCCTCCCCATCCGCCCTCCAGCTACCTCTCCGACCACGGCAACAGCCGGCTGCTGCGTGCCGTACAGTCCAGCCTGCGCCCCGGCACCCGCGTGGCGTCCTTCTACTTCCCCGTGGCTCTCCCCGGCTGGTCTGAGGCGCTGCTCAAGGCCGACCGAACGGACGGACTGGCGGTGTACGTGTACAAGGCGCCGTGAGAGGGCGCCTTGAGAGGGGCACTGCCCACTGTCCACTGTCCACGGCTCCGCCCGCCCGCCCGCCCATCTTGCTGCAATGCCCGATCAGATCAGATACCGCACCGCCGCATCCGTGCCCGTATCAGATCGAACAGAGAGCCTCCCGCCCCCGGGGTCCTGTCCCCCTGGAGGGCTTTATTGCGGCGAAGCTGCGGCCTCTTGGGACCTGGGATGACAACAGCACATCGGTGGGTCAGCTGTGTAGGTGGGGACCGCGGCAGAGGAGGCTGACGCAGGCTGACGGTGGCGAAGGGACCCCAAAGCACGGTCCTAAGAGCACGGACCTGGACCTGGGGTTAGCAGAGAGTGACGTGCGAAACTGATACTGGCTCCCGGGGGTGGTGCGGAGTGCGGTGTGAGCGTGTGACAGACCCCACAGCCCCGTCCTGCGGCAACCTGCCAACCTTGCACCCCAGCTGCCGCGCCTCGCCCTGCCCACACAGCACCTGACTCGGCAAGGGAGCACTGGCAGGGCCGTCGGGATCCGCACCTGACCAACACCACCATGTGCTTGTACGGTACGTCGTACCCACATGTATGTCGTACCCAAACGGTATCCGCGGGGCCACAGACGCCGCAGGCTGCAGGCGTGTGTTGTGGCGCCACAATAAACCAACACCAAAACCCAGCGCTTGGGTCTTGGCGAAGCGAAGGCGACACACGCACACAGCAATGACGGGCCGCCCTCCGCTTGCGGTTCCTCTTCGACGCCGCGAAAGGATGCGGATCAAAGAGAGGGTCGCAAAACGCGCAGCCAAGTCCTGACGCGAAGGGGGGGGTTATCCACGTAAAGGCCAGCCCAAGCCCTTTAAACGACGGCCAAACCATCGCCCGCCATCGTCGGGCCGCCGCCGCCTCCCCCTCCCCGCGCTTTGTTGCCATCGCCGCGCGAAACGTGACACGACCCATACGGCCCATTCGGTGCCGGCCTGATACGACACGATACGGCGTTCCACAGGCGACATCCAGGCCGAACGCCCCCCGCTCCCTGCAATGGGCCGTCCCTTCCCCGCCTGCCGCCTGCCGCCCGCTCCTCCTCCTCCTCCTCCGCTGCTGCTGCTATTGCTGCTACTACCGCCTCCTACTCGCCGGCTGGACACCGCCCGCGGCCGCGTCCCCCGCCTTGACCCCCACCAGCCAGTCCACCAGCGCCCTCAACTCGGGACACTCCTCCGGACTGCGCGCGGCGCTGACGGCCGTCACCCGCAGCCGGTCGGGGTACAGCTGCTGCGGGTGCGGTTGCGGGGAGGTGCGGGTGCGGGGAGGTGCGGGGAGGTGCGGAGAGGTGGGGTGAGGTAACGGGATGCCAGCCGCGTCGAGGGCGGGGAGGTGGGGCGGGGCAGGGAGGTGGGGCGGCGGGGGGGAAGGAGGGGCGGGGAGGAGTGAATGGGTGGTTGGATGTGTGGGCAAAGAGTGAGAGCGGAGGACGGACGGACGGACGGACCGATGGATGGACCGATCAGACACAGAAGGGCGGGCGGGAGCGGCGTCGCTGCTCGCGGCGCATCCTGCTGCGCCCCCGCTGTGCCGTACGGTCACGCAGTTGCCAGGAAGGGCCCGGTGTGGCTGCCGCCCACCCAGTCCCCACCCACCCATCCGCGCCCATTCACCCATCCATTCACTCATCCGCCTTATCTACTATGAGCCAGGAACCATCTTCGCACCCGCCCACCCACCCACCCACTCCCCCAAACCCCACCCCCCTGGCTGACCTCCAGCTCGGACAGCCCCAGTGTCAGGTCCAGCTCCCCCCGGGTGGCCCCCAGGGGCAGGTCCACCTTTGTGAGCACCAAACACACCGGCTTGGAGGCCAGCTCGGGCTGCTACGGGGACAGAGAGCAGCAGCGGGGGGGGGTTGGGGTGGGGGAGAAGCCGTCAGACAGCGGCAGACAGGCGGGCAGGAAGGTAGGCAGGCAGGCAGGCAGGCAGGAAGGTAGGCAGGAAGGTACCGGTAGTAGGCAGGCAGGAAGGGGGCAGGCAGGCAGGTAGGCAGGCAGGCAGGAGAGAAGGCGGCGGTCAGGAAGGGGGGACAGCACAGCACTCCTCCCCCCGCCGCCACCCATGCGGTCCGCATGTACCGCAGACCGCATGTACGGCATGTACCGCGTGTCGTACCTGCAGGATCCTGTGCAGCTCCAGCCCGCCGGCCGCCAGAGTGGCCGGGTCGGACACATCTAGAGTGAAGAGCACCGCCCTCAGCGGCCGAGAGTACCAGTTGTGCCACAGCGGCTGCATGGAGCCGCCGCACTCCCTTGCGAAGATGGGGGCGCGGCAACGATGGGGACGTGCGTGTGTGTGGGTAAATAAGTGAGAGCGAGTGAGTGCTTGGGAGCGCGGCAGCGTTCCGTGCGTTGCCGGCAACCTTGTGCCCGTTGCCTCAAGTCCTGCCCGAACCGGCGCCTCAGTTTTCAAACCGCCATCTCAGTCCGGATTGAACCGAGGGGCCGAAAGGAGCGTTCCAGAGACGGCTTCCCGCGCTTCGCCATCAGCGCCGCGCTGGGCCCGGGGAGCCCCTTACGGTAGCTTCTTCCGCCGCCGTTGGGATGCCGGGAGCCGGGAGCCCTCCCGAGATACTTCTGCCGGTGGTCCATACTACACGCGCGCGGCCGCGCAAGCCCGCCCGCCTCAGGCAGGAGCCCTCCCCGGGCCCTTGGACCTGGTCCTGGTGCGCCTCGGCACGTCGGCAGCCGCCTCTCCACAACCACAACGAATTGTCACCGCAGCTTCAAAGCCCCAGGCCACCGCGCACCTGATGCGGATCTCCTTGAAGGGGCAGCCCTTGAAGGTGGGCACCCGGAAGTCCTGGCTGCCGTTCGTGTCCGTGGTGGCCATGCGGAAGGCCGCGGGTGCCTTGCCGTACACCGCTGTATTTGTTTGGAGCAGGGCAAGAGGTGGGATGCAGTATGTCAAAGGATGGGAGATAATGGGAGGTCGCTCGGGTGCGGCGGCGCTTGGGGAGAGCGCTTACTTCTCAGGCGCTGGCAGAGCAATGTCTTCCCGCTTCCCTGCAAGGTTGGGGTTCGGAGGTGACGGTTTTTTTGTTTTGGTAGCAGCAGGCCCAAAGGCTTTGTGCACCTGCTATACGGGGACTCGAGACGCGCTTCTACCTGTAGGCCAACGAGGAGGACATCGTCCGTGTCGTCGGTGGGACTATCTGGCCCGGACCCGCAGCACAGACCGCCGCTCGAAAGTTGACCACTAGTCATAATGTATATTTCTAGGCAAACTGCATGTCGCAGTAGAGCGGAAGACGCCAGTGGCCGATGGGCCTACATTTTTAAAGTCAGCACTGTAGCGCCGAATTACCCTAAACAGACCAAGATACAGATTTTATGGGTATCTCTGCTATCTTTAAGTGGTGAGTGGTGTTATTTGCTGCTACACGGACAATGCCTGTTTTACTAAGCGCCGCCGTACGCCCCTGCGTCGCTGCCACATGCAAGAGCTGCACACACAGCTGAGCAGCTCATTGCGCACATACTTACGTGCAGCAACAGATTGTCGCCAGAATCGCCAACTTCAATCCTGGATGGCCCGTGGGTCAGTCTTCGACGTAGGGACATCGGTGTCGCGTGGAACCAGCTGTCTCGTTGAGCCAACAATTGCTTAGCGGACACGACCGGACGTTTATTGAACTTCATTTGCAACCCTGGAAAGCTTGCGGTAACGCTGCGACGGCTTTCTCCTCCAACAGCGTTTTTGTGTGTTACAAAGCTGCACGGTTGACGCGAGCCAGAAGCACCTGCTGGTGTGCTTCGCCTTAAGCCCGCCCGCACAGGTGATAAGGAGCAGTCCACGTGCTTTCGCGGGTGGGGCCCATTTCCGGTGCTGACAGCACGTGACAACTACGAACGATGCACAGGAACCCGTGACAGGTCCAACTGTCAACTGTCCAGTGGCCACACAGCACCGTTCGCCACATGCAGACCGGCAGCACCGCAACAGCGCCGTCGCCGCCTCCCTGTGCCCCATTTGCCCCATATGCGGCAGTCTTCACACACCACATGCCATATCAGACTTGGGGCCTTGGGGACACACACACGCACACACACAAGAGACGCTGGCGTCATCCTGACCGACGCGCGTACACCGCCAAGCGCCCACTCCTCTGCCCTCCACCCCGCCCCACAAAACCGTTGCACACGTTGCGTGTCTCGTATATAGTACAGCGTCGGAAGACCCGTCAGTCGACGCGCAACGTAACAGCCACTCGCTGACGACGTGGCCCCGCCGTACCGCCCGGGCGGCCGGCCCCCGGGCGCCGAGCCGCCGACCTCCCCCTCGACACGCCCGACGGCAGCAAGGGCCTTCCCTCACGATTCAGATAATCTCCTCCCCACGGCCGGCAGTGGCAGTAGCAGCGCCAGAGCACGTAGGCAACTAACCGCCTGTATACGGTAGCCCTGCCGCAGCGCGCCGTGCTGCGGGGACAGCGCGGCATTGCTCTCTCTCGCCGCCTGCACCGAAACATCACGACACCAAAACGCCCAAACGATGACACATAATACGCTTCGCTATGCACTGTCACGCCGTTCTAATCCATAACAGCGCCCCGTTGCGTGTGCTGTCCCCCGAGTCATCACCCCAAGCCCAATCCGTTGGCTCCCATGTGGCTTCCTCCGCCGCCAGCGCAGCCCCCGCATCACTCACTCGACCCGGTGTGCCAGGCGGCGACCTGACGTGGGGGCTGTGGGGGACGTGCGTTCCCTCGCAGTAACTCACGTCGGCGTGATGCCAAGCCCGCACCTCCTCGCGCCGCCCAGACACGACGGCGGTTGCCGGACCCAGGACGGGATGACGGGATATGATGGGAGGGTAAAGCCAGACACGATGGGAGGACGGACGGACGGACGCAGACATGACGAGGGACGGACCTCCTGCAGATTACTACAGAACCCACAAAACCCACGAAACCATGAAGAGAAACGCGATCTGGCTGCGCTGTCTCTCGCCTCACCGCCGCGCATCATCGGTGCAATGCAAGACAGCGGAGGCGGCGAGGGCCGCCGAGCCGACGCAACCAAACCAAACCAAACCAAACCAGACCAGACCCTGACAGGCCCATCGCCGCGCACTGCCCCCCAGCCCTCTTGCTGCTGCTGTGCTCACTCTTTCTAGCGCGCCCTTTGCCCATGCAGCGGAGCGGCGCTCCAATGCAGCGGACGCCCGGACCGTGTGGCGGTCGCACGGCCGGCTCCGTCCTTATGCGCGCGTATGTCGCCGGTTGTTAATGAACGCCGCGTTTGCCTTGCTTCTTTCTTTCTAATAGCACGCAGCCCTGACCGCGATAATCGTGTCGTGCCGTGAATGGATATCATCATCACTGTCACTATCACTACGGTATCAGCATCACCATGCAGATGCAGATGCAGCCGCTGCGCCACGCTGCGCCCAAAACCACAAACCAGTAAAAGAAAAAGCCTAAAATCCAAACACGAAACCCCAAAAGCCACCAAAACCATCGGTCCAAACTTCAGGCGGAAACTATTTTCAGACGCCGGCACACGTCGGCGCGCAGGCTGCTCTCATATCGCCTCAACGCCACAGCTGCCCTCACGCCATACCTGCTGTATTCCATAAGGGGGGAAAAGGGGAAGGGGGCCGGAACCCTCCACCGCCCCGTAGCGCAGTTCGTCCTAATACCGTAATAACACACCGCAGGACACAAGGCGCCAGCGGAACAGGCAGGGGGGGTCGGACAGGCGCCAGGTCAACAAGCAAAAAAAGCGCCAGCCTTCACTGACACCATACCGTCCGTCCGCCAGAGACAGGGGGGACGTGGAGCCCCCGATTTAGGAGCACTCACAAAAATGACCTACTACCAGTGTTCTCTTCTCAGAGCCCCCACAAAGAAAAACAATACATGCAAAGCGACGCGTGGCCTGCAGGGCTTCGCAAGACTCCTGCGCGCTGTTCCCCGGTATCAGGGTCTCTGCAGTTTGCGGCGTCGCGCCCGCTACGCAGGACACGATTGGCCGGCTGTGCACCACCAGCCAGCCAGGAAGGTAACAGAGGAGATATCAGTAAGGGCCTGGGGAGGGGAATTCCCTCCGAGAGACGGAGCAAGGCGCCCGAGAGCAAGGCCACCTCGCGACTGCCTGAGATCTCGCAGGCGCAAGCGAGAACTTTCTACACGCCCTTTGGCACCCGCTGCCCCTGCCCGCCACCGGTCCCCCGTAACTTGCAAGACGCAGCAGAGGCAGCAGACAGCGTCGCTGTCAACACCCCCAACCCCAGCGCATATGTGCGCAACGCTGGCCTCCTGACGGTGGCTCCTCCCCTCTTCCCCGCTACTCGGGCCCGCACACGAACGCCACGAGCACCGTGCAGTCGTCCATCTTGCCGCCGCCCTTCGCAAAGAACTTGGCCCACATAAAGTTGGGCTGCTGCGAGGAGGTGACGCTCCAGGGGGTGCGCTGAGTCGGGTTGCGGGCGTGCTGGTGGGCCCGCTCCGCCAGCGCCCGAGCCACACGCGCCGCGTCCTCCGGCCGGTAGGATGCGCCGCCGCCGGCTCCGCCGGCGGCGGCGGCGCCGCCTCCGGCGGCGCCGCCAGCCGCCGCGGCAGCGGCCGCCGCCGCCGCGCTGAAGCTCTGGCTCAGCAGGCCCTTGCCGCCGCGGCCGCTCGCTCCGCCGCTGCCGCTGCTGCCGCCGCTGGCGGCGGCAGCAGCGCCGCCGCCGGCGCCATTGGCGGCTGGCGCCGCCGCCGCCTCGCCGGCACCGTTGGCGGCGACCGCCGTCACGGTGACGGGCACCTTGCTGCCGCCGCCGCCGCCTCGGCCCGCCGCCGCCAGCTCCCGCAGCTGCTGGCCGACAATCTGCTCAATCTCGTCGTCGAATACGTTGTCGAAGAGGCCGTCGGTGGCGAGCATGATGACGTCACCGTCCTGTACGTCCACGTAGTGCACGTCGGCGTCGTCGGCCGAGTCGGGGTCCTCCACGTTGTTGGGGTGGGACAGCTGGAAGGGCATGTTGAAGGCGTGCTGCTGGGCCTGCGGGGTCGGCACGGAGGGGTCGGCACGGAGGGAGCGGAGAAGGTGAGGTGTTGTGCCGCCGCGTAATCCGTCCCCGCACCGTCCACTCGAGCAGACACCTGACACCTGACAGGCAGGCTCCTGTCCCCGCAAGCAAGAAGCAACACACGAGAAGGCGGTCCTGCATGGAAGGTTAACGAGCATCCACGCGCTGCAGAGTAAAAAGAAGATACCGCAGCGGGGGCTGGGGATGGGGCTGGTACTGGAGCGGCGATACCTGGTCGGCATCCTGCCGGCTCGCGAAGCGCGCGATGGCCCTCGCCGCTACGCTCTCGCCTCGCCGCACCCCACCGCCCCACCCAGCGCCCTCCGTGTCCTCACCTCCGTGCCGAAAATGACCTTGCCGTTGCGCAGTATCCTGACGCCGCTGTCCCCCACGTTGGCCACCTCCAGCTTCCTGCCCGGCTTCATCAGCGCCATGCACACGGTGCTGCTGCCCTTGAGGTACGTGCGGTACTGCGGGGGTGGAGGCGGAGGCGGAGGTGGAGAGAGGGGGGGAAGGGAGTCGAGAAGGACAGTCCAGAAGGGCAAGTTGGGCCGGCGGAGGGGCCGAAAACGACCAGGGCAGTGTAGGGCGGCGCCGCCAATGTTACGAGCGAGTAACCGGCCCCCCTGCCTCGCATCCATGCGCGCGAGCGTGCGCAGTGGTTGTTCGCAGTACCTCCGCCCGCCGCCCCCGTCACCAATCCATGCAGAGACCAGACCAGACCAGACGTGGGGGGTCGTCCCGTGGTTTTCCCAACAGATGCAGCGCACGCACCCACTGCACACACGCACGCACTATCAGTCTAACACGCACGCACGCACGCACTGACACGCACGTTAGGCACGCACACACTGAGCACACACGCACGGACGCACGCACGCACTCACCTGTGCGTATCGGATGATGTCCTGCGCCGACATGCTGCCGCGGGCCATGTCGTACGCTTCCGTCGCGTACCGCATCAGCGTCCTGACAAGAGCGGAACACAAGCCAGGAGGCGAGCGGCGCAAGCGGCGCCGGATCAAGAGAGCCATCAGAGCGAGCGAGATGAGAAGCAGCCGCCGCGCTCGTCGCAATGGACGCTTACCCACAACGTATCTGGAACGCCTTCCTGCCCTTGCGGCCCGTCCCGCCTTGCCCTCCTCCGACCCCAGCCCCTGCCTCCGTTCCCTTGCCGCCTCCCTCCCTCGTCTCGCCCACAGCCCCGGCCTCTGCTCCCCTGCTCCCGTGCCGAGTCCTTGGTCCGTCCGCCAACGTCGCCGCCGTTCCTCCGCTGCAGTTCCTCTACCATTTTAGCCCCCCGGCCCCCCTGCTCCCCCTGCTGGGTTCCGGGTCCGTTCGCTAACGCCGTCTCCGCCTCCGCTGCGGTCTCTTCTTCTTACTCCCCTGCTCCCCGCCCTCCCAGCTCTCCTCGTTCCTCACCGCGGGTACTCCGCCGGGTCGATGCCCTCATCCGCCCAGCCGCTGACGCCGTCCGCAACCGCCACGCCGCCCAGACCCACCCGGCTGATGAAGTAGGCGTCCTGCAGGCGGCGGCGGCAGAGGCGGCAACGACGGGGAAGGACAGTGATGCATGGGGCGTGGGGCGTGGGCAGGGGCTCCCCGGACTCGTATGTGGGACACGTATGGTGGATGGGGTCCATCGGGCAGGGCAGGAAACGGGCTTCGCCCAAGAAGCCCAGAGTTGCCCGCCGCCGCTCACCAGCGGTGTATGAGGTGGGTTTGGCCCATGAGGGGGCCCCTCCGTGCAGACCGGGCGCGGAGGAGCTCTCTCGAGATCACTTCCAAGATCGTCATCTCCATTTCCACGTGTATGTTTGATCTCCATCCCCATTACCGTTTTCTCATTGCCCGCCGTTTCCGTATCCCCATTCCCAGCAGCTCGTGTCCTCACCTCTCCGCCCTTGTCCACCTTGTCGACGTGCGGAATCATGTGCGCCCCCGCCACAAGCCGCGCGCATCCCGGCGGCAGCGCCGCCGACCCGCCGCCTCCCACGAGGCTGCCGAGCAGACCGGTCAACAGCCCTCCGCCGCCGGCAGCGGCGGCGGCGGCGCCGTTGCCATTGCCGGCCTTCGCCGCCGCCGCGTCGCCGGCGGCGGCGCCGTTCCCGTTTGCGGCAGCCTCGCCGTTCGACGCCTCCGTCGGCGCCGCCACCGCCGCGGCCGCCGCCGCCGCCTTGCGCAGCTGATCCGACAGACCGCTGCCCACCGTGCCGAGGCCCGACACAAGGTTGCTCGCCAGCTGGCCAACCACCGGCGGCAGGCCCGGCGCCGTCGGCGGCGGCGCGGCGGCGCCGTCACCAGCGGCGGCGCCGCCGAGCGCGTCGAGCTTGGGCAGGATCTCCTGCAACCGCGCCACCGACTCGGCGAGCGCTTCCGGTGAGAGCCCCAGCCCGGCGGCGCCCTGCTGCAGCGCCAGCAGGGCGGCGCGCGTGTTCTCGGCGGCGGCGCGGGCGGTGGCCAGAGGGTCCACCTGAGGAGCGGGAAGGGCAGGGGCGAACAGGTCAAGAGCGCAGGGGCGGCGGGGTGGCGGCGGCGGCGAGGGCGGCGATGAGGACAAAACACCGATGCGCGCGGTTTTGCAGCAGCAGCAGCAGCAGCAGCGGGGGACACGCACGGTGGCACGATTGCGATGGATGCCGCCCCGGGGGCTTCGATCTGCAGGCTTCGCCGCCTCCCAGGCCGGCTGCGTCAACGTATTGGGACGTGTGACCCCAACAGGAGCCCACCGCGCACACGGGCAGGGCACGCAAGCAGCATCTCTCGCGCACCTGCGTTTCCGAAATGGGCAGCAGCGGAGTAACCAGCCGCGGCCCGGCGCCGCGTCGGCCGCGTCGGCCGCGCCCGCCCGCCTCCTCATCCTCGTCCTCCCCTGCCTCCACCAGCGACAGCGGCCCGGCGGCGCCGCCGCGGCCCCCGCGCGCAACGGGCGTCAGCGGCAGGTTGCCGCGCAGCATGTTCAGTACCGCGTCGGCGTCCGCGGCGCGACGGAGAAGGTCCTCCGCCGCCGAGCCGATGCCGCCGAGGCTGCCGGACAGCAACGACGACGACACCGGCGTCGCCGGCAGCGGCGGCACCGCGGGTGCGCCGCCGGCGCCGCCGGACGGCCCCGACAAGTACGACGCCGGCGGCGGCGTCGCCGGCAGCCGCGGCGGCACGACGTCACCGTTGTCGTCATCGTCAGCGCTCGACAGGATGCCGGGAAGCGCCGGCGTCGCCGGCAAGTTCGGCATGGGCGTGGCCGCCGCCGCTGCGGCGGCGGCGGCGGCCCCGCCGCCGCCGTCGGCGCCAGCGCCCTTGGCCGCATTGGCGGCCCGGAGCTGCCGCAGCAGCGCCGTGGAGGGCTGATCGGCGCCACCGCCGCCGCCGCCGCCGTTTCCGATGCAGCTGTCCGACAGCAGCGACTGAGACAGGTAGGAGGAGCGGTTATCGTAGCTGCCCTGACGATCCACGCCCATCGCCGCCATCGCCCCCAGCCGCACCGTGATCCCCGGGGAGCTGTCGCCGCTGCTCGCCCCGTTCGGCGCCGCCGGCACCGGCCCGCTGCCGCCCGTCAATCGCTCCGCTATGCTGAACAGACTCTCGCCGCTGCCGCTGCTGCCGCCCACAGCAGCACCTACCGAGCCGCCGTTGGCGAGCTTGCCCGCGCCGCCCGCCGCGGCGGCGCCGCCGCCCGCCGCCGCCGCGATGCCTGTCGTCGCCGGCCCGGCATTGCTGCCGCTCGGAGCTGCCACGGCCGGCCGCGCGCCGCCGCCGCCGCTGCCGGACGTCGTCCCGTTGGCACTGGCCGCGACCACTCCGATCTTCACCGCCGGTGCGCCGGCCGCCCCTGCGCCGTTACTATTGCAGCTGCTGGCGGCCGGCGGCGGCGGCGGCTCGGCTGCCGCCCCGGTGGGCTGCTTGGCTCGGCCCTGGCTCCACGCCGCGTCCCATACGCCCATCAGACGGTCCAGAGCCGGATCGCTGACCGTCTCCACATCGCCGCCGCGCCGCCTCCCGGCATCTCCGCGGCTACTCGCCGCGCCCATCTCCACTGCCGCTGTTGCTGATGCAGCTACGGCGGCCCCTTGACCCTTATCGTTAGTGCTAGTGCTACTAGTGTTGCCGTTGCCGCTGGTGCTGCTGCCAGGGGCTGCTACGGCCGTAAGCGGTGCCGCGGAGGCCGCCTTGCTGTCGCGGCCCGGCGGAGTCACCGGGGCCGGGGTCTGGAGAGGCGGCTTCTTGGCCGCCGGCGCCTCCTGCTGCTGCTGCTGCTGCTTGGCCGGCGCCTTCTGGCTGGGCTGCTTGGCTGCTGCACCGCCCTCCTGGGCAACGGGAGCTTTAGCAGCTGGCGCGCTTGGGCCCTTCTGCCCGCCAAATCGTGACGCAAGCAACCGTGCAAAGCGCGCACTGACGCCCTGCTCCTCCTCCGACTTCGACTCCTTCTCCTCCTCCTCCTTCTTGTCCTTTGGCGCTGCCTTGTCGTCTGACCGCTCCTCCGCTGCCTGACCTTTCGGGTCCTTCTTCCCCGCCTGCACCGGCTGCTGCTGCTCCTCCTTCTTCTCTGGCTGCTGCTCCTTCTTCTCCGCCTCCGCCGCACCTTTCGTTACAGCAGCTGCCCCCTCGTCAAGCAGCTGCCGCCAAGAAACCCCTCGAGCCTTGCTCCTTTTGCTGCTGCTGCTGTCGCTGCTGCCGCCCGCTTCGCGCTCTTCGCCTGTCCGTACCGCTGGCTTCTCAACCGCCGAGCCGACCTTTCCTGCAGCGTCTGCGGCGACCTGAACGGCGACCTGGCTCTCCTTCGGCTTGGTCGCTGGTGCTGCCGCCGCCTTCTCCTTCGGTTGCTGCTGCTGCTTGCCGCTGAGGCTGCTGCTGACGGCACTGACGGCTTCGCCCTTTCCAGCGCCGCCGCCTTTTGCTGCTGCTGCTGCCGCTACAGCACCCGCTGCCCCTGCTGCCTGTTCCGCCGGTGCAGAACCTGCCGCCGCAAGGCCCGGGCCCTGTGCCGCAGCTGTAGCCGCCTTCTCCCTCGCCTGTGCCTCTGTCGCTGTCGCCTTGGGCCCTGCGACTGGTGCTGGGCCCGCGACCGCCGCCGCTGCTACCCCACCCGCCGCCGCGCTCTTCCCTGCCGCCTTCGCTGCGACCGCCGCCGCAGCTCCCGCCGCCGCCGCCGCCTTGCCCTCCTCTGCCTTGCCCTCCTCCGCTTTTACCGGCGCTTCAACGACCGCCCGCTGCTGCTCAGCTGCCGCCGCCTCCGCTGCCTTGGGGGCCCCCGCTGCCGCGGTCGCCGCTGCTAATCGCGACTGATTTGAGGATGGGATGGAGCCGCCGTTGCTGACCTTCTCGGTGCCCCCCGCGCCGCTCGCTGCGTCGTTTCGCGCGCCGATAGGCTCACCCCGCGCCGCAGCCGCCTGCCGGATGCTCACAGCAATGTCCGCCGCTGTCGCAGCCGCCGCTGTCACCAAGGCCGGCTGCTGCTGCTCCTGCTGCGCAACTGGCTGCTGCTTCTGCGCCTGTTCTCGCTCTCCAACCGGGTCAGTCGAGCCCGACAGAGCCTCCCGCCAGCGACTCGCCCTGCCGCTGCTGCCGCTGCTGCTGCTGCTGGCTCCTTCAGCCGCAGGCTGCGGCTCGACCTTAGCGACCGGGGTCGGGGTCGGGGCCGGGGTCGCGCTCGCGCTCTGGCCGGGGGTGCCCTGGCCCTCACTGGTTGCCTTGGCGCCCTCCTCGCCGCCCGCAGCTACCACACGCGCGGCCCCTTTGCCGTTTGAGCTTCCCGGAAGCTCCCCGCTGGCCTTCCCGCTGACGGCCGGGACGTCGCTGACAGACCCTCCCGCCGCTGCCGCCGCTGCTGCTGCCCCTGGCGCCGCCTTCAGCAGCACCTCCTTGAGCTCCTCCGAGCCGCTGCGGGCCTTACCGTCGCCGCTGTCGCCGCCCCCGGAGCTGGAGCTGGAGCCAGCAACCCAGGCGCTGACGTCAAAGCCCTGCGGGGACAGGAGCTCCTGGAGCTCTCGAACCGCCTCCTCCTCAAGCGCCGCAGCCGCCGCGCGCTTGCTACCGCTACCGCCTACAGCTTCCGCCGATCCCGCCGCCGCTGCTGCTTGCCCACGTGCCGCGCGCCCTGCACCCGCCGCCGCTGTCACAGACGCAGTCGCAGGATCCGCTGCTGCTACAGCCGCCGCCGCGGCCGCGTTGACCTCTGCTAGGGCCTTGGCGAGGAGTCTGGCAGCAGCCGCGCGCTTCTGTCTGGACGCGACGGACGCCGCCGCAATGGGCTCTGTGACGACGACGCGGCTGTCGGCGGTGCGCGACCAGGCGCCCTCCACCCGGATGCCCCGGACCCCGACTGGGACCTGTGGCTCGGCAGGGCGATGAGGCGCAGCGGGAGGCGCAGGCGCAGGCGCCCCAGGGTTGCACGAGCACGAGCAAGAGGGAAGTAGACGGGACTGACGGGCTGTTTGCGGGGACCGTGCTCTGCCTTCCCTCCCTGAACGCTGGGCTCGGCGTCATAATAAAACGGAGGGCCACATAGCCTTGTATCTTTGGACGGTCGGACACGGTCGCGGCGGCCGCGGCACCGTTCCCGCCTCGGCTTGCCATGTGCACGCAGGACGGAGGGGCCACTGCAGTTGGGCCGCGGCAGTTTCAAAAGGATGCTACAAGGCCTGCTCGAGATCTGCGCCGCTCATGCTGCACTCTTTGCCCCCCCTTCCCGTAAAAAGACAAGCCTGGTCCAGAGGCGTCCACAGACACGTCGACGGGGCCCCGGGCACAACCGCGGTGCGTGGCTTGCGTGTGCCCAAACCTCTTGCCGGCAAACCGTCCTTCCTTTTCCCCACGGGGTGCTGAATTGCTGCGTCGTTCTCTCATGCGGCGATGACGAGCGGACGACGGGGAGGACGCCTCCCGCACAGAAAATACACAACACTCCTCAGTCCACGCGATACTCAGTCCACACACGCGCACCCCAAACGAGCCCTCTAGCCAGCGTCTCGCACCTGAAGAATGCGGTTCGCGCCCGGCTCCCACGAGAGGATGCTGCCGTCAACCGCGATGACACACTTGAACTCGTAGGAGCCCGGCTCAAGGTTGAACTCCCCGGTCCAAACGTGTCCGTCGCTCCACTGCAGCTCCTGCGCCTGCTCCGCCTGCCAGTTCCCAAGCTCCGGGCTGCTTCCGACGACCTGGGGTATGCTCGGCAGGACAGGAGCGGGGATGTGGATTGCAGGCATGGGGAGAGCGGTTAGGACACGGCCATACCGTCGGCTTGCAGGCAATACATGCCGTGGGCTACCCCTTGGAGCTGAGCACCCAATCGTTGGCAGCGGATCCTTTGGTAACCTTATTGGCGCGACCAACCGGGTAAAGCTAACGCTGTGCGGTTGGCGCTTACAACCGCCCTCGCTTGAGTGCCAAGGACCAATTGTTCAACACAGTTATCAGCCGTAACGAGTGGATTGTGAGGCTCAACGCTCAACCCAGCCTTTTTGGTACCCCAACAACTTCCACTGTTGCGACAGCTACGCGGCAAACGCAGCCAAATGAAAATAAGAGCCTGGAATGAAGCTGCTCCTGCCGCGGCTTATAATTCCAGCCTCCCCCGCAGAGCGCCCTCCGTGTCGGACCCAGCCAAGGATGTCCCGCCGCCAAGCTTTGCTCATGCCCTGCCTCAGCACCCCACCTTAAGCACTTGGCCAAACGGAACTTGGTGCTGGAAGCAGAAGCGCACTTTGATTGCGCTCGCCTGTAAAAAAAACTCAGCGTAAGAATCAAGCCACGACTAACGCCGCGTCCAGCTACCCTCGGCAGCAGAGCCTTACCTGGGCCGTCACAGAAACAGCCTTGCAAGGACTAAAGCCGCGCCGAGCTGCGAAATTTTTGATGAAGTAGGGATTGCCCCCAAAAGCTCCGATATGCTGCGGGCCTACTGCACAGCAAGCGTTAATATGAGCTTCTCCATGATTAAAAATAAAAGTATTCTGTGAGGCTGCAAGCCTGCCTTACCGTTGCGCGTTGGGATCCTGTGATTCTGGGAGGAAACCCTAAGCAGTGGAGATGCTGCGGTGCAGCGAGGTCTGAAGACATTACCTACACGGCTGAGACGATAATTATCCCTTCCATTGCTGGCTACGCAGTGGCTTGACCTTGCGATGGTCATGGCGTTGATTCGAGCATTCCGCCGCGCAGAGATGGCAAAATCCTATGACGACGCTCAGCAAATGTGCTCCTAATTAAATCCGCGCAAATGTGGAATAGCGCTCCCCGGCCTGCCCGGCCCGGCAAATTAACGGTTGATAACGGCCGCAACATCTTCCCCATGCAACGCCCCAAGGCTCAAACGCGCACTCATGCTCAATCTCTCAATAACAACTCATCCTTACAATTGCGGTACTATGCAAAAGAGCTTGCGTGGCCAATTGGAGGTTTCTGTGCGAGCACTACCGTATTCTGGCACTTTTGGTGTTCGTGGCGAGCAGAGCCCCTCACGCAGCACGCATCGCCATGCGCTGCTGCTGATGCATACGCACGACTAATAAGCAACAGCTTTTCGGGGTCGAAGGCACGATCCGATATGGTGCCTTAAACAAAAACGTAACGTCGAGCACCTCGAGCAGGTCCGTCTCAGACAGGACGCTGACGCAGCCAGATGAAGCTCCATATGTTTACCCCCCCAGTGCGGGTAATGCCGGGCCTTTTTCCAGGATGTAAAAGCCTCAACAACAGTCCTGAATGTTCCTGAAATTTGTGCGGGACTCGGCATCAGTCGCCATGCGTCTGCGAGCGGAACTCTCGCAGCGCGCACCGCCGGAAGCGGCCCGCCCTCATCACCCTCAACCCCCCCTTCTCGCGCAGTAATTCCAAATGGCCAACCCACTAACACCGCCGCGACACACGAATGCCAGGAACTGCGAAGACCACCCCCCCTTGCCCTCCCTGCCAGCCCCAGGAGGAACTCCCAGTCCCCACAACTGTGCACAGCCTCACGCCGCCTCCCTCGCTCTCACCCGCGGCCTCCCCTCACCTCACCGTGCCAACCAACCGCATACACACACCGCGCCGCCATGACACACCGTCACACACACATACACACATACACAGCTCTCAAAGCCCCCCCCCAGGCTGATCTGATGCACATAGCCCACCATGTCAGGTTCCCGATTGTGGCCCAGCGCCGCTCACTCCGAACTACCGGGACAATGCACCAACTGGGGACGAGAAGGACAGCGGAAAGAAAGTGGGACAGAACCGAAAGACAGTGCCAATCCGGATTGGGAAATCCCGGGGAAAGTCCCGGGGGAGCTGAGATACCGTACGTGGGGGCCAGCTTCGCACGCTGCCCGGTACGGTAAACCCCGTACGGGGTACGGCGCCAGAGTTACGGCAGGCAGGCAGGCCAGCAGTCGCCTCTCCTACCCAGCTCTCCGCGGGCTGTGCTCCAGCAAGTAATCCCACAGCAGCATCTTCTTGTGTACCCGGTACTCCAACGCCAGTCGCTGCCGCGGTGTCAATGCACATGTCAATGTCAGCGCCCCCGTCCCCGCCCCCGTCGCCGTCTCCCCGGTGCCGTCACCGCCGTCATCGTCGCCGTCGCCATCGCCCGCACCCTTCCTCTGCGCTGGCAAGGAGTGACCCTTGGGGACGCCGCCGCCGCCGCCGCGGCGTGCCGCCGCCCGCGCCGCCGGCGGCGGCGGCGACGGCGCCAGCCCCAGCCCGGCCAGGGTCTGCAGACCCGGCGAGTGGCCGGACAGCGCCGCCGTGTAGTGCTGCAGCAGCGCCTGCCAGCTCATTGCCACCACCGCCGCAGCTGTCTCTCCCTCGCCACCGCCGCCGCCGCCGCCACCATCGCCGGCCGGCGAACCGTGCTGTCGTTGGCCGTGGCGGGCTGCTCCCGTATCCGTTGGCTGCACCTGGCGCTCCTCCCCCGTCGACGGCGGCGGCGGTGACTGCTGCTGCTGTCGCCGCCGCCGCTCGTCATCATCATGGTGCCGCAGCGCCTCCAGATCCGCCAGCAGTTGGGTCCGGGCCGCCAGCAGCTCCTCGCAGCGCCGCACCACCGCCGCCGCCACCAGATGGTCGAGGTGGAGGTGGGGGTCGGCGGCGCTGGGGTCGGAGCCCTGGGGGTCCTGCTCGATACGCGGACGAGGGTGGAGACCGGAGCCGGCCGCATCCGCCCCCGGGCTGTCCGGCCCCGCAGCAGCAGCAGCAGCAGCAGTCGAATGGCGGCCGGGCGGCGGCGTTGCCGGGGCGGCGGCCGGCAGCGGCGCCGCCGCGGCCAGGTGCCGGAAGGCCGCTACCAGGCGCCGGCACAGGCGACCGCCCGGCCCCAGCTGTCGTGGCGTGCGTGGGGTTGGTGGGGTCCGGGGGTGAGGGGGGTGAGGGGGACTGGGGAGTTCAGAATGTGGGAAATGTGGGGGACCGGTGCGAGGGTGACAGGATGGGGGACAGGCGGGCAGGGCGGGGCGGGGCGGGGCGGCGCCGATAGGGCGGGAGTACCCCCGTCTCCGTCTCCGCTGCGGTATCACTTTTTACCCCCAAGCACGTGAGCGGGGCACTGCACTGCACTGCAGGGGGCGGGGGGGGGCGGGGCGGGGCGGGCGGCGCGTTGGCCCTCCGTACCTTGATCGGAGCAGCCAGGGCAGCCGAGTCGTCGCCGCAGGCCTCCGCCGCCGCCGCCGCCGCCGCGGCGGCGGCGGCGCCATCGTACAAAGACGCCAGCTCGTCAGCAGCGGCCGGGGGAGCGGGTGACGGGCTCGCCGAGGCAGCAACCTGAAGGAAGAAGCAGGGGCGGCGGTGCGTGTTTGTACGGCGTGTACTGCAAAGCGGCTACGCACTTCCACCAAGCTGTATGCATATCGTCGAGCCCGCGAGGGTGGCGCATCAGCCACGGAGGGCGTGGAACCCCCTTTCACCCCTTGAAGGCGTTGCACCCAAAACGTCCCTAGTGCCTAACTGATTTCCGAGAATCCGACAAATCAACCAACTAACTGACTTAACCAACCAAGCAAGCAACCGACTAACCAACCTCGCCCATGGTGGCCGCCGTCGCAGCCACCGCCATGACCTCCGCGCGATGCCATGCCAGAGCCTCCTCCAAGCTGTCGTACAGCTGTACGTCATCGTACGGATTGGACGGCGGTACGAAGCCGTAGTGCAGCGCGAAGGCGTCGTTGGTGGCGGCTGCGTCGTAGCACAGGAGCAGCTCCTGGCCGGCGGCCAGCTCGGCGGACGCCACGAGCGCTACCCGCCACCCGCCGCCGCCGCCGCCGTCACCACCACCACCACCACCACCGGCATCACCGCCGTCGCCATCACCACCGCCGCCGCTGCCGCTGTTGGCTTCGCGGTCACGGCAGCAGCTGGTGGCCTCATGATCACACGAAGGCGGCCGCAGCTCCCACCTGTCCAGAGTCCAGTCCAGGCACAAGAGAACGGACGGTTTTTGACGATTAATGTAATACGGTACCGCAAGGGAAAGGTACCGTACCGTATATCCGGGTCTGTTATAAGGGCTGCATGCGCTAGGGACCGGAACACACACGGCGGCCCTGTGAGAGCTAGCCGTCGGCCGATTTTGGTCGTCACCACCGCAGGGACTCCCCCCGTCCCCCAAAAAGGGGGACCGCCGTCTCCGTCTCCGCTGCGGCATCTTCTTTTTATCCCCCGAAAAGGTTCCCAGCGCAGCGCCATCTCTACTGTCCGCAGCGCAGCCCCGCCCCCCATCGGAGGCGAAGGGGCCCTGCGCAACCCTCACCCCACCACCACCAAAACACACACACACACACACACACACACACACGCATACACACACAGCCCCGGCGGCGCGCCAACCAGGTGTCCGTCAGCCCAGCCAGCCAGCCAGCCACTCGCCTGACATTTGCCTCCGAAACCAGCAGCTGGGTTCTGCTGCTGCTGTTGCTGCCGCTGTCGGCGCATGTACGGAGGCCTGCATGTCGTACACCGGCGTGGTTGATCAGATCCAGCAGCGGCACCAGCATCCTCAGCTGGCCGCTCGTCGCCAACCCCCGCTCAACACCGGCGCCGCCGCCGGCGCCGAGGCCGTCAGGACTAGGGCCCTCATCACCGCTGTCAGCAGCAGCAGCAACAGCAACGACAGTACCAGCAGCAGCAGCAGTAGCAGCAGTGGTAGCGACAACGCCGGCGCCACGGCTCTCGTTCCCACTTCCGTCGGAGGCCTCCGACGGCGTCCCTCCCAGGCCGCTGAGTCCGGCCAATTGATATAGCGTCATCAGAACCAGCGGTGTGGCAGTGGCAGTGGATGTGGGTGTGGATGTGGGTGTGGATGCGGGTAGGGCAGTGGGCATGGCAGTGGAAGGGCCAGCGGCAGCAGCGACAGCGGAAGGCGGAGGAGAAGGTTGAGGAGCGGCCGCTGACGCGGCAGCGGAGCCGCCCCGACCTCTGAAGGGGGAGGAGGAGGCGGAGGCGGTGACTGCGACGGCGGGAGAGGCGGAGGCAGTCGACACGGGTGCAGGGGCCGCCAGCGGCTCCATCGCAGCGTCTGATGGGGGCGAGGGCGACCCGTCGTGATGATGGTGCTGCTGCTGCTGCTGGTGCTGGCACCTGCCACTGCCCCCACTGCTGTTGCTGTTGGGGTTGCCGCCACCACTGCCGCTGCCGCTACTGCTGCCGCTACTGCTGGTGCCACTGCCGCCAGCCAGGAGCGCCATGAGGAGCAGGCTGGCACCGAGGCAGCGGGAGCCCACGATCTGCGGATGGGATGGGACACAGCGGAGTGCGCCACAGACACAGACACAGACACGGACATGGACACGGACCGGCGCGGACGAGCAAGCGGTCCGGACCCAAATCATCGGAAGAGGAGGGCAGAAATGGGTACAGACAACACGCCCCAAGCCGAGCCGAACCGAGCCCAAGAGGGGGCGCCAGACCTCGGGTGGGTCACTGCGTTGCACCGCCCGCCACTCACACGGCCACAGGCCCCCCCGCCGCCGCCGCCTCCACTGGCGCTGCACGACGGGTGCCGAACTGCACCAAAGCCACCGAGCTGCACCTTGACGGTACAGAGCTGCAGGACCGGTACCGAGCTTCACACAATTAAATTCAAGGTACCGAGCTACACTGAAGATATCGCGCTCTCGCCCCCCCCTGGGCCACCCACCCACCCACCCACCCACCGCGAGCGCCCAGATGAACTGCTCCAGGGAGACACCGCCCAGCAGGCCGCCGCCGCCCGTGCTGCCGCCGCCACCGCCGCCACCGCCTCCTCCACCGCCGCCGCCACAGCGGCGGTAGTGGTGCGCCGCCAGGGCCCTGTACGACACGATTGCACGCTCCAGGGGTGGGTACTCGAGCCACGCCAGGTCCGCCGGGTCGCGGAAGGAAAGCAGCATTGCGGGCGGGCGCTGCGGCAGGGTCCGCAGGTAGGGCCTCCAGAAGCCGCCTGTGGCTGAGCGTCCGGCAGCAACGCCATCACCATCATCGTCATCGCCAGCTGGGTGAGGAGGTGGTTCCGGAGCGGCGGCGGCAGCGGCGGCAGCGGCTGCGTCCTCGCGCTGGCGGCGCCTCTGGTTCCGGAGCTCCGGAGGGCTGTCGTCGCCTGCTGCCCGCTCCTGGGCGCGCTGGATGGCGGGGCGCGGACGCTGGCTTTGCGGGAGGTCGCTTGGCGGGAGGTCGCTTGGCGGCGGACCAGGCCCGCCAGGCAGCTCATCAGCTGCCGGGATGGGGAGTCCCGCGTCTGAGAAGCTGCGGAACAGCTTCAACGCCAGTCGGACGCTGCTGGGGCCGTCCTGAGGGACGGAGATTTGAGGTCCCGGTGCAGGGATGAAAGGTTCTGAGCCGCTGGCTGCCAGCATCCATGCACAATGTGTGTGTGAGGATGTGGGTCTGTGTTACATGGTTGTGCGTGACCCCATACATGAACAGCTACCCATGTGCGCGGGGGCAAAGCCGGGTACGGCCCAGTCAGGGTAAGGTCAGGGTGCGTGGGAAGTGACCCAGGGGCCGCATCGGCGGCTATGAGCGGAGTCCTGCTGTTTGTCGTTGCCACGTATGGAATATATAAACAGGCTCGTTCAGTTGACGGTTTGTTGTTTATTGACGCACCTGAAGGGCTTGGTCGCTGTCCGAAGGCCAGTCGCAAATGGCGCATTCCAGCGGCAAACAAAAAAGGACTTCTCCAGTGTTAAAATGCTGTTTATCATAATTGAAAACAAAATTTAAAAGTCAGGGGCTCGGCGCGGCTAATTTCTTGTCGGAGCTGTCGGCGGCAGCTAAACGATGGATTACCCTTCTGGTGGCCAGGCCTCGCTCTCCCGAAGTCTGCACAACGCATTCCACATTATCAACGCCGAGGGCTCCTGTGAAAACGCGGAGACAAGTTGGAATACGGAAGTGACCGGTCCGAGCCAGCATGAAGACAGACATGTCGCTTACAGCGCGAACAGATCGCTCTTACCGTGCCGTTTCAGCCAGTCAGAGAGCGCCTCCAGGTCGTGTTTCGTAGCGCCCGTAACTTGTGGAGAGCCGCTGTTCGCGGGTCTGCTGCCCCTGCAGGCAGGCTGGACTGAAAGGCGGTGCCCGGCCCTTCTCCAACTCGCAGCTTGGCCCACTACTGTACTCGCGATACCGCGCAGCGGCGTTGCGACATACTGGCGCTTTGAAAACTGCATGATGCACGTCTGGTGCGCGTTGCCTGGTGCGTTTGGGCCAGTACTTACAGGAATGGCTCCGTTTGAGAGGTTGTGTACGACAAGTTACACCGCCGCCGACGCCGCGGCCCCGCCCGTACGCCAGCGAGCCGAGCGAGCTTCGCTGGCACCATCTTCCCTAGAATTTTCTTAACGCTACGCGGCATCCGCGCTTTGGTTGTTCTGCGACAGCGGTTATCCTGGCTGGGCAAAGGCCCCATTATGCTGGATTTACATGACACGTTACGTTATCACTTTACAGGAAACGTGGTCAGTTCGCATGGGGTAACGGGTCCGTTACACATTACGTGGCCAAAAAGTCTAACGTGGCCCCAGGGGGGGGGGTTAATTGACCAAACGTTGATCCCACGCCCCGTTACAGCCAGTACAACCTCATTTTAGCATAATTTTGATTTCCTTCAAGACCAATCGTTCAGTTATGTCATATACTTGGTATAACAAGCGCTCGGCGATCTCCATCGCGTTCCCACTGCGAACTTCTCGCCAAACGTAGGCTGTGTTTACATATGACTGAAACTATGCCGCGCAGAACTAAGTACCGCTGAAACGCTGATCGGAGCTCATACTTCTGCCGGGTTGGACTTAACGAAAATCGGAGACACATTGCATGCTGGGAAAGTATGCACCGTCTGAAAAGTCAATCAAGGCATACGTACAAGAAGAGAGCTGCGCCGTAAAACCTTGTAAACCGTGTAAACCATGCGCCGTACTTTGGCCACCCGAAAGTGATGAAAGTACGACATCAGCTCCCCGTAGCATTATTCCCCGTTGTTTTCTCGCCTTTTCGTGTTTGTTTGGCGGTTCAGCGGTACTTATCGTCGGCGATCTCCATCGCGTTCCCACTGCGAACTTCTCGCCAAACATACTACCGGTACATGACGAAGGGCAACTCCGCACAAGCGCAGCGGCAGCAGAGCACCGCTCATATGCACTATGCTCAAGCCAGGCATGTGTCTGGAATCAAGGCTCCCACGTGTCATGCTGAGTATCGCGTCACCATCTAAAACATAAAATGACTTTCAAATCTGCAACATAGCGCGCAAGCTCGAAGAGTGCTATATTACGCACGGCCTTGATGTCCTTTGCTTGTTTAATGCAAACCCGTGCTACGCGTATTTGCTCATAGAATTGCGTGGTCATGTCCATTTATGAATAGCTGCCTAAGTGACCAATGCTGCTGGAGAACATATAACGAACCGATATAAGGCCAGGCAGTTCTGAGAATACCTTTTATGATAAGTGCGCGGGAACAGCGCTGACGAATACGTGCCGTACTATTTTCCAAAATAGTACGACCTACAAGCGCACCGGTCCCTCACCACGGTCGGCAGCTCGGCACTCCCGAATGAGTTTCGCTGCCGGCTAGTTCTGCATAAAGTCAACATGGATCTTGACAAGGCGCTGCTGCTTCTCGACAAGACACAGTGGTCGGTCAGGCCGAGCTTCCGATCGAGAGCCATGCCGACGCCGCGCAGGGCTTTCCGCGGTCGCAGCCGCTCGCCGACGCCGCAAAATTTTAGTATAATCAATATGCAAACAATGAGCGCGATGAGACCGCCATCGAGGGCTTGGCGTACTCTGAGAACGAGCTCTCGCGCGAAGAGGCCGACCTCGGCGCGTCGAGTTCCATTATGGGCAACGACGCTCGCAGGCTTCGTCCTAAGGGTTTAACATCGCGCTGGAGTGATACGACATGGCTGCTTTGACGTTACCGCCTCAAAACATAGTGTGTACGGACCTCGCGCCCTCTCGCGCCAACAGAGATAACGTCCCCAAAACAGCCCATGTAAATCGGGATCCGTTTGGGCCTGCCACTTTACATGTAAACGTGAGGTAACGTAACGTGTCATGTAAATTGGCTATTACGCAGGGCGCCATGGTTCCAGGCGCCCGCAGCGGGCAACCTGAAACCCCTCTCCTGAAGAGGGCCCAACTGCATTCACGCGACCCCGGCCCTAGGGACCGACTACCGTTACGCGCACGCCCCAACCGCTCGGCAGACGCCGCACCTCCGCCTCTCCGCATGAGCGAGAAATTACGTCGTCCGTTGGTCACGTGCTTCAAAATCATCTGGAAATTGAAGCCTCTGACCCAGGGACACTGACCAGGCCTTATTCGCATTATGCGCATCGCCGATCACTCTTAGTGGCCCGCGAGGGGGGCGGCCGGACACAGGCGATCGCGATAAGGTCAACGACGCCTCGCTTTCGAAGCTCACCAGGCAAAAAGTGCCTACATCATAACAACCTCGATCGCAAACACGACGTGCCGATAACACTGACGCCCGCAGTGTGTTACCGGTACCTTGTAAAATACATACGGTAAACGCTCGCTCCTGGCAGCACCAGCACAGTTCCTCAACCCTGACTCGGGGCCTGAACCCGCCCTGCTTCGCGCTTCTTCCATGCGTGCTACACTTCGATGCTTCTCCCTTACGAGGAGGGATGGACAGGGGCTTATTTGGGTCCGGTCCCCTGTGCAATGACCAGGTCCATCTCGCAGGCCGCCCACGCTCGCGCGCCGAGCACCACCACCACCACTCAGGTGTAAGATCAGGTAACGGTTTTTCCTCATCGGCCCGTTCATCGCCCCACATCGGCGCGTTGCGACTTGCGAGGCCCTACCGGTATCCCCAGTGAGTCCTGCATGCTGTCTTGTGATTCGATGCTACTGCTGCCGCCACCCGCTGCCCCACGCCCCTACACACTGACCATGACAACTTGCATGAGCAGCACGGCCAGATGACACGCGCCAGGCTCCGATATCCCCCCAGCCAATAAACAGCTTGACGCGCTGGATGGAGGTCGATACAAACAACAGTGAGCCAGCCGACCTCTGTATTCTTCCACACCACCTGGTGCACTTCCGTATGTGCTCTGCGGGGAGCCGTCTCCGGACGCCCAATGAGTCCAAACCCTCATCCGTACCTCTCAGGTCGCTCAGGGTTCCGGTTGCTCATCGCTACCCTCGCTTTCTCTTCGCTCGCTTTCTGTGCCCCTCTGCCTCCAAGCCAGCGCCTTCCGAGAGTCACGGCGCGCCCTCCTCGCCCTCTACCGCCAGCTGCACCCTCAGGCGCAGCACCTCCGCCTCCAACTGCTGCAGCCGCGCCAGCAGCGCAGCCCTGCCACCGCCGCCGCCACCGCCAACAGCCACCGCGCCCCCGGTGCGCTGCGCATCTGGCCCCGCCGCGACGCCAGCTGCGGCTGCGGCGGCGGGTACGGAGGGCCTCGCTTCAGCCATCGCTGCGGCGGCCTCCGCACTCCCGGCCCTGGCCCCCGCCTGCGGCAGCCGTAGCGGCAGCCGCTGCTCCGCAGCGACCCAGGTCAGGTCTGTCTGGGTGGCTACGTCCTCCAGCACCGCCGCCACGGCGGTGCGGTAGAGGCCTGCGCCAATGACGACTGTCATGTCGTCGTCGTACAGGGTACGGCCCGCCGAAGATGCTGGCTCCGATGGCGGCAGCGAATGCGGCGGCGGCGGCAGCGGCATGAGCGGTCGCGGCGGCGGGACCAGCGGACGGTGGCGCAGCGGAAAGCCACCACCTGAAGAGGCGCGCTGCAGCGCGCCTGCGACCACGGCGGCCGCCTCCGCCGTCGCCGTCGAGTCGTTGATCGTTCGAAGGCGCGCGACGGCGAGCCCTGCGCCGGCCTGTCCCTGACCCTGGCCCCGGCCCTGCTTCACGCCTCCGCCCTCCTGTCGCACGGCTCCGCCAAAGGCCTGCGCCGCGGCAGCAGCGCCCTGCGCTCCAGAACCACCACGCATGCCGCCGGCGCCAGCGCCCAGGGCGCGGCCGCGACCGAGGCCGCCGTCGCTGGCAGCCACACGGTTGCCGGCGCCCATCGGGCTGGCGATGCCGCCGGCGGTGGCGGCGGCGGCGGCCGAGGTCGCGGCCGTCGGGCCGGGGCCCGCCTCTGGGCCCCACAGGATGTCCAGTAGCGCCAGAATCTGGGCGGCGGTGGGTCGCTGCTCGGGACGGATCCGCAGGCAGGCCTCCGCCAGCTTGGCCTCACCGGGGTAGGTACGGTGGAGGGAGGCGGGCAGGCGGCCCTGCCGCGCCTCCCGCATGGCGTGGGCGCGCTCCATGGCTGCGGGCGGCCGGTGGCCGGTGGCCGGTGGGCGGTGGGCAGGGCTCGGCCCGGGATACGAGTACAAAAACTGCGAACCGTGACGAAATGAGCGGCCGGCCCGGGGCAGGACCCGGCATGTGCTGAGGTGCCAGGAAAAGGCAGGACGGTGCCGCCAACAGCCAGGCGAGTGCGGTGGTGGTGGCATACGCTCGTGGGTATCAAAGCATTACAGGGCGTGGCGGTCGCACACGCATTTCGGGTTGTCGGGATGTCGGCACAGGCGCACTGTAGGCCATCGGCTCGCATCAGCGCGACAGCAACCATTTGCGCCCACCCACCCCATAAACACACACACACCTGTTTCGTGGACGCAAAAGAGCTCCATTAGGATAAGGCCCAGCGGGTAAACGTCCACCTCCGGTCCATACAGCGCCACGCCGCCGGCCTGCTCCCTGAGCTGCTCCGGGGCGCTGTACGACGCCGTACCGACGCCGGACGTGTGTGCGGACGTCGAACTGCTGTTCGATTGAGGCAGGCCCATGCCGGCCTTGACCGCGGCGACGGCGGCAGCGGAGGACCGCTGCGGCGGCGGCGGCGGCGGTGCCGCCGCCGCCGCGCCATCGTCGCTGAACACCTCGGCGTCGCTGCAGTCGGCCGCTGGTCCGCCAGGCAGCAGTGGCAGCGACGCCGGTCGGGGGAGACGGGCCCGGCGGCCGGCGGCGGCGGCGGCGACAGCGGTCGCGGCGGCGAAGGGTCCGTTGTGGCTGGAGCTGGAGGTGGTGGAGGCGGTGGCGAACGATGAAGAGGAGGCGGCCTCACTCAAGCGGACCGACGGGTCCTGCGGTGCAGACGTTGTGGGTCATTAATATTCGCTGTACGGTATTATCCGTCAAGGAAATGCAGCGAAGCGAAACGCATGTAGGGCGGGGTGACGAGATGCTACAAGAGCCTTTGAGACGGACTCGGCCGAACTGCCGCAAACCGATGCTCGCGCCAAGGGAAGCCACTGCCGTTGGCGAGGCTGCAGGATAGCGCACGCCGCGAAGGGTGCACGCTGCTGAGGGTGCGCATACCGGGTGGCAGCGTAGCGTAGTGTGAACACGGAAGTCCTTCCCAGCCTCCCACTGCCCGCCCCCGCCCGCACCTCCGGGCACCCCAAGGCTACGCTACCTCGCTGCACTTCTCTTCTACTTCTTCTTCTCTTCCCCACCCGCCCCGCGCTCAACCGAGGCCTTTGCAGCCCCCCACCTTTCTGGCAAGGTAAGCTCCGAGGCCGAATAACCCAAGGGCAGCCCCCTCCCCCCGTTGCCATCGCTGTGCGTGCCCCGACGGGCCCTTCCGCGGAGCCCCAACCCACCTCGTGCCCCACCGCCAGGCCGAAGTCCCCGATTTTGACCAGGTAGCACTCGGCCGCTGTGCGCAGCAGAGTAGCCGAGCGCGTGGGGACAGACCGACGGAAGGGAACAAACACGGAAGGGTACAGCGGTCCGAATAAAACGGCAGGCAGGGGGGCGCCTCAGGAGACAGACAAGACACGGGGGGTTCAGGGAGTGATATGCTCTTTTATATAAGACACGGGGGAGGCGCAAAGCAGCACGGCCTGTGATGATGCCCTCGCCGCGCTTCAACCCCAGCACGGTGACCAGAGCCAGCGGTCCAAACCGCTCGGGGGCTCTGCAAAGCCCAAACAGCCAACCGACCCGGTGCGCCGAACGACCCAGCCCCGACCTCACGGACAACATCTGCGCGCACCCGGAGCCCACTGCAACTACGAATACGATTACCTGCACGTGCATCGGTGTGCATGGGTGTGCATGGGTGTGCAAGGGCGCGCCCATCCTCCCAACACTCCCCCCACGCACCCGAAGCTGACCCCGCCGCTGCCGCCGACGCAGCCGCCGCCGCCCTCGGGCCGCCCTCGGTTGCAGCGACGCCAACGCCGCCCCAGCTGCTGCCGCCTCCTCCTCCGCCTACTCCGCCGGCGGCGCCCGGCCCCGTCAGCACGGGCACCAGAAAGATGTTGGCGGGCTTCAGGTCGCGGTGGATGATGCCGGCGGCGTGCACGTGGCAGAGGCCGGTCACGATCTGCGTGGAGGAGAGCAGACGGGGTGGGGGGTGGGCGGAGGGGCGCGATGCTGGGAGCTGGGGGCCGAGGGAGATGGGGCTCGGCGGGGCGCTGTGCGGTCAGAAGCGGGGGAGAAGGTAGGGTTATCCACGTATAGGCCGGGGGGAAAGTCTCTCTCTCACGCACCTGCCGGAAGATACTACGCTCCAGGATGGCCGGGTCCGGAGGGTGCTCCGGCGCCCGACCGCCGCCGCCGCCGCCAAGCCGCTCGGCGCGCAGCAGCAGCCAGCGGGTCAGCGTAGGGCCCATCACGAGCTCCATGCTGATGTACAGCGTGTACGGCCACCGGCGGATGCCAGACAGTACGGCAAGGTCAAGCGCTGCCGCCACCGGGCGCCTGGCGCCGTCCTCCTGCTGCAACCCGTTGGGGCGCTGCGGGTAGCGGTTGCGCCGCCGCGGCTGGGACTGCCGCTGGTCCCGCCGCCGCAAGGTTTCGGTCGTCGAGTCCCGCGTCGCGTCGCAGACAACAGGCTGTGCTGGCGGCCGGCGGCGCTGGTGGCGCGGGGCCGGCAGAGGCGCCTGGCTGGGCGGTAAGACAGCGCCTGCGCCGCTGCGGCTTCCGGAGTGTTTACGGTGGCGGCTGCCGCGGCGGCGGCCACCAGAGCCGCTCTTGCTGCCGCTGCCGCTGCTGCGAGTGCCGCTATCGTTATCGCTGCCACTCTCGTGTTCACTCTCACTCCCGCTGCTGCTTCCGCTGCCGCTCTCACTGCCGCCGGTGCTGCTATAGCTATCGCTGTCGCTCCCGCTACTGCCAGTGCTGCTGCTGCCGCTCCGCGTCGCTCGTGCCCTTCGCTCCGACGTGCTGGTTGCTCCCTCCAACTGGAAGACGCCCTCGCAGCCGCCACCGGCGCTGCCTCGATACCGCCCGCCACCGCCGTTCGCACCTTTCCCACGGCGGCCCTTCCGTGACCTCCGCTCCGAGGAGCAGCCCCCTCGCCCGCCGCAGCCACCACCACCAACAGTTGCCGCCGAGGCGTCGACGCCAGCCTCAACGTCCCCGTCGCCGCGGTCAAATGTCCAGCTGTACTCCTCCTCTTCCTCGTCCTCCTCGTCTGCGCTGGCCGTCACGGCCCTGGCTGCGGCGGCGCAACCGCGCGCCGTGCCATTGGTGGCCGTAGCCGTCGCAGACGCTGCGCTGGATGAGTGCGAGGAGGAGGAAGAGGAGCTGGCATCGCTCGTCTCCGCGCTGCTGCGGCGGGAGCTGCCGCCGCTGCCGCTCCTGCTGCGTCTGCGTCTGCTGCTCTTGGTCAGCTCGCACCCACGATCGAACGTCCAGCTGTATTGGCTAACGTCCGGCACCGGCCCCGGCGCCCGCACCCGGCCCCTGCGGAACACTCGCGCGTCGCCATTCCCGTCAGCGTTGGGCTCCGCGTGCCTCACACCGCCGCCGCCACCGCGGGCGCTGCTTTTGCTGCTGCTGGTGCCGCTGGCCGCCTTGCCAGGGCTGCCGCCGGCGTCGGCCGTGGGGCTGCCGGTGGGGTGGCTGCCTGTCGGGCTCGCAGCAATCCTGCCGCCCGGCGGCACGTGGATGGACTCGACGGAGCTAGACAGGACCGACCCACGGGTCGTCGACCCACGGGACAGCGTCAGGCCAATCGGGCCCTCCGGGCTGGTGCTAAGGCTGGTGATCAACGGCTGGGATGCGCGCGAGCGGGGCCGAAGCCGCCGGCAAGGCGGCAGCGGCACTTGCCACCCGCGCGACAGTAGGCCCTCGTTCTCGGACGTGCTCGCCAGGAACACCAGCGGTGGCGGCGGCGCCGCGGTCGCCGCTGCGGCGACGGCGACGGCGCTGCCGCCGGCAGACGCACCGGACACATGCCCCGAGGTGGTATCTAAGCTCCGTCGGCGGGTGTGTTCGGAGCTGCTCGGCGGCAGCGTTATGAATGGCTGTAGCAAAGCCGGCGCGGAAGCCTCCGCAATCGCCTCGGCAGCGGCGGCTGGCGCCGTCGTGGCGTCCGGGGAGATCGGAAGGTCGACGAAAGGCTCCAATACCGGCTGCTGCTGCTGCTGGGGCAGCGGCGGCGGCGTGGTGGCGCGGGCGAGCCGGTGCGGCGAGCGGTGGGCGCGTTGGCCCAGCGCCGCCGTCCAGGTGACCCCGCCCCTGGAGTTATCGTCATCGCTGCTGCCAGTGCTGCCACTCGCGCCACTGCTTTCCTCACCGCTGCTGCTGGTGCCGCTATTGCTGCTGCTGCCGGGGCGGCTGCTGCTAAGCTCCCGAATGCGACACGAGCCGCTGGTGCCGCTGCCGCCGCTGTCCATGCGCGCGAGCCGGGGCAGGACGCGGTTCGGCATATGAGCGAGGTGTGACGGCGCCGCCGCCGCCGCAGCGGCGCCGATTCCACCGGCCGACGAAGTGGCTTTGGAGACCCGACGGCCTGCAGGTGGCGGGATGGTGCCAGGTTTGCGGCAGCGACAGCCGCGGGCCGCGAGCGAGCGGTGAATGGGCGGTAAAGGGCTAGGCGCCGCAAGGCCCCGTGCACACCGACCGGACAGGAGCGCACGCGACACCTCCGCGCTGTGGGCTGCGACGGAAGTGAGGCACGAAAACGTTCGACGACGGTTTTTGGGGCAAATGGGAGTGAAAATCTTCGCGGATCCGCATTGGAGTGTGGGTTATCCATGGACAGGCCGGAGCCCGAGAACGGTAAGTTAGGGGGGGAGGTTTACGGCAATGGAGACGGAAGCGAGGAGTAGGGGCAGGAGAGGGACCTCGCCCGCACCTGGTGCAGCCGCAGGATCCGCCTTTGCCTTCGATGCCGCCAGCGCCTGCAGCAATGACTGCATGGACGACTGCGGCAAAAGGCGGGTTGAGGCAGCAGAGGGAGCAGGCGCAGCAGAGGCGGCTGGTTGAAGTGGCAGTGGACGCAAGAGGCAGCAGAGGCAACGGACGTATGAGCTACTATCACAGGCACGCATACTGAGACAGGCGGTGTACCGCACAAGCCCTAGTCGCCTTGTCGTTCGGTCGCGTGCAAGTAACGGGCTCTGCCTTTGCCACACAGCACACGCGTCACAGCTCACCTGCGCAGTCCCCGACGCCCGGCCCAATCCTCCGTTGCGCTGCAGCTGGTGGCCCAGCTTCTCCCAGGCCGGCTCGATCCAGGCGTTGTAGTATCGGACCACGTGCGCGCTGCCGTCCAGGCTCGCGAGCGCCTGGACCTGTGCGGCAGAACCCAGGTTGACACCACCACCACCAACATCAACACCATCACCACAACTCGGCGGTCGCTGGAAACAGGTGCAGTGCATGTTATTTAAGGAAACCGCGCCGACACACCCCAGTTAGCAGCGCCCAAGTTCGCGCTGGTGCGCGAGTGGGAGGTCTTGTTCCGCGATTGGTAAAGCTTCCAGCCAATGCGCACAGCCAATGCGCAGGAAGCGGGGAATGCGGGGAGCGGGGAATGCGCGAAGCGGGCACGGGTCAGTCGCGCAGGCGCACCTCGCGCAGCAGCTTGGCGTGCTGGCGTTCCAGCTGCTCCGGGGGGGCCCAGGGCGGCAGGTCGGAGCGGAAGGCCACCGTCTTGAGCGCCATGAGCCGGTGGTCCAGGCGGCTGGGGGGGAGGGGGTCCACACAGCAGGGGAACCGGGTTAGGTAGTGGAAAGCGAGGGAGCGCGGTGGCCAGCCAAACGCAGTCAGGAGAGAACGGGGAAGGCTTCGGAGATAAAGCGCGGAATCGAGATGGATGGGGCGAACACGACTGGTGCCCGAGGGAGGAGTCTGGAGACTCATCGGGGCGAGGCTTGGGGTAACAACCGTTGAGCCCTGGACCAAACCCGTTGGACCTGCGCAGCTGAAGGGACATTGCGCCCCCGCAGATTTGCGTCCCGAGAGCGAGGGCCGGGTCCGGCCCTCTCCCCACCTGCGGACCGCAACCACGCTGCCGAAGCCGCCCTTTCCCAGCGGCCGCAGCTGCTCCAGGCCGGCCCTGCGTTATTGAAACGGAGCAATCGGGCGCCAGGCGGCGGCGGGCAACACGAATCCAGTAGAGTTGGCGGAGTGGACAGAAACGTCGAAAGGCGGTCTCAGGCCCCACAGACGCAACATTTCATCCTGACAACGCAAACGGCCGACCCACATCGGGGACATCGCTCTACGAATATTCCCCAATGTGGGTCGCGCTGCATGTGCAGCAAACGACGGCTGTCCACATGTGAGATGTTCCGCTGTCCTGAACCCGCGCGCAACAAGGGCGCCCGCGCCCTTGTCTGCCGTGTGCAAGGGAACTGGGCCCAGCATGGGAATGGACCATGGGGCCCCGGGTCGACAACGGGGCGAGGCTGACCCAGCTCCAGCGCCAGAACGGCGCAATCCCCAATGCGACACCTCACACCTGCAAAATAACCCAGTCTCACTGCCGCTGCGTCGTACCTGTACGGTGACACGACACGCAGCAGCGGCGGCGGCAGGCCGCCCTCGGCAGCTGAGACCATCGCCACCGACAGCGCAAAGGCGGCCGCGGAACAGCGACCTTCCGCGGCGCCTGTGGGCATGGCGGCACGGATCGGCAGGCAGGATGTTCCGCACTCGGCTCGCTTGCAAAGAAGTCCCGAATGCGGTGCTCGCCCCGCCCAGGCTCTCCTGTCTGCCCACCCTCCTTCCGTCCAGCTTGTGAAAAGGGCCGTTGAAAAGGGCCAGCTCTCATTTCGTGTCGCTCTCTTAAACGTTACCCGACCTCGCTGCATCGATCGGGCCTATGCACCGGTCACGGGCCCCAGCCCGACACGTTACCCGTCAGGTGGGCGGGGATGGCTCCCAGGGTCGCCAACGCCAGCTGGATCGCGTGCGTGTCCAAGGCTGGGCTGCCGCCGCCACCGCTGCTGCCGCTTGTGAAGCCACGACGACGGTTGCGGACGTTCCTGCTGCCACCGGAGCAGGATCCCGAGCCGGTTTCGCCGTCGCTGTCGCTGCTACGGTCCGGGTCGTGTTGGAAGGATCTCCTCGCAAATCCCTTTGCGCTGCCCTTTCCCTGCGTATGTGGGTTGTGGCGGTCCCGTCCGGCGCATCCCCGGGGGAAAACAAGGTATTGATGTGTCAGGCTTAGTCGAATAGCTGCACGACGGCGCCGCAACGAATAGCGGTCCAAGGTGAGCAGTCTTAAGGAGCGCGGTCGGTGCGGGGGCCGCGGGGTACGGATAGGATGGTTAACGCCTTCGGACGGGTCCTGCCCCCTGGCGCCAGCAGCAAGAGTTATCGGTATCGCGCGGTTCCACTGTGCACCAGAGAGATTACACATGGCCCCCGACAAGCAGGACCACTCCAGAACCACATGGCTTGATTAACGAAAGATTGAGGGCTGGTGGAAGGCATCGAATGTTCGCGTCTGTCTGCAACGCCGGAACAGGAAGCACGGCGAGCTCAGCAGCCGATGTCAACCTTACTTTGACATGTTGAAATGGTTGGTATTGAACCAAGGCATACTCTCCCGCAGCTGTCGCAGCATCCGTCATCCTCGCACGCTCTGAAAACACGCTACTGGGCGACATAAGCTAAAGTGGTATCTTACAAGCCTAACATGGTTGATACTATTCAAAACAATTAGCTAGAGAGCCGTAAAAATGCCAAGACCCCCAAAATGACTAGAGTTGCAGGCCTCAGGCTCACTAATTAGGGTAAGCGCGGGTGTTTCCCTCAGTATTATGTGAACATGACAAGCCATACCAAGAAAGGGGAACAACGAAGTCCATATGTTGTTATCGTGCCGTGCCGTGTGCCGTTTGCTCCAAAGCATGGTTTCTACGGAATAATTTGTAAGCGAACCGCAAACCCCTTATCCAAACTGCGTCACATTTTCTTGTGATATGATTATTTTATTATGTGAAAATGCGCCAACGTCCTATCGATGTCAATCAAGCCACGCTTTTCGTGGATACCCAACCCCGCCCGGTCAATCGCGGCGGCACGCCGGGACGGTCACAAATTAAGGTATGTATCTCGCGGAATTGTGTGGCCCGGCGTGACAGTTCGACCGCGGCTGGTGTCGGAACACTGTGTGTTTGGAAGTTGGACCAGGGACTTAAGTGACCGCCACCAGCGCAACAAACCCACGTTAAAATGTGTATCTAGGAAGCTGTTCACATAATACGACCCAAGTCGCCTCCGAGCAAGTCCGACCCGGTATCCCCACCCTCGCCGCCATCCGGGGGACGTCGGAGCCGGTACCCCGCCTAGCCCCTTATCCTTAACCCATCTCCTCACACACACCTCCCCCATGCCGCCCGCCAGTCCCAAGACCCTCGATGGCCACACGGCGGCGGGGAGCAGCTGACGGAGCGGCGCGCGTGGAGCCTCCTGGCGGCGGCACTGGTGCTGCTCCTCGGGGGCGCGTACCTGGTGCGCGGCAACCACTACGCTCACCTCCATCGCCAAATCCAGGATGCCTACGCCCAATGTGCGTAGGAACACGCCGTTCCTTACATGGAGCGGTCGGACCGGTTACTGGCGTGTTGCGGGAGTCCGTGGGGGGCGTGTAGCGAGGCCCGTCCATCGATATTGGCGACCGGCGTGGTGCTCGTCGTAAGTCGGAGACCGCTGGGCTGTTGTGAGCCCAGCCCAGCGCCCGGCCCGGCCTTTAAGTTACGTTTCTTCACTTGATTTGCCACCGGGCGTTGCTGCCTGCTCGCGCGGTCTGCGGTGGTCCCTGCCTCCTTTTCTCCCTCCCTCCTCCTTCCAGACATGCAGGACTGGGAGCGGGAGGTGCGGGCTGCCTTCGCCGCCACCAGCTGGGAGCTTCACGTGCAGGGCCGCGACCAGCCGCTGCCGTTGAAGCTGCGGTCCATGCCGGCCAAGCGCGCGCTGGCTCCGAAACCAACCGCCGCCTCCTCTACGTCCACCTCCACCTCGACCGCCACATCCCCTGCCACCTCTGGGGAGGGCATCTTAGATGATGACAGCCAGGACGCACCCAGCGACGGCTCCGAAGCCACTGGCACCGAGGAGCGGGAGCGGGAGCAGCAGGGGCAGCCGCGACGGCGGCGGCGAGCTGCCGCGCGCCCCACGCCGCTGCTTGAGTTTCGGCTGGAGGGGCTGATGGAGGCACTGCACCCGGCGCATGTGCCGCCGGCGGACCGGCACACGGCGGGCCACAGCCGGCTGTGGAGACCCGTGGTTCCGGAGCTGCGGCGGCCGGTGGCCATGTGGCTGCGCGCCAACGACACGCGCACGGGCGCGGTGTCGGTGGTGGAGCTGGGGGCGGTGGCGTTTGTGCGTGAAACCACCGTGCCGGCAGGTGCGGGCCCGGGCGCGAGGGTGAGGCGGGGCGGGGCGCAGTGGCCGTGTACCGGTCCTGAGATCACTGTCGCACTACAAGCCTTAGACAGGGCCAAGAAGCCTACAGACCCGCACTGTGACGTTACTTCCGTACATCACGTCACTTGCATGGCCAGCTGCTGGCCCGTTGGCTCTGCCCTTCTAGGGTCTGGAGCCCACACTAACAGTCACACACGTCACCTCACGCGATTCTTCCCTCGCAGGCGGCCAGGGCCGCTGCGTGCACGAGGAGAGCGGCGTGTGGCAGCAGGACGGCACCTGCTCCGTGCACGAGTACCTGTGGGGCCTGTGCGTCAAGGTGTCGCGGGGGGGCGGTGCCGGAGGCAGCGCGGCGGCGGCCTTCGTGGCGGACAATTCCACGGGCGGCGGCCCCGGCTGCGGGCCGGAGTGGCGCTGGCAGCTGGGCCAGTGGCGGCGGCTGGACGAGCGGCGCCACAGCGTGCACGGCCGGATGTACCTGCCCAACTCGGCGCGCAACTCCACGATCGTGACCGTCAGGTGCGGCTTGCGACTCTAGGGAGGCTCTGGGGGCAGCGGAGCTGGGGCCGAAAACGATGTTGCGGCGCCTTGCCCCTGCTTGGGCGGCTGGCGCGCACCATGGCCGGGCCGGGCAACGACGCCCTCGCGCCGTCGTCGGTCTGGCGTGGCGCGGATGCGCGCCAATCACCTGGACATTCCCTCATTCGCTCCGACCCCAACCCCGCCCTGGTCAGGCACGCCCGCGACCCCGACATTCTGGAGAGTGACCTGGTGCGGAGGCTGGCACCCAACGTGGAGCAGCAGATCCTGATGCACGCAGTGGGTGAGTGGGGGCGGATGGGGGGTGAGGACACCGGGGAAAGCCAGCGAGGGGCGATGACGGTAAGCGTGCAACGCGCGGGCAACGCCGCAACGCGAAGCCGAAGACTGGGCGAAGCCAGTGGCTGCTACGGTGTGAGGAGGTCGGGTGGTAGCGACATATGCGCAGGATGGAGGCGCTTGGCTCCCGGCGCCTGGGGCGGTGCTTTGCCTCTCCAGGAAGTTTAATCTTTTTTCCTAACCGCCACCCTGGTGGTGGAGGGGGGCCTCACCACGGCTGCGCTTGGCAGCCGCGCGGCGCACGTGCCCGCTTAGGACCGCGGTATACGGCTGTATGCCGAGCCATGCCGGAGCCATCGCTAGCCCTGTGATAACGATTGACTTTTCAGTGTCAGGAAGGAACGCCAAGGTCAGGGAGCATCTTTCCTTTCGACGTCAACTTGCTTGTGGCTGGGCCCGCTGTGGCGCTGCGTGCTTGGCTGCAGGCCTGGCGATGTGCTTCTTGGGGCTGGTGCTGCTGCTGTCGGTCGGGGCGTTCGCGGCGCCCGCGCTGGCGCGCCGGGCGGCGGCCACCTGGGGCGCGCTGCGCGGCCGACGGCCCAAGCGGCCCCGCCGCGGGCGAGAGGACGGCGACTGCTTTGGCTTGGGCGGCAGTGCCGCGGGGACGGACGCAGGGGCGAGGACAAGGCGCAATGACGCGCCGTGACGGCTTTTTTTCGAAGCGGATGAGGGCCCTTGGTGGCATGTTGCCATGATTGCGGGTTTCGGGGCTTCTGGGACCGCACGGCCGCTTCTCGCGGTCGTCTGGACGACGACTAGAGGAAGGCCACGCGGCAATCGACCCCCACCCATCCCACCCACCCGGCCTCGTTATTTCATTCATTCCTTCATTCTTGGGAGGCCCGGTGCCCAGGTGCGTGACTGTACGATAGCCATGACGCGTGACTGTCCGGTAGTACCAGTACTTAGGTGTACCGTAACGATTTTGTTATGAAGCGAAACGAGGTGTACCGTAACGATTTTGTTATGAAGCGAAACGGAAGGTCCGCGGTGCCCCTTGCGTTCCGCTCCGCCCTTGCGGGCCTGTGATCGCCCGCGTGCCGTGCCGGCGGTGCCTAGGTGTTGCGACCCACTTCGTCCGAGAGCGTCGCACGCTGCGGTAGTCTTGACCTGACCTGACCAGCTCGTCAGGCCTGATCAGGCAATGCACCGATTCCGCGATGTACTCCTGCCCCTCTCCTGCACATCCCCTCGCTTTCTTCGCTGCGGTTCGTATTTGCATCTTTGCAATCCCATACACCATCGCCATGGGTCGCCAGCTTGCTTACAAGTTGTCGCGCACGCGCACGCCAATGCTGTTCGACGACACTGTGCCGGGCGCCTAAGGAGCTGCATCCCACATCTCTGCGGAAACAGTATTACTACCGGTAGCCGTAAGAGTCGGCGCTCTGATCATATGGCGTCATATCGAGCGGAGGCCTTCGCGGCCGCGCCCCTTTTTCCCTTTTCGACGGCTGCTCAGCACGCCTTAGCACGCCAACCTCATTACCGCGGTTACAAGACGGGGGCCCCAGGCAAGGGGAGGCAGATCCAGGCCAAAATTCTCCCGGCCCCACGCCGGCCGCCAGCACACTACAGATGCTACAAGGCGCACCACAGCTGCGCTTCACCAAACCTCATAGCTGCCGCTACTCGGCCACGTCCCACTTTGCGAATTGCAGACGTCAGATGACGCCACGCCGCAGTCTACACGCATCACCAGAAGGCCGCCGCCACCCCAACACACACGCACACAAACACCCGGCGTTCTCGACTCGGGCCACGTAGCCCCAACGGGAATTGGCTGGCGGCCGGCCGCGCCCGCCGCTCTTGAGCACTTCATCGGCGGCCGCGCCACACCCAACCTGCCGACGCCAGGCCCCGACGGTGCCACCGCCCTCTCCCCGGCGGCATCCTGGCACGCCGCCCACGCACGCACACGAGAGTACACACATGCGTGCAGACACGAGGCGAGGCGACGAAACGATGCGCGCGCGCCGCACGTAGCGCCCTTGGTTCCGACCGAGAGGGACCCGTGCTGCTGCTGCTGCTGCCGCTGCTGCCCGCATATTCCGATGTCCGCAGTGAAGCCGTCGGATCGCATCGAGGGAGGCCGAGTCAAGAGCCCATTCCGGCCGCTTTAGACCTTGGCGGCGGTGGAGCGGAACTCCGTGCGGGCAGCGCCGGCGCCGACGCCCACGTTGCTCGAGTCGCCGCCGACCGAAATGTCCACCGACGGGCGCATGCTGGAGCAGGTCGCCAGGGCGCTGAGGAGCGGGGCGGCAAACGAGGGAACCGAGGGGACGGAAAAAGAGATTAGTTTTGCGCGGCGCAGGAAGACCTTAGCAACGGGATAGACGGCACAGATCAGCACGATGACCAATGCGTCGTGCTTCTCTAGTATTAGCCAGGCCTCACAGCCCGGGTGTCACTTCCAAGGGCCAATTGTATATCCGAAAATACGTCCATCATAAGACACCCACGGGCAAACCAATTCTTCAATCCCCCGGCCCCCGCCGTCCTCTCCCCTCCTCTCCCTCACCGGTGCACTGGGTGCGCCAGGAACTCAGCCATGACCTCGGAGTCGGTCGGGGTGCCGGCATCCACCGCCACGAACGCCTGCTGCTCAATGATGTAGTCAAAGCGCGGCGCCCACTTGCGGCTGCCCAGGCGGGCAGTGTACGAGCAGTTGTCCACCATGAAGGCCACACCGCGGGCGTGCATGTAGGGGTTGAGCGAGTCCACCGCCTCAATGATCGACTCGTTGCATATCTCGCTGAAGGGGTGGCCCTTCTCGCGGAGCACCTCCACGGTCGCCATCATGACGGCCACGTAGACGCCCGCCGTGAAGGGGTTCAGCGGGATCTTGGACTCGTCGCGCTGAGCGCGCACGCGCTGGCCCACCTGCACGTCACAAAGTGGGATGCGCACACAGGGAGCAGCAAATGTGATACACTTAAGGATACACACGCATGATAAACATATTGCCGTGATGCGCAACACCGTTCCGTCGTCGCCGAGATCAGGGTTTCAGTTAGAAGACGAGTCGTGCCACATCGTCATTGGAATATTGGGCCATTGGGCGGTCTCGTCGCACCCACCTTCCACATGTAGGTCTGGTCAATCTTGCCCATGGGGAAGCGGTCGAAGCGGCTCACGGACTGCACCACCGAGCGGATCTCGTTGCCGCTGGCCACGTCCTCGTAGATCTCCATGCAGATGTCCATGGCCGGCTTGAACGACAGGCTGTAGGCCTGCGCGGCGGACACGAACAAAAGGAATGGGGTCGTGAGCTCGAGTGCAATGCGAATTTGATACCGGTACTGACTGGATTCAGCAATGACAATCCTCGTGTGATGTAGACCACAAGTCCTTTTATTGGCAAAGCCCACGTGTGTGCCCGACTCGCTTCCTCCGCCCTCCCGCGCATCCCCAGACCCCGGCCCCGGGCGCCCCCACTCATCCAAATCCGCGCCAACCCCACCGACCGACCTGCTCGAAGGTCTTCTTGTCCTCAGCGTTGAACGACTCGTACACGGCCAGCATGCCCTTGGTGGAGATGGTCCGCGAGACCGGGCCGGTGATGCACTCCACGCTCTGCTTGAAGGCCTCCTCGTCGCTGCGGGGGGGGGGGGGACCGACAACGGCAGAGGTGGGACGTGGGCCCAGAAGCGAGCTACGCAGGGAGCTACGCAGCGAGGCCCCAGCGCCTCTCTACGCGGGCGCAGACGACAAATTTGTAATGCGGCTGGGAGAGACAGCAACCACGCCGCGACTTGACGGCGCAACCAGAGAGATGTCTGGAAGATTCTGCGGGCAGACATCGCCCATTGCGGGTTCCAAACCCAAACCGATCGCCATAAAAAGATAAATTCATAATGGATGCCGCGAAGAGGCCCCCCCTCGAAGGCCCTTCTAGCAGGGTGGAAAGGGAAGGCAGGGGCACGGGTGCGGCTGCAACATTGCCCAGCCGGCACGCCCGACCAGCCCGGACGCCCAGGCCATTGTGTACAATTGTGTGTACCCAGAGGTCCGTGGCTGTCTCAGTGTTGATCTTCTTGGTTACGGCCTCTCCCTATCGAAGTCCCACGCCAATCCAATGCTGCAACTTCGCCCATGGCATCAGCCTGGTCGAAGGCGACTACCACAATCTCCGATAAATGCATACCCCGACGCCGCGAGCATGGGCGCCGGAAGGTTAAGCACGCCCACACGGCCGTGCCCGTTGTGAATTTGTGTGGCCGGAGTGCCGCCGCCCCCGGACAACCAGCGTCCGTCGATGCACCTCCACTTTTGCTGGCTAAACCACGGTGACGGAAGCCAACTCAACCATCGAGAGCGGCCATCAAGTCGGCCTCGAGCTGCCAAGTAGCGTTTGCTGATTAGCAACACCAGCGAGGACATACACCCCCAGGCCCTCATCTACCCACAGCGACTTTGCTGTCGCTGCCGGTGCTGCCAGCAGGATTTGAACAGCGCACGCGTGTTCGCCTCCATCCTGCTGCTGCCGCCGCCCAAACGCGTCCGCTCGTTCCCCGGCCTGGCTCGAAAGCTCAGCCGCCAGGCTGCTGCATTGGCATTGCTGCCGTACTGCGGTACGGTCAGCGCGCCGGTCAGCTGCGACCCGCAGCAGCACCTCGTGACTGCCGGGCCGTACTTGACGCGTGTCAAGACAGCTGGCGTCTTCGGACACGCCTGTCCACTGCCACATGTCGACTGCGTCGCCATCTGCTATTGCGCCACCATCCTCCACAAGCGTTCCAGCGCAGCTCCCCTCGCCACGGGGAGGGTAGCACCACCGTGCAAATCGCTGCTGCCGAAGGTGCCGAGTCCGCCAGCACTCGGCGTTCCAGCTTGCATTCCGAATGAGTGGCGGGATTACGAGTGGCGGCAGGCCCGACGCCCGAGCGCCCTGCCAGCTAGTGCTGCTGCTGGTCATAGCGGCCAAATATGGCTGCCCGCATGCTGCTCCTGGTGCTGCTGCTGGTGCGACACGGCTGGTGGAAGACTGGTCGCGTGCTGCTGAAGGGCAGCGTTGCGCGACCGAGCCGTGGAAGCAATGCTGGCTGAGCGCTGCAGCTGCCCGCGCTCAACACCCTATTCGCCATGTACCCCTCCCTTCGAAGGGTCCTTCGAAGGGGGTTGGGCTTGGACCCTCGGCCGTCCGTCCAAGCCGAGCCCCCGTCGCTCCTTCAACTCTCCTCTTCCCTTTTATTCGCCCCAGAGCTCCTTCCCCCCATGTCCACACCGCTCCCGGTTGCTGCGGGCCCATGCAGAGGACCCGTCCAGAAGTGTGAATGCGCCTCATGGACCCACCTCATGCCCTGGCGGGTGTAGCGGCGGAACAGAGCCTCCACAATGCCGTGCACAGCGCCCAGCAGCACGCAGCGCTCGCCGTAAATGTCCGACTTGTACTCGCTCTCCAGAGTGGTCGCTGTTGGGTGGGGAGCGAGCGGAGGCGTGTGGATTGCGTCAGCAGGTCGAGGTACAAGGAAGACGCTGCGAGATGTGGCAGGGCGGGGGCGGGGCGGAGGCGTGATGCGGGGGGCAGGACTTACGGAAGGCGAAGGGGGCGCCGACGCCGATAGCCCAGCCGATGGCGACATCGGCGGCGTTGCCGGTGGCGTCCTGGTGGACCGCGAACGAGCAGTTGATGCCGGCGCCGTTGACCGACTTGCCCTGCTCATACAAGCGGCGCACGGACGGGCCCATACCCTGCGCGTACGACACCGGTAAAGGGTCAGGTCTGGGCACGGGGACGCGGAGGAAGCGCGAAGATACACATACAAACGCGTCTAATTTTTCGCACCTTGGGGGCAACCAGGACCACGTTGATGTCCTTGCGGAAGTCCACGCCATCGTTGCGCATGACGCCCAGCAGGAAGCCGTGGCTCAGGCCCAGGGTGGCGCCCGGCTTCATGGCCGCCAGGACGCGCGGGTAGAGCTTGGCCTAAACATCAGGGTTAATAAGTTGTGGATAAGCGTGGTGAGTACCGGGTACAAAATTCGAGAAGGGTGCATTCATCGGCCGCCGGTGCCTTTGGCAACCAAACGCCAATTGCCTAACAATTTACCTGAGCACCATCAGAGATGAGCAGGACGACCAGGTCGGACTCCGAAATTACGTCGAAGACCTCCCCGAGGGTGCCCTGCGCCTTGGTGAAGTTGCAGGCCTCAGCCTCCGCCCAGGACGGAGAGTCCGGGCGCAGGCCGATAGCGACCTTGATATCCAGGCCAGCCTCAGCAATGGAGTCGCGCAGGTTCTGCGCCTGCGCGGGCGCCTGGGAGCCCCAGCCAATGACACCAATCTTCTTGATGCCCTTGAAGGCGTCCTTCAGCAGCGGGAACTTGTCACGTCCACCGCGCACAATGTACTCCTCGGAGTCCGCGAACTTAGCGAGCTCCTTGTGGAACACCTTGGTGTCGAAATCGTGCGCCACGGCGGCAGCGACGCGGACCACATTGCGACGGCTGGGCTGGGCAACCCGGACGGCCTTCGCGGCCGCCGACGGGCGCGATCCAGTCTGAACACGGGTCTTGTTGTTAAGGAGCTGCATTTCTATGCTGCTACTTGCTGAAAGGGACTCACTACGTCTGCGAGCGGGGATAATACCGGTCGGCGGCGCCCCGAGCCCCGAAACCACGTTGAATTTAGTATTGAGGCCGATCTCCTCATCTAAGTCGCAGTTATTCATCCCGTTTGTCTACACCGTCTTCACCGTGTCCTTTGCAGGCGCCCTGCAACCAGGGCTTACCATATGGCACAGACACGGCCAGTTCGCCAGTAAGATTTTCGCACGCATCATTGGCAACAGGGAGTCCAAATCATTGGAGATAGGCCAATCAGCGAGAATTTTCATGTTTCGCCCCGGGACGCAGCGGTCTGCGAGCCCTGTCAGCGATGTGGCCAGTTCATGCACGTTGCCACACACGTTACCCGGCCGGTGCTGTCGTTCACCGGATGTGGGCTAACTGGTGCATTTGGGTGAAGCTCCTCTGTCCCTGGAAACGAGACCACCTCCCGCGCAGTCAACGGGCGTGCCCGGTGGCTCCGACCGGGCGTGCTTCTTTGTTAAATGGGCCAACCATCTGCACTTCCCACTCACGCCCGATATGGCTTCGGCTCTCGGAGATTCGGACGTCTGTTTCCATGCCAAACCCTGTAACGTGCGCGTCCAAGGTGCGGTAGGTGTGCATGTCGACAGACACCGGTTCGCGAGCCTATGCCCGGCGCGCCCGAACCCGCCGCGAACCGAACGCCGCCTGTCCTGCTGGATGGTCTACGTGACATCCGCTGAGGGTGCTTCGGTGTACTACGGCGGCGGCCGGCGGATGGGCGCGTCGTGCACGAGGAGCGGCAGCGGCCGTCGAGCGGGGTGGCGCAGCCGCAGGCCAGAAGCCGGACGTACTGCCCGTACATGTGCCAGACGTTTCGATGAGCCACAGAGCCAGCGCTTCCGCCAGCTTTCCGCCGGTCTACTGGCGGGGGCACGACCATCTGGGTCCAGAGATAGTCGGAGGGCGGATGAGGATGCGATGAAGAAGCAGCGACCCTGCCTTTCGGCCGTTTCGTTGCCGTTTTGCGGTGGACCCAAAAGGATCACCTACCGGTGCATCCGCCTGCTGTGCCGGTCGGGCGAGCGCAGGGCCGCCGGTTGCGCGATGGCCGATGGTCGGAACGCGCAGGGCCCTGGCAGGGCAAAAGATCTTTAAAAATTTCATCGCAGGAAGTTACGATCGCAGGAAGTGAACCTGCTTCATGTTCACACTAGGCTGCAAACAGTCATGCATTGTTTCTGTCGTGCGAGTGTTTCTTGACCAAGCGAAGCGTAAAAGTCCTAAGATTTTCTGCGGATTCGGGGCTCTTCGGAGTGCCGTGGCACGTCGCGGCCGTACTGTGTACGGCCGCACGTGGCTCTTGCGTCGCGGCAAGCCGCAGAGCTGGTTGATTTGAGTTTGCGTAGCTACGACAGAGTGCTGCCTTGAAGGGTTGGTCCGCAGACCCGTACAAATCGCTCCGGGGTAGGGTGTCCTCACCCGGCCCTACCCACTCACAACGGCGACCTGTCCCTTCCTTGCAGATGCTCCTTCGTAACGAAGACTAAGCACGAAAGCGCGCAGTGCACAATTCGACTTCCTCTGCGAAACCGGGAGTACGTGTGCTCGCGTGTTGCGACAGATGCTCTGGTGCAGTTATGTGACGTTAAGGCCGCGCTGAAGTTCACGCCGCCGCTAAGCCTTCAAAACGCCGTTGCTGCCGCAGCTCAGCCCAAACAGGCTACGGCGGCACTCAACTTGGGGCAGTGGGGTGGCGCACTCGCGGGAGTGGGCTTTTCGGGGGCAAACCCAGTCGCCGTCACCATCGGTACCTAACGAGCGAACCCGGGTGTCCGCACGCCAAGTGCAGTGCGAGCAGTGCGAGCCACCGCCGTATTTGCATGACCGCCGCGCCTCGCGCATATCACAGATCAGATTTCACGGAAAGGGTCTGATGGAGGGGGGAGGTGCGTCCATCCCGGAACGATTGCACACTGTCGACGGCTTGCACGTGCGAAGGGCAGGTGGTCGTTGAAGGTCGGTCGGTTGGGGTTCGCTCGTGCTGCGCTTCAGCCTAGTGACCGTTGCAGCCCGTAGACTGCCGTAGGTAAAATGTGGCCAGGAATACTATTTCTCATCACTCACATAGGTCTTGCATCGGCGGCGGAAAATAATTTCGGTCAGTATTTGCGACATAGCCACTTGTACAATGATGGCGCTTTGGTGATCACACAGTCTCTGCATGAATTATAATGAGCTTTATTTTGGCAACTTTTTGGAATGGAAGGGCTTACGGGTTATGCGGCAAGCCTGGCCCTGCCTGGCGGTCTCAGCCGTCCGTGCCCCTTCGCGGGCCTGAGCGCAGGCAGCAGCGCAGGATATACACACGTGCCATATTGCAAGCACATATGTTCTATAATATCTGGCCGACTTCAAAATCGATTAAACCAGCCTGTAAGCCCAGGGCGTGGAGAACACGGCAGCGGTTTCCCCAGGTTGCCCGGGGGTCCGCAGCCATTGAGCTGGCTATTCGTCTACGACAGATTTATGATACGGCGAGCATTGGGATTCAAAATACCGCATGGCAAAACTGAATTGGCAAGCCGTTACCGCGATGCTCTCCGATGAGGTCCGTTGCGCCGCAGCGTCGAGTCCCGCGGGGCTATCGTCTACTAGTCGACAACCCCAAAGCCCCACGAATTGGTAGCAAAGCGGAAAGATCGGTCATGTTAGTATGGCGGTACGGGAAACATGCCCCTCTCCATACAGGGTTGCCATGCACCGGGTTGCGCGACCAAAGCCGGAATCGCCTGAAATCAGCCTCCGAGATGGTGCTCATCTGATGCTCCATGGCACAGCGTTTACGGTTCAAACTGTCTGTAATGTCTGTGTTACGCTGATTCTTTGCACGTTATCTCTTTCCTCGCAGGTGTTCTCATGCTTACAACCGGTTGGGCTTCAGAGCTTCGTCTTCAGCAGGCACTTATCGTTGGGGTTCGATGCCGCTTTGCTAGGAGCCTAGCAAAAGATTGCCAATGCTATGTGCTTGGTGTCGTCCCTTTGGCTACCCTTTGGTCTCTGTCGGCGACCTCTGACGTCCACTCCAGCCGGACACATCGCGTCCGGCTGAACATTCTGAGTGTTTATATTTGTCAAAATTATGACAATGGTAAAATATTTACTATATTTTGACTTATTTTGGAATATTAATTATCGTGCCTGTGTTCTACAGGTGTATGCACACGTAGCTGCAACTGGCTCTGGAGTCCCTGCGCACGCAATACCTAATGCCTTCAGCAATTGCTTAAATTTTGTCTTGTGTCAAAAATATCACAAGACACAAGTCCATGTGCGGCGTGCTTTGAAAGCAACGGGCTAATTAGTTTCGACCGACGCAATCGCGGCAACCGGGTGCAACTTAGCATGAGTGAAATTAGAAGCTATTGGATTGGAGACAGAATTATGTGTTTGCGGGCCGTCCCCGAGCCCGTCGGCACCGACCAAAGTGCCACCGATTGCCTCCGGGGCCTGTTACCCGTACCGACCAGGATGACTGAAAACAAGCACAGGCCCTGCGGGCTGCTATTGTACATAAATCACTTCAAGCCTATGAATGCGTTGTGCGATATCGGAAATCTACACGTCGTATAGCTTCACAGACTGAAAGCCACGGTCACTCTACCACCAACACTCTCGCAGTATAGCCGAGCCAATAGGTGAAAATCCTGATATTCCTTGATCTCGTTGCAAACGCAGCAGAACGGTGTCAGGACCTATTAGCAGCCTCAACGCCGTCCAAGCGCCAAAGTGTACCAGTAGTACTGGAACAGGTCGTGGTAAGCACTAAGCCAAGATGGCGACCTATACTTGATTATGAGCAACTCTGGAGACTCGCAGTCCATGGCTAACACGGGGACCCGATGAGGTCCCGATCGTCGCTACCAGGAAAGCCAGTTCTGCCCCGGCTTCCCCTACGTGGCTTGCAGGCCATTTCCAGGATAAAAGAATTCGGTCTTGTAATACCAGCCTCGTGCATTTTTCTTGCTTTAGGTAAGTTGAATGCTGCACTTGAGCTTGCTCGCGTTGATTCCCTTCATCGGCAAACCGCCATTAATATTTAGGTCAAATTTTTGGGCGTCGCGCAGGTGCCTGCCGAGCTATGCTGCCAACGCTTCTTGAACCTTGACCGCCGGGCCCGCTCTACACTGAGCGCCAAAGTGTTCAACTAATATCAACTTATTCCAGATGGATATTGTTTTAAGACGTTGCAGTCCTCCGACAAAGCAGCCGGCACAACGCGGCCGGGGCAATACTCTCGCCATGGCCGAGACGTCATCGCGCTCGGCCGAGGCGGCCCTGGAGCCGGACGCCAGCCCCCACGACATGGTCCGAAACGGGGAAGGGTCACAGCAGGGTAAAGACCATCAGGCTCAGGACCTTCCGCACAGGTCCGGCGAAGCACCCGCATCCGGCTCCGGCAAGCAGCGACAGCTGGCGGCAACCGATCCCAAGTGGCCAAACCCGAGCGGCGCACGCGAGGGTTCTGCCATTCAGGCGGAGCAGCAGCTGCTGCAGCATCCCGCTGGGGATCAGGACGATGACGTCGATGGCGAGGACCGGCCTGACGGCAGCCCGGGCAGCCTTGAGTGGCTGCTTCGATACTCGGACCTGCGCAACGTGAGCCGAATACAGCAGGAGCTGCTGAACCAGCAGCAACGCCAGCAGCAACAACAGCAACAACAACAGCAGCGACAGCAGCAGCAGCACAGGGGGCGAAACGGACTCGGCGCAGAGCAGGAGTCCGGCATCCCTGCCGAAGCAGCCCCCGTCGGCGGACCGCCGCCCTCCTCATCCTTGCCCGAGCCGCCTGCTGCCGCTCCCGCCCCCGAACAGCAGCAGCAGGGCGGGCCGGCCGGCGGCGGGCCACAAGACGGGCCGCAGCGCGGGGGCACCAACGGTGCTCTCGGCAAGGAGCCGACGCCGGCACCAGTGCCAGCAGGCAGAACGGCGTTGGGCTCGCCGCAGCCATTAAAGGTGATCACGCAGCACCAGCCGCAGCTGCTGCGCCAGGCGCGGGCCACCAAAACCCCGTCAATCGGCGCCGAGGCCCGCAAAGCGGCGACCGCAGGCGTCGGGCCGACGCAGCTGCAGCAGCAGCAGGAGGGCGGCGGGGGGGCAGGCGAGCGGCGCGGGGCGGGCGCCGGGGCCGGCGGCGGCGGACGCGCCCGGCTCGCCGGACGGGACAAGGCGGGCGAGCGGCCGCAGGGCGGCGGCGGCGGCGCTGCGGGCACGATCCGCCGCGGCCGCCAGTCTACGGAGGACGAGCTGCTGTTTGCGGCGAATGCGCTGGAGCTGCTGGCGAACAGCGGACCCGGAGCGACGGGGCCGGCGTCCGGCGCCGGAGGGCTGGGCGCCCCGACGGCGTCAGCATCACAGGGTCCTTCAGCAGGTGCGGCGAGTGCTGAGGATGCGAGTGGAGTGGGCTGTTGTGTGTGCGCTTTGCGCATGCTTTGCGTGAGCTCTGTGGCTTCCGGGGGCACGCGGGTTGCTGAGGGCATGCGTCGGGCGGTATCTGCGTGTCGGGAGAAGTCGTGGTGCGTGGAGCTAGTACGTTGCCCTGTCCGCCGCATTGTAGACTTTGTAGTACCTCTCCGGGTGCCCCTCCGAAACCAGAAGCATGGGCAGCAGGGCCGCCCTCCATCCAGACCGCGCGGCCGGCCGGCCGGCCGGCGGGCGCAAAGTACCTCTCGTGCTGCGATGCGCTGCTCTGGTCTCAATTGGCTGCCTGGCGGGTTGCTGGCACGAGGCTTTACTAGGCAGCACGGCCTCTGGTGTGACCTCATAAATGCTAGGGGCCGCAGGAGGCAGCAGGACGCATGTGAGGTGTGCTATGCCGGCGGTGGCGCCTTCCAGACCCGGTCTTGCACAGCCCAGGGACCTCACTGCCCAGGGACCACGGGCTGTGGGATCGGGACTTAGGGCACGGGGCGCCGAGCCGGTCGCCGGCTGCGCGCCTGGTAATGGAGAATTTGGATCTGATCTAATCTGATCTGATGTGGGTCGGCAGCGGCGCCGCAAGGGAGCTCGTCCGGGACGGCCGCCTGGATCGGGCGGTGGAGTGCGTCCGGAGCGACCCGGCACCGAGACCGGGTCACGCTTCCTGAAGTGCCTCCCTCGGCCAGGTGCTGGCGCCGCTGCCCGTGTAGCCTGGCGCGCCGCCGCTGCCTTTCATTCAAAGGGAAACGAAGCGGAACCGGTACCCCTATCGGAAGCACCTCACTCTCGATCCTTCGGGTCTGGGAAATCTCACCGCTTTGGCTTTCGCTATGGACGCACCCGTTCACACCCGTTCGCGACGTGTCGCTGCTCCGCAGGTTTCGGCGGTGGTGCCGGCAGCCGCCGCGACGTAACCACCAGCGGCCGAGCTGGCGGCGCCGCCGCCGCCGGGGCAGCCGCTCGCGGCGAGCCGTCGGTGTCCGGGAGGGCCGCCGGCGGAAGGGGCCCAATGGGCGGCGGCGGCGGCAGCGGCCGACGCCGCGGCGGCGGCGGCGGCCGGGGTATGCGGGTTGGCGGCACAGGCCCCCGCATTATCCGGGGGACCGTGCCCGACCCAGATCTTGACGACGGCGACGAAGGCGGCGGCCGTGCCGCGGCGGGCACCACAGACAGCCCCGGCGGCGACAGCCGCGGCCGGCCGCGCGCAGGCCCTGGCGGCGGCGTCAGGTACCGCCCCGGCGCGGGCCGGTACGACGGCGAGGAGGGCGGCGGCGGTGGCTCTGGCTCGGACGGCGAGGAGCGCCGCCGCTATGCCATGTACGGTGCGCCGTACAACGACATGCCGGACGACGAGGCCATGTTTGGGCCGGTGCCGCGGCGGCCGCGCATGTCGGTGATGTGCGCACCGACGCTGTACGAGGAGATTGTGGCGACGAACTCGCCGGACCTGCCGGTGCAGGTGCTGCTGCTGTCGTCTGGACAGCTGCAGCGGTTGGTGGAGCGGCAGCAGCAGATGCGCGTGGCGGCGGACGCGGCGGCGGTGGCCGCGGCTCGGCATCAGCGTCTGCTGCAGAAGCAGGTATCCCACCAGCAGCACCAGCACCAGCACCAGCGAGCGCGGCAGCTGCAGCAGCAGCAGCAATTTGCCGTGGCGGCAGTGGCGGCGGCGCAGCAGCACCAGGGCGGCGGCGGCGGCGGCGTGCTGCCGTTCGGGTCGGTCGGGGGCTTCGGCGCGCAGGTGCTTAATCAGGAGATCCTCCGGCGCGCGATTCTCGTGCAGCAGCAGCAGCGGCAGCAGCAGCAGCAGCAGCACGGCGACTGGGAGGCGATGGGGGATGACGGGCGCTACGGCGGCCCCGGCGCCGAGCCGCCGCGACGCGGCCCGGCGGGCGGCGGCGGCGGGCACCCGGCGGCGCCGCGGGGGCCGCCGCTGCAGCAGCAGCGCCAGTCGGGCGGCGATTGGCAGCAGGAGGAGGACCACCCGGGGCTGCACGACTACGACGGACTGGAGGGCACGGAGGATCTGCCGCCGCTGCGGCACACGCCGCCGCCGTACGGCAGGACGTATGAGGAGGCATCGGCGGCGGCGGCCGCCGCCGCCGCCGCGGCGCAGCAGCAACAGCAACAGCAGCAGGCGCTGGGTTCGCTGGTCTTGCGGCTCGGCGGCTTTGGTCGTGACGGCGGTGGGCCGCAGCTGCCCCTGCATGTGCTGGGCAGCTTGCACCAACAGCTGCCGCCGCTGCAGCTGCACCCGCGGCATTCCCACCCCCACCCGGACTTCCCACCACCACCACCGCCGGGTGACGGCTTGGGAGAGGTGGGGCGGGCGGGCCATGCGGTGTCGTGACCGGGCGGGGCTTTTCGGGGGAGGGACTTCAGGGACAACATCACGCATCTCTTTGCCCTCTGTTGAATGCATCGCCGCCTGGACTGAGGGTCGCTCTCCGAAGGCTGTTGTTGGTCCTGTCCTGTTGGGTCCGCTTGTCCGCTTGTGGCGCTGACGCCCCGGGTTCATGGGGCTTTTGTTCGGTCCCTGTTCGGTCCCTGTTCGGTCTCGTGTTCTCACCCCGGGCCAGGGCGCCGGCGGGAGGAGGGCCTGCCCGCGCGGTCCGACAGGGCTGGCGGGAAGGACATGCCACAGGACATGCCGCGTGCTCGTCCCCGGTCCCCGCGTCCTCGTCCCCGGTCCCCGGTCCTGACCTCTCTTTGCTCTCGTTGTCCCGGATTGCTGGATATCACCTCATGCCTCCGCTCGGCCACGATTTTGCACACGACACGATCCGATGCACGATGCGTTCGATACACCGTGCGCCCGAATGATCTCGTGTCGTCCGCTGCTTTCCCTCTCCCCGCAGGGCCAACCAGCTCCCAAGCGCCGCGGGCGGCCCCCCAAGCTCAGGTCGCAGGGCCCGGACTTCCTACAGCCCCCGGGCAGCGCATCCGCCTCCCAATTCTTCGACGGCGGAAGCGGCGGCGCGAAGCGATCCCTGTCTCCGGCGGACGGCCGCGGCTCCATGCCGTACACCTCCGGCGGCGGAGGCGGCGGCGGCGGTAGCGGTCGCGCGAGCCAGCAGCAGATCCCATACGGGTACGACAACGGCGGCGCGGATCTGGATCTTACCGACGATCCGGTCATTGGGCCGCCGCTGTCGTACGACGGAGGCGGCCAGCGGGCGCTGCGGGGTGGGCGGGAAGACGGAGCGGACGTTGCGCTCGGGCCGGGTAAGCCGGGAGGAAAATGGCGGGCACAGGGCGCGTGTGTGGGCAGCGCGAATGTGAAGGGATGGCGCGTGTTGCGGAGCTGGCAGCGGCAGCAGCGGCTGTGCGTGCGGATTTCCATTCCCGGTAGCTTCCACCGCACTGCACTGCACGCACCGCCGGCCGCCCGTGATTGCGTGTTGCCGCCCCGGTGCTCCTCCGTCCCCCCCGATTGGTGGTGGTGCAGGTCGAGCGCCATCAGGGCCCAGAGTCGGCAGCGGCGGCGGCGGTGGCTCAGCCGGCGGCGGCGGCTTAGCCGGCGGCTCCGCTGGTGCTGTCCGGCATCGGCCCAGCGGGAGCCTGCAGCAGGGCAGGCCGTCGTTCGGAAACGCGCCGGACAGCGACCTGGAAGTGGATGTGGAGGAGCTCCCGCCGCCGCCGCAGCAGCAGCAGCCAGCCACCGCCCGGGCCGCTGACGGCGCGGGGTGGCAAGGGTCAGGCCGCGGCGGCGCCGCCGGGCCGTACGGTGGCCGCCACAGCTGGCAGGGCGGGCCCTTCGACGAGGCCGACGACGTTGACGGCGGGCCGTACGCCGACCAAGGCCAGTACCGGTCGTCGTACGACCGTCCGGAGCCCTCTGGCGGCGGCGCCGCCGCCGCCGCCGCCGTCCCCAGCAAGCGTCAGCGGTTGGCGGATGGGGCGCCGCCGCTCAACGGCCGCAGCGGCGGTCGCGGCCGCGGTCGCGGCCGCCACACCAGCCCCGGCGGCGGCATGGGCCCCGGGGAGCCTGGCGGCCGCGGCGGCAGCGGCGGCGGCGGCGCGCCCGGTTCGGGGGCCGCGGCGCTGCGGCCGCCGCCGTCGCAGCAGGAGTTGGCCGCCTATGAGCCGGTGGTGGAGATACGGGACGTGGAGGAGGAGGACGGGGGGCGGTCGCTGTCGCTGTCGTTCCTTCACAGCACGCTGGGTACCTTTGCGGGTAGCCTGAAGCTGATAACGGCGGAGTAGGAGGAGGAGGAGGAGTAGGGGCAGTAGGAGGAGTAGGGGCAGGCGAGAGAGCGTCAGGCGTTTCCCTTCCCCGCGGTCCGCCGTCTCCTCTCTTCCTCTCTCTCTCTACCTCTACCTCTCCCTGCCTTTTTGATAACCCGTCAGGGGACGCTTGGGGCGGCGAACCGGGCCGGCCCGGGGCGGGAAGTTGGTGGTGGCGGTGGTGGTGTGATCTGCGTGTGGGCAGCGGGGCGGGTGTTGGGGCGGGCGGGCGCTTGTCCCTTGACGCCATTGCACCACTGCGTCTGTCACTGCGTCTGTCACTGCTGATTGGCAGACCTATCGCCTGTTGGGGCTGTCGTACCCCTTCCCCCGCCGGCGGACGCGGTGTCGATTGGGAGTTGGAGGTGCTGGAGCTGCGGTGGCGGCGGCGGCGGCGGAAGCGGACAGGGTCTGCGCGCTGCGCCCGGTGGCCGGCGGCGGCAGCCGCGCTGAGAGGAATGGGGTTGGGTTTTAGGGCTTTCAGGGCCTGGCGCTGGGGCGCGGCGGTTCCGGAGGCAGAACGGAGGGGAGCCGGCAGCGGCGGGGCGCCGTCGGAGTCGCGCCCGACGACAATGAACGAGCTTAGGGTGGCCAGGGGGGCTGAGGGTCGGGAGTCCTCCACTCGGCTGGTCCTCTTGATTCTCTCGGCTCCCGGTTTGTTACCCCCGGTACCCCCGAGGGTTTGTTACCCCCGGTACTTTCAGCATTACGATTCGGCCTCTCGCCCTGTTGAAGAGGGGTTTGCTGAAGAGGAGTGTGAGGGGCGGGGTGAAGAGGGTTGGGTTTCAGCTGGGAGGGAGGGAGGGAGCAGTCCGAGCCCTGCCGCTCCAGTCCGAGCCCTGCCGAGTCTTCGGCGGTGGCGGTGGCGGTGCTGCTGCTGCTGCTGCTGCGCACGAGTAGGTTGGCACTCCCTTTTACATGTACGGTACCTTCACTTGTTGTCAGTCAAACGCCCCTTGTCAAATGTCCTGAAAACAAACAGAAACGCAGTGAGGAAATGCGCTGCAAAAGCTTGTCTGCGTGGTGATGTGGCCGGTGCTGTCTCTGCCCCTGGGCGCGGCGGCGAGGGGCGCAGAGGGTGGTGGGGTAGCGCACCGGCGTGCTGTAGTGCCCGACGGGGCGCGGGGGGGAGCCCTCCGGGTTGTCTTGAAGGTAGGAAGCTAGAAACGTGTCTTGCTCCCGGAGGAGTCATGTGCTGTGTGTGAGTGTGTGTGTGTATAAGAGGGGTGGCCAGCGCCGGCGACGATCCCCTCCCGGTGCTCCTCAATTGTGGGTGTCGCCGGCGGGCGCGTAGCCGAGGGACAGCTCGCGGGGGGTGCGAGGCTGCCGTTGCAGCGACTTTTGAGCTTTGGGAGCCTCGGTGGGGTGGGCTGATGGACAAACGGTGGGGTGCGAGGAATGGACAAACGGGGCGGGGCAAGGCTGCATTGAGCTGGGTGGGCGGTGAGCGGAGGGGAGTGAAAAGCTAGGTAGGGAAAAGCCGATGTGGACGCCTCGGTTCGACACCGCAAGGGAGAGGGCCGGGCCGGGCCGGGGGTTTTTAGGGTTTTAGGGTCAGTTGGGAGAGTGTGGGGGCGGGGGCGACCGGGCCAGGTCTGGTCCTGTGAAATTTGGCGAGTATGGAACAACACCGTGCCTTGTGTGTTGTGTATGTGTGTGGGGGGTGTGGGGCTGCATTGTGTTGCATCCAACAACAGTTCATAGGGTTGGGTGGGTTGGGTGGGCTTTGGGGGACGGGGAACAACACTGTGCGTTGCGTGCCCGCGTCTGGCTGGCTAACTGGCTGGCTGGCTGGGTGTGTTGCGGTGAAGAGGGGGGGGAGGGGCTGCCCGCCGATAAGGTGCTCGCGCAGCACCTAGGGAGGCTCCGAATCCTGCCTGATGTGTACGACCGGGGTGCCTAGCGCCTCGTAATTTATTAGCGTGTATCGGTACCAGGTAGTAGGGTTGGCCTTTCGTGTTCCAGGCCAATGCCCCCTAACCACTCGCAGACCAATGCACCAATCGCCAACGGCCAACTGGCACATTTTGCAGCTGCTTCCAGTATTCCCTCGCCCCCCGACCACGCAGCCGACCAATCGCCAGTAGACACGAAGGTAACGAAATTGCGAGGACCCGAATCCGCGCCGCCCGCAGCCGACCCTTGGCCACGGGCCACGGGCTCCTTCCCAGTCCTGTCCATCGGTGTCGCCATCTCGCCAGGACCTCTCCGACTGCAGAAGCCTTCACACGCACCTCCGAGAAGCCCGCCGTGGCAACCCCCACCGTCCCCAATCGCCCCCAATCGCCGGCTTTCTCTCTCTTCCTGGCAGCTCGCGGTCTTACGTGCAGGCTGCCCGCACCGCCCCCCGGCCGTCGTTGCAACCATCGGCCAATCCTCACCCTCCCCCATCAAAACCCTGAACAGCAGACGCCGGCGGCCTCCCACCCCCCCTCTTCGCGCCCTCTTCCCTCTCCGCCCGCCGTTCGCAGCAAGTTGCGCAACCAAACCCAACCGAGAACCAGCCCAACCCCCCCCCTCAGCCACCGCGCATTATACAAAATTACAGATGCTCCCTTCACCGCCGTCGCCAGCTCCCTCCCTGGGCCCTCGGTCGGTCGGCCCTCGCGTGCATAAACCGCAACCACAACCTTACCGGCGCCTGAACTGCGCTGTGGCGCGTCGCGCGTGTATCTCCAAACGCACGCACCACCCCAGCGGCGCGAACCCTTCCTTGCTGGCTGGCTGGCTGGCTTGCCTGCCTGCTTGCTTGCTTCCGGAGGGAATCAGGTCGCGGCCTTGGCCTCCGCCGCCACCGCCTCCGCCGCCGCCGCGTCGCGCGCCGCCAGCTCATCGATGCGCTTGAACTGCCAGGGCCACCTAGAGGGTGCCGTGCGGTGACGTGCCGTGCAATGCAGTGCCGTGCAAGGAAAGAGGGGGGGGAGCGGGAGCCGGGAGAAATCAAGGCGGGCGTTCTGGCCCTTTCCCGCACCGCGTTCACGTTCGCGTTCGCGTTCGGATCGCGGCGGGATCAGATTTAGTGGCCCACCGAGCGCAGCCCCGCGGCTTCGGACTGCGGACAATAAGGCTGGGAGGGGTACTCGGTGTGGTGGGAGGGGTGCTCGGTGCGCGAGGGATGGCTGTTGACAACCGAGGGCCTTATTCCCATATTTTCATTTCTTCCTGCAGAACCCCTGCTCGTAGATGGTCAAGTCAACTTACCGCACGTTGTAGAGGAACTGGCGGTGGTCGTACCGGTTGTCGTCCGGCGAGTACGACTCCATGTGGTACGACGGAGTCAGTACGGTGGCCTTGTGGCGGTTGATGGAGTAGAACCGGAAAAAGTCCTTGACCTGCCACCCCCCGGGGGCGGTGACAGAAGCGGCTTTAGGGCAAAGGACCCACGAGCCGTACGGTGCACGGCATCACGGCACAGCAGCGTGCAAGCCCAGTACTTGCTTGCGCCCTCCCCCGCGAAGGCCCGCGAAGCGACTGACAAGTTGAGTGGCAAACAAACAAAACTTAAGCAAACAAACTGATAACAACGATAACAACCGCTACGAGTCCTGAATTACTGGATCAGACCGGAATTCAGGGGCAGCTACGGCCCCTGGTGACGTGCAAGGAGGCAACCTTGCAGATTCGTTAGTTGGTTGCATGGTTAGTTGGAGGTTGGTTGGTTGGTTAGTTCGTTACCTTGGTGGCGATGGCCGCCGGCGCCAGTCGGCCCCGCCACATTGCCGCACAAGCGTTGTACATCGCCACTGGACCCGCGCGAGCCACCTTGCGCAGCCTGCCGTACAGCGACAGCTCAGCGTACGTCATGCCCATGTCGATCTCGTCCAGCTGTACGACAAGCCGCCGCCGCCGCGAATGCCCGAATGGCGGCGGCGATGGCGGCGGCGAAGTGGCGGCGGCGATACATGCGTTGATGACAATTGACAAAAGCGACGGCGGTGGCGGCGTCAGAGGCGGTGATGGAGGTCGAGTGGCGACTCAGGCGACGCGATGCGGTCCGGGTGCTGGTGAGGATGAAGGGAAGGAATACGGTGGGCGGCAGTCTCCGCCTCTTCCTTTCCCCTTCCCTGGACTCTTTCCCCCCCTTTTGCCAAGGCCAAAACTACGGTACCTTCCCTTCCCTTCCCCTCCCTTCCCTTTCCTTGCCTTTACGCCAGGTTTCGTCCCCCCTGCCCGCCCCCCCCCCTCGCCCCCTCCCCGCCCCCCCAACCTGCGGCTGCTGGCCCTCGATCAGCGGTTCGAGCTCAGCGGTGGGCGGCGCCGCCTCCACCTGCGATGATACCGGCAGTACGGCAGTACATCATCTTGTCGTACGGCGGCGAGGACGCTATGACGCACGCTATGGCGCGATGACGCGATGCGGCACGCGGCGGCGCGGAGCTGTTTGTGAGAGGTCGACCTGGACGAGCAACGCAGGGAGCGACGCGGGAGGCGGTGCCGTGCTGTCGTACTGTCGTACCTCGGCCAGTACGGGGTAGCCCAGGTTGGTTGCGGCCCACTGCAGGAAGGAGCGGAGGTCCTACGTGAGGGGGGGGAGGGGGGAGAGGGGGAAGGGGAAAGGGGGGAGGGGGGCTGGGTACGGTTAGGGTTTGTGCCCGGCGAAGGCCTCGGGTTGAGTTTGGCCACTGGATAGAAAGAGGACAGAGGACACGCCAGCAAAGGTCAAGGGAGGGACTTGCGGAGGAACGGGAGCTCTATTGCGGCTCCGACCGCCTGACAAAAGCCCACTCCCCCGCCCACCTCTGCCGTACACCTCCCAAACCCTCATTCCCACATCCACACACACCCGCCCCTCCGTCCCTCCCTCCCTCCCTCCCTCCCTCCCTCCGCCCACCGACCGTCTTGCTGATGGATCCGATCGGGTTGATGTCGGCGGACGAGCAGTCGTACTTTGTCAGGTAGCCTGCGCGTGAGCGTGCCGTGTGTACAGGTACACGGTACACGGCAGGTACACGGCAAGTTACGGCAGCAAACACATCACGTTGCCCACTCGCCCGCCCGCGGTTTCACCTTCATTTAAACCCATTTCCGCAAGACGGTGACAGACGAGGCGGGACGAACAACACCCACACCCGCACCCTCACCCGCACCCCCACCCTCACCAAACCTCGACAAAGCACCCACCCCACCCCACCCCGCCCCACCCCCACCCCCGTTTTAATTACCCCACCCCACCCCACCCCACCCCACCCACCACGAACAGTGTAAGACAGAGACTTCGGACGAGGTATCTATCCACCATCACAACCACCACAACCACCACAACCAACCCACACCCCTCCCCCCTCCCCTCCCTCACCCCTCAGGCACTCGTCCACGTTAGCCGAGCCCAGCACCAGCAGCCACCCGGACCCTCCCCGGTGAGGCACCCCCCGGGCCCAGGGCAGCAGCTGGGCGAGCAGGAAGGCCAGGACCATGCGCAGACGGGCCTGAATGTTCTGTGGGTGTGGGTACGGGGGGCAGGGGGAAGGAGGGAGGGAGGGAGATAAGAACAATACGGCAGCGGAGGGGCGTAGGCGACCGAGTGCGGGTGGAGGGGCAGGGGCAGAGGAAGTAACACCTTCCCCCCCCCCCCCCGAACCCACACAAACACACACATACACACACACGCTCACCTGCAGCGCGAGGTTCTCGGCGGTGCTGCCCCCGTGCGCCTTGAAGGCCGGTCTGCGGCCGCCCGTCACCGCCGCCGCAAACAGCCCCACCACCGCCTCCACCACCGAGTCGATGGAGAGGGACAGGTGGTAGGCCCCCACCTGCTCACACAGCAGCCGGGCGCTGGGGAGGGGGAGGGAGGGGGGCGGGTGTGTGTGTGGAGGTGTGGGTGGAGGTGTGGGTGGAGGTCTGGGTACCATCATTCAAGCCCTGAAAAACCCTATAAAACCCGCCTAATACCGGTACCCCCACCAAATCCCCGCACTGCCCCCCTCCCTGTAGCTCCCGCCCTAAAACCCCTAAAACCCCTAAAACCCGCCTCACCGCTCCCGTGTCTCCCTGGAGCTGTTGACGGTGCCCATGTAGACGCAGCTCAGCAGTCGACCCGCCAGCTCCCGGGCGTCTGAGGGCAACTGGTCGGGAGCGTAGCCGGCCACGCGGCGCACGTCGGAGATGACCCGCGGGTCACCCGCCGCCACCGCCGCCACCACAAGCTGCGCACCCGGGACCAGACAAACACGGACGGGGGGGGGAAAGGGGTCAGGGAGTGATATGCTCCTTTATATAACAATGGGTCGGGTGGGGTGGAGACGCGGCGCAAGGCAAGGGGAGGGGGGGTCGCGGAGGCGGGGGGGGTTTAGGGAAGGGAAGGAAAGGCGCGCAGCAGAGTGACTAGGGTTGTGAATTAAGATTTACGGTTTTACGAATTTAAGAAATTAAGATTACTTAATTACATAATTAAGGTTGGCCCCGGCTTAAATTTAAGGAATTAAGGCTCGCCTTATTAAGCCTCCTCTGGAGGACCAAAAACCTTAAAAGTGTAACGGACCCATGGGTCTTACAAGTCCCGCCGGTCTCCCAACCGGGGTTCCGCGGAGTTGCGACGCGGCAAGACAGCCTCCAGCAGCGTGGTCCCCTTTTGCATGTGATGTTGCCGGCCCTTGACAGTGGGTGGCGTTGCTACATCAACGCCGCCATATGCGCCGGTGTTGATAGTCTTGCCCGCGTCAGCCATTGATTTGAATTGGAAAGACAGTTGTCGCTGTTTGAGCTTTATACGTGCTGAGGCGGTGTCCTAGAAATAAGTATGTATAGAAAATACCATAGAAACCTCGAAAATGCAGGAAAAACGTTGAAAATCCACGTTCGTACACGTGTACGGAAAGCTTAAATTAAGGTTCCAGGTTTGGGGCCCCACTGACCTTAAATTAAGCCTATTTACTTAATTACAGAATTAAGCTTACTTAATTACACATGCCAAAACCAAATTAAGCTTAAATTCACAACCCTAAGAGTGACGCAGGCGAAGGGGGAGGAGAGGAGGAGCGGCAGGGAGGAACAGAGAGGTGAGGTTGAAATGAGGGAGCGGCGGCGGCGCGGAAGTGGAGCACGCACTCCCCCACTCAGACGCCCGCCCTTTGCCCCTCATGCCCTTGCTGCCCTTAACTGCTCGGCAGCCCCCACCCCCCACCCCCCCACACCCCCCACCTGGCACATGGCCCCCACAATCGCCGCCACTGAGGAGCTGTCCGCGCCCCCACTGAGGGGGATGAGGAAGCCGGAGGCGCCGCAGCGGCGGAGGTAGTCCCACAGCCAGCAGGCGGGGCCGTACGCAATCTCCTCCTCGGGAAGAAGAACCTGCGGGGGAGGTGGTGGGGGGAGTGAGGAGCGTGGAGGGAGGGGCGTGGGGGGAGGGGCGTGGAGGGTGGGCGGATGGGGTGTTCAAAAGCACGAGGGCGACGAAGGGGCCGGTGAGGGAGGCCGTGGAGGGAGGTGTTGGGCAGGGCATGGTAGCAAGGGCGGCCTCTGCCCCGTCAGCATGTGTACGGCAACATGTGTACGGCAACGACCCGTGGCCCTGCATTCCCCTCTTGAGGAGAAGGGCGCTGGGGCCCTCAAAACCCTGCCACCCCGCCCACCCCCACTCCCCCCGCGGCGGCGGCTGAGGGAGCCCTGTCAGCACATTGGCTGACCCTGCCTTGCCTTGGGCGTTATCGGCCGGGAGGGGTACAGCGGCCGTGCCGCCGCCGCCGCCGCGGGGCCGTCCGCTGCCGCCGCTGCCGCCGCTGCCGCCGCCGCCGCCGCCGCCGCCGCTCCGCCGCACAGTCTGAAGTCCAGCTCCACCAGTGCGGGTGAGACCATGGCGCTGGCCTGCTCTCGGAGGCTGGAGATGGAGCATCTGGCGGGTGACCGTTGGCAGGTGACCGTTGTCCAACCGTTGGAAGTTGGACGTTAAGAGGAGGCCGGCGGTTTTGACAGTGCATATATGTAACAAATATTTATATATATATGTATGTAACATGTATATTTAACACTTGTACATGCAGGTACATATTTTACCGCAATAATAACTTTTGTGGTCTTGGTTTTGGTTTTGGACGAGCCATCTTTGGATATGCGAGGCGTCGCGTGCTGCGCCCGTCGCCAGTGCTGACGCCATTGCCAGCACAATGGCACAGTCCCCCTCCCGACAGGGTACCGGTGCACAACTTTCGTTTACAACCGTTTGCAACGGTAGTACGACACAACCTACCTGTACGACACGACCTCATCCAGATCCACCGTCGCCGTCACCACCTCCACCTCCGCCAGCCCGAACTGCCCCCCCTGCGCCACCAGCGCCCCGTTGACCGCCACGCAGGCGCAACCGTCGAAGTACAGCCGCCCGCCATCGCAGCCGCGCTGGTTGGCGTACAGGTACACACCGCCCGCCTTTCCTCGGGAAAGGGAATGAGAGAGAGAGAGAGGGGTTTGAGGGTTTAGGAATTTGCGAAAAGCGAAATGAGATTGACATGGTTGGAGAGTTGAGAGTAACATGCGTCGTTCGATGCCAACGGGACGAGCAGAGAATTTCTTGCCCCCCCCCCCCCAACCCCGTATACACACACCCGCACACACCCACCCGCACACACACACACCCGCACCCACACACACACCCGCACACACACCCCACACACACCCGCACCCCACCCACCCCCCCAGCTACCTTTGCCGTGGCCCCCTTGATAAGGTCCAGCCGCTGGTCCAGTTTCCTCAGCTGGTGGTGACTGCCGGATCCGTTGGAGATGACCTCCACCCCCGCCAGGGCCAGGTCGATGTGGGGGGCCTGAGGGGTGAACAGCTCCTCACACGTCTCGGCTGCGGGGAGGTGGGGATGGAGGGAGGGGAGGAGGGAGGGGGCGGGGAAGGCGGAGGGCATGATGGGCCAGGGCGGAGGGCGGAGGGCTGGGGGCGGGTGAGGCGGCCACCAGGGCGGGGCCCCGCTGGTGGCCCGCGCACTCACCCGCCCCGACACTCTTCCCTCCGCCTCCCTCCCTCCCTCCCTCCCTCCCTCCCACCCACCCACCCACCCACCCTCCCACCCACCCACCCACCCACCCACCCACCCACCCACCCACCCACCCACCCACCCACCCACCCACCCACCCACCCACCCACCCACCCGCCCACCCACCCACCTGCCAGCAGCGCGTCTCGCAGCTTCAGAACCGCATCACCGAACGGAACTTCCGCCGGCACCACATCCCCCTGCTCGTCACCACCGCCACCGACACCACCGCCTCTCCTGCCGCCCTTGCCCTTGCCCTTGCCGCCACCCTCTTCCCCCTCCGCAACCGCATCCTCCTCCTCCTCCGCAGCGGCCGCCGCCTCCCGCCTGGCCTCCCTCGCCGCCACAGCCCTCGCCACCACATCTGGCAGGCGGTGTGGCTCCACTCGGCCCCGGTGCTTCCAGGTGGCGAAGTAGCTGCGGAGGGGGGGGCGAGGGAGGAGGAGGAGGGGAGGAGGTGGGGAAGTGGGGAGGTGGGGAAGAAGAGGAGGGGAAGAGGAGGAGGGGAAGAAGAGGTGGGGAAGAGGAGGAGGGGAAGAGGAGGAGGGGAAGAAGAGGTGGGGAAGAGGAGGAGGGGAAGAGGAGGAGGGGAAGAAGAGGTGGGGAAGAGGAGGAGGGGAAGAGGAGGAGGGGAAGAAAAGGAGGGGAAGAAGAGGAGGAGGGGAAGAGGAGGACGGGAAGCGGAAGAGGGGAAGAGTATGACAAAAAAGGGCGCGAGAGAGGGAGGGAGGGCTACCGGTAGTCACCCAGCCACCCACTCACTTCCCCCAGCCGCTCCCCCATCCTCACAACCACCCAGCCACCCACCGCGTCTCCCGGTAGTTGCCGTCATTGGCCAGGTGCAGTTTGGGCCTTATGAGCAGCACCCGGCCGTCAAGCAGAAACACGCGGCAGTTGTACATGACGCCTGAGCGGGTGGGTAGGTGGGTGGGTGGGTGAGGGAGTGAGGCGGTTAACAAAGGCGGCTGATGCGGCGCCCTGCCCTGCCCGCACACACATCTCCCCCCCCATCACCCCCCAACACACAAATCCACACATACATACACATACACGCTCCCCGGGTGCTTACCCCGGTGTATAACGGGCATTCCCACATCCACCAACAGCCCCCGGGTCAGATCCTCCGGGTCGGATAACAGATCCTGGGGGGGCGGGGACAGGGGAGGGAAGGAGAGGGAAGGAGAGGGAAGGAGAGGGAAGGGGAGGGAAGGGGGGAGAGGGGTAGAGACGTCGAGTGTAACAGCCCAGAGGGAGGGGAGGGGAGGGCGCACCAGGCAAGGACAAACCGTAAACACCCAAAACACGAACAAAAACGCCGGCTCCGGCCTATACGTGGATACCCCTCCCCCCCTGGATACCTGAATCCCCCCCTGGATACCTCCCCACCTCCCCCTTCCCTTTCCCCCATACACACACCCCGCCACACCCCCCCCCGCCACACACACACGTACAGCCCTCACCGCCACTGCCTCCCAGGAGTGCGTCACTGTGTCTAGCTCCAGAAAGTGGTCCTCGCAGCCGTAACCGGGGACCTCCAGCTCGGGACCCACCTGCGAAGGAAGCGGCAGGCGGGGAGCCGGCAGGCGGGGAGACGGACCCGTGGGTCGGCGTGACCCGTGGGTCGGCAGCAGCGGAGGCGGCTGGGGCGATGTCGGCGATGGCCGAGAAGCGATTTCCCGGGGAAATCCAGAACACACTCGGGGTGTTGGGGTGGCGGTGGCGCGCTGGGCAGACGGGCAGGCGGATGGCTTACGGCTTATGGCTTGTGGTGGGCATTGCGGGGCCCCCAGGGGGGGGATTGCGGGACCCGGGGGCGGGGGCGAGGGGGGGTGCCCGCACTCACTCACCCGGTAGGTGGCTCCCCGGGCGCGGGCCTGGCGGATGGATTCCTTGATGCGCCCCAGGTTGCCCTCAAAGTCCATGGACCATTGGTTGAGGTTGCAGGTGGCCAGAGTGGCGAGACGGCGGACCATCTTGGCGGGGCAGGGGTGTGTGTGTGTGTGCGGGTGTGTGTGCGGGGGAGGGGGGCGATGGGGTGCTGCGGGGGTTTGCGTGGCTTGTTGCGGGGAGGAATACGGAGGGTTACGGAGAGGCGGGGGTTGGAGGATTGCCCAAAGGGTTGGTTGCTGGAGCTGAAGTGCGGAGCTTGGGGCGCGGCGGAGTGGGAGGAGGGGGATACCGTAACGGCACGGGCCGGCTGCTGCTCCTGCTGTGGCTGCTGCGGCTGCTGATGATGATGCTGATGTTGTCCGGGGGTTCCGGGGCGGCGGAAAGGCGGTGCCGGCGTTCCGGTGCGCGACGGTGCTTTCCACGGCAGTGTACACCTATTGAGCGTTGATGAAAGTTGTTGCTGTTGTTGTCCTCAGGCCGGGTGGGGCGAGGAGCGTGTGTCGTCGGTGTCGGCCTTGCGACGGAACCAATTGGGCACGAAATTGAAAGTGGTGATCTGGGCTTGGCCAACTTGCTTTGGGTGAAAATCAGATGGGAGCAATGCGATGATAACAAGGCAAGGCGCACGAGTTCTGTACGCCACAGAACAGCAACATGATGACGGACTGACGCATGATGTTGTTTCCACGACCCAAACATTTTCCCATCGCACAACCGATCACTTGCTCTATCCAAAAGGTAAAGCAAGATATTTTATAGCTTGATCCTTGCACGGTGATAATTAAACCCTTGTTCAGAACGAATGCTCGCGGCTCGTGCGGGCCGCTCGCTTGCGTCCGCCAGCAGTCGCCGTTTCGCTGGTGCTTCACGCATCAGCATAATGTCTAAACGCCAAAAGACGTCGTCCGGTAGCGCACCCACCACGGCCGAGGCCACTGCAAGCCATGAAGCCGCTCGCGCGCTGCACGAGCGCGGCAAGGAGCACGCCCAGAAGCTGCTGTCCTTCATCAATTACGCCTGGACACCGTTTCATGCCGTGGAGGAGGCCTCGCGGAGGCTCATCGCCGCTGGTTTCACGCCCATCTCCGAGCGCGAACCCTGGTACGCAAGAGACCGACCCGTTTGGGCTGCCGCCATCTACTCCGTTTACCCGCTCTTCCAAATCCTGGTTGGGCGCTTTGTGGCCTCAAGCATGCGCAGGCAGCTCCCGGGGGAGGGAAGGGGGGTTGGGAACCGTCGGCGCTCGCTACCCCAGTGCTTGGCCGGCTGTGGTGTGCCGTTCGGCGCTCACCGGTCAAGCGCGACCCACATGACGACCCAAATGCCAACCCACATCAACCCACCACCCGCCGAGTCAGTGCTGCGCACCTCGCAGCCTCAGTGCTGCCACATCCACTCCACTGAACTCCCGACACCGTAAGACACACCGAAGGGCACCCTAGCACGCAGCGACGCAAAAGGACGGCCATGAAGCCCATGATTGACTGAGCTTCACTCGCCCTCCCCCTCCCCCGCGTGTCCCTTCCCCCCGTGTGCCCCTCCCCCTCCCCGGCTGCTGCTGCTGCTGCTGCTGCTGGTGGCCTGCAGGTCGGTTCAGCCTGGTGGGCGTTACTTCTTCACTCGCAACATGTCCACCATTGTGGCCTTCGCAGTGGGGGCCAAGTTCCAGCCGGGTGGGTGGGGGTGGGTGGGTGGGTGGGTGGGTGGGTGGGTGGGTGGGGGGGTGGGTGGGTGGGTGGGGGGGGGGGTGGATGGTAGTTTGAATGGGGTGCGCGGCTGCGTGGCTGCATGCATGCCCGGGGGAGGGGAGGAGGGGGCTGTGTTGGAGGAGGGCACATAGGGCGGAGTCCCGGGGGCGGGATGGGGTTCGGAGGAGTTGCACCGTCTGGGTCTGTGTTGGGCTGTGGCCTGAATGGGGGTTGGGGTTGGGGTGGAGGTTGGAGGGAGGCAGTGGGACGAGGAGGACAAAGGTGGGGTGAGCCGTTCCGAGTGCGTCTGTGGGTGGGTGGGTCGGTGGGTCCCAGCCCAGCCTCGCACCTCACCCCGCCTCTTACTAGCTGCCGTACAACCTTGCCCCGCGTTCTTCGCAACCTGTCATGTCCTAAGCAGGCAGCGGCTTCTACATGGTGGGGGCGCACACCGACTCGCCCTGCCTCAAGCTCAAGCCCGTGTCCAGCTCCTCGAAGAGCGGCTACAACATGGTACGGCAGCAGTACAGCCGTACAGCAGTCCCGTGTGCAGCGCCGGGTCCATCTATCGCTAGTCGCCCACCGGTATACTCATCGTGTCGTCGGATCCAACCAACCAACCAACCAACTAACTAATTAACCAGCCTCAGAACAGCAAAGGCCGTAAGGACCCTCGCGCCCAAACACACACCGGTGTTACCACTACCCCTTCCTCGCCTCCCCCAACCCCTCCCCCGCCTTGCCTCCATCTCCTTCGCTCCCCTCCCTCCTGCCTTGCCACCATCCTCCCCTGTCCTCCAGATCAACGTGGAGACGTACGGCGGCGGCCTGTGGTACACCTGGTACGACAGGGACCTGGGCCTCGCTGGCCGAGTGCTGCTGCGCGAGGACGGAGCTGCTGCTGCTGCGGGTGGTGGTGGTGGCGGCAGTATGAAGCACCGGCTGGTGAAGATCGATCGGCCGCTGCTCCGAATTCCCATGCTGGTGGGTGGGTGGCTGGGTGGGTGGGTAGGTGGCTGGGTAGGTGGCTGGGTGGGTGGGTAGGTGGCTGGGTAGGTGGCTGGGTGGGTGGGTAGGTGGCTGGGTAGGTGGCTGGGTGGGTGGGTGGGTGGTTTTAAGTGATACCGCAGCGGAGACGGAGACGGCGTTAGCGAACGGACCCAGAACCCAGTAATACTTACCGAACATACCTGTAACCTTACCGACCTGAAAATACGCTGCGACCGCGTCGCCGCCAGACCAACCCAGACGGACGATTACACGCGACAGCACAAGAACGGCACGAACGCCCGGACAGAACAACCCAACATATTGTAGACTCACCTGCGCTCAATGGAGGAAGCGAAGCGGGAAGATTTCGAAGGAAAAAGGGCGTGAGTAACGGCAATGGGCAACGGCAATGGCAGCGAAGGAAGGAGCGAGCAGGCAGGCAAGCAAGGCAATACACACATAAACCCACGAAGGAGCTGGGGCGGCGACGCGGCGCAAAAGAGGGCAGGAAGGGGCGGCGGGGCAGAGAAGAAAGGGATACGGATGGGCAAAACGTACGACGGCAAGGAGGCGAAATGCAGAGGAGAAAGGGCAAAGGAAAAGAGAATGGCAAGGAGAACGGCAAAGGGGAGGAGAACAGCAGAAGGAAGACGAGGCTGGGAGGGACGGAAGGCGGGGCGGGGCGGGGCGAGAGGGCACGAGGGCAAGAGCAAGGACGAGGAGAAGGGGAGAACGACGGCAGGGCGGAGGCAGCGGTGGGTGGGTGGGTGGGTGGGTGGGTGGGTGGACGCTCCCCCTCATCAACCCCCCCCTCCCCTTCCCCTCCCCCTCCTCCCCTCAGGCCATCCACCTTCAACGCGACATCCACACCGCCGGCTTCAAACCCAACCTCCAGACCAACTTCGCGCCCATGCTCGCCACAGCCGTCAAGACCCAGCTCTTGGCCGACGGCGCCACCGCAGCGGCGCCCCCGCCGGCCGCCGCCGCCGCCGCCGCGTCCTCGTCCTCGTCCTCCAGCGGCAACAAGCACTCTACACTGCTGCTGTCGCTGCTGGCTTCGGAGCTGGGCTGCCGGCCGGAGGCGATTGTGGACTTTGAGTTGCACGTGTGCGACACGCAGCCTGGCGTGCTGGGCGGCGCGCACGGCGAGTTTGTGTTCGCGGGGCGGCTGGACAACCTGGCCATGTCGTACGTGGCGCTGCAGGTACGGCATTGTACTACCACGGCGCCGGAGTACGGAGCCGGTGGCACGCCCGCAGACGTCCCCCGGCCTGCCCATCTGCCCTCCCTCCCTCTGCAACTCGCCACCCCGCCCTGGCACTCATCCGCACACCCACCCACCCACCCCCAACCCAACCCCAACACACACACACACACACACCCCCAACCCAACCCCAACACACACACACACCGCCCTACTACAGTAGGCTTTTGATCAGCTTCGGTCAACGCCTACTGCCTCTTCGGATAGTCATACTTTTAACCCCCCACACTCCCTCCCCCCCCCCTACACATACACACCCCGCCCGCAGGCCCTGATCGACTCTTGCCCCGACTCCGGCTCCCTGGCTGACGAGACGGGGGTGCGAGCCATCGCTCTGTTCGACCACGAGGAGGTCGGCAGCGACAGCGCGCAGGTGGGGACTGGACTGAGGAGGGGGCGGGGCTTGGGGGGGGGGGGTCGGTGGGTCGCAGTACGGGTGGGTTGGTAGTAAAGAATATGTACGGGGCAATAGCGAATAGCGCTTGACGCCCCGACGCCGCCGTGCCCCAGCTGTTCCGCACGTTCTTTGCCCCTCCTCCCGGCTCCTGACTCACCACCCGACTTGGCCCTCCCTTCGCCTTCCCTGGACTCGCCAACTCGCCCAACCCGCCAAAGGGCGCCGGTGGGCCGGTGATGCGCGACACGATCACGCGGGTGGCTGCGGCCCTGGCTGGGGGCCAGGAGGTGAGACAGGAGGAGGGCGGGGTGGGGTGTTTGGGGGCGGGGTGTTGGGGGGGGGGGAATGAGAGTGAGTGAGTGAATGGGTGTGAGGGAAATGTAGGGTACAAGGGGGAGAATGGGGTTGAGCAGGTGCTGTTTTCTTAGGAGGGGCGGAAGGGTGGAAGGGAGGAAGGGTGCCGGAGAGAGGGAGGGACAGGCACCGAGGGCGCCCCGGCCCCCCTCCGGGTGGTTGGTCGCCTTAGGGTTTACTCCGCCTCCTGGGTTCTCGTGTTCGCCCCAACACCACCCCCCCAAACCCCAAACCCCACCGCTATGCACGCACGCACGCACGCACGCACGCGGGCAGGGCGCCGTGGAGCGCACCCTCCGCAACTCCTTCCTGGTCAGTGCCGATATGGCGCATGCGCTGCACCCCAACTACCCGGACAAGGTACGACACCCGTGTGTGTGTGTTTGTGTGTGGGGGGGGCTGGGGGGGGCACCCAAACGTCGAACAGCGCTCAAAGGTCATACCTGTGCGCGTGTGTGTGTATGTTCGCGGGGGCTTTGTCCTCCGGGCCGCCGTAGGCCGCACCCATTTCGCCCGGCGGGTCGTCAACCCCCCTCCCCCCCTGGACCGTACGGCTCTCCGTGCGTGTGCGTGTGCCTCACCTACCTCGACACCGCCTCGCCTCCCTTTGTCGTTTGTCCCTATCTGTCGTCAACCGTCAACCGCTCCCAACCGCTCCATTCGGCTCCAACCGTCCGTCCGTCTGCAGCACGACCCCGACCACCAGCCCCGCATGCACGGGGGCCTGGTCCTCAAACACAACCACAACCAGAGATACGCCACCAATGCAGTCAGCGCGACGCTCTTCAGGTATTGGGGGTGGGGTTGGGGGTGGGTGGGAGTTGTGGGTGGGTGCACGTTACTAGAAAACACATGTGTGCGCATGTGCGTGGGCGTGGGCATGTGTGTGCGTGGGCGCATGCGTGTGTCACACTCGCGCGAGCATTGCCTCGCCCCTGATTGCTCGCCCCGCCCCCTCCCCCCCCCCGATTTGATGGTGATGATGCTGATGGCACCCCCACCCCCCACTGCGCCCTGCGTCTCTCTGGGCCACTGTGCGCCTCCCTTCCGCTCCCGTCTGTCCTTTCCACTCCGCTCACACACCTCCCCCCCGCCTTTCCGCCTCTCTACCTTTCAACCTTTCCACCCCCGCGCCTCTCCACCTCCCCTCCACCTCTTCTCCACCTTTCCCCCCCCCCCCCCCCCCGCGCCTCTCCACCCCTCCAGGGAGGTGGCCCGGCGCCGCGGCATCCCCTGTCAGGAGTTCTCGGTGCGCAACGACATGCCATGTGGATCCACCATAGGGCCCATCCTGTCGTCCAACCTGGGGTGCCGTACAGTGGATTGCGGCATCGCGCAGCTGTCCATGCACAGCATCCGAGAGCAGGTGGGCCACCACTCCACCCCCCTCCCTGGAGCGGGAGGGGGGAGGCGGGAAGGCGGGAGCGGGAGCGGGATGGGAAAGGCGGGGAGGGGGGAGGGGGGGAAGGTAAGAAGATACCGCAGCATTGGGACGGAGGCGACGTTTGCGAATCCGGACCCTGCAATGCTGACCGGCTACCGCTGACCGCAATGATAGCGAGTATCGGGAGTGGGGGGAGTGGGGGTGGGTGGAGAAGGGGTGTGCGTGTGTTCATGTGCGTGAATTCGTGTGCGCGTGTGTGTGTTTGCACGTGTGTGTTGATCTTTGGCGGGAGGGAGGGAGATAGTGGGGGGAGTGGCGGTGGGTGAAAAGTGCGAGCCGCAGCCAACGGGGTAACGGAGGGGATTGGGGGACGGGACAGTGGCGAGCTGATGGATGGATGAGAAACAACCTCTTATCATTTCCTGGCCTGGCGTGGTGATGTTGATGGTGTTGGGGTTTGTGCATATGTCCACACATCCGCAGTACCGGTGGTACGACACGCACGACGTGTACCGTGTCAACCACTGAACTCCTGATTATGGACTGTACTGCAGTGCGGTACGGACGACGTGGCGCTCGCGTACGACCACTTCCTCGCCTTCTTCCGGGAGGTGAGCGGCGGCCCTGCCCCAGGCGACCGGCGGGCGGCGAGGGATGGGGGTGGCGGGAAGCGGCCCAAGGCCCACCTATCTCCACCTCACCACAGAAACATCCCCCCCCCGACACGCGTGCAGCTGCTTTTGACGCGTATGTCTGTGTGTATGTGAATGTGTGTATGCCGTACATCATCGTCCCAAACGCCAGGCGCCGTGCTGTGTCTGTGTGTGTTTGTGCGCGCCAGCACTTACCACCATACGCTCACCCACGCGCATCCTCCCACTTCCCACTTCCCCGCTTTCCCCCACACGCGCTCAACCCCCCCTGCAAATTCACACTTCAACCCCCCCCCCCCCACACACACGCCCCCCCCCTGCAGTTCTCCAAGCTGGACGCCAGCCTGGATGTGGACTCGCTGCCGCCCCCCAGCATCGCCGGCAGCATCCAGGACGCACCCTGCTGCCACATGCACTGACAGAGCGACTCACTGACTGACTGACTGGCTCACGGACTGACTGACCGACTGACTGACTGACACGGGAGGGAGTAGTGGGGCCGTGTTCGATAGTTTGCTACAACGATCGGTTGCTACAACGGCTGTGTGTTGGGGAGGAGGGTAGAGGGGGGAGAGGAGGGCGGCGCCGCAGATGCGCGGGTTCGGAACACCGGATGCTGGATTGACCCGTGAGTCATCCATCCATCCATCCATCCATCCATCCATCCATCCATCCATCCATCCAACCGCTGCGTTGCAAGACCCAAATTCCGGAGGTACCGTGCGGTGAAGTGCCGTGCCGTGTGCCTCGGAAAGTGCATGGCCGCCGCCGCTGGCTGGCTGGCGTACTGGCTGGTGGGCTGGGCTGCATGATTCTCCGACCTTGTTGTCACTTTGATCGCTGCGTCGGAGCTCGTCGGAGCTCGGGGTGGCGGCGAAAAGGAGGAGGGAGCAGGGAGGAGGCTTCAGATGCGGCCAGGGGATGGCGGGCCAGTGGGGGACCCAGTGGGGGGAAAGGGGTGATTGGGGCTCCTTCACGGGTGCGGGCGCCGAGGAGAGCGCCGAGGTATGAACGACCCGGAGCTTGCGCTGTTCTGCTTGCACGTTTCTGCTGGTATGATCGAAGATGGGAGGATTGGTGATACGTATGTACGTTCGTACAGTGGTGATGGTGGTGGTGGCTGATTGGGGAAGTGACCAGCGATCCGGGGGAAGATGGGTGGGGTCGTGCGCCGGAGCGACGGATGGGGGCGTCGGGGCGGGGGCCTCCCTGGACGATTGTTTTGGCGGGGGAGTGAGGGAGTGTGTGAGTGGGTGAGGGGAGGAGGGAGGTGGATTGGCGGTGGTCCTGTGCGGGGCGCGGCGAGTGTGCGTGTGTAATCAACGGTTCATTGGTGCATGGCTCGATGCTTCTATTTCCTGATATCTGGACCATTGCTGATGTGTTTACGCTGATCACACATAAGCGGCGTTTGAGCGCACGTCCTTTGGCCTGGGTCCGGGCACAGTGCCCGGCAGGTCCAAGGGAAATGGGATGTACATGGGCTTACGGTAATTAGGCTTGCGCGCTTCGTGCCGTGACAGTATTGGCCCCATGTAGCAGATTGCCTCCTTCAACGGCTTCCTGTGAGTCAGGATTTACGGGCGTACATGGGCAGGCATGGGCTTCGGCAGCTTCGACCTGCCCGCACCTTGCCGTCAACAGCTCATCAGTCCCTTGCTTCCAACAGCGAGCATGCAAACCTATTTGCCGACCTGCCTTTGCGGTTCGTGCCAAACATCATGTGATGCCGCTTCCGCGCTGTTCGCCTGCGGCTTTCGGAGGCCTGCACGCGCTTAAGCGCTAGTCTTGTTGGTTCGAAACCTTTGTCCAGCAGGACCATGGTGTTACAGAGGGTACATGTACTATGGAGTCACAATTGTGCGACACCTTGCGACAATTCGATTCATAACCATACAGGCGCCGTACAAACGGTGCCTGCAGCACGCGTAGCACACCCATGTCACTCCCTAAGGCCCCATCATCGCGGCGTTCACTGCAACGCCTTCGATGAATAGTTGGTTACAATACTTGACAGAGGTTGTTCTGATCCCCGACTAGCGATTTTTGAACAAGTGAAAAATCAATGCGGTCTGGACTCAAACCATCTGCCTTCGCTTTGCTTCTGGCATTTTCCTGTAGGCTTTTTCAGTACAGGTCTCTGCGTGAAATTTCACCTCTTTCCTCGCGGTCGTGATTTACTTCAACAAGGCAACGCGCTCAGTGCCTGCACCTTCAGCGTAGAGCGTCAAGTTGGCACAACTGACATGCCTTAGCATGCCGGGAATGCTTGTTGGGCCTGGTTGGGAGGCGGCCCTTCAAAATGGACCTGACTACTTTTCAGCCAACGTCTGAACATCCTGAGTGCGTTAAAAAGGTTTTTGAGGCATCCGTTGATGCGTTATCCACCGACAGACCGCACAAGAAATTGCCCCCGGCGGAGTTGCTAGACAAGTTCAAGAAGTCCCTCAACTCCTTGCGGGAATTGCGCAAAAACAGCAATGGCGTTCCACCCGACAAGATGGAAATTCAACTTAGTCTCTTGGCGACCGAGATACGATTGCGCCAGCTCGACGGGCCCCAGGTGTGTATGGGAACAACGATGGGGTTTCCCGGTGGTACAATAGCGCAGCCTGCACACACGGGGAGCCCCCTGGCAATGGCATACGTAAGGAAAATCTTTGTGGATGCACGTAGGTGAAGCAGAATGAAGGCGTGTCTTGCGAACACGCGCCCAACGTCCCCGGAGGACCTGCTCCAGGCGCAGTCCAAACCGTGGGCGGAGCTGCCCCGGATGCAGTTCACGCCTCTGGCAGAGCTGCTCCACAGGAGCCGTTGCCGGGAGCATCCGGATTCGTGCTGCCGGGAGCGCAAGAAGCGCGGTTTGTCCGTGCGGGAACACAGGTGCGAGCAGCACGGTATTGGCACTCCGCGCTTGCTTGCATCGGGACTTGCTTGCGTTGAGGCTGATCGCCACCCATGACATGACATCGTCTTTCTCGTAGGGACGGACCCAGGGCTCACGGCAGCTGCAAGGTAATGCTGCAATTGGTTGGTGTTGGCACATACCAGGGGATTGCACCCGCTGTGATTGCACCCGTCGTTTGCCACGTTTGCCTCCCACGTCGTTTGCCGCTCAGTATATACATGCTCGCCAGCGAAACATCGTACCCCTGCAGACTTATCGTAAATACTCAAGAGGTGTCTTGAGGAAGAGTGTCACTCGTGACAGCCGCAGCAACGAACTCCAGCTGCAGGCGTCAGCCTTTCGATATTGCAAAATAATGAGTTCCCTTCAGAGTATGGGGGCCGCGAGAACCTTTCAGAGTATGGGGACCGCGAGAACATGTTCCAGCGGGGAGCTTAGCCCAGGCCCTAGGGTTGCAATCATCAGCGAGATGCCAGTGTCCCTTCCGGGCGCAGTGCAAGGGGCGTGTGCAGCGTGGGCGTGCAACTCACTAATAAGTGCCTGTCTTGGTGGGTCGAAACATCCGGCGTGTTGCTCAAGCAGGCGCGCAGAAGCAACAGCTGCCATTCCAGCGGGTGGACACCCAGGCGGCAGTGCGGGCGGCAGGTGGGTGTCCGGTTTTGTGGGTCAGGGTCCGTAGTCCTAAGCTGCGCCTGCTTTCAGGACTACTGTGCAGACACGCCAGCCATTGGTGCGTATCCTTTGCATCTGCACGCAAGTTGTCCTCCCAGGTAAATGCAGCGCACGTGAAGTGATTAGCAACTGTGCGCCCTCCCCGTGCGGGGTGCAGGTGCAGGGGCGAGCCGGGCTGCGGCGGGGCCGAGCATGGAGAGGCCACAAGCGCAGAAGCAACAGAAGACGCAGGCTGGGGCCGAGGGATTGCATCAACTGACGGTGGGTGTTGCTTTGGGCTTCCAATCATTAGGGGGTGACAAACAATGGTTACATAACAGCGGAAGATGGTCTTTTGTCCCAACGCTGCGTGTGCCTTCACCCTCGACACCTCTCCTCTTTTGCACTGTTGCCCCGGATGAACCCAATGATGGGGACACAGGTGCCCAGGGTGAAGGCAACTGCAGCCGGCGCGGCTGCTGGTCCGCCCGGAAGGCCAATACCTCGGTATTTCCCGGCGGACAACTTCTACGGAGGCAGAGGCGGCGCTGGCGGCGGTGGCCCCCTGACACGCAACGCAGACGCCGCTGCTAAAAGCGCCGCGCAGCAGCAGCTGAATCTGAGCCAGGTCGCCAAAACCAGGCGGGGGCAGCAATTTCCGCAGCTGCAGGAGGACCCGGGCCCCAAGCGGTTGACCTCCGATGCAGACAATGAGAACTCGCAGCTGTTGGGACCGCGGCCGCGGGCAGCAGGCGGGGCGAGGCAACGGCGCCGGCACTCAGCGCCGGTTGAGCCGGAGGACAAGGCACGTGTCGTGCTCGCGGGCTTGGTCTCCTGCCGGTAGCTGCACTGCGGGGGCTCGAGTTTCGGACCTGGGAGTGGGTACCGAGCACGGCTGCGAAGCCCCGAATAGTTATAGGGCTGATACTAAGCCAGGCGGCCAGGCGATGCCGTTCTAACGGCACCGTTTGATGACGTGACGCTCAGCCTGTCAGTCGCCGATTTCATCAGCAGTTGCATGTTTCCTCCGCAGGCCGTCGTGGAGACCACTCTTGTTACGATAATCCGATGGACCTGCGAATCTAGCAGATGTTGGATACCTGTGGAGCGACCGGCCGCTGCTGCACGTATGTCTGTGACCTGGTCGTGGCGATGTTCGTGTTGGCAAGCCGCTTCCCCTCGCACGCTTCCCGCCCCTTCTCGCAGGAGCCCATTGACCTGGCGGACAGCAGCGATGACGAGGCCGGTGCCGGGCCAGACGCCGATGCCGGGCAGCGAGCGAAGACAGGTAGCAGGGCTGGGCCAGGCCCGTCCGCAGCAGCAGCACGGCCGGTAACGCGGCAGTCCGCGGCCGGCCCGGTGACACGGCAGAATTCCCGCGACTTCCAGAGCCTGGCCGTCCGGCTGGCGGGCGTGAAGTGCTGCTACCCGCCCGAGGGTGGCAAGCACAGCGTGGAAGTTGCCGCGGAGGACCTGGCGCGGCTGGAGAAGGGCGAGTTCCTGAACGACACGTGCATCGACTTCTACATCAAGTACGTACTGTTTTTTTTGCGATGGCGATACCGTACCAGGCTGCAGACGCTTGAGATGCACAGACCGCTCCCTTGACACACGCAAGGACCGCAGGCTCATAGGCGTAAAATAATAACCTCTTCAGTTCCTGGGATGGCGGGCTGGGGCTGCCGTTTGGCATTGAGTTCGGAGGAAGCGAAGGGATTTTAGAAAGGAATCGCAGGCAAAATTATTGTGCATTGTGCAGATGCAAAGTCACGTGTTGCCGTTGGCCAGCCATGCAGGCGCGCTTGGACGTGAGCACTACTGGTGCATCAGTGCAAACAATGGCTGGTCTTAGGGTGCCCTGCGGGGGAGGGGGAGAGAACGCAGGAACCGACCGGGCAGCGCCTTACGCTCTGCGCGACTTTCTGTCCCCCTTTCTGCGGCTGTGCACCGCAATGGCCGCGTCGGCTCTTCCCCTGCCTCCCCGCGGGTGGCCTCCAGGCACATCCAGCACAACCTGCCGAAGGAGCTGCAGGCGCGGTACCATTTCTTCAACTCGTTCTTTCTCAAGAAGCTGCAGGAGAAGGCGCCCTCCAAGGGCGGCACCAGGTGCTCCAAGGCGGAGATGGTTCGCCAGAACCACGAGCGAGTCAAGAAGTGGACTAAGGTGGGTACCTGGGCATGCCCCCGGCGCGGGCCTTGCGCGGGCGCAGAGGCCGGTCTGGCAAGGACCTTATCTGTGCGTGGGTGTCAATAGTCAATGCATATGCGTGAGCGATGTCGGCCTGGTGTGGCCAAGCGGTGAATTCGCCCATGTGGGGAGGCAGAGGAGTCTGCGACGCGCCTGGACCGCGCCGCTTGCCGCGGCATTACAGCTGAATGCTTCGGGGTGATTTCGCATGATAGCTTTATGCTTCGGCCGCGGTGATGTTCTTCGGGCCGTGCAACGGCAACGCCCCTAACGCCGTCCCCTCGCCTCCGTCCCTCGACATCTTCATGACATCCCCCCCCCCGCACCGTCGCTCGCCCCCCGCTACACGCGCGCCGCATCGCGCAACTCGCAACTCGCTCGCGGCCGCTCCTGGACTCGTCGCCCTACAGCACGTGGATATCTTCTCCAAGGACTACATCTTCGTACCTATCCACGGCTACCTGCACTGGTCGCTGGTGCTCATCTGCCACCCGGGCAACGTGGTGAACGAGGTGCCGGCCTACATTGCGCCGGGGGGCGCGGACGGCACGGCGGCGCGACCCGGGGCTGCGGGCGGCGGCGCGCCGCTGCTGCTGCACTTGGACTCGCTCGACGGTAAGCCAGCTAAGGGAGCCAGAAGCTTAGAAGTAATGTTGCTCTGCAGCGGTTGGCATTGATGGCGTCGCGAAATAGGCGGCCGCAGGACCGACCTGTAGCGGCGCCGCGTGCATGGCGCAATGTTTTTCGCTCGCGCTACCTTCCGACCCTGGCAAGTGCCAGCTCTTGACCAGCTCCAGGGAGCTGTTCCCGGTCATTCTGCGGGGCGGTTTGCGCTCGTGCGTAAATTGGTTGTCGCCCGTATGCTGCCCCGACGAACATGGCCCTTGTAGGCAACCACGCGCCGCGTGAGATCTTTGATGCGCTCCGGGGCTACCTTGAGCACGAGTGGGCGCAGAAGGCGGCCGAGGACACGCAGGACTCGGTGCCTCGGCGCTGGGCGGAGCGCTGGCGGGCTGCCGGCCAGGAGCCGCCGCGCGTGCACTTCGGCGTGGACACGCTGCACGGGCTGAGCATGGCGGCGCGGCTGCCCAAGCAAGACAACCACACGGACTGCGGCTTGTTTCTGCTGTCGTACATGGACTTCTTCGTCGCCGCCAGCCCGCGGTGCATCGTGTTGAACGGCGCGAGCAAGGCGAACAGTGAGTGCCGAACGGGGATTTGATGTGTCCCAATGCTGGGTGTGTTTCGTTACGTGCCGCTGACTGCTGGCCTGCTCGGCTTGGCTGTCTCCCAGCTTCTTACGGAGCGCCAACACGCCGAGGATTCGCCCAGGCCCAGGCCCAGGCTGAGGCCTATTGGTATTTGGTAATCCCCGCGCTACCCCTTGTTGGGCCTAGCGAGCTCAGCCTCGTCGCCATCTGCCCTCCACTGCCGTCACACGCGGGTCAAGGCATCGTCGCCTCCGCTGCAGTGGAGAACCCGTGTGGTGCCGACTCTCCATCGCATGTTCGTGCCTCCCTACTTTCGTCCTCAAGCCGCCGCACTACCTGGCACTCGCTCTCTGCGCCTCCGCCTGGCTCTCCCATCGCCCGCATCTGCAATGACACGCCCGCCCCCGGGGGCCCCACCTGCGCCTGCGCCGCCGCAGACGTCTACCCGCTGGACCCGGAGTCGGGCGCCGCTGACTCGAAGACGCTGATGCAGAAGGACTGGTTCAAGAAGTGCAACGCCGCCCGGCTGCGTGACCACCTGCGCGCGCTCATCTGCGGCTACATGCTGGAGCGCATGCCGCCGGAGGACGAGCGGCGCGGCGCGGCGCAGTGCGTCGTGGACGACTACGACAAGAGGCCCTGCAAGTGGGTTGGGTTGGGTTGGGTTGGGTACGGTGGGGACTGGGCAGGGGTGAGGCAGTCTCTTAGGTGCCACGCCGGCGCCGGGAGACGCATAATATGGTCCCGCGTGCGAGTCCTGGCCAGCCACATACGCGCCCACCTGTGGGCTCAGGCCGCCACCATTAGACACGCGCGGCCGGCTGATCCCCGCGCGTTGCCGTTTAGCCCTGTTAGCGCATGCGGTTATCGCCCGCCTGTCCTCGCCATTTGTCCCGGCTTTTGCTGCAGGTTGGGGGAGCGCTATCTGGCGCCGGCAGTGTACCTCAAGTACGTGACGGAGCAGCCCCTGGAGCCCGAGCCGCCCGACGAGGACGTCATCTCCAGCGGCTCGGCCGGCGAGGTGCGCCCTTTGAAGGGGTTGCGGTTGCGGGTTGTCGAGAAGGCTGTGGGTGGTCGTTTACGGGCGAGATGCGTGCGTGTGTGAAGGTTTGCCGGAAGCTGAGCAAAAGAAGCGCAGAACACAGAAAACGAACTACAACAACGTGTGCGCAGTCGTTCTGCGTGTTCTTGTTCCCGCGTTCACGGATGATGCCCTCAGCGCTTCCGCGCGACCAGCGAGCCCCGCAGCACCCGCAGGCATCCGTCCTTGGCCTTCGCGCCAGGGCGCGTCGGATTGCATGCTTGCCTTGTGGTACGTGTTGAGCGGGTCGGCGTTTTGGGTGGGCTGACGTGTCCGCGCGCTGCCCTGCGTGCGCAGGAACACATCGAGGACGCCAAAGACGTGCTCCAGAGCCGCCGCGTGACGCGGGCGGCCGTCAAGCAGAAGGGCATCGAGCTGACCGGGGCGATCCCGTTCAAGGCGGCTGCCAACAAGCGGCGCAAGGTGAGAGCTGCGCCCAAGCGGGGTGCCTGATTGGTTTGGTGGCTTTGGCGCGGGCCCGAAAGCCACAGCGTCCGTGTCGGTGCTGCCCCTTCACAGCTGCAAAGACGTTCGGTGATAATAATAAGGTCCTTTCCGGCATTCCGTATCCCGCGCAGGTCCAGGAGACCGCTGCTGGAGACGCTGGACACGCGTCTCAATCCGCCGGAGGCAACAATGAGTCGGTCGTCGACCTCTCGAGCCCGGACAAGGCCGCGAACGCCTCCCAGCTGGCCGAGCAGCCAGCGGCGGGGACGACCGACGGGGCCGCGGAGGGCGAGGTGCCACCCAGCGGCGGCGGCGGCAGCGGAGAGCGGGGAGCCCTGGGCGACGAGGACGATGGCGATGAGGTGGAGGTGTTGGACTCGGATTCTTTGCCGATCGCCCAGCTGGGTGCGGAGCCGTCGCAGGAGGCGCTCCAGGTGGCGGCAAGCGGCGGCGGCGGCAAGGATGGGTGAGTTGGTTGTTTACTCCTGGTTGGCTTCCGATTCTGTACCATGCAAGGCGGATCCGAGGCGTGGGGTGCTTCACGTTCCTGCCGAGTGCTCCGCAATACCGGTATACTCCCCCTTGCGCGCGCGCCTTAGTGAAGTAGGAACATTAGGGTTTGCTGCGCTGGGGTTTTGCTGTTTCCTGAGGGATGTAAACCCAGCACTGCCTCGTACATGCTTTGTGCTGCAGCGCACCAGAGCGTCAAGCGGCAGCTGATCTGTGCTTTCGTTAACCGCAAGCCCCTTTATTCGGGTATCACCGTGGTACAGGACGAACGGGCCCCCGCCCAAGCGGCGCAAGCTCGAGGCGATGAAGGCAACTGCCCTAGCAGTGCAAGGTGCGGCGTGACCATTATCTTTACGGAGTGACCTGGCCTTGGATCAGGTTAGGTGTTGGCAACGCAGCACATTTCTGTTGGCATGGCCGTCCGTCACTGGCGTGTTTGCGCGAGGCACTCCGCTGCTGAGGGTCTGAGGAGATGTAATCCAGATACTGACCCTCATCGCGCCGTCATGTGCCAAACCAACGTTAAGGATCCCAGCCCTGCAGCTGTAGCTGCTTCCCTGCGATAACGCTTACCCGCCAGGCTCCTGCGGTTGGAATTAGGCGGCTGCTAAACCCTTGTCTGTCTAGCCTGTACGGCTAGCAACCGGTGTGAAAACCGGTTTCCCTGGTAATCATCGCATCCTAAACCCTACCTGATTTGCCCTACCCCCTTCCCTACCTGATTTGCACGGGTTTCGCAGACGCAGCTGCCGATAAGGTGGTCGTCGACGAGGTCCCCAGCGACGAGCACCAGGCGGCGGCGGGCGTCCCTGGAGAGGGGGCAGCAGCTACCGAGGGGGAGGACGGTGACGCCGACGGCTACGAGCCGGGCAAGCAGGCGCGCCACCGGCAGCGGAGGCGGAGGCGGAAGACGAGGCGCGATGTAGAGGAGGAAGGTCAGGAACCCATTGCGCTGGACGTGGACGGCAGTGATTCCGGCGAAGAGGAGAAGACGGCGGCGCCAGCTGAAAATTCCAACCCCGCGCCGCAGTCGTCCCAGGAGGACCCGGAGACGCTGCCGGGGCGCCGGCGCGCGGCGGCCGCCTCGCGCCAGGCGCCGCCTGATGCAGTGGCGGCGGAGGGAGGAGTCTCGGCGGCCGGCTCTGGCCAAGCTGGCCGTGAGGGCGCCATGACCGGGCGTGTGGCTAGGCCTTCTGCGGGCAGGCTCTGCCGCAAGACCAAGAGGGCTGGTGGTGGGGCATGCGCTGGTGCTGCGTCCAGCGGGGGCGGTCCGGCTGAGGGGGCGGGCGCAGAGATGGATCCGGAGCAGGCGCCGCATGTGATCGCGAGTGCGGCGGCCAACGCGCCGGAGCCGTCACACAGCGGCGATGGCGCCGCGGCGCCGAGCGGCGCGGCCGTGGCAGGCCAGCACGACCTCCTCGGGAGCCCGCAGGCAGCCTTGAGCCATGACATGGAGCCGCCTCTGGACGGCTTTGTCCCCGGAGAGATTGTCGACGAAGACGCTGATGGCGACGCCGACGCAAATCCGCCGTGGGTATCCGATCGTGCGGAAAAGCTGCGCGCCGAGGCGGGTGACTTCTACGAGTTCCGGGCCAGCGACGACGAGCAGGACGACGACTTTGTCAGCAGTGGCGACGAGGAGCGGTTGACGTCACATGTGGGGACAGGAGGCTCGGGGCGGCGGCAGCAGCGGCAGCAGCAGCAGGAGCCTTCTGGGCATCCAGCAGGCCGCCACTCGCCACAGCCGCCCGCCGCCAGCACGGCGGTGGGGCCGACCACTGACGCACATGGGACATCCCAGACACGGAACGGCGTACCGCCCCTCCTGGCCCGGGTTGGGTGCGGCTGAGGCCGGGTCCGCCGCCCGAAGGCGTTGATCTGGGGACGCCGAGAGGCGTAAGCTGCGGTTGCTTCAGACAGATGGGCAGGATGGCGGCAGCTGGAGACATATATGGGTTCACGCTGTGTTGGCTTCCCTACGTTTTTGCATGCATTGCCCTTCCGGCGTATCGCTCCAGTATGTATTTATCGCCCGTCTGCGTATTTCATCGCGCTAACAGAGGCGGCCGTGTCAAGAGCCTAACTTGAACGGGGTGTGCAACCGAGGCTCAACAAGCTAGGATTGCGAGGCAGCTGCTTCGGCTCGTAGGGTAGGGGTTTCGCTGAGTACATGACTGGGGTGGGGGTTGAGCACGGACGGACTGCAGCAGGGGCTGCGGCATCACCACTCTTCCCCAGTGGAATGACCGTATTGGCTGTTCGGGACGGTCTCGGTTCTCTTAAGAGCCGGGGTTCAGGAGTTACGAGGTTCTGCTTGGTGCCTCACCGCCGCGTACCGTATTCACAGGTGATACGCCGAATCGCGTTGCGGATGGGCGCTGCATGCAGGCGCGAGCAGGTCAGGCACCCCGCGGCATGCTGCACACCTGTGCCCGCACTGCTTTCCTGCCACACCGTTGTCCAAGTGGCATGTAACCACTCTACCACTGAGACGTCAGACTGGCTGTGTACACGCCGTCAGACTAGGGGTTTGCACCACACCGCCCGAGTGCCACACGCGCCACGCGCTCATCTGCCAGTGCGCGCATCCAATCAGCACAGCTTGGCGCTACACCATCCAGTGCCTTGGCCCGCCGTCACCAATAACAGGGCCACACGGGCAACAACTCCGTCAAGGCGACACCATCCTTGCAATCCCTCGCTGCACCACGCCACATTGCTCCTGGGAGTTTCCCCCTTGGTGGCCCGCCCGCCAAGAGCCCCCTCGTGCAGCACACACGCCGCACGGTTTTTTTGTTTAAGGGTGCTGAAGGCCTGCCCCAGTCAGGCGCTTCTGAGGGCATTTTCCAACGTCGGTAGGTCCGGACGCACGCGGGCACACGCGAGCAGGCACGCAGCTGGCGTGCTGCCTGTGTTGCGCGTGTGTCAAGCCTTCCCCCACCTGCCGACCGCAGCCCTGCCCCGGCGGCATCATCGGTGGAACGACGACGGGAAAACAGAGACACGGGCCTCGAGAAAGGGCTTAAGGGTTGGGGGACGGGGGCATCCCGCTCCGTCGGACCGCCAGGGACGGGGAACAAAGTCACACTGTCAACAAACCAGACCAGTAGCCACGATGAGTTGCATAACAGGCGCCGCTCTACACCCCGGATGCCGTAAAGTAATGATAGGCCCCAAGACTGTGCAACCACGGCCACCCACCGCGGAGCCACTGAACAGGCGTTAGGGTTTGAAGTACCGTAGCTGGGAGTTAAATATCAACGTCCACGAAATGGCCATTGGCGCATCTGAAGGGGAAAATTGTAGCGCAAAGTAGTGCTGAACAGTGTCATACCGAAGTGTCGTTCAGCGTAGGTACGACATGAGCATGGCATGTGCTCGTACCTACCCAAAGCCTCCGGCCCCGGACGCCCCGATCCTTAAAAGCACCCCAGGCGCCCGCCACGTGCCCCCCCTGCCCGGACGACCCCCGACCCCGCACCGGATACACCTCCCTCTCAAGAATGAATCCGCGTTGTGGACACTGACCGACCAGCGAGCGGCAAAATCGCAGTTCTAGCAACAGCAGAGCAAAGTTCGAATACGACCGCACTGACATGTACGGAAACCGAGGCGACAGGATACCTATAGCCTGCCTGCCTTCTATACGCGCACGAACGCGCGCGTGCATGTGTGCATGCACGGGCCCCCCTGTTCTCTTCTCCCCCCTTGGGGCTTCAGCCCCAAGCTGCGCCCGCCCCCTACAAACGATTGGCCACGCGCGCGCGTGGGATCCCTTGACGCCCGCCCCATACCCATACCGATATCAGTGAAGACCTGCATCCGGTCACCTCGCCCGCAAGCCGTCCGCATTCTGACCGCCTCTCCCCCGCGCGCACACACACCCACAGCTGCAAGCTCTGGGCCCGCCGGCTGGCCGCAGCGCATCCCATCCGCCCGCCTGTAACCGCGGCGGCACGGCGGGGTCCCGCCTGCGCGATATGGGTGCGTGTGTGTCAACATGATCCTCTCAAAAGTAGAGCCGCGCCTCGCTCGCTGAACAGCTATAGCCAGGGCTCAGGCTTCGCCAGACACATACAACACGCATCTCAACACGCGCGCACAACAACGCACACGCACACGCGCGCGCCTCAACGCCTGCACACACGCGCGCCAAATTGCCTGCACACGCTCTCCCCTCGCATGTAGCCACACACACACACACACGCTCGCGCGCGCACTTTCGCCTCTCCTTGTGGCGGCTGGCACCAGCCTCTTTTGTCTCTCCCTCCCTCCTTCCCTCCCGCTGCAAAAGACTTCCCGCTCCCACACCGCCTCCTGCCTCTGCTTCATGCATCTCCCTCCTCGCACCTCGCTTCCTGCAGCACACGTTAGCACCCAAGCTTTCCTGTGCCACCACCACCTCCACCACCAACACCAACACCTCCCACCACCACCACCGGAAACCTCCCAGACGCCGGCCAGCCCCCGGATTCGTAGCTACCGGCCTCATGAACCAGCAGAGAAACGGTCGCCTCCTCCAGCCCCAGGTCCCCGCCAGGGGGGCGATGCGTCGGCCTCAGAGGCCGTTGAGAGACTGCACCGCGCGGTCATGCATCGGCAGCACCACCACCACCTCGTCAATCAGGCCAGTCCCCGCACGGACCTGCTCCGCCTTTCCGCAGCCGCCGCCGCCAAGGCCACCACCACCACCGCCAGCAGCAGCAGCAGCAGCAGGCGGCTCGTCGTGCGGGGTCGCGCCGGCCGGGCCGCCGCTGACGCGTGTCGCCGCCGCAAACGCCGCCAGCGCCAGGCGCCGCAGCTGTACGGAAATGACGGGCTGGCCCTCCGACAGTCCTTTCAGGCGGAAAAGCCCCAGATCGTGCACCTGTACGACATCCGGTACGGCGTGAATCGATGCCGCCAGGCCGCGCCCGCCGGCGCTCGCCAGGCCAGCCCACATGTCCAGAGGCCAGCCCGCCGCCGCCGCCGCCGCCGCCGCCCGGGGAGGCGACAACGCGGCAGGGGAGCCCAGCGGCGGCGGCAGCGGCGGCAGGACTGGAGGTGCCAGCGGCAGCGGCGCCGCCGCCGCCCTGAGCGCCGTCAGCATGGGCCCAAGCGACGGTGAGGTTCTGCACACGAGGGTGGGCTGCTCCATGCCCGTCGATGAGCCCTCCACCATCCCGGTCCCCGTCTCGGGCCGCATCCCGGAGCCAGTGCCCGTCGGCGCAGCCCACTCGGGCCCCGGTCCCGGTCCCGGTCCCGGGCTGTGCAAGACGGTGTCAATGGCGCAGCCGCCGGTGGCGGCGGCGGCGGCGGCGGCGGCGCTGCCGCCGCCAGCCACAGCCCAGATCGCTTGCTCGTCCATGCTGTCCGACGTCAGGGCCGCAACACACTCCTCCAGCGGCGACAGAGGCCGCGCTGACGGAGCACACGCCGCGGGCTTGTGAGACGCCGGCGGCGGCGGCGGCGGCGGTGCTGGCGGCTCCGCTTGTCCCTCCGCGGCTGCCGCGGGCCCTCCGCCGGGCGGCTCCCCTCCAGCCGCCGCCGCCACGACGCCACTGCTGCGCCGGGTGTCATGGCCGCCGCCGCCGCTGCCGCCGCCGCCCGGCGGCGTCGCCGGCTGCCTGTCGTACGGCTGCTGCTGATGATGATGAGAATGAGACGGCGGCAGCAGCAGCGGTGGCGGCGGCGGCGGCGGAGGTAAGTTGCCGATCGAGGCGACGATTCGGGGCGGCGGTGGCGGCGGCAGCACCGCCGCAACCGCCGCCATCGCCGCGGGCCACGGCGGGTCACTGGCTCGGCTGATCAAAGGAGGTCTCGGCGGCGGCGGGGGCGGACCTCCGGGTCGGCCGGCGGCGACGGCGGGGGCTGGCGGCGGCGACGGCAGCGCCGTAAGCAGCGACAGCGGCGGAGGCTGCGCGCCACCGCCGCCGCCGCAATGGACGGTGTTATTGCTGCTGTCGCCGCCGTTGGGCGGCACGATCTGCAGCTGCGGAGAGGAACGCAGTCGCCCGGTCACTGTGACCAACGCCGGCACAGCAGCAGCAGCCGTCGCCGCCGCCGCCGCCGGAAAGCCCACACTCGTGGCGGCGACGGTGCCTGCTGCTGCTGCTGGGGCGGCGGCGGCGGCTGCCGCTGCTGGGGCTGGGGCCATCAGCGCGGGACTCAGGCCCGGGGAGGCCGAGGCCGTGTCGCTGGTTTCCGTGTGCCGCAGCGGAATGTTGGGCCGGGGGTATCCGGGGCCGTCTGCAGGCAGGGGGCAGGGGGCAGCGGCAGCGGCAGCAGCGGCAAGCAGAAATGGCGCCATCAGCGGCAGCCCAAGGCAACAACAGCTGGCGCCGCGATGACGGTCGCGGTCGGAACAGGTACCAGCGGTTTCGGAGCGGGATACCGCTGGTGGGTGGGTGGGTGGGTGGGTGGGTGGGTGGGTGGGTGGGTGGGGTACCGTAGTTGCCCAACCCCCTCCAGATGGACTCAGCCTCGGATGCCGTGGCCGCCCCCCCGCCCCTCCCCCACCCACGAAGACGAACATGAGCCCCCTCTGGGTGGGTGGGTGGGTGGGTGGGGTGGCAGCCCCCGCCCATACACACCCACCCGCCCCTGCGGCCCCCTGCCCATCCACCCCCCAACCCCCCCGACCCTCCACGCCCTCTCTCTCGCCACCCACGCCCCCGTAAGCTCGCTTCCGTGCAATCGCGCACATCTACCTCCCACAGCCCTCCCCTCCGCCCCCCCTCAACCCCCTTCCCCCACGCACCCGCGCGCCAGGGCGAGCCTGGCAGTGCCGATGAGGACTTGGACTTGGAGGCAGCCCCCGCCCCCGCCCCCGCCAGCTGGCGCCACTCCTTGAGCACCTCGAGGCCGGCGGGCTTGTCCAGGAGCGTCTTTGCGGGAGGAGGTGGGGAGGAGGGCGGGGGGGCGGGGGGGCAGGGGATGAGGGGAGGGAAAGCGAGCGAGGTGAGGCGAGGGGAGTGCGCCGCAGTGCGGTGCGGTGTGATGCGGTGCGCCGGCGACGGTGGCCGCATCCTGGCAAGGCCTCATGCAACCGCGCATGAGCCGCCCACGAGCCAGGCGGAGCAGCCCCCCCCCTTCCCTCCTTCCCTCACATTCCCCAGCCCCGCCGCTTGGCCTTCTCCCCGGTCCTCCCTCCCTCCCTCCAGCCCCCACCGGCCCCTCCAACCCGCAACGCCAACCACCAACCAAAGGACGACTCACGAGAAGCCCCCCCTCCCTGCCGTAGACGAGACGGCCTTCTTTCGTTACTTTTACCGTTCACGGGCTCCGGCCTATACGTGGATAACCCCCTCCCCCCCGCCCCCCATTCACTCTCTCACCTGTCCCGCCTTTGCCCCCGCCATGAGTCTGGCCGCTCGGTTGACCAGCGCGCCAAAGTAGTCGGCCCGTCCCGTGGTGGCGTGTGGCACCACAGACAGCGGCACTCCGGTGAAGATGCCCACCTTGGCGCGGAAGCCCCTGAGGGAGAGGGAGGAGGGACAGCGACAGGGAGCGGGACAGGGCGGGGGAGGGGAGCGGTGACGAGGCAGGGCGGGGCGGGATGGCGGGTGAGGGGCCGGGTGAGGGGCCGGGAGGGGGAGGGAGGCTTTGGAGGGGGGCTGCAGGCCGGGGGGCATCCGATGAAGCCACCATCCAGCCCCCCTCCACCCCTCTTCCAACCCACCCCCCGCACCCCCCGCACCCCACCCCAACCAAACACCACACCCCGCCGTTTGGGCCTGCTTTTCTATACCCCTCCCCGCCCGAGCCCCCCCCCACCACCACCCCCACCTACCCGCCGTTTCATACTCATTACCCAACCCAACCCAACCCAGACCCATCACCCACGCTCCAAATCGCCCTCTAAACCGCCCCCGTGTCGCCCCCCAAACAGCCCCCCCCCCAGGCCCCCCCCCACCTGAGCAGCGGCCGCCCGTCCTCCGCCAGCAGCTGTCTGCCCTCCGGCCTCTCCTCCAACAAATCAGTCGGCCAGTCCGCGTGCAGCAGCCACTCGTGCAGCGCCAGACCCGCCTCCGCAGCGACCCGTGGGCCACTGACCGCCACCATGAACGTACATTCGTACTCCTGGCACTCGTACAGGCCGTACACCTGCAGTATCTCTCGTACGGCAGCGCAGAAGACGGCGCCGCTGCGCTCCGCCACCGCGGGGCTGGCGTTGGATACGGCCGAGTAGCCGGCGGGTTGGATGAACATGAGGGACAGGCGCGGGAAGGAGGGCGCCTGGCGGGGCGCGCAGGGCAGCAGGGCCTGTGGGAGGGAGGGAAGGGAGCGAAGGGAGGGAGGGAGGGAGGAAGGTGGAGAGGGTTTTAGCAAGCAGTCCAAAAGAACAGGTGGGGATGGGGGCTGGTGATGAGCACGAAACCGCAGTGATGGGGAGGGGGGTAATTAGAATGGCCCGGGGCGAGGGAATGCAACGCAGTTACCTGGGGGGCAGGTGGGCGAGGGGGTAGGGGGAGGGGGGGGTCGCACTGCCACTCTCACTGTCACCCTGGGTTTGGGCTGCTGCCCTGACGAGACCCACAATCCTCCGCTCCGCCACCCGCTGACCCTGCCCCACAAACCCACAACCCCACATTCCCCGCAAACACAAACCCTAAACCCCTAAAACAAACCTAAACCCCTGCACCCTCCCCACCCCTACCCCTTACCCCTTCTCCCACCTGCGCTGCCCCCGGCGCGTCAAAGAAGCCGGGTGAGATCTGCGCCTGCGACTTGAGTGGCGGGTGGCAGGCGGCCCGGTGCTTCAGATGCGCGGGAACGATCTGGATCACCTGCGAGGGGGCGGGGAGGGGGGGGGGCGGAGGGAGGTTAATCAACGTATAGGCCGGAGCCCGTGAACGGTAACGTATCAGAAGAAGGGGGGGAGCCGCGGTGGAGGAGGACGGGGGAGAGAGGCGCGGGCGGGGGCGGGGGCAGCGGCCCGGTCTGTCCGCATCCGCGCAGACCCCGTCAGAACCGGACCCGCCACAACCCGACCAGAAACAACTTCCGCGGGTCCAGCCTTGCGTGCCGTACCTGCACCCCGTCGTACAGATCTCCGTACGCGGGTCCCAGGGCGGAGATCTTGAGCCGGTGAACACCCATATCGATGACCATCAGGGAGTGGCTGGCGCCGCCGCGACCACCCGCCGCCGCGACGGAGTCGGCGGCGGCGGCGGCGGAGCCGCCGCCGCCGCCGCGGCCACCTTCATCCGCCGTGGAGGAGGGCGTGGCGGCGGCGGCACCGCCGCCGCCGCGGGCGCCGCCGCCGCCGGCGGCGGTGGGGGCGCCGGCCCCTCCCTCCTTGGGGGCACCGGCGACGGACGCCAGCGGCCCACCCCGGAATCGCAGTCTGGAGAGGCTGCGTACGGACATGTCGGCGGCGGCGGCGATGGCGGCGGCGGCGGCGGAGGAAGGCAGGCGCGCGGCGCGGCGCGCGGAGACGCTGCGGAGGGGGGGGGGCAAAGCAAGGGGGAGGGGGAGGGGGCCGGACCCGGGCCGATGGGTGGGAAGCCGGGCGCAGGGCGCAGGGCTTCACAAGACACGACCGTTCTTCCCCCTTCCCCCTCCCTCCCCCGCAAACACGCCATTGGGACAGTGCACCCGGCCCTCCCTCCCTCCCACCCGCCCACCCTCCCGCCCCTATCGCTCCCTCCCACCCTCCCTCCTCCCTCTCCCTCGGCGAGTGCGACCCCACCCAGCCTCTACCACCCTCCCTCCCCCGCCGCGCTCTCGCAATCCCGCACCCCTTGATGAAGGCCCGCTTGGTCCCCCGCGTTGAATCCGCGCGCGACGCGACAGACGCGCCGCGCGGCGTCTCCGCGCCCGACCCCGCCGCCGTCACCGCCGCCGCCGGCGGCGTGACAGAAACCGCCACGGTGCCGCCACAATCTGCATCGGGAGCCGCCGCTGCCGTTGTCGTCGTCGCCGCCGCCGGTTCAGATTCCGATGCCGCCGCCGGCGGCGGCGGCGGCGGCTCCGCTGCCGTCGCGGCCGCCGCCGTCGCGGCCGCCGGCATCGGGGCGGTGGCGGCGGCGGCGGAGCCGGCGTCGACGCCACCACTGCCTCCCCCGGCGGCGGCGGCGGCGCCGCCGCCGCGACTGGCGGCGGCGCGGCTCTCCGCTCCGTCGCCCCGCTCCGACGTGCCCCGGATGATGCGGCGGCTGCGACCCAAAAGCTCCAGGCCTTGTCGTACACTGGAGGAAGGCAACCGGTGCAGCAGATCTACCAGGAGGCCCCGCTGGGTGCCGCTGCCGCCGCCGCCGGCACTGCGGGGGGAGCTGGTGCGGGCCCCGCCGCCGCCGCCGCCGCCGCCGCCGCCGCCGCCGCCGCCGCCGCGGAGCTGCTGAGTGGAGGATCGGGACTGGGAGCGCGGGGAGGAGCCGGCGTGTGTGTTTGTGTCGGTGCGCTGAAGGGGGGAGGCGGAGGGTGTGGGGGTGCTGGCTCGCCGGTCGGCGACGGAGAGGGGGCTGCCGCTGCCACCGCCGCCGCCGCTGCCGCCGCTGCCGCCGCCACCGCCGCCGTCGCCGTCATCCCACTCGACGCCGTGCGCCTGTTTGAATACGGAGGGGGCGGGCAGGGGCGGGCAGGGGCGGGCAGGGGCGGGTAAGAAAGGAGGCTGCTGTTCCCGCAGCGAAGGAACGGAGGCAGTGCGTTAGCGAGGAGCGGATCCCCGGGTTGGGAGAAAGACGGGCAGTCTCCGGATTGCGAAGAGACGAAAAAGGAGGCGGCCGACTTTGATGAAAGACACCGGGGGTTGCGGACGGATGGCTGGCTGGTTGGCTGGGCGGCTGGCTGGCTGGCTGGGTGGGCGCGCAAGCGGGCGGGTGAGCATGGTGAGGGCGTGAGTGGCGCACTATCCCCCTCGCGGCTTCCCCATCCCGCCTCCATTTCCCCTTCCAGCCCCCCCCACCCCACCCCCAGCCCACCCCCTTTCACGCTTCCCCCTCCCTCCCCCGCCCCAGAGCCCACATTCGAAAGGTCCATCGCCTCCTTCGCCGCTCGGTTCGCGTGAGAGCCCATCGCCTGCAGTCCCATTGTGGAGCGGAGAGCCAGCAGCCGGGGCCCGACACTGGCGCCGGAGGAAGCCCCGGCGGCGGCGGCGGCGGTGGCGGGGGTGCCCCCGAAGCCGGCGGCGCCGCCGGCGGCGGCGGCCGCCGCCGCCAGCAACGCCGCCACCGTGGCTGCGTCGCCGACGGACATGCAGCCAATGGAGGCGTTTGCGTTGGTGGCGTCCAGGTGGAATCGCATGGAGGGGCGGGTGAAGGGGAGGTGCGGGAGGGCGGCGCGGGAGCGGTCGTGCATGTCCAGTCCTGCGTTGCGGTGGGGTGGGGGGCGGGGGACGGGGGGCGGGAGAGAGGAAGAATGGAGGATGTGTGTGTGTGGGGGGGGGGCGGGGGAAGGGGCGGGCGCGGAGTGAGAGGGGAGTGTGGAGAAATATAGATACACACATGCACACACATGTACAGACATGCGCACATGTTTTACCTCATACACACGCACACCCCAAAATGCCGTACCTCCCAGGCCGTCCTGCTCGCCGTACATGTCCGACACCTCCGGCTCGCTGCGCCGCCAGCCCGATTCCAAGCTGCCCGCCAGTCGAGGGTCCAGAGACGACCCCAAAGCACCCGCCGCCGCCGCGAGCCCCTCAGAGGTGGCGGCGGCGGCGGCGCCGCCGCCGCCGAGCCCATAGCCGTACACGCCACGGTACAGGTCTACCTCCGCCGAGCTGCCGGCTGCTGCTGCAGCGGCGGCGGCAGCGCCGCCGCCGTACCCCGGCTGCGGCGGCTCCGCCGCGGCGCCGGACGCCGTCGCCATGCCAAGCGACGTCAGCGCCGCAGCGAGGACGTGGGGCGGCGGCGGCGCCGGCAGCTGGTAATGGTTCGAGTGTTGCTGGTAGTGGGGGAGGTGCGGGTGGGTCTGCTGGTGTTGCTGCTGCTGGTGGTGATGGTGATGGTGGTATTGGTACTGGTGTTGGTGCTGATGAGGGTGGGGCCGCTGGCGGTCCACCCCTCCTGTGGTGGAGCGAACCCACTGCAGAGAAGCGGTGGTGAGCGCCGCCGCAGCGGTGGCGGCGGCGGCGGCGCCGCCAGCCCAGCCCGCCGCCGCATCTCCGCCGCCGCCGCCGCCGCTGCCGTCGGGGTGCGTCACTGAGCCGGTGCTGGGGTTCGACATGAACGCGGTGACGTGGACCGGATGTACGACAGTCAACGGCGGGCTGGAGGCTTCCGCGCCGACGGCGGCGGCGGTCAGCAAGAGCTCGTCCTCCCGCTGCCCGCGCGCCGCCGCGGGTACGGCAGTCGTACCCTCCGGCCACGTGGGTGGCAGGGGGAGGTGGCCGCCGGAGTGCGCGGCCGCCGGCCGCGTCGCGCTGTACGGCACGGGCTGCTGCTGCTGCTGCTGTGGTTGTTGTTGTGGCATGGGAGAAGGCGGCGATCGCGGCCGAAGCGGCGGTTGCTGCTGTTGGTGCGGGTTGTGTAAGTACGTAGGTGTAGGTGGGTGTAGGTTGCCCGCCCGGAGTGATCCCGACCTCTTGGCCAACAGGAGGGCGTCGCTGCCGCCGCCGCAGCGCCCGCCGCCGGCGCTGCCGCCGGTGCTGCTTCCGCCGGCCTCCGCGGCGCTGCCAAACGCGCCGGCCGCCGCCGCCGCCGCCGCCGCCGCCATCGCCGCCGCCGCCGTGCCGGCTAGCGGCGACGGCGGCGACCCCACAACCTCCCCCGGCGGACGGCTCGCCGTCGACATGCTCGCGAGGCGATGGAGCGGCGGGTTGTGGTGAATGTTATGGTGGCTAAGGTGGGCGTGGTGGTGGTGCTGCGGTTGCTGCGATTGCTGCGACGTAAGGAGCCCGCCGCTGCCGCCGCCGCCGCCGCCGCCACCGGCGGCGCCGCCGGGGCCAGGGCCGAGGCCGTTGCAGGCCGCCGCGGGCACTTGCGGGGCGCGCAGCGAAGGCGCGGCCCCCGCCAGGACTTCCAGCTGGAAGACGGCAGCGGCGGCGGCTGTGGCGGCAGGCGCAAAGGCGGAGGTGGTTTCGGAGCCCGCCCCCGCCGCCGCCGCCGCCGGAGGCGGCGGCGGCGGCAGCAACGGCGGCGGCGCGGGGTCCGGCGGCAATCGCCTCGGCGAGCCACCGCCATCACCCTTCCAAGGGCTGCCGCGTTCCTCACCCTCCCACTGCCCGTCGCCGTCGCCGTCGCCGTCGCCCTCAGTGGCCTCCGCCACGGGCCCGGGGGGCAGACGCAGCATGTGGCTCGGCGCAGCGCCGCTGTCGCCGCCGCCATGGGCCGCCGCCGCCGCCGCTGCCGCCGCCGCCGTCATCGCCGCCGCCGCCGTCGCGGCGGAGGCCGGCAGGCCGGATGACGCCGGCAGCAGCACCAGCAGGTTTTGGTTGCTGGCCTGACGGGGCCCCAAGGACTGGCCCGGCGGCGCCGCTGCGGCCTGGCCGAACATCAGCGCGTTGGCGGCGGTGCCGGCGGCGGTGACGGTGGAGGCGCTGGCGAGAAGGTCTGCAGGGGCCAAAGTGGTTGTGGTGGTTGTAGTGGTTGGGATGGTTGTGATGGCGGTAATGGTGGTTGTGGTGGTTGTGATTGTGGTTGTGTGGCTGTGTGGCCCAGTCCTAGCCCCAGCCCCATCACGGCACTCGCACATCAAGCCTTCCTGCCGCCACCCGCTCATCCGCCCCCACACCAAACCCCATCAGCCGCCCTGCACCCACCCCCGGATGCCAGCAGGTGGCGGTATGTGCTGCTGAGGCTGGGAGGGGACCCCGGAACCGCCACCGGCTCCAGCTGCAAAGGTGCGACCCCCGCAGGATGCCGATACTGCTGCTGCTGCTGCTGCTGCTGCTGCTGGTAGTGGTGGTGGTGGTGATGGTGGTGGTGATGGTGATGTTGGGGGAGGGGGTGATGCGATACGGTCTGGCCGGCCGGCGGCCCGCCTCCGCCGCCGGAGGCGCCTGAGACACCGGAGGTGCCGTCGCCGTTGCCCCTGAAGAGCGAGTGGAAGGAAAAGGTCTCGTTCGCGTGCGCCGCCGCCACGCGCGCAATTGCGGCCGCCGCCGCCGCCGCCGTCCCTGCTGAAGCGGCAGCCGCGGCTGGCGAACCCGGCTGCCCCTGCACCGACTGGCCCGAACGCAGCACAGCTTCCAGCTGAAGCCCGCCGCCGCCGCCGCCGCTGCAGCCGCTGCCGCCACCCTGCGACGACAGGCCGCCGGACCGCAGGGCGGCCTCCGACGGCAGCGGCGTCAGCCGTCGGGTCAGGTGCCCCGACGGCGGGCTGCGCTCCAGGGCGGGCGTCTGACCCGCCGCGACCGAGCCGCCGGCGATGAGGAGCCCCGTCGGCAGCGCCTGGCTGTACGACGCGCCGTGCACCGACGCGCCTGAGAACGCGGCTCCGGAGCATGAGCCTGCCGCCGCCGCCTCCCAGGCGCTTCGGGAGATCAAGGCCAGGCCCGCGGGTTGCGGCATCGGCCCGCTGACGCGGCCGCCGGCGGCGGCGCCCGGGAACGCGGGGCGAGAGCTCAGGCCCGCCAGCGGCGGCGGCGGCGGCGCGTGGGCAAAGTTCGTGGTTGAGACCTGCTTTGACGGCGGGGCGCTATGGAAGCTGTCTCGCTGCATCAGCAGCGCCGCCGACTGGCCGCGGCGGACGTTGCCGTAGCGGCGCGGCGGCCGGGCGGCGGCGGCGGCGGCGGCGGCAGCCGCCGCCGCAGCCGCCAGCCCCGCCCCCGGCGGCGCCGTCGCCGGCTTCGGCAGCTTGTCGCTGGTAAAGTGATCGGTGGGGGGCGGCGGCGGCGCGCCGTCGGTACTCCTGAGGGTTACGAGCCGTGCCGGCCGGGCGGAGGGCGCGGGGTGTACCGGCTGTAGCACCTGTAGCGGCGGCTGTAGCTGCTGCTGTAGCACCTGTAGCGGGACCGGCAGCGGCAGCGGCTGCGAGAAGTCGAGCTGCGGCTGGGTGGGCGGCGGCGGCGGCGGCAGCGGCGGGGACGAGGGCGGGCCGACGGCGGTGGCGGACGACGCGGAGGCGAGTACGGGAGGTGGTGGGGTGTCGTACGGTTGTACGGCCGAGAAACTCTCTTCCTCCAGGTACTGCAGTCGCAGGAGGTCTGGAGAAAGGGGCGCGGGCGCGGACGTGACGGCGCGAGGGGAAGCGGGGGAAGCGAGGGTACCGGTAGATGGGATGGGGGGGTGGGGGTGCTTCTCAGGGCAGCGGGGAGGAGTGAAGTGAGACAAGAGTAGTAGGAGAGCGACAAGGCTCGCGGGGGATGCACCCGCACGCGCACACACACACACGCCCATGCCCACGCCCACGCCGCCCATCCGCGCCGCTCCCTCCCTCCCCATCTCCTCCGCTCCCTCCCCTCCCCTCCCTCCCTTGTCCCTACCCGCCAGCTCCTGCACCTCGCTCTCCTCCACATCCAGCTCCTCAAACTTGTTGTGGATGCCCTTGAACGTCACCGGCTCCAACAACACCTGCCCGCCGCTGCCCAGCTCCGCGATACCCGTCGCCAGCCGCAGTACGGCACCCGTGTACTGCACGCGCCGCGTCACCGGGTGCTCCCGTACCGCCGACGGCACCCCCGTCGCGATGCCCATGCGCACCGACAGCCCCTTGAACAGCACCAGCAGCGACGCCGCCTCGGCGTCGCCGCCGCCGCCGCCGCCAGGCGCCGCCGCCGCCGCGATGGGCACCAGCGGTCTGGGCCTGCACAGCGGGTGCTCCAGCAGCAGTGGCGGCCAGTCCAGTTTGAGCAGTGCGGACTGCAGCAGCAGAGACCAGCGGACGGCGTCCACCGGGTCGTGGAAGGCCACCAGGAAGGCGTCGCCCTCGGTCGTGACCTGGACGACCCACGGATCGGTGGGTTTTAGGGTTTCAGCGTTTTTAGGGTTTTGGGTTTAGGGTGACCTGAACGACAGTCGTTGGTTGGTTTCGCCACTGGTGTGGGTTTGGTTAACGGCGATTGGCTGATGGGCGTTGGGTGATTAGGCGGGTTGTGCGGGTTCGGTATATTGGGCGGGTTGGGTGGGGGTGGGGTTGCGCGGCCTGCTCGCCCCACGGCGTATGGCGGGGCCCTGGCGCGGCGAGAGCAGGGAGGACGGCGGGAGCCGTCGTGTGCGCGTGGGCGTGTGCGGCTAGACGCGTGGCAGGTGCAGAGAGCGCAGGTGCATGTTCACGGGGCGGCGAACGCGGCAGTCGCGGGCCGCGGAGGGTGGCGGCGCCATGGGGCCGCTTGCACCGCGAGTGACAGCCAGCTGGGACAGCCGAATCAATCTTTAGTTCCCTATATGGGGGCTGACAGCCGCAGCGACGACCAATGCAGCCGCAGACGCAGACGCCTCAGCGATGGCTGCGGCAGAAGCCGCAGAAGCCGCAGCCGCATGGCCCCCTGCCCCGAGCCCCGCACCTCGTATCCGCAGCAGGCGGCCAGCGTCAGTCGCATCAGGCGGTCGTGCAGCGCCAGGGCGGCGTTCATGACGTCCGGCTGCCACTCCCACAGCTCGGTGCTGCCCTCCACATCTGCCGCCGCGTCGAGCGCGGAGGGGAGGAAAAGGAAAAGGAAAAGGTGCGGGTGAAGATGGGCGACACCGGGGGTGGAACCCGGGGGCGAGGGGACGGGGCGGGACGGGACGGACGCGGGGGAGAGGGCGGGGGCAGAGGGGCCGAAGGGAGGAGGTCAGAAGTCAGAAGTCGGCGGCGGCGGCGGCGGCGGCGCACGGGCGGCGCGGCACATGGCTGGTGGACTGGGGCGGGGGCGGGACGGGACTCGCCAGCCACTCTCCTCTCCTCTCCGCCCGCCTGACCGCGCACCGGACTGCCTCGATGCTCCAATGCTGCTGCGCCACTACTGCTACTACTGCTGCTGCTGCTGCTACTAATACTGGGGTTCCGTGCTTCTCCTTGCCTTTCCTTGCCTGCCACTGAGATGTCCCGCCCCGCCCTCCCTCGCCCGCACAACCCCACTCCCCCCCCACCACCTACCCACCCCCGCCTACCTGTCGCCACGAGCGTCACCTCGGGTCCAAACAGCTCCGGTGCCAAGCCTGCGGGGTCGGGGCCGGGTCCAGGTGTGCGGGCGGGCCGGCGGGCGTGGAGGGAGAAATACGGACCGCAGTCATGGAAGCGAGGCGACGGAGGCTGGATTTGAACGGCCCCGCAGGCACCCGGCTGGCCAGACCCCGCTGCGTTCACAGCCTCCGCCCCGCCCCCCATTTCCCGCCCTTGAATGCACGCACGTACGTGCAGCCCCCGCCCCGTCCCGCCCCGCTCGGCCGATCATACAGCCATACCGCCAGGGCGCGTCTGCACGGGCTTACGGAGGACCGCGCCCCTGGCCGAGCGACGCAGCCCCGTTGCAGCGCCAGCCACGCAAGGGCACATGCGTACCTGCACACACGCGCGCACGCACGCACGGGCCTTTGACCCACGCACCCCACCCCCACGCCCACGGGAGCGCACGCCGTCTCCGTCCCTTCGCTGCGGTAAATACATTTTTTACACCACGCCCCCGGCCCCAGCAGGCCTCACCCGGTGGCCTCGCGCGCTTCGCCTCAAACAGGTTGCCCCCCGGCGGCGCGTTCTTCCGCGACCCCGCCCCCACCCCCGCCAGCGCCGACAGATCTTCCGACATCCGGAAGTTGCGTCCGGGCGGCGCGCCGCAGGCGCTGTGCGGCCGCCCAGCAGCGGCGGCGCCGCCGCTGCCGCCGCCGCCACCGACGCCGCCGCTGGCGGTGTGGCGACTGCGTTCCTCCCACTGCAGCGAGTGCTGGCTGCCGCCGCCGCCGCCGTCCCGGAACCAGTCCCGCAGTACGGACCGCCAGCCCGCCGCCGCCGCCGAGGTGGCGGCGCCGCCGCCGCTGGACGTGCACCAGTGGTGGTTGTGGTGGCGGTAGTGGTAGGAGTGGCGGGACGAGTCCTCGGCGCCGCTGCGTGACTTGGTTGCCGCCGCCGCCGCCGCGGCGGCGGCGGCAGCGGCGCGGCGGCGGCGCAGCTCCCTGCGCATGCAGCATGTGGCAATGGCCAATGAGGAGAGCAGCGCGCCGGCTGCGGCGACGCCGATGACGATGCCGGCCAAGGCGCCCGCGGAGAGGGAGACCTGCGGGCGCAGACCCGTGGGTCCATGGGTGCAGACCCGTGGGTCAGAAGATGCAGACCCGTGGGTCCAAGGATGGGTGGATGGGCGCGACGGCGCCGGCGGGCAGGCGGGGCGGGGCGTATCCTAGGAAAGTACAGTACTACGAGGACTTGGGCGGCGCTGGTTCGCTGGAAGATGGTGGGCTGGCTGGACGGGTCATAGGCTCATCTCATAGCCCCCCCGGTGAGAGTGGAGGTTTCGAACCCAGGGACAGGAACCACAAGACGAAGAACGACGGCGGCGGCGGCGACAGAGGCGACGAAGGCGGCGAACGGTGGGGTGCGCGCCCCACCACCGCAACCGCAGCCGCCAACCTCCACCCGACGCGCCGAACCCCCACCAGCCACCACAGACGCCCCTGTCCCACCCCACCCCACCCCACCCCAGACCCCACCTCGCTGCGTCGTGCGTCGGCAGCTGTCGCCTCCGCCTCCGCCGCCGCCACCGCACTCGCCGCTGCACAGGTCGCCAGGATACGTGGCGCACTGCCAGCGGCGGCGGCGGCGAGCGTCAGCGCCGGCGGCCCCGTCGCCGCCGGCTCGCCGCTGGGCAGCCGCAGGCAGACGCAGTCCTGGAAGCGCCAAAAGGCCGGGTCGGCGAGCACGACGGCGGCGCCCGGCGGCGCAAGCTGTACGAGCGCCGCCGAGTACGGCAACACTTCCGCCTGTAAGGCGTCGGCGGCGCCGGTGTCGGCGAGGAAGGGAACGCTGGCGGCGGCGGCGGTGATGGTGTTGTTGGCGGTGCCGCTGAGGTCCGCGGAGCGGTACAGCAGCGCGGGGCAGGAGTACAGTGCCCCTGCCGGCCCCAGCGTCGCTGTCGTCGTCGTGGTCGCCAGCGGCGGCGCTCCGGAACCTGAGATCAGGGTTAACAAGGTACGGCCCCAGTCAGCAAGGCCCCCCAGCGGCCCACGCAGCTGTCGGCTTCAGGATCGCTTCGCTTCGCTACAGCCGCACATCACATCCGCCCCTGGGCGGGTCTTCGGGCGCCGTGGCCGGGAGGGGGTGCCGCCTGGATCCCTCCATCGTCCATCCCACCCCACCCCATCCCCATCCCCAGTGCCTTTTTTTCAGTCCCCGCCAGCCCTGCCCCAGCAGGCATCGCGCCCTCTATAAAACCCTAAAACAACCCTAAAACCTCCTTCGGGACAGCCCTCTCTTCCCCTTCCCGTAGAGGTTCGCGGGCGGTTGGCGAGCCTCTCCATTCACACCGATGGACATCATCCCTCGCACCCCACCCATCACAGTTTACAAACCCCCCATACGCGTCTGGGGACGCCGACAACGACGAAACCGCTGAGCTACGCGTTGCAACTCCCCAGCCCTTGGTTTCCGCGCCCGCACTCCAAAAACGCCCCTCTTCCAGCGACACCCTCCCACCCTCCCTCCCCCCGCCCCCACCCACCCACCCACCTGCCACAAAGGTGATGCTCGCTCGAGAGGCCCTCAACTGCACCGGCAGGACACAGCCCAGGCCCGTCTCGCCTTGCTGCTGCTGCTGAACCCCGGTGGATCCGCTGCCGCTACTGCTACTGCTGCCGCTACTGCCACTGCTGCTGCCATTGTTGGCGCCGCTGGCCGCATCGGCGCCGGTATCGACGGTGGTGGTGGTGTTGGAGGCGGCATCAGGGCAGGACAGAGAGGTGTTGCGCACGTCGATCTGCGGTGCACCCCCCAGGCGGCGGCGGCGGCGGCAGTGGCGCTAGCCAGTCAGTTCCTTTGGCCGGTTCGGTTCCTGGACTTATCAACCGTCGACAGCCATGCCCCATGCGTGCGTGAGTGGGGGTCATCACACCGGCAGCCGCCCGACCCGACCTCGGCCCTGACGCCCTGACCTGCGGATTCGGTCAACCACCACCACCACCACCAGCTGCTGCTGCTGCTGCTGCTGCTCCGGCGGCAGAGACCCACATCCAATTGGCGCCGAGGTGGGCCATCAGGACCATCGGCCACCCTTGTGTTGCGCTCCACTGTCGGATGGATCAACCGACCCTGGCTCCGGCTCTGACCCTGGCTCTGGCCAGCCCAATCAGAGCCAATCCGCCTCAACCCACCACCCCAAAGCCCCAGCCGCCACCCGTCAGGGCCCCAGTCCATATCCCCCAACTCCCCAACTCCGCTCCGCCCCTCACCTCCACAAGGCCCGCCAACAGCAGCAGGCTGGGCGGCAGCTGGCCTTGGAGGCCTGGACAGGGGAGGACCGGGGGGGGGGGGGTAACACTGGTATGAGACCGCAGCGGTCGGGGGGGGGGGGCGAAGCGAAGCAGAGACGGACGGAGCAGAGAGAGTGGATTGCCCCGCCCGGCACCGCGGCGAAGGGGCTACCCGGCCCGGCCCGGCCCCGCAAAGCACCAGGGAGAGCACCGAGGTGGGGGCGCTGCTGCCTCCGCAACGAGGCAGCAGCCCCGAGCCGTCGAGGAAAGGCGAGGGGCGCCGGGAGGTGTGTCTGGCCGGGGGGGGGCCCTCTCGCCCACCCCTGCCGCGGCCGCGGCCCTTGGAGAGGCGGCGGCGCGGCGGCCCGCAGCGGGCTGCCGCGGCGTTGGCGTCGGCGGCTACGGCGGCGTGCATTCGGACACTCCCTCTCCCGCCCACCCGTCCGAAACCCCGCCACGGCCCGCCGCCCCCGCCCCCGCCATCATCGCCTTGACCCTCAACTCGACCCACAAGTCCATATCCACACCCACACCCGCACCCACACCCACCACCTCCGCACCGGGATTGTCCGCCAGCACCAGCACCTCCGGCGCCAGGTCAGAGAGGTTGTGCGGCAGTGTGCCCGCCAGGCCCAGGCCCCGCAGCAGCAGCGCCATGAGCGCGCCCTCGCGCCTGCAGGGCCGCGTGGCCTGGGGATGGGGGGAAGAGGGGCAGCGGGAGGGAGTGGAGAGGGTTGTGCGGTGTTTTTTCTCTGGATGCCTTATATGCGGCATTCGCACCAATGTGCAGCAGCAACCAGCCCCTTTGGTGGCCATGGAAGGGCAATAGGGTGGAGAGGCAGAGGCCAAATGGAAGTGGGTGGGAGGGCGGCCGCGGCGTGGCAACCAAGGCTGGGGTGCCGGCGGCGTCCAACGGAGGCGGGGGCAGCGGCAGCGCATGGGATGGCAACGGCGAGGGTAACAGGCAGCTGCGGCGGCGGCAGCCGCCGCAATGGAATAAGAAATGGTGGAAGGAGGCGCTGAGGGTGCAGCAGCAGCAGCAGCGTCGCCGGCCGTCGTTGCGACAGCCGTCGCAGCAGCAGCGGCAGCGTTTCGCTCAGCCCAAGCCCTGCTAGGCAGGCCATACCTCAACTACCGTGTACGACAAGGTGGTTGCGTTGTCTGCCGCTGACGTGGCGCAGCAGACGACACCTGCAGAGTGGGGAGGAGGATCGGGGGAGGGGATGTCATCGGGGGCGTCCAGGGAGGCATTGAGCTCAGGTGGCCGTGGGAAGGGAAGGGGGGCGAGATAGCGGCTGCCTGCCCTGGGAACTGCATCATGCAGGGGGTGGGAGCTGCAGCATAAAAGGGGTAGGAGAGACAAAAGGAGTGGCAGCAGCCACAGGGGTGTGGATCTCACCTGTCCAGCTGCAGGGGTCCGTAGAAGCGTCCCACTTGGCAGCCCCCTGGGGGAGGGTCCATCTCTCCCCGCCCGTTGACGAATGCAGATTGAGTAAGGCATCCCTGAATCATTGGGGCAGATGTTAGGTACTCGTTATGCTGGCTGGTATTACCCCAAAGCGCTTGCGTGGGCACATACCTCAAGAATCCACCGCTGGCCGCTTCTGGGGCCGCCTCCTGGGCTTGCACCAAAGCCAACGAACAAGTAAATAGAACGAAAAGGAATGCCCTGCTGTGTGCATTGGCTTTCATTCGTAGACGGGGCCTGTCCGCCCGCAATGTAAACGTTACAAAGATTTTTGTATGGACGTTGCCGCGCTCCCGCAGCGCAAGAAGTCACATGGTCATTATGCCTCAACTTGCGCCCAACCAATTACAGGGTGCGAAAAGCTGTAGGCGCATAGACTGGTTACAACCCGCAGGAAACCCCCTTGTGTCCATCGTGATCGTGGGCAGCCATCTAGTCCTGTGCTAGGAGATATGCTTCCTTGTGGCCCTCTCTTGCACGTTAATTTTCGGTGTCACAGCAGTACAGCCTATGGGGGCGCTCCCATGAGGACTCCTTGGGTTACTCAAGCAGATCGCACAGTTATATTTTGCGCATCAAGACACTTGTAGCAGGAAAGACCAGGACGCATGATCTCCTTGTGGTTGAGAGTTGGTTGGAGGTAAACGGGCTTTGTCTACGACTGGGTTAAAGTTTTTGTCTTTTTGAAGCGCGACCAAGATTAATTTCAGTCGTTTCTCAATGCCAGGTCTCATTTATGTCCCATATTACGCCCATGGCTGCAGTAATTGTTCCGGTTATCAAGGTTAAGTGATCGCAGGGGTATTACACTGAACATGCATCCACATGACCAACAAAGACGCTGATCGGAGCTCGTCACCCCATATCTCCAATCCGCGAGAAGCTATTGGCGCACAGGCCCTCAACGGGCGCAAGCTGCTACACTGCCGAGGAATGCGGCGGCGGTCGACTGAGTGATCCCATGCAAGTGGATGGGAGGGCAGACTACGTCTGAACGGCATTTCGTGTCATGGCATCACGTCTTGCCAGGGTTGGTGTAGAGTATCATCATATACATGGAAAGGGCAAGGGACAGGGGTGACGTGGCCATGTGGGACGAGCGATCTCTTCGTCAGCCGGTCACGCTTTCCTGCAAGGAATAACGCACACACGCACACGCACATTCATGCCGCGCTCCTCGAGGCCGCTCTGACATCCCTCCGCCATGCCGGTAATCCCCGCTGGCCCCGCAAGGAGAGACCCTCACGCCATCCGGGGCGAGGCACCGGCAGTCACCAGCTCGCCGCCGCCGCCGCCGCAACCGCAGCTGGGCACAGCAGGGCAACCCGAGCGGCTTGACACACAGAGAAACGATGCCCGCTTCCGCTACGCAGCAGCGGCCACAGGCACAGCCACTCGCCTGCCCTCTTGCAGATCGAGGTCCGAGCGCGCGCGCACGCGCCACACCCGTCCCCTATGCGCCGTAAACCGCACCTGCCGTAAACCGCACCTGCGATTGGATCTCGTTGCACGGCCCTTCCACCTGGGCCTGCGACGTCGCGCCATGCGGATGGTGAGGTGCTCGCGGATGTGTCACACGCTTAATCCATTTACAGGCGCACCGCACCGCACCCAACACAACACGACGGTATCCGCGTGTCGCAGCCTCGGAACGGGCGACAGCGGGCAACGTGACGCCCTTGTGCGTGTGTATGTGTGTGGAGGGTTTGAGCGGCATATGTTTGTTCGTGTGTGTGTTTATTGCGAGTATGTTCCGAGCAATCACCACTTTTTTTTGCACGTTGCACGCGGTGCTTCCCTGCCCGCTTCGGAGCATGGGGCGTACTGCACTTGACCGCCGTACTCCGTTGTTCTTTCGCCGCGCCCGCCTGTCGTAACAGCCAGTTGCCTCACCGACGCCGAAGACGCACCGTCTTGATCTTAACTTCTCAGGGTTTCATACACATATACATATAAGGACACCGGAGAACGACACTGTATCTACACTGTACATACGGCATCATCCAAGAATTCATAATTGTGGACAGCAAACTTTCGGGGTTGAGCCAGCCAGCGAGCCAGGCTGTCATGGCCGGCAGCATGAGATTGCGGTTACGTCCACGCACGCGCGCACACATACATGTGGGCGACAGCCTCGGCGAGCTCTACCCCGCACCCCCGAACTACCCACCAGCACGCCGCACGGGTACCACGGGCCCCACCAGCCGGGCCCTCGCCACGCCCCAAGCGCTCCTATTACCACCCCAGACGCGAGATACGGTACGTGTATGCGTATGGGGGAAGAAGGTGTGGGGGGATCGCCCAGAAGCAGCCAGCCAGGGGACATTGGCGGGGGAGGGCGGGGCGGGGGGCTCCACCCGGCCAAGCACGGACCCCACGGATACCCTCTACGGGGCCCCTCCGCACCGCACGCAGAACAGCGGGCTGGCTGCGAGCATCAGGCAAAGAGGCACGGCCACTACCCTATCCATCCTCCTCCTCCTGCCCTTCCAGCCCCTCCTCCTCCTCCGCCTCCTCCTCCTGCCCTTCCGGCCCCTCCTCCGTCTCGTCCTCCGCCTCCTCCTCCGTCGTCGCCGTCGGCCCCCTCCCCCCCGCCTGCTGCCTCCCCGCCACCTCCTCGCCCGCCTCGGAGCTGTTGGCCACCCGCGCGTCGACCCGCCAGTGTCGCGGCATGAAGCGCGGTCGCATGGAGTCCAGAAAGTGCTGCCGCCATCCGCGAATGAAGAGCTCCAGACTGTCACGACCGCCCAGCGCTCCGACCACCAACTCCGCGTGACTGCGCCTGCAGAGTGCAGCCACACACACACACACATACACACATGCACGGCTGGCTGGCTGGCTCAACACATGCGCGGGCACGCAGCACACGTACACGTACACGCGTTTCGGTGGTTTCGGGGCCGAGCCGTCGGGTCAAGGGACGACGCGGACCAGCCAGAGGTGTCACCGCCCACCCCGCCGCTCCGCTCCTGCGGCCTCTCCGCCCCTTCCGCCCACCCTCGCCCTCCCAGAAGCCTTTCCTGGCAAAAGGCCCGGTCCCCCTCCGCGACCGTTTCCCACCGTTGCGCCCTGCCCCACTCCGCTCCGCCCTGCCCCACTCCGCTCCGCCCCGCTCCGGCCCTCCGCCCCCCCCCCGCACCAGTTTTCGTCCGCCGTGCGCGGGTCCACGTCGGCCGCCTGCCGCACCAGCGCCCCATCCACCGCCTCCACCTCCACACCAAAGTGCTGAGCCAGCAGGCCCTCCAGCTCCCGCCGCCGAGCGGGCGGGATCACCACCTGCGGCGGGGGGCGCGGGCATGTGCGGCGGTCACGGGTGCGGTGCGGTGCGGGGGTCATGAGGGGTGGTGTGCTGGTGTCTGCGCTAACGACTGCGGTCACGGGTGCGATCAGAACTCGGAGCGTCGGAACCTCGGAAGTAACACTGAACTGGTTCCTTAGGTACCGGTTGCAGCGGCCAGGGCCCCCCTAGGAAGGGATGGTATCCAGAAATGCACCTGGGGGCAGGAGGAGGAGGAGGTGCAGGTGCAGCAGCAGGTGAAGTGCAGACAGTCGGGGCCCCCGCAGCGACGGAACAGACGCACAGCCGCGAATGAGATGGTGGGTCGTGGAGGGGGCAGGGCAGGGCAGGGCAGGGGAGGGGAGGGGAGGGGCACTTGCCTTGGTGTTGGCCAGCGCCCTCCCCGCGCTGCGCACCGCCCCCAGGTTGGAGCTGTATCGAAACTTGGCGGCGGTGGCTGCACCCAGCGGGGCGGCGAAGTGGGCCCCCAGCGCTTCCATGCGCCGCTGGTCGGTCACGCTGCAGGCCTGCAGGTGCGGCCAGGGGGACAGCCGGGGGCAGCGCCGGCGGCCATACACACACGCGTGTACACGTATACAGGTATACACGTATACACGCGTAATTGTATGTACAGGTTCGCTCGCGCAAGCCACCACCAGCAGCAGCAGCAGCAGCAGCAGACCGCAGAGACCGGCCCGTGGGTCGCGGCATCAGCCACCCCACCCCACCCCAAGCCCCTAATCCCTCCTCCGCCTCCGCCTCCGCCTCGGCACCACCCCCCGGGCTCCCCTGCCGCCCCTCCCCCGTGGCCGTACCTTGTGGCAGGGCGGGCACATGAGCACAATGTCGTGGCTGAGGTGGCTCTTCATGGCGGGCGGGAAGTGCTGCCGGTAGCAGTGCGGGACCACGCTGTGGCGCAGGTACTCGCCGCCAGCGCCGCACACACAGCAGCGGTTCTCCTTGTCCGACTGGCAGGGCAAGGGGGGGGGGGGCAGGGGCAGTCGGGGCAGGTCGGGGGAAGTCAGGGCAGGGCAGGTCAGGTCAGGGGCAGGTTGGGGCAGGTCGGGGGAGGTCAGGTCCGGGGCAGGTCGGGGGAGGTCCGGGGGCAGGTGATGAAGCGAGGGGGGGAGCAAGGAGGGGGAGATGACGACGGCGACGACGCGGCAAGGTCGCCCATCCACCCCGCCACCCGCCCACCCCGTCACGCACAAACGCACACACCCAGCCCGCCCTGAACCCTCCCCCCTCCCGGGCCCCCCTCCACCCCGTTACCCACCCACCAGGTAGTATTCGTCGTCCGCATGGCCGCGCCCCCGGGGCTCGAAGTTGAGCTGGATGGTGGTGGGGTTCTCCGAAACCACCCTCGCCAGGCCTCTCTGCAGGTACCAGGACACCTTCTTGGCGCCACACGTGCACAACACCTCGCCATCGGGGGCCTGAGGAGGAGGGGAGAGGTGGGCAGGGGAGGGGGAGAGGTGGGCGGGGAGGGGAGGGGAGGGGGAGAGGTGGGCGGGGCGGGGAGGGTAGGGGACGGGGAGAGGTGGGCGGGGCGGGGAGGGGAGGGGGAGAGGTGGGCGGGGAGGGGAGGGGAGGGGGAGAGGTGGGCGGGGAGGGGAGGGAGGGGGAGAGGTGGGCGGGGAGGGGAGGGGAGGGGGAGAGGTGGGCGGGGAGGGGAGGGGACAGGTGGGCGGCTAGTCGCGACCAGGTTGGGGCCGATCGGCACCATGAAGGGCTCCAGGAAGGACAAAGAAGCAGGAACGGATGCGGATACGTATTAGCGGATGAGCGTGCCGCACCGCACCTCACCGCATAGCTGAAGGCAATGGTTTGGAAAAGAGAGAGACACACACAAAGCGCTGTCCGCAGCGCCGCAGCGCAAGTCGATGAGCCCATGCCGACAAACTGTTGAGCGTGGTGGTGGTGGTGGTGGTGGGAGTCCACGCGCAGAAAAAGCCGTAAGTGTATTTGTGGTGTTGTGTGTTTGTGTTGTGTGTTTGTGATGCGGTCTTTGTCTTCGCGTTGTGTTTGTGATGTACCTATAAACCCATCCTCACCAGCAGCCTGCAGTTCTCATACAGCACCGACTTGCGGGTTTGAAGCTTCCGCTCCTTCCGCCGCCGCCCGGCCGGAACCCCGCCACCGCCACCGCCGCCTCCACCCCCCACGCCGCCGCCACCGGCGCCCCCAGCTGCCTGGCCCGTCACGGTCGGCCGCCCCAGCGCCGACGGAGCGGCGGCTTTGGCACCCGGCGGTGCCGGGCCCGGTGCCTTGTCCACTCGCTTCTTGGTCTTGATGGTGTTGAATACGTCCAGGAAGGGCGCCACGAAGTCCAGTAGCGACGCCGAGTCGTCGCAGACCGAGGCTGAGGCTTGGGCCGGTCCGCCGCTGGGCCGCTGCTCTCCCTCCCGGCCCACCGAAGCCGCCGACTGCTGTTGCTGCTGTTGCTGCTGTTGCTCTGGGCGCGGCCCTTGCGATCCTGGCTGCTGTGGTTGCTGTCCTTGCGACAGCTGCGCCGGGGTCAGCGGCAGCAGCTGCAGCTGCAGCGGCTGCGGCTGCGGCTGCCGGTCGATGCGGTGTCGGCGGTGCAGTTCGCACAGCAGCTCCCGGGACAGCCAGGCGTCGTGGGCTGCGTAGGCGACCTGGGGTAAAAAGGAAAACCGCAGCGGAGAAGGAGACGGGGAGAGGCGGGTCAGCGTCAGCGTCAGTGTCAGCGGGAGGGGCCGGCGAGGCGGGGCAGCAGGAAGGTGACGGCAACGGCGCCCGTGTGGGTGTGTGTGTGGGGGGGGGGGGCGGGGGGCGGGTAGACGGCTGGGGCCGGGGGCGGAGGGCAAGCCCCAGGACGAGTCATCCACCTCCTCCCCCACCTCCATTCCTGCCCCTCCGTCTGCGCCCGGGTACCTCCCCCCTCCACCCACCCACCCGCCCCCCGCGGCACCGCCTCGCCGCGCACGCAGCAGCGCTCCTCGCGGCCCGGGCAACGGGTTCCGCCTCCCGCTCCGCCCCCATCCCACACCTCAACCCGCCCCACACCCGCCCCACACACCTCCGTCCTATCGCTGCCATGCCATCGTTTCTACCCCCACACCCGCCCCACACCCGCCTCCATCCCACCCCACACCCGCCCCACACACCTGCCCCTCCTGCAGCTGCCCCTCCGCCCCCCAGTGGCTCCTCTGCGCCGACTTATCCAGCTCCCGACCCAGCAGCGCGGAGCTGAGGGCGCGCAGGCTGCCCCCACCGGCCAGGCAGTGGGGAGCCACGCACTGAGCCACCAGCCGCACATCCACAGCGCCACGGACCTTTGGGGGGGTGGGTGAGAGGGGGGGGGGTTCAGGGAGTGATATGCTCCTTAATCTAACAATGAGACACTGCAGAGAGGGGGGAATTGGAAGGTGGGTGGGTGGGTGGGTGAGGAGGCGGGGAGGAGGAGGGGAATTCGAAGTCGGGGAGCGGAGGAGAGGCGGACACGGGGTTGCCCCTGACAGCCAGCCATGAAGGGGTGCAGGGCGAGACCGGGTTTGGCCTTGCTGGCGCACATGACAGGGCGCAGGCGCAATCATACGGGGGACAGAGCAAAAGTCCCACAAACGAAATAGAATACGCTTTTGCGTGTACACGCTCGTGCCGTACGTCATTCCCCGCACCTTCACGCCGAAGTCGCGCTCCAGCCGCCGCACATCCTCCTGGATCCCGACGCCGGCCTTGATGACCCGTGGGTCCGTCAGCAGCCGCACCACCTCCGCCGGCAACAGCCCCGCCGCCGGCCTCTCAACCGCCGCCGCCGCAACAGCAGCAGCAGCTGCTGCTCCCTGGGTGGGGCCGGGCAGGCCGGCCGCCTCCGGCTCCGCGACACCGCAGCAGTCCTTTGCCCCTTGGTCTTCATCCCCGCCGGGACTCCCGCTCCGGCCACCGGCAACCCCGCCGGGGGGCTGCAGGATCCAGCACCGCCGCGCAGACGACAGCTGCAGCACGGAGATGCTGCGACCACATGCCGTACACACATACACACACACGTGTGAGGGGACGCGACGCGGCATGGCATGGCGCGGGCGGCGGACGGCGACGGAAGGGGCGGCGGCGGTGAGGCTCGAGAGTCAAGACGCGGGAAAGCGACGGAAGGAAAGCAAGCGGCTGCAAGAGAAAAGGAAAAGACTCTCACCGGTGGCGCACCCCCGGCTGCAGCTCCGGCTCCCACTCCGCATCCAGCCCCACCACCGCCTCCGAGCCCAGCTCGCGACCGAGCGCGGCGATGGAGTCGGCCGTCGCCGCCGCCGCCGCCGTCGGCGCGTGCCGCAGATCGATCAGGTGCACCTCCAGGAGCTCTCCGGATGACTTGCGGCCGTCAACATCCGCCGCCGCTAACGTTACCGCAGGCGCGGCTGGCGCCGCCAGCGCCGCCGCCAGCCCAAGCTCTTCGCCGCCCTCGGACACCAGGTTTGGCTCGTGGGTAGCTGCTGCTGCTGCGGCGGCGGCGGCGGGTTCCGCAACGGTGGAGGATCCCGGCCGCTTCGGCGGCAGGGCCACGAGCCGCACGGTGCAGCGGCCGGGGCCGCCGGCGAGAGGGCTCTGACGCGCCGTAGCGGGCTGGGAGCCCCGACGGGGCGGCGGTGGCGGCAGGCGCAGGCCTGCGAGGACGGGCCCTGAGACAGCCCGCAGCGCGCGCAGGCACGGCCCGGAGACCGCCGCCATCCGCGCGAAGAGTCCGAATCGCCAAGAAAGGTAGAATGTGACGATGCCACAAGACGCTGCTGTTGCTGCCTGGCCGCGGAGGCGCGCGCCGCGATGCCGCCGCAAGGAGCCGCTGCGGGTTGCCCGGGCGAGGCCAGAGCTCGGGACGGCCGCAACGCCGTCCGTGACGGTGCTACTGCGGAGGCTTGGGGGCAGACTCCTCGGCGCCGTCGGCACCGACGTCTTCGTCGTCGTCATCGTCCGTCTGCTGCTCCTCGACTTCGTCTTCTTCCTCCTCCTCCTCGCCAGGGGCAGGAATGTGCTTTAATCGCTGGAAGAACTTGTGGCAAACGAAGCACTTGCCGCCTGTATGTCGGGAAGAAATGGCGCAGCTTTGCTGACCGTCCCCAACCTCTTCCGACACAATGACGGCAAATGCACGAGCTTTAATACATGCCTCCACGAAAGAATACATGCAATTGTTTGTCAAACTGCTATGAGATGGGTTCTAGCACTTCCCCGTTTGGCCCGCACCTGTCGCCACACGAGCCGCGCAGCCAGTACACAATGTACGATGGCGGCAAGGCAAAGTCATAAACTTTCTAGGCTCCTTATGGCAGCGGAGGCAGGGCTCGGCAGTGTCGGCCATTCACTTGTTCCGGAACCCGTCTGAGTCTCTGAGAACTGTACAGCTGTCGCTTAATTTTGACTCGATTGTTGTCTCTACCTGATGCAGTCGTCACTCCAACCGGTGTACTGCCCAGGCAATAGTTGAAATCGCAGATGACTTTGGCACTCGTTTCGCGTATTAGACACCACCGTCAGATAGTTGGAAATTAGTACGAGATAAACATGAAACGTCACTCAAGCAATCCATTACATGTGCTTGACTGACCTGCGAAAGGACCCTACTGGTGCAAGCGGACCATGTACGACGCAAACTGCCCGAGACGGCCTTCACGAACCCTTTTGCCCCTGCGGCACCTTCATTTCTCCAGGCCCCTACCCAAATTATTACTGGTCGCCATTACTTCAAAATGTCGGCCTACAAAATGATCAGCATCCCTGAGGCTCAGGATATTGTCCTGAGCCACACACAGCCGCTCGGCGCCGTGACAGTGGGCCTTGCGGGCGCTCTCGGTGCGACCAGCAGCGCGGTCGGCTCAAAACCTATAAAATTTGTCCGTTGCCTGTACGGCGCCGTGCCGTTACAGCTACTCCGCATCCCCCCGCGATCGCGCGGAGCGCGCACGCGCGCGCCAGAGCTGCCCTCTGCACCGCCTCCCTGGCCCCCCTCTCCTCCCTGCCACAGGAGCACGAACCGCGAACCCCCATCCGGCTCATCACATCATCCCTCCACCCCCACCCCACCCCCCGGCTCCGGCCTATACGTGGATACCCCCCCGTCGTCCACTCCCCGCCTTCCCTTTCCTCTCCCTGCCTCCTCCTCCAGGGAGGGTGCTGTCGGAGGATGTCCGGGCGCCCGACTCCCTGCCGCCCTTCCCCGCATCAATCAAGGTGCGGCGCGCTCATCAACCCCAACCCCCGCTTCCCTGCTCGGACTTCCCTCCCTTCACCATCCCCTCCCTTCACCTCCTCCCGCAGCAGCTTTGGTCAACAACGTCCCGCAATGACTCATTATTGTTTTATAAAGGAGCATATCATTCCCTCCCCGCTCCCTCCCTCCTTCCCTCCCTCTCCTCCGCTGCGGCATCATTCTTCTATGCTGCCCCTCCCCTTCCCTCGCCCCTCCCCCGCAGGACGGCTACGCGGTTGTGGCTGCGGACGGGTGCGGCGAGTTCCCCGTCATTGGGGAGTCACGTGCGGGGCAGCTGGACGATGTGCCGGTGCGGCCCGGGACGGTGGCCTACATCACCACGGGTGCGGAGGGGGGAGGGGGAGGGGGAGGGAGGGGAAGGAGGGGAGCGGGAGGGAGGGGAGGGGGAGGGAGGGGGAGGGAGGGGGCAAAGCGGGGGCGAAGAGGAGCGGAGTGGGGCGGGGTGGGGCGGGTTGTTCTTTGCGGATGCAGATGCGGCTGGTGGAGGGGGAGAGTCCTTCCCTCCCTCCTTCCCTTCCCTCCCTTCCCTTCATTCATTCATTCATTCCCCCCTTCCCGCCGTCCTTTCTTCCTTGCCTTCCTCTCCTCCTTCCTTGCTTCCTCAGGTGCCCCGGTGCCCCCGGGCGCTGATGCGGTGGTGCAAGTGGAGGACACGGAGGCGCTACCCCCCGGGGAGGGGGAGGGGGAGGGGGAGGGGGAGGGGGAGGGGGAGGGAGGGCAGCGCCGAGTGCGCATCGCCAAGGCGGCGCGGCCGGGGCAGGACATCCGGCCCGTGGGGTCCGACATCACGTGAGTACATGCCGTACCATGTCATACTGTGATGATTCACCACGGTCCCGCCTCGCATATGTATGTCATGTTAACGGTTTGTACAACTTCCGCAGAGTTTCGTGTTCTCCGGTTTCGTCTTCGTTCCCCACCCACACACACACACACACCACACAAACACACACGAACACACAAATCCCATCTCTCTCTCTCTCTCCCTCCCTGGTTTCTCTCTCTCTCTCTCTGTCGCTCCAGGGAGGGGGACATTGTGCTGCGGGCGGGGGAGCTGGTGGGGGTGGCGGAGGTGGGCATCCTCGCCACCGTGGGTGCCGTACAGCTGCGGGTGCACGCCACGCCCAAGGTACGGCGGTACGACAGCGTGCGCGCACCGGGGCGCGCGAGGCTGGGTTTCGGTGCACCACACGGACAAGGGCACGGATGCCCCCGGTCGATGCACCCGGCACCGGCCCGGGGCTCTATGTGCCAGCCCGAGCCCGAGCCTGAGCCCGTGTGTGTGTATGTGCGTATGTGTGTGCCCATATGTGTGTGTGTGTGTTCGCCACTCACAGCTCACCCCGCCGCGTTGCTCCTTCACCGCCCCTCCCCACCGCCCCTCACCCCCTCTTCCCCCCCCCCCAGGTCGCAGTGCTGTCGACGGGTGAGCACCGGCGACGGCGTGTGGACGGCCGGGGGCGGCCGGGGATGGCCGGGGACGGCGTGAGGGGTTCTCAGCTCACGACCACCACCGCCGCCGCATTGACCGGGTCCGCTCCGTTCCGGCCGGCGAGAGGGGTGACCCGTGGGTCGGTGGAAAGGATGTGCCGGAGGCCTCCCCTACCCTACCCTACCTCCCCGGGGGGGGGGGGGTCGACGCCGATATGCGCACATGTGCCCACAACCCGATATATGAGCAGGCCCTGCTCGCATTTCAGCAACACCTGCCTGTTTGGACTGATCTTCTCAACCCCTCGTGCTCCGTTTCGCCCCTTTTCCGTTCCCTGTCCCTGTCTCTGCCCCTACCTCTGCCCCTACCTCTGCCTCTGCCCCTGCCCCTGCCTGCTGCCTGCTGCATCTGCCCCCCAGGCGATGAGGTGGTAGATCCCGCCACCCGACCTCTGGGTCCCGGACAGATCCGTGATGCCAATCGGTCGATGCTGCTGGCGGCGGCGGCTCGCGGCGGTGCAGGGGAGGTGGTGGACCTGGGGGTGGCTCGCGACACACCGGGGCACCTGGAGGGCTGTCTGGCAGCCGCCATTGATCAGCGCGTGGACGTGCTGATCACCTCGGGTGGGTGGTGTGGAGGGTGTGGAGGGTGGGTGGGTGGGTGGGGGTGGGTGGGTGGGTGGGTGGGGGGATGGGGGGGAGGGTGGTGGGGGCGGTGGAGGACCCGTACTCCTGCTGCTCGCTTTTCGCGTGTTTCATAACCCCCACCCACCCCCCCCCCAACCCACCCACCCGGGGGGGCCGGTCATCTGGTCCCGCTGCCCACCCACTTGTGGACAGTCGTACTCGAACCCCCTCCCCCCCTCTCCCCGCTGCGTGTATCTTCTCCTTTTTTCCTCCCTCCAACCCCCCTGCGTTATCTTCTTTCTCACCACCCCTGCGCCCCCTCCCTCTCCCCCCTCCCCCCCCCCCCTCCCTCCCCTCCCCCCCCCCCCCATCAGGCGGTGTCTCCATGGGTGATCGCGACCTGATCAAACCGCTGCTGCAGCGACAGGGCACCATCCACTTTGGCCGCGTGCGGATGAAGCCCGGAAAGCCCCTCACCTTCGCCACACTCAGCCTGCCGCAGCAGGGCGGCCGCCAGATGTTGGTCTTCGGACTGCCGGGTGGGGTGGGTGGCTGTGGGTAGGTTTGGTGGGTGTGGGTTGCGTGGGCGGGTCGGATGGGTTAGGTGGGTCGGGTGGGTGGGAACCGGAAGTGTGCCAGCGCCCAACCCCCCTATGGCCCCTCCTCCCCGCCCCACCCCACCCCCGCCCCCTTTGTCTTCCAGACACATGCCAGCCAGCCACGGCACACGGCCCCATCCACCGTCAAACCCCCCCTCCTCCTCCTCCCTCTGTTCCTTTTACCGTTCACGGGCTCCGGCCTATACGTGGATAACCCTCCTCCTCCCCCCCCCCCAGGCAACCCCGTCAGCAGCTTCGTGTGTTTCCACCTTGTCGTCCTCCCCGCCCTGCGCAAGATGGCGGGATGGGCGCACCCTGCCCTGCGCCGCGTGGCCGCCCGCCTCACCTCCCCCCTCCGCCTCGACCCCGAACGACCCGAGTACCACCGAGCCACGCTGCAGTGGAGCACCGTGCCGCCAGGCACGCCGGCGGCGGCGGCGGCGGCGGCGGAGCCGCCGCCGCCGGCGGCGGCGGCGCCGTCGCCAGCTCCGCTGGCGGCCTGTGAGCTTTGGGCCGTGAGCACTGGCAATCAGATCAGCAGTCGGCTGCTGTCTGCTCGCTCCGCGAATGCGCTGCTCGAGATTCCCTGCGCGGAGGGGGTGCTGCCCGCGGGGAGTTTGGTTTCGGCGCTGCTGATCGATGATCTGGGCTGCATGCCGGTGCCGGCCGGCGGCGTGGCGGCTACGCCCGGGTTCTAGGCTCCTGGGTGTAGTGTGTGTGTGTGTATGTATGTGTGTGTGTGTGGGGGGGGTGATGCGAGCTATAGGTTTGGGGTTTGGGGCGTGGATGGGGGCGGGACATGTGGAGATTTGGGGATGTGGGGATTGAACGCGGCTGTGGCTGTGGCTGTGGCTGTGGTGCAGCTCGTGGCTTGTTGGGTGTCCGGCGTTGGTTGTTGGGGTGTGTGGGGTGTGGGGTGTCCGAAATCGTCTCTACGGCGATGGGGCCATCGGGATGCCGCCTACCTAGCGGCCGCTGCTGAAAGGGGTGTATCCCCCGGCCGAAGGGGACACCCAACCCGTCCCACTGTCGTGAGGCCGCCGGCGCAGCCTCCCGCGGACGCAGGCGTGCGGGGCCACGTAGCCTGACGTTTGTGTGTGGCGTATTTGTGTGTGTGTGTACCTGTGTGTGTGTGCAGGGTGACTGCGTGGGGTGACTGCGCTTTGCTGAGGGGCGGGGGGGAAGGTCAGGTTCCGAGCCACCGAGCCACACCGAGCCACCGAGCGCTGTGATCGGCTGATGTGGGGTCGACGCGGGTGGTGATACGGGACGGGACGGGACGGGGCGGTAGGGCGCTGTGTTGGAAGGTGGGCCCGGGGCCCGCTTCTGGGTATCAGCGGCGTGGGGGCAGGAGAGGCGGCGGCCCTTCACCGATAGCAGATGTTTGTGTGTGGTGGTGGGGGGGGGGCTGCGGGTGCTGGAGCGCGGGCGATGGATGGGGGACGGGGAGGGGGAGGGGGATAGCAGATCATGGACGGGGGGGAGGGGGACGTCTGGAGCCTCGATCGGCTTCTCGTTTTTTCACGGCTCCCAAATATCTCAACAGATGGGTGTTTATAAACATTATATTATATATAGCAATCATAATAATCCATAAGCAATCACCCCTCGGCTCAAGCAGGGGTAATTTGCCTGGATTTGCCGTACTTGTACGGCGCGATGGGTTTCGTCAAAAGTCTACATGCCGTACACCCCGGCTGGAGGCGGAGCAGAGGTGGCTGCTCCGAAAGTGAAGACTCCGCCAAAAACACAAAGGTAAAATATCAAAACATGCCTTAAAAGCCATTTTATCTCCGCCACCTAAACCCTAAAACCTTAAAACTCTAAAACCCTAACGCACGCCTCGAAACTCGTATCGTCGGGGAACCGCATCGTCCGCAACACCGCACGCCGCCCGACCCCGTCTTATCCCGCCGCGTCCAAGACGCACAGCGCCCCGCCGCCTTGTCGCCCCGCCGTGTCGCCTCGTCTCGCTTCCAACCGGCGATCCGAAACCCTAAAACCCTAAAACCAACAAGCCAGGGCCGGCCGTACAGGCCCCTCCAGCTACTGCCCCGCACCGCCACCGCCAGGGAGGCTCCGATTGCACTCGGAACGCACTATCCAGGCCGCGCGGCGCACCACCACACGACCGGACCGAGTGCGGTCATTCCAAGCGCTGTGGCGCGCCGCTATGCGCGATTGCGCGTTGGCGATCATCATCGTTCCTTTCCCAGCCGGGCCAGCCCCTCCCTCCCTCCCTCCCCCTCTCCTAGGTGCCAGCTGGGCACACTGCTGGTGAGCGCGAGCGTGTGTGTGCACACACACGCGCTCATCGCTTGGCGGCGGAGCAACCCCGTCGGGTTACGGTAAGTAATATATTATCAGGTACGGAGAAGCGACCGAGAGAGAGGGAGAGAGAAGGGAACCGGTATGCGGTCTGGGGGGCGCGCGCGCGTGGGTGCGTGCGCGTTCGTGCGTGCGTGCGCTCCCTCTCGGCAAAAGGCGGCAGCGCGCACCGCGTTCCCTTGGGAGGGTCTGGAGCCCCCATCAACAACAACGACAACGACAACAAAACAACAATAACAAACACAGCAACAGAGGACAGCTGACCGCCGCCGGCAGCGGCATTGCGGCCCTGAGGGGCGCGGGGGCGCTGCCGCCTCGGCCACCACCACCACCCACCGCCACCAGCGCCGCCGCCGTCGCCACCCACCGCCACCACCCACCACGACCGCCGCCTCCGCCGCGCCTCTCACCCCACCTGGCAGTTCGCAAAATACTACAGACAAAGAAGGGAGGGGGCGGTCTTATGAAAACCTTGGCCGTTGCCACACGTAACGCTTAGACGAGCGGCCACCCCGCCCGCTACCGCCACCGCTGCAACCGAACAGCAACGGAACAACGCCACAACACACAAGGGGGCACGCAGCTCCGGCGCACAAACCAAACACTGCCCACTACAAAAAGACTGCCGAAAAGCAAACTCGCGCCCCAGGAGGTGTATATTTTCGCGCGCGTGAGCCGCTGGGCGTAACACGCGCCCCCTCCTGCTTGCTCTCCACTCCTCCTTTGCCTCTCCTCCCTTACTCCTTCAAGCCATTACGGCATCATTATAATACCGATCGGTCAACTCCAACGCGCCTCCTCCTCGCTCCCTCCCTCCCTGCCTCTCTCCCTCCCTGCCTCCCTCCCTCGCCCTTCACGCCTCTCCCTGCCACACCCTACATCCTCCTCATCGTCTTTCGCATCCCCCCAAAAACAAAACAGGCCCCGGGGACACGCCAGGCCACACTGGACACACAAAAAAAGCCCTCAATCCAACCGTCCCAAAGGAACAACACCCCCTGCCATCTCGCAAAACTCGCTACTCGCCACTCGCCCTCCGGCCCACACCCAACCACATTTGGGATCACCATTGCCCGCCATTGCCAACGCAATGCCCACCCACGCAAAAACAAACGCATGTTATATAATATATTATAAGCGAGGCGAATCCTCCTTCTACTACCGATTCTACCGTACCGTACTACAAGCCGCGCAACGCAGAGCGCCTCCCCCAGCGAGCCTCCGCCTCCTCCTCCTCACACCATCACACTCCTCCTCCACTCCTCCTCCACTCCTCCTCCACTCCTCCTCCACTCCTTCACTCCTCCTTCACTCCTCCACTCCTCCACTACTCCTTCACGCTCCTCCACTACTCCTTCACGCTCCTCCACGCTCCTTCACGCTCCTTTCACGACCAATCGGGCAGTGGTGTATGTGTGTAGGTAGGTCCATCAAACGCAGGGGGTGGGGGTGAAGCGGGGTGACGGGACTGCTGCAGGGAGGGCATGCAGCGGGCGGGAGCGAATGCGGCGAGCCGCTCATCCGGACATGTACATGCAAGCAACATACCAACGCATATGCACAACTGCTGCTGTCCCTCCCTGGCCCCCTCTCCCTCCACACACACGCACATAAGCGCACACACCCACACCCGCACACAAGCCAAGTAACGCATACGGCCCCACCACCCACCACCCACCACCCACCACTGCCATCAGCTCGATCGATCACCCGGGGTGTCCCGGGGTGTCCCGGGGTGTCCCGGTGTGTCCCGGGGTGTCCCGGGGTGTCCCGGTGTGTCCCGGGGTGTCCCGGGGTGTCCCGGGGTGTCCCGGGGTGTCCCGGGGTGTCCCGGGGTGTCCCGGTGTGTCCCGGGGTGTCCCGGGGTGTCCCGGGGTGTCCCGGGGTGTCCCGGTGTGTCCCGGGGTGTCCCGGGGTGTCAGTGCTCCCGCCTGGCCCACCAGCTCGGTGCTCACCCCGGTGAGAGGTGCCGTCCCTCTCTCGTATTGTCCAATAATGCGGCCGCCTCCCTCGGTGCCGTGTCTTCAGCCCCCCTCCTCCTTCACTGCCTCCCCCGCCTTGTCTCCAGCCGCTTTGCGCGCTCCACTGAATCCCACCGCAAGCAGCCACAAAGGTAATGCGGCGACCACACCGTGACGCCCCAAGTCCCCAGTGCTTCCGTGTCCGGGATGAATATGGGGGTGATGGGGGTTAATGCCTTCCCTCCCGCTACATCCAGCCAGCCAGTCAGCCATCTCGCCACCCGCCAGTTCACTCTTTCAGCCGTCCGTCCGTCCATCTACCCGTCCACCCGCCCAGATTTTGGGTGAGTGGGATAACCTGCCTTCCTCTGCCTTAATCACGACTTTTAATTAAGAAAACAGCAACCAAGCGACCAACTAACCAACCGACCTACCAACTAACGAACCGATCAATCAACCAACCATAAAATCTTATGGGTTATAGGCATACGCAAGGCAAATTGTAGGTTCAGGAAGAAGCAAAGGACCTCACCTTCCCGGCCGGAAACTCACACTTTTCACCGCTTCAGCCGGGATGCCTTCTTTGCCTTGATACCTTGTCCACAACGCCCCTTCCCTCCCCCCTTTTCTGTACTTCGGGGTCAAGATGCTGTGTAACGCCCGCACACCCCAAGGCCCCAGTTCATCCCCCCCGCCACCCACCGCTCAGCTCCTTCGCTGGAGTTAGCACCCCTGTAAGCTGTAACTTCCGGGGCCGCCTTCTTCTCCCTCATTCCTCAAAACCACTGGGACAACCCCATCAGGCACCCGCACCCACACCCGCACCTGCACCCACACCCACACCCACACCCACACCCACACCCACACCCACACCCACACCCACACCCACACCCACACCCACACCCACACCCACACCCACACCCACACCCACACCCACACCCACACCCACACCCACACCCACACCCACACCCACACCCACACCCACACCCACACCCACACCCACACCCACACCCACACCCACACCCACACCCACACCCACACCCGCCGCCACTCCTGGCGGGTGCTGCGGTGGCTCACCCACATCTGCTGCCAAGCCCCTCCCTCCCTCCCTCCCTCCCTCCCTCTCTCCCGCGTGTTTCTGTTGGGTCCGATGAAACGCGCCCAGATGACCGACCCGATGACCTCATTTCCCGCCTCCCACCACAACACGGCACCCTCAGTACACAGCTCCGCCCTCTGCAGCACTGGCTGCCTCCCAAGTCCCAACTCAACACCTCAACACAACACAACAACAACAGCCACTCAATACATAACAACAACAACAATAATCACCACGTGAACCTCCGCACACCGTCACCTCAAGGGTGACGGCACAGGCGTTACCCGGCACAGGCGCTACACAGCACAGGCGTTACCCCGGCACAGGCGTTACCCGACCTGTCATTGCATGGCCATACCGGTATGCTACCCAAGCGGGCACTCATTGCATGGCCAGGAGTTACACAGCACAGGCATTACCCCGGCACAAGCGTTACCCGGGCAGGCGTTACACAGCACTGGCGTTACCCGGGCAGGCGTTACACAGCACTGGCGTTACACAGCACAGGCGCTACACAGCCCAGACGCTACCCCGGCCGACCGACCCGGTGCACCCATGGAGGTGTTACGCCTCCATCAGCCGCTGCAGTGCCGCCACAACGGCCGCTGCGGTGGGTCTCTCCATCGGGTTGGTGGCCCAGCAGGAGCAGGCCAGGCTGCGGTAGGCGGGCGGCACGTGGGGAGGCCAGTGCGGCCGGTGGCCCTCGTAGACCACCATTTGGGGCAGGTCCTGTGGGGGACAGTACCCCGGGGGGGGGGCGGGGGGGGGGCCGGGGGGGGGGCAGGGAGTGATATGCTCCATCCTCCGGGGGGGGGAGGGGCGAGGGTCAGTAAGCCGGCGGTGTGGCCGTGCAAGTGTCTTCCGGGTGGTAGAGAAAAGACGGTCCAAAACACGTCCCAGGGGGGAAGGGAGGGAGGGAGGGAGGGGGATGTGGGGTTGTCGCGGGGGGTTACGTGTCCGGGGTGGGGTGGGGAGATGGGGTGATGGGGGGATGGGGGGAGGAAAGGGGTGTGGGCGTTACGATTACGGGAGGTGGGCGTTATGTGGTGGCATAGTGCTGCCCCGGTCCCGCCTCCACGCCAGCCCCCCACGGGCCGCCGGTGCCTTCTGCCTTCCCGCACGTGTGCCCGTGCGCGGGTACCGTACTTCCACACAGCACACAGGTGTGTGTGTGTGCGTGTGTGTGTGTGGGTGTGCGGGGAGCCGCGTTACCTTGAAGCCGCGTGCCGCATGCTCCATGTAGGGGGGCTTGCTGGTGAAGACCTCCCACCTGAGGTGGAGGTGGAGGTGGAGGTGGGAGGGGAGGACAATAGGTGGGCGGGTGGGTGGGTGGGTAAAGTGGGCGCCATGCGGGGCGGGACGGGGTGGGGGGGCCAGAGGGGGTCATACAGCGGACTACGGGAATTCCTTCTTTCCTAGACCACCTTGCCGCGGGGGGTGAAGCTCATGTGTCCACACCCGCGTGCAGGTGCAGGGTCGAATTGCTGGATGCAGTCGGTTGGACGTTCAGTTGGACGAGCACGGAGGGGGAGTACGACTACAGGCACGCGCCGTGGTGGTTTCACACCGTCTGTTGAACTTTCCTAGGTAGCCCCCCGCCCCCTCACAGCATTACCGCCCCACCATACGTCTTTTTATATGGGTACGACATGCAAAAGCCTGTCAGCCGTCGACCATGCCGGAATCGGGCTGCTCTTACCCGAACCCCCGTCCCCTTTCCCCCGCACGGTCAACTTTTTTCCCTGTTTGTGCTATATTTGACTTTTGTCGTACATGACTCACATGACGATGCCAAACGCGTACATGTCCACAGAGAAGTCCAGTCGTGTGCCTGCCGTCGTACAGCCAGCAAGTACGACAATGTTATTGCCACACAAACTCATTGCCGCACACACACGAACACACACGAACACACTTCCGGATGCACGGCAACGCAACGCAACGCAACGCAACGATCTTTATGTTGAGGCAAGATGAGGCAAGATGAGATGAGATGAGATGAGATGAGATGAGATGAGATGAGATGAGATGAGATGAGATGAGATGAGATGACGGCGCTCACCCGGGGAAAAGTACTCCGGGGCGAGATGTGTGATCTGAGGGGGGTGGGATGGAGGGGGGTGGGATGGAGGGGGGTGGGATGGAGGGGGGTGGGATGGAGGGGGGTGGGATGGAGGGGGGTGGGATGGAGGGTAAAAAGAAGATATGGAGGGGGGGAAGAGGGGAGAGGGAAGCGGACAGCGGAACGCGAGTGGGTGGGTGGGGAAGGGGCGGTAAGGCAGGGTTGTCCCAACAAGCAACAGCAGCTGACATTTGTGCTGTCAGTTTACGCGAGTCCTTCGACTCAACCCAGAAGGAGCACCCGAGCGGCCGTGACGGCGACGGGTGAGAAGATGCTGTGTGAGCAGTCAACCAAAGGACAATGACCAGTCGACAATCCGCCTTCGCCCCCATACCGGTGGTCACGGAGTCTAATTACACCAAGGGGGGCTATCGGTGGATGCGACCTGGGGGGGCACCAGCCGGCCCCACCGCACAGGCCCCACCGCACAGGCCCGTTCGTATCTTTGCCCACCCGCCCATCCACCCACCTGTCTGCCTGCCCTCCCGAACCCAAACCCTAAATCCCAGCCCGCGCCCTCCCACGCACACACACACACCCCTACACACCCACACCCACCCACCGTCCCCACTGCTCCGTCCTGGTTGGCGGCGGGGCTCACGCCCTCCACCGCCCCCACCACATCCCTCCTCACGATGCTCACGAGGCCAAAGTCCTGAGCACACATACACACATATACACGTGCCGGAGGAAGGCGGCGAATGCGAATTGAGTGAATCGGTTTACGGTGGACCTCATAATGGTCGGATGGTCGGATGGTCGGATGGGCGGATGGGCGGATGGGCGGATGGGCGGATGGATGGATGGATGGATGGATGGATGGATGGATGGATGGATGGATGGATGGATGGATGGATGGATGGATGGATGGATGGCGTTAGTTGGGGAGGCGTGGAGGGTGGGTTTTAGGGGTGAGAGGATGGTGGGTGAGGGCGGTGCGAGGAGGGTTCAGGGAGTGATATGCTCCTTTATAAAATAATGAGTCACTGCGGACGTTGATGAGGGTTGGCGCAACGCACAACCCAGCACATCCCAGCCCGGCATGCAAACCCACACGGCTCGGCAAGCATGCGAGCACGTCAGCACCGCTGCTCGCGCCGTCCCCGCGCCCCGAACCTCCCCACGGGCTTAACCTCCGCGGGCCCCCAAGCCCGCCGCCTCCGCCCCCTTACCCCCAGCTTGCACGTGAAGCCGCGCGGGTCGCTCGCCGACGACTTGAGCAACACATTGGCGGCCTTGACCTGAGGGGACAGGGAGGGGCAGGGAGGGGCAGCGAGGGAGGGAGGGATTGTGCCCGGGAGAATAAGGAAAAACGAAACCGCAGCAAAGGGACGGACACCTCCCCCTGAGTCCCTTTCTCGGGTGCTATGCTATGCGATATGCGAGGTACGCGAGAGAGCTCGAGACACGACGCAGTCTTCCCTCACCGCCCCCTCCCCCCGTGCGGGGAGGAGGGGCAGGGAACCCTCCCCCAACCCCCAACCCCCCACACCCCCCACACCCCACTCCCAACCCCCCCAACCCACATCGCAGTGCGCCAGGCTCCTGGAGTGCATGTGCCGCAGCGCCAGCGCCACCTCAAGCAGCGTCAGGTAGATGGCCCGCATGGCGGCACCGCCGCCGCCGGCACCCTGCGCCGTCAGGCTGCCGGCACGCTCCTTCCCAGAGCACCCGCCCTGTGATCCCCCTCCAGCGGCAGCGGCTGCTGCTGCTGCTGCTGCCAGGGCGACCCGGGTGCGATCCAGGTTGCTGTTGACTCGGCGCACGGCGCCGAGAGGGGCACTGGATCGGGAGCGGGCGGCGGCGGCGGCGCGGACGATGGCGTCCTTGAAGCGACCGGAGTCCTGAGGGGGGTGGGGGTGGTGGGGGGTGGTGGGGGTGGGGGTGGTGCGGGCGGGTGAGGGAGCGGGAGAGGCAGGGGCAGGGGCGGCAAGTAGGGCGGGGCACAAGCTTGGGAGTGGATGCGTGTCTGTGTGTGTGTCTATATATGTGTGCGTGTGCCTTTCCCTTGCCCTTCACCTTCACCTTCCCCTTGGCCTACTCGAACTGCTTTTCTTCACCCACCCCTTTTCCCCTCCACGACTCCGCGCATTTACCGCCCGCCCGAAATCCCAGCCTGCGCCTGTTGTTGCTCCTGCTGCTCCCGGCCCCCCCCCTGGAGCCCACCACCCACCAGTGCGTCCGCCAGTGACCCCATGTCACAGCACCTGGGGTACGGAGCCAGTGCCAGTCGGGGGGTTGGGGGAGGCAGGGGGCGGCCGGGGGGTATGGGCGGGTGGGCGGGTGGGAAGAAAACAAACAGCGGATGGGTGGTGATGGTGATGGTGGTGGTGGTGGTGGTGAGGAGCAGGAGGATGAGGAGGATGATGGTGATGAGTATGGTGAGGATGGTGGCGGGGTTCAATTCTCAGCCGCCTTTCCGACGCGCCATGCCTTTGCCCCTCGAGCGGCCGGGGGTTGGGGCGCGGCGCCGCATCCCAACGCCACAAGCTCAGTTTTGCCAAGAACCGGCAACCCACAACGAACCAACCGACAACCGAAAACGGCCCCAAAACTCACTCCATGACGATCGCCACGCGCAGGGGACCTGCGAGCAGCGGCCGGGGAGGAGGAGGAGGAGGTGAGAAGAAGGATACTGAAGCGAAGGGGGAGGAGGAGGAGGAGGTGGTGGAAGGAGCGGACGCTACAAGTGGAGCAGGCAGGCAGGCAGGCAGTCGGGTGGGCGGGTGGGTGGATGGGAGTTGCGTCGTCGCAGCCCAGACCAGCCCACCACCCACCACCCACCACCCACCACCCACCACCCACCACCCACCACCCACCACCCACCACCCACCACCCACCACCCACCACCCACCACCCACCACCCACCACCCACCACCCACCACCCACCACCCACCACCCACACGCGCGCACATACCACGTCTGGTGAGTGGTTCAGTGGGCTTCTCCACGTGTCTCAGTGGACATCTCAGTCTCTCCGGATGGACGTGGATGGCGGTAGGCGCAAGGCTAGCAAGTGCTCCCGGGTGACCCTCCTCCCCGCCCTCCCCCCTTGACTGAAGACGCATGCGACTGCTGCCAATGCACACGTGTGTGTGTGTGTGTGTGTATCCTCACGAGAACCCCTTGGGACCCCATCCGCCCGGGATAGGCTGCCAAGCGACGCGCGACCACGGACGGTACCCGGGCATACACACATACATACCGGTACATACCTACATACGGTAATACCGTAACGAAGAACCAAACTGCACGTTGGGGCATTTAACTCTTGTGACACCACGAGTCACACCACGAGTCACACCACACCACACCACACCACATCGGGTACGGCTAGGCGCCTCACCGCATCCACCGCAGCCGCCGCCCTGCTGTTGTTGCTGTTGTTGCTGCTGTTGATGTTGTTGCTGCTGTTGTTGCTGCTGCTGTTGCTGTTGTTGCTGTTGTTGCTGTTGTTGCTGTTGATGTTGAGATGGTTGCTGCTGGAGTTGTTTGGGGCCGGCGGGCAGCAGCCTGGGCAGCTCGTTGGGGCCGGCGCCCGGTACGACCATGACGTTGGTGTGGTACGAGTACACCTGTACGTACGTACGACGAACGGTCCGGGAATGCGAACGCGAACGCGAACACAGCGGTCAGCGCGGGCGGTCTATTTGTTGTCTTTTGTGTTTTATTGCTCCGCATCAAAGCAAGCCGTTAGCCCGTCACGGGTGGGGGTGGAGGTGGTGGAGGTGACTACTTTGCAAACTGAGCAGGCAGGCATAGGCAGGCAGGCACACATACACACGCTGAGACACACACAGACACAGACATGCTCTCACCTGCACATACACACATGTACACACAGACACGCTCTGACCTGCACAATGTTTGGGTGGCTGAGGGAGGTCAGCACCGCCAGCTCCCTCGCCCCCCGCATCAAGTCACGCAGCCGGGCCCCCCGAGCGGCCGCCCACCGCGCCTGCCGCTGCTGCTGCTGCTGCAGCAACTCCAGCGCTCGCGGCCCGCCGCCGCCGCCGCCTCCGTTGCTGCTCAGCGATTCCTGCACCGCCTTTTCGCCCCCTGCTGCCGCTGCTGCCGCTGCCGCTGCCGCTGCTGCTGACGCTGCCGTATTTGCCGTGTCGGTCGACATCGAGTCGGGAGACTCCTCCTCCGGTTCAAGGAGCGGCTCCAACAGCTTTACGGCCACCTGACAACAAGAAGTGGAGGTGGATGTGGGGGGAGCCAGGGGAGCCAGGCGTTGCGGCGAGATTTTGGTGAAATGCGAAAAGCGAAAAGCTATCAGCGACGACACACCGCCGCCCCCGCCCCCGCTCCCGCCCCCGCTCCCGTCTCCGCCCACCTCCAATCCAAGTAGCCGCCCCGAGTACACGGTGGAGCAGCCGCCGTCGCCAATGACGCGGATGAGACGCAGGAAGCGGAGGTCCTCGCTCGCGTAGGGGCTGGGGGGGACGTATGGGTTTTAGGGTTTTAGGGGTTTTAGGGTTTCGGAAAGAAAGACGAAACGCAGCGGCGGCGTACAGTTGGCGCCAGCAGCAACCTCCACCGTCCACAGTTAACCAACCAACCAACCAACCAACAACGTCAACCGCCAACCAACCTGGGGTCGGTCTCGGCGTCGTTGAGAGTCGAGAAGTAGCTCGTGAGCAGTACATCCATGGCCGGTAGCTCCGGAACCCGTACGTCAACGCCCAAGCCGTCGAGATCCAAAAGATCAGTGACGGAGCGACGAGACACGCGCGGCGACCTGTGGGGCCCCCCGACACTCGCCGTCCCCACAAACCGATCTCGTAACAGCTGCGGAATCATCGAAGGCGAGCCGCAGCCACCGCCGCCGCGACCGCCACCACCGCCGCCGCCACTGCTGCTGCCGGCGGCAATGCCGGCGGCAATGGCGGCGGCGGCGGCGGCACCGCCGCCGCCCATGCCGGCGGCGGCGACGGCGGCCAGATCCAGGGTGCCGTTGACAGTTGCTGACGCCTGGCGGTGGACGGTTAGACACGACGCCTGACGGTTAATATTTGAAAACGACCCATGACGGTTGACGGTTGAAAACGACCCCTGGCGTTTGACGGTTGAGAGCGATGCCGTACTCGCGGCGGAGTGGGTGGTCAGGGGCGACAGCATGGACGCAACGAACTCCAGGGGGGTGCGGCGGCCTCCGCCACCGCCGCCGCCGCCGCCGCCAGCACCGCTGCCGCCGCCGCCGCCGCCGCAGGATGAGGCCGGAGAGTCAGGCACGAAGCCGTCGCGGCCGTCGCCTGTGCACGGCGGCGTCGTCCGTACTTGTGTGCGACTGAGCATCGAGCTGCGACTGGAGAACTTGCGCAGCGGAAGCCGCCGCGGTGGCGGCGCCGCCGCCGCCGGCGGCGGCAGCGGTGGCGGCGGCAGCAGCAGCCGGCCGGATGCGCCCGGCGGCGGCGGCGCCGCCGCCGCGTTCGCGCCGCCACCGACGGCGGCGGCGGCGTCTATGGGTGATACCGTCAGCGACGCTGACCCGACGGTGACGTTGGAGCCGTTACTTAGGGTGCGTGGCGGCATAGGGCCCAGGCCCAGACCCAGACCCAGGCTGAGACCTAGGCGGTGGGTGCCGCCGCTGGCGGATACGGGCGGCGACGCTGCGCCGCCGAAGGGGCCGCTGTCGCGGTCTCGTCGGCTCCATCCCGGCGGGGGCAGCATTCCCAAGCTGCTGCCGCCTGTGGGGTGTTTGGTTGGCCGCGGGGAGGGTGAGGGAGGGAGGTGAGAGGAGGGCGGGAGGTGCGAGGGAGGGGTTTCACGATGTCGTACACATGCCGTACCTTGCATGGAGCGCGCATCCACCAGCAAGTTCATCTCCGCCAGCTCCAGGGAGGCGGGACCCCAGGTGAGTGAGTCCAGGGAGGAGGGCAGCAACACCTGATGGGGGTGCGGGGAGGAGGGTGGGAGGTGGGGGTGTGGATGTGTCCTAGGGTTTGGAGGACGGGGGACGGGGGACATATGGGGGCGAAGGAGCGCCGTGTTTTTGGCGGCGCAATGTACAATGGTACATATGTGATGCGCATCGTGAAGGTGGCAGGAAACCGATACATATCTGTGTGTGTGTGGGGGGGGGGGGGCGGGGGCCCCGCCCACCCCAGCCCAGCCCAGCCCAGCCCAGCCCAGCCCAGCCCAGCCCAGCCCAGCCCAGCCCAGCCCAGCCCAGCCCAGCCCAGCCCAGCCCAGCCCAGCCCAGCCCCCACCCCAGCCCCCACCCCAGCCCAGCCCAGCCCAGCCCCCACCCCAGCCCCCACCCCAGCCCCGCCCCGCCCCCACCCCAGCCCCCACCCCAGCCCACCCCAGCCCAGCCCAGCCCAGCCCCCACCCCCCCCCCCACCCCACCCCAGCCCAGCCCAGCCCAGCCCAGCCCAGCCCAGCCCAGCCCAGCCCAGCCCAGCCCAGCCCAGCCCAGCCCAGCCCAGCCCAGCCCAGCCCAGCCCAGCCCAGCCCAGCCCAGCCCCCACCCCAGCCCCCACCCCAGCCCAGCCCAGCCCAGCCCCGCCCCCACCCCAGCCCCCACCCCAGCCCCGCCCCGCCCCCACCCCAGCCCCCACCCCAGCCCACCCCAGCCCAGCCCAGCCCAGCCCCCACCCCAGCCCCCACCCCAGCCCCCAGCCCAGCCCAGCCCAGCCCAGCCCAGCCCAGCCCAGCCCAGCCCAGCCCCCACCCCAGCCCAGCCCAGCCCAGCCCCCACCTCGAGTAGCCTCTGCCCCGCGTCGCGAGCGGCCCTCAGAAGCGACCCCGGCAGCCGGTCCTGCGACGTAATGAACAGCGCCAGGCTGGGCCGTGACGCGACGCCCTCGCCCTCGCCGCCGCCGCCACCGCCACCGCCACCGCCGCAGACCCTGTCGTACTCATCCATGTTATCGCCGTACGCGTCCTCAGGCGTGGGGCTCAGCGGCCCCAGGTCACCGCCACCGCCGCCGCCGCCACCGCCGCCGCCGCTGCCGGCGGCCCTCCCCGCCGCCGACGACGCCAGCAGCACCAGGCACGCCGGCGGCGCGGCGGCGGCGGCGTTGCTGCCGTGGCGGCCCTTATTTCCTAGCAGCAGAAACACGTCACTCCCCGGCTGATCAACCTCCTGGAGATACAAATGTACGTCAGGGAGCACCGTCGACGCCAGCCGTGAGGGCACGTCCCCCGCCGCCGCCGCCGCCGCCGGCACCGCCGCCGGCACCGGCACCGGCCCGCCCAGCTTGCCGACATTTGACGTCGTGGGCTTGCCGTGCGTGCTGCCGTACGCCCCGCCGCATGAGCTGTTGGTGGGGATGGTGGGTGCGAAGACCCGGGTTGCGGTTGTGGTTGTGGTTGCGGTTGTGGTGGGCGGGGGCGGGGGCGGGGTCTCCTCGCGCAGTAGCTCTCCGAGGAGGGAGGTGGGCAGCGCGAAGGGCACCGCCTGGGGAAGAGGAAAGGATGGGGAGGGGGAAGAGGTAAGAGAGGGAAGAGGGAGGGGGAGGGTGAGAGGGAAGAGGGAGGGTGAGAGGGAAGAGGAAGGAACAGTAAGGGGGAGCAAAGCGGGCGGTGGGACAAGCGGCAGAACCGCACACGCACACGCATGCGCGTTTGCGCGTTTGCGCGTTTGCGTGTAGACACCGGTGTCGGTGTTGGTGGGGTGAGACGGCTTCTAGGTAGGAAGGAGGTCCGCGCGCCCACGCACGCACCCACGCACGCACCTTCCAGACTCGCCGGTCGCGCTGCGACTCACTCAGCAGCCGGCACGCCGCCGCCACCGGGCCTGTTGACCGCCGGCGTCAGATCCTCCCCCTGACCTCCCGGCAACCCCGAATCCATCCGGGTGGCTTCGGCCGTGGTGACGAAGAGGAAGGATCTGGGGATGACCCATGGGTCGGCGGCGGCGGTGGATGACCCATGGGTCGGCGGCGGCAGCGGCGGGAAGAGTGATTACGTGGAGCTGACTGGAACAGGGACTAGAGAACGACAAAACCGCAAAGGCCACGTAGAGACGGCAGATGGGGGCCAGGGAGGAGGGGAGCGAGCGCGCACGCGCGCGCGCGAGAGAGAGAGAGAGGGAGGGAGGGAGGGAGGGAGTGGGGTTTCCAACCAGTACGTCATCCGAGATCTGGTGCGGCTGTTGCTATGTATCCCAACCGTCAACCGCCAACTCACTCGCTCCTGGACGGCACTTCAAACCCGCCTCGCCCGTCGTTTATCGCCGTCGTCGCCGTCGTCGTCGTCGCCGCCGTCTGCTGCAACTGCGCTTGCAATTGCTGCAGTAGCTGCTGCTGCGGCCTCGGCTGCTGCTGCCTGGCGATCTGCCCACTGCCTCGGCTGCCCGGACTGCCCCGCCCGTCACTGGCCAAGGCGGCGGCGGCGCCGGGCGCGCGCGACGGCACCACCGGCGGCGGCATCGCCGCCGGCGCCGGCGCCGACGCCGTCGGCGTGTGCTGCAGGTCCGCGGTTTGCACCTGCCAGGCGCTCTGAGGCCCCAACGGAGGCACCTGCGACGCCGTCGTTGCCGACGGCGGCCGGAGCTGCATGAGGAAGCCGTACTGCATGCCGGCGGCGCTGCCGCCGCCGCCAGGGCCGCTGGCGTAGGGGCTCGCCGGCGCCGCCGCCAGCGCTGGCGGCGCCGTCACCGCCACCCTCACCTGAAACTCCAAATGTAGCTCTTGTTGCAGCGCCTCCGACACGGTCGACGAGAGTAAGGAAGCAATCGTACAGATGTCGGGGGCGTACGACAGGTGGTGTGCCGCGGCGCAGATCTGTGGCGCGGTTGGAGCGGGCGCGGCAGGGGTACGGTTTTAGGGTCGGGGAAGGCTAGGCGGGGGCCGCCAGGCGCGTTCAGCGGCGGCGCATCGGTCACAAGGCGCGGACGTTGGCGGGAAGGGGCACGGCGACGGCAGGAACCCAACCCCGGCGGGAACCCCAAGTCCCTCATTCATGTTCCCGCGCCACTTCCCCCCGTCGGCCAGTCCGCCGGTCGGCCAGTCCGCCGGCAGCCCTTCCCACTCGCCTGCTGCAGGCTCCGGAGGTGCGGCGCAAACAAGCAGTCTACCAGCACCCCCGCGACGGCCCGCGCCGCCGCCGCCGCCTTGGACGACATGAGCGGCAGCGGCCCCTCGTCGCCGCCGCCGCCACCGCCGCCGCCGTCACCGGCGGCCCGGCCGCGCGGCGCCTTGCCGCCGCTGCCGCCGCTGCTGCCGGCGGTGACCACGTGCTCGCTGGCATGTGCCTCCGTCAGCGGCGGCGGCGGCGGCGCCGCCGCCGCGTCCAGCGGATGTGCGCAGAGCAGTGCGCCCACCAGTTGATGTCCCAGCTCCAGGGGGGTCAAGAGGAGGCGCAGGGAGGGCGGCGGCGATGGCGGCGGCGGCGGCGGCTGTGAGTGCGGGCCACGCTCCGCCGCCGCCGCCGCCTCCAGCGCCGCCGCAGCCGCCATCAGGCGCGAGCTGAGGCCCGTCCAGGTCTCATCACACCACTCGGGCGGCGGCGCGTGCGTGCCAACCTGCCGTTGCGCGTTCATTCATTTGCGCGGGAGCGAGGGACGAGGGAGGAAAACCACCACCGTGTCTTGCGTGCGTGTGCGCCTATGTGTGTGTACGTCTACGTGTGTGTGTTCGTGTTTGTGTGTGTGCACACGACAGTACGGCTGCTCACCCCCATCCTCCCGCTGCATCCTCCCATCCTGCGCACAGCCCGTCGCAGGGTTCCCAGCTTCCTTCCCGCCGCCCCCAAACTGTCGCACCGCCCCGAAACCCTGTCGTGACACTGTCGTACCGTCCAGGAGAGCGTCCACCTCGCTGCCTTATTGCGCGGCGGCGCCGTGCAGTCCCACTCCCAGGAGGAGGGGCAGGACAGCACCTGGCCAGTGGGGGGAAGGGCGGACCTGCAGTCTGACCCGGAACCGGACCCGGGGCCGGGGCGGGGGCCGGGGCCGCTGCTACCCAGCAAGACCAGGGAGCCGCCGCAGGGGGAGGCCCCCAAGATGCTGTGCGGGTCCGGGGGGCGGGCAGCAGCGAGCAGCGGACGATGGGGCGTGTATTGAAGGGGTGTGTTGACGGGGCGCGTGCGTGGGAGCGTGGGAGGCAGGGAGGTAGGTAGGTAGGTAGGTAGGTAGGTAGGTAGGTAGGGAAGGAGGGAGGGAAGTGGGTAGGGAAGGAGAGAGGGAAATGGGGCGCGGGGAGAGATGCAGAGCAGATGCATGACAGGCAGGTTAGGGTGTGGAAGGAGAGGGCCGGCAGCGGAGCGGCCGACGTATGGGCTCTCCGGACATTCGGACTGACGGACGCGGCGGAGGTGGGGTGGTTCAGCTGGGCCGGTCTGGCAGTCGACGGATTCTTGCCAAATGCGCGCGCGAAAGCCAAGATGGCAATGTTCATGGATGATGAAGTCTGTGGGTTGAGAGCGCGTGCCCTCGGCTCTGGGTGTGTGGTCGGCTGGTCGGGTGTGCTGTAGCTGGGTCGGGGGAGCATTGCCATGCGAGCCGATGGCAGCGCACCTGACGTGCGACAAGGACCCCATCGCGGCGCGCACGGCGTCTGCGGATTGGCTGGCGCTGATGTGCCAGGAGTTGCAGGAGGCCAGTCGCACGCCGTCAAGCACAGCCCTGACCGCATCGTCCTGCGGCCATGTGCGCGGCGATGTTAGTTATATAATGTATGTGTCGACTTTGGTGCTGGCGCCGCTTTAAGTGCTGGTGCTGTCTCGCCAAAGCCCACAGACCTTATGTCATGTGGGCAACGAACCACCGTAGTGCATGGGGTGACAAGGACGGGAGAAACGTTATGGCTTACCCGCAGCAGCTCGCGGCTCACCGAAGGGCGCTCCTCGCAGTAATGGTCCCGCAATACTGGCCCACAGCATAATCTTCGTAACCAAGACATGTTGGCAATTAACAATCGCTTACCGCCCTGGGCCCTCCTTATGACCTGCCCCGAATCGGATACGGTAGCGATTTTACCAAAGTATCAGCAGCGCCTAAAAAGGCTGATATATGTGCTAAAGCATGTGGCAACGCGTGTATAAGAGACGCAGCGTAGTTATGATATCGCCTTGCACGGCCAGCCTTGCGCGCCTTGCGGCCAGACCGCGCTCGGGCGCTCTTGCCTACTTAAATGCTTAGGGCATTAGTGGGGCCGCGCGCTGCTGCTCGTAAACCACGAGTATTCATCGGTATCAGTTAAAAAGGTCTGCCATAGTACGAGTCGTCAGGTTAAATTTGTTGACGACGCAAAGTTCTGCTGCAAGTGCACGCGATGTCGAGATCGCCTGCACGATTGAGCACCTGACTAACAGTGTAAGCCGCTTTCCGGTTCGTGTGCAGAGGGGCGCTCTGCAAAAAGCGTCCGATTCAAGGTTAAGCCGTACACGGCGTTGTAACCCCTGCGGCAGGTAGCGACTCGCTGATACAAGTCAACCATTTTTGGCTTTGACACTCCGCCAGCTTGACGCCAAATGTAATCCGGTCGGGCCATAAGGATTGTGACGTGCCCACGCGCTTGCGTACTGGTGGGCGGTTGGGCCAGGTTGGGCCAAGCTCGATCAGAGCTCGCGACAGTGAACATTGGAGCTTGGACATCTCCACTACGGTCTGTATGGCGATTGCCTTGCCGTTCCTCTTTCAGATGCCGTTGCAGACGTGCGGGTCCCAGTCACGGATGAGTGACCCAACTCGGGAGGCCTAGCACCGCCTAGTAAACTGAGAAACACCTGGATACTTGGCGCTGGCTGTATCTATCAAATACTATGGAAAGATTATATTACCTTGTAATGTATTAGTTGGTTAACGCAAGCCGAATGCTTGCATTTGACAAAAGCCTCGATGGTCAGCCGTATTGGCAACTTTACCAAATACGCAACTTGACGGCAGCATGCTGCGGATAACTTTATAATGTAACTCCATGTTTCATAAGGACCAGTTTGTAAGAACAAATCTTGTGGTCGCGACGACCAACTTGCACGCGTCACCGTCACCGTCCAACCCATGGTCAGAAGGGCACCCATATCGCCTTGCGCAACAGCAACTCTCTCACATGCCGCAATCTCTCCGTCGCATGAGATACGAAATCATGCACGCTAACCAAGGGCCGGCGAAATATCAACAAATACGAGCGATACTCGGGTTGGATGCAACGACTCGACGATGTGTGGTATAATACACGATATAGGTGGACAGGGCACATTACGCACATCCCTGAACTACAAAGACAGTTGCCCAACATGTTCTTAAGAACGGTACACTGATGGGCGTCGCAGCAGTATTGACCCGCCTCAACCCGGCCACACCGGCAACCCGACAGCCGTGCGCTTAATAGAAAAAAGACTACCGTACTCGAGGACTCTCGCCATCTGTCCCAACCGACCGTGCCTAAGTCTGAATAACACCCAGGCGTGGAGCAGAAGCCTCACAGATCATCGTACTTCGTTCCGTTCCTTACGACCCAGGTCAAGTGACGACTGCGCGCGTTATACCCGATGGTGAGCGCCGAACGACAGAAAACCACTAGAAAAATCCCACCCGAGAGTAAGCCTCACTATCTACATATCTCACACACTAACAGACGGTACAAGACTATCACAACCCGAGTGACCCCGTTCCCATAACCGTATTTCCGACTCCTACTCGCAATTTAGGTGTCCTGCGTCGGAGGGACATACTGAGTGCCCGAACCGATGCCACCCATCCCGCCAGCTGCGTTTCCCGCGCTCTTCGGCGTGAGGCTGGGTTGCTGTTCCTCTCCGGTCTGCTGCGGAAGCAGCGCCTGCTGTTCCTTGGGCAGCACCTGCACCTTGACCAGTCCGCCAGGCGTCTGGAAAGAGCTGCCCGACCTCTCCCCACTCGACGGTGCAATGGTCGGATCTGGATCGACGCCAACTGCACAAGCCTTCCGGGTCAGCACCTCCAGGCCCATCGCGATCCGGTGTTGCACGGCTCCACTCTCCAGGTGACTCCCATCCGGCACTTCCACCTCTGCACCTGGCTTGGGAACCGGTGGCGGCAGGGTCTGCAGGCGGTGTCGCGCAGCCTCCAAGCGGCCCTGCAGATCAGCCGTAAATAAGCTGCCGAGCTTCTCCTGCGCAAAGCTGCCGTACGCACAGGCGCCTTGCGTCAGTCGGTACCGCTTCTTCACCCGCTCATGCTGGCTGTAAGCGGTCTCCTCCCTCAGCTGCTTCGCCCGTTCCCTGCGCACCGTCGCGCCGCTCGTCAAGGAAGAGCTCATCCCCTCCAGTGTTTTGACAAAAGCCCGCGCGGAGTCCAGAACTGGCAACACGACGGTCTGGTTCCTCCGCTCCAGCTCGTCCGCGCGGCTTTCCAACTTGTTAGCGTCCGACAGCACCGTGCTGCGCTCGCTCTCGATCAGCGCCGTCCTGAAATCAAGTGAAATGTGCAGGGCAGCGAGCCAGCGAGGCATGGAGCGGGCTGTAGGAATGGTTTGGACGATTGATATGTCCTTATAGCCAATTTGCCCCAACGCCGAGCCCAGAACGCAAAACACTTACGTATCGTGGTCCAGCTCCGCGGAAACGTTGTTCAATACGAACTTCATGGACTCTGAGAAACTGGCGTTCAGGGAGGGGTACGTCTCAAAGCGCTCCGCGGAGGCCAGCAAACTGTCCGTGAAAAGCAGCATCCGATACGTTTCCTGGAGCGCGCTGTTGCCGTCCCAGGAGCCGGCCCCCTGCTGCAGCACCCAGTGCATCTGCTCGCGCCTGGTGAGCTTGTATAAGGCGTCGAACTCCTCCATCGCGGCCGCCTCACCTGTATTGTTGGGTTAGGGTGCAAGCGTATCTGTTATCATTACATTAATCCCTACATTCGCGTAAGCAGAGGACCACGCAGAGACGAAATGACTGAGATTAACAAATCAAGTAGGTGTATAACCTTCACTCACCGTTCCCGCCTTGGCCTTCGGCGCTTGGGTCAATGTCGTTCCTAATGTCCGCGCCCTTCGCCGTGGAGTCGGTGTCATCGCCCTCCTCGCTCTCCTCGCCCTTGTACCCATGTCGCCATGGAGGCTGTCCGACGCCCAGAGCGGCCACCTCCGCCAATGCCAGCAAGTTCCCGCCCCCTTCCACGTCCTCTTCGACGCCGTTATCCGCGAAAGCCTCCCCGTTGTCCATCACGTCATCGTCCGGAAATAAGTCCGCCTCGGCCGGGGAAGCAGCCGCCGCCGCTGCTGCCGCCGCGGCTGCTGCTGCTGCCGCCGCTGCTGCTGCCGTCGCTGCTGCCGCCGCCGTTCCCGTCGCCGTCCCCTTACCACGGCCTCGTCCCATGCCGCGGCCACCGCCACGGCCACCGGCGCGGATACCGCCACGGCCACCACCGCCTGCTACCCTGCCGCCCTGGCCGCCCTTGCCGCCCTTGCCGCCGCCCCTGCCACCTCCATCACCACTGCCGCCGGCGCTGCCACCACCATCGACACTGCCACCACCGCCCCTGCCGCTGCCGTCGGTCCCGGCGACCGCATCCACCACACTTGGCCCCACGCCATCACCGTTGGTTCCTGTGCCGCCACTGCCGTCCCCGTCCTCGGCAGTGGCCGCATCAGCAGCAGCACCAGCAGCTCCGACCTGGTCGCCCCCGCACGCCGCCAACAGCGCTTCCATGTGCGCACGCTCAGTGACCTCATCGGCTCCGGCGGGTTGCGCGATAGCCGGAGCAGCGGCGGCCCCATCAGCTCCAGGCGCCCCGCCTGGTGGGGCAAGCTCGGCCAAAGCGGCGACATGAGGCGGTACATACTTCTCCCAAACACCGACACGCGATGGAAGGCGCGCCTGAATTCATCACAAAGGAGGGAAAGGAAGGCAAACGCAAATGAACGGGGTTCTTGTGATCCGTTGAAAGCGCTTTGGTCAAAAGCGAAAACGCTTTGGTTGGCTGTGCGATGACTCTGTCTGTAAACCTATGCTCTTTGGCAAATAAAACTCGTACGTACCTCGTTTAACCCTTCCTTCCGGAACACTTGACAGAGGCCGTGGAGGCTCACACTGCTGCAGTGGTCAGCGCAGACCAAGGCCCCGTCAATCTTGCCCGTGACCCGGTGTATCGCTTCCTGGCTGGCGTGCGTCATCATGCGGAAGTGCGCGACGCCCACCCCGGTCGTTCCGCTGGCCAACTTCGTCCGTTGGAAGCAGCTCATGCAGAAGCGGACGTTGCCAACGGCGCCTAGAACAGTTAGGCGGGCACACAAAGACAAGGGGGACAAAATGATGGTCATTGTACGATACCATAGCAGTACGGATCTGAATGTTCCCCCTGGCCTCTCCAATTAATTGATGTGCCATGGGATGGTTTGCTTCCGACTATCCGTAAGCGGCCTTACCTAGCTTCTTCCGCCCACCAGCCTTGAACAGCCCGTACGCTTCTTGCACGTCAATCTCCAAGTCCTCTTCGTCGACTGCGACCGGCGGCGCGATCCTCGGGTGCACTTTGTTGTACAGCTCCTTATCCATCGTGGCGCCGTGATGGAGGATGTGGTGCACGTTGGCGTGGGATGCCGTCACAAAGCCCTTCTTAACCCAAGTCTGCGATCTTGCCTGTGGGTTGTGAGGGCAGTTGTCCGCGTCACAGACGTAAACGCCACCAGTCTCCGCGTCGTATGATCCTGCGTATACATACGGAAACGGTGGACACGAAGCAGAGAGGGGGGGGTGTTAGGGGGACACTGTGGGTAGGTAGAGGAAGGTTGGTACACGTGGACACAACAGACACGGGCATACGTCAGAACGTAAGTTTGGCGTATAAATTCGGACACTAACAACGAAATGGTTTTTACTTACGGTTTGCGACGCAAGGAGGGCGACCGCGTGACGCAGAGCCGCTCTTGGCCGCAGCAGCCGCTTGACGCGGAACACCTAACTCAGCAGCGTCGGCCATATCGTCACCGCCACTGTTTGTTGCCTCGGAAATGACTCGTCGATGCCGTGGGTCGAAGGTCAGACCCGCCGCGGCAACAGTGGGTCCAGGCGGTGGGCGAGGCGGCTTCAGTTTTGGTTCTTTTTTGCCCCCAATCATTAGAAGAACTGCTTATATGAAGACTAGAATACCGTATCTATATTTGCAGGCTGAGGGTATGGCGTTTTTACTGTTCTGGCTATACGTTGTGCCAAGATGGCCAGAACATGAGCACCAGCAACGGCAAAGAGAAACCAAAAATGAATAAACCTCAGATCAGCGCGAGGATCAACGAGCGCATCTTTCACTTGCTGACGAAGGACGATCTGGCCGCGGAGCGTGCAGCCAGCACACAGCAACCGGAGGGCAAGGTGCCAGGCACGCGCTCGATGCACTCATTCGGGTCTTCACGTCCGGGCCTGATCTACGCGCGGGAGCGCAGCTGTTACTGTGAGACATGCAGGCTGAAGGCCGCGGGCATGCCGGAGAACGGTGTCTGCTGCAATGCAGATTACGTTCTTCAGTGGGGCGAATACGAGCTTCTGGAGCCCGGCGCGCCCACCAACTACAGACAGGAGCAAGAGGGCCTTGTGGCCAACGCACGGCAGTACGAGGGCTGCATCGTGGCCGTGCTCAACGACGCTACCGACCAGTACCCCGACCCGTATTTTCTCATGCTGGTCGAGAAGGCCATTCTGTGCGATGAGGAGTACAAGGACGGAGATAAGATGGTGTTCCCGCCGGACGCAGCCCTGTTCACTGGAACGTGGATGCACCAGTCTGAGGAGTCAGGTGGGCTTGAGTTCACCCTGGGGCCACGCCGCAGGCCTCTTGTCGCGGCCCTAATCGACAACCGCATCCCAATAGCTGTGGAGATGCACGCGGAGGACGCGCCAGAGGAGAGTGTCCAGGCCGCAGCGCGGGGACAAACGGGCCGGAGTGGTGCGGGCCGCGGCAGGGGCAGGCGTGGCGGGCGGGGCAGGCGTGGCGGTGGCAATGGGGGAAGGGGCGGTTCCTGCGTACGGGATCTGATCTACCGCATCCCCAAGGAGCAGCATGATGCCATCCTGGCCTTCCTAGCCTCCCGCAACGGATCCGTTTCAGAATTGCAGGGATGACGGGTACGGTCAGAAGAACTGCAGTGCGATATCTGCCATGTACGTACGCAGCCGTGTCTTACGTTGTCTCAACGCAGTAGGCGCTGAATGGCATGAACGAATGAGCATTTTGCATGTACTTTTCGCTGGATAATCAGATTGCAATTAGGGATAAGGGTTTCAGGGCAAAGTACGCCCTGTGTAGCCCCCGGGTTATGTGTCGTTGCATCCAACCCGAGTATCGCTCGTATTTGTTGATATTTCGCCGGCCCTTGGTTAGCGTGCATGATTTCGTATCTCATGCGACGGAGAGATTGCGGCATGTGAGAGAGTTGCTGTTGCGCAAGGCGATATGGGTGCCCTTCTGACCATGGGTTGGACGGTGACGGTGACGCGTGCAAGTTGGTCGTCGCGACCACAAGATTTGTTCTTACAAACTGGTCCTTATGAAACATGGAGTTACATTATAAAGTTATCCGCAGCATGCTGCCGTCAAGTTGCGTATTTGGTAAAGTTGCCAATACGGCTGACCATCGAGGCTTTTGTCAAATGCAAGCATTCGGCTTGCGTTAACCAACTAATACATTACAAGGTAATATAATCTTTCCATAGTATTTGATAGATACAGCCAGCGCCAAGTATCCAGGTGTTTCTCAGTTTACTAGGCGGTGCTAGGCCTCCCGAGTTGGGTCACTCATCCGTGACTGGGACCTGCGGGAAGTGTGGCGTAATCATTTAATACTAGCGATAATGCCAACAGCCTTCCAACGAACAGCATCCCTTGGAATCTGGGCTGGCGGGTTGCAGCTAAGCATTCCGCGCTAAGCATTCCGCGCATTTCGCTGCAGGAGCCAGCGGTTGCGAATTGGCTACGTCCTGCAACAAACGGCCTGGCGCCAAGCAACTTGATTAAAAAAAGGCAAAAAAGGCAACGCGGCGCACAAGAGGGCGAGCACCGGCAACCTGCTGCACCGCGCTTTCATCTGCTGGCCCTGCGATTTTTGTTTCTACTGCTCTCTTCTCGCAATATACTGCTCTTTTCTGGCAAAAAGATGGGTGGGATTGGCAACCGGAGCGACAGTCGGCACGGCAGCGGAACGGAACGGAACCGGACGAAGCGGAACCGGAGCGGCAGCGGCCGACTCGGCCACGTGATGGCCACGGGCCGCCACACGTGCCCTGCAGTGTGTCTCCAAGCCGCCCGACGCAGCATGCAGGAACTAAAGTGTTGCGATAACAAGGATCACGGAATGGCGTGTGCAGTGGAAGTGCTGCATGCCGCGCTCGTTCTTTTTTTTTAAGGAAAGCCCGCCGACAAGCTGATCGCCGATTCAGCAGAGTGCCTGGTGCTCATCGTTTCATTCGTAACGCGCCCGTTCAACTGTTACAGACTTTTAAGTTCTCTGTGAGGGCCGTGAGCGGGGTGTCCAGCGACGAGGAAGGATGAACCCTGGTTGTTCTCGTGGAAGTGGTTCTCAAGGCCCCGGAAACCGTGCAGTGCCGTCATTGGTGTTCGCCGACGAATTAGGTGTTCGCCGACGACACGGCCTTGCGTGGGGTGAAATTTCCACATCTCGTGGCCCGCAACATGGCCGCAACGAAACTGACCTCCGGTTTATCTACCGTACCACATTCTCACGCTCACGGCAGAGGTGAACAACACACCAGACACCCGCAACCGAGGCCAGAGGCCACGAGCTCTTGCACATGGCCAGAGTCCCCTCTAACAACCAAGAGCCGACCGCAGTACCAGACGACGCAGCCGTGCCTCTGGGCGCCTTACCCATCGTCTCCGTGATGCAGCCAACACCCGCAAGCCCCCGTCGAGCGTCGACACCAAGGAGATATACACACGGACACAGACGGACACGGACATGGCCGCACTCTACCTGGCCGCACTCTACCACCGTATGGCCTATACGGTGGTCGCTGCATCAGGCTCCCAAGCGGTCCACATATAGACTGGCATCCCATCCTCGGTCGCACCAGCGTGCAGCTCCGCGTCGCCGCTCCAGCGAGCTCAGATCCAGATCCAGATCCACCGATGCACGGCTGCCACGCTTGGGTGAACTCGTATTAGGTATTTCTAATACAGCTAGTTAAGCTGTCGTACTTTGCGACATGTGAGACCGAACTTGACGTACGGTTAGCCATTACGGTACATTACATCTTCGCCAACATTTGTCGTTACCGGGTGCAAACGGTGCTGTAGGCGTGGTATGCGAATGCCGGCGCAAGCGACAAGCCGGTTCTTAGCAGGGTAGGCGGGGTTCTGCCCCGGCGAGCCCGGAGCAGGACCGCACGCCGGGAGCCTGGAGCCTCTTACCCCCCTCTTTCCCTCAAAACATCCACATGTGTTCATGGCCCCACTTGCATCGCATGTTCTCCTGACAGTAGGGGTGGGGCCGCGGGGGCACTGTCGACTTCAACCAGTCAAATCAGGCCGGGTTGGAATCTCCTCCACTCTCCGACCCCTTCTCCCAATCCATGAGCACACACACACACATTAATGTATGTATACAACTTCGCAAGTCCCCCTACATCCCCTGCGACTTGCCTGTCCCTGGCGGGCCTGCCAACCCTGCCGGGCCTGTCCCTAAAACCCTAAAACCCTGAACCCCAAAGCCATGTCCAGCCATGTCCCTTTCCCAGCCTGCCACCCTGCCAGGTGCGATGCACATGCAGCACATATGCAGGTATGCGGTGCAAGTGCACGACACCTGGCTCCACTCCACTCCACCCCAACCCTCCGCCCCCCAGTGCTCCGTTCGCCAACGTCGCCTCCGTTCCTTCGCCCCGCTTCGTATCTTTCACTGCTACCCCCGCCCCCCTTCCTCATGCGCGAGTCATGCCCCGCCGCGCCGCGCACGATGGCCGCCTTCAATCGTTGGCATGCGGCTCCGTATATACGTGGCTACGTGTAAACCGGATGGTGACGGATCCACGCGACTCGTCTCTGTGTGTGGATGCGATTGCCTTTGCGTTGGGGGCATACGGTACGTGCGTCCCCTGCGGCACAAGGCACATGAGATCAGCGCGGCGACACACCAGCGCGCCACACATCACGCGCGCATGCCGAGCTGCCCACATGCCGTACCCTTGCGAGCGGCATCAAATCCCGCACCCGGTGCCACTCCTGCGTTGCCACGGCCCCTTGTCCCGCTTGAACCCTGTGGTACCGGTACGGTAGATGCAAGTGCGAAAAACGCCCCACCACCCCACCCCACCCCACCCCACCCGTCGCCCGGCCCCCAACACGCCTCAGCCATCAACTTTTCTAGCCACTCCCGGGCCGGCCTCCCAAAAATCGGCAGGGGCCCCCTAAACTAGGCAAGGGCCCCCCAAACCTCGGCAAGGACCCCCAGCTTGGCTGGCCTGTGTGTGGACCAGGCACCGAGCGAGGGGTCCCCAGGCACCGAGCGAGGGGGGCTGTATTCAGCTCTCAGCCACCTTTCCAAAGGCCACAACACGGAAACCGACCAACCGCTGGATGCCGCTCTCCCACTCCGCAAGTGGCACGAAACGCACTCTACCGGCAAACCTCCACATGTGCTGTGGCCTCTGCGCCTCCGGAAGAGGTCAACAGCAACACTCCTTCCGTGCACTGGCACACGCTAAAAAAGTACAAAACCACACACACACGTGCCCGGGCCCATCACCCGGGCGAACGTGTGGCTGGCGGAGCCACCGCCAGGCGTGCAGCAGTGCGTGTGGGACGTGATCTGCCTGGCGGCGCTCACGGCCATGGAACGGGCGCGCGTGGGGCTGTGGGCAGTCAGGAACTCGCCCACCGCCCCGGATGCCCCAGACCCAGTCGAGGTGGCCAAGGCGCGCGCAGCGCTAGAATTTTGGCAGCGTGTGCGGGGGTTTGCGGAGCTAGACGTGCCAAGGCGGGGATGGGAGGGGGTAGGGCCTGACCACCCCATCCTGGCGGTGGTCAACGGCCACTTTCAGTGTGTGCAGCACGCAGGGATGGGTATGGAGGGAGGGGGAGGGGAAGTGGAGTGAGGGGATGAAGGGGCTTTAGGGGTGAGGGAGGGAACTTAGGGCGTCGAGGCAGGGAGGCGTGAGAGGAGGGGAGGAGGGGGGGGGTCCTTCGGGTCCGAGAGGACTTAGGGTGCAGAGACCGCCGCGGGCTGCCTTTTGTAGGCGAGGGAGGCTTTAGGGAGCGGATATAGCGAGAGTGAGGCGAGTTGGCGAGGTGCCGCCTAGTGCGCTGCCGCAAGGCCCGCTCCCGACCTCCTGCCGCGTCGAGGCCAAGCGGCGCTCTGGAGCTCGGCCTCTAGGGGCCAACCCCCGACCATCTCCGGGGCCGTCGTAGTAGGAGTAGTAGCAGGGGTAGGGCGCGCGCTGTCTTGGGTTCTCCTTTGGTGCTGACCGCCCACGAGCCGGACCAAGCTCGAGGCAGGTTCTCAGCGCTTTGTCTTCGCGCCTAGAGGAGCACCGCCAGCCGGTAGCAGGCCGGCCGGGCGCCCCGGCGCTGCAAGGACTTCAGGGCGGGCAGGACAGCGCGGGCGCCGCGTAGTGCGCCGGCGCGACTGCTGTTTGTGCGGACGAAGGGCCCAGCTGCCGTATAAGGCAGGCTGTGAGCTCAAGCCGCTGCGTATATGGGGTATACGACGCAGCCAGCTCTGCGTCGAGCAGGAGGGGGTAGCGGCCCCTCACGCCCTTCTCCCACCGCAAGGGGGAGAGTGCTTAGGCGGTCTTTCCGTCGGGGCTGGGTTAGCAGCCCCTGGCCAGCGTCAGGGCCCGGTCAGAAACTGTAACGACACACACAGACACACATACGCACACACTCACACGCACACACAAACTCGAACACAAACCACAGACATGCAGCAAAAGGGCGATCCGCGTTCCCTCAACAAACAAAACACGCGCGCACGCGCCCGCACGCAGGCACGCTCGCGCGCGCACACGTCGCCCCACAACAAAACACGCGTGCAGGCGCGCGCTCCCGGCGCCCACCTCGCCACCATCCGCGGTGGACGGGCCGGCGGGTGGCGCCGACTAAAACGGGGTCTGTGCGCCCAAACCCTGTGCCTTTACCCCCACCCCCCCGCCCCCCCGGACCTGCGCCTGGTTGTTTCCCGACCCCATGATTCACACACACACATGTGCCCACCTTATACGTTACTGCTGCCGAATAGAAATGCTGAGCGGGGCGGGAGCGTGGGAGCTCGAACGCAGCACCACTCCCACCCGTCTCGCTGCCCCACCTTCTAGAATTGGCATCGCCCGCTTAACCCCCCCTCGCGAGGGCTGTGGCCGACGCGGCTTGCGCCGCCCCGTCCCCTTCCTGCCCCGGAGCATGCTCCAAAAGCCCGGGGGGGGGGGAGCTGCGGCCCCGGTCCACAATTCAGCAGCGCAGTGTGCGGTGCGGAGTGCGGTGCAGCGGTGCAGAGTGCGGTCACAGCGCTGCAGCAGCCCCCCCCAGCAACCAGCGACTCAAGCCATCCAAGCAGCCCGCCAGCCGACAAGCCGGGGCCGCCGGGCCGCCGCGCCGCCACTCGGTCGAACCGAGCCGCCGATCAGCTAAGCAGCCCGCCAGCCAGCTCAGCGTCATCACTTTTTTCAGCCATCAGTCGCCTCCCTCAGTGCAGCAGCAGCAACAGCAGTAAGCAGCAGCAGCAGTACGCAGCAGGGGCGGTAAGCAGCAGGGGCAGCAGCAACCAAACAGCTGCCCTCCCTCGGGCGACTAGGGGCGACTCAGTGGGCCGCCCAACGCGGCGTCTTCCACCCCAGAAGCACGAGAGCTGGCGCCACCGCCTGGCAGCACCCGCAAGGCGCGGCAGGCCCCGCCTTGGTAGCGCGACGGCCGCGAGTCATGGGTGTGAGGGACACGGCAGCAGCGCCGCGGCGACCTGCATGCGCTCGCGCCGTGGGCCCTATCTACCGTATCCTGCAGGCATGCAGGAATGCAGGGGCCTGCTTGCGACGTGTATGTGCGCGTTCGGCGCGCTCGCCCGTCCATGCGTCGATCGGTCCGTCCATCCGTCCGTCCAGTGCAGTGCAAACATGCTTGGATTCACACACACACACATACATACATACGTACATACTCACAAAAGCTCATACAATAATACCGACGGCCGAGCCCACAGTCAGGCGTCAAATACGGTAGCACGGGACACATACGTACAAACCACGTTCCCAACACGGGCATGTCTTGCCATGCCGTGTCAACGGGGGCCCCGGACAACTGCTCATTGCTTTGCACGCCCCCGTCTCTTCGTCCTTTTTTTCTTCATAGTCCTGCGATGATGTTTTGTGGTGGTGCGGTATCTCCTCACCCCGGCGGCAATCCAAAGCCGCACGCAACCAGGGCAGCCGTGCTATCCAACCAACAACCATAACCGCAATTGCAACGACCCCAACCGAGCGCACAAACCGCTACCAACCCCCCAATCCGCGCACACCACCGACACCCCTCTCCCCCAAACACACACAGACACACACAGACACGCACAGCAGGCCCCAGCTCCGCCCGCCAGCACCCTATGTCCACATCGCCTGCCAGCCCGCCACGCAGCCAGCCAGGGCGCGCCTATCAACGCATAGCGAGGAGGATTATTCGCCGGCGCTGGGCTGGGGAGTGAGGAGTGAGGAGTGAGGAGAGAGGAGAGAGGACCACTTTGCTCCTTCTCGCCCCGCCGCGCCGCGCCTTTTGCCACCCGCCTGAAACACACACAGCAACACACACGCCGGCTGTCCCCCCCCTCGCGATGCCGGGACGTCAGGGGCGATACATGCCCCCACCACCACACCACTACTGAGGGGGCAGCTGCGAGCGAATCCGCAATGCAACCTCCCAATACCGCCAATGTCGCCAATACCGCATCGTTGCCGTCGCCGCAGGCCACGCACTGCACCGCCGGGACCACAATCTCGACAATCCCGCCCTGCCCTGCCCTGCCCTGCGCTGCCCTGCCCTGCCCTGCCCTGCCCTGCGCTGCCCTCCCTGCCCTTTCTTGCAGTCATAGAGACGCAGCTACGCCCCTCCCGCGCAAAGCCACGCGCGCACGACACGACCGTGAGACACACGCGAAGGCGGTATAATCTATAAATATATGGCACGCCTGCGAATTGGGAACACCGAATTCTGCCTCGCACGGCATAGTTTCTGCGACAAGTACGACGGTCAAGGGTAGGGTCAAGGCGCGGTGTGACATAAGAGGGAGGGACGTGTACATGCCCCTGCCCCTGCCCCTGCACTGTCTGGCGCTGGGCTGCAGGACATGCCGCGCGTGGGTTGCACGCACCCTCTTCCGAAGTTACGAAGTTTCGAAGGAATACAACAATATTGACGCATGCAACACCAACAGCCCATCGGCCGACGGACCGTCTGTCCGTGACACGAGTCAAGAGTCAAAGCCAGACGGACGGACGGACGGACTGACAGACTGATTGACATCTGGCCCCGATGAAGCCGCGGGCAGTGGCCCCGTGCCCTCACCACTGCACGGGCGATGAAGCAGCACCGGCCGCTGTAGGTCGGTCAGACCGCCCCGCCCCGCCCCGCCCCGCTCCATCCAACGCGAGAGAGGACCAGTCCAATCCTCACACCATACCCCGCCGTGCCGCCATACGTGCGACGATTGGACTGGTCACGTGCGTGTATGTGTATGTGTATGTGTATGTATGTATGGGAGGGGGGGAGGGAGGGGGGAGTCGCAACGCTTAGCACCACTTTGTACTGACCCAGGGGCCCATGGGTCGGTGACGCGCGTCAAGGCGCGCATCAAGGCGGGCTGGTCATCCAAGCCTGGCTGGTCGAAGCGCGGGAGCAGAACGGAGCCCGCGAGCGCGCCCACGTGTCTCTCTCTGCTCGGGTTTCGGAGGCGGGTTCCCCGGCGCGGCCGGACCTCCCCGCCCAATCCCCTTCTCGGGGCCCCAACCGCCGCTGCCGCTCCAGCACAGCACGCCCCAGCACCTTGCAACCCACACACTGCAGGCACGCACCCGGGTGCGCGCACAGCCCGCACCTCCCTCATGGGGAGGGCCGCCGCCGCTCAGAGCGAGCGGCGAGTGGGCTTCCCCCACTGACCCACGGGTCGGTCAGACCCGCGCCGCCGCGTCCATGAGTCGCTGCAGGGAGGCGACCAGCACTGCAGCGGTTGGTCGCCGAGAAACGTCCGCCGACCAGCAGGATTGCGCCAAGCTCCTGAGGACGGGGGGTAAAAGAAAACGGCCCGGGACGGGAGGACGGGAGGGGGTAAACGGGGAGGAAGGGAGAGCAAACCTGAGGAAAGCAAAGGGAGTGAAGTAGAAGGGAGTGAAAATGGAAGTGTTCAGACCCAGTTTGTAGCGCAAGTCCCTAACCTAAAGCCGGACACGAAGGCCCACCGGCCAACCCGACACGAAACCCTAAGCTGCAAGCAAGCAAGCAAGCAGTCCAACGAATTTACAACCCCGGCCCAATCCGCGCAGTTCAATTATTGCACTGTGGTTGAGCCCAGATTGTGCTGAAGCCCAGATTCCCGAAACCCTAACCCAAAAACGACGCACTTGAAAGCCAGCGGCGTGGAGGAGGGAAATGTGGGGCGAAGACCATTTCGTACAACTCGGTACGGCACTTCCTGCAAGGGACGCAGGCGTTCGAAACAGCGTCAAAAGGAACCGACAGGCGCGAGAGAGGGGACCCACTGAAAGGGGGCTGGGGTCTCCTGTCCAAGCGTGGATTGACCTCTGCTGCTAACGCGTCGCCGCCGTCCCCCCACTCACCCACCGTACCACCCACGCACACCCCTTCCCGCCCGCACGCTGCCTCCCCTCCCCCGCCCTCCCTCCCAACCGGCACGCAACGGCTGCGTTCGGCTAGCATTGAACCCGGGTCCTGGTTCCGTGAGAGCCAACGTCGCCCCAGTCCCTCCGCTGCTGCCCCTTCTTTACTTTACTACTCCCCCACCACAACTCCCCGCCCCCCTCTCCGTCCCTTCGCTGCGGTATCTCCTTTTTTCCCCCTCTCCGCTCCCCGCCGGGCTCCTGCCGGTTGGCTGGCTCCTGCACGCTCGCTCGCTCTCACCCGGAAGTTGTTGGCCGCGTGTTCTGCGTAGGGCGCCTTGCCCGTGTACACCTCCCACCTGTCAGTGGCGTGGGGGCGTGGGGGCGTGAGCCGGGTTGCGTGTGGTGGTGTGGCGGTGGTGTGGAGTGATGGCGTGTTGTGAAGTGGCGCGTGGCGTGGCATGGGCTGCGGCTGGACGACCCAGAACGAGGCCCCTTTTGCGATACGATACCACTGAGGGGAGAAGCGCTCTCCCTTGCGTGCGGTCTGGCGTGGTGTAAGGCGGTGCAGTGCGGGGGTCGGGGACTCGGGATGGGAAGGGCAACTCGCCGCTGCGCACCGGGTCCACAGCCCCCTGCCCCCACATGCCCCCACATGCCCCCTGTCCACCCACATGAGGATCCCAAACGCGAAAATGTCGACCGTGTGATCCAGCTTGCTGCCTGCGGTTAGGGGGGCAGAGAAAGGAAGTTAGCGAGGAGGAATCAGGAGGGAGGGAAGGGGAGGGTGGCCTCCCGTGCCGCGTGCCAGAGCCCTCGTTCTCCCACCCATCGACGCACAGGCACACGCACATGCACAGTCACAGGCGCGCCCCCAGGCCCCACCTTGGACCATCGTCTCGGGCGCCAGGTGCGTCACCTGCGCTCGGAACACGACACCGCGCAGCATGGCGCACGGTTGGGTTGGGTTGGGTTGGGTTGGGTTGGGTTGGGTTGGGTTGGGTTGGGTTGGGTTGGGTTGGGGTGGGTTGGGGTGGGGTTATCCACGTTTAGGCCGGAGCCCGTGGGTAGGGTGGGGTGGGGTGGGGTGGGGGTCTGAAGAGTGAATACCGGTATTCAAGAATGAAACAAGAAGCCCTGCGTGCGTGCTCGGAATACCGTGCCGTAGGTAGGTAGGAAGGGACTTGCATGCGCACCGGGCAGGTCGGGAGGCCCCGGGCGCGGGTCCCGTGCCCGCAGCAGTGCCCGTGCTGCCCACCCGTTCGGTGAATACCCCCCTGGGTCCGCTCGCCCTCGCTTACTTCGCTTGCTTTGCTGTGACTCGTCTTTCCTCCCTCATCCCTGCCTCCCTGTCCCCTCCGCCTCTCACTATCTCCGCCTCCTCCTGCCCTCCCTCCCTCCCTCCCTCCCTCCCTCCCTCCCTCCCTCCCTCCCTCCCTCCCTCCCTCCCTCCCTCCCTCCCTCCCTCCCTCCCTCCCTCCCTCCCTCCCTCCCTCCCTCCCTCCCTCCCTCCCCTGCCCTCCCTCCCTCCCTCCCTCCCTCCCTCCCTCCCGCCCTCCCTCCCTCCCTCCCTCCCTCCTCCTCCCTCCCTTCCCTCCCTCCCTCCCTCCCTCCCTCCCTCCCTCCCCTCCCTCCCTCCCTCCCTCCCTCCCTCCCTCCCTCCCTCCCTCCCCTCCCTCCCTCCCTCCCTCCCTCCCTCCCTCCCTCCCTCCCTCCCTCCCTCCCTCCCTCCCTCCCTCCCTCCCTCCCTCCCTCCCTCCTCCCTCCCTCCCTCCCTCCCCTCCCTCCCTCCCTCCCTCCCTCCCTCCCTCCCTCCTCCCTCCTCCCTCCCTCCCCTCACTCCCTCCCTCCCTCCCTCCCTCCTCCCTCCCTCCCTCCCTCCCTCCCTCCCTCCCTCCCTCCCTCCCTCCCTCCCTCCCTCCCTCCCTCCCTCCCTCCCTCCCTCCCTCCCTCCCTCCCTCCCTCCCTCCTCCCTCCCTCCCTCCCTCCCTCCCTCCCTCCTCCCTCCCTCCCTCCTCCCTCCCTCCCTCCCTCCCTCCCTCCCTCCCTCCCTCCCTCCCTCCCTCCCTCCCTCCCTCCCTCCTCCCTCCCTCCCTCCCTCCCTCCCTCCCTCCCTCCCTCCCTCCCTCCCTCCCTCCTCCCTCCCTCCCTCCCTCCCTCCCTCCTCCCTCCCTCCCTCCCTCCCTCCCTCCCTCCCTCCCTCCTCCCTCCCTCCCTCCCTCCCCTCCCTCCCTCCCTCCCTCCTCCCTCCCTCCCTCCCTCCCTCCCTCCCTCCCTCCCTCCCTCCCTCCCTCCCTCCCTCCCTCCCTCCCTCCCTCCCTCCCTCCCTCCCTCCCTCCCTCACTCCCTCCTCCCTCCCTCCCTCCCTCCCTCCCTCCCTCCCTCCCTCCCTCCCTCCCTCCCTCCCTCCTCCCTCCCTCCCTCCCTCCCTCCCTCCCTCCCTCCCTCCCTCCCTCCCTCCCCTCCTCCCTCCCTCCCTCCCTCCCTCCCTCCCTCCCTCCCTCCCTCCCTCCCTCCCTCCCTCCCTCCCTCCCTCCCTCCCTCCCTCCCTCCCTCCCTCCCTCCCTCCCTCCCTCCCTCCCTCCCTCCCTCCCTCCCTCCCTCCCTCCCTCCCTCCCCCTCCCCCTCCCTCCCTCCCTCCCTCCCTCCCTCCCTCCCCTCCCTCCCTCCCTCCCTCCCTCCCCTCCCTCCCTCCCTCCCTCCCTCCCTCCCTCCCTCCCTCCCTCCCTCCCTCCCTCCCTCCCTCCCTCCCTCCCTCCCTCCCTCCCTCCCTCCCTCCCTCCCTCCCTCCCTCCCTCCCTCCCTCCCTCCCTCCCTCCCTCCCTCCCTCCCTCCCTCCCTCCCTCCCTCCCTCCCTCCCTCCCTCCCTCCCTCCCTCCCTCCCTCCTCCCTCCCTCCCTCCCTCCCTCCCTCCCTCCCTCCCTCCCTCCCTCCCTCCCTCCCTCCCTCCCTCCCTCCCTCCCTCCCTCCCTCCCTCCCTCCCTCCCTCCCTCCCTCCCTCCCTCCCTCCCTCCCTCCCTCCCTCCCTCCCTCCCTCCCTCCCTCCCTCCCTCCCTCCCTCCCTCCCTCCCTCCCTCCCTCCTCCCTCCCTCCCTCCCTCCCCTCCCTCCCTCTCTCCCTCCCTCCAACCCACCGTTCCCACTGGCTCGTGGTATCTCATGCTGGGTCGGGCCCGTGGGTCATCCGCGTCATCCGCCTGGTACTGCAGCAGGTTCACAAAGCCAAAGTCCTGAGGGCGGAGCGGAAGGCGGGAGGCGGGGGCGGGGAGGGGGCGGAGCGGGATGCGGTGGCGGGATGCGGTGAGGTGAGGGGAGACGGGGTTGGGCCCTACGCCCAGCCTCCCCAGCCCCATTCCTTCCCACCGTCACGCCCAAACCCGCCCGCGCCCTACACCCAACCTTCCCCCCCCCGCCCCTCCCCTCCCCAGTCCCCACCGTCAGCTTGCACGTGAAGCCCCGCGGGTCGCTCGCCGAGGACCTGAGCAACACATTGGCGGGCTTCACGTCGCAGTGCACCAGCTGCATCGCGTGCATGTGCCGCAGCGCCAGAGCCACCTCAAGCAGGGTTAGGTAGATAGCCCGCATGGCGGCGCCGCCGCCGCCGCCCCCGCTGCTGAGGTTGTGGTTGTGGTTCTTATTGGTGGTGGTGGTGTTGCTGGTGGTGGTGGTGGTGTGGTTCCTGGCGGTCTCCGACGGAATGCTGGCGAGTAGGGAGATGGTGTGGGAGCGGCGCGGCCCGGGGTGCCACCTGGCGGACTCGGCGTTTCGGATGGCGCTCGCAAACATGCCGCTGTCCTGCAGTGCGGCATGACGACGTGAGCACATGACCACATTAGCACATGAGCACATGACCATGATGGCAGCGGAGAGCGGAGGGCTGAGGGCGGTAAAGGGAAAGCTTGGGTTAAAGAATGAACGAAAGCGAGAAGCAAAGAAGTACCAACTGCAGCGGAAAGCCATGCCCCTGACCGTCGCGACGGCCACCAAAGGTTCCTTCCCTGGACCGACCGACTGCTGGCTGCACCACCCCGAAACAAACCCTGCGCTCACAGCAGGAGCGTGTAGGGCGCCTTGCGGTAAAGGCACTACTTGGCAGTCGCAACAGTCGGAACAACGCTGCGAATGGCTACCGGCAGTGCCCCTGCGCCAAACGCTGTCTACAGAGAGCGCTTTACTACCGTTGCCCAGCCACCGGGCCACAGCCAAGCCAGGGGAGGATTAGGGAGTGATATGCTCCATGATATAACATGAGACACTGCGGGGGGAGCCGCGGGGGGAGCCGCGGGGCACCGCGACCTCGTGCGTCCACACCAAGCCAAGTCACCCCAGAGCCCAGAGCCCAGACCCAACCACGCAGGACCGCTGCTCCTTTCCAAGCTCCCACCCTCCCCTCCTCACCAGGGCTTCCGCAAGGGATCCCAGATCGCAGCACTGCGGCGGGAGGGAGGCAGGGGGGGAGGAGATGTGGGCACGGCGGGAGAGCAGTCGGGGAGCAGGGGTAGCCGGGCGTCGGGAGGAAACACTGTAGTAGTAGTGGAGCGGGAGATCCCCAAGACCAAGCCCGCGGGCGGCACCACCCCAAGTGCGCGCCGCTGCCTCAACGCAGCAAACGTCCGGCACTGCCCGCCTCCCACACCCGCACCCACACCCGCACCCGCACCCGCACCCGCACCCGCACCCGCACCCGCCTCCCACACCCACACCCGCACACAAAAATATCGCCCGGTGCCTGTTTTGGCAGTCCCGTCTCAACACCCCACCCGCTCCTTCCCTTTCGGGCATACGCGCACACGCACAGAAACACACACAGGCAGGCAGGCAGCAGCCGCCCTGCCGTGCAGCGACGCAGCTGCTTCCTTGCAGCCGCTCCCTGCTCTTGTTTTACCCCGTCGGCAACCGCCGCGCCCCGCCCCGCCCCGGCACGGCCCGCCCCGCCCCGGCACGGCCCGCCCCGGCACGGCCCGCCCCGCCCCATTATAAGCCTCCACCCGTATGGCGTCCTATCACTCATCCGACCATCGCATCTCCCTGCATGCGACGCGACGCAACGTGATGCGACATGATGTGACGCGACATGATGTGACGCGACATGATGTGACACGACATGATGTGACGCGACATGATGTGACGCGACATGATGTGACACGACATGATGTGACACGACACGCACCTCCATAATCAAAACGGTCTGCAGCGGTCCTGCGGGGTGGGGAGGATGCGGTGTGGTGGTGTCAGCGGGGGTGGGGTAAGAAAGAAGGCACCGCAGCGGGACAAGGGACGGAGACGCGGTGTTAGCGGGGGGACCTGTGTGGGCTGTGGAGGGGGGGAAACGCCTTCGCGTAATTTGGATACAAGCTGCAGCAGCCAGTCCCACGTCCCCTCCTTCGATGCCATGGGTGACGTGATGGCGCCCTACCCGGGGCGCAGTCCAAGTTGCACTCCGCCACGGGTGTCAGCCGCGGCAGCGCGCCGCCGCCGCCGCCGCCGCCCCCGGCCGCCGCCTGCCTGCCGCCGCCCGCCTCCTCGCCATCACACTTGACGAGGACCCGCGTGTGGTAGCTGTAGATCTGCGAAGACCCGGCGGCGAGGCAACCACCAGCGCCATGATTTCGGGGGCATGAAAACAAAGTAAACAAACAGTCAAACAAACAAACACGGAGCTTCCTGCTCCTCGAGTCTGCCGTGTACCGCATCGCCACCGGAGGGAAACACGCTCCTTCCAAGGTGCATGCGGCTTCCTTCCAAGTAAAGTAGCATGCGGCTTCCGGCTTTCCAAGTGGCATAAAACATTCCTGCCATGACGAAGAAAAATCCGCAAAGCCCTCGCTCCGAAACCCTTGAAAATAAACCGTTCGTTACCTGTACGATGTTTGGATGGCTAATGGACGTCATGACCGCCAGCTCCCGCGCGCCGCGCATGATGGCGCGCAGCTGGGCCTGCCGGGCGGCAGGCGGGGCCAGCGGATGGCTGTCCTGCTGCTGCTGTTGCTGAGGGCCGGAGTGCTCACCGCCCTCACCGCCCTCCTCCTCCTCCTCCTCGCAATCGTCCTCCGTCGCCGGCGCCCTCATCACCTTGACCGCGACCTGCGTTTGCGGAAGTACGAATATCGAATGCCGTACGCAGTCCAGTACGGCACCGACTACCGCAACAGCAGCCGTTCCGCCGAGCCAGCCACGGTGGGTGGGACGTGCAGGACCAAGCGTTTTGCCCTGGTCAGCACCCAGACATGCCCCTCTTTGGCTCCCTTGCCACCACCCAGCAGCTTTTGTTCGACCGGCTGCCACTGCCCAGCCCTCTCCCGCCCTGCCGCTCAGGCGGGGGGCCGACGAACGCCCCCCTCTCGCCCCCCTCTCGCCCTCCTCTTGCCCCACCTCCAGTCCGTGCAGCAGCCCCGAGTACACGGTGGAGCAGCCCCCGCCACCAATGACCTTGAGTAGGCGCAGGAAGCGGAGGTCCTCGTCGGCGTGGGGGCTGCGGGGGAGGACCAGGAGGGAGGGAGGGACACACAGGGAGGAACAGAGGGAGGAACAGAGGGAGGAACAGAGGGAGGGAGGGACAGGAACTGAGAGGCAGGGAGGCAGGGAGGAAGGGACAGGGACCGAGGCAGGGAGGGAGGGCCTTTGAGTGCAACTCGATATTGCTACTGGTTGCAGCAACCCAACCAGGCACCAAGGTAACCACAGATGAGCATGAAGCCCGTAAGGGAATCATCCGCGTACAGGCTGGTGACTCATGACCACTGGAAGAGGAGGATAGGGAGGATAGGGAGGATAGGGAGGGAGGGAAGGGAGGGAAGGGAGGGAAGGGAGGGAAGGGAGGGAAGGGAGGGAAGGGAGGGAAGGGAGGGAAGGGAGGGAAGGGAGGGAAGGGAGGGAAGGGAGGGAAGGGAGGGAAGGGAGGGAAGGGAGGGAAGGGAGGGAAGGGAGGGAAGGGAGGGAAGGGAGGGAAGGGAGGGAAGGGAGGGAAGGGAGGGAAGGGAGGGAAGGGAGGGAAGGGAGGGAAGGGAGGGAAGGGAGGGAAGGGAGGGAAGGGAGGGAAGGGAGGGAAGGGAGGGAAGGGAGGGAAGGGAGGGAAGGGAGGGAAGGGAGGGAAGGGAGGGAAGGGAGGGAAGGGAGGGAAGGGAGGGAAGGGAGGGAAGGGAGGGAAGGGAGGGAAGGGAGGGAAGGGAGGGAAGGGAGGGAAGGGAGGGAAGGGAGGGAAGGGAGGGAAGGGAGGGAAGGGAGGGAAGGGAGGGAAGGGAGGGAAGGGAGGGAAGGGAGGGAAGGGAGGGAAGGGAGGGAAGGGAGGGAAGGGAGGGAAGGGAGGGAAGGGAGGGAAGGGAGGGAAGGGAGGGAAGGGAGGGAAGGGAGGGAAGGGAGGGAAGGGAGGGAAGGGAGGGAAGGGAGGGAAGGGAGGGAAGGGAGGGAAGGGAGGGAAGGGAGGGAAGGGAGGGAAGGGAGGGAAGGGAGGGAAGGGAGGGAAGGGAGGGAAGGGAGGGAAGGGAGGGAAGGGAGGGAAGGGAGGGAAGGGAGGGAAGGGAGGGAAGGGAGGGAAGGGAGGGAAGGGAGGGAAGGGAGGGAAGGGAGGGAAGGGAGGGAAGGGAGGGAAGGGAGGGAAGGGAGGGAAGGGAGGGAAGGGAGGGAAGGGAGGGAAGGGAGGGAAGGGAGGGAAGGGAGGGAAGGGAGGGAAGGGAGGGAAGGGAGGGAAGGGAGGGAAGGGAGGGAAGGGAGGGAAGGGAGGGAAGGGAGGGAAGGGAGGGAAGGGAGGGAAGGGAGGGAAGGGAGGGAGGCGGGAAGAGGAGGGCTGTTCCGCGGCTTCGTGAATTGCAGGGAGACAACAGGTGCAAGGCTTGAACTTCACGGGGGTTCCCAAACGCTCCCAAAGGTTCCCGCGGGTTCGCGAGTGTCCCCACTCGCCGCTTGGTCCACCGGGGCCCTCGAGGCTCCACGAGGCTTCAGGAGCGAGGACTCAGCCGGTCAGTCAAGTCAGCCGGCCAGTCAAGTCATCCGGTCAGCCAAGTCAGTGGGTCAGTCAAGTCAGACAGTCAAGTCAGTCAAGTCACCCACCTGGGCGCCGCCTCCATGTTTTGTGATCGCAGTGTGTTCCAAAATGAGCTGATCAGGATGTCCATGTTGGTGCGCATCACCGTCAGAGTGTCGGTCACGTCCCAGGGCATAGTGGCGAGCTGCGGGGGCAGGGGGTGCGTGGCGATCGGGTGGCGACGCAGGGGAGAGGAGATGAGAGAACGGAGCGGAGGGGAAGGGTGGGAGCGTGGTCCAGGGTCAAAGCGTTCCTCTTCTCTTCTGTTCTGTTCTGTTTTGGTTTAGTTCTGCTTTGTTCTGCTGGGACAGCGAGTCAGAGAGGCGTGCGCGGCAGGCGGCGGAGGAGTAGGAAAACGGAAATCGCAGCGGCGGAAACGGAGGGCGAGGGGGATCCGCGCTGCGGCGGCGGCGGACAAGATGCACCCCAAGGTAGGTGAACACGCGATCGCGCGCGAGCACGCGGCCTCGCGCGGGCGCAAGAGCACGCACCACCAGCACTGCCGCCGACCCACCAGATCCGAGACCTGGCACCGCGGCGGCGGGTGCACTCGGCCGCCCTGCTGTACAGCCGTACGGACGCTGGACGAGCTCGCCAGCGACCGCTGCATCATGTGCTGCAGGTGCTGCTGCTGCGCCTGCGCCTGGTGCTGCTGCTGCAGTAGCAACATGGTGCGCCGCTGCACGCTCGTGGTGGAATGCAGCGGCGGCGGCGTCGATGCCGCGCTGCCGACGGCCGTGTCGATGCCGCTGCCCGCGCCGCCGTCGCCGCCGGCGGCGGCGGCGGCGGCGACGAGCGCGTGCCCCCTGCCGCTGACGCTGCCGGTTCCCATCAGCGCAGAGACGATGCTGTTGCAGCTGTTCATGAGCTGGTGGTTGCCGAGGGCGTTGGTGCCGGCGGTGGTGGGCGTGGGCGTGGCGAGGAGGGCGTGGGGGCCGGTGGCGGTGGTGTTGGAGAGGCGGCTGCGCGGCACGCGCGGCGCGGTTTCGGAGCCGTCGCGTGTGGCTGGCACCGCGGCGAGGGAGGCGAGGGTGGACCAGCAGGCACCGTTGGCGGTGGTGAGGGCGGTGCCCAGGCAGGCGTTCTCGGGGGCTGGTCGGGACAGCGGAGGGAAGGGGGGGGGTTTGAAGAGTGAAAGCGTGAGTTTGTAATAATGAAAAAGGCTGGGGGAGGGGTATCCACGTATAGGCCGGGGGTTGGTGGTGGTGTTAGAATGCATGGAGTCATTGGTACTTGTTGCCGCAACCAGTCCGGGGGGCGCAGGTGCAGGGTTGGCCAGCCGGCGCCGGCGCCGGGACGCGGCAGCGGCGGCGGCGGCGGGGAGAAAGGGCCGCGGGGGATTAGTGCGGGCCAGCGTGCCGTGAGGCAGACACTGAACACGTACACACACACGCCGGGGGGACCGCGACGGGACGGGGGTCCCACTGTGCTGGGGCATACCAGCCACACACATACACACGCACACACACACAGGGTTAACGACGGCGCGGGTGACCCACTGGTGAGGAGGGTGAAGTTGTTGGTCCCGCGGCTCATCAGCAGCTGCGCCAGCGCCGCGCCGTCCGCCTCCGCCGCCGCTACCGCCATCGAATCCGCCGCCGCGCCGTCGCGAATCCCGCAGACGCGCAGCGACAGCGACGCCGACACCGCCGTCGCCTCCTGACCCGAGTCCGCTGCCAATCTGACGGCGCCGCCGCCGGAGCCAGAAGTCAGCGGCAGCGGCAGCATTCCGTTCGCCGCCGCGCTGTCCATCGACCCCGCCGACGCCAGGGCGGCGGCGGCGCTGCCGCCGCCGCCGCCGGCCGCCAGGCCCGATGCTTGCCGGTGCGGGCCAGAGTCGTCGGGGGCGCTGCGGGTCGTTCCGAGACGGCCAATGGGCACCGACGCGGCGCGGCCGAGCAGGCCGCTGCCGCCGCCGGCGGAGCCCGACACCGCGTCCCACATGTACTGCAGCTCCGCCGACGCCGCATCGGAGAGGCAGGCGCTGGCGGCGGGCAGCAGCAGCTGCGCGTGAGTGAGGGCGGGCGGGACGCGGCGGATGGATGGGCGCGGGCCTCGGGGGAGGGCTTGATAAGGACGGGGGCATTGGAGAAGGGCCCGGGAAGGGAGGGCGCGGTGGGAGGGGGCGTGCAAAGCTGGTGGCGTCACCTGACGACGAGCGGGAGAGAGGGTTGGGCGAGGAGACGAGGGGCCCCAGGCAACGAGCGCGAATGGGTTGGGTTCCGGTTGGCGGCAGTGGCGGCGGCTCGCAAGTCTTAGTGGGAGCCCCCGGTGACGGCGACGGTCAGGGGAGATGGGCTCCAGGCAACCGCGGAGAAGCCGACTGCACACGATCCGGATGAGGAGCGCGCCAGACCCGCGCCAAACCGCAATGCAGCCGCCGCCGCCGCCGCCGCCGCCGCCGCCGCCGCCGCGCACTCCCATCTCACTCACCTCCAGCAGTACTTGCGCCCTGTTCCTCGCGGCGCACAGCAGCGACGCCGGCAGGCGCTCCTGCGAGGTGAGGTACAGCGCCAAACACACGTCGAAACCGCCGCTGCCGCCGCCGCCGCCAATGCTGCCGGCAGTGCGCTGCACGGGCGCCGGCCACAGCGTCGACGCCGGCGACGTCGCGCCGTTGCCGGTGTTGCGCGCGTCCGGCCGCCATCCAGCCGTATTGGCGGTGTCAACGGCGGCGGCGGCGGCGCCGCCGCCGCCGTATTTCGTTGTTTCCGGCGGCAGCAGCGTCACGGAGCCCATCACCAGCGCCAGGGACGCCGGGCCGCCGCCAGCGGCGACGCCGCCGCCGCCGCTGGCCGTGCCCCCGGCGGTCGCAGACATTGCGCCGCCGCCGCGGCCGCCGCCGCCGGCGGCGGCGCCAATGCCCGTGCGCAGCAGCAGTACGACATCCCCCGACGGCTGGTCCGTGTCGTTCACGTAGGCGTGCACGTGAGGTACGACCGCGCCGCCCATGCGGCACACGCGGAACGCCCCGCCGCCGCCACTGCCGTACAAAGGGCCCACGAGCAGCGACCCGACGGTCATGAAGTTCGAGTAGCCGGCGGCGGCGCGCGGCATCGGCGACGGCGCGCTCGACGGCGGGCCGCCACCGCCGCCGCTGACGCTGACGCCGCTGTCGCCATTGTGCGAGAGCGCGCTTATCGTCACACGGACCGCGCTGGAGACCAAGCCGCCAGATGCCGACGCGGCGGCGGCGGCGCCGGCGGCGGCGTGGCCCGCGGCGGCGGCGGCGGCGGGCACCCGCGCGGCCTTCCTCGCCAGCGCCGACAGCAGCGTCGACTCCAGTGAGAAGGGCCGAGCCTGCGCCGTTGCAAGGGCAGTACACACGCCGCACGTATACACACGCCCACCACGGGCCCGCGGTCACACGCATATGGAGCTGGCTGACGCGCACATGGCCGCAATGGCCAGAACAAAATGAACATACATGAGCATACGGTACGCGCAATGAACCGCGTGCGGCCAGGCGCCGCAGGCCGCGGCGTGTGGCGCGCCCAGTCCCTTCCCCTGCCGATTCCCGCCTCCGTACCTTCCACGAGCGCGACGGCAGCTCCGCCCCGCACCGGCGTCCCCACTCCGCCGTCAGCTGAAACGACTGGACGCCGCTGGGCAGGCCGGCCGGCGGGGGCGGCTGGGAGCCGGGCCCTACCAGGGCGGAGCTGAGGGAATCCAGGGCAGGGCCGCTGCCGGAGGGGATGCCGCTGCTGAGCTTGGCGGCGAGGAGCCTGTGCATGGCACCGGGGGGGTCAGGGTCAGGGAGTGATATGCTCCTATATTTAAAAAAACGAGTCACTGCGGACATTGTTGAGCAAGCTGCCACGGCCGCTGCCACGGCCGCACCGGGGGGGTGTTGCAAAAATGAAACAAGGAGCCCTGCGGACGACGTAGCCTGAAGCGCGACTGGATCCACGTCGTGCCTCCCGAAGTAAGGACTGATTACCAACCCCGGGAGGACTTCCCGGGGGCGTATAAAGAGAATTTCGCAGCGGAGGGGGGAGGGAGGCCCGCCGCCGTGGTGGTGTGACACGTATGGTGCGAAGCACAGCGTGGGAACGACGCTGCAGTGGGCCATAACCTCCGTAGCGGCCAGCCCAGCACCTGCGGTGCCCCACGACGGGTTCACCCGCCCACCCGTTCACTACCCACCCACACCCACCTGTCCGCAAAGGACTGCTGGTTCAGCGACCGCGTCGCCGCGCGCGACGCGGGACCCAGATTCGCTGCCGGCCGCGAGAACAGCTCCGAAACCCCTACCGCCGCCGCCGCCGCCGCCGCCGCGCCGCCGTTACCGCCCTGGCCGTGCAGCCCCAGCTGGCCCTGAGTCGCCGCCGCCGCCGCCGCCATCGCCCCCGGCGGCTGCTCCGTGAGCAGAAACCCAAACTGCGGGCCGCCGCGCACGCCCGGCGCGTACGGCACCAACGCCAGGCGTACGGCAAAGTCCACGTGCAGCTCCGAAGCCAGCGCCTCCGTCACGGCCGAGGAGAGGCAGTTGGCGAGGCCCTGGAGGTCGGGTGCGGCAGCTAGGTCGCAGGCGGCGACTGTTACCTGTTGTGGGTTGTGGCGGTGTTTGCGGGGGGGGGCGGGAGGACGCTGGTGTTGAGATGGTTGTCGAGGAGAGGCCGGAGACCGCAAGACAAGAGACAGGATATGGGTGAGGCTATGGTTTTGAGGGACTGAATGAGGAGGTGGGCGGTGGGGTTGGTTGATGGCCGTGGTGGTGGTGGTGGTGATGCGGCGGCGGTGGTTGTGGTTCTGGAGGGCTGTGGGTCCCGGTCGCGTGACACCCAACCAGCAGCAGCAGGTGGCGGTTGCGGTGGTGGTGGTGGTAAGGGTTTCAGAGCCGGAAGCACTCCTGGCCTCCGGGCCGTCCCTTAAGACAGTTCACTCATCACCCAGGGCACCAGGGTGAGCCGGTTGGTTGGCGTGGGTGGGTGGGTGGGTGGGTGTGTTTGGGGCCGTCGCTGTCTCATTGCTGGACGCCCTAGGCCCTGTCACTCCCTTGCCGCACTCCCTCCCTCCCTCCCTACCCACTTCCCAAACCCGAAAGCTGCAGCGCCCTAGCTGCGGCGGGAATCCACACAAAGCCGCAACACCGCCCGGCGGGCCCACAGGAGAAGGGGCAGTGCTCAGCCGCATCAGAGACCCCAAAAAGGCACACGGCCCCTATCCTGTACGGCAGGCAGTACGACTGGCGCCGCTACCGACGCACCCGCTGCATGTCCGAGAGGTGCGGCCCCAAGCAGCACTCCGTCACCACCGCCGCGGCGCCCAGTACCAGCTCCCGGCTAGGGCCGCCCTGCGGCCCCTCCGACTTGACAGCCACGAACTCCACGGTGCCCACCGGCATCAACGGCGGCGGCGGCGCCGGCAGCGGCGCAACCAGCAGCAGGGCCCCCAGCAGGTCCGTACCCAAGCGCAGTGGAACCAAATGGGCCGCCACTGACGGCGCCGTCGCGACCGATGCCGCCGGTTCGGCGGGTCCGCAGCCGCCGCCGCGGCCGCCGCCGGCGGCGGCCGATGCCGTGTCGGCCGCTACGGCCCGAAGCAGCTGCCGCCAGTCGTCCGGTGCCGTGTGCGGTGATGCCGCCGCCCCTGGCGGCGCCTGGCCACTCTTGGGCGCGGGTTGGGAGTCCGCCTTCGCCGGCGCTCGCGGTGGCTCCAGGGGCGGTTCCTGGAGGCGACATTTCGGGTGGGGGGCCCGGTGGTGGTGGTGGTGGTGGTGGTGGGGACGAATGTGGGGTAAAGCGAGTGTGGAGTGTCCAACGATGCAAGCTGGGGGTACGGGAGAGTGGGCTGCTGAGGAGCGACCCCCGAGCCCCAACACACTTCCACGACCCACCTCACCCTCACCCGACTCATCCAGACCACCACTGACCCGGCCGCTGGTCCGGCGGCCCTCCGTAGCCCTGCGCGGACCTCCGGCCTGCCCCTGCGGCCGCCCAGCCCCCGGACCCTCGCACCCTCACCCCACCACTGTGGCGCTTCCTCTCGCCCCTTCTCACCTTGAAGCAAGGGGCACACTGCCGCAACTGCCCCTACTCCCACACCCGCACCCACCCGTCACACTTATACCCACCTGTCACAGCCACACCCACCTGCCCCTACGCCCACACCCGCACCCACCCGCCACACCCGCCCCCCACACCCGCACCCAACCCCCCACACATACCTGCCACACCAGCATATCCGCCTCCCCGGGCCGGCTCCCCGCCGCCGCAGGGCACGCGGCCCCGGGCGAGCCCAAAATGACCAGGCTGCCGCTAGTGCTGTTGACGCACAGCGCAGAGGGGTGGGCCGTGGCGGAGGGCGTGCCGCAGCCCCCGCTGGAGCCCAGCCACGCTGCCGGCATGGGCAGCACGTGGCCAGGCGAAAGCAGGCCTCCGCCTCCGCCTCCGCCGCCGCCAGTACCGGCAGCGTGGGCGCAGGGCCCGGAGCAAGCGCTGCTGAGCAGGACCAGCACTGAGCCGCAGGGGGAGGCGCCGAAGAGGCTGCTCTCGGGGATCGGCAGGAAGCGGGAGTGGTGGAGGAAGGGTGGTGGGTGCGGTGGTGGGTGCGGTGGGGACGGGGGATATGGGTTTGCGGGAGTTGCGGGATGGGGAGGGAAATGGGAGAAGGGCGGGTTGGGTGGGGTGGGTTGTGGCCGTGCCTTAAGAGAAGCCTGGGATTTGAGGCGGGAACGTGATGGGTTGACGGGGTTGGGCACGCCGGAGGGGGGGAAAGAGGGAGAGGGGGTTGTGGCTTGTTCCAGCCAGGGGGATGGGGCGGAGGGCGAAGTGGGTCGCAGGCCGGAGACGAGCACTACAAAACCAGATCTGGGCCCAACTCAAGCCCCAAGGAAGGGCAGGGAAGGAAACGCACACACCCACGCGGTGGCAACGACTCCATCTGCGATCTTCCTCCAACACCGCCTCACCCGACATGCGCAACGGGGCTGCAGGCGGCCAGCACGCTCTCCACAGCCGCATGCACGCGAGCCAGCCAGGGGCCTTGAACAGTCGCCAACTGGCAGCGCAACGCCGAAAGCTGCAATTAAACAGGCAAGCCGCAGCCAGATTGCGACAGATAGTGCTGGAATGTCTCGTCGGATGGTTGACGGACACTGCTTTGGCGCATTTGAGCGAAAAAAATGTCGAAACTACGGTGATGACGCAGTCTTTTGGCGGTTAGACTCGCCAGTGCAACAAATTAAGCCCTTTGACGTAGCCGGCTTGGCTGAACATCCGAGGCCTCGGCCACGACAGCCGAGCCCGAACGGCAACGGCTTGCAGCCGTGTGCCAGGACGACCTACCGTTTCATCCACGGCCGTGTTTTCATGGCGCAAGACAGTAGCTTCACATGCGTCCTCAGCTTCCTCAGCAGTTCTGCCGGTGCAGACGCTTGCCTTGGGGTTCCAAGGTTGCAAGTCCAAATCCCTCTGCACGTCCGCAGCAGCGAGCTTCCCACCAAAGCAACAAAATACCATCGTGTTTTACGGCGTCCCTAGCTGACGTTTTAGAGTGTAGGCGTGTTGCGTGTCACCATGACGATATGGGAATGAGAAACGTGCGATAATATCATACATATCATAGCTTCACAGGCTACTGAAACACGCGTACAAAGGCTTGTACAAGAGCGGCAACACCGATAGCTTGCCAAGCAAGCGGTGCATCGTTCTTGCCTCCGTCGCGGCCAATGTACGAAGCGCCGAAACCGACAAACAAACATATGAAGTTGATGCCCCCTTCCAGCGGACAGCACGCGGCAAACAATCGGACGCTGTTGGGGCGTATATGTGGATACCAGCCGTGTGTTGGGAGCATCCCCGTCGGCGGGGGAAAGGGGAGCGTGCCGGGGCAGCGGTCGTAGCGGCATAAACAGTGTGACGCAAGAAGCAAGCGTTTTCTTCGTTTCAATGCGCACTCTGTATAGCTCTACTGAAAAATGTGAAAGTCTAGGGCGCTCATGGGGTGCATCTCGACTTCACACTGATGGCGACGTCAAATGCCGTTGAGTAAACTTGCGTCGTATGTGAGGTGCGAAGAGGGCGACGGGGGCCGCCCGACACGCGAGGTCACCGACCGACGTGGTTTGACTATTTTACGGCCACAATTGGTGTGATGTTTGCACGCCAGTGCGTTTGCAAATTCATGCTGCGGCATACGGTTGTGAAAACACATGTGGCGACTTTAGCTTTGCCGAAGCGTGGCATGGGTATAAGCATCTCATGCAATGCCTGCATTTAGAAAAAAACTATTCCCAGTTGACGTTTGGCGGTTCACGTTCGGACTTGGACAGCTCCGGAACCGTCGTACGGCATTTTCATGTGGTCAAACCCTACGACAATCAACACCCTACCATCAACACTCTAGTCTTGCACCTTTCCTTTCTTGCCCGCTGAAAAAGAGCCCCATCTGCCATTTCCAGTTGCCCAGGACGGGATTCGTTTCCATGGACGCCCGTTCCTCGAACCGCCTGCGCCCAACAGCAGCTGTGCCGCATCGCACCTCACCGCAGCCGCGCCGCAAGCCGACATTCGGGCGCCACAACCGGTCGCTGCCGCGTCCGTAAAAGAGGGTACAGCAGCGCGACACGGCGCCGCGCCGCAGAGCCCAGCACAGCGGCGCCGTATCCAGCAGCGCAGCACAGCGGCCCGTTGGCTCTATTCTAGCACTCTTCCGGCGTCTGGAGCCCACGCACTGCAACAAACCACCACCACAACAGCTGCAGAGCAGCACCACAGGAACAGGATAGCGCGGCAAGGGCTTCACAGCGTGCAGGGCATCTGCTGGTGGGCTGGCTTGACTGGCGCACGTTGCTCGTTCGGCCGGTGAAGCGAACAGGGGACAGTAGCGGCAGCGGTCGAGGTCGAGGTCGCGCACCCCTGTCCCGCCGACTGGGATTGGAAAACCCGCAAAACCAACGTTAAAATATCTTTAAGATGCTGTACTGGGTATAGGCCCAGCTACAGCGCGCAGCGCCCCCAAAAAACCGCCAATCCATATCCCAATCCAAGGTCCCTCCGCTGCGGTATCCTTCTTCTTCTTCTTTACCCCCCAACAATTCAAAACCACAGGCAGACACGAACGAATGCGATGTGCGATGTTTCGCTGCCTCGCGGCGACATGCAGTCACGTGCGGGCGCGCGCGCGCATGTAGCGTAAACACCTCATGTACAACAGCAGCCAAACCTGTATCACGATAAATAAAAAGGCTGTAGACCGTAATACCGTAGAGATTGTATTCGAGCTATAAAGCGCCAAAAGGAACAGCAGCAGCAGCAGAACGGCAAGTAACCAATACCTCCATCGCTATCGCCATTACCATCACCATCAGCAGCGTATCAGCGGGAGCAATGCACCATCGAAACCGGCAGTCCTCGGATATTATGCTTTACCTAGAGACCCACGGGCCGGCGCGTCCGTGAAACGGCGCCTAGCTGGCTAGCCTGCTAGGCTAGCTAGCTAACAAGCAGCAAACCACCCAATCCAGGGAGCAGCATATGCTCGCGCGGGCATGGAAGCGAGATGGAAAAAAGGGACAACCTCGGGAACGGGCAAGCGGCCTGGACCTCGTACTCCAGGCACTCCAGGCAAGCGGACTTTCAAGCGGGCCACTCGCACGCTTCTGTGGGGCTCAATGCCGGCGTGTAAACATCCACGAGGGGTCAAATACCCGCATTTCAAGCGGCCGCCGAGCCGCCAATACACACACAAACACACACACACACACACACACACACACGCACACACGCACGCTCACTGACGTCGTCGGGGGCCACAGTTGAGAGAGGGGCCCCGTTCCGCTGCGGTGTCAGCCCGCGCGCCCCGCGGTCGCTTCCCCCCCACCACTTCGCCATAAGATCTATCCCGGCATATTGCTATTGCCCGCAGCGACGTCGGCGGCTTCCCCACGTCGCCGCGATGAAACGCACGTGCAGTACAGTATGGTACGGCAGTACGGCATGGTCATAGCATCCTGGCGGCGTTTGCAGCGGCGACGCCGGCAGCCGCGTTCTAACCTTTCCACCCACACGACCATGCCGATCCGGCGGTGCGGTGCGCTGCGGTGCAGCCCGGGCCCCCAAAATAGCGCTCCCTGCAACACACACATACATACATACATTCACAGTGCAACGCACGCACGCACGCACGCAACGCATGCACACGCGGGTGGGCATGTGCGCACATGCACATCACGCCACACGCACATGCAACATCCACACACATCTGGACGCGCGCATCCACGCGCCAAAACGCGCGGCACGCCATCGCCATCGCCATCGCCATCGCCGGCGGCGGCTCCCGGACCTTGTCCGATCGGATCGAGCCGCGTCGCGCAGCGGGCCGCCGCGCGGCTGCCTCCCGCCGGCCGCATCGCCACGCACACGCTTGGCAATCAAACCACTCAGTCAGCCAAACCCCCTAAGACAACCCTAAAACCCACTCTCATCAGTCATTCCTCACGGCGTTACACGGTGGTATCGCGACCACGGCGTTATACGGTGGTATCGCGACCACGTAGGGTGTCTGTCACCCTTCTGGGAGTAGAACGAGGCAGGAAAAGAGAGTGCGCACTACTGGGCGGGGGCCCCGCAGGCCGACAGCGCGGATGTGCGTGTGTGTCTGTGTGCCACCCAACGACCGACTACCACCAGTGCCAACAATCAAATACCAGCCACCCAAAGAACACCACCATGCTATGCACACGCGCAGCCACCCGGGCGGCCGAGACGCTACATCCCGGCCCTGCCCCGCAGCACCGCGAATGATACCAGCTGACACAAGACACGACACAGCAGCCTTGCAGACCGAGGTGGTGCCAAGGTCACCCAGGGGCACGAGCCCCAACCCTAAGTTGATATAAAGTGCTTTTTTCCGTGTAGTTTCGATGGCCGCCGATGCCCGCTATTTACATTGAACACGCCCCCTACGGCCGAATGATGGGCAGCGCGCCACCCATTTCCATCCGCATCACATACACAAAACAATCGCACACGCGCCTGCAGCCCCACGCCACCGACGGCCCCGCAGGCGTGCGCCTGTCCGCCTTCGTGCCTGCCTGCCAGCCTGCCTGCCAGCCTGCCTGCCAGCCTACCCGCCCGCTCGGCACGGCGCCTCCCCCGCTGCGCGCCCCCGGTCCTCCGCCGCGCGCCGCTCCCCGGGGGAGTGGCCTAATCAGGCCACACACGGGCCACGTAGCGGTCGATTGGCCGATGCGGGCCACGGCACACGCATCGGCATACATTCATTCATCCGCCACCAGACCCCCTGCTGTCGGTGCTCGCGCCTGCGTCGCCTCCCTCCCATCGCTGCCCCCTGAAAGGCTCCGTGGGACCGCCAGGAATCAAACATAAAAGCCAACCTGCTCATCACCCGCGTGCGTGACACCGCACTCGCCAACTGTTACCGGCGTGTGGGCGGGCAGGCGGGTGGGCGCGCGGCGGCTACATGCTCCTCGTTGCGAGGCGGGCGCTCATGCCGCATGAGTCATGCGCGGCACCCGTACTGTCACCCGTGCTGTCTCCAGTACTGTTACCAGTACTGATACTGACACCGCTGCTGTCTCCAGTACCATTACCAGCGCTTTCACCAGCACTGTCTCCAGTACTGTCTCCAGTACTGTCTCCAGTACGGTCACCAGTACGGTCACCAGTACTGTCTCCAGTACGGTCACCAGTACGGTCACCAGTACTGTCTCCCGTACTGTCTCCAGTACTCAGGCCCCGCCGGACACATTATACTACTGCGGCTCCGCCGCGCACGCGCACAAGCGCACACCAGGAAGATAAATAAACAACCGCGGTCGCAACCACGGGCACCCGCAGACCGCAACAACACACCCACACAGACAAAAGCCCGCGCAGTGCGGTGGTCGGGTGGTGGTTGTGGCGGTGGTGGCGGTTGTGTGGCTCTGTACTGGGCATCCTAGTCGCTTAACAGGGACCGATACATAATGTCCCTTTTAATATCCTCTATCTTAAAAGGACGGGACAGGACAGGACAGGCATCCACGCCATCCAGACGCAGATGCCTGCGCGGCACACACTTATAGACACACACAGTCCGCACGAAGCATTCTCAGGCTTGGCTCCGCACCAAACCCGAGGCACCCCGCCAGCGAGGCAACCCACAGGCCCCCTCCTCCTAAATGAACGAACTTCAGGCCCCCTCCCGGGAGCAGGCCACATCGACCCACTCCCGCCCGCCCGCCCGCGCCCGCCCGCCCGCACCTCCCCCAATACAACAAAAAAGTACACGAAAGCTTCTTCTCTCGGGCTTCCCTTTCGGGGCAAAGCCAAACAGTCGTCGCGCACCCAATAACGTACGCCGTCCGTTTCACGGACGCGAATCACCGCGGGGTAATCCTGCCGCCGGGCGGCATCCCCAGCCCAGGGCCCAGCCCCTGGGATGCGCCGCCGCCGCCCCCGCCGCCGCCGCCGCTGTCCCCGCCCCCGCCATGCTCGGCCGGCGTCGCCACCGGGCACCGCCGCTCCGCCGAGGGCGTCCCCGGCGGCGGCCCAAACCTGTGCATGAAGCTGCTGAGCGCGTCATCATCTGCCAGTCCCGAGCCATCGGCCGACCCCGCCGCCGCGTCATCTGCGCTGTGGCGCGCCAGCGCCAGCACGTTCTCCGGATAGTAACCGTTACTGCTGATGCTGCCGATGTTGCTGTTGCCGCTGCCGGTCCCCAGCCGCCGTCGGCTCATGCTGCCGCCGGGTCCCGGCACCGCTACCAGTCCGGGACCCGGCGTGGCGGCGCGAGGAAAAGAACCGGCGTTGGCAAACGACGGGCCGCGCAGCATAGGCGGCAGCGGAGGGGCATCCGCTTTCGCGACAGCGGCTGCTGCTGCTGCTGCCGGTGTCGTCGGGACGCCGCCAGGCGGCGGCACCGGTAGCGGCAGCGGGAGGGGAAGGGGGAGAGGTAGGGCGTCCGCCCGGGACGGGGGCCGCTCCTCTGCATTGCGACACCAGGCGGTGGGGCACGCGGGGGCGGCGGCAGCGGGTAGGGTGGGGTGGGTCGGGGGGTTGGGAGTGTAATGCGGCATTGGCATGCGCCGGAGAGCGGGGGGCCCGTTGGCCGCAGCCGAGGAGCTGTGAGACAAGAGGAGCCAAGCCGGTCCGGAGCCCTGGAGTTTAATAAGGGTACCGAAGAATAATTAGATTAATAAGAATCATGTCAAACCCCCAAGCCCCGCCCGGCCTCCTCAGCCGCGCTTGCCTCGCCACCCAGCCGCCCATCCCATTCACCACTGACGCACGCACGCACGTGCACGCACACACACACACACACGCACACAAACACAAACAAACAAAAAAAGCAAAACAAACAAACAAACGTACAAACAAACGTACAAACGAACGTACAAACAAACGCACACACATATGCTCATCACACTCTTCACACACACCAGCGTCAGGGCCCGGTCAGATACTGTAAGTCTGTAACGACACACACTCTTCACACGCACACGCACGCACACATGCCGCCAGCTCACCGGGCACCGTCACCAGCTGCGAGGAAGCCCTCCAGCTCGCTGACTGACTGGGCACCCGCGGGGCGAGCTCTCCCGCCGCCGCCGCTGCCGCCAACGACCGCGACATTGACGACTCGCCGCCGCCGCCTCCGCAAAACCCGACGGCGACAAAGCTGCTGTTGCCGCCTTCACTTCCGAAGCCCCCCAGCGCACCAGCACCGCGGCGCCCCGGCCGCGGCTCCGTCGCCACTCCGTTATAGCTCCAGTTGCTGCCGCCGCCGCCGGAGGCGGCGGCGGCGGCGGCGGTCTGATGCCCCGGCGGTGAGTCCAACAGGCCCGTCTCCTCCGCCACGATCGCCGCCGCGGCGGCGGCGAGCAGCGACGAGTCGGCAGCGGAGGCGAAGCGGGAGCGGCGGCGCGTGGGGGAGGACATGTGCCGCATGGAGGATAGCAGGTCGTCCTCCTTGCACACTGGCGTCGGCGGGCGGTGGGAGCAAAGGTGCGGCGGAAGCGCGATGCCCCCGGCGGCGGCGGCGGCATCCGCCAGGGGCGCTGGCGCCGACCTGGCGCCGGCGCCGACCGCGGCGGCGTCTGCGGCGGCGGTGGAGTTGGGGCTGGCGCAGGCCGCGGTGCCGGTGAAGCTCGCCCTAGTGGAGTCGGCGGCGGCGGAGGCGGCAGGGCTGGCGATGGGGGAGGTGGCGGTCGGCAGCGGGGCGGAGCGGAGGATCCAGGAGTTAGTCCGGCGGGGCGGCGACGAGCCAGTGAGGCTGCTGCGGTCCGAGCCGCGTCTGAAGAAGCCGCCGCCGCCGGCGGCGGCGGCGGCAGCAGCAGTATCGGGCGCGGCAGCGGCGGAGAGGTCGGCGGCGTCGCCGCCCGGATGGCAGATGGAGCCCTCACGCGTGACCAGGAGGAGGCTGGGGGAGGGCGATACGTCGCGGCTGGCGCGCGGCGAGTGCCTCAGGCCTCCGTTGTGGAGGCTGAGCAGGGTCAGGGGGACGGAGAGGTGGGGGGAGGAGGCATCTGGGTCGGCGGCGCCGGCGCCCGGCGGGCTGGGGCTGAGGGCCGCGGCGTCGGCGCCGGCGGAGGTGGAGGCAGCGGCGTCGCGCCGCTGTGGGGCGGGGGATGCGGGCCCGGCGCTGGCGCTGCCGCTGCTGCAGCCGCGGGAGGCTTCGCAGCTGATGGAGTCGATGAATTCCGTGGGCGGGAGCAGAAAGGTTGCGCTGCGACGCCGGCTGGCCTGGGCACCGAGGCGCGCTGGCTGGGGGCCCGGCCCCAGGGGGCCGCGAAAGCTGCCCGCCGCACCTGAGGTGGCGCAGTTGAAAAATTAGGAGGTTACCAGGAAAAGCGTGGCGGCTTGCTGTGCCGAATTTGGACAAAGTATGGAAGCTGCAAGCGAAAACATCGCAGCTACGCACGACCTTCCACGACATTGCGGAGGCAGCGGGGGTGGATCAGACGATAAAGTGTATTACATTTGGCGCAGCCTTTGCCCAAGCCGTCAGCGCAGGACGGCTAAAACCGGCCTCAAACCTCCATGGTTGGAAACCCTCAACTCCCTCCTTCCACCCTCCTTTCTGCGAACCTGGTACATCACCATCCAAGACTGGTGCCTGCAGCAACCGTATTGCTGTTCTTTTTGGCTGCTGCTCCGATGTCGTCACAGGCGAAGCGGTTGCCATTTTCTATAACCTTAACATGTGGAATAGATGTTGAAGAAATGCCTCATCCTGCAGGGATAACAAGTTGGCCAGAGCACCGGAAACAGCTTTTCAATGAAGGGCGCACACGTGTTCTGTGCGAAATCATCTGAACGCAAAGTTTTAAGCTTTCAGCGCGGCACTGGTATCAGTGGCATAAAATGAGGGTAGCCAAATTGCAATGGCGAGTGGGAAAGGCGACGCGTCCGGGGGAGGATACTATCATAACTGGCGGTTGCTGACCTGGGTTAATAGCGCCGTTCTACTATAGAGGCAGCGTTCTTGGTGAAAATGAGTCCAACCCATCATACAATTGCGCCCTATAGAAACGCTGCCGGCCCGTGCAATCCAAAAGCACTTTCGTTTGCACGAAACTGCCGCAACGAACTATCTTTCGCAGGAAAGGTCCCTCAGCTCTAGCAGGCCTCAAATTGGTCTCACAGCGTCAGTTTCACGAGCCTGGAGTTGCACGAAATTTGAATTGCAGCCACGCTTCGGAAACACAGCCTGGCATTGACAGTACAAGTTCATCTCGGCATTCCGCCACGCCGGGCCGCCTTGACCACATAGCCGCACGCCACTGCCGCGTAACCGACACTTCAACCCAAAACCCAAATGGCCGTCGGTGTCGGAGCAGCTCCCGGCCCCGGCGCTACTGCCGGCCCGCCGGACGCGGACGCCCAACCCAGCGCAGACCCCTCGCCCGCCTCCCCGTCGCATCCCAGCCTCCTCCAGCCCTCCCCCTCAAACTCCATTCATCCATCCCCAACCCCCGACCTGCCAGAACCAAGCACCTCCCCTTCCCCCCAGCCCGCTCCCCCTCCCAACCCCACCTCCGTCTCCTCCGCGCCCCACATCAAGACCCACCACCACTGTACGACACCTGACGGCTGGCGCCTACACTTGGTCCGTACACGTGTGGCGGTGACAGCTGCGGCCGCCGCCGCCGCAGCCGCCGGAGGTGGGGGCGTGCTGCCGGCGCGCCGCTGCCCGATTGTCCTGTGCCCCGGCCTGGGCTCCTCGGGGGCGTATACCTTTGATTTGTCGCCGGTCGTCAGTCTCGCGGATCACTTGGCCTCCCGGGGTTGGGACGTGTGGACGGTGGAGCTGCGAGGTGAGGGGGAGGGAGGGGGAGAAAGGAACGAGAGGGTGAGCGGGAGATATGGGGGAGGGGGAGAGGGAGAAAGAGAGGGGGAGGGGAGGGGGAGGGGGCGGCAGCCGCAGCAGCAGCGATGGCCACAGCAGCGGTGGCAGCAATAGCCGCTGGGGCGGGGCGGAGGGTGGGGGGTGGGGGTGCCGCGGGCGGGGAGCCCGCGGGAGTGGTGGGAGCTGGAGGGGCTGAGAGCGACAGACATGAGGCGGGGGCCTGGGTTTGGGTTTTAGGGTTTTCGGGTGGCAGGGCGGTGCGTGAGACCTGGTGTTGGTGGTGCAATGCATGCACTCCACTCCTTTCTTCCCTCCACCCTCTCCGCCCCCTCCACCCTCTCCGCCCCCTCCACCCTCTCCGCCCCCTCCACCCTGTCCGCCCCCTCCACCCTCTCCGCCCTCTCCGCCTCCCCTAAGGCAACGGTCAGAGCGACCGGCCGCGCCTCTTCGTGCGCTCCCGCTGGTGGACCATCGACGATTACGTCACCAAGGACGCGCCTGCCGTACTGTCGTACGTACGGCAGATTTCTGGCGCCGCGCGCGTGCACGTGCTGGGTCACTCCATGGGCGGCATGATCCTGACGCGGCTGCTGGCGCTGGGAGGAGAGGCGGCGGCGGCGGTGGCCAGCGCCACGGTTATCGGCTCGGGCTGCTTCCTACGAGGTGAGGTAAGGGAGTGGTGGAGGGGGGCGGGGGGTTATCCACGTATAGGCCGGGGGGGTTATCCACGTATAGGCCGGAGGGGGGGCGCGAGGCGAGATGGCCGTGGCCGCATTACAGTTACAGGGGCTTTGGGAGGTTTACTCCTGGTTCTTACAGGCCCAAACGGTACTCGTAACGGCCCTGCCAAATTTTATTTACGGTATGAGACGTTGGGAGAAGCCTTCTCTCTGCATTTTCGGTGCGGTAACCTGCCCCCTCCCTCCCTCCCTCCAGGTGCGGTTCGTATTCCCTACCCCGCACAATTCCCACGCCCCCGCTCCCCCGCTCCCCTCCGCTCCCCTCCGCCCCTCCGCTCCCCCTCCGCTCCCCTCCGCTCCCCTCCGCTCCCCCGCCCCCTCCGCTCCCCCGCTCCCCCCGCCCCTCCGCCCCGCCCCCCCCGCCCCCCCAGGCAGCTGGTGGCAGGCTCTCGAGCACACCATGTGGGTCGCCCGCTTCCTGTGGCTGGTGCCCGCCGGGGCCACCCTGCGCGCCTACGCCCCCCTGGCGCTGGGCCGCGCCGGCCTGCCGCTGGTGGATGAGCTGTACTTTTGGCCGCCCAACACGGACCCGGTGCTGGCGAGGGCGGTGCTGGCGAGGAACTTCAGCGCCATCTCCGGGGGGGTGAGGGCAGGGGGGGGTGAGGGTGAGGGTAAGAGGGGGGTGAGGGTGAGGGACGACACCACCGGGTTTGGTTTCGGAGGTGAAGCGCGCGCGTGTGTGTTGGGGGGGGCCCTCTTCAGCTGCAAGGAGCTTTGAGTGCTATGTCCGCGCCGGGGGTTGGGTCGGGGGTGAGGAGTGGGGGTGAGAGGATGGTGAGAGCGGGTCTTTCCGTGTCTCAACCGCCACCGCCACCGCTACTCGCCGCTACCCGCCCCACCCCCTCACCCCCTGCGGGGGGTTTCGCAGGTGATCCTGCAGATCAGCAGCGGTTTCGGAGCCCGGGGAGTGTGCACTGTCGACGGCAAGGAGGCCTACGCGGACCCCGGCCGGCTGGCGCGCGTGGAGACACCCGTGCTGTTTGTGTGCGGAGATCGAGACCGCATGTGCCCACCAAAGGTAAGAGGAAGGGTGGGAGGGGAAGGGGAAGGGGAGGGGAAGCCGGGTGCTGGTAAGGCGACGGGAACGGAGGCGACGGGAATGGGGGGTGTGGCTCTCCCGTCTTGAGGGAGCGAGAAAGCCTAGGAAGGGCCAGGGAGGGCCAGGGAGGGCCGCTCACCCTTTGACACCAGGGTACGGTAGCCCTCACTAAAAAAACCAATAAAACCCCGCACTAAAACACACCCACTCCCCCACACTCACCCCGCGGTGCAGGGCGCGGCCGCCACGTGCGCCCTCTTCACCGGCTCCCGCTGCGCCCGTTTCGTGGAGCTGGGGCCCAAGTCGTACGGCACTCGCGACCACTACGGCCACTTCGACATCCTCATGGGCCGCCGGGCGGAGCAGGAGGTCTTTCCGCTTCTCACCGAGTGGCTGGAACAGCACGACAAGGACGAGGACGAGCAGCCGCCGGGGCCTCCGGGGAAGGAGGTGGCGGTGAAGGTGGGGGTGGCGGGTGGTGGTGGTGGTGGGCTGGGTTCCGGAGCTGGTTTGTCGGAGGGATTGGGATTGGGAGGCGGCGGCGGTCGCGGCGGCGGCGGGGGCGTGCGGGAGGTTTCGGAGCAGAGCGGCGCGGCGGCGGCGGCGGCGGCGGCGGCGCGTGTCAGCTCGCCGCACCTGCGGGCGAGGCTTTGAGGGGTGTGCGGGGGGAGGGGAGGGGAGGGGGCTGTTGAGGGGTGTGCGGGGGAACGGTGTGGAGCAGGGGAAGGAGGTGGGTGGGTGGGTGGGGCGGAGCCGCGATGAGGCTCCACCCTACTCTCCCCGTCCCCAACACACACACTCCCCAGGCGGGCTGGGAGGAGGCGTTGAGGAGGGCGCTCATTTTCGCATATCTGCAGGAGGGGACGGCCCCGGGGGAGGGAGGGCTGTGGAGCCAGCGCCAGGGAGGGCAGGGGATCCGCTGTGGGGCCCCATCACCATCACCATCACCCTGGCTGCTGAGGGTGAGGGTGATGTGGATGGGGTCGGTTGGGGCAAGGGAAAGAGGGAATACATACAGTAGAAGAAATGCTGCCGGGTAAACGAGGCGAACTCTCCACGGCGTTTTATTGGAGGGGGAGAGAGGGGGGAGCGAGAGAGGGAGAGAGAGCACCGTGGACGGGTTGCGCGGGCGAGATGGAGGTGGGGGGGGGCCCGGCCACCGATTTCACGGGGGGAAGTAAGGTTCGTGTCGCGAGGGGAGTGGGCGGCTGGGTTTTATTTGTGGCGATTTGAAGCCCGAGGGCGGTCGGGCGGCGCGGTAATGGGTACTCGGTACTCGGTAGGAGGAACGATGCTGCTTGCGGTTGGCCAATTGCGCCTGTGCTCGTAAACTCGCATGTAGTATTGGGACCGCGGGTCGCGGGGGGAGGATGGGATTGTGTTGGGTCGGGATGGAAGGGCAAACACGTCTTAAGGTGCTGGCGTGCTTTGGTGCTGTTCCCGACGCCGGATTCCAACTGTGCCAAACAACGCAGCGCGGTGGAGGCAGCGTGCCGCCGTGCGCTCAGTAATTTGATTGGACGAGAAACGTGTTCTGGGTATTTCTCGTGCGTCGGTCGCTTGGTAGCTTTGCTGAAGCCTTGGAAGCCTCATAAGGTCGGGTTCGTGTGCCATGCGTGGTTTTTTTGGTTGGTTGCCGACGTCAGCTGCGGTAGTTGGGACATCGACGGAAAGTTGAAAACAGAGCTGGTTGCTGTCAATAGGGAGTGTAATTGGTAGGTTATCGTGTGATTATGCTCACGGAGTTTTTAGCTGCAACGGCGAGACTTGTTGTGCACACTTCGCAGGCCGAAACATTTTTGCAGCAGGTTTCACACAGTTACGATCGTGTTAGCCAGGAACACCACCTTTGTAAGAATGTCTGATGCCTCGGATATCGTTTCGCCGACTCAAGGTTGCCGGGACTTCCTTTGCCCGATACCGACCCACATGATGCGAGAGCACTTGTTTCCGTGGCTGGACAGGGACGACTGGCGCAATCTAAGACGTGTCAACAAACACTTTTCAGAATTGTTCAGGTCAATAACATGCAGCTTGAAAGTCCGCGTCTGTCGGGAAGCTCTGCAGACGCTGAATGCGACACATGAAGGCGCTGGTACCGCTGCGGAAACTGCTGCGCCGTGCGCGGACGCTTCTGGCCTGCAGCATAGGTATCCATCTGTCACGCAGATAAGCATCTGCTGCGACCCGCGCCCGCTGACGCCGCTGCCGCAAAGCGATGGCGTCGTGGAGCTGCTGCGGCTGCTGGGGCCTCGCCCCGAGCAGGCGCAACTCATACTGCGGGACGCGCACTGCCACCCGGTCCTTGGCGTAGGCGGCGGAGGCCTCGCCGCGCTTGCCCGCTGCTCCCCCGGCGACGGCAGCGGCCGCCGTTGCCCCGTTGGCGACGCTGGGGCCGGCCGCGGCCGCAGGGACAGTGACAGCGGCAACAGCGGCGGCGGCAGTGGCGATGACGACGACGGCGGCAAGAATCCGCTGTCGGCAGTTACGGCCATCGCAGCCGCGATGGCTGCTGTACTCCCAAACCTGACCCACATCCAATTTACTGGAAGTATGACCCCGACTCCCTCGCCAACGCCGACGCCAACAAACAGACCCGGCGGCAGCATCAACAACCGCGCCGGCCGCGCCGGCGGCGGCGGCGGCGGCGCCGCCGCCGCCAACGGCGGCCGCGCAGTGCTGGCCCCGCAGCCGCTGCTGCAGCAGCTGGCGGCAGCCCTCCTGCAGCCCCCAGGAAGGGATGCAGGTGGGGCCGGCATCTGCGGCGGCGGCAGCGGCGGCGGCGGTTCCGCGCTCCGACCCGTGGGTCTCCAAGCTCTGTGCGTCGATTACTCCGAGCCCAGCGTGGACACCTTTGAGGCGGAGCTTCTGGACCACCACTACCCCCGTCTGCCGCTGCTGATGCTGGACTTCCGCGGAGCCGCCGCCGCCGCCGCTGCCGGATGCGGAGCCGCCGCCGCCGCCGCCGCCGCTGCTGCGCAGCACCCCATCCTGCGCCACCACCCAGCGCTGCAGCGGCCCAGCGCTGCGGCGTCGGCGGCGGCGCCGCCGCCGCTGCTGCGGCTGACGTCGCTGGAGCTGCGCGGCGTTGCCGTACAGCCCGGCCTGCTGTCCGGCCTCCGTCAGCTGGCGGCGCTGACGCGGCTGGTGCTGTCGGTCTCCTGCCCCCGGCCGTACGAGCCGCTGGTGACGAGCCTGCCGTACATGACGCGCCTGGCGCATCTGCACCTGTTCCTGCACGTGCCGTCGTCGGCGGCGGCGCGGCAGCTGGCGAGCAGCTGCCGGGGGCGGCACCTCGGCGGCGGCGGAGGCGGAGGAGGAGGAGGAGTGGCGGAGGATGGTTCCGACGACGCGCCGGACTGTACGGCAATTCAGTTGGCGGCGGCGGTGTCGCAGTGCCGGCAGCTGGTGTCGCTGGCGCTGCCTGGGGAGGACGTCGGCGGCCAGATGCCGGCGTTACTGCAGGTACGGGCGGGCGGTACGGCACAGAACGGTACAGTACGGCAGTCGGTCCTCCGGTGGCTCTGACCGCGCACGCTGCTGCTCCCGAACTCCTGAACTCTTCGCCCCCGCCCCGGCCCTGCCCCGCCTACGTATATTGCTGGGTTCTGGGTCCGTTCGCTAACGCCGTCTCCGTCTCCGCTGCGGTATCTTTTTTACCCCGCCTCCGGTCCCGCCTCCCGCCTCCGGCCCGGCTTCCGGCCCCGCACGCAGGCGCTCCCCGGCCTGACGCACCTGGCGGCTCGGCAGCTCTGCCCCTGGGAGCTTGCGGCCCCACACACCGCCCTGTGCTCCCTCACCCTCACCATGACCTGGCCCACCTACCTGGCCCCCCTCCTGGCCTGCCTGCCGAGACTGGACGTCCTGGCAGCAGACATGTACGTCCACGCGGACGGCGGCGGTGGCGGCAACGGCGGCGGCGGCGGCGGCGACGGCGACGGCGCGGCTGCGGAGCAGCTGTACGACGAGGTGCTGGCGGCGACGTCAGCGCTGCGCGGCGTGCGTCGGGTGGAGCTGCAGCTGTCGGTGATGCGGTGCGGGGGCTGGGAGTGGGGCCGGCTGGTGCGGCTGCTGGCGGCGGTGCGCGGCCTGGCGGGTCTGACGGTGAGGATGCCGCAGCGGGACAGTGGGCCGGCGCTGCGGGCGCAGCACTTTGTGGGCATGTGCAGGTGAGGCACGAAGCGGTGGGGTTCAGTTTCTGTTCGGTTATATGTAATTGTTAAAGTAATTCGGTTCGGTTGTATAAAGTGTTGAAAAAGGAAAGGAGTGAAGAGGCGGGGCGGGGTTTTAAGTAGGGTTAATGTTGGGAGAAGGGAAGGGCGTGTGCGGGTGAGGGAGTGGAGTGGAGTGCATGGGCGCATCGTTTGTTTTCGCTTTGGAAAAGAAACGGGGAGGGGAGGAAAGAGGAGAGGAGCGGTGGGGTTCACGCAGCAAACCGCTGTGTTGATGCTGGCCGTCCGTCTCCTGGTCGACGTTCAACTGGTAGGTCGACACTCAAAGTGTCCCCCCCGGTGTTTGTGTATAGCGTTTCTCCACACACACCCCTCACACATACACCGCCCTGCGCCCATAGCGCTGTATGCACCCCTCTCGTGCCGCCCTCTCCCGCCTGCAGGCAGCTCACGGGACTAAGGCGCCTGACGCTGCTGCTGGCTCACCCAGGCGCCGCCAAACTAAATGCCAAGGCGCTGCAGGTGCGTGTGCGTGCGTGTGTGTGTATGTGTGTGTACGACATGCCGTGCCGAAGCGCAGATTTGGTGTCACCTCACTTCGGGTATGCGACACCCTGCCTGCCCTGCGTGTGTCGATAATGCGTGTGGCGCGGCGACTCCGCTCTGCTCCCGCCCACCCCACCTCTTGTGGGCCTGATGTGGCCTGATGTGGCCTGATGTGGTTTCGGCGCGGGGCCGCCGCAGGCGCTCCAGAACCTGCCGTACATTCGGACGGTGCAGCTGCATCTGGGCGGCGTCTGGGAGGGCCGCAGGGTGCCCGTCCACGGCGACAATGGCGCCGACGACGACGGCAGCGGATCCGGAAATGGTGGTGCCGCCGCCAGCAGCAGCAACAACAACAACAGCTACGGCAGCCACGGCGGCGACGGCGGGCGCAACAATCGCAGCCGCTTCCGCTCGGGTCCCCGGCAGGCCGCCGCCGAGGGCGACGCCGCCGGGACCAGCCACAGCCGGCCCAAGGGACGCAGCGGCAGGAACAACAAACCCGGCGCTGGCTGTGACGAGTCGGCCGGCTTGTCGGGTCTGTCAGGACGCGAGGGCGGCGACGCGCGGGGCCCGCAAGGAGCCCATTGGCCGGGCAGCGGCGGAGCCAATGGGCACAACGATGCGGCAGCCCTCACACCGCCGCCGCTGCCGGGCAGCGCCGCCGCGCGGGCGGTGCTGGAGGCGGCGCGCGGCCTGGGGTGCCGCGGCGGCCGGCCTGGTGCCCAGAGGGCGCCGCGACCGGGGGCCCGGAGGGGTCCGCGGGCGCGGCGGGGCTTGGAACGGCGCGCGGGCGGTGGTGGGGAGGGTGCGTCAGGTGGTGCTTCCAGCGCTGCAAGTAGTGAGTCTTCGGGATTCTCCAGTGATTCGGACTTCTCCAGGGAGGATGCAGATGGCGGCGGGGAGCTCGACTGCGCTGACGCTGGCCGCGGCGGTGACGGGGATGGCCAGCCGAGCAGCAGCGGCGGCGGCGGCGGCGGTGGCGGCGGTGGTGGGGCGGCGGCGAGGCCGGTTCAGTTGCAGGTGGACTTTCTGACGGCGCGTGAGGCGGCGGAGGTGAATGCGGTGCTGCGCTGGGAGGGGCGGCCGGCGGCGGTGGTGCGGGCGGGGCTGCAGCCGCGGTGGGTTTGGGCGGAGTTTGCCGCCGGCGGCCGCGGGGGGTGAGCTGCGGGCTGACGCGCTGCTGGTGCGGTGTGCGACGGATGTGGCCACAAGCGCTTTGTGGGAGGAGGAGCAGGCGAGTGGAAGGCAGCCCGGACAGCGCAGGCGTAGACGGCTAGGCGCAGGATTGAGCCGAGCTTTGGGGGTGGGTGACTGGGCGTGGGCGTGGGCGTGGGCGGAGCAAGCGGCTGGCGTCCGATGTTTTTTTGTGGCGAGAAGTGGTATCGTAAGTTCGAAACGGGTTGAGTAGGCTTGTGGATTTGTTTTTTTGTCGAGTGAACAGCGTTTTGTGGGGGCTCTTCGGGAACTGTGATGCCGTCTGTCTGCGCGTCCGACGCTGCGGAAGCTCTTCCTCTTTGGGGAGGCAGTTCAAGTGGACGGCGCCCCCTTGACCCTAGCCTGCCCGATGATCGCTCCGACCGTGGAAGTTGACGGGATGTGACATTCAACGGCGGCGAAGCGCGTTCTTGTGGGAAGGCTGCTCCACAACGCGACAGACAAAGCACACCAGGTAAAGATGTCGTACGGTCCCGGAGCAGTGCAAGCCTGAACGTAATTGTCCGAACCTCAACAGTTACATTCTTAGGCTCGTCAGGCCCAGACGAGCCAGGAGGCTCATGGACCGCCCGATCAAGCAAGTAAAAGGAAAAATAAGCACGCTGCAGACCGGGCCGACCGGGCGGAAGGCGGTTACGTCGTACCGCAGCAGCTATTCCTGTGCGACGTCGGCTAGTTCGACGTTGCCCGGTTGCCGTGTATGCGATCCAGCGTCAGAAATGAAATCTAATGTGCCGGTAGTCGCCCTCGCCTCTGGTGTTGGGCTGGAAATCAGGTTGTCGGGGCTCGCAGGCGAGCGGGCAATGCTGGCGCGGGCAAAAGTCTGTACGGCAGTTCTCAAGTTGACTGACTAAACCTTTGGAAACCTTTTGAACCTGGACTGTATTTCCTGGCAACTTTGCACATAAGCGTCCTCATGACCATGTACTATGAAGCTTAAGCGTTGGGCCTTCGCTTGACTCTGTTGAATATGCATTGAACGCGCTGCGTGCTTTGCCCTTGACTACGGGAAAACTGCGAGCCATTAGGCATTCAGTAATACAGATCATAAAAACCTATAATATGATCGCGGCCCTGGCGGCTCAATCCATGGCAACCACCGCGACGCACTTTTCGGTCAGGGCCCGGGACGGCAAGGCACGATGCGGCATCCTCACCACCAAGAACGGAAGCATCGAGACGCCAGCCGTGCTGCTGTACACGCGTCGCGGAGGCCCTCTGTCCCTGACATCGCCCGATATGCTCGCCGCCGTGACGCCGCCCGTGCAAGGCGTTCAGCTGGACGCCATGCAGTTGTAAGTCCTCACCATCAAGCTTTAAACAGCAAACACCTGAAACCCTTGACCAACCAACCCGACCTCACCTCCTCGCGGGTGTGCACCGTTGTGCAGTCTCGAGAACCCCGACGCGAGCATAATCCGCGAACACGGCGGGGGTGCCCACGGCTTCCTGTGCCTGGAGGGCTTCCCCATCGTGGCCAGCAACCGCGACCCCACCATGTACGAGTACGGCACGCGGCCGAGCACGGACAAGGAGGTCCACGTGTCCATCCACAGCGGCGGCCACATGGTGCGTTCCTGACCCATCATGACCTTTCTCAAAAAGGAAAGATGGCACGGCACGGAACAAAGCCCTCAGAAAACCGCAGGGATGGTGGGTTAGGAGCCCCTGGGCCGCGGCCCTGCCTGGAGGGCATCGATAGCCAGAGGAGGCACCTGACCTAAGGGCATCACGATACTGCATCGTCCATGGCCCCCCGGCTTTTACCAATGCTCCTGCTCTTACGCGGAACTTGTAACTTGTATCGCAGTCGTCCTCTTGGGCTTGCGGGCTTGGGCTTGCGGGCTTCCGCAGCGGCTGGGAACCCGCGCCCGCCTGTTCCATCCATCCAGGGTCGCCAGCCCCTCTGTCCACGGTGGCACTATCCCCGCCCCTATCCCGTCCTCGCCCGGTCACCGTCCCCCGATGTCCCCCCCACCCGCGACAGGTCAGCCCCGAGCGCTACATGGAGACCATTGCGGCGCTCAAACCCGACCTGTTCGTGTCGCTGTGTGACGAGGTGAGCGGCGTTGGCGTTGGAAGGGAGGGAGGGCGGAAGTAAAGATGGATACCGCAGCGGTGGGGAGGCTGTAAGGCCGGAGCAGCCCGTCTTTCCCGCACCTCTTCCCTCCTGCCACCCCGCTTCACACATCGCGGCACATGGCGGCACTGACAGCGCATTGGCACCTTCCAGTCCTGCCCGCACCCGCAGCGCACCCGCACCGGTGCCTTCCCGCCTAAACCCCGCCCCGCCCCGCCCTGCCAAGGAGCCCTCTGCCCTGCCTTCGTCCTAGTCCAGGTGCCCCAATCCCTTCACACCCGCTCCCCCTCTTCCCCCTCTTCCCCCGCACCCTCATGGGGGCGCTGCGCAGGTCACCGCCGACACGAAGCCCAAGCGCGTGGCCACCGCCACCAAGCGCACCACCGCCTGGCTCGACGCCTGCCTGCAGCTGCACGCAGCCTACCAGCAGCGGCAGCAGCAGCAGCAGCAGGAGCAGCAGCGGCAGGCGGATCCCCCAGCAGGACAGGGGGCGAACGGTGCAGCGGAGGCGCAGCCTAGCAGCAGCGGAAACGATGGCGTCAGCGGCAGCGGCAGTGGTGCGGCGGCGGCGGAGACTGGGCCGCTGTCGGACAGTTTGCTGTTGGCGGCGCTGTCTGGCGGGGGCCAGGCGGCGGAGAGGGCCAGGGCGGCGGCGGCGGTGGCGGAGAAGGAGGGCGTCGGGGGTGGGTCGTTGAGGCGCTTGCGTGAGCGTGTCGGCGTGTGCATGGGGGCGTGGGCGTGTCGGCAGGCTCAGGGGGCTCTCCCAGGCAGCAGAGGGCGTGGTGGTCGGGGCACGGCACGTGGTTGGCGGCGGGATAGCCGCCAGGCTCGGTCGCTCCGGGCCCCCGTGGCTGGTTGCTGCAATCAGTTCCATTGCCGCACTTGCCGCACAATGTCCTCTCTTCACGACGTCTCTTCCCTCGCCCCCCACCCACCTCCGCAGGCTACGCGCTGTGTGGTCTGGGCACCGGCGAGCCGCCCGAGCGCCGCCCCGCCCTGATCGGCGCCTCCCTGGGGGCACTGCCGGCCGCCTGCCTGGAGCGGCGGCCCGTGTTCGCCCCCGGCCTGGCTGTCAGCCCCGAGGAGCTGCTGGCGGCGGTGGCGGAGGGGGTCGACCTATTGGACTGCGCACTGGTGGCGCAGGTGCGGGCACTGCGATGTGTGGGTGGGGTGTGTATGCGTGTGATGTGTGTGGGGTGTGATGTGCGTGCGTGTGTGTATGTGCGCGTTCGTGTGTTTGCGTGTGTCCATGCGTAAGTGTGCGCGTGAGTGTTGATGCTGGGGGTGTGGGTTGTGGGCGGGCATAGGGCATGTCGTAAGTGGGGCTGTCGCATGCGTACGTGGGCTAGGCATTTCCTGCCTCTGAACTTCGCCCCACGCCCCACGCTGACGGCCCGCCTCCCGCACCCCTACCTGCTCCGCTGCGCAGGTCACCGCGGGGGGCTACGCGCTGACGTTCCCGCTGCGACCGCCGCCGGTGAGATTAAGTGCGGCGGGCGGGCGGGGAGGAGCGAAGCCGCCGGGGCCAGGGGCACAGGCCTCCGTTGAACTCCCGCTAAGCTCTCCCCGACGATTTGTTTTGCGCGCGCGCGTGCGTTCGCTCTCCTGAGAGCTCTTAACGCCGCCGCAGGGGGCGCTGCTGCCCAAATGCGCGTTTGACATTCTGTGTGGTACCCCGCACCGACGTCTGGCGCCTGCAGGACTGGCGGCCAGAGGCTGCGGTTACGGGCGCGCAGCCCGCGGCGGTGGACGCGTCACCGGCGACCTCGCAGGCGCAGGCGCAGGGTGGCGCTGCTGCCGGCGCGACAGGGGAGTCGGCGCCTGACGCCGCGCCCGCGTTGGCCCCGGCCCCGGCCCCGGGTCTGGGTCCCGACGTGTCCATTGGCGCAGACGACACCAAGATCAATCTGTGGTCCACCTCCTACAGGTACGTGGGCCTGACTGGGGTTCTCGATTCTGACTAGGTCGATTTGGATGTCCTCGCTGGCTGCCGCTGGCCTCCGTCGGCCAACGCGCCGGATACCCTCTACCGGCATCTGCTGCCTGTGTGGTGAGGCCACATCACCCTCTGGGGCCCCCCCGGTCCTACCCACCCATTGCTGTCCGTCCAACCGCCCACCATGCGCCCACCCTGCACCCGGAACCGCCTTGCCTGCCGCCCCACCAAGCGATCCGTTTGATCATCCATCCGTCCTGTCGACCATCCAATCCATCGAACTCGTTATTCCATACATCCATACATACATTTATCCATCCACCAATCCATCCATCCAAATCCAATCCCGCCCTGCCTCCAATCCCTCCATCCGCCCATCCAGGCTGGACAAGGGCCCGCTGCTGCCCGGCTGCGGCTGCTTCACCTGCCGGCGCCACAGTCGCGCCTACGTGCACCACCTGCTCAACACACACGAGATGCTGGCGGATGTGCTGCTGGAGGCGCACAACACAAGCCACGTGATGGCCTTCTGCCAGGTGGGGTGGGGGCGCAGGGGCAGGTGCAGGCTCAGGCGCAGGCCGGGGTCTGGGATGGGGTGTGGGGTGGGGTGAGGAGGGGAGGACGGTGCGCCGAAGGTGTCCCACTGAGCGCTGGCCGCTGGGTATGGGGAATACCAGGGGACAGGCTGGCGTTGAGAGGTAGGGAATGGGAGAGGGGCCGGGTTCTGGGTCCCACCTCTGTGTGCAGACTGTAGACTGAAAGGGGTCGGGGCCGTTGGGAGGAAGCAAGGAGGTCGTGAACCCGGTAGTAGGTGGGCGTCGGAGGGCGCGTGCGGCCGGCGTAGCGTATGCGGACGCTGGGATGGATTTGCGGGGGGCAGGCGGGTAAACGGAGGTCGGCGGTGTGGATGTGTGTTGGGGAGGGATGTGGGGTGTGTGGGGATGTGGGGTGGTGGGTAGGTTAAGTTGGCAGGCGGGGAGGGTTGCCAACCCGGGAGCTGCGAGGAGGCAGGGAGCGAGCCAACCCCGCACATCACCGACCTGCCACTGCCGCTGCCACTGCCACTGCCGCCGCTGCTGCCCGCCCCCGACCCCGCCCCCGATTCCGACCCCGACCCGGTGTCATTGCGCCCTTTCGCCCCCTCTGACGTGCTCATCCGGCCCGCCCGGCATCTCCCCCTCCCCCTCCCCCTCACCACCTCACGGGGGTCCAGGCCATTCGGGAGGCCATCTCTGAGGGCCGCTTTGAGCTCTACCAGCAGTGGTTCAGCAGCCTGAGGGCGGCGCCGCTGGTGCCGGCACCGCGGCACGTGACGTCAAAGCGGCGCGCGTCGGGGCCACCGGAAGCGAAGGAGGCGGCTGTGGCTGCAGGGGCGAGCGGCGAGGCCGGGGCGGAGGAGGCGGCAGGGGCTGCGGAGGGGCCGGAGGCGGCAGGGGAGCCGCGGCGGTCCAAGTGGGTCCGGGTTTAACATGGCTGGCTGGAGTACGGGGCACACGGCGGGGCAACAGCAGAGGGGAGGGTGGCAAGGGGAGGGAAAGTGGGAGGTGGGTTAACACCTCAGCGCGGCGCATGCTGGATTGTGTGATTATGGAGGTCCTTATAGGTCCCCGGATCTGCAGCTGTGCGGTCGCCTGCAGCATCAGCGGCGTGATTGGCAGAGCGGTTCATGAGGGGCGCATGAATGGCCTCTCATAGGCTGTGGAGCCCCACCCCCCCCCCCGGCGCGCGCGGCGCGGCGTGGTGCCCGCTGGAAGAAAATGGCTGTGAAAATGTGCTGATGTATGTTGCGGGTAGGTGTGATAAGCACCCCTGCAACAACGGGACTACGGGGACGTGAGCTCTGTGAGACAGTGAGACAGTGACGTGCAGGACAACACGAGAGGCCCGCGGGTCACTGTGCGTTGTATCTCACCAAACAAGGCTCATTGGGTGGATGTCAGGAAAGGCCCCGTATTCATCCATGAGATACTACACTGTTTGCGTGTGAAGGGGGGGGGGCGCGGGATGGCCCTGCTTCGTGTATGGCCTCGGACGTGGCGGGTTGGCTGCTGCCGTTTCGGGGCTCTTCCGGATGTCCACAGCTGCAGGCCTGCACGAGGAAGCGCGGAGTAAGGTGCAGGGTGGGGCGGCGGGGAATGTCCTCACAACCCCCACATGTGCCCAAGCCACCATGAACACCTGATGGTATACGCTAATAAGACTGGGGCTGTCTCGCCGTCAACTCCTCACCTTTCCAACGAGTCAAGGGCGTGCAGGACTGAGAAGCCGCCACCGCCGGGCGCTCAGCTGAGCTGCGGTTCCGACATTGCCAACCTTTGCCTGCTGGACCCGACTCCTCTCGCCCACCTGCCGTCACCCACGTCATGCGATTGACCGGATGTGATTGACACACCGGGCGCGAGTTCCCGCTTCCCGGACCACCTGACCCGAGCTGTGGTTCTGGCTGTCTTGCAACCCCGTCCGGTTGATGAGCTGACAACGAACCCCAAGCAAGCCAGCAATGCCATATTTCCTCCCACCCGTTACACAAGTGTCGCTTTTGTCATCACAGCAATACCGGTATGTCCCCCAATATGGTCCTGACCTTTACTCGGCAGTGATAGAGTTCATCATGGTTGGGCAGAAGTACTCCGGAAACGTGACCAGATCTGCCGTACAGGCGGCGGGATGTTCCGCTTGCCGACGGTCCCAGCAGCGTCAGTGCATCTCAGTCCGGTAGGCCTAACCACCAACTGCCAGTCCGTGTTCGGCATGAACCACAATACCTACACGCATCCACACTTGCTTGACGATGAAACAACAGGCTACAACGAAAGTGAATCCATTGGGAAAGATGCGGCGAGCCGCTCATCATCAACCCGTTCCAGCAGTGCCCTGTCAGCCCTCTGTCTTGCACCAGCGAGCAGGCTTGCGAGCCGATCCTAAGCCGCCACCAGCCATGTATGCCTTCCTAATTCCGCATCCTTCGATCTAGCAAAATTATCACGAAAATACAATGAAACAAATTATCACGAGAATATAATAATGAAACAAACCAAGTCACGCACTCAAGAAGCCACTTTGGAGCCCACTTAAAAACGCCTGCCTTCCCACTACTCCGTACTGCAATCAAGGCGCCTCGAGCGAGCAGCCTGCGCCCCATCGATCAACCTCCGTCCGCGCCCCTCCGCCTACCAAAATCTCACATCACCATCCCGCCGCAGACCGCCTCGACGCCCAGCTTCTGGATCTTGTCTTGAGAGGCCCTGGCCGCCATGTTAAGCGGCTCATCGCACCCCACGAGCTCTATATTTACGCCACGCCCCTGCAGCAGCAGTATCGTTGCGTCCATCAGCACACAGGGCAGGGGCATCAGCCCCATGTCCTCGCCCGGCGCGCCATCAGCGGCCGTAGCCGGCTCGATGCCCTGCAGGACGGCCGCCAAGGCCTTCGACATCTTCTCCTCAGATACCGCGGCAGCAGCGCGGCTGGCAGCCTCCACCACCGCCGCCGCCGCCGCGTCACCCGCACTGTACTCTGCCGCCGCCTCACGCGCTGCCTCCGCCGCCGCTGCGACGGCCGCCGCGTCACCCGCGCAGAGCTCCGCCGCCTCCACGCGCGCCGCCTCCGCCTGCACCGCCGCCCGCTTCAGCTTCAGAGCCCGGATGCAGGGCGCCATCAGCTGCGACGCCTGCTGCGCGGACACCATGTACCACCGTCCGGGCGGCACCAGGTTCGCCGCCAACACCCAGACGAGGCTCAGCCGCTGCAGGCGGCGCAGGCGTAGCAGCGCCGGGATCGAGCGCACCGCCGACAACCAGCAGCATTCCAGCCTCAGCTGCTGCAGCGTTCCGGCCAGGCCCTCCGCAAGCGCCTCCACCTCCTCGCCGCCAAGCAGCATGTCCGTCAGCCCAAGCTCCTGAAGCTGCAGCGGCCCAAGCGCCGCGAGGCACAGGCACTGGTCCAGAGAGATGAACGGCCGGACCTCCGCCGCCTCGTCGTATTCATCGCCCAGGGCCAGGGACGTCAGGCCGCGGCCAGCCAGCTTGCGCACCAAGGCCTTGACGGGCGGTGCGGCCGGGTTCGGAAGCAGCACTGTCACGCGGGTGAAGCGGACGTGCTGCAATGTCGCAGGCAGGTTCATGGCCAGGAGGTGCTGCACATGGGGAGACCAATCCGTGAATTCCAGCGACTGCAGCTGCGGCGGCAGGGCCCAGCTGCTGCCGTTCCGGCTGCCGGCAATGGCCCGCTCGATGCCGTCAAGTGACAGGCCGGTAATGCACAGCGTCTTCAGCGCCGTCATCTGAGCGAGGTACGACACGTCTTGGATGTGAGATGCCGGACCTCCTCTGTTGTAGCGTACAACCTCCAGGCTCTTGAGGTGCGGCAATGAAGACAGGCTCTGCAGCAGATTGTTTGGCGCCAACTCCATCTGCAGATAGACACTGACGAGGCCGGGGGGAGCGGAGCAGATCGTGGCCATTGTGGATGCCATGTTCCGCTTCAGGGTCTCGTTGTCTTCTGCGATGCCAGACAGGCGGAGATTGCGCAGCAGGGCGAGGGACGCCAAGCCGCGCGAAAAGCTCCTCGCAGCCTCAGGGTCCCACGGGCCGGACAGATTCAGGTGCAGGCTGGTCAGATTCTGGAGATCCCGCAGCGCCGACCAAGGCAGCACGTCGTCTGAACTGGCTCCGTTGCCGCCGCCGCTGCTGGTGCCGCTAGCGTTGTCGCTGCTGCTGCTGCTGCCGCCACTGCCGCCGCCGCTGCTGCCGCCGCTGCTGCTGCTGCTGCTGCCACTGCTGCTGCTGCCGCCGCTGCTGCTGCTGCCGCCGCTAGCGTTGTCGATGCTGCCACCGTCCCGGCACCGGTTCACGTGCAGCCCGCAGACCGGTTCTTCCCGTGGTGCAGCGACCGCCTCCGGAGGCAGGCTTTGCAGCTCCAGCGTCTGCAGTCGTGGCGTGCCCCGCAGCAGCGGCTCCAGACCCGACTGCAGCGACTGGCGGCTGCTGGAGGCGCCGCTAAGAGTGAGGTGGGTCAGGCCGGGTGCTGCTGCGACGATGGGGGCAGCCACCTCCGGGTCCAGGAGGAGGCCGTGCAGCCGCAGCTCCTTCACAGAAGCGGATGTGGACAGCGGACGGAGAAAAGCCATCCTGTGGGCGGGCAGGATAAGGTGGAGAAACAGGCACAGGTAAAGCGGCAGATCAGCCTTATGTAAACACGTGCAGCAGCAGCCATCCGAGGTGGTGGCGTGAAGTGGGCCAAGCTAAGTGTGTGTTCCATACATTCGTACCCGTGTATACATCCACTGTGTATACATATCCGACTCACGCGGCCTCGTCCTGTAGATTCTACACCCTTCTACATACACATTGGGCCAGCAGACCGCCCGCGCGGCGTGAGCACCCCGCCCGTCTTCCCGCGCGCCCACCGGCCATCCACCGCCGCCGCCTCATTCCCCGCCCCCGACGACTCACGTTTTGGCGCGCTCATGGGGATCTCCCTCCCTCATCTTGATGGCGCGCTCATCGGGATCTCCCTCCCACATCTTGATGAACAGGCTGCTCGGCTGGCAGCCCCGCTCCACCATCCCCTGCACTGACCGCTCCAAGACTGCCACATCCGCCGGCGGCGGGCGTAGCTCTGGAAAACAGTAGTGTATGAAGGGGTTGAAATCGAGTCGGAGGCTGGCGTTCGCTGAGTCGAAGCCATTGCGGAAGTCCTTGCAGGTCGCTCGGAAGGCTTTCCGGCTGCTGGCGTCCAGGCACCGCAGCAAGTTAGACACCAGCTCCCGGCTCATCAGATGCTCTGCGCCAGTCCGCTGCTGCTCCTGCGGTTGGCAACCACGCACGCGCGCACACACACACACACACACACACATCGTACGTACGTATAAAAAAGACGTAGGCAGCAGGGAACGCGCGCGCGAACACGGTTTAGTTGAGGCGCGGCGGGGTGATGCATGCATTGACTGCTGCTGCTGGCTGGGTGACTTTAATTGCGATGGTTGGGGACCTACGTAGGTAGATAGGGCAAGCAAGCATGCAAGGACGGGCAAAGCTGCTACCTAGGAGCTCGCTACGTGGTGCCTAGGAAGCATGCAAGCGGTTTCCTCACCTCTCTGTTCGCCGGCTGCTCCATTACTCTGCCTTGACGAGTTATAAGGACACGAGATTGCCCACGAAGAGCAAAGAAGTACAGGCAAGGAGAGCTCGAGTGAGCTTGCTTGCGTGGTCCTCGGCTCGGCCGAGGCAAGCAAGCAAGGCGGGGAAGGACGCTCGCTACAGCCCCCGGCAGAAGTCCGTCGACCGACAGGAAAAGCTGCTGCCTGCTGCGGGTCGGTTCACTGCAGCTGCTGTTGGCCTTAAGCGCAGGACGCAACGCAAGATGCCGCTGCAACCGCGCGCAAAGGACACCGATAGGCAGCGAAATGAATGGCCAGGGCTCTTCAGCTCTATGCTGGCTCTGTTTGTCCGCTTGTCTCTTTCCTCGCAACCAAACTGTGGGGCATGCATGCCCCCCACTGCACGGAGCGCCTTTTATTCATTCAGTTTTTCGAGGCACCGAGCCTTGTACGACCAACTTACACCACTTCTTGTTTTAGGATCACCTTGGATGAGGCTAGAGTACGTCGCCTTACCATAAGGTTTGACCGTGGCTGGCTCTGCATCCCATCAGGCGCTCTGTGCCAATTGGCAAGAGCGAGGCTCGCTCTATCTATTGCCCAGCAGCAGCAGCAGCAGCTAGCTTGCAGCAGGAACAAAGCCGAGCGTTGTTTACTCATCCGCAATTTAATGTTTGCAGTAGTAACATACTCCTAGGCTAACGTTTCCTTCACTGAGGGATGTACATGCATTGCTACGCCAGCCAGTCGGGGTCCCGGCCATACATCCATAAATGTTCCAACGCGGGAACGTCTTGTAACACTAGACATCGGAATTCGCCTTTATTATCGGTCTTCCTTCATAATTTAAACATAATGAGCTTGATTAAGTTGTGACAGGCAAGCCTGTGTATGTAGTTGGAGGGACTGCCGCTCAGGTTGCTTGCTGCTGCAATAATAATAATGCCGAGAGCGAGCCTAGCGAGCTCTATTTGTCGAGCCCCGGCCGATTGTGTGAGCACCTCAATTTTGTAACAAATGTCGTTATTTAAAATTATTATGGGAAATAAAATAGAAGTTGCCCTCGCGTGAAGTAAGGAATGGTCGGTGTTGGCTGGGCTATACGTACGTGCGTGAAGACATACAGTCGTCTTGTAGGATGCGAGGGTTACAGTGAGGGGCCACTAGGCAGGGTCCTGCGCTGGCGCATTCTGAGTCAACTCAGAATCTCCGGGGGGATGTCTCGTAGGATGTCGCTCGTCGAGCTCTCTCGTCTTTGCTTGGCGGCACCGGCGGGCTCGCTCATCGGGGCTAGGCTCACGAGCTCATGCATATGCGCTCGAACAGCAACCCTCATAATAAGGCAACAGCGCACGGGAGGCTTCAACAGAAGCTACGCTAGCTAGAAACGAGTCAGCGATAAACGAAGGGCGGCGGTGAGGCCCGATGAGCCCAAGCAGGTGCCGCCACGCACAGTCCTCATACGAAACGCACCTACCTGTGTAGGCGACACGGCCTGCCATGCATCGTCAGGTTGTCACCGGGGACGGCCTTAGCTAGCTAGTTAGGTGGTTTTCATGAGAAATCATCGTTCGTTACACACAAAGGGTACCTGCAAGCAATGAAAGCCGTCCTTATTCGGTAGGTAGGCCGGGTGAGGGCCGGCTACCGCGAAAGCTATCGCTTAGGCCTTAATGCCCACAGCCTCGCAGCAACCACCCTATGTAGCTACAAACCCGAAAATCACTCCTCCACGCCTTCGCGGACACCTTAACTGGCACCATGTGCCGTACCAACGCCCTTATGAGGGCACAACTCCTCTGAGTTCACAGAAAACCTTGGTTTTCTAGCGTTGCACTCAGAAAACCTTCAGTTTTCATGAGAAATCATCGTTCGTTACACACAAAGGGTACCTGCAAGCAATGAAAGCCGTCCTTATTCGGTAGGTAGGCCGGGTGAGGGCCGGCTACCGCGAAACTTTAATAATCGAGGGAGGCGGGTAAAGCCAACCAACCCCCTGTCGCAGACAGGCCGACTTTCGTCAACTCAGAATCTCCGGGGGGATGTCTCGTAGGATGTCGCTCGTCGAGCTCTCTCGTCTTTGCTTGGCGGCACCGGCGGGCTCGCTCATCGGGGCTAGGCTCACGAGCTCATGCATATGCGCTCGAACAGCAACCCTCATAATAAGGCAACAGCGCACGGGAGGCTTCAACAGAAGCTACGCTAGCTAGAAACGAGTCAGCGATAAACGAAGGGCGGCGGTGAGGCCCGATGAGCCCAAGCAGGTGCCGCCACGCACAGTCCTCATACGAAACGCACCTACCTGTGTAGGCGACACGGCCTGCCATGCATCGTCAGGTTGTCACCGGGGACGGCCTTAGCTAGCTAGTTAGGTGGACATCGATACATAAGTCCATGCCCCGCCACGAACAGCAAACGGAACGCACCCGCCCCCCGCCGGCAAGCAAGCAAGCAGGCAACCTCAATGGGTGGCTGCTGTGTGAACACGAAAATAAACATCCCCATGCCATTCCATGCAACGAAGTAACTATGTACGTGCGTGCGTGGGTATGAAAGTCTGCGCATTGTTACAGCAACTAACAGCCCGCCCCGCTGCGAGGGAGGTTTGGGTCTTCGTTTTCGGGCGGCATGCACGCAGACAGCAGCTGCAGCACAGCACAGCACGCGCGTGGGTCGGACAGGAGGTAGGCGCGTCCGCACGCCCGCCTTGATTGCACACGGATGCGTTCTATCTCTTACTTTACGTATTACACGAATACACACTTGACGATGAAACAGCAGGCTACAAAGTGATTCTATAGGGGACGAAGCGGCAAGCCGCTCATCATCAACTAACCCGTTCCAGCAGTGCCCAATCGACCCTCACCAGGCAGGCTCGCGAGCCGGTCCCAAGCCGCCACCAGCCATTTACGGAAGCTAGCCTATTCCAACTAACCCTAATGCCAAAGGAAGGGGACACTCGAAGCTCGGCCGCCGTGCGTTCCACCAACCATTGTCGGCCAGGGCGCATACATACATGGCGCAACACTACCGACTACATATATATACGGTGCTCGGCGAATCAGTCCGCCCGACAGTGTCTAAATCGAAAGCCCCGCTGCAACTCAAATTGACGCGACTACTAACCACCATATCAGTGCAAACACGGCTCCATTCCGCGAGCAAGCAGCAGGCACCCTCACCGAACGGCCTCCGCGCTTTTCCGCCTCCCTCATATGCCGCCCTACACCTTCAACTCGCCGACTGCCACCCCAACATCCATGTTCGCGATCCTGTCTCGAGCGGCCCTGGCCGCCGCGATTAGCTGCCTGTGGCACCACGAGACCTCCACGTCGACGCCGCGCCACAGCAGCAGAAGCAGCGTCGCCTCCATCAGCACAGCGCACAAGGGCACCGGCTCCAAGTCCTCGCCCGCCGGCGGGGCAGCAGCGGCCGCAGCCGGCTCGATGCCCTGCTGCAGGACGGCCGCCAAGGCCTGCGACCTCTCCGCCTCATATGTCGCGGTGGCAGCGCGGCTGGCAGCCTCCACCACCGCCACCGCCGCCGCATCACCCGCACTGTACTCTGCCGCCGCACGCGCTGCCTCCGCCGCGGCTGCCACGGCCGCCGGATCACCCGCGCAGAGCACCGCCGCCTCCACGCGCGCCGCCTCCGCCTTCACCGCCGCCCGCTTCAGCTCCAGAACCTTGAGGCAGGGCGCCAGCAGCTGCGCCGCCTGCTGCGCGGACACCATGTGCACCGGTGGGGACGACGGCCCCTCGTAAACCGTATCGAGGGTCAGCCGCTGCAGGTTGCGCAGGCAGAGCAGCGCAGGGATCTCGCGCACCAACAAGGTCTGCGAGTTGTGCAGCTCCAGCTGCTGCAGCGTTCCGGCCAGGCCCCCAGCAGCCAGCGCCTCCACAGCCTCGCCACCAAGCACCATGCAGCGCAGGTCCAGGGCCTGCAGCTGCAGCGGCCCAAGCTCAGCGAGGCACAGGCGATGGTTCAGAGCGCGGCGCTCCAGGTTCGCCGCCTTGTCATCACCAGCCAGGGCCAGGGACGTCAGGCCGCGGCCAGCCAGCTGGCGCACCAAGGGCTTGACGAAGTAGCCCGGTTCGACCAGCAGGTTCGGAAGCACCACTGGCTTGCGACTGAAGCGGATGTCCTGCAGCGTCTCCGGCAGGCTCATGGCATACAGGTGCAGCAGACTGGGGGGGTAATCCAGTATTTCCAGCGACTGCAGCCGCGGCGGCAGGGCCCAGCTGCCCTTCCGGCTGCTCTTAATGGCCAGCTCGATGCAAGCGTCTGACAGCACTGCCCCCATGCTCAGGGTCAGTCTCGTCAGCGCCGTCATCCGCGAGAGGCACGACACGTCGTTGGTGTCAGCAGCCGGCGGCTCCATCTGATTCCGGCAGCGTATTTTTAGGCTCTCGATGTATGGCAGTAAGGACAGGCTCTGCAGCAGGTTGTTTGACATCCTCCACATGCACAGAGAAACATTCCGCAGGTCTCGCAGCGCGGGGCAGATCGTGGCAAGCGTGTATGTCATGCAGGGTGCCACCTCGCACTCCCTGTCATTGATGCTGAGACTGCGCAGCTGGGTGAGGGACGCCAAGCCACACGCGTAGTTCCTCACAGCCTCAGCGTCCCACGTGCCAGCCAACTCCAGGCGCAGGCTGGTCAGACCCTGGAGATCCCGCAGCGCCGACCAGGGCAGCAAGTCGCCTGATGAACTGGCTCCGTTGCCGCCGCCGCCGCTGCTGCTGCTGGCGCCGCTAGCGTTGTCGTTGCTGCTGCCGCTATCCTGGTCGACTGGGTCGTCATCGTCCCGCCAGCACCGACCCACTTGTAGCCTGCAAAGACGCAGTTCCTGAAGTCGTGGCGTGCCCCGCAGCAGAGGCTCCAGACCCGACTGCAGCGACTGGCGGCTGCTGGAGGCGCCGCTAAGAGTGAGGTGGGTCAGGCCGGGTGCTGCTGCGACGATGAGGGCAGCCACCTCCGGATCCAGGAGGAGGCCGTGCAGCCGCAGCTCCTTCACAGAAGGGGATGTGGACAGCGCATCGAGCATAACCATCCTGTGGGCGGGATTAGGTGGGGGCGGGAGAGGGCTCAGGGACATACACCAGCCAGCAGATTGGCATTTAACACGTGCGTGCAGCAGTCATACATCCGAGCCAAGACCGCCGGTGAGGTATGTAGATAGGTGAGGCAAGCCAACTGCAGTTGCTTGACGGAGAGCAACGGTGTTCTCGCCGGAATGGTGAATTGACAAGCAAAGAGACGCGTGCAGTGCAGTGCATGCGCAGAGGCGGCCGCGGGCCACACGCCTCCGCCCGCACACGGTGGCGAGCAGACTGATTCGTTCAAGCCCAAATCAAGCACCCTCGTTGCCCGCCGCCGTCTATCTTCCCGACCACCGCTGACAAGCGGCCGCCTCCTCATTCATCCCCCCGACTCACGTTTTGGCGCGCCAATCTGGATCTGCCTCGTTCACCTCAACGTCCAGGATGTTGGGCTGGCCTCCCCGCCCCACCATCCCCTTCACAGACCGCTCCAGCGTTGCGACATCAGACGGCGGGTATTGCGCTGGATTTGCAGGGTTGCACTTGTACTGGAGGCGCGAGTTCGTTGAATCGAAGACCTTCCGGAACTCCTTGCAAGTCGATCGGAGAGCTTTCTGGCTGTCGGTGTCCAGTTGCTGCAACAGGGTTGACATCAGCTCCCAGCTCATCAGCTGTTGTGCTGCTGGGCCATCCCGCCGCTGCTTCTGCTGGCAACAAAAAAACACATCGTTTCCGAAAGACATACGTAGGCAGCAGGGGACGCGCACAAGCACGGAATAGTTGAAGCGGGTTCGTTGAAGCAATGAATACTACTGCTGGGTGGCTTTATATATTATTATTATTATTATGGTTGGAGACTGCTGGAAGCGAGCAAGCAAGGACGGGCAAAGCTGCATATATACCGTAGTGCCTAATATAATCGGAAGCAAGCGCGCGTGTTTATTTCCGCACCTTGGTGCTCTTGGTGCTCCGTTGCTCCATTATATATGTATTCCGCCTTGACGAATTATGAGGAAACGATATAGATTTCCCACGGAGAGCAGTTGTAGGACAGCAGGCTGTATAAATGTGTGTGTATGTGTATATCGGTATATCGGTGTGTGTATATCGGTATATGTTTGTGTAATTGGCTGGGTATGTAAGGAATAAAGTTTTTGGCATATATATCCGCCGGCACGGAGCTCCTTATTATTTGTACGCACCGAGCTACGTATGTCGGTACGGCGGCCACGCAAGTCACACCATACATGTCGTACTCGAGCACGCATTACTCATCTGAGAAGATGGCAGTCGTACGTCAGGTTAGTAATAAGACCGACGTGGATGGACATACAGCCGGCCGCCGTGCGTGGCTCTGTTTCCAAAAGGCTAGATAGGTGCTCCATCCGCAGCAATGGCGGGATCGGTTTGGGACGGAGCGCCTGCTGGAACTCATAATGACATACAGGATTCTCGTCGTTTTTTTGGTAAAAAAATATAAACATGAAGCCTTAACTTGGGTTTCGAGCGGCATTCCCTGTTTCATCATCCAGCGGATGTGCAGAATCGCGGGTGGCCCTGCCTGCTGGGTGGCCGCTGGTGCGGGGCGCATCAAGCTCTGTATTTATTTGGAGCTCTGAATAAATGAATGGACGGAAAGTCATCTCAAACGGCGTATGGTATGAAATCACAGTATGTAGTAAAGGAAACCACGAGTGTCGTTTGCGTGTGGGTGGCTCTTCGTCCAGGTTCGTTCCTACCATACGTACTAGTTTAGGTTCATCCCCACATCCAGCTCCGCTGTAATTATTTTATCCCCACATATATACAGTCTCTCTCGCTGTCGTGACTCCTGGATATTGAAATATTCGTCCCACACCAGGGCCCCCATCGGTCACCCAACCCTGCCTCTGCGAAAGTTGGGTACAAACCTGCGACCGTCCGGTCACAACAAAATTCAGTGCCCTAACCCTTAGGCAATCCTAGCTAAGGGATTCGCAGCCTAGCCTATCTTAAGTATGGTATTGCACTACTAGCAAGGCGTGAATGACGTTGAACTAACTGCATGTAGGTCTCCCACGCACTTTTGTAAATGCAGTTCGTTACAATATTCTTACCAAAATGTAGATGCCCACGCGCAATTGGGCGGCTGTGTATGCATGCACATGGCATGGCATGCATGTACATGCATACCGGTACGGTATGTACAGTCAACGAACATAGGACAACACAAAACAACAATGGACGTTGTGTATATAACCTCATATACGATTGGAAGCAAGGCGAATATTTCATTGATTTCCAGGCAGGAGTGACGAGAGAGAGACCTGGACGAAGAGCCACACCCAAACGACACACATGCATGGTTTCCCTTGTTGCAATTATTTGATGCAAAAACTAGCTAATAATTTGCCTTTTGAGATGACTTTACGTCCATCTATTTGTTCAGAGCTCCGCATACAGAGCTCGACAAACGTCGACACCCCGCCGCCCCGCACCAGCGGCCACCCGCCATTCTGCACATCCGCTGCGTGGATGAAGCAGCAGGGAATGCCACTCGCAACCTAAGTTAAGGCTTCATATTTATATGAAGCCTTAAGAGACGAGAATCCTGTCATGTTGAGTTCCAGGCGCTCCCAGACTGATCCATTGCTGATGAACCACCCGTGGAACGAAGGGACAAAAATGCCGGAGCGGTGCGTGTAACACAACCCATACGTACGTAAGCTAGCGTACCCAGCAGTGAATATAAAAAATGTTAAAAAATAAAAAATGTAATAAATAATAATAGTAATTAATAAGAATTTAATATGTTAAGATGTATGTTAAAACCCTAATGTTAATACCCGGCGGTATTAAAAATGTTAGCTAAAATAATAAACTGTGTGGCGGCAGAGCACCAATAAGCAAAGAATGGGATTGCTTTGTATGTAGATAGTTGCTTGATTGTTTGTCAGTGCTACAAGCAGCACGTACGCAGGTAGTACTTGATTGATTGGGCGAGCTCCCTGGCGTCTGCGTAGCACGGAGCACCTAGCCTTTTGGAAACAGAGCCACGCACGGCCGGCTGTATGTTCAGTCGGTCTTACTAACCTGACGTACGACTGCCATCTTCTCAGATGAGTAATGCGTGCCCGAGTACGACATGTATGGTGTGACTTGGCCGCCGTACCGACATACGTAGCTCGGTGCGTACAAATAAGGAGCTCCGTGCCGGCGGATATATATGCCATAAAACTTTATTCCTTACATATCCAGCCAATTACGTACACACATAACGATATACATACATATATACACACATACACACATATATACAGCCTGCTGTCCTACAACTGCTCTCCGTGGGCAATCTATCTCGTTTCCTCATAATTTGTCAAGGCGGAATATATAATGGAGCAACGGAGCACCAAGAGCACCAAGGTGCGGAAATAAACACGCGCGCTTGCTTCCGATTATATTAGGCACTTTGGTATGCATGCAGCTTTGCCCGTCCTTGCTTGCTCGCTTCCAGCAGTCCCCAACCATAATAATAATATATAAAGCCACCCAGCAGTAGTATTCATTGCTTTAACGAACCCGCTTCAACTACTCCGTGCTTGTGCGCGTCCCCTGCTGCCTACGTACGTCTTTCGGAAACGATGTGTTTTTTTGTTGCCAGCAGAAGCAGCGGCGGGATGGCCCAGCAGCACAACAGCTGATGAGCTGGGAGCTGATGTCAACCCTGTTGCAGCAACTGGACACCGACAGCCAGAAAGCTCTCCGATCGACTTGCAAGGAGTTCCGGAAGGTCTTCGATTCAACGAACTCGCGCCTCCAGTACAAGTGCAACCCTGAAAATCCAGCGCAATACCCGCCGTCTGATGTCGCAACGCTGGAGCGGTCTGTGAAGGGGATGGTGGGGCGGGGAGGCCAGCCCAACATCCTGGACGTTGAGGTGAACGAGGCAGATCCGGATTGGCGCGCCAAAGCGTTAGTCGGGGGGATGAATGAGGATGCCGCTCGCTTGTCAGCGGTGGTCGGGAAGATAGACGGCGGCCAGCAACGAGGGTGCTTGATTTGGGCTTGAACGAATCAGTCTGCTCGCCACCGTGTGCGGACGGAGGCGTGTGGCCCGCGGCCGCCTCTGCGCATGCACTGCACTGCACGCGTCTCTCTGCTTGTCAATTCACCATTCCGGCGAGAACACCGTTGCTCTCCGTCAAGCAACTGCAGTTGGCTTGCCTCACCTATCTACATACCTCACCGGCGGTCTTGGCTCGGATGTATGACTGCTGCACGCACGTGTTAAATGCCAATCTGCTGGCTGGTGTATGTCCCTGAGCCCTCTCCCGCCCCCACCTAATCCCGCCCACAGGATGGTTCTGCTCGATGCGCTGTCCACATCCCCTTCTGTGAAGGAGCTGCGGCTGCACGGCCTCCTCCTGGATCCGGAGGTGGCTGCCCTCATCGTCGCAGCAGCACCCGGCCTGACCCACCTCACTCTCAGCGGCGCCTCCAGCAGCCGCCAGTCGCTGCAGTCGGGTCTGGAGCCCCTGCTGCGGGGCACGCCACGACTTCAGGAACTGCGTCTTTGCAGGCTACAAGTGGGTCGGTGCTGGCGGGACGATGACGACCCAGTCGACCAGGATAGCGGCAGCAGCAACGACAACGCTAGCGGCGCCAGCAGCAGCAGCGGCGGCGGCGGCAACGGAGCCAATTCATCAGGCGACTTGCTGCCCTGGTCGGCGCTGCGGGATCTCCAGGGTCTGACCAGCCTGCGCCTGGAGTTGGCTGGCACGTGGGACGCTGAGGCTGTGAGGAACTACGCGTGTGGCTTGGCGTCCCTCACCCAGCTGCGCAGTCTCAGCATCAATGACAGGGAGTGCGAGGTGGCACCCTGCATGACATACACGCTTGCCACGATCTGCCCCGCGCTGCGAGACCTGCGGAATGTTTCTCTGTGCATGTGGAGGATGTCAAACAACCTGCTGCAGAGCCTGTCCTTACTGCCATACATCGAGAGCCTGAAATTACGCTGCCGGAATCAGATGGAGCCGCCGGCTGCTGACACCAACGACGTGTCGTGCCTCTCGCGGATGACGACGCTGACGAGACTGACCCTGAGCATGGGGGCAGTGCTGTCAGACGCTTGCATCGAGCTGGCCATTAAGAGCAGCCGGAAGGGCAGCTGGGCCCTGCCGCCGCGGCTGCAGTCGCTGGAAATACTGGATTACCCCCCCAGTCTGCTGCACCTGTATGCCATGAGCCTGCCGGAGACGCTGCAGGACATCCGCTTCAGTCGCAAGCCAGTGGTGCTTCCGAACCTGCTGGTCGAACCGGGCTACTTCGTCAAGCCCTTGGTGCGCCAGCTGGCTGGCCGCGGCCTGACGTCCCTGGCCCTGGCCGGTGATGACAAGGCGGCGAACCTGGAGCGCCGCGCTCTGAACCATCGCCTGTGCCTCGCTGAGCTTGGGCCGCTGCAGCTGCAGGCCCTGGACCTGCGCTGCATGGTGCTTGGTGGCGAGGCTGTGGAGGCGCTGGCTGCTGGGGGCCTGGCCGGAACGCTGCAGCAGCTGGAGCTGCACAACTCGCAGACCTTGTTGGTGCGCGAGATCCCTGCGCTGCTCCGCCTGCGCAACCTGCAGCGGCTGACCCTCGATACGGTTTACGAGGGGTCGTCGTCCCCACCGGTGCACATGGTGTCCGCGCAGCAGGCGGCGCAGCTGCTGGCGCCCTGCCTCAAGGTTCTGGAGCTGAAGCGGGCGGCGGTGAAGGCGGAGGCGGCGCGCGTGGAGGCGGCGGTGCTCTGCGCGGGTGATCCGGCGGCCGTGGCAGCCGCGGCGGAGGCAGCGCGTGCGGCGGCAGAGTACAGTGCGGTTGATGCGGCGGCGGTGGCGGTGGTGGAGGCTGCCAGCCGCGCTGCCACCGCGACATCTGAGGCGGAGAGGTCGCAGGCCTTGGCGGCCGTCCTGCAGCAGGGCATCGAGCCGGCTGCGGCCGCTGCTGCCCCGCCGGCGGGCGAGGACTTGGAGCCGGTGCCGTTGTGCGCTGTGCTGATGGAGGCGACGCTGCTTCTGCTGCTGTGGCGCGGCGTCGACGTGGAGGTCTCGTGGTGCCACAGGCAGCTAATCGCGGCGGCCAGGGCCGCTCGAGACAGGATCGCGAACATGGATGTTGGGGTGGCAGTCGGCGAGTTGAAGGTGTAGGGCGGCATATGAGGGAGGCGGAAAAGCGCGGAGGCCGTTCGGTGAGGGTGCCTGCTGCTTGCTCGCGGAATGGAGCCGTGTTTGCACTGATATGGTGGTTAGTAGTCGCGTCAATTTGATTTGCAGCGGGGCTTTCGATTTAGACACTGTCGGGCGGACTGATTCGCCGAGCACCGTATATATATGTAGTCGGTAGTGTTGCGCCATGTATGTATGCGCCCTGGCCGACAATGGTTGGTGGAACGCACGGCGGCCGAGCTTCGAGTGTCCCCTTCCTTTGGCATTAGGGTTAGTTGGAATAGGCTAGCTTCCGTAAATGGCTGGTGGCGGCTTGGGACCGGCTCGCGAGCCTGCCTGGTGAGGGTCGATTGGGCACTGCTGGAACGGGTTAGTTGATGATGAGCGGCTTGCCGCTTCGTCCCCTATAGAATCACTTTGTAGCCTGCTGTTTCATCGTAAAGTGTGTATTCGTGTAATACGTAAAGTAAGAGATAGAACGCATCCGTGTGCAATCAAGGCGGGCGTGCGGACGCGCCTACCTCCTGTCCGACCCACGCGCGTGCTGTGCTGTGCTGCAGCTGCTGTCTGCGTGCATGCCGCCCGAAAACGAAGACCCAAACCTCCCTCGCAGCGGGGCGGGCTGTTAGTTGCTGTAACAATGCGCAGACTTGCATACCCACGCACGCACGTACATAGTTACTTCTTTGCATGGAATGGCATGGGGATGCATGGCGGGGGGCGGGTGCGTTCCGTTTGCTGTTCGTGGCGGGGCATGGACTTATGTATCGATGTCCACCTAACTAGCTAGCTAAGGCCGTCCCCGGTGGCAAGCTGACGATGCATGGCAGGCCGTGCCGCCTACACAGGTAGGTGCGTTTCGTGTGAGGACTGTGCGTGGCGGCACCGGCGGGCTCATCGCCGTCATCGGGGCTCACCGCCGCCCTAGCCTTCGTTTATCGCTGACTCGTTTCTAGCTAGCACAGCTTTTGCTGAAACCTCCCGTGCGCTACCTTATTATGAGGGTTGCTGTGCGAGCGCATATGCACGAGCTCGTGAGCCCCGATGAGCGAGCCCGGTGCCGCCAAGCAAAGGCGAGGGAGCTCGACGAGCGACATCCTACGAGACATCCCCCAGCTGCATGCAGGCATGCATGCATGCCGGTATGCAAGGAAGCGCGTGGTTTGGGCGGCAAGATATAGAATGGGGAAGGTAGGGAGGGGCGGGGCAACAGGCGGGTAAATAGCTAGGGGGCATAGCTTCGTTGGGGTGGGGTGGGAGAGAGCGAGGGGTGCGTGCAGGCCGGAGCAGCAGGTCCTATCAATCTGTCTTCGGAGGACGTGCGCGCGTGTGCGCGGTTGTATACACGTGTATGTTCTTGTAGTGCTGTACATTTTTGGTACATACAGACCTGGTAGGTCGTATGTCCACGCACCCGGACAAGTCGCCGTCCATTCGTGAGATTCTGGGTTGACTCAGAATGCGCCAGCGCAGGACCCTGCCTAGTGGCCCCTCACTGTAACTATCGCATCCTACGAGACGACTGTCTTGACGTACGTATAGCCCAGCCAACACCGACCATTCCTTCACGCGAGGGCAACTTCTATTTTATTTCACACGGTTAAACGGTACTAATCAAAGACATTTGTTACAAAATTGAGGTTGCTTGCTTGCGTGCCGAGGGGCGGGGACGTGCCGTTCGCTGTGGGCGGCTGGGCGTAGATAGACTTCTGTCCGCCTAACAAGCTGATAAGGCCGTCCCCTGCCTGTGACAGACTGCCAATGCATGGCTGGCCTTCGTGCGAGGACGGTGGCGGCACCGGTTTTCCACCCGCCAACTCGCAGATATTTTTAAGACTCCTTTGTCCGCGTTTCAAGACGGATCATTGTCGCATTCCTGCCTGCCAGGGTTTTTAGATTGCAAAACTGCATATTCCGGAGGAGGGCGACAGGTAGAGCAACCTTGACGCCTTGGTCGTTCGTCTGAGGGTTTTAGGGTTTTACTTGCCGGCATCGGCCGCGTTACCTGCTGCTGGGCGGGCCCGACCTTTACCCCGCCAAAACAACTAAATAACCTCTACTACTCTGACCAGCATCCAGCACAATAAATGGACCGTTAGAATCATCTAAGCAAGCCTGGGCGCACCCACAAGTGCTAATAATCGCTTCCCTCTCAACAACTTCATAACCACATTATTTAAACTCTCTTTAACAAAGTTCTTCCCAACTTTCCCTGACGGTACTTCGTTGTTTGCTATCGGTCTCCCAGCAGCAGTATTAAGCCTTTAAAGGGATTATTTGCCTCGGCACTCATATTAGCCCGCCCACTGCGCCCGTTGCTTGGGGATGCATATAACGGTGGTACGGTCGATACAATCGATGGATAGAGCACAGAGGGAGCGAGGGCGGCGGGAGGTAGGGGCGCCATGTCATTCCCGCGGCAGAGGTCAGCAGATGTAGATAGGTAGGTCGGCCGGAACCTGCCGGAACAGGCAGTTAATTAATTACAAAGGAGCTGGATGACAGCTACATAGTGCGATCGCATGACTCTGTGGGTCTGATGTTCAATATATAGAACATCTACGACCAGGCCACCAACCAAATCACCGGCGAAATCGCCTCATTGGAAAGGGATCCCACGCTGGGAACAGGCCGGAATTTTTTTTGACGAACTTGACGGTCGCGGCGTCGTCATGACGGATGCGGCCACCAACGTCGTTGGGCGGGAGCCGCCTCGCTGCGACGACACGAGCATGACACCCGAGCCACGCAGCATCCGCCGAGCGAGGGCATGTCTATCTCGGCGTTCGTGACTGCGATTATTTCCCGGTAGACAAGTTGGTTTGCTGGTGCTCGTGAGCTGGTCGATTACCTCGCCTCGCGCTCTCGCGTGGCTGCACACTAAGAACAAGCAAGCCGCTCAAGCTGGACTGGCGGGGCTGGCGGACCCTGGCAGGCCCTGGCGGACCGGCTCCGGACCGCGCGACGTCGCCGCCAAGTAAGTTGACGCCGTCAGCAGGTTTAGGAGGAACCACTCGGCCAACCATGCCCAAGGTGGACTAACCGCCGGCGCCAACTTGATTGGCGACGTCGGTCCGGAGCCGGTCCGCCAACTCGAGCTCCGCCAACTCGAGCTCCGCCAGCATTATTATTAGTAATGCACCGGGGCACCCAGATCCACTCTGATAAATCACAATGATTCATTGAGTGAGTACTAATCCGACGCTGAGGCAGACATACATGCTCTCGAGTCAAATTGAGTCTAAGCCTCGAGCGACCGCAAATTGCGTTCAAAGGTCCGATGATGCACGCACGTAGTTCTGCAATCCACACTCCGTATCGCATTTCGTTGCGTTCTTCGTCGTTTTGAGAGCCAAGGTATGTGGTGAGAGTCATACAGCTCTGAACTGAGGACACGATTACAATTTGGGCAGAAGTTTTTGTTACAGTGGGCTCCAGGCCGTCCCCGGAGAGGTAGACAGAGCCGGCGGGCCATCCGGCCTAGCACTGCCGAAAGACTCTTTGCTTGGGCAGGGGGGCCTCCACCCGGACCAGAAGACACGACCTACCCTGAGCTACCCGGTACCCGCCCAGGAACGCGCGAGCCTCACGGGGACAGACAGGGACAGGCATTCGGCAGATGTTCCTTTTAATGGCCCGGCAAGCACGTTATGTGTTTTTGGCATCCGGCAGGGTATATATGGTCGCAAGGCTGCTGAAGCTGAAGGGAATTGACGGAAGAGCATCACCTGGCATCACGAGGCGTGGAACCTGCCCTAGCCTGCGGCGGCAATATACAAAGTAGCTTAGACTACTCTCCTTACACGCTTAATATGCTGTAAGCGAAGACACAAGGCCACACCGGACGACCCGGCAAAGTGTGCCTAGGCCGTATGGAAATCAGCAGCTTTTGCTGCTTTGTTCTCCTACTGTTAACGCACACAAGGGCGCATGCCAATGTCCTGACGATCTGGACCTCGTTGACGGATTGCCCCCTCATACCTGACCTGGCACGCTCCTCGCGCTCAGCCCGAGGATGCGGGGCTTGCGAAGTACACCAGGTCCCTGAGGGAATAAGGCCGAGGAACCAATTCCAGATTTCGGACGCGCATTGCAACTGCCCGCCGCAAAATTTTGAAATCAGATCGTCCAAACCCCAAACGACGTTATACAACGTCACAGCTTTGTTTTCGCACTTCAACGGATCAGCGCGTGCTGGAGATTGGCAACTTTGTCAGCCATCGGACAACACAGAAATGTCGCGCCAACGCCACAAGAAGCCACCGGACCTCATGAGCTTGGTCACCTACTCCTGCTGGAATAACAGGCCACCTGACACACAACCCGGGCCCCTGTGCGGAATGCTCAACCATCCAAACTTCTGCCCTCTTCTGCTGGATGGCGACCCTTCGCCTTCCGGCAACAATGGTAATACGTCGCAAATTCCTCTTACAGAATCCTTCTTCAAAATAATACCCTGCTTCAAAACCTACGAGCTCGCAGATAACTTTCTGGACGTATGTACCTTACGTTTGGAACGTGGCGACCAACGCCATGAACGCACCCAAATCAGCAAAACGACCATATGCAATCTTACCTTCAGTCTCTACCAAATATTCTCAAGCAGAAGGCAAAGTGCCCACCTCCCCTATAGCAGTCAAAATGCCCTTAAGGTCACTAAGGGCTTCACATATGTACCATACGTCCAGGAGGCCTTAGCCCTTAAGGCCCGGTTCACTTAAGGTCCCCCTTAGGGCCCATACAGCTCACATACGGACTATACAGCCCGTAGGGGCGCCCTTAGGGCCCATACAGCCCCCATACGGACGATACTACGCACAGAACCCTGTCCAGAGTTATATGGCGGTAAAAACCACCGTATGCGACGAGTACCCTTAGAGGCTGCTGGGATGTTAAGGCTTGCGAACGCGAAGTTTTCTCGTCCCGAGAAGCGAAGCCCGTACGCACTTGAAAGAAATTTTTCAGCGAGCCGCTGACAGCCAAGTCCGCTCCCGGCCGCTAGCGCCACGACGCGCCATGTCCAGGGAGTCCACGCCAGGCCGCTAGCTCCGAGCTGCTCGCCACCCAGGCCGCCTGAGCATGTGTCCAAGCCTACACGTGCAGCCTGCGAGTTGCGATTAACAACAGGATAAGATTTAGCGATTCGCCATGCCGCTACCCCCGATGCCCTCCCTGCGGGCGGCCTTGAACTCCTCCTGCAACACCGTGTTCCGGATGGCCTCCGCCATGAGCGGCACATGGGTGGGCCCATCGTGCTTGGGCTGGGCGCGCAGCAGCGCCCCCAAATGCTTCCGGACCTGCAGTTTTACTGCCTGGGCCGCCAGCTGGGCGGCGTTGCCCCTTATCCCCCCCGGCGGCGCTCGAAAGTCGCGCAGGGCGGGGAGGCTCTCCAGGTCGCGAGCCGGCAGCCCCTGGCGCCCTGGGCATCGACGTACTGGACCCCGAACATCACGTTGCCCCTCCGCAGCCGGCCGTCCGGGTAGCAATGCCCGGCCAGCCCGCGGTCCCAGGCCGCGGACGCGCCAAACGTCCAAGGGTTGCCGCCCAGCGGGGGCGTCCAGCCCGTCGGTCCTGTGCTGCGCCCCACGGCGGCCGTTGCCGCGGCGTGCAGGGCCTCCAGCGTCGGGCCGCCGCTCGGCCATACGCCCGCTGTCCCTGTGAATGCCGGTGCCGCTGGGGTCCCCCGGCCGCCGCCATCCCGGCACGCTCGAGGTCACGGCCGCTCTCGGGCAGGTTTCCGGAGGGGTTGCCTGACCAGTCCGCCCCGGTGGCGTACACCGAGGGAGCGTCTACCCGACCTGCCGCCGGGGCCGGGGCCCCACCTAGCATGGCCGCCAGCGCTGCTGCTGCCGCGGGGACGGCCCCAATCCACCCCGCGGCCGTGCCAGCCCCCGGCGCGCCTGGTCCCAGCTGCGCCGCGGGCAGCGGCGGTGGGGGAACCGGGACCGGCCACGGGGCGTTCGACCCGCACTGGGCAATGAGCTGTGCGAGCGGCCCCATGAGGGCCAACGGCCCTTCTTTGCGGCATACGGCTCGGTGCGGCGGCCTGCATCTGTAGCCGGAACCGCTCATTCGAGTGGCTATGCAGACGGGGACAAGCAGCCCTACCGCGGCATACAGCAAGACGCTCCACCCGACCCAACCCAAACCCCCGTCCAGCCTTATGTGCGACAATGAAGCCCCGCCGTCAGCGGTCGGAAGCTTGAAATCCTGGACATGGAGATCCTTGTTGACAAACACCGGACAGGCTGCTGAAGCTCAACCCACCTAGCCCTGCCCGGCTACGGGCAATGGCGATGAGAGTAAGCCAGAGACGCTGTTACGGTACTGTTACCTTACCGAGGAGGTTGACGGTGCACGGCCGTGCAGCCGCCGGACCAACCCAAACCAACAAGTTCACGAGACAGCACTGCAACGGACTGCACACCCGCCCGAGGAAGGGAAAGGGGGTGCTGTTGGACGCTTCGGGCGCGACAGCGCTGCACAACTAACCCGCACACCTGGGGCATTGGGCCGCCGCTATCCGGCTTGCGATGCGCCAGGTTGGGGGCCAGGGGGTTATGCCAGCAGCGGTCGGCACGCGCGGTCGGACACCGGCACGCGCGGTCGGACTCAATTGCAGTGGCCCCCTCTCAGCTGTGAGATATGTGTAAACTCCAGCTTATACATGATGGAGGGCGAGGCGTCCGCAGGGGCGTTTGCGAACCCGTCGCGCCTTTGCAGCACAGTGCCCGGCCTGCTCCTTGCAATAGCCCGTGCAAGCAGATAGAAGAGGACGTTTACCCTGCATGCGTCCTTCTACATTTGCGCTATTCCCGCGGCAAGCTGCACAACCATTTCCGCGAAGTCGCTTCCGCAGCTGCTGCAGTACTCGCCAATACAGTTAATACTGTTCATATTGATAACCTAGACATCGTCCTTCAAAACTCGTGACCTTCACTATGAACGCTGGAGGAGGGCAACCATGGTTGCCCTTCAGACCGACTAAGGTTAGGACACTTTCAATCAGCCAAGCTGGAGTATTTATATGCAATACTTAGTATAAGTACAAAATGCAACAAGACAACACCAAAAATACTGTGACCGGACGGGTGACCAAGGCATGTGAACGGATTTGACTTGGGAGGTCTGCTTTTCTGCGGCTATTGATTTTATACTGCTTAATAAGCATAAATAATTATTTCCAAACACGTTTTGGCGTTGAACATGCTAGGGCGGTTGGACCTTAAGGGCACACCGTAAGGCCATATTTTGCCCTTAAGGGCGGTTTGACTGCTATAGGGCTCCCAAGGTCAATACGAGAAAACGGGACGTGTACGGGACGGTACAGGAAGCAAACGACAGAAACACATTTGCATACCAACAGGCATACCAACAAGCACAGCTTAAAAAACGAATACTGCTTATTAATGAAGAACCCGTCACCACAACCGGACACAACGTCACTCGCCAACCCCCACAAACTCTATTGTCCGTCGGACGCACGAGTTTCCTGCCTCATCACACTACACACACATCTAACAAATATAACACCTACTTCAGTGAAGCAGTTGGACATCTCGACAACAAAAATGACCACTGGATACAGCGGCTATCGTACCGTACCAGAGTGGATGAGAAGCTGGGTAATACCGAGCTCCTTGACGCAAAACACCGCTCAAACCATACCACAATAAACATAAACATACCCTTCTCGCAAAGCTACTGTCACAACCCTGTGCAGACGCACCAACGCTCAACACCAAAAATGGCGGGTAACCAGGCGTCTCGGGTGAAAGCATGCTGGACGCGATGTGAGATTCCCATGCAGCTGCCTGGCATTCAGAATGGCTCCGTGGCCTCCTTGAACCCGATCCCAGAGAAGCTCCGCGCCTCGGCGGCGGCCAGTCTCTTCGACCGCAAGCCGAACCAGATCAGCCAGCCCAATCTCGATTTCATTTATAACAAAAGGGAAATGGCTGGCACGAAGCCACCCCTCCAGCAGGCACATGCCAGCGGCGCTACTGTCGGCATGAATGCGACCAACCAGGACAGCCCCTATGCCGCTGGCCCCTGGCGTGGCGAAGACAGTGCTGAATCCCCCATGGTCTTGGGCGGACTGGCCCCTCTCAACACCGCGACGATTGACCAGCTGGCAATGATGATGGGTAAGACTGGAAATAGCAACCCTGCTGCTTGGCCGCCAACTGAATATCATAGCTATGCGCAGCGGGTGTCACAACCTAGTTCTAGATGGAAACTACCCAGCAGCACACACCTGACATGTGCAATACAGCAAGCCACTGATGAATACATCAATCACACAAAATGGTCCAGCCCCACTGCCCAACAGACTACAATCATACCCCAAACACCCTCCCATGATAAACCCCCCACAGGGTGGACAGCTAACTGGAAGCTGGAGGACCCTAGCGGCCAGGACGAAAGGATGTGGACCTGCCTGTGGACCGGCAATACTGGAGAGGACTCACAGCTAGCGGCATGTCGGAAAGCCGGATGGAGAGAGCAAAGCTGGTGCGTTGATGGTGCTTACCCCAATTGCACGAGGAACAGACAAGGAGAAGCCCCTGCTAAGGATCTGCATCCCAAAACTAGTTATCCTGACTGGGCCGATCCTAGAAAGATAGCATCCCAGGCGATATGTGCAGCCGCTGACCCGATGAAGGCGGTAATTACCTACCTGACCCAACTAGCTAGAATTGTTTGCCAATGCCTAATACTCTATGCCCGTCTGGTACCATGGGTTCTGGCGTCCCTGCCCGTGATGGGGACAGCTTGCCATCTCATCAACACAATGCTGTCCGAAACGTTGCTACCACCCAAAAAGGCAATACCCAGATACACCCTGTACGTACTAAGTCTTGGGTCAGCTATTTACCCAATACCAATGCTTGCATGCATTACCCCATTAGCTACACTTAGTGCAGCCCTCTGCGCAGCATCGATCATCCTAACCGCCGGGATGATGTGGGCAATTCTGACTGCTACTAATCTCCTCATACCAATCATCAGCCAGCTGAAAACAATAAAGCAGATAACCACACACCCATGCCCTGAACTTGTGCTACTATGCCACCTCATCAACGGCATCCGCTACATAGCTATACTGGCATGCCTAACAGATCCCTTGCACTTCCTATTGCATAGACTGCAAGCATTCGAAATTAAAATCCTCATCATTACTGCCCTCTCCATCAAGTTCCGCACACAAAAGCACACAGCGTGTCTAACTGCTGCAATCACCATGCTCTCAGTGATGGGCCAAATCAGACAGAACGAAGAGCCGGTCGCGCTCCTTGCCATCGCCTTGAAGTAAGGCTGGCCTCCCAACCCTCCTGAAATTCGCAACTACAGACAAAATTAGGGCAAACCCTGAGACTGCCAAACGGGCAGCACCGGCGAAAAACAAAGGACACCAGTGCAGGACAGGCAACAATACACGTCGACTGAAAAAACGGCATCCCCATAATTCGCACAGACCTACACGCGCACACCCACCACATGGATACTGGGACAGAAGGAAAATAGGGGGAGACACACCTGTCGAACAAGAACATCAGGATCCCATGGAACATGAGCAATGGGCCCCTAATCCGATACCATGGCCACTGCCTCGCCCATGTATCAATGGAAGCGGACCAACCCACCACGAGCAACAACGAAGGCAATTCTGCCAAGTGCACGCCCTCAACAATCTCATTGGGGGACATTACCTCAACCCGGAGCACGTGCTGGAATACTGCATACGCTTAGATGACCACCTACAAGCCACTAATCACCATAGCCGCGCCCTATGGCGCGAAACATTCAACAGACACAGGCGCCTTCACGACGCTAGCAATAAACCACTACCTACGCTACAATGTCTACCTCACCTCACAAGACCCGACAAAGCAGTTTCTTGCCCTTATAAGTGCACCACGCGCACTGTCCTCGGGCAATGCTGTGAGGAGACGTGCCCTCCCCGCACTGCCACCTTTGGCAGCCCAATACGGATTCGTACTGCAGATGTCCGGACGCCCTCACGCTGTATGCGTGAAACGAATCGGGGATACCTGGCATCTTATCGACTCGGAACACGTGCAATCAAAAATACTAAAGACACAAGTGGACTGGCAAGAGTTACAGGGCGGCGTTCAGTACCTCGATAGCGTCGACATTCTAACCACCACCAACATGGCAAACGAGCTTAAGGAGGTTTTACCACCACCAGGATGGCCAGCAGCCCGACACCCAGCGGTCAGGATCGAGGAACCACTGGGAGACACCCCAGAAGCTACCACCCCCAGCGACCTGCAACAAAATGCACCTCCCGAAAATTTGGAAGCGGGAGCTCACACAGCACAAATCAGAGATGCAGCCGTCAACCCACAATTTCACCCAATCGAGGAACCAGCGGTTCTCCGAACATACGCCATGGCCGTCCAGAGGGGTCTTCCCGCCCATGCCACAACAACTGTCCCACGGCAAGATACCCGGCCCCAAACCCTACAGGCTAACGCGAACCGACCGGCGGCGGCCCTTGTGCAACCGCTGCCTGCTGACAATGAGATGCCGCTAGCGCAACCACATGACCCCACGGCCCCTAACAACGCAAACATAGCAGCACCACGGCGCACCACTGAAAGACGCAACCCTGCGGCAATGCAAACCATACAAGAGCGCGCAGGCGACAAAATCAAGATGGGACGGAAAAGACGCCACAAAATAGACGATACCCAAACCACCATTCTGGAAGCCTTACAACGACAGAAACATAGAAGACCAGGGACCCCCCTTGAGCCTAACTACAATGCTGAGGCCGGACAAGCTGGCACCTCCCCGCAACCCGAGCAAAGTCCGCTGCAAACGACAGGCACCACGTCACATCGTTACTTACACGTTGTCACACACAACGTGAGAGGCTTACAAGGACACCTATACGATGTTCTCTGCAATACACTTGACTGGAGGGCGGATATCCTTGTACTTACCGAAACAAAGCTCGGCAAATGCGTGCGGCCTAAACGGCCGGATGAAGATGCATTTCCCCGGCTACCATGCTTGGGGCAGCACATTCCCCAACAAAAAGAACAAGTTGGGACAACCAGCTCCCGTAAGGCAAGCGGGAGTCGTGATTGCTATCACGGATAGGTTTGCATCGGCCGGAAGCGCTACATGTGAGCAGCATCCACGTAACCTGCAAGGATACGTATGCCACTGCACCGTACGCACTCCGCATAGCACAACCCTACACATCATAGGCGTTTACACGCCAGAACTGACATCTACACGCAAGTCCATATACAAATATTGTGCGGACGTACTCACGCATGCAGACAACCATAAGGAGCATGTGATTATAGCTGGAGATTTTAATGCTGCCCTGCAAGCTGCTGACAGATCCACTGCCACCCTCGACGCGGATGACGTCTGCCACCGCACCTTTGTGTCCGAAAACAACCTGAAACCCCTAACCCCGCTCATAGCTGCGGAAGGACGGCAAGACACCTATCGCCAGTTCAAAAACGGCTCCATCGCGCATGAAAGCCGAATCGATGACATCCTATGCAATAAGATCCTCACAACAAGATTAGACCTCTACAAGATAACGTCCGGAGTCTCAGCATATGAGACAGTTACCGTGCCCGGAGGCCACTTCGACCACAAACCTCTTCACGGAAGAATGCCCATAGAAGCCGTCCGACTATTTGACTGCCCCACCTCAGCAGCGCATAACCCAAATACCGCCGACACCACACCTACCTCAACAAAATGGCAAACCGTCAAACTACCAATCACAAAATCCACATTGGATACAGTGAGGGAGATGCTCGAAAACAAACTAGCCTCAGACATGGCACAACTACATGACCGACTTCAGCCTGCTCTGACGGCTGTAACTGCTGCCCTAACAGAAGAGGATGGAACCGGTAGAAGTGCAACCCTCCGCTTGCGTGAACTGCGGAGTCACCCGGATGTCAGCCAAACCAACGTTACCAGCTGTGCGGAAGATCTACAGCAAATCTTAACGCACGCTCTCGACACACTCCTGAGTCACTGCGAGCACAAGCCCCCACGAACTGGAAAACTACACGCGACCAGGGTCGTGGGACGTAAGGTCAAACAGCTCCACCACGAGCACAGGAAGGTAAAATCGGAGCTCGAGCAAATCTATCGGCGGACCAAGGAACTTGGCATCGAAATACCAACCTACACAACCGATACCAACCCAGCCGAAATGCAGGATACCGCTGCCGGGGAGGCTGTGAGAAACACAGTTGAGCCCACACCCGGAAACGTAACGGCACCATCTCCCAATACAGGAGGTCAACACGTGGCACAGCCTACACAAAACGAAAAAGACACAATACGGCAGGAACCCACGCCTGCTGCGGCGCAGACAATAGGCCCCATGGAAATAGATGACATGAACGACAAAAACATCGCCCCATCGCGTATAACCACTGGAAGCCCCGATAACGCGATCGGGACACGCATCAATGGTCTCCGCAAAAGACTGCGAGAAGTTGGCCAGCTGCTAAGGAAAGCTACCTCCGACCGAAAAAGCGAAAATATAAAGAACGCAAAACGCAGATTTCAACGAATGCTTGCGGTCCGCCCGAAGCAAGGACACCGAGTTATCTTCAACAAAGGAGAGGCACAGCAAAAAGGGATACCCGCCATCAGACACCCACGCGATGGCCTAGTCCGCACAGATCCCGCTGATATCCTCGATGCCCTACATACATATTTTTCACGCCAGGCGGCCCCAGCCATTGGGGCCCGCACAGGGAAATTCCTACCAGAAGACGTGCATAGGCAATACCCATGGGCCGAGGCCTACGCCCCAGACACGTTCACACTTCATGCGTACGACGCGCCTGGTAACCATGCCCTGCTCCCGCATATCGCCGACCCCACCAATTTCGACACTTGCATTCAGTTTCTCTCCCGTAACAAGGCGCCTGGGCCTGATGGCATACCCAATGAATTACTCAAAGCTCTCCCTGCCCCCTTAAAATGTGACATACATAACCTGCTGATCCTCATGTGGGTCAAAGCAGAAACACCTTTATCCTGGACAACGTCAGACACAGTCCTTATACCTAAGCCGAACGGCGACCCCCTCCTCATTAAAAATAAGAGACCCATAGCCCTCGCCAACACGCTCTATAAATTATGGACAAGTCTCATCACGCTGTCCACATCCAAGTTTGCACCTTCTGCTGACCTTTTCAGTGAAGCCCAAGAAGGCTTCCTTAAACACAGAAACACTGAACGCCAGATCCTCAATCTCCTGCACAGCATAGAAGACGCGGGCCTCACCCGACGAGACCTTACTTTACATCATATACGTTGACTTCTCGAGTGCTTTTAACACCATCGACCACGATAAGCTATTGCAGATTATGTATGACCTAGGCCTCCCACTGGACCTGATCGAGGTTGTACGCGATCTCTACAGTCAAGCACGCACATGCATTCGTACCGAGCACGGACGGACACCCGACATCCACATCGAACGAGGAACAGTGCAGGGCGACACGCTCTCCCCGCTACTCTTCATCATTTTTCTTGAGCCCCTTCTGCGATGGCTACATGTTGGCGGCCGAGGTTACAAGTACGGTTGCTTAACGGACAAAGATAACGAAAGATACCATTGTAGCTCCGCTGCTTACGCAGATGATCTAGCAGCAATAACCAACACGCTCTCAGACCTTACGACTCAATGCGAAAAAATAGGCAAATATGCAAAGTGGGCAGGCCTGGAAGTGAACCACGAGAAATGCATAATTTTGAGACTTCCAACGGCTCAAAATTAGTTTTGGGGCGCGGAAAGTGGGATGGCGGAGGGCCTTACGTGTACGATGGCCCATTCGCCGCTATCGGGGGGGTGCCGGGTGATTTGCCCCCGGTTGTCTTGCTCTCGCCTGACTTGTAGTTTGAGTACTTTATTTTTGTTAGCTCGGTTCGTTTACCCTCCCCGCCGGCGCTCATCCCGCGTGGTTGACCGGAGCCCGGGCAGCAGCTCTCGTTTGTTTCCGGAGGGCCTCCGGAAACCCCCACGCACAGGCCCTACTCATGGGCCTGGCGCACTTCACGCCGGCGCAGCGGCAATATGCGCTGGCACTGCTCCCCCAAGGAAGGGCCGCCAGCTACCCGCAGGGGGCCGCGGCAGCAGCCCCATTGCAGCCAGCCTTCGCCGCGCCACCACCGCCAGGGTACGGCCCGCCACGGTACGAACCACCCCGGCTACCAGCCGCGCCACCACCGCCGCCGGTCAACGTCCCAGGGGCACTGCCGCGCGCACCGATGCGGCCCTGCTTCTCGTGCAACCAGCTTGGGCACGAGTGGAAGCACTGCCCCAGGTACCTGGCAAAGGCGAATACCCCGGAGGGCATCGCGGAGTACCACGCCTTCCGCCACATGGGGGTGCAGCAAACGGCGGCGGCGCGCAGGGCGCCGGCGCCGCCCCAGTAGGACGCCGGACCGCCTCGGCTCCCGTCAGCCGCACCACCGGGCGTTCCGCCCGGGAGGTTGGGAGTCGAGAAGGCGGCAGTCCAAGAGCCCGACGATACCGCGGCAGAAGGTGGGGCGCACTGAGTTGGGAAGCGTAGCGGGTTGGTAGTCCCTGAGTCGGCGTTCTTTGCTCTAGACCCTGGGGCAGCCGGGGAATCGGGTGCCGGGTTTAAACTAGCGAGTTGTGTTCTCCTTGACCAGTAGGGCTGCTCCCTGCACAGCCTTCCCTCCCTCGCCCCAATCCCCACTCGCCCCGCTGCGCGGAAGGCGCCGTCCCTCCCCTGCCCCCTCCCCTCCTCTGCCTCCCTCCCCCCGCCCCTCCCGCGCGGAAGGCGCTGCCCCCCCCCCCCCCCCCGCGCGGAAGGCGCTGCCCCCCTCCCCCCCCCCCGCGCGGAAGGCGCTGCCCCCCCCCCCTTCCCGCGCGGAAGGCGCTGCCCCCCCCCCCTCCCCCCCCCCCCCGCGCGGAAGGCGCTGCCCCCCCCCCCCTTCCCGCGCGGAAGGGGCTGCCCCCCCCCACCCCCCCCCCCCACCCGCGCGGAAGGCGCTGCCCCGGCCCGCGCTGGAAGCGCTGGCTCACGCGCTCAGGGCGCCATCCTGCTGCCGGTGTGCACCGACCGTATGCTGCTTGCAGTTCTTATGGAGGCCCATCACGCGCCAGCCGCGCCCGCGCCAGGTCCCTGGTTCGGACGAGATGGGGCAAAGCTCAACACAACCGCATGGCAGCGCTATGGGTACGACTCGCCTACCTTCCGCAACGAGGCGGCATGGAGCTTCCACACGCAGCCGCAGCCCTGTCAGCGACCAGCCTACACGCCGCCACTGGCGCACCGGCAGGCCATGGGGCGGCACTTTGACCAGCTGCTGGCAACCGGCATCACCGAGCGCTACGACCCACAGCTCCATGGCCCCCGAGACGCTTTCGCCGCCGTCGTGAACCCGCTACACGTCGTCGCCAAGGCGGACGGCGATATCCGGCCGGTCATTGATCCGTCGGCGTCGGGCGTCAACGCGTGCATGGACCCGCTGCCCTGCCCCTTGCCGGACCTCTCCACCATCCTCCACGACCTCCCACCAGACGGCTACCTGGGCAAACGGGACCTCGCCAGCGGGTTCCACCACGTCAAGCTCTGTCCCGAGGCGCGGCGCTACATGGGCTTCCTGCATCCCACCACCGGGGAGCTGCAGCGGTGGGTCGCCTTGGGGCGCCAGCCAGAGCCCGCCCATCTTCATCGAGGTCACCGGCGCGGCGGCGGAAATCTTCCAGCGCGTCTGTGACGGTCGCGGCATCCGGGTGCGTATCTACGTGTACGTGGATGACTTCATGTTGCTCGGTGAGCGGCACGAGGACGTGCGGGCGGCCTTTGACGTGCTGGACGAGGTGGGCGCCGAGTTGGGGCTGGAGTGGAAGGCCAGCAAGGACCGGGGTCGGGATCAGCCGCTGCAGCAGCTCGACTTCCTGGGCATGCTGTTCGACACGGTGCGCATGGAGATGCGCATGTCGCCGGCCAAGCGCCAGCGTTACGCAGAGGCCGTACAGTCGCTGCTTGCCGCCCCCAGCGACGTGCCGCGGCGGGAGCTGCAGTCCGTCATCGGCCGCCTCACCTTCATCGCCCGTGCATGTCGGTGGGGCCGCGTTTTCCTACAAAGCCTGTATGATGCCGCCTTCGCGCCACTGCCAACACCGAACGCCCGCGTCAACCTTCCCGCCGCGGCCCGGGAGGACCTCACCTTCTGGCTGCAAACCCTACGCGCCGACTCTTCCGTCTGGGACGGTGTCCGCCGCTGCACCACGGGCAACATCGACTTGGTGAGGGGGGATTTCCTCGGCACCGACGGCGCAGTTATCTTCACAGATGCCAGCGGTCGGGGCTTCGGGGCGGCGTGGGAGGCAGCGGAGGTTCAGGGCTGGTGGTCGGAGGGGCAGCGCGGCCTGCACATCGCCTGGCTGGAGCTGTCCGCGGTGCTGCGGGCCCTGCAGTCCTGGGGCCCGCAGCTCGCGAGCAAGCGCGTCCTGGTGCGCTGCGACAACACCCAGGCGGTCGCAGCCATCAACCGGGGCGCATCGCGCCTGCCCGACAGCCGCGCCATCAGCAGGCAGATCGCGGAGCTCGCCGTGCGGCACGGCTTTGAGCTGCGGGCAGAGCACATCAGCGGTTCGGACAACGTACGCGCAGACAGCCTCAGCCGACGCCTGGCGGAAGCAGATGACCAGCAGTTGCGCCTAAAGCCCAGCGTGTTCGAGGGTTTGTGTGGGTCGGGTCCGTTCAAGCCGTCTGTTGATTGTTGCTGCGATAACGCCGGGTTCAACCGCCAAGGAGGCTGCGGCACATTTTTCAGTCCGGGAAGTTCGGTTGTGGGGCAGGAACGTGCGCTGGCGGGGCGCGTCCTGTGGGCTTTCCCTCCGAAGGCGCTCGTGGGAGAGGTGCTGGGCACGATCAAGAAGGCGTGGGACCTAGATCGGGGCACGCGAGCCACCGTAGTAGTGCCACACTGGCCGGAAAGGCCGTGGTTTGATTGGTTTGTCCGTCGCCGCCTCTTCCGGGTGGAGGGCACACTGCCGCGGGGCAGCCGCGTCTGCTTGTGGCCCTGGGGCGCCGAGGCTGATCCCGCCCCTTACGACTTCCTTGTGCTCCGCCTGCCCTGAGCCGCCCAGGTGTCGACCCGCCACGATGTGTGAGCTGCCTGGGCCGTGCGAGCCATGGCGACCTGCGCTGTGTGGCGTGTGACGGACGCGCGCACCGCCGCTGTTTGGGGCTGAGGCAGAGCGCCTACCCTGGCGGTCTGTTTCGCTGCCAGCGTTGTGTCCTTCGCTCGAGCGGGCTCATGCCGGACCGGCCGGCTCCTACGGCCCTGGCGTTGGCCGCCCGACTGGTGAACATGCGGGCGAGTGTGGTGTCAGCGGGCTCGGGAGGGACTTACGACGCGGGCCGGCAGCGATTCGTCAACTTTGGCACGCAAATCTTGGGGGTGCCCGCCGAGGTGATGTTACCCTCCGCACCCGGCGCGGATTTGAACAGAGAGCAGGTGTGTTTGTTCCTCGCGTACGCGGCGGACCGGTACGCCCGGTCGACGATAGAGGGCACGCTAAGCGCGCTGGTGGATTGGCAGCGCTCCCGCGGGGTACCTCCGTCAGCTTCTATCCGACAAGATCCGGAGGTCCGCGCGGCCTTGTCAGGGGCACTACGTGCGCGGCCTGTGTCGCAGCCCACGCGGGCTCCCGGTCCGTCGGCCAAGGCAGCGCTTCCCCTCCCTGCGCTGCGCGCGCTGGTCGGTTTCCTCGCGAGTCGGGCCGCCGCGTTCCCGGCAGAGGCTGACGTCTGTGCTCTGGATGCCTGCTGGTTGGTGGTGGGTTTCTTTGGGATGCTGCGTCGAAGCGAACTGATGGGCTTGAGGGTGGGACACGTAGGGGAGGTTCCGGGCGGGGGAATTGAGCTGTTCCTGCCCCGCAGCAAAACGGATCAGCAGGGACGCGGCGCGCGCGTTTTCCTGGCTCCCTTCTCGGGCAGTGGAGTGCCAGTCGCCCGCGTCGTGCTCAGGCACTTGGGGGTGGCGCGCAACCGGGGAGCGACGCCCGAGGCGCCCTTGTTCGCACGGCTGGAGGGCCCGTCGAGGTGGGGGAGGGGCCTGGGCAAGGCGGACTTCACCCGGCGCCTGCGGCAGCGGCTGGTGGACCTGCAGGGGGCTGTTCCAGGGTTGGAGGTTGACCTCCAGAGCTTCTCGTCCCACAGCCTACGGAAAGGAGGCGCCACGGCGGCCGCCAATGCAGGGGTTAGTGTTGAGGATATCCAGCAGCACGGTCGCTGGCGGTCCAGTGCTGTGTACAGTTACTTGCAGTCCGCAGTGAAGGCGCGTTTCCGGGTGGTCGAGGCAATGTAGTGTTCCGACAGAGCTGGGGACTGGGTTGGGGGGGGTGCCTTGTCTCGCGGTCCCCGTGGCGGAAGGACCGCGGGAGGGCGCTTTAAGACGCTCCCCCGCGGGAAGCCGGAGGCCCTCTGGCAGGCGCGACGGCGTCGGGTCGGGCGCGTGCGTCGGTTGATTGCGAGGGGGGCCGGCTAGGCTGCATCCCGCGTGGGGGGGTTTCTCAACCCCCACAACCCGTTTCTCCCCTTTTGGGTGGCCGCGGCGGTAGCGTTGTCTTCGTTTTCGGACCCCAGTCCTTGTGCCTTGTCGCAGCCGCTGGTAGTTCGGTAGTCACTCAGCCGGTCGGGAGTTAGTAATTAGCGAGTAGTTGCAGGGGGGCCGAGCTGGGCAGGCTTCGCTGCCCGCCGTTGGTAGAGCTCAGTCGGCGCAGTTTAGGGAGCTTGTTTCTCCCGGGGGGGGGGAGGTTACGTCTTCTCAGAGCAGGTGTGAGACACGGACGGTTAGTTGTGGGCGGACCTTTGGTGGCCCCGGGGGGGCACCCGCGCCGACGGGGCACTCGGGGTGCGCCGGGCCCGGTTTGGTTGTCGGGGGCCCCGTTGGTAGGGGGAGGCGGCTCTGTCGGTGGCTAGTAAGCTGTAAAGGCGCGCGGGGCGCGCGACGTTTCTTATTGCCGCCATCGGCAGTTTTGCGGCACCAAAGCATAATTTTGAGACTTCCAACGGCTCAAAATTAGTTTTGGGGCGCGGAAAGTGGGATGGCGGAGGGCCTTACGTGTACGATGGCCCATTCGCCGCTATCGGGGGGGTGCCGGGTGATTTGCCCCCGGTTGTCTTGCTCTCGCCTGACTTGTAGTTTGAGTACTTTATTTTTGTTAGCTCGGTTCGTTTACCCTCCCCGCCGGCGCTCATCCCGCGTGGTTGACCGGAGCCCGGGCAGCAGCTCTCGTTTGTTTTCCCGCCCACCCACCCAGGAACCCAAAAGGGGGGGTGCCTTGTCTCGCGGTCCCCGTGGCGGAAGGACCGCGGGAGGGCGCTTTAAGACGCTCCCCCGCGGGAAGCCGGAGGCCCTCTGGCAGGCGCGACGGCGTCGGGTCGGGCGCGTGCGTCGGTTGATTGCGAGGGGGGCCGGCTAGGCTGCATCCCGCGTGGGGGGGTTTCTCAACCCCCACAACCCGTTTCTCCCCTTTTGGGTGGCCGCGGCGGTAGCGTTGTCTTCGTTTTCGGACCCCAGTCCTTGTGCCTTGTCGCAGCCGCTGGTAGTTCGGTAGTCACTCAGCCGGTCGGGAGTTAGTAATTAGCGAGTAGTTGCAGGGGGGCCGAGCTGGGCAGGCTTCGCTGCCCGCCGTTGGTAGAGCTCAGTCGGCGCAGTTTAGGGAGCTTGTTTCTCCCGGGGGGGGGGAGGTTACGTCTTCTCAGAGCAGGTGTGAGACACGGACGGTTAGTTGTGGGCGGACCTTTGGTGGCCCCGGGGGGGCACCCGCGCCGACGGGGCACTCGGGGTGCGCCGGGCCCGGTTTGGTTGTCGGGGGCCCCGTTGGTAGGGGGAGGCGGCTCTGTCGGTGGCTAGTAAGCTGTAAAGGCGCGCGGGGCGCGCGACGTTTCTTATTGCCGCCATCGGCAGTTTTGCGGCACCAAAGTGCCGTGTCCGCCATTTTATTTACACAAGACATCGTGGGACATCAAACTACCACATGGCCCGACGTGCGACAGAACACTACAATCTGCCCTGAAAGATAAAATAAGAATAAACGGCAAAACAATACCATACAAACACCCGGGGCAAGCATACAAATACCTAGGTGTTCACATAGCCCTGACCCTGAACTGGGCAGAGCAAATGGAGTACGTCAAAGAAAAGATTCGCACGAGGGGACATGACATTGCCACGTCCCTCGCATCCCCTGACCAACGCCTACGAATGATCCAGACCTGTATCCAGCCCGCAATTGCGTACAGCTTCCCCACAATGGCATACACGAACAATGATATCAAAATCCTCGATAGCATGGTCACACGCGTCGCAAAACAGAGCTACGGACTCAAAATGGGCTTCTGCACCCGTGCAATTCTGCTCCCACAGGAACAGTACGGCCTGGGACTTGGCTCGTTCTTACCCATTTACGTACGTAAGGCCACCAGGGCCCTGGTGCTCTCTCTTAACGATCAAGGGCGGCTCGGTGTCGTAACCCGTGCACTACTGGAACTGCAAGCCAAACGCGCAGGCACCCTTGAAGCACATGCGTATCGGGCGGAAAGTCATTTTTACTGTACCCTCAAGCAACTCACTCTCACGCGAGCTCATGGGCTCACAATCACCACTATGGGTAAAGAATACACTACTACCCTACACAGCCTAGCCGCCCTTGCTGATGCAATGGGTACATACCCAGGCACTACCGACCCGGTCATCCCGTATCGGTACATTCTCCCCCTGATTGAGATTGGACTTGATCTCCGTAGTCTAGTAGACATGAACAATGACCGTTATCTGATCGACACCACAGCCTTAAAAAGGCTTACTGTAAGCCTGGCTCCTGACATCCGCGGGATAAGCCTTTACTGCTTACAATTGGTATCGAGACCTATGCCGTACGACCTCGAGTCCGGGAGGTCGCCGGTTCGATCCCTGGTCAAAGCGCATGGCTATCGGGTAAAACCCTTGCGAGGGTGGGGAGGCCCCATGCATGGACGCCGAGGACGGCTCACTCTAAGGGGGGGGAGTGTAAGCCTGGCTCCTGACATCCGCGGGATAAGCCTTTACTGCTTACAATTACCAATGGGAGAGCGCGGCACCGACACCTTGTCTCTCTTAACCGCCTGAGCCTTGCACTAAGCGCCACAGGGGAAAACCCATCCAAATGCAATCACGAACGACCCCTCCCCCATCGCGACAGGAAACTACCCGATTTCCCCGTTATCAGCAGCCTTGTTCGTAACAACCTGTCACCCACCCCCGCCTCACAACGCCTCATCACTGAATTCCTGCGGGCACGCGCCAACACATACCAACCCAACATAAACACCGAACACACACATTACACAGTTGTACCTGGACGGTGGGTTAAACACGGCCACGATGAATTCTTCGTGCCTGATGCGACGCCACCCACTCAAACCACACACGAAGACCGCCACATGCCCCATAATGCCGACCCCCCCGAACAAGGGATCCCAGAAAACACCGACCCTGATGACCCGATGGATGGTACCACGGACAAAACCCAACAAGCAGCCGCAAACCCTGCTAATCCGCATGGTAACACCCGGACACAACCTCCTAACCAACCCAAACGCCGCATCCAATCTCTACCATCAGCGCCTGATGGAGAGGATGGGGAGCCTAACAAGAAAGCCCGCCAATTACAAAGGACAAGTCAGCGACGAAAATGCACCCCGGCTGTGAGGCGGCGAAACTGGATAGCCGCGAACACACGCACAAGCAACCCCAAAATAAAAGACGACCACGTACGGATGGGAGAAGCTGTTCACGAAGATGAAGAGGCCAACCCTGGTCACACTCGCTTCGCCATGAGTGCCCGATCCTTCTTTACAAACCTTATGTCAGCTGTCCCTACACTGGGACGAGGCTCTCCGACAAACTCAACCCCTGTCCTAACACGGCAGAGATCGCTCTCCACGAAGCTACAGAACACAATGCAGCTTCTTGCAACCCAGTCGCACAACAACCCTATTCTAAAGAAACTACAAACACACCCTCTAATCGAGCATGCCAATACCCAGCCCGACGACAACGCAGAGCCCCCCTCGGAAAACCAACTGCCTACACTGCAACGCAGGACAACCTTGAAGCAGGTAAACTGGCGACTGGCACGAAAGCAATTGCTTCGTGTAAACCCCCCGCTAACAGATCGCCAGCACCCAGATAGCACTCTGGCTAACCAGCTCGTGTGCAGCCTCTACTCTGATTGTGAGTTTGTTGAACGAATCATCCACGGACCATTCCGAAAGCGAGAAACCGTAGAGCCAAAAACACGGTGCAAACGCCCCAATAAGAAACGCCCAACCACCATCGACCTCACCGAGACAGGGGACCCACAGGACAAAGGCACGACGATGGAAGTTGACGGCGGTAAGAACACTACTGGTGCGGGAGCACCCAATCTAACACCAAGAAATATAGACGGCCGCCTGGCTGGCGGCCCAAGCAGCACACACGCGGACTACTACAGAGTACAGTGGTGCAACACTATCGTGTGTGCAGGCGCGATCAGTGCTTACCGGCTGCTTAACTACCATGCCAAAGCGAGCAAGAACACGATAGCCAAGTACGGACGCGGAGCTGGAAGATACTTACACGAAGTCTCTTGGGAAGACTCAGACATGCCTCTCCGCGACATTCAAGGGCAACACAACTGGCCCACCTTACTCGCCACCCACCAAGTGCGTAATGCAACGCAGACCACCGTCAAACTCCCACCAGCCCCACTTGATACTCACCTTTCCAACGCGCAACGACAAGGCAGATGGGATCCCCCGAGCACTGATACGAGTGCACGCACCAGGCGTGCACTAACACATGTGACAATCAACACGGTACCCTGCAACCCAGACAGAGATATAAAACCACCTGGGAAATACGTAATCATACCAGGGGAGCCTAGCGACTCCGAACTTCACGTGTATGACCCAACTGGCGCCTGGATAGGAAGTCTCCAAATCGACCGGGTGCGCTCCCTTTATGCACGATACCAGCACTCACGGCAAACCAGGCCCGATGCCCACAACAAGTTAGCTGCCAGAGGAGGCTTCGATGAGGACGTAGCCAAACTCCTGTTAAGATACAAAATCACACCTCAAAAGAAACACAGGAATGGACGACCAGGTATCGGCACACACCAGAATCAAGCAACAATCAGAACCTGCCCCGAGAATCAAGTCACAATATGTCCTGAGCTTAGCATTGTACTACAAGACGCGACACAAGCAACTTGTGAGAGGTTTGCATCACCTCTCAACGTCGATAACTCCACGACACAGTACTTCAGCGCGTACGGGGAGGACCAACTCTTCGGAGCAAACCTCGACGCGTACTCGCAGCTTTTCAACGGACTGTCCATTGCCCACCCGGACCCCACCCCTGAGGCGTCAAACCATGCGCTTGCCTGGGCAATTCTCTCGGCACAGGAAGCATCGGACAACCCTGAACCGACATTGACTATCCTTATTCTGAAGTACAGCCTGAACGGCCCGTATAGCAAGCATATGGGAAACCCCGCAGTGTGGCGCCTAGGTCGCGTCCCAGCAACCCATGAGCTGGCGAAATTGCAACAGGGTAGAGGAAGCACGACGGCCGCAACGGCTTACAAATCCGGTCTCGACGTCATAGCAGTCGGCAACACCAGCGGCCTTGCTCTCCTTACGCACACAATCGGTCCTAAAATTGCAATGAACACTGACAACCTGCTGGGACGTGACCAACCCCAACGAACACCTGGCCCCTGCCCAACACCAGACCGCACCCGGTGGGCAAAGCGACACCTACATGAACTACGAAAAGGGCAGTCTACCCCGGCCTTCAGCACTACAGCCTGGGAGATCGAGCGGACAACACCAGGACAGCGGTACCGCCTGTCTGACAGCCAACCAGTGCATACCCGCCTACGATATGCTCCCAAAACCGGGCTGTACACTGATGGTAGCTGTGTCAAGGACCCAGAACACGACCTGAACATCCTAGGGGCAGCCATCTACGACGCTGCCACCGACCGTTTGCACCATGTGGCACCCAACGGCAAGGGGCCCACCAATACCATCACACGCGCTGAACTTGCTGCCATACATCAAGCGCTGAAGTTATACGCCAACTACGATGACTGTCTGTACCTCTTTACAGACTCTGCAGCCTCTCTTCATCTCACCCGGCGTGCCATCGTTGAAAAATCCAAACTCCACATTAGCAAACACAAGGAACTGCTACTTAACATCGACGAGTTACTATGGCACAGGGCTTCACAGGGACTCCGAACCGTGCTACTCAAGGTCAAAGCGCACGCTAACGCCTCACTCGGCAATGATAAAGCCGACCAAGGGGCAACCGCCGTCGCAAAAGGCGATGCTGAAGCCACACTAACCGAAGAAAGTGACAATAACCCCTTCGATAAAATCTTCTGGTTTCGTCAAACCACGACCGAGTGTACGGTAACGACCTCAACCGTGGCATAACAAATCTCCTCAACAAAACCACCCATCATGGCTTTACGCCCTCGGGCGTATATACGGATCTATGGGAAAAAGCCAGCCCTAAACTCTGCGCACGAACTAGCAACTTGACGATCACCCGCGGAGGCGGACATAGCCTTTTTAAGCGAGTATTCGACTACAGGTGGGGCCAATTATGGCACGCCGGCCTTGCCAAGCGATATGGCATACCAACAAAACACCTAGAAGTGCACACCAACACCGCGAAGGAGAGCAAAGCCCCCTGCCCCCTATGCGGCCTACCAGATTCAGGCGGACATATTCTGGGAGGATGCAAAGAAACTGGTCATATAGCCATGTACATAAAACGGCACAACGCCGCTGCCCTGCTTATCGCAGATACCATACACAAAGGCAGGTATGGTGGATGCTACACCATCATTGACGCCTGTGCAGAAGACGCCAGCCCGGACTACTCATCTGGCACTCGACTGCCGAAATGGCTTTTACCCAATATCCCGGAAAAAAAGAGGAAGAAAATGCGACCAGATCTCCTTCTTATCCCGACCCTACCACTATCGACCACAGAGCAAACCACACCGTACAACGGACCACCGGACCGCTCCAAACACACAGTATTTGTGATCGAGATAGGATACACAGGGGACCTCCGACATGATGAAAAGAATGAGCAAAAAGCAAAACAGCACGCGAAGCTAGCCCGCAGGCTCAAGGCCAACGGCTGGAAAGTGCGGTATACACCGAAGGAAGCCATCACACTTGGATTCGGTGAATCCAAGTGTGAATTCCTGTGAGGGATAGATATAAACTAACCTTATATAAACATACCGATAATACAAGTAATACACTAGCGTCCAGCATAACGGCGAACTGCGGAAATTCGAAAATGGTAAGTCAGCGAAAGGTGAGGTGCAAGAGCGCATTCTACTGCGTTCTGTTAAGCCTAACACTCTGCATGCTGACAATAGCGTTCTGTGAGTGTCTGGCTCCGGAAGCGAGGTTTCCCGTGGCGTCCCTGCACCCCCCCTCGTCAATCGACGAACGGGCACGTACGTGCGGGGACGCGCCACATATGGGATGCGCTATACGGAGGGCTCACGAAAAGAAGGCTGGAAACACTCGGATTTCAGCAGCGGCGACAAACGCCCAGCTGACGCTGTCGATTACTCAAATCGGAGGAGCCCAGACTCCGCTCTCGACTGCGACCATGTATGAGGTCGTTAAGACTTACTCTAATGTTTTAGAGTTGGCTCGTAACGGTTCGGCCAAGGGCCTGAGGATGGACTCCAGCCAGGTCACCATTTCCCAGGCCTCCAGCCAGGTCACCATACCCGTCGCAACAGCCGGTTACAATGATAATTGGACAATACTAGGTAATCGGAATGGCGACGAGCTCAGCCAGGGTCTCCAGCCCATCGGAAGCAAGTTTCGGCAGCACCGCGAGCACGCTTAACGGCAGAAGCGTGCCTTGGACAGAAGCAGACATTTATCCTTCATTTATAAGGCGGTATAGAGACAGAATCTCTGTGACATCAGCTCCGGACATTGTCGACGCAACCTCAGCAGAGGTAGACGTGACAAGAAGCGCCAATATAAGTGATCATTGCCACTATCATAACTACCTCTTTGTGAGATACGTGACAGACGCAACTTACGAAAGGGCGCCTGAAACATATCACTCCTACCGAGGGGCAGTTCCCGAGTGCGACCACCAGACAGGCAATCGCAGCTTAATAATAACCAGATGCAGCACAAGCATGGTCATGGGATCATGTCAAAGCTACGAAGGCAGGAACGTCGGAGACCTAAGTAATGGGCGGGCGACCGACTCGGTAGCCAACAAAAGCCACAACAGGTCAAAAAGAGGAACATGGGGGCAACTTATTAGACCCATCAAGCAACCGGTCAATAGTACGGAAGCAATCCAAAGAATACCGGAACACGAACGACCTGACGTAGACGTACATCACCGAAGCACTACCAGCGGCACGGCCACTCCCATCTTTATATCTTTCCCCCAGCCGTGCACCACCTGGCAGGGTGCACTACGAATATTGAAAAACCTCTCGGCGGGCACAGCATACACCATGGCCACCATCGTGTGGCTAGTCCGCAACACCGGGCTGCTGACCGCGAAGATAGCCCTGTTGGCGACGGATCTGACCCTCCACCTCGCGGCATCCGTATCCTATGCGACTGTCGACACCATTGCTGTCGGCTGCGCGCTAGGCTGCGCCTACCTGGCCTACGCGTGGGGCGGCAACCTTGCCCGGCGAACATGCAACGTAGTGAAACGGACATTCACCGTCAAAGGGAGCGCGATTCGAACGCTGTCCGAATGGCGACAGGGCTGGTACTGCACCCTCCTCCTTCCGTACACTCTGATCCCTGGAGCGCTTGCAGTCTCACTCCCCCCATTGACTGAGGCGGTCTGGCTCGTGCTAGGGGCCCTGACACTCTATGGGCTGGCATACATTGTTACAGTTCTCATAGTTATACCGGCAGGAGCAACATCCGTGAAGGCAATCTTGCATGCTACACTTGTCACCCGCTCGAAAATCCGAAAGGTACAGAACTCCCCAGGCCTCTACGCGCGGGCAGCAACGTCTCTCCTGGCCCTAGCGTCGCTGTGCTGGCTACTTGCTACAGCCGAGGCACACGTGCCAATCCTGACCATGGCAACCCCCATCGTTACCTCTGGGCTCCAAGCGGTGCCACTCGCGGCGCGCCACACGCGGTACCTACTCACCGCCTGCGCCGCAGTGGGACTCACCACGGCCCACCTCAACGCAACGCTCGACCCGTCCAGCAGCATACTAGCACTTCTCGCCCTGGCCATCTGGAACCTCCCCCACCCACGCACCTGCAACCGCGGGCGCGCCAGCGATGAACCCGCACCACATATACCAAAAACCCCCGGCAAAGCACCTGAGCACAGCCCGCGCTGCGCTAACCCCGAATACGCGCCCTGCGCTGGCCAAACCGATAGACCCGCCAAGAGAACAAGGACCGCCGGGAACCGCGGCGAGGGCCACGTGCCAAGGCCACCCGCAGACATCACTTGGCCACCGCCCGGTCCCGCTGCGCCTGGCGCACCCCTGTACCACGAAAAGCAGCAAAGACTGCTATGTATGATACACTCCATCAACAACCTGCTTGGGGGGTCGTACATCGACCCCGAGCACATTCTCAGCTACTGCCGAGCAATGCAAGCACACATGGCGGCTTGGAGACTCACCGGGGCGCTTGCCATCTGGAACGCGGCACACCGCCCCGGCGAAGGTCTGTTCTCTACGATAGTGGTGAACCACTACCTCCGCCACAGCGTACGGCTGCAAGACCCCGGTGGCATACCCATTGGTGACGCCCACATCGCTAGTGTGAGCTGCCAACATGCGGGGCAAACCGTTACCCTGACACGAAACATGAACATAAACACGGTTGTGTCACTCCTGCCGGCACATGCCCGAAACTGGGGATTCATTGTTCACCTCAACGGACATGCCGTGGCAGTCAAGAAACAGGGCGAATGCTGGTACATTATCGACTCCCAGTACGACAGCACACAACTGATCAACCCCGAAGAGCCGCTCTGGCCTCGGGGGGAGGGGGCGGTCTATTGCCTCCACCTCCGCCCGAACCACGAAGGGATCGCTACCCATACAGACCTGAGGGAAGTCAAACTCCCGGAGGACTGGGCCCTGCCCCCAGGCGGGACCCAGCAACCGACACAGCCGCCCCCGGAAACACACACCGGAAACCCCCCAATGGACGGCACCCAGCAAGATGCACCCACCGACCAGTCACCCCCGAGCCCGGAACCCATGGACACCGACGACCGTGAAAGACGAGCGACGACGGAGCACCCAGCGACTGAACCCATGCGCATGGGTCCGGACCCCGACGGGCGCGACCCGGACGGGCCTCCAGCACCCAACCCCCTCTGTCCAACCCAGCCACCGGAAACCCAGGTTCCCGTAGAGGCGGCAGAAGGCGCACCAGATCACCGTGCCACCAACGTAGAAGCGGCACGACGCACGACCGGCGCTTGTGCCGAAGTGCGACATGCTGCCCCGCGTGTTCACCACGACCCGATGGCACGCCGACTCAACCATGCGGCGGAGCGCGCCACAGCAGTGGTACAGCACGACGCAGCTCCCCGCACGGCGACAGCCGCGAGAAAACGTAGGAAGATCGGGCCAGTACCTCACACGCATACGATCCTATACCACCTGCTACGCAACCAAGGCCTACCCATCCGGCAAAGGGAAACCGGCAGGGAAGCCACAGACGTTAACCAAAATGCAGGGGCCCAGCCCCTTGACCCGGCGTGCCTGGACGCCACGCCCAGCGCGCCCCAAACACAACCCGCCAGGGACCAGTCAGCCCGCGAACGCGCCGCAGAACCACCCCCCGCCGGCAGGCCCCAACCTGCCCATCAGCCCAAAAAGCAGCAACAAAGTATCGGGCGATACATGCAGCCCAAGACACCGAGGGCAATAGCGCACACCTCACCCGATAAGCAGCCGCCGCCGGCCGCCGCAGACCCAAACCCCCCGACACCGGGCGCCCCGCAGTCCGGGCACCTTAAAGTCCTCACGATGAACACACGGGGCCTACAGGGCCACCGCGAGGGAATCGCACACATGCTAGACGAACATAAGCCAGACGTCATAGTCCTGACCGAGACCAAGCTTAGCGCGCACAACCGACGAGGCATTGTCAGTGTCAAACAGGCCCTCCGGCCATACCAGACATACATGAGCAACCGTCCCCACCCGGAGCACAACAAGACGCGTGAAGCGGGTGTCATTGTTGGGGTGGCGGAACGCTTCAGCGGCCAAGGCAGCGCGAATATAGAGCCCGTCCCTCCGAGCCTTGAGGGCTACATCGGACACGTGCGCATCAAAACCCCAGGCAGCATCCCCCTACACGTGCTGGGGGTTTACTGCCCGGCGGACCCCTCGATCCGGCAAGCGGTATACGAGTACGGACAAATCGCCGCCACACAGGCCAGCGCCAAGGGGGAGCACCTCATCATGGCGGGCGACTGGAACGCAACACTCCATCCTAGCGACCGGTCCACGGGCACATGCTACCCGGCAGACCGGGCGCACAGTAGCTTCTCGAGCAGCGCGAACCTAAACCCCGTCGTTACCCCGCGGCGTACCTACACCTACACGCAGACACAGCTGGGCCACGATACTCACCACAGCCGGATAGATGACGTCCTGCTAGCCGCCCACACCGGAGCGGCAGCAGACAAGGAGGGCACGGTGTACGAACAAGTGTACGAATGCGGAGGAAACTTCGACCATAAACCCCTCTGCACGTTCATCCCGCTGGCGGGTATTCGTCTCCTTCCAGCGCCCGCGGCTCAAGCCGCGGTTGACCACGCGGCTAGCTCATGGAGTCGCATACAACTCCCAATCCTTAAAGAGAGTAAAACCCGGGCGCACATGGAGATGGAAGCGACGCTCACTTCTGAAATCGCCCACCTGCTAAGCGCTCTACACCCGGCGTGTGAAGCCATCGGACACGTCGCTAAACAGCTGGAACGTGCCTCCAGTAAGGAAGAGGCACGAGCACTTCTGGCTAACCTGCGCAACCACGATACCGTCCGGGCAACGGACGTCACTACCCTCAGCCATGAACTAGGCGACCTGCTCGACCGCTGTCTAGGGATACTGGAATCTCACTGTCAACAGAAACCCCCCTGCACGGGGAAGCTGCATGCGCGACGTGGCATCGGCAGGCGCCTCGCCAGGCTGCACAACGACCACAAAACCATGAAAGATAACCTCGCAAAAGCCCTGCGCACGGACCCCCAGGAGCAAGGGGCACCTACACTAACGGAGGGCCACGCCAATGGCACGACGCCCCCCCATCTGGCCACGGCGCCCCCAGGCACCAGCGACACAACGGAACGGGCAACACCCGAGCGCAGCGCCGCCACTCAGCATGCCGCCACTGAGCGCGAAGAACCAGACGCAGCCCGCACCCTGCGTGCGGCCATTAAAGCGACCGGAGGGGAAATCGCCAAGCTTGCTCGAGAGATTCGCGCAACTAATGCACGCAAGGCAAAGAAAAGCTTCCAGCGGCTACTAACCAAAAAGCCCCGGCACGCGCACAGACAGGTCCTTGAACCCGATGACCAGCCCCGCGGAATTGCTGCCATCCGACACCCAACCGATGGACGACTGTGCACCGATTCCAAAAACATACTTGATGCGCTTCACACGCACTTCGCCCTTCTTGCGAGACCCGTCTCCGGCCCACGAACGGGAAAGTACCTCCCAAACGAAGTCCCCCGAAACTATCCCTGGACCAGACCGGGCGCGCAAGACCCGCTTAGAGAAGGGTTGGCCAAGTGGGAAGACGCCCCCCCATCACTCCTCCCGGGTGTACTAGATCCACACAACTTCCGCACGTCTATAGACCACCTCGCGAGAAACAAGGCCCCAGGCCCCGACGGGATACCCAACGAACTTCTACAAACACTACCCGCCGACCTCCAGACCGCCATCCACCAGCTCATTACGGTCATGTGGGTGAAGGCCGAAATCCCCACACACTGGACGAAATCCGACACGGTCCTTATCCCCGAGAAGGGCGACCCGCTCCTCATCAAGAACAAAAGGCCCATCGCCCTGGCTAACACAATTTACAAGCTGTACACCAGCCACATCACGCTGAACATCGTACTCTACAGTGAGCAAGCGCACATCTTTACGGAAGCTCAGGAGGGCTACCTCAGGCAACGCAGCACCGAGCGCCAACTCCAAAACGTGCTACACGCAATCGAGGACGCGGGCCTCACCAGCCGCGACCTCTTCCTTTTATACATCGACTTCACGTCTGCGTTTAACACGATCGATCACGACAAGCTGCTCATGATCATGTACGACCTGGGCTACCCGGACGACCTGATCGAAGTGGTAGCTAACCTATACTCGCGGGCCACCACGCGCATCCGGACAGAGCACGGCTGCACAGCGGACATAGACATCGAACGCGGTACAATTCAGGGTGACACGCTGTCCCCGGTGCTGTTCATCATCTATATGGAACCCCTACTCAGGTGGCTGCACAGCGGAGGACGGGGATATCAGTACGGATGCCTCAAGGCCGAGGAAAATGAGCGACACCAATTCAGCTCGGGAGCGTTCGCAGACGACTTGGTTACACTCACAAACAGCGTTTCAGACATGCGTCTCCAATGTGCGAAAATCGAGCAGTACGCGCAATGGGGAGCCCTGAAGGTCAACGTTGGCAAATGTCAGCTGCAAGGCATCCTGCACGGCCGCGCACGGTCGGACCAGGACCTGAGCCGGGGACCCGGCACCCGCAAATATCAGACTGCCCTAAAACCCTAAAAGACCAAATCCGTATAGACGGATCACCGATACCCTACGCGCCCCCGACCGCCTCGTACAAATACCTGGGAGTCCATGTAACCCCCACCCTTGACTGGGCACCTCAAGTAGCCTATGTCCACGCTGAGATCACGCGGCGAGGACAGGGCATCCAGGAGTCCATGGCGTCTCCCGACCAGCGCATCAACATGATCAAAACCCTGATCCACCCATTCGTCGCGTACAGCCTGGCCACTATGGCGTACACTCCCCAAGACATCGCCAGCTTCGACTCCCAAATTGCTGGCATAGCTAAGCGCAGCTATGGTCTTAAAATGGGGTTTCCCACCCGCGCAATCCTCGGCCCAGTAAAGCAACTCGGCCTGGGGGTCGGCACCATACGCAGCCTCTATGTCGCCAAGGCGGCCAAAGCTCTCGTCCTCTCCCTGAATGACGAAGGCCGGCTTGGGGTAGTCACTAGGGCTCTCCTTAGCCTGCAAAGCCGATACATGGGCGACATGCCGGTGCACGCCCTCAAGAAGGAAAGCCGCTTCTACACGACGCTAAAGCAGCTGACCATCACGCAGGAGGCGGGCATTGAGCTCACGGACTGTGGCAAAGGGTACGAACGGAAAGCAAGCACTCTCATTCACCTTCTAGCGGCGTGCAACTCGGGGACGGAGCCCAAAACCCTCGCGCTCCTCTCCAGATGCGTACAGCCTCTGCTTGAGCTGGGCCTGGATCTCCGAGTCCTGAAAGATAAGAACACAGGAGTACACTTCATTACCACGGACCAGCTCCGACGCATTGGTGGACGGAGTGTCGGGCCCCGACACCTCATCGCCCTGAACCAACTCAGCCTAGCACTGAACCCCGTTCTCAGTGTACGAGCCCGCGCGGCGAGGCACCGAGGGGTGACTGCGCTGCCCCCGGAGCTGCGGGCCATCCCCAATGAACCCATTATGACGGACCTCATGAATGACACACACGGACCCACGCCGCTGCCTCATGGGAATATCATGAGATATGTGGTGTCACGCCCCCGGGACACGACCGGGGCCCCACCGCCAGACCCCTCGCCCGCCGTGCACAACCTCAGCCCAGATCCGGCGGCCCCGACACGGGAAGTCGGATCCCAGGAGGGCCAGGTGAGGCGCCCAGCGCAACAAAGGGAAGCTCGGCGCCACATGCCCCGACGCAACGCTACCGAAGAAACCATGACGGCATACATCAGGAGGCAGCACCCAAAACCCACCCGCAACATTACAGACACGACTGCCTCCGGATGGGACCCCAGAGAAAGCCCACTCACCGTCACGCACTGTGAAGCTCTGCTGCGCCACCGAGACCTCCCAGGACTAGCAGCCGAAGTGGGGACCGCATCGCAGCTTGAAGAAATGCTGCGGGGCGAGCGAGAATGGCCCACAGGGGTTGCCCTTAAATACGGCCACAACATCAACCAATATCTATTCGGCGAGCAAGAGAGGGTAGCCCATATCCACGCGCAGATCCGCAAGCGGGTGGAAGTAGGCCCCCGAGCCGCAAAGCGGCAACGCAAAGATACACCCCGGCACCCCACACACAGCACCTTCTACCAAGTTGAGTGGGAAAGCACAGTTATCACCAAAGGGGCGCTCGAGCTGTACGCAGCGCACGGATACCTACCCACGGCAACACGTCCGTACGAGGCCGCAGCAGATACGGCAACCCCCACCGGAAGGATCGAAGTAGACTGGGCGCGAACCGAGGATGAAGGCACGCGCCTTGCCACCCAAGACAACTGGAACGAGCTGCTCAATGCATTCCGACACCGCCTAGAGGCGGATGCCGAGACGGCCCCCGGGCGCACTGCGCCAGCCCGGGACCAGCACCTTAATCCGAGGCAGCAGCAAGGCCAATGGGCCTCTGAATGCCTCAACCAGGCCAGAGGACAACGGCTCCTACGCCAACACGTAGAAATCGACGTACATCCCGGCAACCCGGATAGGGACATCCGCCCGACAGGGCGGTACATCATCCAGATTGGCAAACACAGCGACCCCGACCCCTCTAACCGCGCACCTTGGGACGGCAGCGGAGATACCCCTGCAGGCCTCCTAGAACAGGGAGTCGCGTTTGTTCACGACCCCCAGGGACGATGCATCGGCACGCTCCTGGACAGCTTGCTGCGCAGCCTGTGGCTAAGGCACTCCGACGCCAAATGTAAGAGGTCGGAGGCGCACGCCAAGCTTGCAGCGGCGGGTGGCTTCGAGGAAGACGTGGCACGCCTCCTCCTGCGCTACCGTGATGGAGGGGGCACCAAAACACACCCCGTTAAGGCGGCGCACGAGCAAGGACTCGGAGAACAGTTTACAACACGCCTCATGAATGCCATGGGCTCAAGCACAGAACGCTTTGCGTCCCCTTTAAATGTGGCTAATTGCACTGAAACGTACTTCTCACGCTTCCCAGAAGACATGCTCTTTGGGGCCAACCATGACGCATACTCCCAACCGTTTACCGGCTTGTCCATCGCACACCCGGAACCCACACCCGAGGAGGGCCACCATGCCCTGCGGTGGGCGTTGGGTTGGGCGGAAGCCAAAAAGACCGAGGCTGCGCAGACCGCCACCCTTATCGTAGTCCCCACGTCCCGTACAGCGCCGTATACCCGGTACCTATCGCACCCCCTGGTCACGCAAGTGGGCAGCATCGACTCGCTCGCCGCCAAGGGGATACTGCAAAGCGCCACGCTCAACGTGGACACCAAGCCCTATCCGGTTGGCCTGACCCTGCTACTGGTCAGTAACGACGCGGGCAAATCACACGTGCGCAGCCTCCGACAGGCGCTAGGTATGCACACCACCCTGCCAGCGCCTACAGGTCAAGCCCAGCCGTGGATAGCCCCCCAGTGGGTACGAAAACGCGTCCGCAAAATGACTGCCGGAGCGCCTGACCAGGCGGTGCCCTCTCGTAAGTGCAGTAACCCCACACCCGCTGAACGACGCTCCGCGCACCTGGCGTTCCATGCAGCAAATCCGCTTCGATACAACGCCCACGCATCCATCTACACTGATGGGTCGGTTAGGGAAGTCGAGGTCGGGAACACCAAGATGTTAGGACTCGGCGCCGCAGCAGTCGACGCACTAACTGGAAATACGCTCCTCATCGATGTCAACCCAGGAGCCTACGGATGTCAACCAATTACGCGCTGTGAACTAAGCGCGATACATCAGGCACTCACCATGCGACGCGGCCTACCTCACAACCAAGCCCACCTCAGCATTTGGACGGACTCCAAAGCATCGCTCCATCTGATCCAGAAGATGATAAACAACCCGCAAAAATTGCGGCTGAGTAAGCATAGAGCACTGCTCGAGGACATCGTTGCCGCACTTAAAGCCCGGGCCGTCGCCAAGCTTAAAACGTCGCTATTGAAAGTCAAAGCACATACAGGTGTTCGATATAATGAAGAAGCAGACAAAGCCGCCGTACAGGCTGCTATCCTTGCGGCGCAGGGCATGCTGCCGGCAGAAGCCGTAATAGAGAAAGCAGACAATAATCCAAGAAGTAAACACTGGTGGCTACGGAAGTCCGAGGGGACCGACGTAAACGCCGGTCGCTACGCCAACGACCTTAACCGCGGCATCGACACTCTGGTCAGCCAGACGACACACAATGGGTACACCAACGAGACCGCATACGTCAAATACGTAGAGGATGCCTTACCGGACCTAGAGATCAATGCCAGCACCAGAACCCTGCAGCGGGGCACGGGCCGGCACCGGCATTACAAACGGTGCCTCGACTACCTGTACGGACAGCTCTGGAATGCCAAACTCGCAAAGCTCTTTCGCATGCCCCTTGTACCGGGCGGCCCAACGTCCACAGGCTACTGCCCTGTGTGCAAAGACCCCCAAACAAAGACACGCATCCCTGACTCAGGAGCACACATCCTGGGAGGCTGCCAACACGCGCGAATGCACGCTCTCTATACCCTGCGACACAACCAAGCGGTACAAACCATCACTAGAACACTGTCCAGAGGGGCCCATGGAGGCTGCTTTATCGTCATGGACGCATGCAGCATGGAGGACAAGCCGGACTACGTGGCCGGCACACGCCTGCCCAAGTGGCTGCTTCCCAACATCCCCGACGACGATCGGTCCAAAAAGCGCCCTGACCTGCTGCTTATCCCCAGCATACCCCTCAGCGACACATGCTCACCGAAATACATGGGACCAGATGACCCCAGCGAGCACACTGTACACATAATCGAAGTAGGCTACACAGCCGACACAAATCACACACAGAAACAAAACGACAAGGCCCATCAACACGCGGAACTAGCTCAGATGCTGACGGCGCACGGATGGAAAGTATGTTACACGAAACAGGAAGCAATTAGCCTGGGCTTCGCCGGCACCATCCGCAAAGACCTGCGACAACTGCTGACCTCACTGGGAACGAGCAACGAAGCGGCCAAAAAATGCTGCAACGACCTCCACGACCACGCTGTCCGAGCGTTGAACGCAATTGTCGCTGCCAGGAGGCAACTGGAGCGGGACCCCCGCCAACAGAGCACAACCAGCGCCGACCCGCCCTAACCCGCCGCAACGGCGGGCTCCCAATCTCAACGGTAGCGGGAGAGGCATGGGACCGGGGCAACCCGACACCCCACCCCTCCTGCTCCCATAACCCACGCCTCGGCTCTGTCGGGCGTATTATTATTATTATTATTATTATTATTATTATTATTATTATTATTATTATTATTATTATTATTATTATTATTATTATTATTATTATTATTATTATTATTATTATTATTATTATTATTATTATTATTATTATTATTATTATTATTATTATTATTATTATTATTATTATTATTATTATTATTATTATTATTATTATTATTATTATTATTATTATTATTATTATTATTATGGATTCGGTGGGACGATTCGCAATGACCTAAAGCCCCTTATCACCGAGCTCGGCGTGCCACCAGACACTGCCACACAATGCTGCGCGCGCCTTCATGACCTCGCAATCAAGTACCTGAATAACATAGTCCTACGGCGACGCTCCCTCGAGGGACCCACATGCTACACGTCCAATCGTCAAGGGGTAGGGTAAGGTTGTTTTTTGTGGAGCTCCCCTGGTGGTGGCGGCGTACAGGCTCCTAGTCGAGCCTCATCGCACCCGCCCCCATAAACCACGCCAGGGTTTTGGCCCGGCGTAATATTATTATTATTATTCCCTAGCCTGCGGCTTGATTAGACTCAACAAGAGGACATTTACAAGAAATTACCCGAGGACCATGACAGGGACGGGGACGGGACGGGGCAAGACAGGGGCTGGGCAACTTCACGGAGCAAGATGATGATAACCCAGGGTGGGGAACTGCCATCAGGCACCTGTCAGACAAATCAAAATAGCAGGGTGCCGCGGTTCGGAAGATGTTCGTTCTTGTTCGACGATGTTGTACGGACAACGACTGCATCCGCCTCGCGGCTTCGGTCGCCCGTCCTGAATCGCCAGGCTCGACATCTCGCATAAGAAGGGCGTATCCTTTTGCTTGATTCTTGTTCTGTAGCTGTATAGTTGCCTCCGTTCGCACGTTCAAGACCGCGAAAGCTGACTGATACGCCGACAGCTTTCCATGGGGCTCAGCTGCAAACCAGTTATGTGTCCAATTCGATACCATTTGCAACATTTCCTTTTGTTCACATGGACAATTGCCGCTTGGACGCAGAACAACTCGTTAACATGCAAGCCTTTGGTGCGTCTGCTGTGTGCATGGGACCGCACAACCTATGTTCACATATACACCGTATCACAGAAGATTATCACCGAGATTGTACCTGGAGAGTGTGTGGCTGCCGACTATAGGCTGCATGACTTTTTACCGCCAGAACGGTTTCGCAGCGCTTACGTGCAATATCCCTAGTCCTCCAATCGAAAGATGATGATCAACACGACTGTCGCTTAACCCTGAAAAACTTCGTTTGCCGCGCTCATGGTACCATGGGACAGGTGGGCCTCCCGCTGGCACAGCCGTACCCGCCAGCGTACTTCCAGTCAATGCGGCTTCCAGCCTGCTCCCAGGTGTGCGAGCGGTGGGATGGTGGAGGCCACGGTTGGGGTCTTGGGGACTGCGCATCGTTGGGGCCACTCACTGCGGTGCCGCCCTTTTGGGTGCTCACAACCTTGACTCCCAGGGCCTGGAGCCAGGGCGGATTACCGGGTGTGGCGAGCGCACATTTCTGAAAGCGGTCCGATCGTACCCCTTCCCCCACAACCTGCTCCACCACCACCCGCACCCCCCACCCACCCCCACCCCACCCCACCCCCACACAAACATACAACATCCATGCCTCCTCTCCTCTCCCCCCCGCAGTACTCCTGCAGCTGTTGCAACCTGACCCACGCGCTGGCCATACACCGGGCGCTGTCGGCGGCACGGGAGGACCCGGCCTTCAACCCGACCTGCCTGGCCTGGCAGACGCGCATGGCCTGCCGCGTGTGTGACCCGGAGGTACGGCACCGCAGCGGGCGGCTGCACGGCCGCACGGCGCCGTTGGCCCTCCCTCCTCCCCCGCCACCCGCAACCCCTCCTTCCGGCAGCCCCCCCCCCCCCATGTCTCGCTCGCTGACCCCTTGGGCGAAGACAAGAACGGGGAACGGGGCAGGACGGGACGGGATGATCCACTTCCTTCACCCCGATATGAAAACCAGGGGAAGTGACCGGGAACGGGAACGCTCGGGAGCCGGCCGCGTGCCTTCAATTTGGTGCCACGTGGAGACGGCCGCTTGGAGACAGACAGAAAGGCGGAAAACTTTTCCCCCCCGGAAGCCGCAAGCGCCGCCGCCGCTTCGCTGAGAGGGCCGTTGCCACCGCCACCGCCGTCGCTTGGCTGCTGTCGCCCGCTGCCCCGTGCGTAGGTGGGTGTGGGGCTCAAGCCGGCCGTGTGCCGCGGCGCCTGCGACCAATGGTGGGCCGCCTGCCGCGACGAGTACTTCACGTTCGAGTCGCCGTCGCTATCCGCCTTCGATCCGCAGCTGCTGCCCTGCGCCGCCGCAGCCGCCGCCGCCGCGACGCGGTCGTCGTCGTCGGCGGCTGGGTCGGGCGCCGCGGCGGTGGCGGCGGCGGCCGGGTCGGGCGGTGCACTGTCCATGGGCCCGCTGCTGTGCTCGCGGCTGCGGGACGTGGCGAAGAACGGCGAGGAGTTGTGCCGGGAGGCGGGTGAGTGCGGGGCGCTGTGGGCGAATTGCCGATCCTGGCCTCAGGGCATCAACCTTCGCTCCATCCGCGCTCCCGCGCTCTGGGGGATACCCGAAACCCCCAAATCGCTGTCCTTCTCCCCATCCTTCCACCTTGCCCGCCAAACCCGCCAAAACCCTTCTCGGCAACCGGATCTCGCCGACTCTCGTCGGCACTCGTCGTCTGAACCCTGCAGGCTTCGAAGTGGCGGCGGCCGGCTCGGCCGCGGACGGCGCTGCGCCCTGCTTCGACGGCAGCGCCACCTACGCCACGGACTTTTGCCAGCGCCCTCCGCCGGCGGCGTCCCGGAGGTCGACGCAGCAGCGGCAGCAGCGGGGGGGGCAGGGCCAGGGGCGCGAGGGCGAGGAGCTGGAGCCGATCAGCCCGGCGGTTTACTTTGTGGCGGCGGTGGTGCTGGTCAGCCTCGCTTGGTTGGGCTACACGACGAGATTGAGCATCCAGGTGGTGATGACGGGGTGAGGGGACTGGGGACTGGGGAGGGAGGGGTGCGGTGGAGAGGTGCCTGGGCGTGTGACTGCTAGTGGGAAACCAGAGGCACAGTGCGCAGCGCACAGTGCACAGAGCGCAGCGGGTGGGATTGGCGGCGGGTGGCCGTCTGTCTGTCTGTCTGTCTGTCTGTCTGTCTGTCTGTCTGTCTGTCTGTCTGTCTGTCTGTCCGTCCGCATCCTTCCGTCCGTCCTTCCGTCCTTCCGTCCACAGAGTGAACGGACACCACACCGTACTGCCGCCTTGGACCAACAGAACATAACAAAACAGAACAGAACACAACAGAACGAAGCGAGACACGGTGCCCGCCAACCCCCAACCCCCAAAGGAGCACATCACTCCCTGAACCCCCAACCCCCGACCCCCTCCTCCGCACTCCGGGCACCCGCAGGCGAGTGAGGACGCGACCATGCGCCAGCTGCACCACCGACAGATGCAGACGACGCAACGGAAAGACCGATGAATGGAAGTTGTGTGTGTGCATGTGTGTATGCATATGTGTATGTATGTGTGTGTCGTTACAGTATCTGACCGGGCCCTGACGCTGGCCAGGTGTGTGGCGGGGGCGGGGAAAGGAGTAAGGGGGTCGTGGCAGGCAGCGGCCTGGGGCCTTCGGTCGTCGGCGGAAGTGGAAGCGGTCTCTTCGCTTCCCCTTCGGGGAAGCGAAGGGAAGGACCCCGTAAGGGAGGGAGGAGGAGGAGGAGGGCGGGAGGGCTGAGGTGTGGCATTGGAGTATCGGTAGCCCAGGCGCCGTGAGAGGCTGGTGCTGCTGCCGTGTCCCGCCCGAGGCGGCCAAAAGGGTCAGAATTCACCCATCCCGCACCAAAGCGTTGCGCGGGCGGCGGACCGAGTCGAGCCGGCGTGTTCGCGGTGCGGTGGTAAGAAGTGCGCTGCGGAGCTGAGCGAGCCGCACAGCGTTGGTGTCCCACTCGCTGGTTTGGGGCGACGACGAGGGAGGGTGAGAGTGTGTGTGTGTGTGTTTTGGGGGGTGCCGGTAGAGGGGGGCGGGCGGGTGTGTATGGGGGGTTCTCTGCGGCTGGACCGGCGCCCTGCGACCCAGGTCGATCGATTGGTGCCTTTGCCCTGCTCCTCCCCAAACGCGCTGCCTCTCCCACTTCTGCCTGTTGGGCCTTGCGTGGGTGGGCTTGGATGTGTAAGCAGCGATGAGGGCACGCAACCCCAATTCTTCCTTCCAAGTGTCCGCCCCAAGGGTCACGCAGGGCAGTGGCGGGCTTCAATCTGAAGGCTTCATCCACTGCCAGTCAGCCGAGACCGCCAAAGCTGTGCACGAGGCCAGCCCATACACCTCACGCGCGAATCTGCTAGCATCTAGCAGCGCTTCCTGTTTCCCAACCCTCATTACGCATTGTGGCGTGTCGCGTATGGGATGGAGGCAGGCAGGCCAGTCAGGATTGGTTTGGTCACGTGGTTAGGGGCGTTGAGGGACGGCGTGAGTGCGCCAGACCGGACAGACACAGCCAGTGGGTGCAACGGACTGCGTGAAGGTCCTGAGGACGGAACACCGAGCTGACCAGTGGGCAAAGGAACGGGCAGCGAGCACGGAGGGCGGGCGAGACTGCGCAGACCCGCCCGCCTCATCATCTAGGGATGTCTACCTATCTGGTGGGCCGCGTGGGACCCCAGACAGTTGCTTGTCGGTGAGCACACACGCCCCCGTACTGGTGCAGTGCATTGCCAGACAAGCTCACCTCATCATACCCTATCCACCAAACTCAATCTTCACTTACTCGCAGTAACTGGGCTTTATTTATTGGTTCGCATCGTAACCTCTTGGTGGAGTTGTACGTCTCGGTGCGTACGTAATGCGTGCGCGGAATCTTCGTGGGTCAGTCAGCTACCGCCCCGTTTATCGGTCCGATACTAGCCAAGTCAGTCAGGGAGGCCGGAGCGGGGAGCGATCCGATACGCGGCGCACCTAGCGCACAGCTGCTGCAGTTGGTTGTACGGAAACCGCAGCGCGCTCGACCAGGATGATATAAATGGTCAACAAACACACATAGAGCAGTCATCAACTGTAACGTTGCGCACTTCCTCTTAATAGTTACAAACGATTGCATCATAGTAATTTCCATAGATTAGAACAGAAATCGGGACAGCAGGATGCGATCCCACACTTGCTGCCTTCTAGGGGTGCTGCTGCTGCTGGCGGTGGCGGCGCTGCCCACCCAGGCCACCCCGGATAAGGACGTCCACACGCGGGACGACAAGCGGGATCACGGGGGTGTTGTTGACAAATGGGACGACAAGAAGGGCGCTGAGAAGTGGGACGGCAAGTGGGACGACAAGCGGGACGGCAAGTGGGACGACAAGCGGGACGGCAAGCAGGACGACAAGTACGACCACAAGCGGGACGACAACTACGACGACAAGCGGGACGGCAAGTACGACGACAAGCGGGACGGCAAGTACGACGACAAGCGGGACGGCAAGTACGACGACAAGCGGGACGGCAAGTACGACGACAAGCGGGACGGCAAGTACGACGACAAGCGGGACGGCAAGCGGGACGACAAGCCCGACAACAAGTGGGACGACAAGTGGGACGACAAGAAGCGGGACGACAAGAAGCGGGACGACAAGCGGGACGGCAAGTACGACGACAAGCGGGACGGCAAGCGGGACGACAAGCGGGACGGCAAGTACGACGACAAGCGGGACGACAAGCGGGACTACAAGCGGGACTACAAGCGGGACGACAAGCGGGACGACAAGCGGGACGACAAGCGGGACGACAACCGGGACAACAAGCACGACGACAAGCGGGGCGACAAGTACGACGACAAGCGGGACGACAAGAGGGACGACAAGCGGGACGACAAGCGGGACGACAAGCGGGACGACAAGCACGACGACAAGCGGGACGACAAGCGGGACGGCAAGTACGACAACAAGCGGGACGACAAGTGGGACGACAACAAGCGGGACGACAAGTACGACGACAAGCGGGACGACAAGCGGGACGACAAGCACGACAAGAAGCGAGACGACAAGCACGACAAGAAGCGGGACGACAAGCGGGACGACAAGCGGGACGACAACTACGACGACAAGCATGACGACAAGCACGACAACAAGCGGGACGACAAGTGGGACGACAAGAAGCGGGACGACAAGTGGGATGACAAGCGGGACGACAAGCATGACGGCAAGCGGGATGACAAGTACGATGGCAAGCGGGACGACAAGCGGGACGATAAGCACAAGCGGCCGCTTCCCAAAGATGTCAAGGTGGACTCCCAGGTAAAGGTTGCCGTACGGCTAGCCAGCACCGGCACCCGGTGAGCTCCAGTACCGGGTCCTGCGGCGCCCAGGTTGTGTCCTCTCGTAGGGACCCGAACTGTCATGTGCTCATGTCGTCGCGGTTGCAGTATCGGTAACTAACCAACTTACTGGAAATGGCAACATGTAACCACATCTGCCCGCCTGCTGTACTCCTCGCACTCACAGTTCGAGCTCCGGAACCTGTACCCGAACCGCAAGGACGGGTCTCGCATCCACGTCTTCGTCAAGTACCGCCACAACAAGTCGGGTGAGTGAGAACACAGCGCGGGCGTCCTTCGTTGCTTGGGTCGGGCACTGGGCTTGCAAGCGTTAGGAGGGCCTCTCTGATCTGTGCCTCGGCCAGGCACTGGGGTCCTGCTCGCCCCCTGTGACGTCCGCCTACTGCCAACCTGCTGCCTGTCCGGCCCGACGTGCGCCTGCTGCTGCTGCTGCTGCTGCTGCTGCTGCCCCACGCACGCAGATTACGTTGAGTACCGGGATGTGGAGAGGGTCATTCGGCCGCTCGTGTACGCCCCCGGCGGCAAGGGCGGCTGGGGTGAGGTCCTTCGCGGCATTGCTGAGGCCGTGTGGGGCAAGTACCCCATCCGGGGCCTGCACCTCCGCATCGAGTACCAGGTGCGTGAGTCAATCAGAGCGATAGATTTGACTGGACATACATCGATGTATCCGCGTCGTACCGTTTGTACGACAGCGGGCCAGATGGCGGGGTTCACTCTTCACTGCGGTCCGGTTGTAGAATGCGTCTGACGTATTCTAGGACTAGTCTCTTTCCTTGGGTTTCGAGTACGGCATTGAAATACGGTACACAGCCAGGTGGTTAAACTCATCACGTCGTGCCCTGACACGCCGCCTGGTCCCCGGCCCCCCTCCCTTGGCCCCAACTAACAGGGCACGGCCTACACCTCCAGCCTGACCGTGGGCGATATGGAGCCGTGAGCCTCCCCCACCAGCAAAGGAGTTCTATGCTGCGGTGGAGCAGTGGGCAGGGGGGGCGGTCAAGTGGAGACGGGAAACGCTGTCATGGGCCCGAACTAAAGGCCGGGCAAAGGGAACTCTGAGAAAGGTTGCTGGACATGTGGCTTGGGCTGGTGATTGCGCCACCATATTTTATGCATGCCCTGTCATCGGCACCGTCGGCGTCGGGGCCGGTGCCCCTCTCGGGATCCGTTCTGGACACATGGACTAGGCAGGGAGGATACGAAGTTGTGAGTCATCTGGCATTGCATTGCACACATTCATTTATTTTGATCAGTGATTGTTTGTAAGTTAGTTTTTGGAGGTCAACAGCTGCTTGGTCACTGCTGCGTTGTTGCAGTTTCGGGAAGAAGGTAGCCCAAGCCTAAATGTTGTACACTCGTGATCAACAATCTAGATCTTTATAACCATTGTTTCTGATATTGATGCCGTTTCGCATGAATTCGCGGCGTTCTTGTGAACTGTGACTCTGCACGGCTGCTGGCAAGAGGAAGGGAGGGCGAGGGCGGGCGCCAGTTTAGCTCATTGATTAGACCGTTGACTGTATCCGAAGGAGTAATAAATATTATTACATGTTGGTTGAATTATAATTTGTTTCTTGAATCGAGACGTCGCCGGAAAACAGACCCATGGGTCATAAACTCTTCGCAGTGTAACGTTGAGAGCAAGGGAAGTTCGACTCTTAGCCCTGCAATAAACTTCTGTCATTAAAAGGAAGGATCACTTGAAATGATTCTTTTTGAGCAATCAAGTAAAACGTTACCACGTGCGAAGTTAATCACCGCCCGTCATCGCTGCTTACACACCCACTGCTTACACACCCCTTCCTCCGCCGAGTGGAAGGGGCACCACACCGTACTCCCGCCTTGGACCAACAGAACAGAACAGAACGAAGCGTGACACGGTGCCCGCCAACCCCCAACCCCCAACGGAGCACATCACTCCCTGAACCCCTGACCCCTCTCTCCGCACTCCGGGCACCCGCAGGCGAGTGAGGACGCGTCCATGCGGCAGCTGCACCACCGACAGATGCAGAGGATGCAGCGGAAAGAACGATGAATGGAAGTTGTGTGTATGTGTGCATGTGCTTGTATGCGTATGTGTATGTATGTGTGTGTGTTTGTGTGTGTGTTTGTTACATGGTTGGGGGTGCGTGCCCCTCTCATGAACAAAAGCCCATACGAGCCGAGGGCCCAAGGGAACTAAAACGCCTAAAAGCACGAAAGTAGAAACACCGCCCATGCAGGAGAGGGGGATACTAGCGGCCAAAGGGGACAATTGAGTTGCGGTGGGCCCAAATGCGCTCAAGCATCTTCGCCAAACGGGGAGGATCCCATCTCATCTCTTCCTCCATACCCTCGAATTGAGGAAACCCTTCATCCGCGCGGATGCTACTATAAGCAGGGCACTCCATTAGGACATGCTTCTCGTCCTCTATTTGACCATCCGCAACGCAGCAGGGACATTTTCGCTCAGTCCTAGGGACATGAACTCTGCCCACTCGCGATCTGTTGGCCGCAACCGCCCAACAGCACAAACGAAACTGCAAAAGTTTGCGGTGGGCCGCACGCGGAATGAAAACGCTAGCATGCTGTGGCCACATAATTGCCGCTGCCCGCGCAAAGGGCATACCCATCCAGTGCTTATACTTCGCCATCTGAACTCCCGGCTGTTTCCCGTCCGAAGGGTAAGCCTCTGGCGGTACACTTAAACGCTCGTGCTCCCACCCACTCATCAACCGCTCCCTCAGCGCTGTCACAATCGTTCCTTCGGGGAGTGGTTTACTTAACAACCAATCGATGCGGTTATCGAAACCACTGACGTCCTGCGGCATCCCACTCCAGATGTCGATTTCGAGATACGTTAACAACCGCAACACTGCAGCACCCCATCCAGACCCAGCTGGGTCATTAAGTGCGTCGTGTATTTCCTGCCGCAGTACCGCCAACGCGAGAGAACCAGCCTGCTTTCGGACGCGATTCCAGAAACCAACAACCTGTTTGGCCATGTAGTACTGCACACTCTGGGAACGGCCGTGCTTCAGTTTGCGCTCATTTTTCGCTCATTTTGGCCCTTCAGTTCGGGTCTTCATACCGGGGCCTTCATTTAATGCGACAATATCATTTTGGAATGAAGCCTTGTCATTACAAAATGAACGCGAAAAGGAAGCGGCCTCACTGAGGGCATCCAGAGGCCCGTTCGTTCCAAACTGAAGAGCTCAGAAAAAATGAAGACCACAAATATCACGTGATATGAAGGCGGTTTGTTCGTAACTGAAGCAATACATAACCGCCCAGATCACGTGATAATGAAGCCTCTAAAATCCAAGATGAAGGGCTCAGAAAGAATAAAGCCCACGAATATCACGTGATACGAAGGCGGTTTTTTCGTTTCTGAAGCAATATAAAGCAGTTTTTACCGCCTACCCGTGGCCCGCCCGCCGCTGCCCGCCCGGCCGCTGCCCGCCCGCCCACCCGCGGCCCGCCCGCCCGCGGCCCGACCGCCCGCCCGCCCACCCGCGGCCCGCCCGCCCGCCCGCGGCCCGCCCACCCGCGGCCCGCCCGCCCGCCCGCGGCCCGCCCGCCCGCGGCTTGCCCGCCCGCCCGCCCGCGGCCCGCCCGCCCGCCCGCCCACCCGCGGCCCGCCCGCCTGCGGCCCGCCCGGCCGCGGCCCGCCCGCCCGCCCGCCCGCGTCCCGCCCGCCCGCGGCCCGCCCGCCCGCCCGCCCGCCGGCGGCCCGCCTGCGGCCCGCCCGCCCGCGGCCCGCCCGCCCGCCCGCGGCCCGCCCGCCCGCGGCCCGCCCGCCCGCCCACCCGCGGCCCGCCCGCCAGCCCGCGGCCCGCCCGCCCGCCCGCCCACCCGCGGCCCGCCCGCCCTTCCTAACACTAGGCGTGCCCGTTTCGTCGGCGCTTATTCTCCTTCTGCACGTTGACGAATGGAACATCGTCACCCGTCAGCATGACTACGGGCAGCTTCGGCCGCTTAGGCGCCGTCCTGCCGGCCGCTGCTGCACCGCCGGTGTTGTCCTGCTGCACCCCAGCCTTGGTCTGCGGCTGCGGCCTGGTATCCGCGCGTTTGGCAGCCCTGTTGGCAGCCGGCGGGGCGCCTCCATATGCACCGCTGCGCAGCGGGAGCTGTGCCATTTCGGCAAACAGCAGCCGTTGGGCAGGCCTCGCCGCCCCCACAATCTGCCGCATAAAAATGACTTGTAGTTGAACCGCATCATCCCGCAAACAAGCTTCGAAAAGGCCCTCCGCTAGGTTGTTGTTATCACGACGCCTCCCAGAAGAAGCCCTTTCGAGCGCTTCTGCTATCACAAACGGGCCCCACGCCTGACAGCCATACAACAGAATGGCGCGCACCTGGGTAGTGAAACACCGCATCCGAACATCAGCTGAGAACAACTTTAACTTATCAAGCTTAGCACTTAGAGCAAACAAGGCAGATCGCGCCGAATCACACAATTGTTGCCGGCAAGCGCAAAAAGATCGGTCGGGCCCGTACACCAACCCTAGGTAGCGCGCGCTGTCCTTGGCTGGTACGGCTTGCCCTGCAAGTCGAAGTTGCGCATCACACGCCGTGCTAATTTGAGACCGCAGGTCATCGTTGCACGCAAAGACTAACCTTTCACACTTGGAAACATTGGGTCGCATTCCAAAAGCCACACAGAACAGATCGACAAGATTAAGGAGCTCTACCATACGCTCCGGGGAGGTCGCAAGCAAACTAACGTCGTATGTATGTGTGTGGCGGCTGGCGGGGGCGGGGAAAGGAGGAAGGGGGTTATGGCAGGCAGCGGCCTGGCGCCTTCGGCCGTCGGCGGAAGTGGAAGCGGTCTCTGCGCCCTCTGCGCGGGAGGGGAAGGGAAGGACCGGCTAAGGGAGGGAGGAGGAGGAGGAGGGCGGAAGGGCTGAGGGGTGGCTTGTCTGGAGCCTGCAGTACCGGTAGCCCAGGTGCGCGAGAGGCTGATGTTGCTGCCGTGTCCCGCCCGAGGCGGCCGAAGGGGTCCGTCCGCTCCCATCCGATCCAGAATCCACTTATCCCGCACCAAAGCGTTGCGCGGGCGGCGGACCGAGTCGAGGCGGCGCGTGAGCGGTGCGGTGGTGGGAAGTGCGCTGCGGAGCGGAACGGAGTGAGCCGCGCAGCGTTGGTATCTCACTCGCTTGTTTGGGGCGACGAAGAGGGAGGGTGAGGGTGTCTGTGTGTGCATGTGTTTTTGGAGGGAGAGGGGGCGGGCCGGTGTGGGGGGGCCTTCTCTGCGGCCGGACCGGCGCCCTGCGACTCAGGTCAATCGATTGGCGCCTTTGCCCTGTTCCTGACCAACGCGCTGCATGACGCGCTTCTGCCTGTTGGGCCTTGCGTGGGTGGGCTTGGATGTGTAAGCAGCGATGAGGGTATGTACGCAACCCCAATTCTTCCTTCCAAGTGTCCGCCCCAAGGGTCACGCAGGGCAGTGGCGGGCTTCAATCTGAAGGCTTCATCCACTGCCAGTCAGCCGAGACCGCCAAAGCTGTGCACGAGGCCAGCCCATACACCTCACGCGCGAATCTGCTAGCATCTAGCAGCGCTTCCTGTTTCCCAACCCTCATTACGCATTGTGGCGTGTCGCGTATGGGATGGAGGCAGGCAGGCCAGTCAGGATTGGTTTGGTCACGTGGTTAGGGGCGTTGAGGGACGGCGTGAGTGCGCCAGACCGGACAGACACAGCCAGTGGGTGCAACGGACTGCGTGAAGGTCCTGAGGACGGAACACCGAGCTGACCAGTGGGCAAAGGAACGGGCAGCGAGCACGGAGGGCGGGCGAGACTGCGCAGACCCGCCCGCCTCATCATCTCGGGATGTCTACCTATCTGGTGGGCCGCGTGGGACCCCAGACAGTTGCTTGTCGGTGAGCACACACGCCCCCGTACTGGTACAGTGCATTGCCAGACAAGCTCACCTCATCATACCCTATCCACCAAACTCAATCTTCAATTACGGTACTCGCAGAAACTGGGCTTATTTATTGGTTCGCATCGTAACCTCTTGGTGGAGTTGTACGTCTCGGTGCGTACGTAATGCGTGCGCGGAATCTTCGTGGGTCAGTCAGCCACCGCCCCGTTTATCGGTCCGATACTAGCCAAGTCAGTCAGGGAGGCCGGAGCGGGGAGCGATCCGATACGCGGCGCACCTAGCGCACAGCTGCTGCAGTTGGTTGTACGGAAACCGCAGCGCGCTCGACCAGGATGATATAAATGGTCAACAAACACACATTGAGCAGTCATCAACTGTAGCGTTGCGCACTTCCTCTTAATAATTACAAACGATTGCATCATAGTAATTAACATACATTAGAACAGAAATCGGGACAGCAGGATGCGATACCACACTTGCTGCCTTCTAGGGGTGCTGCTGCTGCTGGCGGTGGCGGCGCTGCCCACCCAGGCCACCCCGGATAAGGACGTCCACACGCGGGACGACAAGCGGGATCACGGGGGTGTTGTTGACAAATGGGACGACAAGAAGGGCGCTGAGAAGTGGGACGGCAAGTGGGACGACAAGCGGGACGGCAAGTACGACGACAAGCGGGACGACAAGCGGGACGGCAAGTACGACGACAAGCGGGACGACAAGCGGGACGGCAAGTACGACGACAAGCGGGACGGCAAGTACGACGACAAGCGGGACGGCAAGTACGACGACAAGCGGGACGGCAAGTACGACGACAAGCGGGACGGCAAGTACGACGACAAGCGGGACGGCAAGCGGGACGACAAGCCCGACAACAAGTGGGACGACAAGTGGGACGACAAGAAGCGGGACGACAAGAAGCGGGACGACAAGCGGGACGGCAAGTACGACGACAAGCGGGACGGCAAGCGGGACGACAAGCGGGACGGCATGTACGACGACAAGCGGGACGACAAGCGGGACGACAAGCGGGACGACAAGCGGGACGACAAGCGGGACGACAAGCGGGACGACAAGCGGGACGACAAGCGGGACGACAAGCGGGACGACAAGCCCGACAACAAGTGGGACGACAAGTGGGACGACAAGAAGCGGGACGACAAGAAGCGGGACGACAAGCGGGACGGCAAGTACGACGACAAGCGGGACGGCAAGCGGGACGACAAGCGGGACGGCAAGTACGACGACAAGCGGGACGACAAGCGGGACGGCAAGCGGGACGACAAGCGGGACGGCAAGTACGACGACAAGCGGGACGGCAAGTACGACGACAAGCGGGACGGCAAGTACGACGACAAGCGGGACGGCAAGTACGACGACAAGCGGGACGGCAAGCGGGACGACAAGCCCGACAACAAGTGGGACGACAAGTGGGACGACAAGAAGCGGGACGACAAGAAGCGGGACGACAAGCGGGACGGCAAGTACGACGACAAGCGGGACGGCAAGCGGGACGACAAGCGGGACGGCAAGTACGACGACAAGCGGGACGACAAGCGGGACGACAAGCGGGACGACAAGCGGGACGACAAGCGGGACGACAAGCAGGACGACAAGCGGGACGACAAGCGGGACGACAACCGGGACGACAACCGGGACGACAAGCGGGACAACAAGCACGACGGCAAGCGGGGCGACAAGTACGACGACAAGCGGGACGACAAGCGGGACGACAAGCGGGACGACAAGCGGGACGACAAGCACGACGACAAGCGGGACGACAAGTGGGACGACAACAAGCGGGACGACAAGCGGGACGACAAGCGGGACGGCAAGTACGACAACAAGCGGGACGACAAGTGGGACGACAACAAGCGGGACGACAAGCGGGACGACAAGCGGGACGACAAGCGGGACGAGAAGCGGGACGGCAAGTACGACGACAAGCGGGACGACAAGCGGGACGGCAAGCGGGACGACAAGCGGGACGGCAAGTACGACGACAAGCGGGACGGCAAGTACGACGACAAGCGGGACGGCAAGCGGGACGACAAGCCCGACAACAAGTGGGACGACAAGTGGGACGACAAGAAGCGGGACGACAAGAAGCGGGACGACAAGCGGGACGGCAAGTACGACGACAAGCGGGACGGCAAGCGGGACGACAAGCGGGACGACAAGCGGGACGGCAAGTACGACGACAAGCGGGACGACAAGCGGGACGACAAGCGGGACAACAAGCGGGACGACAAGCGGGACGACAAGCGGGACGACAACCGGGACGACAAGCGGGACGACAACCGGGACAACAAGCACGACGGCAAGCGGGGCGACAAGTACGACGACAAGCGGGACGACAAGCGGGACGACAAGCGGGACGACAAGCGGGACGACAAGCGGGACGACAAGCACGACGACAAGCGGGACGACAAGTGGGACGACAACAAGCGGGACGACAAGCGGGACGACAAGCGGGACGGCAAGTACGACAACAAGCGGGACGACAAGTGGGACGACAACAAGCGGGACGACAAGTACGACGACAAGCGGGACGACAAGCGGGACGACAAGCACGACAAGAAGCGAGACGACAAGCACGACAAGAAGCGGGACGACAAGCGGGACGACAAGCGGGACGACAACTACGACGACAAGCATGACGACAAGCACGACAACAAGCGGGACGACAAGTGGGACGACAAGAAGCGGGACGACAAGTGGGATGACAAGCGGGACGACAAGCATGACGGCAAGCGGGATGACAAGTACGATGGCAAGCGGGACGACAAGCGGGACGATAAGCACAAGCGGCCGCTTCCCAAAGATGTCAAGGTGGACTCCCAGGTAAAGGTTGCCGTACGGCTAGCCAGCACCGGCACCCGGTGAGCTCCAGTACCGGGTCCTGCGGCGCCCAGGTTGTGTCCTCTCGTAGGGACCCGAACTGTCATGTGCTCATGTCGTCGCGGTTGCAGTATCGGTAACTAACCAACTTACTGGAAATGGCAACATGTAACCACATCTGCCCGCCTGCTGTACTCCTCGCACTCACAGTTCGAGCTCCGGAACCTGTACCCGAACCGCAAGGACGGGTCTCGCATCCACGTCTTCGTCAAGTACCGCCACAACAAGTCGGGTGAGTGAGAACACAGCGCGGGCGTCCTTCGTTGCTTGGGTCGGGCACTGGGCTTGCAAGCGTTAGGAGGGCCTCTCTGATCTGTGCCTCGGCCAGGCACTGGGGTCCTGCTCGCCCCCTGTGACGTCCGCCTACTGCCAACCTGCTGCCTGTCCGGCCCGACGTGCGCCTGCTGCTGCTGCTGCTGCTGCTGCTGCTGCCCCACGCACGCAGATTACGTTGAGTACCGGGATGTGGAGAGGGTCATTCGGCCGCTCGTGTACGCCCCCGGCGGCAAGGGCGGCTGGGGTGAGGTCCTTCGCGGCATTGCTGAGGCCGTGTGGGGCAAGTACCCCATCCGGGGCCTGCACCTCCGCATCGAGTACCAGGTGCGTGAGTCAATCAGAGCGATAGATTTGACTGGACATACATCGATGTATCCGCGTCGTACCGTTTGTACGACAGCGGGCCAGATGGCGGGGTTCACTCTTCACTGCGGTCCGGTTGTAGAATGCGTCTGACGTATTCTAGGACTAGTCTCTTTCCTTGGGTTTCGAGTACGGCATTGAAATACGGTACACAGCCAGGTGGTTAAACTCATCACGTCGTGCCCTGACACGCCGCCTGGTCCCCGGCCCCCCTCCCTTGGCCCCAACTAACAGGGCACGGCCTACACCTCCAGCCTGACCGTGGGCGATATGGAGCCGTGAGCCTCCCCCACCAGCAAAGGAGTTCTATGCTGCGGTGGAGCAGTGGGCAGGGGGGGCGGTCAAGTGGAGACGGGAAACGCTGTCATGGGCCCGAACTAAAGGCCGGGCAAAGGGAACTCTGAGAAAGGTTGCTGGACATGTGGCTTGGGCTGGTGATTGCGCCACCATATTTTATGCATGCCCTGTCATCGGCACCGTCGGCGTCGGGGCCGGTGCCCCTCTCGGGATCCGTTCTGGACACATGGACTAGGCAGGGAGGATACGAAGTTGTGAGTCATCTGGCATTGCATTGCACACATTCATTTATTTTGATCAGTGATTGTTTGTAAGTTAGTTTTTGGAGGTCAACAGCTGCTTGGTCACTGCTGCGTTGTTGCAGTTTCGGGAAGAAGGTAGCCCAAGCCTAAATGTTGTACACTCGTGATCAACAATCTAGATCTTTATAACCATTGTTTCTGATATTGATGCCGTTTCGCATGAATTCGCGGCGTTCTTGTGAACTGTGACTCTGCACGGCTGCTGGCAAGAGGAAGGGAGGGCGAGGGCGGGCGCCAGTTTAGCTCATTGATTAGACCGTTGACTGTATCCGAAGGAGTAATAAATATTATTACATGTTGGTTGAATTATAATTTGTTTCTTGAATCGAGACGTCGCCGGAAAACAGACCCATGGGTCATAAACTCTTCGCAGTGTAACGTTGAGAGCAAGGGAAGTTCGACTCTTAGCCCTGCAATAAACTTCTGTCATTAAAAGGAAGGATCACTTGAAATGATTCTTTTTGAGCAATCAAGTAAAACGTTACCACGTGCGAAGTTAATCACCGCCCGTCATCGCTGCTTACACACCCACTGCTTACACACCCCTTCCTCCGCCGAGTGGAAGGGGCACCACACCGTACTCCCGCCTTGGACCAACAGAACAGAACAGAACGAAGCGTGACACGGTGCCCGCCAACCCCCAACCCCCAACGGAGCACATCACTCCCTGAACCCCTGACCCCTCTCTCCGCACTCCGGGCACCCGCAGGCGAGTGAGGACGCGTCCATGCGGCAGCTGCACCACCGACAGATGCAGAGGATGCAGCGGAAAGAACGATGAATGGAAGTTGTGTGTATGTGTGCATGTGCTTGTATGCGTATGTGTATGTATGTGTGTGTGTTTGTGTGTGTGTTTGTTACATGGTTGGGGGTGCGTGCCCCTCTCATGAACAAAAGCCCATACGAGCCGAGGGCCCAAGGGAACTAAAACGCCTAAAAGCACGAAAGTAGAAACACCGCCCATGCAGGAGAGGGGGATACTAGCGGCCAAAGGGGACAATTGAGTTGCGGTGGGCCCAAATGCGCTCAAGCATCTTCGCCAAACGGGGAGGATCCCATCTCATCTCTTCCTCCATACCCTCGAATTGAGGAAACCCTTCATCCGCGCGGATGCTACTATAAGCAGGGCACTCCATTAGGACATGCTTCTCGTCCTCTATTTGACCATCCGCAACGCAGCAGGGACATTTTCGCTCAGTCCTAGGGACATGAACTCTGCCCACTCGCGATCTGTTGGCCGCAACCGCCCAACAGCACAAACGAAACTGCAAAAGTTTGCGGTGGGCCGCACGCGGAATGAAAACGCTAGCATGCTGTGGCCACATAATTGCCGCTGCCCGCGCAAAGGGCATACCCATCCAGTGCTTATACTTCGCCATCTGAACTCCCGGCTGTTTCCCGTCCGAAGGGTAAGCCTCTGGCGGTACACTTAAACGCTCGTGCTCCCACCCACTCATCAACCGCTCCCTCAGCGCTGTCACAATCGTTCCTTCGGGGAGTGGTTTACTTAACAACCAATCGATGCGGTTATCGAAACCACTGACGTCCTGCGGCATCCCACTCCAGATGTCGATTTCGAGATACGTTAACAACCGCAACACTGCAGCACCCCATCCAGACCCAGCTGGGTCATTAAGTGCGTCGTGTATTTCCTGCCGCAGTACCGCCAACGCGAGAGAACCAGCCTGCTTTCGGACGCGATTCCAGAAACCAACAACCTGTTTGGCCATGTAGTACTGCACACTCTGGGAACGGCCGTGCTTCAGTTTGCGCTCATTTTTCGCTCATTTTGGCCCTTCAGTTCGGGTCTTCATACCGGGGCCTTCATTTAATGCGACAATATCATTTTGGAATGAAGCCTTGTCATTACAAAATGAACGCGAAAAGGAAGCGGCCTCACTGAGGGCATCCAGAGGCCCGTTCGTTCCAAACTGAAGAGCTCAGAAAAAATGAAGACCACAAATATCACGTGATATGAAGGCGGTTTGTTCGTAACTGAAGCAATACATAACCGCCCAGATCACGTGATAATGAAGCCTCTAAAATCCAAGATGAAGGGCTCAGAAAGAATAAAGCCCACGAATATCACGTGATACGAAGGCGGTTTTTTCGTTTCTGAAGCAATATAAAGCAGTTTTTACCGCCTACCCGTGGCCCGCCCGCCGCTGCCCGCCCGGCCGCTGCCCGCCCGCCCACCCGCGGCCCGCCCGCCCGCGGCCCGACCGCCCGCCCGCCCACCCGCGGCCCGCCCGCCCGCCCGCGGCCCGCCCACCCGCGGCCCGCCCGCCCGCCCGCGGCCCGCCCGCCCGCGGCTTGCCCGCCCGCCCGCCCGCGGCCCGCCCGCCCGCCCGCCCACCCGCGGCCCGCCCGCCCGCCTGCGGCCCGCCCGCCTGCGGCCCGCCCGCCTGCGGCCCGCCCGCCCGCGGCCCGCCCGCCCGCCCGCCCGCGTCCCGCCCGCCCGCGGCCCGCCCGCCCGCCCGCCCGCCGGCGGCCCGCCTGCGGCCCGCCCGCCCGCGGCCCGCCCGCCCGCCCGCGCCCCGCCCCCCCGCCGCCCCCCCGCCCCCCCACCCGCGCCCCCCCCGCCAGGCCCGCGCCCGCCCGCCCGCCCGCCCCCCCGCGGCCCGCCCGCCCTTCCTAACACTAGGCGTGCCCGTTTCGTCGGCGCTTATTCTCCTTCTGCACGTTGACGAATGGAACATCGTCACCCGTCAGCATGACTACGGGCAGCTTCGGCCGCTTAGGCGCCGTCCTGCCGGCCGCTGCTGCACCGCCGGTGTTGTCCTGCTGCACCCCAGCCTTGGTCTGCGGCTGCGGCCTGGTATCCGCGCGTTTGGCAGCCCTGTTGGCAGCCGGCGGGGCGCCTCCATATGCACCGCTGCGCAGCGGGAGCTGTGCCATTTCGGCAAACAGCAGCCGTTGGGCAGGCCTCGCCGCCCCCACAATCTGCCGCATAAAAATGACTTGTAGTTGAACCGCATCATCCCGCAAACAAGCTTCGAAAAGGCCCTCCGCTAGGTTGTTGTTATCACGACGCCTCCCAGAAGAAGCCCTTTCGAGCGCTTCTGCTATCACAAACGGGCCCCACGCCTGACAGCCATACAACAGAATGGCGCGCACCTGGGTAGTGAAACACCGCATCCGAACATCAGCTGAGAACAACTTTAACTTATCAAGCTTAGCACTTAGAGCAAACAAGGCAGATCGCGCCGAATCACACAATTGTTGCCGGCAAGCGCAAAAAGATCGGTCGGGCCCGTACACCAACCCTAGGTAGCGCGCGCTGTCCTTGGCTGGTACGGCTTGCCCTGCAAGTCGAAGTTGCGCATCACACGCCGTGCTAATTTGAGACCGCAGGTCATCGTTGCACGCAAAGACTAACCTTTCACACTTGGAAACATTGGGTCGCATTCCAAAAGCCACACAGAACAGATCGACAAGATTAAGGAGCTCTACCATACGCTCCGGGGAGGTCGCAAGCAAACTAACGTCGTATGTATGTGTGTGGCGGCTGGCGGGGGCGGGGAAAGGAGGAAGGGGGTTATGGCAGGCAGCGGCCTGGCGCCTTCGGCCGTCGGCGGAAGTGGAAGCGGTCTCTGCGCCCTCTGCGCGGGAGGGGAAGGGAAGGACCGGCTAAGGGAGGGAGGAGGAGGAGGAGGGCGGGAGGGCTGAGGGGTGGCTTGTCTGGAGCCTGCAGTACCGGTAGCCCAGGTGCGCGAGAGGCTGATGTTGCTGCCGTGTCCCGCCCGAGGCGGCCGAAGGGGTCCGTCCGCTCCCATCCGATCCAGAATCCACTTATCCCGCACCAAAGCGTTGCGCGGGCGGCGGACCGAGTCGAGGCGGCGCGTGAGCGGTGCGGTGGTGGGAAGTGCGCTGCGGAGCGGAACGGAGTGAGCCGCGCAGCGTTGGTATCTCACTCGCTTGTTTGGGGCGACGAAGAGGGAGGGTGAGGGTGTCTGTGTGTGCATGTGTTTTTGGAGGGAGAGGGGGCGGGCCGGTGTGGGGGGGCCTTCTCTGCGGCCGGACCGGCGCCCTGCGACTCAGGTCAATCGATTGGCGCCTTTGCCCTGTTCCTGACCAACGCGCTGCATGACGCGCTTCTGCCTGTTGGGCCTTGCGTGGGTGGGCTTGGATGTGTAAGCAGCGATGAGGGTATGTACGCAACCCCAATTCTTCCTTCCAAGTGTCCGCCCCAAGGGTCACGCAGGGCAGTGGCGGGCTTCAATCTGAAGGCTTCATCCACTGCCAGTCAGCCGAGACCGCCAAAGCTGTGCACGAGGCCAGCCCATACACCTCACGCGCGAATCTGCTAGCATCTAGCAGCGCTTCCTGTTTCCCAACCCTCATTACGCATTGTGGCGTGTCGCGTATGGGATGGAGGCAGGCAGGCCAGTCAGGATTGGTTTGGTCACGTGGTTAGGGGCGTTGAGGGACGGCGTGAGTGCGCCAGACCGGACAGACACAGCCAGTGGGTGCAACGGACTGCGTGAAGGTCCTGAGGACGGAACACCGAGCTGACCAGTGGGCAAAGGAACGGGCAGCGAGCACGGAGGGCGGGCGAGACTGCGCAGACCCGCCCGCCTCATCATCTCGGGATGTCTACCTATCTGGTGGGCCGCGTGGGACCCCAGACAGTTGCTTGTCGGTGAGCACACACGCCCCCGTACTGGTACAGTGCATTGCCAGACAAGCTCACCTCATCATACCCTATCCACCAAACTCAATCTTCAATTACGGTACTCGCAGAAACTGGGCTTATTTATTGGTTCGCATCGTAACCTCTTGGTGGAGTTGTACGTCTCGGTGCGTACGTAATGCGTGCGCGGAATCTTCGTGGGTCAGTCAGCCACCGCCCCGTTTATCGGTCCGATACTAGCCAAGTCAGTCAGGGAGGCCGGAGCGGGGAGCGATCCGATACGCGGCGCACCTAGCGCACAGCTGCTGCAGTTGGTTGTACGGAAACCGCAGCGCGCTCGACCAGGATGATATAAATGGTCAACAAACACACATTGAGCAGTCATCAACTGTAGCGTTGCGCACTTCCTCTTAATAATTACAAACGATTGCATCATAGTAATTAACATACATTAGAACAGAAATCGGGACAGCAGGATGCGATACCACACTTGCTGCCTTCTAGGGGTGCTGCTGCTGCTGGCGGTGGCGGCGCTGCCCACCCAGGCCACCCCGGATAAGGACGTCCACACGCGGGACGACAAGCGGGATCACGGGGGTGTTGTTGACAAATGGGACGACAAGAAGGGCGCTGAGAAGTGGGACGGCAAGTGGGACGACAAGCGGGACGGCAAGTACGACGACAAGCGGGACGACAAGCGGGACGGCAAGTACGACGACAAGCGGGACGACAAGCGGGACGGCAAGTACGACGACAAGCGGGACGGCAAGTACGACGACAAGCGGGACGGCAAGTACGACGACAAGCGGGACGGCAAGTACGACGACAAGCGGGACGGCAAGTACGACGACAAGCGGGACGGCAAGCGGGACGACAAGCCCGACAACAAGTGGGACGACAAGTGGGACGACAAGAAGCGGGACGACAAGAAGCGGGACGACAAGCGGGACGGCAAGTACGACGACAAGCGGGACGGCAAGCGGGACGACAAGCGGGACGGCATGTACGACGACAAGCGGGACGACAAGCGGGACGACAAGCGGGACGACAAGCGGGACGACAAGCGGGACGACAAGCGGGACGACAAGCGGGACGACAAGCGGGACGACAAGCGGGACGACAAGCCCGACAACAAGTGGGACGACAAGTGGGACGACAAGAAGCGGGACGACAAGAAGCGGGACGACAAGCGGGACGGCAAGTACGACGACAAGCGGGACGGCAAGCGGGACGACAAGCGGGACGGCAAGTACGACGACAAGCGGGACGACAAGCGGGACGGCAAGCGGGACGACAAGCGGGACGGCAAGTACGACGACAAGCGGGACGGCAAGTACGACGACAAGCGGGACGGCAAGTACGACGACAAGCGGGACGGCAAGTACGACGACAAGCGGGACGGCAAGCGGGACGACAAGCCCGACAACAAGTGGGACGACAAGTGGGACGACAAGAAGCGGGACGACAAGAAGCGGGACGACAAGCGGGACGGCAAGTACGACGACAAGCGGGACGGCAAGCGGGACGACAAGCGGGACGGCAAGTACGACGACAAGCGGGACGACAAGCGGGACGACAAGCGGGACGACAAGCGGGACGACAAGCGGGACGACAAGCAGGACGACAAGCGGGACGACAAGCGGGACGACAACCGGGACGACAACCGGGACGACAAGCGGGACAACAAGCACGACGGCAAGCGGGGCGACAAGTACGACGACAAGCGGGACGACAAGCGGGACGACAAGCGGGACGACAAGCGGGACGACAAGCACGACGACAAGCGGGACGACAAGTGGGACGACAACAAGCGGGACGACAAGCGGGACGACAAGCGGGACGGCAAGTACGACAACAAGCGGGACGACAAGTGGGACGACAACAAGCGGGACGACAAGCGGGACGACAAGCGGGACGACAAGCGGGACGAGAAGCGGGACGGCAAGTACGACGACAAGCGGGACGACAAGCGGGACGGCAAGCGGGACGACAAGCGGGACGGCAAGTACGACGACAAGCGGGACGGCAAGTACGACGACAAGCGGGACGGCAAGCGGGACGACAAGCCCGACAACAAGTGGGACGACAAGTGGGACGACAAGAAGCGGGACGACAAGAAGCGGGACGACAAGCGGGACGGCAAGTACGACGACAAGCGGGACGGCAAGCGGGACGACAAGCGGGACGACAAGCGGGACGGCAAGTACGACGACAAGCGGGACGACAAGCGGGACGACAAGCGGGACAACAAGCGGGACGACAAGCGGGACGACAAGCGGGACGACAACCGGGACGACAAGCGGGACGACAACCGGGACAACAAGCACGACGGCAAGCGGGGCGACAAGTACGACGACAAGCGGGACGACAAGCGGGACGACAAGCGGGACGACAAGCGGGACGACAAGCGGGACGACAAGCACGACGACAAGCGGGACGACAAGTGGGACGACAACAAGCGGGACGACAAGCGGGACGACAAGCGGGACGGCAAGTACGACAACAAGCGGGACGACAAGTGGGACGACAAGCGGGACAACAAGCGGGACGACAAGCGGGACGACAAGCGGGACGACAACCGGGACGACAAGCGGGACGACAACCGGGACAACAAGCACGACGGCAAGCGGGGCGACAAGTACGACGACAAGCGGGACGACAAGCGGGACGACAAGCGGGACGACAAGCGGGACGACAAGCGGGACGACAAGCGGGACGACAAGCACGACGACAAGCGGGACGACAAGTGGGACGACAACAAGCGGGACGACAAGCGGGACGGCAAGTACGACAACAAGCGGGACGACAAGTGGGACGACAACAAGCGGGACGACAAGTACGACGACAAGCGGGACGACAAGCGGGACGACAAGCACGACAAGAAGCGAGACGACAAGCACGACAAGAAGCGGGACGACAAGCGGGACGACAACTACGACGACAAGCATGACGACAAGCACGACAACAAGCGGGACGACAAGTGGGACGACAAGAAGCGGGACGACAAGTGGGATGACAAGCGGGACGACAAGCATGACGGCAAGCGGGATGACAAGTACGATGGCAAGCGGGACGACAAGCGGGACGATAAGCACAAGCGGCCGCTTCCCAAAGATGTCAAGGAGGACTCCCAGGTAAAGGTTGCCGTACGGCTAGCCAGCACCGGCACCCGGTGAGCTCCAGTACCGGGTCCTGCGGCGCCCAGGATGTGTCCACTCGTAGGGACCCGAACTGTCATGTGCTCATGTCGTCGCGGTTGCAGTATCGGTAACTAACCAACTTACTGGAAATGGCAACATGTAACCACATCTGCCCGCCTGCTGTACTCCTCGCACTCACAGTTCGAGCTCCGGAACCTGTACCCGAACCGCAAGGACGGGTCTCGCATCCACGTCTTCGTCAAGTACCGCCACAACAAGTCGGGTGAGTGAGAACACAGCGCGGGCGTCCTTCGTTGCTTGGGTCGGGCACTGGGCTTGCAAGCGTTAGGAGGGCCTCTCTGATCTGTGCCTCGGCCAGGCACTGGGGTCCTGCTCGCCCCCTGTGACGTCCGCCTACTGCCAACCTGCTGCCTGTCCGGCCCGACGTGCGCCTGCTGCTGCTGCTGCTGCTGCTGCTGCCCCACGCACGCAGATTACGTTGAGTACCGGGATGTGGAGAGGGTCATCCGGCCGCTCGTGTACGCCCCCGGCGGCAAGGGCGGCTGGGGTGAGGTCCTTCGCGGCATTGCTGAGGCCGTGTGGGGCAAGTACCCCATCCGGGGCCTGCACCTCCGCATCGAGTATCAGGTGCGTGAGTCAATCAGAGCGATAGATTTGACTGGACATACATGTATCCTCGTCGTACCGTTTGTACGACAGCGGGCCAGATGGCGGGTTTCACTCTTCACTGCGGTCCGGTTGTAGTTTGCGTCTGACGTAATCTAGGATCTAGTCTCTTTCCGTTGGTTTCGAGTACGGCATTGAAATACGGTACACAGCCAGGTGGTTGAACTCATCACGTCGTGCCCTGTCACGCCGCCTGGTCCCCGGCCCCCCTCCCTTGGCCCCAACTAACAGGGCACGGCCTACACCTCCAGCCTGACCGTGGGCGATATGGAGCCGTGAGCCTCCCCCACCAGCAAAGGAGTTCTATGCTGCAGGGGGGGCGGTCAAGTGGAGACGGGAAACGCTGTCATGGGCCCGAACTAAAGCAGTAAAGGGAACTCTGAGAAAGGCTGCTGGACATGTGGCTTGGGCTGGTGATTGCGCCACCATATTTTATGCATGCCCTGTCATCGGCACCGTCGGCGTCGGGGCCGGTGCCCCTCTCTGGATCCGTTCTGGACACATGGACTAGGCAGGGAGGATACGAAGTTGTGAGTCATCTGGCATTGCATTGCACACATTTATTTATTTTGATCAGTGATTGTTTGTAAGTTAGTTTTTGGAGGTCAACAGCTGCTTGGTCACTGCTGCGTTGTTGCAGTTTCGGGGAGAAGGTAGCCCAAGCCTAAATGTTGTACACTCGTGATCAACAATCTAGATCTTTATAACCATTGTTTCTGATATTGATGCCGTTTCGCATGAATTCGCGGCGTTCTTGTGAACTGTGACTCTGCACGGCTGCTGGCAAGAGGAAGGGAGGGCGAGGGCGGGCGCCAGTTTAGCTCATTGATTAGACCGTTGACTGTATCCGAAGGAGTAATAAATATTATTACATGTTGGTTGAATTATAGTTTGCTTCTTGAATCGAGACGTCGCCGGAAAACAGACCCATGGGTCATAAACTCTTCGCAGTGTAACGTTGAGAGCAAGGGAAGTTCGACTCTTAGCCCTGCAATAAACTTCTGTCATTCAAAGGAAGGAGCACTTGAAATGATTCTATTTGAGTTGTCATGTATCGATCAAGTAGTAAGTAAACGTTACCACGTGCGAAGTTAACCACCGCCCATCAAGCCATCATCGCTGCTTACACACCCACTGCTTACACACCCCTTCCTCCGCCAAGTGAACGTACCACACCGTACTCCCGCCTTGGACCAACAGAACACGACAGAACAGAACAGAACGAAGCGTGACACGGTGCCCGCCAACCCCCAACCCCCAACAGAGCACATCACTTCCTGAACCCCCATCCCCCGACCCCTTCCTCCGTATTCCGGGCACCCGCAGGCGAGTGAGGACGCGACCATGCGCCAGCTGCACCACCGACAGATGCAGACGACGCAACGGAAAGAACGATGAAGTTGTGTGTATGTGTGCATGTGTGTATGCATATGTGTAAGTATGTGTGTGTCGTTACAGTATCTGACCGGGCTCTGACGCTGGCCAGGTGTGTGGCGGGGGCGGGGAAAGGAGGAAGGGGGTTATGGCAGGCAGCGGCCTGGCGCCTTCGGCCGTCGGCGGAAGTGGAAGCGGTCTCTGCGCCCTCTGCGCGGGAGGGGAAGGGAAGGACCGGCTAAGGGAGGGAGGAGGAGGAGGAGGGCGGGAGGGCTGAGGGGTGGCTTGTCTGGAGCCTGCAGTACCGGTAGCCCAGGTGCGCGAGAGGCTGATGTTGCTGCCGTGTCCCGCCCGAGGCGGCCAAAAGGGTCAGAATCCACCCATCCCGCACCAAAGCGTTGCGCGGGCGGCGGACCGAGTCGAGGCGGCGCGTTGGCGGTGTGGTGGTGGGAGGTGCACTGTGGAGCGGAGCGGGGCGAGCCGCACTGCGTTGATGTCCCACTCGCTGGTTTGGGGCGAGGAAGAGGGAGGGTGAGAGTGTGTGTGTGATTGTGATTTGTGCGGACCGGCGCCCTGCGTCCCAGGTCGATCGATTGGCGCCTTTGCCCTGCACCTCCCCAACGCACTGCATGACGCGCTTCTGCCTGCTGGGCCTCGCGTGGGTGGGCTTGGGTGTGTAAGCAGCGATGAGCGGCGGTGGTTAATTAACTTACGAGACGGCCCAAGGACGAACCCTGTACGACATTACGGCAGCGAAAGAATGCGTACATGCCACCGGGTGCAACGACAACAACGACGATGACCAGAACAACAACTGCTCAATTGCTCATACAGTCAAGAGGCAAAGTGAGAAAACGCTCCTCGGTTTGCAGCCAGGTCTGCTGTACACATGCGCCGTGCTCCTAGGCTCCTACGAAGGCCGCACCTCCTCTCCTCGCCTCTGCCCAGAGGTGCAATCATTATATTCGTGTGTTCATGAATCATGATCGAGGACGTGCGGAAAGCCGCGAAAGGCTCCCGCCGTCCGAAAGGAACCCCCCTCCCAACACACACGCACACACACACATCCTCCGAAATGACAACGCTCCCGGGTACCGCTCTCACGTCCTTTCCAGATGCACATCGTGGCATGCGTGTTCCCTCTTTCCCTCTCTCTCTCCCTCGCTCGCTCTCCCTCTCGCTCGCTCGCTCTGACCCTCTCCCTCTCTCTTCCGTGTCCTTCACTAACTCGACTCACTCTCAACGTCACCAAAGCACGCTTCCTGGCTCAATCAACTGCAATCGGCGGCGACTGATTGGGACATACGAAAATGCGTGCGTGTGCCCACTCACACAGGGGACACACACACAAACACAAACACACACTCGTCATCATATTTCCGTTGCCGCATCTGACCCCTGCAGTTTGCTGCTGCTCCTACTCGTACTAGGAACATGGTGCCGTATGCCGTCCTCAGAACCAGCCCGGCTCGTCCAGACCCAGCTCCTTCGCCTGTACGGCATACGACACCACGGCGGGCGGGGAGAGGCAAGGGCGCCGGGCAGCGTGAGGCTCACCTCGCTGATAGATGGAAATTCGCCCCCAGAGGAGCCGCGTCTCGGTGCATCCCTCCCGAATCTTCTTCACTAGCCCGTCCGCTGGCCCGTCCCTACCCCACCTCACCGTCCATTACTCCACCATCCCTCACCCCCCCCTCCTCGCCCCTCCGTCGCCCCACCACCACCCCGTCCCTCATCCTCATCCTCACACCTTCTTCTGCATTTCCGGTTTGGCCTCGTTCAGTCGCGCCAGGATGACATCAGCGGGCGGGCGGGCGGGGGTGGCCAGCAGGCACTCGCCCAGGTGCCGCGCATCAGCTGCGGGCCGGAGGCCCCGGGGGCCGGGGGCGGGATGGTTTCGGAGCGGGTGCGGGACGGAGGCAATGAGACTGGGTAAGAAAACGTGTAGGTGGAACGTCAAGCAACCAAGACAGGACGGGACGGGACAGGACAGGACGGTGAGGAGCGCGGCGAGGAGGAGGCGCGGGGGAGGCGCGGGGGGGGGGGGGACGGTGGGGAGGTCGCCATCCCTCCAGGGACGGATTGGGCCGACCGGCGGTGCGACCTCCCCATGCAGGGATTCGATGTAGCATCTGGGAGCAGGCAGGCCCGCGTGCTGCAGGCTGCACGGGAGTACTACGTAGGCCTACGAGGCTGCAGGGGCAGCAGGGCCGCGTTGGCTGGTGGCTGGTGGGCGCGAGGCGACCGGCGACCGGCGGGCGCGGAGGCGGCACAGCAAGACAGCTCATGGGCTTACTGGCTGGCGACGGACAGGTGTCGCGAGGTGTGGGGAGGCGCACGTGCTCGTGCGGGTGTAATGTTGTGTTTTGTTGTTGCGTGGCGTGCCCAAGACCCGATCACAGCCCAGTCCAGTGTAGCGCCCCCTTTTCTCGCTCATCCATCCCCACCTCTCCCCCCCCGCCGCATCAATGCCAGACACCTCGTCCCAACCCGCCCCACCTCTCATTCCCGCGCCCCACCACCACCACCCTTCGCTAACGCCGTCTCCGTCCCTTCGCTGCGGTTTCTTCTTTTCTATCACCACACACACACACCTCCCCCCCCGCCAACAACGTCCGCAGTGACTCATTATTATATAAAGGAGCATATCACTCCCTGAACCCTCCCGCCAGCACCCACGTGTGGCAGCCGGGTACAGGGCCCAGCGGTGCGGCCATGCCCGGGTGAGCAGTCCGTTGGCCCCCCGACTGCCCCGCAGCATCCGGGCCGAGTACAGAGTCGTCCAGCGGGACTCGTCCAGCACCTCAGCGGCGCGCTGACGAAGCCGCCTGACAGACGTGCCCAGGCCCACACACACACACACATACACATGCACACATGGGGCATAAGCGCACTTGAAGACGTGGTATGGTGGGTCGGGTGGGGGGCATGTTGAGTTGAGTATGTGAGTGTGTGTATATGGTGGGTTGGGGGGGGAGGGACGCCACACCGCACTGCGTATCGCACGGTGCTTCCCGCCCCTTCCCTCGGCCCCCCCCCCTTCCCAACAGCCGGCCCCAGCACGGCAAGCGCCGCGCTCGCGCCGTTTCCTCCTTTCCCCCCGTCCTCCTCTCCCCCCTGTCCACCCCCCTGTCCTCCCCTCCCCCCCCGTCCCCCCGCACTCCCTCTCACGCACCACTGCCAGGGCTGCCCCACACTGCCCGCATCCGTCCACTGCGGGTTGACCGCCACGACGGAGTGACCGGGTCGGGTCACTCGGCTGCCGTACCCGCCGTCAAACAGCTTCACCAGGGAGGGGACCTGCGCCAGGGAGGGAGGGAGGGAGGGAGGGAGGGGCGGGGGCGGAGGGAGGGAGGGAGGGAGGGCGGGGGCGGAGGGAGGGGGCCACCGGGGTCCGGGCGGTGAGGGAAGAGCTGAAGACGACAAGAAGAGTTGATCGGGGGGAAGAGTGACCGGATTGGCGCGGTGGAGAGCGCGATACGGGACTGGTATGGGATTGGGACTCGTTGCTGGTCGCAGCAACCGGTCCTCCAAAACAATCCAATCGTCAAAAGAAAGTCGATGGAGCTCGAGGGGTGCCCCTTCACCCGGGGTATTCCGGGTGGCTGGGGTGGGGACGGGGATGGCTGTGTCAGAGGTCGGGATGGCAGGGGAATGGCGTGGCTGCGGCGTGGGCCGTCGGAGGGAGGGAGGGAGGGAGGGAGGCTCCACCGACCCACGGGACGGTCCGGTACTGTGAAGTAAAACCTTAAGTAAGACCTCACCACCCAGGCAGGCAGGCGGGTTGCGGAAAGCCGCTGCTGGGGATTGGAAGCGCTGCTGGAGATCGGCGGGCGGGAAAACAAACAAACCACCACGGACATGCGGACCAGCCCTTTACGTCGGTCACAGTGCACGGCATTGTACGGCATCACGACGCTGTTCGTACCGTTGCGTTGGTGACATTTGCGATGAGCGTCATGTCCCGGCCGCACGACCACAGCCCCACGCCGTCCGCGCCGTCCTCCAGGAAGCCCAGGAACTCCGCGTCGTACCTGCCGTACATGGCGTACATGCCGTACACAGGCGACGAGCGGCAGTACTGAGCACCCTCTCTCACCTCCCTCGCCCTCGCCCTCGCGGCGCGCGCCTCCCCGCAGCCCCCACCCGGTTGAATCTCGTAACCCGCCCTCCCGCCCCGGCCCCGCCCGAAACCCGCCCTCACCCCCTGCCCTGCAGACTGCGGCGAAGGGCCGCATCAGCCTTGTTGAACCCTTCAACCAGCCCCTCCAGGGGCTTCACACCTCCAAGCCTCCACGACCCCCTTACCCCGTCCAGCGCCCACCCAACCCACCTATCCCAGCCCCACCCTCCTTCCCCCCACCCTCAGCCACCCTCAGCCCAACCGAAGCTTCCTCCCTAGTCCCGCTTCCTCGTGGCCCTTCCCCCGAGTCCCCCAGCCCCCCAAAACACACCCACACACATAAGCACACACACACACACACGCACACAGCTCCAAACCTCTGTCCGCCATCCGCCATCCGCCACCCGCATCCGCCATCCGCACCCGGCACCCGTACCAGTTGAAAGGGACACGATATCCCCTCCAGCCCCCCCCCCTGCCCCCCCTTCACGGAGGACCCCGCCCTCACACTCACCCCTCCAGCTCCTCGCCCCTCCCCCCCATTGGGTTACGGGCTCCGGCCTACGTACATACGTGGATCCACCTCCCCCTCCCACCATACACACATACACATACACACCCAAACGAAACCTCCCCAACCCCCCCCCTCCCCACCCCCACCCCTCCCCAACCCCACCCCTCCCCAACCCCGCCCTCACCCCTCCAACAGCGCCTCCACCAACTTGCGCAGCACCCGGAAGCGCTGCACCTCTCCCCCCGGGTAGTCCCCCTCGTCAAGCAGCATCAGCAGGTCGGGCTGGGGGGCGCCTGGCGGAGAAGAAGAAGGACAAGAAGAAGAAGGCGGGAGAGGGAGAGGCGGAGGGAGAGGGAAAGGCGGCGGGAGAGGGAGAGGGAGAGGGATGAGGGGGTCAATCAGTGGGCCCCACAAAGGGGAGGAGGGGAGAAAGTACCGTACAAGGGTGGGGGCAGCGGGAGGGTCGGAGGGACATCACCAGGACAGGGAAGGCGAAAAGCCGTGCCGTCCTCTGGGCTGCATCCGCCCGCCCGATCCCGCCCGATCCCGCCCGCCTGCCGCCCCCGGTACTGCCACCTCAATACTGCGACCCTATCGGTACTGCCTCCTACTATCGGTATCGCCCTATCGCCCTATCGGCCTACTGCCCGCCCGCTCCCTCCTGCCGTCTGCCTGCCTGCCCCACCTCGCCCCAGGAAGCCGACCCGCTGGGAGGGCAACGGAAGCTCCACGATCAGCCGCCGAGGCCCCGTGGAACCAGATCCTGGCTCGATTTCGGATCCGGATCCAGATCCGGATCCGGATCCAGGACTCGCAGAAGTGGAGGTCGCGCCGCCGCTGCGGCGCTGCGCCTCCGTCGCCGCTGCGCCGTCACCTTCGCCGTCGCCGCTGCTGCTGGCCGTGGCGGTGACGCCGACTGCGCCAGCGGCGGCGGCTGCTTCGGCGGCGGCTGCTTCCCGGTAGAGACGCAGCGACATGCGGGCCTGGCGGACGGCCTCGCTGACCGTCCTGCGATAGAGGCGATGTAGATGAAGATTTAAAAAAATGGGTGGTTTCGGAGGCTCAGCTCATGGGGGCAGGGAGTGCGCGTGTGTGTGTGTGCAGAGAGAGCCATGTGGCACAATGGTAGGGCGACGGCAGGCGACAGGCGGCTTTAGGTTGGGCGTGTGCGTCTCTTGCGGGTTGGGAGCGGAGGGAGGGCGCTTCCGGGGGGAGAGAGGGTGTTGCCTGGGCCAAGCAGGGCGGGTGGCGCGGCGACGTGTAGGGGTCGGAGGCGAGGCGTCGGAGACGTCGGGGGGCAGGGGCCTGAAGCGTCCAGGGCGCGGGCGGGCAGACGCACCGAGGGGGAGGTGGCGCCGGCCCGGTTGTGCTTGTTGGGGCTGGCTCCAGGCTGGCTAGGCGCGACGCAGCGGACAGGGATGAGCGCCCTCGATGGCGACACTGAGCGAAGGCGCTCGGAGCGCGCAGACGGGGATGGAACCCGATGCTGTTGGATGCGTGCATGTTGTTGGGAGATTTGGTACTTGAGCTTGTAGGGTTGGCGTGAGCGGTCAGGGAGCTCTGTTGATTGGATGGTTGGCGGTTTGACTTCGTGTGGCCTGAATTTGGTATTTACTGCCTTATAAGATGCTTATGGGTGTACAGGTATATCGTATATGAAGTCAGATACTTATGCACTTTTTGTATACTCGCACACACCGTCAGGCGCGAGTGCCGTGACGCACGATGACCAGCTGCATTTGTGCATTCGGCCTCCCAACTGCGCGTAAACTTCACTTTTACATTGCTATTATCTAAACTTGCGTCGTTGCTGATATTGATTGCATCCGAAGCGCTAGCTGGTATACTGCTAATAGTTTCCTGAAAGGTCGTTAACCCAAATGGCTAAAACTCGGCGAGTGAGTGCCTGATGCAAATATGAAGCATAGTTTACTGAAATCTTGGATTAATTGCGCGTTGGTTAGGGTCGTCGACATGCTTACAACCCTTAATTTGCGGCTCTGCAGCGGAAGAAGCGGACACACGTTCCGTCGGATAATGATGAGGGCAAGAAGCCGGACCCCAAGACCCTGGTGTTCAAGCGTGGAACACACGGGGTGAGGCAATGGCGCCGGTCGCCCTTCCGGCGGCGGCGCGAAAAACGCCGCAGCTACGCCGAGGCGCCGGGGCTTCCTGCGGCGATAGTCACAATCATATCGGCTATCACAGCAGCACCAATTACTGGTTTCGTGGGCAACTGGGGTAGGCGCTCCTTGCCGAGCTGCCGGTCAGCAATGTTTCCGTGAGCGGAGGGATTGATGATGGGAGGCGGGAGGGCGGGAGGGCCAGGCGTGGGTGGGTGGGGGAGGGAGTCTACCGTGCTTCAGCGTCGTCAGGCCAGGGTCACACCCCCGGATCAAAACGCCGCCAATTGGTTTGTACGGAACGGGCGCTCCTTGTCCTCCGTGGTCGTACCGCCGGATGCCGCCTTTTGCCGCTGTTCGTTGTTGGAAGGTTGCCGCCGTTCCGGCAGCAACGGATAGACGCCGCCCTGCGCCCTGCGACCTTTTCGCGCGCCTTCCGCCAACCCCGCCGACCAACCCACCACGTCTCGATTAGTCAGGCAGCCCTCCTGCGGTAAAGTAACCTAACGACACGACGCATCACGCCACGACCGCTACAAACACACACGCACAGCATGCCCTCCTCCCCTTCCGCTGCCCCTCCCTTTCCCCCGCAGAACATCCTGGCTGATCTGGAGCAGGATGTACGGCGAATGATGCTGCCCAACACAGCCGCCAACCTGCGGGTGCGTGGCGGGGGACCACCGGGGGGGGCAGCGGCAGCGGTGGCGGCAGCGGTGGCGGCAGCGGTGGCGGCAGCGGTGGCGGCGGCGGTGGCGGCGGCAGCGGTGGCGGCAGCGGCAGCGGTGGCACACTCAACCACATACCCACGCACACACGCACACACGCACATACAGCACCCTGATGTGGACGGAATGCCCGGTGGGCTTTCAGACCGCCCAGCTCACCCTCTCTCCTACTCCCCTCCCCTCCCTTTCCATCCCCGCACCGCCCCTCGCCCCTCTCCTCCCTCTTGATCAACAACGCCCGCAGTGTCTCATTCTTTACATAAAGGAGCATATCACTCCCTGAACCCCCTCACACCCTCTTCCCCCCCTCACCCCCACCTCAGGAGTCCCGCCGCAACACTCTGCGCGACTTCCTCTCCGTCGCCGGGCCCCTGGGTGTGAGCCACTTCGTGATGATGTCAGCAACCGACAACAGCTCCTACATCAAGCTGGCCAAGACACCCCGGGTGAGCGCACCGAGCGCCTGCCCGGCCCTTGGGGCTGCTGGGTTGGGGCTGCTGGTGGGGTTTGCGGGGGCGGCGGGGGTTGGTACAAACACCGTCCCCGCCGCCCCGCCGCCCCTGAACCTCCTTGGATGCAACGTCCCTCCCCTCCCGCCCACCCCCTCCGCTGCGGTCTCGTTGTTCTCACCACCCCCTCCCCACACACCCCTCACTCCCATAGGGCCCCACCGTGACGATGCGCATCCGCAGCTACTCCCTCATTCGAAATGTGCAGGCGGCGGCCGCCCGGCCCCGAGTGCCCGTCAACGCATTCAAGGTGGGTGGGCCGTTTCAAGGGGGGTTTGGGGCGGGGACGGGGCGGATGGCGCTGGAGTGGGGTTGAGGAGGTGGGAGGTGGAGGCGGGGCGTCTTTGGTGTGAGATTTGGTGGAGGTGGGAGGGGTTTGCCTGGCCTCGCTTGGCTTGATGCGTTTGGCCATTTATTGGGCAGCTGGGGGGCCAATGAAGGGGTTCGGCTGGTGCCCCCTCCGTTGCTCTGCACCCACGTAATGCGTCCCACCTCCCTCCCCCCTCCCTCGTCGTTCGCGGCGGTGTCTTCTATGTTTCGTCCCTTGTTGTCGTTTCGTCAACCCTCCAGACCCCCCCCCTGGTGGTGATGAACGGCTTCAGCGGCAACGAGACGCTGAGGCTGGTAACCACCATGTTCCAGGTGAGTCGGTTGGCGGTTGGGCGGTTGGCGGTTGAACGGTTGGCAAGCTTAGGCGGGAGTCGGACCATGCTTGGTTTTGGTTTGCTGAGCTGGCACGCGCGGAGACCAGTAACTCTGAGCGGGCAAAGAGGAGAGCCCTGGCCACTTTATCCTTCCTCTCCCCCCTCTCCCACCCCTCTCCACCCCTCTTCCCACCCCTCCCAAACCCCCTCCTTCCCCCCCTCCCCCCCCCTCCCCCCCTCAGGGTATGTTCCCGGCCCTCAACGTGCAGCGAACCAAGCTCAGCGCCTGCCAGCGGGTGGTGCTGCTCTCCAGGGACAAGGAGACGGGTGAGGGGCGGGGACAGGGGGGCCATAGTGGGGGGGGAGGGGGGGCGGCGAGGAGCCCGCGAATAGCGGGGCAGCCGCCTCGGCCAGCGGGCCATACGGGTACTCCACCGTCATGGTCATTTCCATGTCCGCCATTGCTACCGCCAGGCCTCCCTGTCCCTCCCTAACTGACCCCTGGGTCACATGCCTGGGTCACATACTCTTCCTCGTAGGCATCATCCGACTCCGCCACTACAGCATCGCGGTGGCGCCGTCGGGTCTGCGGAAGAGCGTCAAGGTACGACACCGTACGACACCCTGTGTGTGTATGTGTATGTGCGCCCCCGGTCACTTTCGTACACATCCATCCGCCCCTCCTCCCTGCCCTCCCCCATCCCCCTTAAGCCTCATGCCCCATCCGCCACCGCCTTGCTTCCGCAACGACCTCAACCACCTCAACCGCCTCAAACGCCCCCCCAACCGCCAGGCGCTCCTCTCCCGCCGCGAGGTCCCCGACCTTGGCTCCTTCCGCGATGTGTCGGAGTTTGTGACCAAGAGCGGATACGGCTCGGAGAGCGAGGGTGAGGACGCTGAGGCCAGTCGGGTGACGCTGGCTCAAGACCTGGGTCGCGGCAACGTTGCCTCCCGTCAGAGCCGTGTACGGCTGCACGAGCTGGGGCCCAGAATGGATCTGGAGCTGGTCAAGGTGAGACATGTGGGGTTGTGGGGGGGTGGGGTGGAGGGTGCGGGGGGGGGGTGATGTGTGTGGGGTGTGTGTGTGGGGGGGGTGGTGTGATGTGGGGGTAAGCTTTGGGACCTTTGGGCCTTTGGGAATGCCAAAGATGACGCGGCCTTCGGAGGAAGAGGGCCTCTGGCGAACACTGACAGACTGTCGTCGCCCCATCTACGACCGTCCTCTCCCGCCGGCCACGGCCGCCCCCCCTCTGCTCTCTCTCTCTCTCTTATACCTACCTCTCTCCCTCTCTCCTGCCACCGCCCCCTCCCGCTCCATCCGCCCCCACCCGCGTCCGGTGGGTTACCGTTTTCGGGATTCGGCCTATACGTGGCTAACCCCCACCCGCCCCCACCCACCCACCCACCCACCCGCCCCCACCCCCCTCCAGATCGAGGAGGGTCTGTGTGAGGGCACCGTGTTGTTCCACGCGCACGTGAGCAAGACCCGAGAGGAGGTGGCGGAGCTGGCGAACAGGCAGGAGCAGCGCCAGGCGCTAAGGGACCAGCGGCGGAAGCAGCAGGTGGGGTGGGGCGGGGGTGAGGTGGGTTGAGAGGTGGGGTGGAGTAGGGGTAATCCTAGGGACATTTCTAAGAGGGGCGACTCTTAGGACGGCTGGGGATGGGGGATGTGCCCTGCTGGGCAGGGGAACCCACCCCCGGAATCGCCGCAGAACCCCACCGCCACCAAGCAATGTAGCAGACTTGATCCTACACTCAATCCCCTCCGTTGTGGTTTGTTGTCGCGGTTTGGTTGCAGGAGGAGAACGTGCGGCGCAAGGCCTCGGAGGCCGCCCGCAAGGCAGCCGCCCAGGCGGATCAGCTGCGCCAGGAGGGCAAGCTGCCGGCGGGGAAGAAGATGTGGTGGGAGCAGGACCCGACAGACAACGCGCCGTGGGCGGACGAGGACGAGGAGGGCGAATCGGAGGGCGAGTCGGAGGAGGAGGGCGCGGAGGAGGGGGAGGAGGGCGGTGGTGGTGCGGCGGGGGCCAAGCGCAAGGGCGCCGCTGCGGCGGCGGGCAAGAAGCGGCGGCGCACGGAGGACGACGACGAGGACGACGACGCGGCGTACTTCCGGTGGGTATGAATGGATGATTGTGATTGTGTGTCGTTGTGCGGTCCCCCGTCATGGGTTCCGTCGTTTCAATGCGGCTTCAAATGCGGTTTCAATGCGACCAATGTGACCCCCCCCGTAAACCCCCGTAAACCCCCGTCACCCCCGTCACACCCCCCGCCCCCGTCACCTCCGCAGGGAGGAGGTCGGCCGCGACCCGGAGGCGGACGAGATGGTCGGGGCGCACCGGGGTGGAGGCGGGAGGCGAGGACGGGGGCGGGGCCGGGGCCGCGGCAGGGGATTCGGCCGCGGCGACCGCCAACGGCGCAGCAGCGACGGCGACGGCGGCGGCGGCGGCGGAGGCGGAGGAAGAGGAGGACGCGGCGGCTTTGGGCGCGGCGGCGGCGGGCGCGGCGGCTTCGGGCGCGGCGGCGGCGGGCGCGGCGGCGGCGGGCGCGACGGCGGCGGCGGCGGATTCCGTGGCCGCGGCGGGGGCCGTGGCGAAGGGAGAGGACGGCGGGGTGGCGGTGGCGGCGGCGGCGGGGGCAGGGGACGGGGACGGGGAGGCGGTCGTGGGAGGGGCGGCGACGGTGGTGGGAAGCGGCAGCGGCGATGAGCCGCCCGGAGGGAGAGGAGGTTAACGCCTGTTCACCTGTTCACCTGTTCGCCTGAGTCACCTGAGTCGCCCTGGAGGAGGATCGCTTCTTCCCGGATCTCGCTGGCGAGTCGGTACGCACCCACCCGATTGGTGGCTCGGGGGGAGGGGGCGGGGCCGCCGTTTGGGCACGAGCTAGCACGCGCTGCCCTTGCCTCCTGGCGCGCGGTCATGCGGCAGAAGGTGCTGCTGCATACCACGTGTCGAAACGTGTCCTCAATCAGCCACTCCACACGCTGCAGCGGAGTTGTTGGTGGAGGTGTAACGGAGTTGGTGGAGGGCTTTGGGCTTGCTGCGTGCCGAGTGAAGGAAACGCGTGGTTTCGGAGCACGGGAGCACGGGTGCACCCGTGCGTCGTGCTGGATGGGGGTCGATTGGGAGTTCGTCGTCGACGGTCAGCGGCGATGGCGATGGGCGCGGCGGCAGCGGCGGCGGCCGGGGGGCGGGGGGTTATCCACGTACAGGCCGGAGCCCGTGAACGGTAAAAGTAATGGAAGAAGGCCGTCTCGTCTGCAAAAGAACAGCGAGGGGTGCGGGGGGGGGGGGGGTTAGGCGGCGGCGATGCGCGCGTTCGTTTGCGGATGGCATGGCGCGTGTGTGTCGGTGTGTGTATGTGTGTGTCGCGAGCAGCTGTCCTGTGCTGTCCCGTCCTCGAGTGGAAAGCGCGGGAAGGCGCTTTGGGAGGCGCGGGCGATGGCGGACTGACACACACGCCACACGGGCGCCAGCCCCACACGGGCGGTCACCTCTTGGGGTCGCTTGGCGCGGAGTGTGCGGGTGGAAAGGCGCTTTGCGCGGATGGGCAGCGAAGGAGGAGCTAGCCAGAACGAATCCGCAGGACGAGCTGAGGGGTACATGAACGACTCGGGGAGCTGCTCGAGCGCAGCTTTCCATGTATAATGAGTCGCGAGTGGAAGCAACACGGAGGAGTCTGTGCGTGCCTCTATCCTCGCAATATCGTACAATCGTACAACCACCGACAGTTCCAATAGCCAACGGCCTGGCGCCTACCTACAACAATGATAAGACGGTAGCATTCCAACGGCACCACCGTCCGCGGACCCATCGCCTAAGGCAGAACCCGCATGGCATCCTCACCGGCCCCTAGCCCCGATGGAATCGGATCAGCAGCAGCAGCCCAGCAGCCGCTTTCGTAAGGACCAACCGCTCCTTATTCAGCTCTGAAGCGACTTCCTGGTCTGTGGCCTGTGAACTATGCACCTTCCGGGCAACACCTTCTCGTAGTTATAAAAGAGCAAACCGAACTATTAGAGGACCGATATGCCATAAACAGTGGATGGATATGCCGATGTGACACATTTGCGGTCCGAAGCACATCCCCATATGTTGGTATGGTTGCTGGTAGCGGGTTGCGGTTGCGTCGATTGCTGGTTGCGTCGGGCCTGGTAGGGGCCTGGTACGCTGGTAGGGTCGGGTTTTGCGCCGTACTACTCCGCCGCCTTGAGCTTTGTGGGATGGAAATCCACCCTGCAGGCCTTTCCCCTGATCAAGCAATTGTTTTAGTGGGCGATTTCTGTTGGTTTTACGAGCGTTGCAGTACCGCGCCCACTAGTCCTGGCCCTTTCAAGACCGCCGCCGGCTGCCCCACCAGGCCCCATCGTGTTGGTTGGCGGTTACAAGGCTAACCAACCCTTCTCTGGCCAACACGTAGATGTAATCGCAAGTCGGCCATAGCGGCTCTCACTGATATTATCTTCTTAACTGGCAAGTAAGGTACCGGGGCAAAGAGCGCGGCCTCCGGCGTCCGGCCTCTTGGCCTGGCAACCTTGGTCTTACATCATCCAGGGTGACAATCATAAATTTTTGCCTAGCAAAAACGCAATTTTATGAGTCTCCTGTTGCCGTCTGATGGCGAAGGACCACGGCCAAGGCACTCACACTTTGTCAGTAGTCGTACAAGTTCTGTTAATTCGTAATCTAGGCGTTTTTACTCGCTTTCCTCATAATGCTCTCGCAGATAGTTTTGGATCACTGCATGGCTACCGATGCTACCGCGCTGCACTGTAGGCACTCTTCACTTCATCAGTGACAGCCGTTACGTTACGTAGGCTGCCACAATGGGCGAGGCGTCGGGCTCGTCAGCCGCGGCCGCGCCCGCTGCCGATGGCTTTCCACCAGCACAGGAGTCGCGGGTGAAGTCGTTCTTCAAGGCGGCGTGGGACTTGATTCTGGAGCACTGGTTCATCCTCGGCCTTGGCTTTGCTATTGGCTTCGCAGCTGCGGTTCCCAACTTTGGAAGGTCTGGCGGCTGGATTGCTGCCCAATGGTCTATTAAATATGGCGCCGTCATAATCATTTTCTTCCTATCCGGGCTGTCTCTGAAGACTAGGGCGCTTTTGAACGTTATGGCGCGGCTACACGTCCACATGTTTATTCAGTTCATATGCTTGGTGTTAACGCCAGCGATTGGCTATGGCATCGCACGTGCCCTGATGGAGTCCAGCATGAACCCCGACCTGGTGAACGGCCTGGTCGTGGCGATGACCATGCCAACGACCATTTCCACCAACGTGGTGTTTACGAAGCAGTCCGGTGGCAACGAGGCAGCGGCGCTCGTCAACGCGGTCATCGGCAATATAATCGGCATTTTCGTCTCGCCCGGCTGGCTCTACCTCTACCTGGGCAAGTCGGGGCAAGCACCCTACGCCAACGTCATTCGGCAGCTGGCCGTCACCATCATCGCTCCGCTCATCGTGGGCCAGGTGGTACAGTACGTCTTCCCCGACCACGTTAAGAAGGCGCAGGAGAAGATCAACTTCGGCAAGGTCGGCAACCTCATGATCATCCTGCTCGTCTGGAACACCTTTTGCGACACCTTCCACCGCGACATCTCCCTGGACGCCAAGTCCTGGGTCCCGATGCTCTTCCTGGAGATTGGCCTCTTTCTGACCTTCTCCGCCATGTGCCTCGCCCTCGCCACCTTCGTCCCCCTCAAGAACATCTTCCGCTTTGACAAGTCCGACGCCGTCGCGGTGGTCATGTGCGGCTCCACAAAGACGCTCGCCCTGGGCATGCCACTCATTACCGTACTGTACGGCAAGCACGCCCACGTGGGCGTCATCTCACTCCCCCTCATCATCTACCACGCCTCCCAATGCCTCATCGGCAGCCTCTACATCAAGCGCCTCAAGCAATGGGTCAAGGGCCCCTCTCCCGGCGCCTGGCCCGCCTCCTGCTGGCCCAACGCGGGCGCAGATGCAGCCGCGGCAGCGGCAGGCGGCGCGCCCGGCGGCGGCGACGCAAAGGCGCCGCTGAACGGCAGCGACAGCAACGGCAGCCTCATCAGCCCGGGCGGTGCAGTCTCCGGCAGCAGCTCTGATCCGCTGGCGCTGTCTAGTGGCGGCGTGTCGGCGAGCCGGGGGGAGCGGGCGGCTGGTTGCGGCGGCAGCGGCGGCGGCGGCGGGGGGCCGGGCGAGAGGGCGCCGTGGCCGGCGCCACCCGGGTGCGATGTGGAGCGTGGAGAGGGGATGGCGCTGGTCGAGGGAAGGGACTCGAGCTCACGGGGTGTGGCGGCGGGGGCGGTGCCGGGGTCCCTGCAGTCGCGGTGATGACTGACTTGGAGCAGCCGCTCGAGCAGCCCGGGGGTGGGGCTCGGCTCGATGGGGCTCGGTGGGGCTCGGAAGGGCTGACGGCTGCATTGGACGGTGGGACGGGGCTGAGGGCCGCACTGACCGACCGGCCGGCGCCGCCATACAACGAGCGCACTGCGGTGGTGGTGATGGTGGTGGTGGTGGAGGGCATCTGGACGTAGGACTCTCTCTGTGGGCTCTGGACTTGGGCCCCCGCCTCGGCGGGGTTGGGCGGGGCCTGGGATGGTGGAGGAGTGGCGGGGCTCGGGTGTGCAGTAAGGAGCGCCGAACAGCGCCGAAGGGTCAGGAGGGCTTGGGGGCTCGGGGGCTCTGCGGGTCGATTGTGAGTCGCTCCGGCGAAGGGTTCGGACTGAGCGAGGTGTTTGTTTCTCGGTGATTTGGGGGTGTTGATTGTTGCCGTTGAGACGTGCGTGAGGGGCGGGCGAAGCACGCAGGGCTCGGAGGAGCCCCGGGAGAAGGGCGGCTGCGGGTTAAGCAGCGGTCGGCGCTGCTCCGGGGTGGGAGCGCTCGGTGGGTGGGTTTTGCCTCTGGGGGGGTGTCTACCGGTATGACTTACAGGGGGGGACTGGATGAGCCCCCAAGGCGGCGGCAACGGATTGTGACGGGACGCGCGGAGGCGGATATGACGGTCTGGCGGTTGGGGGTCGTGCGCGCGGTTGCACGGAGGGGTGAAGAGAGAGCATCCGCACGGAGAGGTGAGGGCTGTCCACGGACGAGACGAGACCAGACCAGACCCAATACAAGACTGTCCACGGATGAGATCATGCAGGATGGCAGCAGCGGCTGTGAGTGTTCCAGGATCAGTAGGGGGGATGTACTGTAATGACAGGTGTGTGCGTAGGGTTCAGGGGCAAGGCATGTAGATCGAACTTTGTGCGTTCGTCCGTTCCAGGGTAATTTGCGGGTGGTGGTTTGCGAGGGGCGTGTACTGGGGGACAGCGCACATCCTCGGGGGACAGCGAACGCGAAGAGCCCTGGTGGCGTGCTGGTCGGTCGATGGTGTTTTCCTTTCTATTCCGCGTGGGGGCCTCGGAGTAAGCGTAGTGCCGCTAACCGCGTATCGTACCGTTGACCGCGGTTCAGCGGAAGAACCACACACATTTGTCACACACGCATGTACCGGTACTGTTTGGTGGATGCATGGTACGGTAGGTGCATAATTCCTGACAGCATCCGTAGGTGCTTCTGGTAGGCTTGTTGTGGCTGTAGGGCGTGTCGTGGGGGGGAGGGGAGGAGGCTGTGGGCAGGGAATGAGGCTTTGAGGCTTGATGAGTAGGGGCTGCGAAACGTGGGAAGGGGCACTGTGCACTGCTTAGATCAGACACTGGTTGCACAGTATACGTTCAGCGCGTATAAACGTGGACGCAGTTGTTCGTGATGCTTCGGGCTTTCACGGAGGGACCGTAGCAGACCGATGGGACAACAGATAGGACAACGTATGGGAAGGAATGATGTGCTGGCATTGCGGCGGATTTGCGTGGGCTTGTGGGGGACAGGGGGAGCGTGTTTGTGTGCGTAATGATCTCGGTTTGGTTCGTCTGGACAACGTCGTGCATTCGGTAGACTCAGGGTAAACTCACACGGCGAGTAATCCCGGTTTTCCGCTCAACCCGCGGGGGATGCTTTCGTCGCTTTGTTCTATCCCATGTCATTACGGAAGAGGAGACTTTTGAATGCCGGGACGTTGCGGGCCTTTGCGGGTTGTTGACAGGGTCACCTCTGCCGGGGTGCGGGGATGGCAATCGAGGAGAGACCAGAGCTGGAACGAACGAGGGCTGAAGATAGCAGAAGTAGTTGCTGGGGGCATCAGCAGCCGGGACGATTTGAAATGACCACGTACTGCATGTGTGACGAGAGCGCTGCCCCGCTCTCGGGGCGCACGTGGCGTGCCTGACTGGGTCTTGCACGTGCGTTTGGGTGCGAGCTGCCTGTGTGGCGCGCGGCTTGATGACTCGCAGGGGAGGCTGAAACCTGCTGAAACGTGCTGAAGGTGCTGCCGGTGCGGATGCCTGCGTATGATAACCGTTTCACGAGGGGTCTGGGCATCCGTTCTCATTGTCATGAATGATTTCCGGGAGTGATAAGAGTGATAAGAGTTGTATATCGCGGAACCCAGTTCGGAACTCGCGTTGGTATTGCAGCCAGCGTTTGAAGTGGGAGACCCGCGGCTATGACGGCCTAGGGACGACGACGACTCTGTGAAGTAGGTCACGTGCGTGGACGGCAAGCGACCGGCAGAGAGCCGCCATGTGTAAGCGCTCTGGCGGGTGCTACGCGGACTAGCATTACACGTGCGCGTCGGCTTGCCTGGCATAGGGCAGCCCGAGAGACATGAGAGCCGCCACGTGCTTTACGCTAGCAGCTCTCAGAAAAGAGCCTGGGATGTCCACGAATTGACATTACTAAGGCAACGCCTCCGAGCATTGCCTTGGCAAGATGTACAGAGTTTATGGGATGGACAGCAAAACAAAAAATGGCTCTAAAGGCGAAGAGCTTGAGAGGTCAGTCTCTGCAAATCGTCGACAGCTGATATTATGTTGTATTGAATCACAGTTGCAAGTTCTCCGCTCACACTGACAGCCGGACAGCAATTTACTTGAGGGAAGGCGCTGCAAGCTAGCAGCTTCGCTTGGCGAAAACACGCCTCCCCTTACCCCCTGAGAGCTATGGGAATTCACGGGCAGCCAGGGCTGCCAAGATTTATGTACTATGCCCAGAGAGCATTTATCATATTGCATACGCCGGACTGAGTTGCTGGCATTTTTGCGCATTTGTGGGAAGAAAAAGTGCATTTAATTTTGATTTTCGACTGTTGGTACGGTTGTCCCGCAAAACCCACTATATCCCATCCGCCGTTGAAGGTTGTGATAATAGTGACCAACTACAGCAATCGTGTGCAAGAGTATATGTGGGAACGGAACCTTATACGTTAACCAGACCTATCGTGTAGAGCAAGGGCCCTGCCGATATAAACCGAGAGAGACGCCCCACAAGCGCCAGCACTGCCAGCAGGATGCCCAAGCATTTTCTCGCGAGAATAAGAGCGCATGCAGCGGACATTGGTCAGCAATCAATAGATTTTTTCACCCAAGACACTAACGCAACCGGCGACAAGCAGCTGACTGCCGACGAGCAGAAAAGTCCCGATAACTCCACGCAGAATGGAAGAGACTTAAACGGTCCCGCAAGCATGCTGCAGCGCGCCACGGCGCTGCCCAGGGCCAACACCTTCTCGCAATGGATAGGCGAGGATTTTTTCCTCTGCATCTCGGTGAAGGAGGCCATAGACTTGTCTCCTGCCGTTGCTATGCCATTGGCGACTTGTGACAGGTGCGGAACGGCGACGCACACACGGAGCCTCGGTCCTGGCGTCCCGTGCAAAGCTGTCGGCTGGCCTTCCGCCGGTTCCGGCTGGACCGCCACCTCCGATTCCTTTGCGCATCCTAACCTTTTCACAGACTTGACCGAAACGTGGATATTTCCCCGCGCCGGCCCTCTTCTTTCCAACACTCAAATTCAACACTCCCCTTTTCGCACCCTTGACCCTGACGGCTTCCTGCAGCTTCGTCCGCGTCGCCCTGGGCAGGCCGGGCGCGCTGCCTCTGGAGGAGGCGGAGACGCGCGTCATCAGCCGCAACTGCCACCCGATGTGGGAGGAATGGTGAGCGCGCGTTCCCCTGCCCACCTGCAACCCCTCCTCCCCCCCCCTCCCCCCTTTCCCGTCAACGTCCGCAGTGACTCATTTTTATATCAAGGAGCACATCACTCCCTGTCCCCTCCTCCCCCCTTTCCCCTTCTCCCTCTACCGCCTCGTGAAGCCTGTCGCCAACCCGATCCCCTTCCGACGAGCCCGCGCCACCCACCCGCAACGCGCGTCGCCGTCAGTCTCGTCCCTACATTCCGCCTGCTCGGGCACGTCCCCGCTGCTGCCAACCCCCCACCCCTGCCACTACCATTGCCCTCCTCCACTGCCCTCGCCCCTGCCCCTTGCCGCTGCTCCTTGCCACTGCTGCTGTCCCTGCCCCTTGCCCCTGTCGCGCAGCCTGCCCTTCCCCTTGGACCACGTGACGGAGGACACGTGCATCCTGATGCGGGTGCTGGATAAGGACATTGGACACTTCAACTCGTTCCTGGGCTCGGTGGGTCGGAGGGTCGGGACATGGGTAGGGGTAGGGGCTAGGGTGCGACCCCCGGCGTCGTGTGCCACTCACGACGTACTGCAGCAACCGGCTCGGAGCTCGCCCCCATCCCCCTTGTGAGTACGCATTTTAGTCCACAGATATAGCCAAGATGTGGTTAGGTCCACAGATATAGCCAAGATATGGTGGGACGTTGGGGGAAGCGTGGATTGGCCCGCGGGCCCTGCCCTGGTTTCCTGCGCATGACTTCAAGGAACGAAGTCATGGAGGCGGCGGCGGGGCAACCAGGCATGTAACGGTGCCTGCCCGGGGCGCAGGTGCGGGGACCTGGACCCATCACCAGCCCGGCCCAGCCCAGCCCAGCCCGCTCGGTATCTCCAAACCCCAAAACCGTTTCCTGCCCGCCCGCCCGCCTGCCCATCCACCCGCGTGTTCCGTCCACCCTTTCCGGGCTGCCAGATGTCGCTGCCTCTGAAGGAGGCGCTCGATGCGATTCGGAAAGTGGACCACGAGAAGATCTACCGGTGGGACCGAGGGGGCGAGGGGGAGGGGGGGGGGAGGGGGTAAAGAAGAAGATACTGCAGCGAAGGGATGGAGACGGCGTTAGGGGGAGAGGGAGGAGGAGGGCGTGGGTGCGTCGGGAGTGTTTGGCTGCGGGATGGAAGGGGGTGGGGGCGGGAGTAGGGACGAAGGGACGGGGTGGGGGCGGGCGGGGCGGGTGGGGTGGGAGTAATACGAATCATACCCCACAGCGGAGTACAGTGCCCGCCGGCATTCGGGCGACGCCATCTCCATCCGGCGTTTGATCGCCTTTCCTCCGCCGATGCCGCGACACAAAGCCCCCGCCCCCACTCCCTGCGCCCCGCCCCCCGCCCCCCCCCGCCGCCGCCCCAGGCTGCCCCTGTTGGACCGGCAGGGTTGCAACCGCAAGCGCGGGGAGCTGGTGTTCGGAGTGGCGGTGGTGGCCAAGCAGGAGTACAAGGAGGTGGGGGTGCGCGAGGAGGCTGGTGGTAGGCTCTCTCTCGGGCTTGTGGCGCCACTCTTGTGTGTTTTGGCTTGCTTCTCGCTGGCCCAAGCGTCGCATACGCGCTTTCGCCGCCGGCCCCCCCTTCTGAAACCCCCCCGTCAACCCCGAACAGCTGGACCCTTCATTTCACTCCCTGACCCCCTACAAACATCCCCACCCTCCAACCTCCGGCCGCCCTCCCTTCCCGCCCTCCGCCTCCTCCGCCTCGCGCCACCCCCGCCAACCTACCTGCGCACGACTCCCCCCCTTCCGTTCCATCGCTTTGCATCATATATTTCCCGTTCCCCCACCCTTCGCATTGCAGCCCTTACATGTACAACCCCCTCCCTCCCCTGCCCTCTCTCCACCCCCCCCTCTCTCCACCCCCGCCTGCTCCCCAGATGCGCGGCTTCATTTCCTCCATCCAGGACCCCGACACTGTCCACGACAGCCTCCGCGACTACTGCCTGCACCTCAAGCTGCACTGCCTGAAGGAGCTCAGCGGCATCAGCACCAACATGCTGGCAGCGCTGGTGGTGGAGGTCAGGTGGGGCCGGGCAAGGGGGGGGAGCGGGGTGGGGGGTGCGGTGGGGGGTGCGGTGGGCGGATGGGGGTCGGGCGGGGTGGGTTAGGGTTGTAGCTGGGCGTGTGGGTTAGGGTGGTTCCCGCCTCTCCTCCTAGTTGCCCATGTCTCTCGCCACCCTCCCTCCTCATTCACCATACCCCTCTTTCTCGCGCCGCTGCGTCCCTCCCTGTCCCCCCTCCCTGTCCCCCCCTCCCCCTCCCCCTCCCTCTTCCCCCCAGCGTGTGCTCCTACGTGGTGCGCAAGTCCCTGTCTGGTCAGCTGGTGGGCGGGGAGCTGGACCCCGAGGGGGCGGAGCTGGTGGTGCCGCTGGGGCCCGCGTTCCAGGACGGAGACATCCTCAAGGGGAAGAACAGGGCGCAGGTGGGCGGGGACACACACACAGACACATACACTCTCTGTACCTCGCGGGCTTTGCAAGTGTGTGTGTCTGTGTATGTAAATGTAAATCTGTGTGTGGGAAGGAGGGAGGGGGGGATGTCGTGAAGGCAGGGGCGCCGTCTCGCCGCTGGGCCTATCACACAGTGCCACCACCTCGGCAGGTCGGCCGCCCCCACACCCACCGCCCACCTTTTCCCATGTCGGCATCTCAATAGACACCCCTCTCCTTCCAGCATCGCGGCGCCGTCCCGCCCCGCCCACCAACACCACCCCCATTTACCCTCTCCCCCTCCCCCCCCATCAACTCCCCTTTTTGAATACCCCCACCACCGCCAACGCCACCACCGCCACCTCCACCACTTGTGCGAAATTGCAGTTTGGTGAGGTCAAGGTGGAGGTGCTGTCGGGACGCACCCGGCTGGCCAAGACGCAAGTGCCCATTTGGGACGTGCCGGTGCGGCCCAACAGCAACGGCAGCGCCACGCCGGCGGCACCCGGCAGCCCGGAGGGCAGCGACAGCGAGGGGGAGGAGGCGCAGCGGGAGGGGCACGAGCGAAGGTGGGCGTGCGGGCGCGGTGGCGCGGTGGCGGGTGGGGTGGGTTGGGGTTTGGCGCGGGGGGGTTGCGTCGCCCGCTCGCCCGAAAACCCTTGGCACACTTCCCACCGCGCCTTGACTCCCCGGCCGCACCGCCGCGCCGCAAACACCGCCTCCCTCAAACCTGCCCTCCCCCCTTCCCCCCTCCCCCCTCCCCCCCATCAATATGAGGCCCCCCTTAAGCGCCCTTCCACTACCTCTTGTGCCTGTCAGTCAGTCAGTCAGCCTATACAAGGCCGGCCTCTCAAGACTCTTGCCATACTTCCACACCCGTTTCGGTCGGGTCCACTCCACCTCCCCTCCCCCCCAGAGAAGACAAGCGGGCCCAGAAGCCCCATACACCTAGCAACCTCCAACACACCACCACACACGCACACGCACACACCTTTTATGCCTCCGTCCTCAAACCCCCACCCCCTCCTTACCCCCCTATACGTGGATAACCCCCTACCCCTGCCCAGGCGCAACCTGACGAGCACCTTCACCGCGCAGGGCGACCCCCTCAGCACCGCCCCCTCAGTGCCCACTCGTAGCCCCGCAAAATCCCAAGTGTCGACAGCCGGGCGCCCGCGCGCCACCAGCCCCGAAACCAGCACCCGAGGGGGGGCTGGGGATGCCGGGATGGCTCGGGCCATTGAGACGGCGGCTGTGGCGGCGGCGGCAGCGGCGGCGACGGCGGCGGTCGCGGCGCGCCGTGGCTCGGATTTCGGAGGGGTATGGTTGGGAGAGCGGGCTGGGTGTGTGTGTGTGTGGAGGGCGGCCCCGGCACGCTGCGAGGGACGGCTGAGGGCGCGAATCCGGCGGCAGGGCGGGGCGGGGCGCAGGGGCTTGGCGGCGTGACGGGGCTTGGGCTAGTGCCGCGGCGGCGCGGCGGCGGTCTGTGTGGGGTCTTGGCAGGTCCTCTTGGTGGGGACTCGGGTGAGGAGGGGGGGGGCGGTGAAGCTCCTTAGGGTGGCTGGGCGGAGGAGGGGAGAGGAGGGTGGGCACTTGGCAGGGAGGGAGAGGAGAAGTGCAGCAGCAGGAGGGTGAGACGACGGGGGGAGGGTGAGACGGAAGAACAACAGCCGCCCGCTCCTGTCGCTCCTCCCCTCCCCCGTATGGGCTCCGACCTGCACGCGGATGACCCCCACCTCGCTCGCTCCGGCGCTCCCTTTCTTTAATACCCCCGTCCCTTTCTGTACTGCTCACCTTCTCCTCCCTTTCCGCCCTCCCTTCTACGCCCCCCCCACTGCGGTCTCGTTTTCATTTCCCTCCCTTTCCGCCCCCTCTTCCCCCCCCCCCCGCGCCGTATCTTCATTTTTACCCCCCACCCCACGCCACCCACGCGCCGCCTCTGTTCCATCGCAGCCGCCCGTGTTTCTTACCCCCGCCCCCCCCGCCCCCCCCCCCCCGCCCGAGCCCGCAGGTCCCTCCCGGGGCCAAACCCGGCAAGGATGATCCTCCGGCTGGCGGCAGCGGTGCTCGGCCCCCCTGGGACGGCAAGCGCTACAGTCGGCGCATGGAGCGACTGGACCGCTGCCTCAACCGCTCACCCGTGGCGGTCATCAGCATGCAGCTGGTCAAGGCGGTGGGTGGGGGGTGGGCGGGGTTGGGGTTGGGTGGGCGGGTAGGTGGCTGGGTGAGTGGGTGGGGGTGGGTGGGGGGATTGGTGGAGTGGGTGGGCCTCTCTTCCTCTAGGCTGCGGTTTGGGTGGCTTGCTGGTAAGGATTGGGTGGGTGGGTGGGTGGGACCGGGTTATGTGGGGAGGAAGCTCGGGTTTGTGCGACACGGTGCACCAGCCCCTCCGTCCCGGCTCTCCCCCTCCGCCTTCACAGGAGCCCGGTGCGCAGTACGATGGCGGCTCGCTCGCCGCCAACAACAACGGCAACGGCAATCTCGCCACCACCTCGGTGGGCCCGTTGGGAGGGCCAGCCGCCGCCGGCGGCGGCGGCGACGGCGGCGACGTGTTTGCCGGCGCCGACGTTGACGCGCCGTCGGAGGCTCTGGCTGTGCCTCCCTTCCCGGGTGGCGAGCTGGTTGCTGACTTCGTGGTGGCGGGGCTGGGGCCGCTGGGGCTGCTGAAGGCGTTGTTTGCGGAGGGATCGGAGCTGGCGGCGAGGGTGTGGAACGCAGAGGTGGGTGGGTGGGCGGGTGGGTGGGAGGGTGGTGAAGGGGAGTGGAATGCGTCACCCACTCACGATGCGTGGGCGATGGTGGGAGCAACTATGCGCGAAATGACAAATGAGTTGAGGTGTTTGGGGGCCCAGCAAGGACAGCGGATGGACTGCGGGTGGACTGCCTCAATCGGCTCTTGGCTGGCTGCGGCTGCCATTGCTGCTGCTGCTGCTGCTGCTGCTGCTGCTCATCTCGATGCTGAAGGGTGAAGACCCGTTGGTACCGCTGCCGTCTGCTGTCATGCCCGCCCGCCCGCCCGACTACCCGCCCACCCGCCCGCTCGTTCTTGGCCCTCACTCTATTCGGACCTCACCCCTCCTCCCCCGCCCCCCCTGTGTGTCCCCCCGCCCCCTCCGCCCCCATCTAAACAGAAAGTGACGGACATGAAGTCAGAGCCCTGGGGCCCCGACCCCGAGGGCAAGGCGCTCAGCGTGCGCAACCTGTCGTACATGAAGCCATCGCCGGTGGGAATGGTGCCAGTCACGTCACAGCAGAAGGTGGGTGGCTGGCTGGCTGGGGGGTTTGGTCCGGGCTGGGCCGGGCTGGGGCCTGAGAGGGGAAGCGAGAGGGCCCGAGCGCCAAGCGAGCCTGCCAGGCATCCCGCCGTCGTCACTTTGCCTTTGTTGCTGCGTCGCCTTGTGTGTGGTGGGGTTGCTGCTGCGCCTGCTCAGTGCTCCCTGCTCCCTGCTCATACTGCCGCATGCCGTCTGGTCCTCCGCAGGTCATGGTTCGGCAGCCGGGCGGCTTTGTGGTGCACCAGTACGCGACGCCCAGCGTGCCGCCCGTGGGGCAGTGCGTGCGGGTCTTTGCGCAGGTAGGTAAGGGGGAAGGGACTGGGGCTGGGGCGGCGGGGTGGCAGTCTCAGGCGCAGTCTTGGGGCGCAAAACACCAGGACTGCTGGACCACAGCCAGAGCTCAAGAGTGTCCGGTATGTGTGAGAGTGAGAGAGAATGAGAGAGATGGTGGCACATAACCTAATCAAATGTTACAAAAAGGTAGTTTTTATTACAAAAAGGTAGTTTTTGTTTGGGTCGGCGGATACGGTAGGCACAGCGAACCGTTTGGTTCGGTTAAACCCTAATATGGTATCATGACCCCCTGCCGCTGACCGTGCCTCTTTTGTCCTCAGGTGGTGGGACAGCACGTGGGGCCCAACAGGACCCGCTTCACGGTTTGGATCAAGGTGGGGACGTGTGGGGGTTCGGGAGGGGTGGTGGTGGTCTGAGATAGCTTTATTTAATCCCCAGGCAGATCAGGGGGGAAAGGAGGCTGGAAGAGGGGGCTTTATAAAAGAAGAAAGGGAGGCGGGAGGGATGGAGGAAGGGGGGGGGGGAGAGAGGCGCAGTGCGCTGGGGATGGCCTCACATTCGATTTGAGGGGGGGGGCTCAAAAGTTGGATACTTTGCAATCTTTAGTTTCGCGGTGCCGTACTGGACTTCAACGAAGGGAGGGAGGGAGGTCGAAAGGGCGCCGCGGGGACCAACGCGACATTGGAGGCCTGGCACTGCGCACTTGAGCCCAGCCCCGCCGCGCCGCGCCTCCGCCGCCTTCCTCTCCCCCGATGACCCTCCGGCGTCCCCCGGGGGTTCGCCGCCAAGCTGCCCCTCCCCAGTGTGTGTGTGTGTGTGTGTGTGAGTGTGGGTGGGTGGGGGTATCGCATCACGGACCCTGGCATCAGCATCGCATCACGGACACACGCCTGTGCTTGGACTCGGAAACTGTCTCGGAGTGGAACCCCCGCTGCTGTGTTTTCCTTCACTCCTGGTGATGGCCTGACGGCTGAGGGGCAGCCCGTCTGCGCCACCGTATGCAGCTGCCGCACCCCGCCTGCCGCACCTGCCGCCCCCGAAGGCTCTACGGCCTTGCACCATCCGCTATCATGCCTTCATGCCTTGTTTCGAAACGTTCCCGCCCCGCCCCTCTCCTTGCCCTCATCCTCCCCCCAACACACACACATACACACCACCATCACCACCGGTGTTTGCGCTGTCCCACGTGGCGGACACCCCTCTCTTCTCTTTGGCGCTGCAGCTGGAGTGGTTCAAGACCGGCATGATGGTGGGTTTCTGGCCGTTGCGGCGTGCGCTGGCGGCAGATCTACCGGTAGTGCGTGCGAGTCGCACAGCGGGCCATCGCGCCCTCATCCGCCCTCTTGACGCCAGCGTTAGAGCATGCAGCGGCTGTAGGAGCATGCAGCGCCTGTAGGAGCATGCAGCGGCCCGGCGCGCACCGTAACGAAGCGTCGTCGCCTTTTTGGCGGCGCGCCGGCAATGCACCGCAGTGAGCCTCCCATATTGGTGCCTTCCATATGGCGACACCCATGTGCCGCCGCGTGTTTGCGATCACCCTTGGGTTTCCCGTTCTGACGCCGCTCCGCGCATCCGCAGCTCGTCTGTACCTGCTGTTGCCCTTTTCCTGCTTGGCCCCGAGCCGACCTTCCCTGCCGGCCCGCTTTCGCTGACCCGCCCCTCGCCCTCGTCCTCGCCCTTGATCGAAACCCGTGTCCGGGACCCGCCTCGCGCCTCGCGCCTTACAACCCCTCGTCCTCGCCCGTGCGCGCCTCGTCGTCGTCGCCTCGTGGCCCTCGCCGCACCTCGCCTCGCCTCACCAGATCAGCGCGCTCAAGGGCAAGGTGGAAAGCGCGACCCCCAAGGACACCCGCAAATTCTACGAGACGCTCAAACAGCAGCTCGCCGTCAACCACACCATCGAGGAACCCGGTGCCGCCGCCGGAGGCGGCGGCGCCGCCGGAGCCGGCGCCGCGGCTGCCGCCGTCACTGCCGCTGCCAGCGACGGCACCGCCGTCACTGCCGCCGCCGCCTCCGGCGGCGGCGCCGGCGGCCTGCTGCATCACTCGCCCGGCGGCGGCTTCGCCTCTCTCCACATCGCTCTCCTTGTGCTGGGTGGTGCGCTGCTGCTGACGCTGCTGATGTTGGTTTCGGCGCTGGTGCGGGTGCGCGGGGAGCTGGGGCGCGGCATGAGGGCGGTGGAGGGGCTGTCAGGGGAGGTGGAGGCGGTGGCTCGGGCCCTGGAGGCGCTGGCGCTGCGGCTGCCTGCGGCGGCGGCGGGGGAGCAGTGAGGGTGGGGTCCGGGGCCTGACTATTGGGGCGCGGGCGCTCACGCTGCGGCTCTGTGGGGAGAGGGGGCACCTGAAGACGAACGGACCGACCTCAGCGAAGTAACTCCGAGGAGAGAGAGGCAGTCTGATTGTGTATGTGTGTGTGAGCGGCGGGGCTATCCGCAGTGAACTGCAGGTTTAAGTAAAGTCTATGGCGCGAGCGGCGCCACGGAATATGACTATGTCGGCGGGGACCCGCGCAGCAGCATGTGGCGTGCTGCGTGCGAAACAACAACAGGGACATGTGGGGTTTTCATTTCACTGGCATTTCTTGGTCCCGCACTGCTGACGAGCGAGCGAGCGCGCTGCTCGTCGTCTCCCGTTGCCCGCTGTCGACCGCGAGGCGTGCGTCGTGAGTTGCTGTGTCCCGGCCGTCCTGGCCCCGCCTGCTGCGTATTTTGTTGTTGGTGGTGTTGTTGTTACCGTGGGCTCGAGGCCGTCGATAGGGTAGAGCCCGCTGGGGCTGCTCGTGTTTCGATAGCGGCGGTGCGTCATACTAGGTGCCGCCGCCATTCTCCCATTCTGCCATTCATACTGGGGCGATTGGCCAAGATCCATTTTGTTTGGTTGTGGTGGACTGGGCGCCTGAGCTGGGCGCGGTGTTGTGTGGTGTGGTGTGCGAGAGAGGATGTCGTACCCTAAACGATGTGTCGCAGAGGAGAGGTGGAGAGGGACACGGATATCTAAACACTGGAACCAGTACGACACCAGCACCAGTACATTGCTCGCGGAAACGGCAGCGGTTGCAGTGAGCCGTGTTTACACATATGTCGTGTCGCTGTCGTTTCCTTTTCTCGGCGGAAGAGACGCGAAAGGACTGGTCTGTGCGATCCCATGACTGGGTATTGTCCGAGCGGCGTTTGACCGGCCCCACGCACCCCGCAGCCGCCTCGGCTGTGTTGTGGCGGCCGCGCTGTGTGTTGGGTTGCACGCACCGTGACCTGCGAGTCATGTATGTCCGTATGTCCGGCTCGCGATGCTCGCTTGAGCGTTGGAGGAGCGTTGTACCGGTATTACCTCGTTCGTTGAGGAGAGACGGTGCCGCAGAGCACTATGGCAGAGGTGATGACAGCGCCGTGTGATGTCCCCGCTGCGTGCACTGGTGACAACATGCGATGCCGCGAAATGGGGTTCTGTTGACCATACACACACATATACGCCAGCAGGGAGGATTAAACGGCGATGTACCGCAGCAGTACGAATAGCCTCGACAACCGTATGCTACGTGCTTATGTGTTTGATGTGATGGAGTGAAGTTCCCAACAGGTTGCAAGGCGACAGGGATCTGGTTGTTGATGGCAACAACCGTTTGGTGGACATCGGACGGATCAGCCAACCAACCCAACCAACAAAACCGGCCTCGTGCAGATGTCTGCGTAGGGACATGCGGGGGTGTGTTCACTCACTTGTGTGTTGAACGGGGGGGCTCGCATGTTGAGTTCTTGAGCTGTGGCCGCCATTCCCTGTGTACACTACTTGTGTGCTTGTGTGTGTGTGTGTGGGGGGGTATGTGTGAATTATATGTGTGCCAGGTGCACGTTCCTCGTTGGATTGTGGTAAAAGACGTCCTCGGGGCGTGTGCACCGCGAGGGCTTGTGTCGAGTCGCTTTTCATGCCCTTTTTTTCTCGCCCGGATGCCCTCATGCCTCATCCGCATGCAAGCAGCTTACTCTGCCTGCCTTGCTGGTCCTGGCTGGTCGTCCTTGCAAGCTTTATTTCGACGGCGCGTTGAACAACGCATCTGGCCAACGATGCGTACGCAATCGGACTCGCACATTCATTTCGATGCGTGGCATACAGCAATATGTGTAAATCAAGCCCTCGCGGCAAGCACGGCCAGCGAGGTCCCAGCGGCCATCCCTGCCCAAGTGGCCATCTTTCGCCGCAGCGACATCTTTCGTCACAACGGCGGCACAATGCCGAAAGCAAGTAGCCATGACCTGTACGCGGAAGTTTCCTAAATATTTCCTGAATTTGTAAGATGCTTCTGGATTTACAGGGAAACATGATCAGTTGCATGCGCAAGGTGATACCGGACGATTCAAAATGCCCATGTCCAGATTTTCTGTCCAAGGAGGACTTGGAGGTAAGGCAACATAAACGGTAATATACGTTTTTAATTAATATCTTTTTCATGTGAAATCTGCATCTTGCATCATCACACCGTACTACTCATTAATGAGCAAACTCTACCCATACGCAAGTACCTACCTGCAGTATTATTCAGGAAATCAAGCGCATTATTCTATACATTGTTGTGGCACAAAGTTGAAAATTGCGCCTTCCTGTCGATAAAAGCCGCCACACGTCCCTAGCTCTACACTGTCTGCATTATGAATAATTTTCGAAGAAGAAAAATGTGCTTTTTAGGGTTTATATTAATATATTTTAACAATTAAAAGTGTACACGTATTGGCAATCGCGCTGCTGCGTCGTCCCGGTCATCATCATGCTTCACCGACATTTTGGAGACTTTTGAGGTAGCAAATGCTAAACGCTAGTGTCAAATTGCTCTCTATACTTAATTTACTCTCTTGGACCGAATTTTGCACATTGCCGTTCGGGAGGTGGCCAAAGGGCAACCGCTGGCGACGTGCTCACTTGCCTTGCTGCACTTGCTAAACAGCTCTGCAAGCGAGTTCATGTGCTGGTGCTTGTGCTGGTTTTATTGAGCGCATCTTCGGCGGCCCAACCCCGGTATCCGACTGCAGGCGCTACAGCGCAAGCTGCCTTCGCCCGTCGCATTCCAGATACTGATACACAGCTGAGTTTCCGCCCCCCGGTACGTCGCTCGGTGCGCGCGGAGCGCGCTATCCGCGGCAATAGAACACGGACGCGGACTCGGCAGCCAGGCGCGCGTGTGACGCGCGAAGCGCGCCAAGGACACTTCCCTGGGAAGTCCTGAGTGCGACAACTGACGCGCAGGTATAAGCGCCCGTCAGCTGCAACTAGCCTACCTATCAAACCTGCCTAACCGACTGCCAGTGGGCTCCTGACTGGCCCCCTTGAGTGTGTTGATCCGGGGAGGCGGTGCCTGCCTGGGCTTTTAGCAGCACCGGCGACGCAACCCGCCGGGCTGTCTAGCATCCTAGCACGCAGACACCCCCTTCCCGTAACCCACGTCCACCCGCACTCCTAACCCCTTGTGCAGTCTTCCCTTACAACAACCAACCAAACCACCGCCGCGGTCTCATCTTCACGACCTCCCAACCGAACCCCCTTTGAACCTCCGCACATCCGCAGGCTGCGGCGCCTCCCCCAGCCAGCCCGCGTCAAGCGGTTAACCCGACCACCAGCGCCCAGCTTGCAGCTTGCAGCTTCAGCTGCCCGCAGCTGCCCGCCTCGCTCCTTCCCGCTGCCGCGGCGTCGTCGAACGCAGCAAGGATGGCGGTCTCGGTTTTCCGGTCACCGCTGATGTCGATCCACGAATCGGACGACGACGAGGACGACGGCCTCACGATGGCCTTCAGGGCCACCGCGCCGCGAACCCTGTCGCAGGCGCAGTCGCTGGTGCTGCCACTGCCGCCTTCGAACCCACCCTCCCGCCCGCCTTCGCTGCCGCCATCACAGTCGCCGTCAGGGGCTTTTGATCCATCGGCGTCGCACCCGCCGCCTTGGCAACTGCCCTCTTGGACGCCGTCGCCGTCGGCCTCCCTGGCACTGCCCATGCTGCCGTCGCAGTCCGTGTCTCTGCCACTGCCACCGCCGCCGCCGCCGCCGCCGCAGGCCTCGGATCCGCCGCCGTCAGATCCGTCGGCGCCGGCGGCGCCGTCAAGTCCGTCGGCGCTGGCGGCGCCGTCAAGTCCGTCGGCGCTGGCGGCGCCGTCAAGTCCGTCGGCGCTGGCAGCGCCGTCAAGTCCGTCGGCGCCGGCGGCGCCGGCCCCGTTCTCAGTCCTGAGCCGCGCGGAGTCCTTCGGAGGAGCGGTTCGGTCGCTGTCCAGGAGGTGCAGCGGCACCATTCCCGCCACCGCTGAGCCGCCCAACGGCGCCGCGCCCGGCAGCGGCGGCGGAGCTGGCGCCGCCGCCAGGGCCAGCGCCAGAGACGGCGGCGCGAGCCGCATCCCGTCTTTACGCAACAGCAGCAGCAGCAGCAGTAACAGCAGCGGCAATAACAGCGTGAGCAGCAGCAGCAGCAGCACCAGCAGTGGCATCCCCGCAGCAGCAGTGGCAGCCGCCGCGCTGCGGCCCGCGCAGCGGCGAGTGTACGGCAGTCCACTGACGGCGGCGGCCACCGCCGGGTTCAGCTGGACCGGGGAGCGGCCGGAGCGCGCGCGCGGTGGCGGTGCCGGTGGCGGTGCCGGTGCAGCCGGGCCGGCGGCGGGGCAGGGACCAGCGGCGCCGGCGGCGCCTGCGACGACCTGTGCAGGAAGGGCGTCGCGGGCGCCGCCGGCGCTGCCGGCCCGTGCCCCGTCGCCCTTCCTGCGCAGGTCTGCCGCCGTGCTGGCACTCCTGAGCAGCAAACTGGAGGCTGCCGGGCGCACGGCCAGCAGCCGAGCCCGCGGCTCGGAGCCCGCGAAACCCACAATGACCTGGCCGCCGCCGGCGGCGCCGGATGCGTCGCCCAGGGCCGGCGCGGGAACGCCGACGGAGACGGCCCTGGGGCAGGGCGCCGCCGCCGCCGTCACCGTCGCCGTCGCGGTCATCAGCGATACAACCGCCGTGGCCGGCGCCGCCGGCATCGCCTCCGGCGCGGTTTCGGCGTGCAGCGGCTCGCCCCGTTCCGCGTCCTTGCGCAGCGCCGTCTCGGCCCTGACCTGCGCATGCTGGGAGGCGGGCATCTGTACCAACGGGCCCTGCAGCATCCCCGGTCTGTGCGGCCCGCGCACCCGGATGCGACAGGCGGGGCTGTTCTGGAACCCGACGCAAGGCCGCCCCACCTGGCTACGTGGCCCCTCCTCAGCGACCTGCTCTGTTGGTGCGCCTCGTGGCTCTACGGGGGCCTCCTCCACCGCCTCCACCACCGCTTCCACCGCCATGGTCACCGCCACTGCCTCCACCTCCACTGCCGCGGCAGCCGGTGCTGCTCCAGCAGCAGCAGCCGCAGGTGCGGAGACCATTTCGGGGGTGGTGCGCTCGGCGTCGGCCTCGACAACCGCGGCTGCCAGGACGGCTTGTGCATCATCGACCGATGCAGCAGCTGCCACTGCCGCAGGGCGGGTCTCATCGTCGGTGACCCGAGGCTCGACCTCGGCAGCCCTTACAGTATTGGACAGCACCAGCGCCAGCACCAGCACCAGCGCCAGCACCAGTTATAGAAACGCTGTGACTCCCACGACGGCCAAGCGGACCGTGACCCGGGACCCAACCCGGAGCTCCATTACCCCCGCCTTGACCTGCGCATGCTGGGAGGCGGGGATCTGCACCGTCGCGCCGTGCAGCATCCCCGGTCTGTGCGACCTACGGATAAAGGTCCGCCGAGCCGGGCTGTTCCGGGACCCGGCGACTGCCCAGCCGGCGGCGGCAACCGCGGTGGCGGCTGAAGCGGGCGACGGCGGCGCGGCGCAAGCGGCGAGAGGGGGCGTGCCGCATGGTGCAGTGGCGGCGGCAGCGGCGGCGGCGGCAGGCAGCGGCGCTGCGTCAATGGTCTTGCAGGCTGCTGTGGAGGAGGGTGTGGACGGAGGGGCCGAGGCAGGAGGCGAGCGAGGGTCGGCACCGTGCGAGTCGCCGGAGAAGGGGGAGAACGTGCTGCCGTTTATGTCGTCGTCGTCGTCGTCGTCGTCGTCGGCGGCGGCGGCGGCGGCGGCGGCGGCGGCGGCGGCGGCGGCGAGCGGGAGGGCGTCAGCGAGCTCGGCGCTCGTCACGCAAGTCTCCACACGAGACTCCAGGGGGTCCTCTGCACGGCAGCTGCCGCAGCAGCCCTCCGCTGCAACCGACGAGGTGCCGCCGGGGAAGGAGGCCCTCAAGGACGGTCCGGAGGAGGAGGCCACTGCTGAGGCTGAGGTGGCGGCGGAAGCTGAGGCGAAGGCGGAAGCTGCGGCAGAGGCTGCGGCTGAGGCGAAGGCTGAGGCTGTGGCTGCGGCGAAGGCGGAAGCTAAGGCTGAGGCAGCGGCGAAGGCCGAGGCGAAGGCGGAGGCCGCAGAGCGAATGAAGGTGGAGGCGGAGGTGGAGGTGGAGGGCCACGCCGAGGTGATCTGCATTGTCCGCAGGTGCGCAGGGTGGGTGGGTGGGTGGGTGGGTGGCGAGGAGCTTGGACACGAAGCGTGTCGGGATGAGGAAGGGGACGGGGGTTGGCGGGGGCTGCAGACGGCGGACGACATGCTTGTACGACCAGGAGGTGGAATCTGCAAGAGCTGTAGCGCAATGCCGCCACCGCCGCCATCATCGAAAAGGGCGCCGAAGGGGCGCGCGCTGTGTCTTTGACTGACGAGACGCCACGCAGCCGCAGCAGCTGTTGCACGCACCTGACCTCCGCCCCCCGACTGTGACGCCGCCCTGACGCAGGCTGCCGCCCTCGCCCTCAACCTCTGAGTCGGACGCGAAGCGCAACAGGGACGCCGCAGATGCAGCAGCGGTACCGGCACCGGCACCAGCACCCACACCAGCGTCCTCTGGCAGCACCAGCAGCACTGCCTCCCTTTCATCCGACCTGCCGCCACACAGCCCAGTGCTCACCAGCGGCGGCAGCAGTGGCTCGGCCCCGCGGGCGCCGCCCACTCCACAGCAGCAGCGGCCCTCCAGTGAGCACAGCGAGACCCACCTCAGCCACGAGGACCGCCAATCAGATTGCGGCGACGACCCGCGGGGCGCCGCCGGTGCCGACGCTGCCGGGGAGGAGCCCAGCGGCAGCGCCAGCGGCGGGCCGGGCACGGCGGCGGCGCGCGCGCTGCTGTTCCCTCTGGCAGGCTCCGCCGATGGCAGCGGCGGCGGCGCCGGCAGCGGCACCGCCGACGGCAGCGGCACCGCCGACGGCAGCGGCGGCGGCGGCAGCGACAGCGGAGGCAGCGGCAGCGGCAGCGGAGGCAGCGGCAGCGGCGCCTCCAGATCGCTGGCTCAGCTGCTGCTGCAGGTTGCGGAGGAGGAGGAGGGCGGCTGCGTGGATCGGGCTGTGGAGTCGCCGATAGTCAAGCTCGCGTCGCATGCGTTGGAAGAGGGCGACGAGGAGGAGGGCGACGAGAAGGTGGAGGTGAAAGAGGGGGAGCAAGGAGAAGAAGGCCAAAGTGGGCGCGAGTCGGCTGAGACCAAGGCGACGGCGGCGGCGGCGGCGGTGGTGGTGGCAGCGCCAGCGGCGCCGAGAGTGGCAGGAGCGGCTGCTGGGGCTCCGGCGCGGAAACCGCCCATCTGGCACAAGCTGCTGCCGTTGCCTGCCGCCGCGTCGGCCCCTGCCGTCCCTTACACCCCTGCCATCGCCTTTGGTTCTGCCGCTGGCGGCGCTGCCGGGGACGGTCGCGCGGCTCCGGCGCCGGGCGGCCACGCGCCGCGGCGGTCGCGCTTCGTGACCGAGTTGCTGCGCTGCAGCGTCGACGGCTGCAGCAGCCTGGGCGCGTCCTTCTCCGCCGCGGACTTTTGGTCGGTGCAGTACAACTTTGCGTTCGATCCGGAGTAAGTGCGGGCGCGATGGGCGCGGGATGGGGGCGGGAGGGGAGGAGAGGGGAGGGGACAGACTGGTTGTCGTTGTTGTTGCCGTTGGGCGATGTTGGTTGGGCGATGTTGTTTTGGCGATGTTGCAGTCTACAGGGGCCGTTCCAAGCTGCAGGGGGCCCGCGGGAGGGGCGAGGTGAGCTACAAGCCAGCAGCGGCGGCTTGCGTGGAAGCTGCCCAACGTCTCCGGCTACGACGGGTAAAAAGGGTGTATTACACCGTACTGCTTGTCTTGGACACACTCGGGCGGCCCGCGGCGGCATCTCTTCAGTTTGGGGCCCGGTACATGACGCCTGTGTGTGTGGGGGGGGGGCCTTGTAAACCGTCCCTGCTCCCTGGGCTCACTGCTCCACCTTTGGGCACTGCCCCCAGTCCATCTCCGGGCAGCCGCTATATGGGCCCCCTACGATACGGTACCTGCATCTATCTGACCCGGCTACCCCGCCCCTCCATGAGGGTGGGGGCCCTGCCCTGCACTCCTCGCCCTCATCCTTAGCCACCGCCCGTGCTACCTATCCCCTGGGTGTATGTGCTTATGTATGGGTGTGTATGTCAGCCCTTCGTTCCAGCTCTTCGCCTCCCTGCGCATGTGGCGCTGTGCTTTGGCCCTGGAGGAGGACGGGGCTTACCCTGCCGCCCGCTCGTCATCGCGCAGGCTGACCCCTCACACACTCCCCCCGGTTGGTCCCCTCGTGACTTCATTTTGGACTGCTGTCATACTCTCACACTCTCACTCTACCCCCCCTGCTTCGGTGCGCTCCCGATCCTATCCGATGCATGACCTGCATGCATGACCATGCGTGCGTGCATGCATGCATGATCCGATGCATGATCCGATGCATGATCCGATGCATGCGTGCATGATCATGCAGGCCATCCGAGGACTCGGCCTCCGCCTCGGACAGCGGCGGCACGACGAGCGGCACCAGCCACAACGCCAGCGATGATGATGATGAAGATTACGGTGACGTCGACATCGACATCGACATCGAAGACGACATCGACATGGGGGATGACGACATCGAGGATGACGGCGATGACGGGGACAGGGACGAGGAGCCGCTGAGACCCGTGGCGCCGACATTGGCCACAGCCCTGACCTGGCTGTCGCGCAACGGAGGGCCCGATGCGCCCGCCGGCGAGGGGCCCACCGCCCCTGCCCCAACGGGGGGCCTGATGTGAGGCATGGGGTGCTGTCGGGCTGAATTTGGCCCAAACATGCGCGCTACGTAGTTCGGGTGATGTCTTTCTCTCTTTGACATCTCGGATACTTCTCTAAGTAAGTACCACGCAACAGCAGCAGGCAACAGCAAGTGGGCTCGATGTGAGGCACGCCGTGGCCTCCCAAATCATAATGCAGGTATGCATTCGCCCTCGTCGCGCATTTGTAGAAACCAGATTGAATTCAAGCGAGGCCGAATAAACCGGACGGGGTTGGATGGCTGGGTGAACGATGTCCAGGCGCTCCTGGAGCCTGATGTGCCCTAGTCCCGAATGTTTTGGGGCCTGTAGATCCGATAAGAGCACGAGACCGCGTTTTTGCGCTGAAAGGCAGATGGGCACGTGGAGAGAGTTTTGGTGCGGCCGGCGGAGAGTTTGGGGACTGCGAGCTTGCCGGGGCAGGCGGGGTAAAAAGAAGATACCACAGCGGAGACGGAGACGACGTTAGCGAACGGACCCAGAACCCGGCAATACTTACCGAACATACCGGGGCAGGCGGGGGAGGGACGGGGCTTTGAGGGTTGGCGGAGGGTTGGCGGAACGTTGGCCGTGTGGGTGCAGGGGCCTAATCCGCTGTCTGCTAGCTGGTAACGCAGTAAGGGGACCAGTGCAGTGCAGTGCAATGCGCGATGATGCGACAAGAGGAGTAACAGGAGCTTATGAGAGCGGTCCACCAAGCTATGGACGCCATTTTGCGTTTTTGCCGTCTTGCCGCGTCTTACAGGTGTGCGGCTTTCCCGCGCACCGAGACCGAAATTTTTAAAAGATCCGCCGGAACGCGCCCGATTGTCGAACTGAATGTGGGCGCAGACGAGATTTGGGGGGCTGTGATGCCAATATTTTTTATACCGAGACCATACGGACATATATAACCGCTGAAACATGCGGTCTGCGAAAAGTGCTTGTGCCGGCGGAAAACTATGGAAGATGTAACTCAGGACAGGGGGGAAAAGGGCGGAGGGCGGAGAGGGCTGACGGGTGATGGTGTTGTTCCCGAATGGAGGGGACAGGATTTGCCCTCGGCAAGAGGCTCGTTACGGTTGTTGGTCGCTCTGTGCAAAACAACAATATACCCGCTTTGTGCCGGTTTGCGGTTGATTATCGCGCCGGTCAAGCGGCTTCGAAGCGGTCTGGAACGGAAAGGACGGACCAGTAAGAATCATGTCATGTGTGGCTCGTACCGTAAATCGACTGCCAAAGACGCGCCAAAGCGCACTGTCGTACATATGCCGTACTTATGATCCCCGTCACAACGGCGGTCGCGCACCCAATGTAATTGTCACCACGCTTTACCCCACCAACCAACCACCAACCTTTGGCCTGCGCCATCTTGTGTTCTGTTTCGGGGGTGGTCAACTTCGTCGGTTGGCTCGGTGTTGTACGTCTTCCTGTCGCCTGTGGGGTAATCGGGCTAGTGACTTCTGTGGGCTGCTTCTCGACCCAATCGGGAAGCACCGCGGCCATTGCAAACCGGTCTCTCTCTCTCTCTCGCGCGCGCGCGCGCCCCGAGAGAGCACCAGCCATTCCCCACGCGCCCAGGTGACATCAGCAAAAGCAACACACCCCCAAGCGAGCGCCGACCGGCCTTCTTATCCAACAAACCGGCCACGCCATCCATCTCTTGCAGAGTCCGCGTAATACCGTATTTCCGAAGGGACCTCAGAGCGCAGCCGCCCACCCCCGGCCCGCACCGGCACACGACGGCCCATACGTGCACCGCTCCTTGCACACAGTACGGTACCCGACCAGACACCCAACGGACCAGCACCCAACGGACCAGCGGCGGCCTCGGGGGAACCCACACGTTGGGTCGCTGCGGGCGACTGCGAGGGGCGCCCCAGCAAGCAGCAGTCGTCCGCACGCCGACGACTTTCGCGAGGAGGAGGGGGCGGAGGGGGAGGAGCAGCCACCTCGCAAGGGTCAAATCAACAACAACCTGGGGCCCCAGCTTCCCAGCGACCTTCAGCTGCCCGGGTACACAAACACAGACACAACTACACAAACATATAACACAATTACACAAACATATAACACAATTACACACACATGCTGGTGTGTCGTGCTCATTGCCCATCTGCGGTGTCCCAACCGCGAGGACTGCCGGGGCCCCCACCGGCCCCCCCCCCCCAGCACGTAAGTGACCCCACCCCACCCCGCACGTCAGTCTTCTCAATCTCCCAGCATTGATTTACCTAATCTACGGTACCTCGCTCGAATGAAAAAAGAGTGACAGAACGACAGCTCCCACGCGCGGAAACCCCCCTCAGACCCCGAGACAGAATCGCAAGCGCCCGATGGACGGATGGGTGGGTGGGCGCAGCACCAACAACTCGACAGCGCGCAGTGGCCACTGGGTGCGCTATAAATGCATGCACGGCGTCGCGGTGCGATGTGAGGGGTCACCGGAATGTTAGCAAAAGGCGGCAGGCGGCCACCCAATTAGCATAGCCGCAGACTCACGTCGCGACGCGCCGCAGCCGCCGCTGCCGCCGCTGCCGCCGTCACGGTCGGATGGCCTCCTTCCGCTGCCGCACGCCACTTCCGGTGGGGCGGGAACCCAACCGAGTAGCGCGCTGCATGCACACACGCACGCAGGCACACAAATATACACACGCGCGCGCGCCCCCTGCGTTGTGCGTCGTTCCCGCCAACCAACGCCCCGGGGATAGCTAGCCCGGGATTGTCGCACGGCCCGTTGCGCCTCTTTTTTGCCATCCCCCCGCCCCCTCCCACACACACACCCGCTGCTGCAAATACGGTATAGCCATTGTCCCATTGTCCAATTGTCCCGTTAAATCATTCGCCATGCATGGAAGGGACCTAGAAATACCCAGGGTGCCATTGACATTGAATTACTTCCCCACTTCCGTGCGGGCAGGCAGGCAGGCAGGCAGGCAGGTTCGCCCCCGAGGACGGCACAAATACCGAACTTATGAAATACAACAATAAAAATCGTAACGCGTGTAGCCCTTAACACATACAGCCACGGTCCCTCTCCAATAACTGCCCTTACATGATCACTCCCACAGCTACAGCTAGCTGGCTATCCAACCCCAACCCCGCCTCCCTATTGGCTACCCCGCCGCCCCTTTGCTGGCAATGAACCAGAGCAACCAGACGAAAGCAATGAAACAATAATAATCTGGACCAACAAGGAATACATAGGCGCGCATCCAGCCAGCCAGGGGGGCACAACGTCGCTGCGCCGTCATCACCGGGAGCTGACCGACTGCTGCTCCGCCCCCCGCCCCCCATGCAGATGCAGCCAAGAGCGTGCGCGCAAGCAGTGTGGGTATGTGTGTGGGTGTGTGTGCGAGAGATAGAGAGGAGGACATCCGTCATGCCCACACCATGCACTCCTCCAGCGTATAGTGCAGCGCGTCGCGGCAGTGCAGGAACAGCCGGTTCCACACAATGATGGCCGAGTGGGCGTGGAGGGCGCTGCACGTGTCCACGTGCACGCGCCGGACAGCCAGCGTCGCCAGCCTCGAAGCAAGCCACTCCTGCGGGCAGGCGCGCGGGTGGGCGGGCGGTGGAATAAGGCCAGGGGCGGGACGTGGGCGCAATGTATGGCAACACGTCGGGAAACACGACGCGAGAAAACTCGCATGGCTGACGGCGCGGCACGATGTAGCGCTACCGGTCGTCTGCTGTCGTGCCGACAGCGCTTGCCTTGCCTAGTGCGGCGGGGATGAGCGAGAGAGCGAGGCCCCGTCTTTCGCCGTGAAACCCTCTCCAATCCTCTCCTATCCTCTCCGATCCTCTCCGCTTTCCATTCCCCGCTCGAGCGCACGCTCGAGACCTTACCTGCACGCCTTGCTTGTCGGTCGCGGGCGGCAGCCCCTCAAACACCTCCTGCTGCCCCCCCGGGTGCTCCGGGTGCCGCTTGAGCGGCAGTCGGTCCTCTCCTCCTCCTCCTGTTGTTGGAGAGGAAGCCACCGACGGACCCTTCCCCCCGGTGACGGCGGAAGATGCAACGCCCGCCCCGCCGCCGCCACCGCCGCCACCGCCGCCACCACCACCAGTCTCCACATCCACCACAAACGCGCGGCCCTGCTGTGGCTCCTTCTGCAAATGCTGCTGCTTCGTGCGCTGCTGCTGAGGGCTGGCGGCCGGAGAGGACGAGCAGGAGCTGCCGCCGCAGCCGCCGCCTCCCCAGCTGTCGTACACCTGCCGCAGCGCCGATTCGGCCGCCGCCGTCGCCGCGCTTCGGCGGTGCAACCAGCCCTGCAGCAGCAGCGCCAGTCCCACCAGAGGCAGCAGGGGCGACAGCAGCGCCGCCGCCGCGATCACAAGGCCCAGCAGGAACACGCCACGCAGCGGTCGGCGGAGGGGGCCGCCGCTGCCGCCGCCGCCGGCGGCGGTGGCGGCGGCGGGATCCGCGGTCGTTTCCCCGGGTTTCCTCGGCCGAATGATGGAGGGGTAGAGGGGGTCCAGCAGCGCAATCGACTGCTCGAAGCCGCGGGCGGGGTACGGGTCGTCGAGCTGCATGGCGGCCGAGTAAAACGACACGATCCTGCAAATGGCGTACGACAAGCGCCGTACGCAGCACGGCCGGGAGCAGCAGCAGCGGTGGCAGCAGCAGGGCCGCGCCGCGCCGAGCGTGCAGGTAAGAAACCGGCGACCAAATGCTCACTCAATCACTCAATCACGCACGCACGCATTCAAGCACGCACGCACGCACGCACGCACTCAATCACGCACTCAATTACGCACTCAATCACGCACTCACTCGCTCACTCACCTGTCGAGGCGCGCATTCGCCATCGCCACAACGCTTCGAAAGCTGCGCAACGCGGCCATGAAGGGCAGGCCGGGGGCGGTCAGCACGCACAGCAGCGGCGGGCCCCAGGGGGTGCAGTCCGACAGAAACAGCTGCGCGCCCGTGCGGGAGAGCGCCGTCGGCACGGTCGCGTTCACGAGTCGCGCCAGGGCCTCGCCGGGGCAGCGGCGCCAGGAACCCAGGTGCGGCGTCGCCTGTGCACCAGGTGATACGACATCGTAGACGGTCATGGCAACGGTAACAGTAACGGTAACGGTAACTGTGAGAGCTGGTTAGGGTGAGGTGTGACGGCGATGCAGAGCCATGTGCGTGGCGCCGCCCACACAGCCGCTTCGTTCGGTGGTGCGCGTGTGCCCGAATCGCCTGCACCCTCCATAAGCATCTTCCCGAAAGGCGCGCATTGCATAGCGATACAGGGGTGGACGCTGACAGCTCGTGCCAAAACCCAAAGCCCCTGCTCGCGGGCAGATCCACCCACCAGCCACCACCCACCACCCACCACGGTCACGAAGTTCAGGGGGGCGACTTGGTCGAAGTAACCCTCGGAGAACAGCCTGACGGGATGGATGCAGCGGATGAGGCATCAGGGGACAAAATGGCCTCGTGAAGGGCACACGCGGAGGCATGCGCGCTGGAGGATTGGGGGCGGGGGGATGGGGGGCGGGGGTGTGTGTGCGTACGCGTCTGCCCTCGCGTCGCCACAGGGGCAATGGGGCGGTGGCGATGACGACGAAAACCCCTTAGTTATGGGGCCATGACAAGAATGAGGCAGGGCCAAGGGCCGATTGCTAAACAGCCGAGCCAGAACTTGCGCGCCGGTGCTGCTCCCCCCGGCCGGGTTTCATTCATTCCCACGGCGGCACGGGAGCACCAGCAGCGGGCAATTCCGCTTCCGTCCGGGGGCCGCCGGTTTATGGAAACATCGCGTCGCCCGAGAGAAAAAGGCGATCGGATTCAGAGCCAAGGAAGGGGAGGCCTTGTACGCACCTGCCGGCGGCGTAGCGGGCAATTAATCCGCCGGCACTGTAGCCGATGAAGCTGATGTGAGTAGGGGGCGTGCCCTGGTGGACCAAACTGTCATGCGTGCTCTTGACGGCTTCAAAAAGGCGCTCGCCACATACGTCGATGCCATCGTGGTTCACGAACTGTCGTGGAGCAGGGGCGGTCCGCACTCAGCAATCGCGGGACGGTTGTTGCGAAGGTCCATGTAAAGGTACATTACTTGCCTTCACGTTGCCAGCATAATTTAAAACGAAGCCTGTGCTTCCAAGACGCTGGGATATTAGACTGGCGAGGTAACGCATGTTGTGCCAGCTGCCCCATAGCCCATGTTGGAGCACTACCAGGTGCATCCTGGGCGCCCTGGGCTTGCCACCTTCTAAACATGTATAATTTATCGCATATTGATATGACGTCGACCTACTACTGTCTAACGAAGTCAAAGGTTCCTCGGTACTCCACATCGGGTTTCGGGGCTTCGCACTTAACTCTTCAAAGCGCCAAAATGAGCCCAACAACACCGCGGGACTCCTGTGCCAGCCCCATATGACCTCATAAAACGAGCATGTACACGTAAAACCGGCAGCACAGTGCCGGAAACCGCCTAAACTGCTTACGGTACGAGGCTGTACGAACGAGGCTCGGGACACATACGGTAGGAGTCGCAAGTCCGCTTGAGCCCTGGGGCGGTCGATGGTGCAGAGCCAACCAACAGTCACGGCCCGAAAACCTGAAAGAAAAAGGACACCTCTAAGCTCCGCCGTCAGGTACAACAGCGGTTTGGGATCGGCGTGGGCGAGTGGCGCGGTTCCTGCTGCAGAGGGGCTGCGATTGGCGCGGTTGGCATTTGAGCGCGGTAGGGAACGGAGGAGAGCTTATGCTGGTTTCTCCGGAAGCACACCACCGTAAACCACTCGCATTCCCATGCCACTCCCCGGACCTGCTGGCATGCTTCCATCGTTGTACATTGGCCCCTTGGCCACTCCTCCCAGAGTGGCCAAGGGGACTTCACCGTCACCGCCTGTCCCGGCTTCCTAGAGAGTTTGACCAAGCCTTTGGAGGTGATGCGCGTTGGACGGACGGGGGGAGTCAGCCGTGCGCGGTCAGCTGCGTGGGGCGCTTAGTGAACACTGATCCCATGTGGGTCATACGGATGAGGGCGGCCCGACCCCTCGCCTCCGCCGTTGCAGCCCCTCCGGGATAGGAAGCGCTGCGCTGTCGCGCAGCTATGGAACTGCGGCAGGGGCCTGGCTGGGGGTGCGTTGCGTACTTCGTTCCAAAAAAAGGCCGGTAAATGAAAGGAGCGCGTATCGCAGGTTCGCAGCCCTGCACGGGGGCGGGAGGGAAGCTGATGCGGCACGGCAGGTCACCGCTGAACCGCAGTGCGGCGGTGCGGGGCTGAGGGATGCCGGTAGGTGGAACAGACTCGGGGTTCGGACGAGCCAACGGAACGCGGGACGCACCAGGTCAGCACTCAGCAGGTATTCAAGAGGGCCCAGGCGGTGGTCCGGGCAGTGGCCCGGGCAGCGCCAGGGCACGGCGCCTGCCCTCGCGCCGCAGCTTCGGCACAGGGCCACCGAGTGCGGGGTCCCTCAGTGCGAGTTCTGCAGCCCTGGCCAGCGATATGGCAAACCCATCCACACCTTAACTTAGGCGGTGCCAACGCGAAAGGGTCCTCTTCTTCCCCACTTTCGGCACCGCGCCGCCGGGTCCCGAACAGCCGGGTGCGTCGACGCCTGCCCTGCCTCACACCCCCTTCCCTCCCTTCCCGTCCCCCGCCCCTTGACCCCCGAGGGTCACGGACACGGACACGAAATGGAAAGTGCCTTCCCAGAAGATGGCGCCTTCCCGGGTCTGCGCAGTCCGACTGGACGCCCACATACCGGTACGACAGGTCGCGTGTCAAATTCACTCCAGCCATCCTGCGACGTGCGAGGTTCTACCCTAGGTTTTGACCTGGTGAATTGTCTCTACGACGCGAGCCGCTCGGGCGTCGGGGCCCAGAGAGTCCTGGCAGCCCGCCCCGCCCCGGCCCAGGCGGCGCTCTAAAGCCTGACCCGCCCAACCGCCCCCGAAAGGAGTTTACTCTCTTGTAGATATCTTCGTTCGACCGGTGCAGACGTGCACGCATTCGTTCGTTGAATAGCTCCCCTGACATGTGCAGACATACATACACGGAAAGCGGACTAGTAACACACAACACAACACAACACAAGACACAACACAACAAACAATTTATCATCTATCCCATGCAGTTTCGACTTTGAACAATCGATAATTGAAACTCTCTCAGTGTTCCAAAAACAGTCAACGAAAGCCCGGCCCACCCATGTCCAGCCACCGTCCGAGCCACAGCGCCCCCCCATAAAATCCCGCAAATAGCCCAAATGCGCAACGAACCCCCCAGCCAAGTTCCTCAGCTGCCACAACCCTAAGCCCCACTCGGCGGGGCCCTAATCAGACCCAACCCAACATTGGCGGGGTGAAACATGAAACCGTCATCTCACGGTCACCACGCAACGAACGACGCGAACGACGTGTCTTCGTAACCTTCCCATCTAGCCAGTTGCCCGTTTGCGCTCCGGAACCGCTTATGCTCCCAGCGCCGACCGCTGCCACCGCTGCCATCGCGAGTTGACTTTTGCGGATCACGAGGCGGGTCCTTGGCTCCTATCCCAGCTCTACCCAGCCTTAAATCCATTCACGCCGCCACCGCCGCCGCCATTCGCTCCCGCCGACGCCGGCGCCGGCCCTTCCCCTTTTTCCCCCTGCGGTATCGGCAGCGCCGCGACCACGACGGGCGCGCCGCAGCAGAGCTCCACGTCCGCGGTCGCCGGCACGGGCGGCGCGCCGATGTGGCGCTGGTAGTTTTCCCGTAGGTGCCCCAGCAGCAGCGTGCCCAGCCCGTAGCCCAGCACCACCGCGGCAAAGTAGGCGCCGTTGAAGGTCATGGCGATCAGCATCGCGAACAAGTCCAGGGTGGACACCACCACTGCGAGGGATGGAAAAAAGAAAATACCGCAGCGGAGAAGGAGGAGGAGACGGCGTGGGTGGGTGGGTGGGTGGGTGCAGCGGGGCAGCTGGAGGCGCCCAGGGGCAGCAAGTACGGTACCGCAGCAACTGGAAAGCAAGTTAAGCAAGTTAACATATCGGTGCAGGTGAGTGGGTACCGGTACCTCGCTTCAAGCGCACCATCGGGGGCGTGACTCTGAAGCCCCGGGGACTGATCCGGTCCCGGGCTTCGAATTACCGAATCTAGAAACCCTTGATAGCACCGCCTGGGCCCCCGGGGAGCAGGACGCGGGCAGGCTTGGCTTACGTGTGATGACGGACGAGGCCAGATTCACCAGCGCCTGGCCGCCGCTGGGAAGCCACCACGGACCCGACAGCTGCGGCGGCGGCGCCAGCGGCGCGCCCAGCCGACCCGCCGCCGCCGCCGTCACCAGGATGAACTGGCCGGTGCGCAGCGCCACAGCCGCGAAGCTCATGCCCGCAATGGCGATGAAGCTGCCGACGGCTTGGCCTGAGGAGGCGGGGGAGGCAGCGATCACGGAGGAGGGTTGTGTGCCGTGTGCCGTGTGCTCCTCACATTCACCTCTCGCGGCCCTCGCATGCGTTCGCAGGCACTGTTCGACGTTTGCGACTACCCAGGCAGGTCGACCCAGGTCGGACCAAAGAACCGGGGGCGGGCGGGCGGGGGGGCGGGCGACAAGAAATGATCCCTGGCAGGGCCCAGGGCCCCGCTCCGAAACCCAAACCAGCCGCCGCCGAAAGCCGGCGCACCTGTGGTCTTGGGCAGCCAAGGCCGGAACAGCAGGATCTCCCGGGTGCGCTGGTGGAAGAACATGAGCATGGCGGGAATGTCGGAGGCGGACGTGCTGCCGCCGTACGCGCCCGCGCCGCTGCAGTAATAGCTGATGCTGCCGTTCACGCCGCCCCCAGCGTCCAGCCAGCCGGACGACGCCTGGCACCACTGGGCATACGTGTCGCAGCCGTCCATGTACGGCATTTCCGTACACATGCTGGCGAGCGGCCCGATGATGTCCGGGCAGAGGTCCCAGGATCCCTGGTGGGTGGGGGGCGGGGTGGTGGTGGTGCAGGTGAGGGAGAGACGGGGTGGGTGGGTGTGCCCGGGTGGGCGGGTGTTGTTCGCCAGCATGGGCGGTGATTAGTCGCGTTGGGCAGAGTGGCAGAGCAGAGAGAGCGCCATCTCGTGGATCTTCTCATCTAGTGGGGGGAGGAAGGCGCAGCCGCGTTGCGGGATGTGTGGATGGACGCGCGGCTTGAAGTGCAAGTGGGGAGCGGGCGAATGGGGAGGGGCAGCGCAGCGCAGCAGGCCTAAAGCGTGTCGCGTGGGTCGGACAAGGGGAGGCGCGGCGGCTTGTACGGCGAGAGGCTGGTCCTCAAAATGGGGGAAGGGGGTTCAGGGAATCCCCGGACGAGATCGGCTGCGAGGCGCGATGCTTTGGGGACTGTGGGCTGGGGTGTCGGGCGGGCAACAGGGCTGCATGAAGCGCCCCACATCCCCCTGGGCCTCGCGCCCCCCCCCCCACTACGCTCGCTCGGGAGGCGCGCGCGTGCGAATGGCCGCCGCGCACCTCCTTGCACGAGTCGCACTGCGTCATGTCCATAGAGTTGCACATCGCCCGCACAGCCGCCCGCGCCTTGTTGGTGCCGGGAAGCCTGCAGGGGGGTTATCCGGGGGGTTGCAGGGACAGGGACAGGGCGGGTACGACCAGGGCCTCAATGTACTGCAATTGTACAATACCATGGACGAGCGCCATGGATGAACATTTTAAACAAATGGCGAAATGGGTCACTCTGTACGACAACGTTTATGGGAAGGTAGGTAGGCCAGGTCAGGTCAGGTCAGACCAGGCCAGGCGCGGGGCCGCAAAACCCTGCACGGCCCCATCCCTGCAAGTGATCACCCCCGCACGGCCCCACGGCCCCACACGTCCCTGGAACAGTGTACCGCGCCGCGCCGCGCCACGCCCGCTCCACTCACTCACTCACCCTGGGATGGCGGGGAACTGCTTGCACTGCTGTACGACACTGGTGTTACGGCACAGCGGATTGTACGACCGACAGCCGCCCATGCCGGGCATGTCGACGCAGATGGTGGCCAGCAGAGTCATGGGGGCGCAGAAGGAGCCGCTGACGAGGTTGGACTGCGGGGTGTGGGGGAAGGGCGGGGGGTCAGGGAGGGGGCCAAACTTAGGGTTTGACAAGTTGCTTGGGATGTACGGACGCGGCCGGATATGGATGCCGCATAGCAACCGCAACAGCAACGGGCAGCGCGCACCAACGGGCGTGGCAGCGTTTTTTGCAATTGCGAGAGAGAGAGAGAGAGAGAGAAAGAGAAATGCCGTGCGGGCAGCCTCCAACAGCCCGCGTGCTCGTGAACCCATGGCGCTGGCTGGGTGTTGGTGCGCACTAGGCCAAAGGTAAAGAAGGAGCAGCAGCAGCAGCAGGGCGTGAAATCAAGCAGTGCCATCAACCCGAACCAGCTGGGGAAGTGATCCTGCGATCCAACCACAACTGGGATCCAATTCGGAACACTCTCGCGTAAGACCACCAGCCACACGAACCCACACTCCGAAACCACTGCAAGGCCCCGCAACCCACTGCACACGCCACCACGAACCCCAGTCGGGTGCGCCGGCCCAAGGTGCCGCGACGGTGCCGCGAGGCGACGCGAGGAGGACCATCCGGCCCCCCTTCCCCCGCCCGGCCGCCCCACGCAGCCCCCACCTGGCACGCCGACCGCATCGTGCAGCCGGGCATGTACGGCATTGAAGTACACAGGTTGTTTATGTCGGCGGTGATGTTGGTCAGCGGGTATACGTACGACGCGCACTCGGACAGGGAGGAGTTGGTGACGCACAGAATCGAGGAGGAGGAGGAAGAGGATCCGTTGGAGGTCGAGGGGGTGTCCTCTTTCATGACAGAGCTCGCGGGGGCCGGCAGCGGCGGCGCCGGGCTTGGCGGCGGCGGCGGCGGCGCCGGGGGCGTGCCGCAATAGTGGCTGATGCTGCTGTTTTGGCTGCCGCTGCCGCTGGCGGTTGCTGCCCAGGCGAACGACGCCTGGCACCAGGTGGCGTACACGTCGCAGCCCTCCATGTACGGCATTTCCGTACACATGCTGGCGAGGGACCCGATGATGTCCGGGCAGAGGTCCCAGGATCCCTGGCGGGTGGGGGGCGGGTGGGCGGGTGTTGGTGCAGGTGAGAGAGAGACGGGGTGGGTGGGTGGGTGTGCTCGGGTGGGCGGGTGTTGCGTCGCTTAAAATGGCAGAAAGAGAGAGAGAGAGCGCCATCTCGCTTTCGGTCTTTCGGAGGATGATAAAGGAGATACGGAGGTCTCCTTAACCAGTGGAGCCGGTGCAGTCGCGGAGCTGGGTGTGCCTGAGCCCCGCTTGCAGGTTATGCAGTCGAATGGGGTTACGAAGAGGAGGAGGAGGAGGAGGAGGAGGAGGAGGAGGAGGAGGAGGAGGAGGAGGAGAAGGAGAAGGAGAGCGGAGGGCAGGACGGCGCGGATGGAAAAGTAGGAGGAGCAGCGGAGCAGGCCAACGACATGCCTCGTGTAAGGTACCTCAACAAGGATCTGTCAGGATGGGTTTGGGGGGAGGAATACAATCCGGCTGCGTGGCACGGTGCTTTCGGGATGTTGGGCTGGGAGTGTCGGGCGGGCAACAGGGCTGCATGAAGCGCCCCACATCCCCCTGGGCCTCGCGCCCCCCCCCACTACGCTCGCTCGGGAGGCGCGCGCGTGGGGGAATGGCCGCCGCGCACCTCCTTGCACGAGTCGCACTGGGTCATGTCCATAGAGTTGCACATCGCCCGCACAGCCGCCCGCGCCGCCGTGGTGTTTGGAAGCCTGCCGAGGGGCGGCGGGGGTTTGCAGGGACCAGGGCGGGCACGACCAGGGCGGGCACAACCAGGGATTCGTGTACGGTAATGTACGGCATGTGTGCCATGTACGATCGCCGCTGACGAACAGCACAAAGTCTGTCCGTCCATAGTACAGCATGGGATGGAAATGGCGGCCCATTTTTCGGTATCATGGTCGGAGAGGGGTCAGGGAGTGATATGCTCCTTTATATAAGAATGGTCGGAGAGGGGGGTCAGGGAGTGATAGGGGGGACGCTGTGGCTAGCCAGGTGCAGCCGCAACCCGGGCAGCAGCACATAAGCCAGCCCAGGGAGACCCGCCCCCATCCAGCCCCCATCAGCCAGCCAGGGAGACCCGCCCCGTCCCCCGCCAGGAAGCGGAACACGCCCTCCGCCCCAGCCCCCGGCTGCAGACCCAAAAGCGCGCTGCAGATCAGGACCGGAGCTGCAGGCCAGGCCAGGCCAGGTCAGGCGCGGGGCCGCAAAACCCTGGCGCGGGGCCGCATCCCTGCGGCTGCCTGGATGCAACGCGTGCAACGTTGTCACACGCCTGACACACCCGTGCCCGTGTTTTGCGGCCCACTTCCCCCGCCCGCCCTGACGGCAGTGCCCCCCGCCCGCCCGCCCGCCCGCCCGCCCGCCCCTCGCACTCACTAAGGTTCTCACCCTGGGATGGCGGGAAACTGCTTGCACTGCTGTACGACACTGGTGTTACGACACAGTGGATTGTACGACCGGCAGCCGCCCATGCCGGGCATGTCGACGCAGATGGTGGCCAGCAGAGTCATGGGGGCGCAGAAGGAGCCGCTCACCAGGCCAGACTGCGGGGTGTGGGGAAGGGGGGAAGGGAGATGAGAGGGCCAAATTAGTGACACAGGGTATAGCGGAGGAGCTGCAAGGCCACACCGGCAGTGGGTGGAAAAGTGGCCGCGGAGTTAAGATGGGGTATTGTCGAAGGCTGCCGCGTGCCCTGGATTACCAGTATGCGATGTATGCCCCCAATGACCTCCGGAGGGGCACACGGACCAACGAGCACATAAGGTGAACACCACCAGCAACCAACTAACTGACCGCAAGTTGGGTTCAACCATAAACCACCATCTCCCATGTTCCATCCATCCCCTCCCGAGACCACTCGGCCCACTACGCCCACCTGGCACGCAGACCGCATCGTGCAGCCGGGCATATACGGCATTGCCGTACACAGGTTCGCCACGTCAGCAAGGATGTTGACCAGTGGGTACTGGTAGGAGGCGCACTCGGGCAGGGAGGAGTTGGTGACGCAGAGAGGAGGAGGCGGGGGGGGCGGCTGTGGGCTGGGCGGTGGCGGACTCGGCGGCGCGAAGGCGCCAGGCATGAGCGGCGGCTGTGATGGCGGCGAGGGCGGGGGAGGGCTGGGCGGCGGGGGCGAAGGCGGTGGTGGTGACGGTCGCGGCGGCGGCGGCGAGGTCGGTGGCGGCGGCGAGGGCGGTGGTGGCGGCGAGGGCGGTCGTGGCGGCGCCACAATGCCGTTCCTGCCTTGGGGCATCAGACAGAGCACGGCCGCCGCCTGGCCGTACGTGCTGGGATAGGCCCCGGGCGTCGCCTGCCATCTGCAAAAGGCCGAGTGAGGCGCGCACTGCCCCATGTCCATGTCGTAGCAGCCCTGGCTGTACGACACTGCGTACGACAGGGGTGCGGTACACAGGCGGAGAAGGGCGGTGTGTGTGTGTGTGTGTTTGGATGGGAGGGTGGTCTGGGGCCCTTGGGCGACCAATGACGCGTTCAGCAGAGGAGCAAGCAATGAGGACGGATCCACTCTCAAGTAGTTGTTAACGTCTTTGGGTACCGTACAGGCCGAGTGCTTCGTGACCCACGGCCGCGAGTGCGTTTCGAATATTGGGGGGCGCAAAGCGCGTGGGGCACCGATACAAATGCAGCGAAAGGCGAGTGGAGGGTGCGGCGGGCGGCGGCGGCGGAGGCCATCTTTCCTCCTGCCACCCCTTCAGTCCAGTCGCATCCTTGACCGACCAGGCTTGCGCTCCTTCCATTCGCGCTCCTTGCCCGCTCGTGCCAACAAACCCACATCCGGCCGCGACCCATATGCACACACACAGACAGACACACCACATGCACACACACCACGCGCCACACGTCTACCCAGCTCAGCAACCGGCGGGGCAGTGCCCCTGCGCACAGCTGCCGCGCTGGGCTGCTTGTTGTACACTGTTGCTTGCAACACAGCAGGCAAGCGTTTGCGGACACGGCTTGACATGACGCCCCGAGAAGGCACGCGCGCTCTGGGCCCTTGCATGGGGCTGCAGGGGCTTCGAAGGCTCCAGGGGCACACACCTAGCGGGTCGGGACAGGAGGTGTCGGTGCAGTCCAGGCAGCCCAACATGGACGAGAGGTCGTACATGTCGCCACAGGCCCGGAGGTGCAGCTCCCTGATGCGCGAGGTGCTGGTGAAGTTGTACGGCGTCATGCAGCTCCGGAACTGCGCAGCGTCTGCATAGGAGGCCTGGAGCCTGCGGGCGAGAGATGGATGTGCGGGCGGGCGGGGAAGTAAGGGCGGTGCCGCACAGGGGATTGCAGTTCTGGAGAACTGGAAAGGATGTGTTGCTGGAGTTGGGTGGAAGTCAAGAGGAACGTGGGATGCGAATGGTCGGGGGTGCCGGACCGGCCTGGCATGGCAAGGCGTGTTGCGGGGGAGGCGAGGAAGGGATGGGAGGAGCCCCAAGGCGCGTAGGCACAGGATCGGGAGTGTGCAAACGAGCTACATTTGAGGCGAGGTCCAGGCGAAGGGAGAATTGGGGAGCTCGCAGATGTCGCCTGAAGAGGCAGGCGCCGACCGTGCAAGGCGAGGGAAGGCTCGCAAGTCAAAGTACCCCCAAGTTGGCAGGCTCCCAGCGGAGCGACCCAAGGGGCGGTGGCTATCCATGACTTGGACAGCATCTCCTAAGTGGACTTAGAGCAGTCTGGGATACTTACTGGCTGCACAGGCCGGTGGAGCTGGCGATATCGGCATCGTCACCGCACAAGCTGCTGGCGATCGTCCAGGTGGTGCACAGCGACGAGAAAATCGGCGGACTCAAGCTTTCGGTTTTACATAGTCTGTACATGCTGCACCCAATGGCCATTCGAGCCGGCTCCTTGCTGCATACTTCTGTCAATGTTGAGTGTGAGACGACGGGCGGCTCTGGGCAGGTTTGTGCAGCAGCCAAGACCACAAGTGACAGCCACACCGAGGCGTATAAACGTAGCCAAGACATGCGGGCGGAGTCTTTGTCAATTGCCGATTGTAGTCGCACAATAACAAGTCCAAGCGGCCGGATCACTTGATTGTCACCCTAATATTCAATTATTGTCGTCTTACAAACTTGCTACTCGGTCTAAAAGATGTTCGTGCTCCGCAGCAGGTAAAGTTGCACTCTTCCGAGAGTGAGCTGCAGACGGAGTTGTGCGCTGCGCTTGTAGCTAGGAACTTCGCAGGCACACACTCCACGATCGGGTTGAGTTTATACACATCAACACAATAACTCCAGCAATTTGTATTTGTGGATAGGTGTGTTGCCTCGACCGAGTTGCTCCGTACCGGGTACACTGTACCTCTAAAATTCTACCATACGGACAGAGTAGGCAGTTACGGATCTTTGTGTACCATTTACCTCCAGTTATACTGCGCGTAGGTCTGACTGCCAGGATGTGTGCAGGCAATGGCCAACTGGGTCAAAACATTCGAACAACGGCCGACATTTTCAAAGCTTTGGGCATCTGCAGGAAACCTGAATATTTTTACAGTTTTACTTTCTGCTGACGTGATTGCGCATTAAAAGATTCCTATGCTTGCAAGCACACACTGCACACTGAATCCTGCGCGCTGCGCCAACGGCTCAACCAGGGTGACACATGCAAACGGCTTTTGGATCCAGTTTGCGCGATGCCTGGAATTCCTAGCCACAGTCATGTACATTTAGAATATCCACATTTCTCTTATTTTACGCGCCCCGCCAACCTTGGCCCCTGCCTGTGACGCCGCCAGAATGGGGCAGACATCAAGGTCCGAGAGGTTGAGCCCACATGCGCCATGAGGCGCCATGCGTTGACAGCGCAAGCTCGACCGAAGGCGGGACCTTCAGATAGGTTCAGATGTAGCACCAACGGTTCGTATACCGCAACCCGCTCGACTGACTCGCCCTGTTACGTAATTGTCGTCATCAACCTCAATAATGCGGCAGTAATCGATCCACATGGCAGCTCCTTGCACCGGCCGCGCAAGTGCCATGTTGCGATGGCGTAAGCGAGTCTATTGGGCAGGTTGCCGTCAGCAGCCTTGTTCCAGGTCCCGAGTCGGAGCAATCAGCGCGAGCGCACATACACTCCAGTGCGCCATATGTTGCTGATTCTTGCGATCCTGCTAATCCTCGCATTTTCTCACAGAAAGGTAAGCGGTTTGACTTTGCTTGCGTCTCGCGCGAATTCCGGGGCCCTAGCCACCTTCCAAGTGTACCGTAGATTTCGGAACTGCCTAGGAACTACCAGTAGGCGGGGCCCCGTAGCGGGCTCCCCCGCGGACGCGCCTCCGCCAGCACGCGCGCCAGCGCGTTTCCGCTCCATCACGTCGCTGCGTGCCGCTTATATATGAAGGCGCCGGGCGGGCGGTCGGTTAGCCGGCGCTGCGTCTTGTGTTGGCAACGGCAACTGAAAGGAATGCACGCGGAAAGTGCGAGCGGCAGCATAAAGTGTGCGCAGCTGACCGCAAGGAACGAAGGCGCAGCGCGCAGCACGAGCGGTTGTCAAGCAAACACTCGGACCAATGTGGTGCGGCATTGCATTCTGTGTTACAGTTTGATCTGAGAACGTGCACGGCGGTACTCGGCCGCCAGTGCACGCGTGCCGCACCACCACACTCAACGACCACGACCCGCAGCGGACAGGTGTGTCGTACCGCTGCCAAGCGCGGGTTGATGTAACGGCGGGAGCACCCATCTGAGACAAATAAAGGGAGCGAACGAAGGACGTCGCGAATAACAAAGCCACGGTTCATCCAATAAAGCCCCTGGCGACCACCACGACCACCAACCCTTCCGCGAGAAACCCTCTGGCGCTGCATTGATTGCCCAACACAGACGGAGCCAGTCTGAACAACGGAAACGAACGGAACGAGGACAAGCCTGCCCCCTGCCAACCTGCTTCCTAGCAGCTTCCTAGCCTGACGCGCGCGCACCACATGCTGTTGTGGGGAGGGTCACCGACACACCGTATAATAACTCCCCTGCTGTGCATGCCCACACAGCGGCAGCTCTTTATGCACGCTGCACTCGACCATTCGTGAGCGCCACCACGCGGCTTCTACGTCCCGCAGCTACGGTAATCAACGCAACGCGCATGCAACCTCCGGCGTGTGCGTATGCAACCTCGCATGCAACCTCCGGCGTAAGCGTTAATAAGACGACCTAAGCGACCCCGATCTTCTTCTAAGTTATATGTGACAAATTCGGATGTTCATTATGAGTCCAAATCGCTGCATTATTCATGGCACTTCAACGACCGAGTCGAACCGCGGCCAACTGACGAGGGCCGCTAGTTGCACAAGCCCATCAGAGTGAATCGCTCCGTAAAGCACGGCGCAGGTTGAATGGCAACACACATCATGCCATTTCGCGCATCACAGCACACATGACTCATCACCGCTCATCACCGCCATAGCTAAAATTCGCGACTTGGATGCATCCGGCGGGAAGTGCACACGCAATGCAACGAAAGGCATCTCTTTAAGAAAATGTATGCCAACGCCTCTCGCAGCCCCAAGAGACGCACCGCAGCTAATTATTGTGGGCCCGAAGCGCTACCCAGCGCTACCCGTGCACGCGGCCGACTGCTTCCATCTTCGCGCGCCAGCCCAATCAATAATACCAACGATACGGACCTACACGTTCTGCGCCACTGAGCTTGAACACAACATGTGGATGTCGCGTCGCGCGATGCATACCCACAGCAGCGTTGCAGCCGCGTGCGCCCTGTGGCGTGTCGGAGGGGCGCACTCCATCGGGAAGGACTACGACCGACGACGGGCGGCCTTCCTTGCAGGCCTCCGGGCGATGGCGGAAGCGGGCAAGAGGACGAATCGCAAGCGCCGTCAATTTACTGCTGCTTCCGCTTTGGCGGCGGCGGCCGGCGGCGCGGTGACGGCGGCGGGCTCTTCTTCTTCTGAGGCGGCGGCGACCGCTTGCGCGGCGGCGGTCGCCGAGTGGACGGCGGCGGGGACGTCTTGCTGGACGACGGCGGCGGCGACTTGCGGACTGGCGGCGGCGGCGGCGATGCGCGCTTGACCGGCGGAGGTGACCGCTTGATGGGCGGCGGGGGCCGTTTCGCTGGCTGTGGCGGCGGCGACTTGGCCTTTGGCGGCGGCGATGATCGCGATGGAGGCGAGCTGGCCGGCCGCGGTGGTGGCGACCGGCTAGGCTGCATCGACGGTGGAGGCGCCTTCTTGCAGTAGTGGCTGATGCTGCTGATGCTGGTGGTGGTGTTGTTGTTCCCCGCCCCCATCTCCCAGGCTGCCGAGGCGGTGCACCAATCCCGGAAGGCGCTGCAGCCGTCCATTCCCGGCATGCCGGTGCACAGGGAGGCCAGGGCGGACAGGTAGTCGGGGCAGGACATCTGCAGGACAGCGCAGGCAGGGACACGGAGGACAGGGGGGACACGGGGGACATGGGGGACAACAGAAATGAGAAGCGGGGGGACGGCGGAAGCCGGCAGAAAGGCATTTCACGGCAAGGCAGGTCGGGGTCACGAAGCGACAAGCGAGGGGAGGGTTATATCGATCAGGTGGTTGATGAGCGTTGAGCCCCAACTGGCAGCCTGCCAGGTCACGTTATCACGCGGAGAGAGGTAAGGTCAGCGTCGACAGTCGCAGTCTGCAGCAGCACGTCAAGAGCTGCAGTTGCCAGTCATGAATAGCGCCGAAGGGAGTGGTCGAAGAAGGGAGTGGTCGAAGACACCAGCTTCAGCTGAGGGGCTACGGTAGTCTTCTGTAGGGGGAATGTGCAGTGCTCTACATCTAGAATTTCGCACGAGCATCGCAATGGAAGTCGCCTGTTCGAGCCCAACTCACATACACATATGGACGATGCAGCTGGCCTCTTGACAACCCACCCCACGTGCCCTTTACTAGGGGCCCACTCCTAGGCGCTTCCCCCGCACCTACCTGGTTACAGGTGGTGCACACCTCGGGGTTCATCTGTTGGCCCATGGCCCCGCACAACTTGACCACCGCGGCCTTGGCCTGCATGGTGCTGGGCAGCCTGCGGAGTGAAGGAAGTGGGGGAGGAGCAGGATGACGGCAGGAGAGGTTGTTACATGGCCTTCCAGCTCCCTTTCCACCTTTGAAAAGCTAAGCAGCAGCAGCAGCAGCAGCAAGAAGAACAGCGTTATGGAGTCCACACGGCGCGCATACAACACTCACCCTGGGATGGCGGGGAACTGCTTGCACTGCTGTACGACACTGGTGTTACGGCACAGCGGATTGTACGATCGGCAGCCGCCCATGCCGGGCATGTCGGCGCAGATGGTGGCCAGCAGAGTCATGGGGGCGCAGAAGGAGCCGCTCACCAGGCCGGACTGCGGGCCAGGTAGGGGGGCGGACAAACAATACGGGTAGCCACAACACGGGAAAGCGAATTAGTCTCAACTGCTTCACTACTCATTCTCCGCAATCAGGCACCTTCAATCCACAATTAACAGCAGCACACATATGCAACAGAGGGGGAGGGGGAGCCAATGCTCCATGACTAAGTCTTGAGCGTCTTTGTGATGCAAGAACTATGCACGAGGATACCGTCATACACCTCGGCCAATTTCAGTAGCGGTATGTAGTTCAAGTTTTGGTTCGGGGACGGAGTCGGGGCGGGGGCAAGAGCCAGCGACAGCGCGGGTAGTCACGTTGGCAGCCAGCCGGGCTGGGGCCTGGCTGGGCTCGGGCCAGCTCCGGGACAAACACGCTGCTGGTCATCCTGGTTTCCTTTGACAGTAGTCACTACAACACGCATCCAACGCACTGATACCCCGGGGCCCGTCGTTATTACCCATCGACCATCTATCGCACATACACCCACCCAACAGACTGTGCGGTACTGCCGCTGCATCCACACCGCCCACCTGGCAAGCCAGGCCGATCGTGCAGCCTGGCATGTACGGCATTGCGGTACACAGGTTGGCCACGTCAGCAAGGATGTTGGTCAGTGGGTACTGGTACGACGCGCACTCGGGCAGGGAGGAGTTGGTGACGCAAGACTGGGGTGGGCTGGGGGCTGGGGATTGGGTGGCTGGCTGGCTGGATGGCAGGGCCTGTGGAGGCGGCGCCTTCTTGCAGTAGTGGCTGATGCTGCTGCTGGTGCTGCTGGTGGTGGTGGTGTTCCCCGCCCCCATCTCCCAGGCTGCCGAGGCGGTGCACCAATCCTGGAAGGCGCTGCATCCGTCCATCCCCGGCATGGCGGTGCACAGGGAGGCCAGGGCGGACAGGTAGTCGGGGCAGGACATCTGCAGGACAGCGCAGGCAGGGACACGCATGGGGGACACGGAGGGCAGCAGGATCAGATAGCGGCAGTCGGGAAGGTCGGGATCAGCAAAGGGAATGGTGTATATGGGGAAGATACGGCGGGCATGGGCGGGGGAGGAGTGCACTGATGGGAGGAGGACGTTGATTGGCACACATGGGCGCGCAAGGCCATGGACAGCAGCAGGGGGGGGCACGTGCACGCAGCTCGTTGCGTTGCCGGAGTTCTGACCTACGGACAGTTTAGGAATGTGCGTGGGTCGGTAGGTAATAAGGCATGACGTGCGTGGACATGTGTGTGCGTGCGTGTATGCGTGTGAGCATTTGATAAACAGCACTGAACACATAAAAGTATCTAAGACAGCCGGATGCACGCCCTGGCGGCTGCACATTCAGGAGCTAGGGGATGGAGTTGCTTAGTAAGTCCACGTATGCTGGATGGATGGCTCGCAGTGCTTGACTTGTTACTACCGGGCATGGGGCACCCGCAACCTCGTTTGTACACACCCGCAAACCCCTGTATCCTCCTGGCCCAAGGGCTGTTACGGGGATCACCTGGGGAAGGTCGTTAGCCCCCACCCCTACCCCCGGGATCGTGCTTCATGTTTCACACGTGCATCTCGGCTGAGGACGGAGCAGCTGGTGTGCAACTGTGCATGCACCTAAATGCCGACACGGGTAAGTACGACACAACATAATGGTTGGCTCCCAGCAACACGCGCGCGCCTGTACCTGGTTGCAGGTGGTGCACACGTCGCTCATCTGGCCCATCATTCCTCCGTTCATTTGCCCCATGCCGCCTCCGTTCATTTGCCCCATGCCGCCTCCGCTCATCTGGCCCATGCTGCCTCCGCTCATCTGGCCCATCATGCCGTCAGTCGCCGGGCCCGTGGTTGCTGCACTGCTCATTTGGCCCATGGCCCCGCACAGCTCGACCACCGCCGACCTGGCCTGCATGGTGCTGGGCAGCCTGCGGGGAGGAGGGAAGGAACGGGCGGGGGGAGTGCGCCCGTCCGTCCGTGTGACACCGGCAGCAACGGCATCACCGCAGACCACACCTAGCTGCGATAGCTGCCGTACCGTGCGTACCGTGTTTCTGCCGGGTCTACCGTATCTCGACCTAATCTATTCACTGGTCACTGCATGCGTGCTAACCACCCATCTTGGTCCCGTCACGGCACCACGCCTAAACGCAAACCACACACGTGCCACCAGCAGCAGCCCGTGTGCACGAGAGGCTCGTCACAACTAACTTGCAACGGCTTTTGGGCATTAGGGGGTATGGTGGACACACGCAGTGTATGTGGGGCGGGTCCATCCGCCGGTGCATGGCCAGACAGTCAGTGATGAGCAGGATCGGCGGGATCAACGTCTCACAATTCCTAGGATTGCATTCCAGCCACCACGCCCTGCCTACGGCATTGCCAGTGGCCAGTGGTTCCGTGGTTCCGGAGCCCCCTTGGAACACCAAAATAAGGCGTCGATCGAGGCGTGCAATGTGCGTTAGGCCTGATCATCATCATTGCTTAGAACTGTGAACAGTGGAGGCAAAAGCAACAAGTCGCGCGTCTACACCAAAGACGCACCCTGGGATGGCGGGGAACTGCTTGCACTGCTGTACGACACTGGTGTTACGGCACAGTGGATTGTACGACCGGCAGCCGCCCATGCCGGGCATGTCGACGCAGATGGTGGCCAGCAGAGTCATGGGGGCGCAGAAGGAGCCGCTCACCAGGCCGGACTGCGAGAAGGGGGGTGGGGGGGAAGGCGCCCAGCGGGGCAGAGACACGAGAGATGCAGCAGGTGCCGGTCGCACTGGTAGTCGGCCTACTCGGAGGAACCCCTCAACGGAAATGCGTCCTGTTGCCCCACTAAGGGAAAAGCACCGGTGGATAGCCGAGGGCGCCATCGCAGATTCTGTTCCTCAGAACTGGATACAACTGGGAGCGTGGGAGGAGGTTTCGAACGCACAAGGACTCCCATAGGACCTACCTCCCGTTACCGAAGAGAGGGAAGACACAAGCGCACCGCCGGTAAGCACAGACAACTAAATGAAGTCAGGAAGGTGGACAAAGTCCCTACAGTCTGGCTGAACTAACCCAGGGGGCCCAGAGGCGGAACCGACCCCCGGTGACAGCACAGGGGCACGCCTCCTGGTTGCGCTGATACTGCTGACACCTGGGCAGGGCAGGTGTCCCCTGGCCGAACCGCGCCAACCCACCCCACCCCACCCACTGCACACCGCGTCACCGCTGACAGGCCAGTACCCACCAGGCAAGCCTGGCCGATCGTGCAGCCCGGCATATACGGCATCGCCGTACACAGGTTGGTCATGTCCGCGACGATGTTGTCCAGTGGGTACTCGTACGACGCGCACCCGGGCAGGGACGAGTTGGAGATGCAGGAAGGCGGTGGGCTGGGAGGCCGGCTAGAAGTGGGCGGCGGCGAGCTGCCGGCTGCGGGGAGCGGCGGCGGCGAGGTCGGTGGCGGCGGCGAGGGCGGTGGCGGCGAGGGCGGTCGTGGCGGCGCCACAATGCCGTTCCTGTCTCGGGGCATCAGACAGAGCACGGCCGCCGCCTGGCCGTACGTGCTGGGATAGGCCCCGGGCGTCGCCTGCCATCTGCAAAAGGCCGTGTGAGGCGCGCACTGCCCCATGTCCATATCGTAGCAGCCCTGGCTGTACGACACTGTGTACGACAGGGTGCGGTACACGGGCGGCCAGGGGTGTGGCGGCGTGCGCGTTAGGACGAAGTCGACTTACGTGGTGATGAAGGTCGCTGCTGCATGGGTGGACAAGGACAGTAATCGAAGCCGCGGCCTTCGCAGGGAGCTCAGGCTCAGGAGCAGGGGCTGGCCAAACGTAGCTGGCGGTTAATGTGCGGTGTCCCAGCCAGAGAGACGCACCCAGAGGGTCGGGACAGGAGGTGTCCGTGCAGTCCTGGCAGCCCAGCATTGACGAGAGGTCGTACATGTCGCCACATGCCCGGAGGTGCAGCTCCCTGATGCGCGAGGTGCTGGTGAAGTTGTACGGCGTCATGCAGCTCCGGAACTGCGCGGCATCCGCATAGGAGGCCTGGAGCCTGCGGGCGGGAGATAGATGCGCGGGCGGGCGGGGAACAAAGGGCGATGCGGCGGGGGTCGGCGGATCTTCGTATCGGTTCTGGGGGCTCGCCCCTGAAACATCCCTCGCCTGACTTGCTGGAGGCAATATGGGCCACAACGCAAATTTCTAGTAGGCGAAAAGTTATGGGCAGTAGCACTACGAGGTGATGTTTTTGTCGAAGTGGATGGGACGAGATGGGCCTCGTGGCCCGCGGCGAAGAGTACAGGACGTCGCCGAATGTACGCCCCCCAAAAGACCCAAGGGACATGTATCCCTATCAGCAGTCGGACACGATCACTGGTTCTGTAAAACCGCCCGTTGATATGAACTTTTACTTACTGGCTGCACAAGCCGGTGGAGCTGGCGATGTCGGTGTCATCGCTGCACAGGCTGCTGGCGATCCTCCAGGTGGTGCACAGCGACGAGAAAATCGGTGGGCTCAGGTTCCCGTTTGTACAAAGCCTGTACATGCTGCACCCAATGGCCGTTCGAGAAGGCTCCTTGCTGCATACTTCTGTCAATGTTGAGTGCGAGACGACGGGCGGCTCCGAGCAAGTTTGGGCGGCTGTCAACGCCACAAGTGACAGCGAAGCCAAGGCAAACGCAAGTAGATGTAAGGTTCGGGTGTCGTTCTTCATTTCTTCTGCCCCAAACGTCAAAGGCAGCACTTGGCCGATCACTAGAAGTTGCAGCGCATCACTTGAGCACCAAAATAATATTTGAATCCCGCTCTTCCGTGAAAAGTTAGTCGACTTTCGTTGTCCCCGGTCAGTCACGGTGTCACACTCTTTCGAGTGATGAGTTCCCGCCGCCTCTCCTCGACCGCCTGAAATATCCAAGTACGTGCCTCACTAAGATGAATTAATATGTGTGCTTAGATCTTGCGTATGGAAGGGACGGTTTGTACCGTACAAATTCTACAATGTGTACGCGTAGCCGATTTAAGTTGTATGCAGGTTTAAGGCCGGCTCGTAAATTGAACTGCTCCCTAGTTGATACTACCGGTGAACGATCCGCCCAAGGCGCAACTGGTTTCGTAATCCCTGCCCGACGGTTAACTCCTTACCTGGCGAAGTAAATTCGCAGTCTATTAGTTCTGCCTGATCATCACAGTTTCCATACATCTCCGATTGAGATCCAGTTGCGGTCAACAAAGGCTCGCTTCCGTCGTCTTCCACCAGCCCAGATCAAATCCATTACTCATCGTAACTCCCGCGCAGACAGCAGCTGTGGCTTATTAATTCCGAAATTTCTTGTCTAAGGATTACAAAATATAAAGGTTTCCTTACGCAACTCCAGTCTGATGCGGCTTGAACAGGCTTGAACAGCCGTCGTCGGGAACAATTAAAGTCTTGCCTTTGTCGCAGAACTGGTGTACCGGTACATTCTAAGGAATCATCTGCGACTTCTCTCCCGGTAAGCTATCTTAAGGGCTGTACGGGGTTGCATCCAGGACAATGGCGATTACCGGGTGCGCCCGCCTCTGTAAATAATGGCATCCCCATCGGTTCGTAAGGTTCGTACTGTATGCTGCAGTCGGTACACGCCGTGGCGTGTGACCGCACCCACGCGCGCATGGACCACATCCATGCATCGCGTGTTTTAGATGGCGTTGCAAATATGACAACCCCAATGCAAATTTCATTGTGGCGGCTCCAGTCCTCCTGCTGCTGTTGCAGCTTCCGTGCGTCACCCATGACAGTCGCGTCCGCTGTGTATCCTCCTTTCTGGTAGGAGTAGGGCGCGTTTTCTGCGTGCCCTACTCCTACCAGAAAGGTAAGGGTAGGGCACTGCAGAAAACGCCAATAGGATGCTGAGTGATGCTTGCTGTGTGTGCCCGCTGATGCCGTGTGTGTGGGGTGGGCGGATGGGGCGGCGGACTTCTCCTCACTTGCGGCTTCGCAGCTCACACACACACACACACACCGGCTGCCGTCGTTACATGTGCACGTTGGCCGCATGCAGCCATGCACCGAGAGCGCTATCGCTCATGAGCTTGGATGCATAGCGTAGGTTGCGCTACCCCGCGCGATCACCATCATATCGCCGGCGGGACACATACGTAAAACCCTTACTTGGGTGCAGCGGTCGGCCATATATTCAGACAGCCCTTGCAACCAAGCAAGCAATTACACATAGCGCACACACAGCACGCACGAGGACACACGCGCACACACACCTGCGTGCGGGACACGCGCGCAGGCACCCCGCCGATCGAGGGTGCTGCTCCCTGATGATGATCCCATCACGGCCCCCGGCAGCACGTGCACACACGAAGCCGCCGTCGCTGGTCTAGTGAATTCACACATTGACTCAACACACTGAACACATCCAAGCGGAAATAAAGCTCTACTGCCGGGCAACACGACTGCTGCACGAGCTGAACAAACCTGCCTGCCTGCGCTAGCACACACGCGCTGCTGCAGTACGCGCACACACACACGTGACACGTCGTCTGCCAAGCATGCGCAATAATAAGTGAGGCACGTACTCACGCATCCACACGCACGCTGCACCAACGACCTAGGAGCGAGGCGGTGGTGGGTCTCCACCGCTGCGCGGCCAACGTCCGATTACGATAATGATCGGGAACACACACACATACACATACACACACCGATACAAGCCAACGCCTTGCGTTGCCATTAACGAACGACCACATCTTAGGCGAAACAGCTGGTTTGCAAGCGGCTATCGGGAGGACGGTTAAGGCGGGAAGGACTCCATGCGGTGTGATGCTGCGCCGACCCCGCCGCCGCCGACCCCGCCGCTGCTGCCGCTGATCATGAAATGGGTGAGGGCCACGTAAGAATTGTACTTCATCCGTTGGTCCGGACAGACAAGAGGTACTTGGCCAACCAGGCAGTTTGCAAGCATGCGGCGCTACTACGTGAGGTAAATCAATGGACCAGCGCAGAACCGCAGATTGATAGAGTCTAACGCCGCCGCGTGTGCTGCGGACTGCAGACGCAGCTGCGCCGCCTACGTCCTTTTTCGCGAGCGAGCACGAACATGGGATCGATGCAACGAAGGTGCGTGGCAGTGCGTGACGGTGGCGGCGACGGGGGCGGCGTTGGCGCGTTACGTTGGGTCGCGCCCCCCTCACCTCCCATAGCAGTGAGCTTGCGCGCGCGCGGCCGCGTGTGCGTTATTACGTGCTGCGAGTCAAAACGAAATGAGCGAAACGCCGCCCGCCGCACGCACCGCGCGCTCTCGCGCCACCCGCCGGCCATGCATGCACGATGACGACAACTACACGAAAAATAAGCTGAAGAAAAACAACTGCTCGCGACCAACGCAACACTAGCCACAGATACTCAGCAGTCTCCTAAACACGCCAAACAGCAACCAGTAGCCACCAACTGAAGAGGTGCAATAGCGAGTAGTAGAAACGCACCAACACGCTTGGCAACACGATCAAAGGATTTGGGGCTAGCTACGAATAAACGTAGGTAGGCGAGCAGCAGGTAGAATCCAAAGGGGCTGGCTGGCTAGGGGTACAGGTCCTCTCTTTGACTGCTGTGCGTGTCTTGCGCTGCCAGCGCGAGAGGTAAGGCCCATGAGAGGCCCATGGGATTGCTGCGGCACCCTGCGTGTAGTCCTCATATGCCCCACGGTGCGGTGGCAGCAGGCAGCACGTCTGGGTACGTGGGTAGGATAGGTCGCCAGCACAGCCGCCCCCGCGGCGCGGCGCGCCGTCAGCGACAGCTACACCGTGGGTCGGCGAATGAACGAACGCACAAACAAACAAACGACGCACACGGACGGACGGACGCACGAACTCAGCAGCTGCTGTGCTAAAAGCGCTCGAAACGCAGCAGCATACGGTACAAACAGGGAGTCTCCCCAGGGTGCCGGAATGAGGCCCGGGCCGAAGGCTGGCGGCTGGCAGCGCTCAGCGCCGCTTCCGCGGCGGAGGCTTGGCCGCTGCCGGAGAGGGCGACTTGCTTGCGATTGGCGACGGCGGCTTGGGTGAAGGCGGCTTTGCGGGGGATGGCGACGATTTGGGCGACGGCTTGGGTGAAGGCAGCTTTGCGGGGGACGGAAGCGGTTTGGGTGACGGCTTGGGTGAAGGCGATTTGATAGACGGTGGAAGAAGCTTTGCTGGTGGCGAGCTGGGGGGGCTGGAAGGTGGCGGTGAGGGCTTCTTGCAGTAGTAGCTAACGCTGCTGCTGCTGCTGCTGGTGTTGCTGCTGCCCGCTCCGGTCTCCCAGGCCGCTGATGCCGCGCACCAGCCCTGGTAGGTGCTGCAGCCCTCCAGCCCCGCAGTGGCGCTGCCGACGGCGCAAAAGGAGGTCAGCGGGACCAGGTAGTCGGGGCAGGACATCTGGAGAGGAGGGGGACGGGGACCGGGGCAAGAGGGAGGAAGCGGTGGTGAAGGCGGGGCAAGGGGCGGGGCGGCGGCGGGGGACGAGAGGTAAAGGCAGAGTGAGGGGAAGGGGAATGTTGCAACCTGAACAATTGCGGCGGGTTGCGGACGCAAACACAGATTGTGAAGCGACGGGGGTAACGTTTAGGGCTGGCACTCGCACTCGCACCCGCACCCGTCCCAGCGGAGGCGCCCAACATGCCCACCTCCCTGCTGGTCCGTGCCCTGGCCCCCCCAGGGGGAGAGGTGCCCAGCACCCATCAAGGCTGCACGCGCCATGCCGGAGGGCGCCTAGCACGGTGCTGTTCCGGGCACAACAAGGACGGAGCCCACCCATCCATTGTGGATAGCTCCCGCAACAGAACGGAGGGAGCCACGCACTAGCGTTGTCACCACCCTCAGACGTCTCCTGCTGCAGGCACCGACCAGCACCGGGGAAGCCCTAGGATGGCTGGCTCGCACTCGGACGACATGAACGCGGACATGCACGCACACGCCCGCCCCTTCGTTCGATCCATCTCGACCCGCGCGCTGTCAGCCGCGCGCACCATGTTGCAGTTGGCGCAGAGGGTGTTGGACTGGTTGACGGCCCCGCACAGCTTTACCACCGCTGCCTTGGCCTGCATGGTGCTGGGCAGCCTGCGGGCAGGGAGGAGGTGGAGGAGGAGCAGTAGGGTGGCAGGAGAGGTTGTTACATGGGTTTCCAGCTCACTTTCCTCCTTTGAAAAGCTAAACAGCAGCAGCAGCAGCAACAGCAGCAGCACGAAGGACAGCGTTATGAAGTCCACACGGCGGCAACTCACTCACTCACCCTGGGATGGCGGGGAACTGCTTGCATTGCTGTACGACACTGGTGTTACGACACAGCGGATTGTACGACCGGCAGCCGCCCATGCCGGGCATGTCGACGCAGATGGTGGCCAGCAGAGTCATGGGGGCGCAGAAGGAGCCTCTCACCAGGCCGGACTGCGGGACAGGAGTAAAAGGAATGCGTGGAGCATGAGGGATAGGCCAGTTGTGAAAGCCCTTGGCGTCTTTGCTGTACAAGTAAGAGCCACAAACATTCCAGTCTGTTGAGAAATAAAGGCGCCGTGCGTTTACCTAATTGAGGGCTCCCTTCGTGCTCAGGTGATCATCTATCCCGCCTATTCTTCGAACGTTGCTGAGCAGCAAATGCCAAAGCGCCATGCATGTATGCTTTTTTATTGCTGTACGCATTTGGTAGATAGCGGACCGGTGTTTTCTTACCTTGCAGGCCTGGTCGATGGTGCAGCCGGGCATGTACGGCATTGCCGTACACAGATTCGCCACGTCAGCGAGGATGTTGACCAACGGGTACTGGTACGACGCGCACTCGGGCAGGGAGGAGTTGGTGACGCAGAGAGCAGGAGGCGGCGGCGGAGACGGCGGGCTGGGCGGTGAGGGCTTCTTGCAGTAGTAGCTAACGCTGCTGCTGCTGGTGGTGTTGTTGCTGCTGCCCGCTCCGGTCTCCCAGGCCGCTGACGCCGCGCACCAGCCCTGGTAGGTGCTGCAGCCCTCCAGCCCCGCAGTGGCGCTGCCGACGGCGCAAAAGGAGGTCAGCGGGACCAGGTAGTCGGGGCAGGACATCTGGAGAGGAGGAGGGGGACAACGAAGGGGGAGGCATTGATACCGTGGTCTCCATTCCGGGAGGCACCCGGCCAGCAAATACACATATGCAGCTGGAGACCGGCAGCAGCAGCAGAGCAGCCATTTCATCATACATGCAAAGGAGTGGGCCCCGCGTAATCATCATGCGCAGTTGCGTGCGCACATTCCTAAGACGCAGGTTAACAGATCTCATCATGACACCAGCATTGATGAAGTCGCGTGATGTGTTTTTGACCGCCTGTCTGTTGACGCCATACCAACACAAATTAAGGTCTTGGGGTGCCCAGTGCCCTCAGTTAGTTGACGCACGCACCATGGTGCAGTTGGCGCAGAGGGGGTTGGACTGGTTGACGGCCCCGCACAGCTTGACCACCGCTGCCTTGGCCTGCATGGTGCTGGGCAGCCTGCGGGCAGGGAGGAGGTGGAGGAGGTTGCGGAGAGGGAAGGAACGGGGGGGGAAAAGGGCGAGGGAGGATGCGGTGGATCACGAATGGACGGAATAGGAGGCACGCACGCACGCACACACGCACGAGGTGCAGCGCCTCGAGGAGGGAGAGGAGAAAGGCATTGCGTGCGTGGGGGTGCGCAACGGGGCACAACTAACCGCGCATGGCTAGGGCATTCTTCGAATTTTGCGGCTTCAAATTTTGCGGTCCCGGTGCCCATTTCGTTCCCGGTGATCACTCAACGGCCATGATCAGCCAGCAACCCACGCACGCACGCACCCTGGGATGGCGGGGAACTGCTTGCACTGCTGTACGACACTGGTGTTACGGCACAGCGGATTGTACGACCGGCAGCCGCCCATGCCGGGCATGTCGACGCAGATGGTGGCCAGCAGAGTCATGGGGGCGCAGAAGGAGCCGCTCACCAGGCCAGACTGCGGGGTGTGGGGAAGGGGAGCGGGGGGAGAAGGGGTCAGCGGTGGGGCAGTGCGGATCAGGATGCGAAGTGCGTTGAGGAGGAGCACTCTGGGCAAGGTGGGCGATCGAAAACCCATCGCACCAACCGTTCAGAATGACGTGCGGCTGCCCCTCCAGTCATCAATGCAAGGCCGTGCACAGTTAGTTGCAGTGATCCCCGCCCTCCAAAATGTGGCGAAAGAAATGAATCTAGCCAGCCCACCTTGCAGGCCTGCTCGATGGTGCAGCCGGGCATGTACGGCATTGCGGTACACAGGTTGGCCACGTCAGCGAGGATGTTGGCAGGGGGGTACTGGTAGGAGGCGCACTCGGGCAGGGAGGAGTTGGTGACGCAGAGAGGAGGAGGCGGGGGCGGCGGGCTGGGCGGGGTGGGTGGCGATGAGGGCTTCTTGCAGTAGTAGCTAACGCTGCTGTTGCTGGTGTTGTTGCTGCTGCCCGCTCCGGTCTCCCAGGCCGCTGATGCCGCGCACCAGCCCTGGTAGGTGCTGCAGCCCTCCAGCCCCGCAGTGGCGCTGCCGACGGCGCAAAAGGAGGTCAGCGGGACCAGGTAGTCGGGGCAGGACATCTGGAAAAGGAGGGGGCGACCGGGGCAAGAGGGAGGAAGCGGGGAGGGATGGAAGCGGGGGGGGGTTCGCTCTCGGTTCCGCAAGCACACACTTCCAAAACGTGTAGCGAGTACCCTAGTACCCGAGTACCCGTGCACGGCACGGCAGAGGGCTGTCGATATCGAAAGCGAGACATGCATCACGATGGGCCAACGGCAGTCGTTACTCGGCACGTCGATAGCTATCTGCCATCTCGACCCACATACACCCGGGTCTTGGGGTGCGTGACCATTGTCCTCCGCCAGTCCCCGCACGAACGCACGCACCATGGTACAGTTGGCGCAGAGGGGGTTGGACTGGTTGACGGCCCCGCACAGCTTGACCACCGCTGCCTTGGCCTGCATGGTGCTGGGCAGCCTGCGGGCAGGGAGGAGGTGGAGGAGGTTGGGGGGAGGGAAGGAACGGGAAGGGAAAAGGGCGAGGGAGCTTGCGAGGAGGGAAGGAACGGGGGGACCGAGCCGATGACGCTGATAGATGGTGGCTGCAGAAAGATAGATTTGGGCTTGAACGATGAACCCCCCTCGGCAGCAGCGCACGCATTCTCGGCAGTGAACACGTCAGCAGGGGACGGGACGAGCACCTGGTTTCCAGATACAATCTCATCGAAGCGGATGTTCGTTCGTTGCCCAGCACAATAACTTGCCAGGCAGGAAAGGTTCCGTACAGCGCAGGTAGATTAAGCTGTTCGCTGTTCCAACATTTTACCTGCCTGTAGCCCGGCTGCAGGTGCCGTATATGTCCCGTACACAGTACACGCGCGAATACATACAAATATACCGGCGGCGGTTCGATACCAGTCAAAGGCCTCCCAAACCCATCCGAGCGCTGCGGCGCGCATACAGCACTCACCCTGGGATGGCGGGGAACTGCTTGCACTGCTGTACGACACCGGTGTTACGACACAGTGGATTGTACGACCGGCAGCCGCCCATGCCGGGCATGTCGACGCAGATGGTGGCCAGCAGAGTCATGGGGGCGCAGAAGGAGCCGCTCACCAGGCCGGACTGCGGGGACGGGGGGAAGGGGGGGCGGGAGCGGGGGCAAAACCAGCGACAAGGGCGTGGTGGTGCAGATCCGAGGTCCGGGGCACGGAGGGGCAGGCACGGCCGGCATCGCGGCAAGAACATGCGATCAAGGAGAGACCTGGCAAGGGGCGAAGGAGCCTGGGGCCTGGGACCTGGGATGGATGACGAGGAGCACCGGTTTGGGAGGCGAAGCGACGACGATGCGGCGTAAGCATTCGACGTAAGCACTGCGGTGGTGCGGTTGCACTGCGCCGTATGCGATTGCGGCCTTAAGGCGGCGGCTGTTCGAAACGGTGGATCAGCAACACCCACACGTCACCCGGGGGGACACGTTATAAAGCATTCCACCTAGATGCCGGGCGACTCTCCAGGGCTCTGAGGACCCGGCAGTGGGAGTACGGCGCTACCGCCCCGCGCTGATGGATGGCGTTACCTTGCAGGCCTGCTCGATGGTGCAGCCAGGCATGTACGGCATTGCCGTACACAAGTTGGCCACGTCGGCGGCGATGTTGGCAAGGGGGTACTGGTAGGAAGCGCACTCGGGCAGGGAGGAGTTGGAGACGCAGAGAGGAGGAGGCGGGGGCGAGGCCGGCGGAGGGGAGCTGGCGGCGAGGGGCGACGGAGAGCTGGCGGCCAAGGGCGGTGGCGGCGGCGCCAGCGCTGGCTCCGGCGGCGGCGAGGGCGGCCGGGGCGGCGCGTCCCTCAGGTTCTTCATACACAGCACGCTGGCCCCGGCAGCGCACAGCTGGTCCAGCCCACCGCACTGGTCCATGGGCATCCCGATGCAACCGGCGCTCAGAGAGGCTGATGACCATATCAGCCAGCAGCAGCCAGCAGCCAGCAGCCAGCAGCCAGCAGCCAGCAGCCAGCAGCCAGCAGCCAGCCGACCGTTGTCGCCGCAAACGACGCAGGACCGACCCACGGATCAGTGGATGGATGGCACACGCACACACACACACGCACGCAAGCACGCACGCACGCACGCGGAGGGCGTCTCGTCAGCATATGTACGGAAGTACGGAAGCACCAAGATGACGTTCAACACCGTTATCAAGGGCCACGCGGCTCAGCAACAATGTGAAGCGGCTGCCAGTCGATCAGCCGCTACCGGTGGCAGGCAGACAGACAGGCGGGCACCGATGGCATGCAGGAACCGGTGGCGGGCTGTAGATAACTAGAGGCGCCTTGCAAGCCCCAAGTATATCGCCCGTCCGCCTTGCCCCTAATGTACATGCGTACGGTAGCAATGCCGCCGCAAGGCATGGCATGACAAGCTGCGCTGCAGCGCTGGTAAGGCAGACAGCTGCGATCTTGATCTGGGTCTGGATCTGATTAACGGTCGTCTGCTTGCTGACGCCGCCGATGCCGCCCACCGACTCACCCAGGGGGTCGGGGCAGGCGGTCCGTGTGCACGTGTCGCATCCGGCCATGGGCTCGCCCGGGTAGTCCTGCATGTCGTCGCAGGCCTTCAAGTGCGCAGACTTGATGGCGGCGGTGCTGCTGATGGGGTACGGCGCCAGGCAGGCCTTGAACTGCGCATCGCTCGAGTACTGCGCGCGGAGCCTGAGGGGCGGGGTGGGGTGTGTATATGCAGGTATGTGGGGTCTGGGCTCTGGGGTGGGTAATGTGCATATCGTTGGGTAGGAAGGTGGGTAGGTAGGTGGGTATGCGAACTGCAGCTGGGTAACCGCGTGTGTGTATGTGTGTGAGGCGGGGGTGGAAGGGCCGCGCCGGGCGACCAGGAAGGACGCCGGCGAGAGAAGATGGAACCGAGGGCGGGGCGAGCTGGGTACGGACTGGGCCATCCACTTGTCTCGCCGATCACGCAGCGTGGAAAGGGCTACTGTTTCCGGAGCGCTTGACGGGGGTTAGCGAGCGACAAGTACTAAGTACCAAGGGACAACCGGCAACTCAGGGAGGGGGACTCACGTGCCGCACAGCGCGATGGACGCCACGGCCGCGTCGTCGCTGCACAGGCTGCTCGCAATGCGCCACGTGGTGCAGAGCTGCGGAAAGATGGCGGGCTTGAGCGAGGCGTTGTTGCAGAAGCGGTACATGCTGCAGCCTATGGCGCTTCGGGCTGGCTCGGCGCTGCAGGCCGCCACGAGGGTCGAGTGGAGCACGACGGGCGGCGTCGGGCAGCCCTGTCCGGCTGCTGGCGCGATCGCCATTGCGAGCATGATCGCGGCGAATGCAAGTGGCAGCGATGCGCGGGAGGCTCGCGAGGCTGTCATCATTTTCCAGACGCGCGCGTTACCGCCGCGATATCGAACGTCGCCCAACGGGTGCAGCGATGGAGCCGGTGACCAAGGATTTATTTTTGCTGGCAAATTGTGCTTTGCAATCCAGGCGCGCTAGCCCTTGTGGCGGACAAAACAGCCTTATTAAGTTGTGGCGGTTTCGGCCCACCAAACGGCCAGGCGTCAGAATTTGCAGCCTCAAATAGAAGCACTGAATAAAACCTATTGTATACTACAACGATGTGTTTTGCAGCTCTTATGCAGTTGCAATCGACGCGCCCTGCAAGGTGTACCGGTCGCTTGGTATGGGTGGAATCATACTACTCCCGATCAGCCCGACTTACTTTGTGATTACATCAAGGTTACTGACACATTTGCTATTGAACTTGTGATCGGCACATACCACGTTGTTACGCACAGCGACTGAATCGACCGCGTGTCCAAACTAAGAAGGGCAGCGAATCACAAACGGTTTTGAACACCGACATGGTAATATAATGTCTCCAGGGCCTCCATCTTTGCGGACTTTTTCATAGGTGGCACTGGCGAGACACAATTTTTGCCGTGGCGGCGCCTATAATACCCCATTCTTCCTACGAGAGGAACTGTACCAATCCCAGGGCATCAGGGCCTGAAATTAGGCAGAATCCAGGCCCAAGACTCTTTGCGCCCAGCCAGCGCCTTGCTGGTCCACGCAGCCATGTGGACAGTAAGCGAAGCCAAAAGCCACCAGTTGTTATTCCGCTAAATATGTTCAGCTTACAGTAGTAAGCCATTCTTTCGTTTCGCATTAAGACGCTTCGACTTTACGTTGGCATTACTAAAATGCCCCAGGACGGACGCAGCATCGAGCGTAAGCCTTGAGAATGGCATATGATATTTTAAAATCTCCAAGTATGAGCACGGCCTAACAACCCTTTCATATGTGTCCGCTGTGTCGAGTCTTATTGAGTTCTGGGCATTAAGGGTCGGGTGTCGTCGTCCCGTGAGCGCGAAATGCTGCGATGGCTTGAGCCTCATAAATCCATATTCTGATATCTGACGAAATAACACTTTTTATATTTTTGGCCGTTAAGTTCGTTTGTGGCGTGCTTGCATCATGGACACGTTCGACATTGCCGCGGTGTGCTGCGAGTCACGTCTTTCGACGGAGCACAGACCTTAAGCTATCACCCCATTTTATGACAACCGGTGCTCAAATCTGTGGGAAGCAGGGTGCCATATGTCGTCCCGGACAAGACAGCTCTAAAGCTTTAAAATTGCATTATGAAGCGCAGCCTGTGTAAAGTGTCCTCCTGCCACCGCGCACAACCGCAAAAGCTTATCTTCAGCGGTGCCCTTGGTTGGGAAACGGCGCCGCCGTGTAGTGTGCAAAGCTGCGTTGCAAAGCTGCGCAGCCTCGGCCCTTCCGGCTTCCTTGGGGCGGCGAAGATGTAAATCGAGCTGGGCGCCCGGTAGCGGACCCGAGCGTCCCCAGCTCCCGACGCCCGTTGGCTCCCGCTGTGCGGGGTGTGCGCTGTGAGTGCGCTTCTTGTGCTGGCCCAGAGAACGCCGCGGTCGGGTTCAGGAGTCGCGAGTCGCAAGCGAAGCAAAGAGAGCAGCCACGGCCCCAGCCGCGGTGCGGCGGTGCCTGCAGCCCCCAGCGACAGCCACACCGCCGCAGCGACGAGACCCACCGCCCTCGAAGCTGCGGGGGAAGGCGCTGCGCTTAAAGTGGTGTTACATGGCGCCGCGGAGGGACCGCAACGCATTCTGCCCATACTGCCGAATAGCGGCTGCCTGTAAAATATTTATCTATGTACCGACGTGTCTCGCACAAGACTGAGATGTCCATGCGCTGTCCAACCGTCGAGTCGCACGCAGCGCCATCCATCCCCCGCGGCCTCGCGCCGCGCACCGCCGGCGCACATCGCCTGGAGGCTACAAACTCCGCTCCGGGTGGGTGTTGCTGCGCTTGTTGCTTCTCACCGGGGGGAGGTCTCGTCTCGTCACACGACTCACATGTACACCGGGGGTCTGAGAGTTGCAGTGCACGGGGAAGGGGGGGCAGGCACGGCCCCTCCCGTCCCGGGGGGCTCCAAGCGCCTAAGCGAGGTCGGTCTTCGGTCCCAGACAGGGATACACACACCGGTAGTGTCCACACACCCTAGTGACGCCAACCTTAGCAGTCAGCGAGTCATGGCCGCACGTCGCCCTCCTCAAGTTGCCGTTCGCCGCCGCCGGCCCCCCGGACGGATCATCGCCTCCCAGCCTTTTGCTTTGCTAAGGGGTCAGTCCCTGACCCAGCGCGCTCCGCCGCCGAGCACAGGAACCGCGGCATCACCGCCGTCAGGCCGCCGGCAACCGGCCCCTATATCATTACCCACACGCATCCAGCTGGCTCAGTATCGGGGTCTCCGTCGCCCCGCTGCAACGCGATACACACCCCCCACACCCCTCCCCCCTCACACAACCCCCTTACGTGCCACCTCACGTGCCATGCAGTATCCCATTGTCGCCCTCCCTGCCCAGCATCTGGTCCAGAGTCTTGGTCTCATCCAGCAGCGGCAGATCCAGACCACCCACACCCACACTAGCCGCCGCCGCCACGCCGCTGCCGCCCGGCGATCCCCCGCGCGACCCGCCCGCCAGCGGGCTCGCCAGCCGGCTGCTGTTCGAGGCGGAGCGCCGGTTCGACGTCACCGGCGGCAAGCCACCGCCACCGCCGCCGCCGCCGCCGCCGCCGGCGGCGGCGGCCTCCGCCGCCGCCACCGCCGCCGCGGCGGCGGTGGCGATGCCGAGCGTGCCCTCCGACGCCACCGCCGGCAGCTCCCCAGGCACCACCTTGGCGCTCACCGTCATGCTCAGCACGTTGAGCTCGCTCTTGACCACAATCTCCCCCACGAAATCGCCCGGCGCCTCCGCCACAAACTCCACCGTAAGCAGCGCCTCCATGCCCGCCGCCAGCGGCCCAGGCTTGTAGATGACGCGCAGCGGCAGCGGTGGACGCACCACGCTGAAGCGCGCGGCGGCGGTAGAGACGTTGGTCAGGCGCGCGGTGCGGTGCGCCACCGAGCCCGCCGGCACCGTTCCCAGGTGCAGGTGCGCCGGGCTGAGGGAGAACTGCTGCAGCGCCTTGCCCGAGTGGCGGATCAGCGCGGCGGAGGCGGTGTTGCCCAGCCGCACCGCGTCGGCCTCCGCGCGAAGGTAGGGCTCGTTGAGCGCCGCCTCCGCCTCGTCGCCGCGGCGGTGCTGGCGCGGCAGCGGCGGCGGCAGCGCGCGCGGCTGGCCGTACACGTCGAACGCGTGCGTCTTGACTGACGGCGGCGCCGCCGACGCCGCCGCCAGGATCTGGCTGTGGCCCAGCTCCGGGTAGCCGTAGTCGGTAGTGCCGCCGCGGGCCAGTGGGCCGCCGTACGCCGTCGTGGCGGCAGTGGCGGCGTTGCTGCGCGCCACGGAGACGGCGCCGGCGGCGCCGTAGCTGCGGTGCTGCTGCTGCTGCTGCTGCTCGGCGGCGGCGGCGGCCGCCGCCGCGGCGGCGGTGGCCGAGGCCGCCGCCGAGGCGGCGGCGTCGATGGCGGCCGCCACGTTGGGCCGTTCGGCGACGTACACGCCGGGCGCGTACGGCGACGGCGCGCCGGGCGTGGCGGCCGGCGGCGGCAGGCGCGGCGGCAGCATGCGGCGGGTGAGGGGCTCCCGGATGATGGGGTCGTTCTCCAGCGCGATAAGGCCCTCCTCCGCCTCGAAGTACGGCAGCGGCTGTGAGGTCCAGGCCAGTTCGAGTCGCGGTTCGGTTGGGTTCGGTTGGGCGAGAGGGAAGCAGGAGAGGGGTAAGGCGTGGGGATTTCGTGTCAGCGAGCCACCGCGTTGCGTCAAACCTAGCTAGGGCGGCCGGCTGGGAAGACCCATGGGTCCGGGGCCTGGCCATGCAAGGACGTGCATGCATGCGTGCATGCATGGCGGCACGTGCGAGACCAGACCACACATGTTTCACACATGTGCCCAGGTAAGGAAAGGGACGCGCGAGACCGGGTTGTGGCGCACACATAGCGGGGTGTGTGCACACAACTCGTTATGCGCACAACAGGCATAACAACAGCATCATAACAACAACAGCAAGCATGACCCGGACACGCAGCATCACGCAGCACGCACACACGCCCCCCTGGCCTGCACCGTAGCCCCAAAGGGGCCCCGCCCCGCCCCCGCCCCCGCCTCCTCCCTCCGCACCTTGCCCTCCTGCGGCCGCTTGGGCGTGTTGTCGAACGGCCCGACCTTGGGCGGCCACGACCGCTTCTCCTTCTCGTTGGCGATCGCCGCCGCCATCTCGCGCTCCCGTGCCGCCTGCTCGCGCGCCGCCGCCGCCGCCTCGGCCGTCTCGCGCCGCCGCCGCATCTCCGCCGCCACCGACTTGGCCTTGGTGGCGGGCTGCGGCCGGGAGCGCAGCTCCAGAATGGCCGCCAGCACCTCGGCGTCTTGCTGCCGTACGTCCTCGGGTCGCGTGTCGGGATGCGGCACGGCCGCGGCGTAGAGCCGCTCCTGGCTCTGTTCGTGGGGAGGGAATTCGTGGGGGAGGGTTCGTGGGGACGGACGCGAAGGAACGGGGTGTTCTCGGGAGGAAAGGCGATCGTCGGGCGTGGGGAGCAGCGAGAGGGGCTGTGCTAGGGCGCTGGGCGCATCCGAGTGCCTGCGCCTGCTGTGCCCTGGGCCGGGATGCAGGTGACGGGCGGCCGCGGGGAGGTGGTCGGCGGCGGGTGCTTGTGCATGCATGCTTGTTGAGCGGGAGGGCACCCAGAAAAACGCCGGGGGTGTAGTTGGGCAGTGGGGGGCCAAATGCAGAGCGGGGGGGCCGTTCGCGACCCATGGGCCTCACTCGGAGTGCGGGAAACGACCGTGACACAGGGAGGCCGAGGGCCCGCGTGCGAGCGGGACACAACCCGCGACTGTCGCGCCGCGAGACCGGCGCGACGGCGGCTTCCCCCCCCTCCAACCCCACACAAAGCACCCCAAAGCACCCCAAAGGACGCCTAGGACCGCTAAACAAAGGCGCACAGGCGCCACGCCGGGGCCTCCGCCACGCCACGCACCATCTCCGTCCGCGCCGACTGCGCCAGCACCTCGCGGATGTTGTCAATGGTTTCGGAGCTCAGTTGCGGCAGCTCCTGCAGCTCCCGGTACACCAGCACGGGCAGCGGCGGGGGCTGGCGCAGGCTGGGCGGCTCGTAGGCCAGGATGCGGGGCAGGTACTGCACGCTGCTAAGGCCGGCGCCTGGCGTGGGGGGGAGAGGGGGATGGGGGTAATGAGAACGATACCGCAGCGGAGGTTGGGGTGGGTTGAGTTGGGGAGCGAAGCGGTGATGAAGATGACATGACAGCGCAGCGGAGGAGCGCAGGCGACGACGACGGGGGTGGTGGTGGCGGGAGGGTGCAATACACGGGGTCCGGGAGGAGCGGAGAGAGAGGTACTCCCGGCTCCGCGCCTTTTGAAACCCCAAAGCCCCAGCCCCAGCGAGCAGCGCCCCTGGGCTCCCGCCCGCCTCGGCCTCATTCTAACGCTCGCCTGCCTTTGTCACTCCATGCACACACATACACAATTGATTCAATGCACCCCAAGCATTCATTTACGGTATGCGGCTTTCCACTCGCTAGCTCGAGCTAGCTCGCTAGCTCGCTCGAGCGCGCGCGAGTGCCTGCTCCTGCCACTCACCCGGCGGCGGCTTGACGAGCTGCGCCAGTCGTTTGAACGCCGGCATCAGCTCCTCCGCGTGCGGGTTGTAGCGCTGCAGCAGCGCCGCGCCGCCAATCGGCAGCGGCTCCAGAGCCGGCGGCCGCTGCGGCACCTGCACCAACACCGAGTGCACCACCGTGCCCTCCTCCTCCGCGCCCTCAACCTCCTCCGAGCGGATGTCAACAGCCAGGCCCGCAGCAGCCGCAGCCGTAGGCGTCAGTGAGCCCGGCGCGGAGCCGGGCCGGCCGCCGGCGCCGCCGGCGCCGCCGGCGCCGGGGACGGCCGCCGCCTCCGCCGCCAGCGCGCGGCGGCCGGCGAGGTACGACTGAATGACATCGGTGTCGAGGACTTCGAAGCCGGTGCCGTCGTTGCGTAGGACGAAGATGCGGGGCTTGATGGAGGGGGCAACGGGCTGGTAGGTGAGGATGGGCTCGGGCGCCGGCGGCGGCGTCGGCGGCCGCGGCGGCGGCGGCTGGTCGTCGTCGTCGTCGTAGTCGCCGGGGGCGGGCGAACGGGTGCTGGCGCGGCGGCCGTCCACGTCTGCGGCCGTGCCGCTGCGGCCTGCGGCATGGTAGATGGAAGAATGGACGACTGGGTACTGACAGGATGGGTGGATGGATGGATGGATGGATGGATGGATGGATGGATGGATGGATGGATGGATGGATGGATGGATGGATGGATGGATGGATGGATGGATGGATGGATGGATGGATGGATGGATGGATGGATGGATGGATGGCAACTGAAGGGACGGGGCGGCCGAGCGAGGCGCGCCGGGAGGCTGGAGAGATCGTAGGGGGGCAAAGGCAAGCAGGTGCAGAGCAAGGAATGCAAGGAATGCAAGGAATGCGAGGAAAGGAATGCAAAAGCATCGTCCAGGAGGACTGCTAACATCGTAGCGTGTGATCAGGCGCCCGCCCGACAGAGCTGCGGCCGAGATAAGGCGGAGACAGCCCAGGCCGTGTCGCACCTTGGGACTCCTCCATCCTCACAGAGCCCATGAGGGAGTCCTCCTGCTCCGGCGGCGGCGGCGGTGGCGGCGGCGCCGGCGGCAGCTCCGGGATGTAGACCGACAGCAGCGGCTCCGGCGGCGGCCAGTACGACCGGGGAAGCTGCGAGACCGAGCTCGCTGACGCCGCCGACGCCGTCGCCGCCACCGCCGCCGACGAGCCGCTGCCCTGCGCCGCCGGAGCGGCGCCGGCGGCGGCGGCCGAGCCGGCCGCCGCCGCCGCAGCGGCGGCGGCGGCGGCAGCAGCGCTGGCGGCGGCCACGGCGCCGCGCGCCTTGGGCCCCAGCAGCAGGAAGTGCAGGGAGGGCGACTCGAAGAAGGCGCAGGAGCCGGCCTGCGTTGCGTTGCGATGCGTTACGAATATACGAAACAGCACATACACGCACATAACTGCCAACGGAAGCCCAACAGACGCCATCAGGTGCACTGAGGGTATCGGCATGTAGGAGTGTAGGTGTGTAGGCAGGTACCGGTATGTAGGTACCGTATGTGTGTGACTTTCCCGCCCCAACTGACCCGTGGGTCGAACACGAAGACGTTGTGCATGTCCGGGCTGGTCGTCAGCCGGCTCAGCAGCCGCGCCGTGGCGACCGCCTCCGCCGTCCCGTCGTCGGCCCCCCGCTTCCTGCGTCCCGCCCCGTCCTCGCCCTCCTCCTCCTCCTCCTCCTCCTCCTCGTCCTCATCTTCCTCCTCCTCCTCCTGCAGCTCCGGAACCGCCGCCAGCAGGTCCAGCGGCGGCACCAGCACGCCCGGCGGCGCGAATGCGGCGGTGTACGGCGCCGCCGTGACGGCGCCGCCGTCGGGCAGCGTGGCGGTGATGACGCCGGTGGCTGCGTCCCAGGAGAGCGTTACGCCGGGGCAGGGCGAGGTAGTGATGCCGGCGGCGGAGCCCACGACGGGCGCAAAGCCCTCCATCTCCACGGACCAGCTGCCGTCCGCCAGACGAGACAGCCGCGTGCCGTCGTAGTCCTGGGCAGGGCAGGGGGAGAGCAGGCCGGGGGCGGTGGGGTGGGTAAAAAAGAAGATACCGTACCGGTGCCGCAGCGGAGGGACGGAGACGGCGTTAGCGAACGGACCCGGAATCCAGGAGCAATACAGCCGGGGTTGGGGGGTGGGTGGGTTATCCACGTGTAGGCAGCAGCCCGTAAACGGTGAAGTAGCAGAAGAGCGGAGGGCAGGGAGAGGGAAGGGAGGGACGCCTGGAGCTTGGAGCTGGGCCTGGTCCGGTGGTGTGATGTGCGACAGGCCATCCTGGGTCCCCTACGGTGTCTCCGCCACCCGGTCCCCGCCTCCCTCCTCCATTTCAAGACACTCGCCCCCCCCACCCTTGATACTTAGGGTTACCGGCTGTGCCTACAATACGAGGTACGCACGGATCGCGCGCACCTGCACCAGGATGTCCCCCGTGGGGTAGGCCACCACCATTACATTGTCCTGAGGGCGCGGGGTGGCGGGCCGGGGCGGGGGGGAAGAGGGGGAAGGCGGGTGAGGAGGACAGAAGGGGGGAGGGGCGGGGGCGTGGAGTGTGTGTGTGGGCTGGCTGTAGTGGTGGGCATGCAGCGACATGCGGTCCGTGCACGGTCACTACCCCACATCGCCACCCTGCCCTCCCACGACCGCCTGAGAGCTCTGAAGAACCCCTCCGACTGCCATACGGTAATAGCGTAAGCCACGAGGCACCGCAACGGAGCACCTCCATCCTCCTCCTCCTCCCCCTCTCCATCCTCCTGCTCCTCCGATTCCGCAGTCCTTAACTCAGGGTTTCTAAAAGGAGTAAGGGACTCTCGACGGCCTTCTCAACGTCTGGTTGCTGCTAGCAGGACAGGTACCCAGGACGCATGGTTCTCTCAACCGCCTCCTCCTCCTGGGCCAACGGTTGGGACCGGGAGCAGCCCCCCACGACCCCCCCGCGGGCCCGTTCGCGCCAACATTGCCTCCGTTCCACCGCCGCGGTCCCATTTATTGCTGCCCCTGATCCTGGTCACCCATCCTGGTCACTGGCCACTGGCCATGGTCCGAAGTCTCACCTGCCGGGTGGTGACGCGCGCGCCCGTGTCCGGGTCGGTCATGGTCGCGGCGCCGATGCGCGGAAGCTCCAGCGTGAACGGCGGCGGCGGCGGCGGTGGTGGCGGCGGCGGCGGCGTCGGCGGCGGCGTCTCCTCCTCGCCGCCCTTGCCCTTCTTGCCCTTCTTCCCGCTGCTACTGCCGGCGCCCCCTGGCGACTTGGCGCGCTGCTTCTTCTTCGTCTCGGGCTCCGGCTCGGGCACCTCCACAGGCGGCGGCGGCGGTGGCGGCCGCGGCTTGGATCCCGCGTCCGGCTCCCGCCAGCGGCTGCCGTCAAGGCGCGTGCGCGCCCAGCCGCGCGCGTTACTGCCGTCGGGCGCCAGCCACTCCTCCACCTCCACCCGCTCACTGACGCCGCCGTCGGGACACAGCACGCGTGCCACGGCGCCGGCGGCGGCCGAGACCAGCAGCCCCTCGCGCGTGACGGCGCGGAAGGCGGCCGGCGTCAGCGGCGCGCGCATCGCCCCCAGGTCCGCTCCCGCCAGCGGCGCGCCGTGCACCGCGACGCCGCGGAATGCCGGCAGCGGCGCCAGCGACGGGTCGTCGGCGGGCGTGACGAGCACCTGCCCGTCGGTCGTCATCCGTACGACATGCCCCGCCGGCGTCGTGACCTGCACCGCCGACACCGGCAGGCGCTGCCGCCGGCCGTCGCCGCCAGGGCCAGCCCCCAGGCCTCCGCCGTCCTCATCATCATCCTCCTCGTCGTCGCCCATGTCAAGCTCCCCGCGCAGGCCCGCCTTGAGCGCCTCCGCCGCACTCATCATCGGCTTAGGCGGCGCCGACGACGCTACGCTCGCCGCCGCCGCCAACTCGTCGTCGGCTGCCGCCGCCGCCGCCGCGGCGGCGGCGGCGGCCGCCGCTGCCGCCGCCGCGGCCTCCGCCTCCAAGACCTTTGGATCTACCAGGTGGTAGGCCGTCACAAGTGCGCCGCCCTGGACGGTGGCGAGGAGCAGCGGGCCGTCGTCGCCGCCGCCGGCGGCGGCGGCGCCGCCGCCGCCGGCGGCGCCGTCGCGGAAGCGCACGGTGGTGGCTCCTCGCGTGATGGTGAGGCCGCCGACGGGCAGCGTGCCGCTGCCATTCGCGGCGTCGCGCGTGGCCGCCGCCGCCGCCTCCGTCGCCGCCGTCGCGACGCCGGGCGGCACGGAGCTGGCCTCGGCGCGCAGCACGGGCGGCAGCGGCGCCGCCACCACGCAGGAGGTGTTGGTGTAGAAGAAGGAGGTGCGGCGGTGGGCCTCCACGGCCGCGGCCAGCTGCATGTCCATCTTGTAAACCTGCAGATCCAGATCCAGCCAGGATTTGGGTTTCACGAATTTTGAGGGCTAAGGGTGGCCCCGGGCCATGCCCGGTAAAACCCTAGACCGCAAGGTGAGCCAAAGCCGCCGAGCCGGTGGTGTGGAGGTCTTCTCACCTTTGGCGGCAGGTCCACGGGCCCCGGCTCGGCCTCGATGGCTCGCCGCACGTAGGCGGACAGGTTCATGGCCACGGACAGGCCTGCGGAGGTGCGGGGTGGTGGTGGTGGTGGGTGTGTGGGTGTTGGGAGGCGTTAAATCTCGCCCTTGACCATTTCCGGAAAGGAGAGGGAAACGGGAAGGCAGAGGCGGGCAGGAGGTTTGGGAAGGCGGGAGGGCATTCATAGAGCGCTCCTCACCCACGTCAGCTGCTGCACCCTCCTTTCCATGCCCCGCCCCGCCCCGCCCGCAACCCAGTCTCCCGCCCGCACAGCCCACACAGCCCGCACCGCCCCCCCGCACCCGTGGTGGCACTGGCCAGGTTGTCCCCCGCGTAGCACGCCACCACCACCGAGTCTGCGGGGCCGTAGTAGACGGAGGACATGCAGGGCAGCTGCGTGACCGCCTCGTTGAGCGCCTGCTTCAGCGCGGGCGGATCCATGGGCTCGTGCCAGTGGCGGGACAGCAGGGCGTCCTCGTGGGCCATCTTGGCGGAGGGGGGCAGCAGGTCGGCGGCGGCCTGAGGGCAGGACGGAGGGCGAGGAGGAGAGGAGGGGAGGGGAGGGGAGGAGATGGGGGCGGGGGCGGGGGGTTCACGGATGGGCGAGGCGCCGCGTCGAGCCTGGGGGGGAGATGCTGCTGCTGGCCGCGGCCGCGACTTGTGGACCTGCCCTGCATTGACCGGCCCGATGACCTTCCCCCTCCCTGCTGGCCGCTGTTGCTGCTGCAGCTGCGGTTGCTAGCTTGTTATCCTCCCGCCAAGGTGCACCTCAGAGCTCGAACCTTCAGCCGCCTCTACAACACACACACACACACATACACACATACACACACAACACCCCGCCGCCACCGCCGCCACCGGACCGGACCTGCAGCAGCTGGTAGCGCTCAATGGTGGCGACCGGCAGACCTGCGGCCTCGGCCTGCGCGGGTGGTTGCGTTGGGGGGGAGGGGGGGGAGTAGGGGAGGGGTTCTTTCCACGAATGGACCGGAGGTTCAGAGAGGGAGTGAGGGAGAGGGGGCTTAAGGGAGTCCCTGAGACGCTCTGATACAGCCCCCCCCCGGCCCCATCCGGCCTATACGTGGATAACCCCACCCCCTCAAGCCGGGTTATTCCCTCACCCACCCTCCCCCGGGCAAGGCCGCTACCTGCAGCGCCGTGCGGCGCAGGCTCTTGCTCAGCGGGTCCAGTCCGTTGCCCATCCCAAAGGCGCCGCGCGCTGCCAGCGCCGCGTCCCCAGCCACCGCCGCCGCGTCTGCAAAGGAGCTGGCGCCCGGCAGCATCATGAAGCGCAGCATGTGCGCCTCCACCGCCTCCACATCGAGCGTGCCGGCGTGCGTGAACAGCCCCTCCGGGCCCGTGCCGTACGTGTACGACTCGCCGTACGACTCGCCCTCCACCGGCGGCGGCCACGCGCCGGCGGTCCAGGTGCCGCCGCCGCCGCCGGCGCCCGACACCGCCGCGGCGGCGTCGAGCGGGGAGGTGGGCGAGTCGGGGCGCGGCGGCGTGCAGCGCACGAACCCGGTCGTCAGGCCGGCGGCGGCGGTGGCGAGCGGGTCGCCCTCCACTATGAGCGAGTAGTCGGCCGGCGGCTCCGCCGCCGGCGCAAAGACGGACGCCTGGCGGGCGCCGCCCAGCGCCGACAGCGCGCCATCCAGCGCCGCCAGCGCCGCCGTCTCCGCCGCCGCCACGTTGCCTGCCTCCGTCAGGTCCTCGTCCGCCTCCACACACGCCATGTTGCGAGCCACCTGCTCCAGCAGCGCGTGCATCACCAGCGGCACACTCACTCGCTCCGAAACCACGCTGTCGAGCAGCGCGCCGTAGTAATCCAGACTCAGCGGCGGCTGACGCGGCGGCGGCGGCTGCGCCGCCGCCGCCGCCGCGGCGCCGCCTTCGGCGGCTCCGCTGCCTTCGGAGGCGGGCGGCGGCGCCGCCGCCGCCGCCGGAGCCGCATGCGGCGGCACCGGGCTCGTCGAGCGCAAGCCGACAGACGCCGGTTGAGGAGCAGGGGCGGCGGCAGACTGGCCCGACTCCGTCACGCTTCTAGACGAGGACTCGCCGGCGGCGGCAGCAGCGGCGGCAGCCGGCGGATCCTCCAGCTGCTTGCAGTCGTACACCTTGACGGAGGCGCGCCATTCCTCGTACGAACGCACGTGCGCCGCCAGGCGGTGCAGTGTCGACGCCAGGGTGTCGTACCCGGGTGCGTCCTCAGGGACGGCCGCCGCCGCCGCTGCCGCCGCCTCGGCGGCGGCCGCCGCGGCCGCCGCCGCAGCCTTGCCCTTGGCGCCGCCCTTGGCCGCCCCCGGCGCCGCCGCTGCGGCGCCCTTCTTGCCGCCCTTTGCGCCCTTTGCGCCCACCTCGACCTCCTCGCCGCCTGGCAGGTTCGGGACGGGACACCGTCGGCCGACAAAGTGTGAGGAGGGCCGAATCAGCCGCGGGGCGCCACCACGCAATGCCCACACCCGCCTCCTTCCCGCCTCCTCCCACAGAGCCGCCCCCCAACCCGCCGCCCAGGTGGGGCCCCCCCGCCCGTATCGACGTCCCCCGCCTTCCCTGGTCCCAGGCCGCCCATTGGCCCCTCCCCTCACCAGACCCCCCACACCACACACATCCATTGAACCCAGCACGCAGCCCGGCCGGCGCCTCCAGCACCCGTGGCCCTCAGGCCCCCCTCATACAGCGGCGGCGGCGGTGGCCCGTTATCCGCTCCCCAGCCCGGCCGGCGCCTCCGGCTCTCAGCCCCCCATCCCCTCACCCGGTGGCGGCGGCGGCTCGTATCGCGGCACCTCCACCTCCAGAGGCGCCAGACGAGCCAGCAGGTCCTCCCACAGCGCCGCCTCCGCCGCCGCCTTGACGTCAGCGTACCAGGCCGGCGGCACGGGCGGCGGCGGCGGGGGCGGCGGCGGCTCCTCGCCGCCCTCCTCGCCGGCCGCAGCCGGCGGTGGCGGCGGCGGCGCGGGCTTGGCCCAGACCACGCCGCGCAGCGGCGCGCCCGCAGCCAGCGCCCGGCGTATGACCTCCAGGGACAGGCTCAGGTTGCTGAGGGTGTAGGTCTGGTAGCAGAAGAAGGGGTCGGACTGCACCGACTGTACTCGGGCGGCCGCCTCGGCTGCGTGGGCGGCGAGATGGCGGGGGTGGGGAGAATTGCGGACTTGGGGTTGTTTGAGGACGGTGGTGTGCTGCGGAGCCGTAGCGTACCGCGCCCCGGCGCCTTTTCATGCCTCCTCCAGCCCCCTTCAACACCCCGACTCCCCCTTCCATCGTGACGCCGCCCCCACCTGGCCGCCAGGTCCTTTCCTAACCTCCTCCACCTCCCCTTCCCCCCCCCACACACACGTCGCCCCTTACCTGCGTCCCTGACCTTCGCCTCCGCGTCCCCCAGCTTGCTGCGCGCCTGCACCACAGCCAGCTCCTCCTGCACCCAGCCAGGTGGTCGCGGGCGATCTGGAGTCGTCAGGCGCAACACCACTACCCCAGTCCTCCCCGCATGGCTGAACCGCTGTGCAACTCACACGCGATGGACATGGCAACGACCACCCTCCCACCAAGCCACGACAGGCAACGACCACCCTCCCACCAAGCCACCCACTCAGACACCCACCCACCCACTCAGACACCCAGCCACCCACCTGGGACGCCTCACGCTCCGGCGGCGGTGGTGCCGCTGTCCCGACGTCCACCTGCTGGCCGCCGCCGCCGCCGCCGCCATTGCCCTCCTCCTCCGCCTCCGCAGCAGCCAGTGCCGCCCTGCGCTCCGCCTCCTCCTCAGCCGCCCGCAGCGCTGCCGCCAGCGCCTCCTCAGCCGCCGCCACGGTGTCGCGCGCCGCCGCCAGGGCAGCCTCCGCGGCCTGCAGGTTCCGGCAGTCCCCGGGTGTCGGACGGGGGGGCCGGGAGGCGCAGGCCAATCGGTCAGGCGATCGGTCAGGGAAGGGCGCAGGGACTGCGGTCGCCAGGAGGCTGGGGCATGCGTCGTCTGCCGTGCTGTGGGTGCGAGAATCTGGGCGGGCGCGGCGCGACTGCGGTTGCAATCGCCAGACCAGTATTAAGAGCCTTTGCTGCACTCCCACGACCTACTCCCGCCCGCCCCCTGGCCCCACCCCGTCCCGTCGCTGAGCTATCTTTGCCTACCCCCCGGGCCCCGGCTCCGGCCTATAACCTGGTTAACCCCCCCCCTCTCTAGCCCGCCCAGCCCGCCCGCCCCGCAGCTCCCCTGTCTCTCCACCCAGCGCACCTGCACCTCATCCTGAGCCGCCTGCAGCTGGGTGCGGCGGCGGTGCAGCTCCACGCGCCAGTCCGCCACCTGGTCGCGGGCAAAGCGCTCCGCAAGCAGCGCGGCGCACAGCTCGGCGCCAAAGCTGCGGGGGTTGGGGATTGGGTGGGTTGGGTGGGGAGGTGGCGTGAACGAATGGTTCGGGTTTGGGCGCCAAGGGCGGGTTGGAGGCGGCACAGGAGGCTTGCGCGGGGGCGGCGGTGCGCAGGGACAAGCCCAATCATGAGCATCAGTTGCGGTTATGGATTATGGTACAACAGGCCGTCCTGCTCCTGGTAGGGTATGCTCGCCAGGGGCTAGAGCGAACTGATGCCGCGTGTCGGAGATCAGTTCGGCCCGGTGGTGTCCCCCTCGGCTGAAATGGGAGAGCGTGTGGCACACGTGGTGGTGCAGCCGCAGAGGCCCGAGGACGGGGACGACGGGAAGGGGCGCGGCCTGTCTGGGTCTGCGCACCTCGTGGCGCATGGGGCAGGCCGGGGGAAGAGCCGCGGGGCCGGTGAGGCGCTGCGGGCATCAGCTGTCGGGCCCCGGCGAGATCCCTCGAGAGGCGCTGTGACCCGACTGCCACGCCGTGAACAGCCTCCCCCCACTGCTGCGCCGCTGCCCTCGACCGTCTTGTACTTCGTGGCCGCCTAGGAGACCTATGGGTGCCGGGGCCGAGCGCGCGGCTGCTGCTGCTGCTGCCGCAGCAGCGGCGTAAGCGTCGGCACCACATTGTCTGGCCCCGGCGGGGTCGAGACACTTACGTGCAGGTGTCCGGCCCCTGTCCCGCCGCGATGTGGGCGTCCATGACGGCTTTGGCCTCCTGCCCCAGCGGCGTCGACGTGTCCAGACGCAGGACGGCATCCGCAAGCGCTATGTGACGCGTCAGCTCCTTCCGCTTTAGCGTCTGCTGGATGCCCCGGGCGTCGGTGCCCGGGGCGTAGTCGACGATGCTGACGACCGCCTTCCAAGTCACCGCGAAGGGACATTCCGTGAGCTCCTTGTACTCTTGAGGGAGCTGTTCGGGGGATGCACACAAACGATAGCCCGTGTCACGGGAAACGGCGTGCCCGGCGCTGCCTAAAATTTACAGCGAAAGGCTGGTCAGAGACGCAGTGCTGCAAGTCCCAACGACAACGAAATGAGTCATAAGAAATACAGTAAACCGTGTTTATGTGTGGGGATCCGAGGTCTCTAAGGTCTGTTGGAAGAAGCATGCTCGCGCGCGCCCTACCGCTTCATCAGGGCTGGGATCCGGCGGAGGGGGAGGTGGTGCCTCCGGCTTTTTACTTTTCGGAGGCATGTCGGCTCGATATTATACCGTCAGAGTTGTCATTTTGGGGTCAACTGGTTCGCTCTCCGTATTATCATTTCTAATCAGGTACTTAAACGTGCATGAGAACGCAGCGAAAATAACAAGTTTCACAGGGTACATTATCTCGCTGCAAGTAATAACCAAGCCGTACGGACACGGTTGGGCCGAAAATGTATGCAGACAGCCTGCCCCCCAGATAGCCAGCACCACACCGCTTGTGAGGGGCGCCTGATGTGCCCTTTCTGTAGCATTAGCCAGCTGCAGTAGTTAATTGAGGAGAGCGCAGAGGGGTTGCCGCAACTCTGTAGGAACACACTTCTAAGCGGCAGCAGAGCATGATGCTGCCCGTCCTTGCGCGTAATGCGGCGGGCTCCGCGTTGGCGCGGTTAGCAGGTGGGCGCAATCGGAACCTTACCCGTTTCCTGGCTCAAGGCCGTAACCACCGACATCATAGTCACCCTATATCGAACATGTTAAGATAAGGGCGTGGCTCAGGGAAGACGGTGGTGTCCTTTCCTCTAGGTCTGCGCTGGGCTGCCGCTGCCGCGTCCAGCCGGGAGTATAGCAGCCTTCTGACGGCTGAGAAGCATGGCCCTGGTGGAAGATCATCGGTAAGGCTCAGCTCTTTTGCCGAGATGAACGTGTTGCACCATCAGCGGGCGACGAAGCGCGTTTGGGGGAACGCAGGTCAGCGGCTTGGTCGCGACTGTATTCGGAAGCAACGGCTTCGTGGGCTCGTACATCGTCAACGAGCTGGCGAAGCGCGGTTCTCAGGTGGTCTGCCCGTTCCGGAGCACTGAGAATGAGGCCATGCACCTTAAGCAAATGGGCGACCTTGGCCAGGTAGGAACTGCTTATCCCGGGTTTGCCATCGTATTCTGGTTATGGACTCAGATTCCATGTCTCAGGCGCAGCTCGCGAGGCTTCCTTCCACCATAAAAGGTCGAGCTTTGCGTGTTCGCGCAGATTGTGCTGCTGCCGGAGCTGGACATCCGGGACGACGAGCAGATCAGGCGGGCAATCAGCAGGTCCAACGTGGTCATCAACTGCGTTGGCATGCGTCTGGAAACCATGAACTGGACCTTTGAGGACGTGCACGTGGACTTCCCGAAGCGCCTCGCAAAGTGGGTCCCTCCCCTCCCCTCCCCCCGGGGGGAGTACAGCAGCTGGGAGCGCGCGCGGGCCGGGCGCCTCCGTGTTGCTTGACCGGTGTTTCGCCGGCATCGTACCAGCAAGGCCGCTGGTCCGCCTCTGAGGCGGGGATGCTGGAAGCCGAAAGGTGACATCCCCATACCGCGGCCTGGGGACGGAAGCTGTCCTCGGTGCGCTGCTCCACTGCCCTGCCCCGCGTCACGGCCGCAGCTGTGGGCGCCCATCAGCTCTTGCCAGAACGGCCGGCCGATGTGTGCATCTCAGTGTGATGGCTGCGGTCTCCACCCCACCCCACCCCATTACCTCTCCATACATCGTCCGCTCGTGGAAGGAAACCCCGCGGGCCAGGTTACCCCACGCCATCTCCACCTTGACCACAGCCAGGACCACCTGTGCATGCACACGCCTGACGAAACCGACCTCGCTCCAGCACCACCCGCCACCCAAACACCATCCGCCGCCCAAAGTACCCAAAACACCATCCGCCACAAAAGCGTCAATGCGCGGTCGGATCCGCTCCGGGCCAGCTGTGCATGCGTGCGCGCCGGCGGGCTGTAACGCGGCGCCGTCCTTAACCCTCAACAAACAGGATCGCGGCCGAGTCGGGCCACGTGGACCGCCTCATCCACTTTTCCGACATGGGCGCGGACGCGAACCACAAGTCCAAGCGCATGCGCACGAAGGCGCTGGGCGACGAGGCGGTGCGGGAGGCATTCCCCTCCGCCACGATCATGAGGTGGGTGGGTGGGTGGGGAAGGGGAGGGGAGGCGGGGCTGGGCGATCCCTTGGTACGTCGCGGATGGGACGCTGAAGGCAATAGGCCAACGGCGGCGGCGGCGCGGAGGTCCCTCCCGCACTCGCGTAGCTTTGGCGACCGCTGCAGTACGAGCACTGATGCCCCGAGGCAGATGGCAGGTGCCATGAAAACCCTTACCCGCTCCATGTAAGAGAGCGGCCTGGCCTGCGCTGGCCTGGCTAACGAAGGTCGTCGCGGGGCGGGGGCCGCGTGTGGAAAGCGGTGTGTGGCCTTTGTGTTCCCAGGGAGGGTCCGGTGCGCGATGTTGGCATCTGACACCTGCGCCAGGGTGCCACCGTGCGGCTCCGTGGCCGCGGGTCCTTTCCCTACCCACCGGGCGGGGGCCTTGCATGGGGCCAGGTGGGGGCGTGGTGCAGGCGGCGGTGGTGCGACGGCGCGTGTATCCGGTGGAGGGATGAAAACGACACCTTGCGCGGTTAGTGTCAGGCCGCATATCGGTATCGCCCCAGTTGGTTGGTCGGTTCACAGCAAGCTGCAGCTACCTTGGCGAAGCGAGCTACGCCGGATGGAGGAGCCGTGAAACGACGCAGCGCCCTGGCCGCCCGCTGCCGCCGCCGCCGCCGCCGCAGTAGCAGCAGCAGTAGCAGGCGGGTGCAGCCCGGGCCACAGCGGCGAGGGGCTGCTCAGCGCGGCGCGGCGGCGGTCCGCGAGTTACCGGTGCGCGTTTCGGGACACGGCCCCGCGGTGGGGCAGCCATCGTCCACCGGGCCGCCGCGGTTGCCACAGAAGCGCTGCAGCCGCGCCCGCATGGGTGTTGGCAGTGGCAGTAACGAAACTGGCAACGCTCATTGGTTACAGCAGTGACAGCGCTCATGTGGCGGCGGCAGCTATAGCCCTGATGCAACCACCACCAACGCCACCACCACCATCACCACTGCGCCGCGCTTCGCTCTGCTCACCCTGCGCACGCCCGCTGTGTCGCAGGCCGGGCGACATTGTGGGCATCGAGGACCATTTCTACAACTACCTGATCTACCAGCTGACGCTCACGGTGTTTGCGCCGGTGGTGGAGACGGGGTCCAACAAGATCCAGCCGACCTATGTGTTGGATGTGGCGGACGCGGTGGCGTCGGCGCTGAAGAAGCCCGAGACGGCGGGCCAGACGTACTACCTGGGCGGACCGGAGGTGCTCACGTGGGTACAGTGGGATGGGATGGGGGGGCCAGGGAGTGATATGCTCCATTGTATAACATGAGGATGGGGGGGGCCGCGTGGCGCGCGGGCTCTCTTGGGGTCTGGGTTGCGGTTTTGGGGGAGGCGGGTTTCCTGGCAAGGGGCTTGGCGGAGGTGAAGGGGGGATGGCGGAAGGCAGGGGGCTTGGGGGCTCCTGAAGCGGGGTGGCGGGGGGCTTGGCTCGTCCTCGGTCACTGATGTGCAGGCCGCAAGCGCACCCTCCCTACGACCCTACCCCTCGCGCCTGCACATTTGCACCGAATACCACATCCCCACAGCCAGGTCTGGCCTGCCCGACCTCCCACCCACCCACTCTCACGTTCCACCGCTGCGGTTTCCTGGTGTCTTACCTCCTATCGCCGTCCCTGCCCCTGTCCCTGGTGCCATTCCCGGCACTCGCGCCACTCGCGCCGCCGGCCGCCCGCCGCCCGCCCGCCCCACGCTCCCCGTCAACTCGCGCAGTCTCCGTGAGGTGTACGACCTGCTGCTGAAGACGCTGCGCATCCACCGAGATGACACGGTGCACCTGCCCGCCTGGCTCGTCAAGGCCATGTACAAGCCAATGGACGCGATGCGGCGCAAGGTGGGAGCTGCGGCTGGGGGGCGGGGGGCAGGGCGGACGGGCGGGACAAGCGCGCGGGGTTTGGGGGGGTGCGGGCGGACGCCTGTGTTCCGGGGGTGGAGGGGGGATGAGGGTGCCCGTGCGCTTGCTTTGCTTGAACCAGGCCAGAGGCCCAACTAGGCCAGCCCTGAACGAGGAGCATTGGGATGATGAGCTCGGGACCACTACGGTATGCCCGCCTCCACCGCAGCCTGACATCAGGGGCCGCGCCCTGGCACTCCTGGGCGGTGTGGGCCGGGCCGCGTATGGGCGGCTGGGCACCCCTTGGCATGGCGTCCACGACACCTATTGGACACGACGAGGCTCCTGCACGCAGCACCAGCCCTGCAAACTCCCGGCCCGGCCCGGCCCGGCCCGATAGTCATCCGTAGCCACCTGCCGCGACTGCCCGACCCGGGTACCCGCCCCCGCCGGGAACTCGCTCACCCATCGAGCCCACCTCTTCGCCACACTCTCCCTTGGCGTTGCCGCAAACCCCAAACCCTGGTCGGGACACCAAATCCCGCCACGCCTTTCTTTCGACCCCCTCGAGAGACAGAGCGCCCTCTCCTTTTCTCGACGGGCTCGTCGCCACTTCCGACTCCTCGCATTCCCGCCCTGCCCCCCCCCCCCCCAATCTACCTTCATCAGCTCTCGCGCATTTCGCCCTCCCCCACCTCGCCCAGCCTGTTTCAAACACTCCCTGCGCGCATTTCGCCTTGCATCCCTTGCATCCCTCGCAGCTGCCGGGCCTGCCCATGACCAGCCCCATGGCGACGGACGACTATGTGGAGGAGTGCCTGGTGGACAAGGTGGTGCCGGGCGGCGCCAAGGGCTACACGGATCTGGAGGTGGTGCCGCAGAAGGTCACGGACGGCCTGGCCATCGAGCCGGTGCGCCACTCGCGCGTGGGAGGCTACAGGTGCGTCGCGAGAGCGCGGAGAGTGCCCGCCGCCGCTGCGCTACGACTGGCTCTCGCGCAAAGCCAAGCGCTGCGGTCTGTGCTCGCGCAAATGTGTCGGCTGGTCGGCACTTGCGGCGGTGCGTGCGCCAGTGTTCCTTATCGCCCTCGCGTGCGGCATCCTGCGAGGGTCCTCCGGCGGTAAGGAACGCGCTGGGGTGCACACCGCGGCCCTGCTCTTTTCGCCCGATATTTCTCTGATTTGATACCGTTTACGGGCTCCGGCCTATACGTGGATAACCCCCCCCCCCGCGTTTGTTTCCGCGCCTTAAACGGGGCTTACCCCCGCCCTCGACTAGACCGACCGCACTGGTATCTCGCCGTTACATCACCACACACCGTCTTGGTCCGCGCAGGTGGGGCGACATGGCCACCGTGGCCAAGGACGTTCCGGAGTCGGTGCGGAAATACTACAACATCAAGCAGTGAACGCGCGCGCCCGCGCCCGCGCGCTTTGCGGTAGCTGCAGCGGCAGCGGCGGCGCGCTCCTGGGGGGGGCCCTCCCCACTTTGCGGGCTTGGGGCCCGCCTGTCTCAGCACTGCCTGACTTGACGGCGTGGCCTTGTCACGCCGTGGCCAAACCGGCTGGCTTATCTGCGTCTTTTTCGTGTTTTGGTGTTTGGTAGGCTTGGGCGTTGCCAACGGCTCGGCGTGTGCGGCTGCGTTTCAGCGGTGATAACTCTTGGGGTTTGTGTAGGCGGGCGCTGGTCGCGTAGGCTGGCCTGGGGCCTTGCAAGCCGGTGAGACCGGCGGCTTTGCAGGAGGGGAGAAAGGGCACTGTGGGTTAGGGAGGTACGGTACGATTTGGTTTGTTGCTGTCGTGGTGGTAACCTGGTTGAGCGCTGCTCGGTGGTTGAGTGTTCCCGCGCGGCGGGTGCTGGGGACGAGGGCCCTTGGTGGCCGCGCTGACACCGCACCTGAGGCCGTAACCGAGCGAGAAACGAAAGTGTGCCCCTTCGCTTCGACCTCGTCGTTCAAGCTACTCCACTGCCCTACACGGGCCGGTCGCGAGCGACGCGGGGGGCTGGTTGCGAGCGGGTCGCCGGTCGGGAGCTACGGTCTTGAGCCCTGGCGCCTGTACAACGTGGTGCCGGCGGTGAAAGCCCCCACAAGGGTGGAAGCAGCAGCAGCAGCAGCTTTGCGCTTTCTCGGCAGCTGGAACACGTTTTCAGGCCATACGAGGCGCGTCGTACACCTACAGAATATTTGCATGGAGGTCTCCTCGGCCGGCCGGCTCGGAACGTCGGAAGGCGACCCTAGGGTGACGACGGCATGGGAGTGGTGGTCTTGCGCCCAGCGGTTCCTGAATCGAGTTGCGATGGCCGTAAGAGCAGAGGCCGACCATAAGAGGAACAGCGCTAGCGCCGAGATCACTATTCGGATGCGGTAATAAGCCGCCTGTAAGCAGCCGCAGCCACCAGCCAGTGGCACAAAATCCTATGAAGCGATTGGCCTGTTCCTGCATTCCCCAGCCGGAGTACGATACACGGCTACTAAACATGCCGTACACCGTGTACCGTACACCGACTACCGTACATCGTATGCCGTATACCGTAAACTGGCCGGCTGGCGGCAGGCGGCAAGCTGGTCACAATACGCTGCGTGATTTGCACCCCGGGTGCGGGTTGCCGGGACTCCTCCCCTGCTTGGAGTCCCTGGCGGTTATGGTTGAGTCTGCGATGGCTACGGTGATGTGGCGGGTCGGCTGGCTGTGGGGTGATGCCGTCTTAAGATGGCCATGTGCCGCTTCGGTCGGAGGTTGGGGCTCGTCCGGCGTCTCCTTGTTGTTTAGGCGATGGGGCTTCTCACATTGGAGTTGCCGTTGTTAGCACCTGGTCACCTGGCTGGCCGAGGGTTGGCTCGTCCAGGCTCCGGAGCCCCTCCAGCTGTCCTCCTGCTCGTTCCCCTGAGGGGTCTCTACCCCTCTGCAGTGGGTCTTTGCTACCCCGGGGGACTGCCCCGAAGGTTTGGCTGTTCCGGGTTGGGTCTCGTGGGTCGCTTGGGCCCGCTTAATGCGGTTTGGGTTTGGGTCGCTTGGGCCCGCTTAACTGCGCTTAATGCGGTTTGGGCTTGGGTCGCTTGGGCCCGCTTAATGCGGTTTGGGCTTGGGTCGCTTGGGCCCGCTTAACTGCGCTTAATGCGGTTTGGGCTTCGGCCGCAGCAGTACTGTGTGCGGACCGCACCGGTGAGGAGGTGATCCTTTCGGGTCCCATCCAGCCCTGGTTGTACAACGGTCCATTCATGCCTGCTTCCCTGGGATGCCGTTGCTCTTGCCCCGGTCTATGCCACTGAGGTAGAGAGGGACCGGCGCCGGTCCACGCATGCAGCCATGAAGGCGAGCTGGCGGACTTTGCCCCCCTTGTTCTGGTCCCATTCTTAACAGAGAGGGCCACCAACTGCAGCGTGGTGGTCTGATTGTGGGTCTGGTTGTGGACTTTCGGGGCCGGTTTCGGAATTCCGCGGGGTTCCGCCATGGGGCCCCTCCATGGAGCGGGTCCCATGGAGGGGGTATGGAGTTACCGGTATATCTGATGTGGTTGTGAGCCAGGTGGGCCTTTCTCGCGGGTGATATCCGGACGAGCTGGTGCGTTCGCGGCCGGGGGCCGGAGGGGCCGGAGGGAGCAGAGGATCAGCTTTTCGCGGGTCTGGTTGTGTTGCTGCTTCGGCCTGTTTGTTTGGGGGGGGGTATCCACGTATAGGCCGGAGCCCGTGAACGGTAAAGTAACAGAAGGGGGGGCATCAAGGGGCACCTAGCCTCACCTAGCTAGGGCACAGTGCTGCTCCAATGGCAGTCCGCACGTTACTGTTTCCACTGCGGCTGCAGGGATGTAATGTAAACGCAGCCGCTCTGTGAGGAACGGTGACGAGGACCTACGACCGCTGCATCTGCCCTCAGAAAAATCCTTCGGGAAATCTGGACTCCACGTCATCAGCAACCAATACGGCAAAATACCATGCGGCGGGAGTTCAGTGCGTCGCGGAGGCCCAAGATACACCGATGGGGTGGGCATGTTTAGTCGCCCGGACGTCGCAACGGAAGCTGTTGGCCGTCTTCGGAGCTTAAGCCCAGGATGCGCAGTACTACAATTTCTGTTCGTTACGGCAAAAACTGTCGTAAAAGCTTTGACGAGATGACGACTGCTCAGAGCCTCAAATAAGTGTGCATTTGATATCGCGGCTCCCGCTTTATGTTTTCTGCTTAAGCGTGCCGTGTCTCCGATACGGTAATCAATGGGTTACAAACCAAACACCCTTGCTCGATAACTCTGATCTCAGAAAGTGCTAATTAAAAACAAAGACCGGACATGTAACAAGATATACAGGTTACGCGCTTTCCTCACAGAAACGCAATCCCAGCGCGACGGCTCTGCTGTGACCGATCTCTCAGCTCTGTTGCCGCCCGCGGTTGCGGATTCTGTAACTATGAGCAAAGGTTGACCTTGATCAAAAAAGAACGACCCGCGTAACGCAATTCGGGACTGGCCTATGGGCAGCCACATCGGGATGTCTGCGCGCTCTCGCACAGACGCAGGCGTCAGTGGCGCATAAGGGTACATAAAGCTGTCGCAGATGCTGTGCTGTAGTTTTATGCGGCGGCGGCTCTGTGTGCCTCTGTCGCTTCCCCGGACCTGGGCCTCAGACTCGACCTCCGACTCGTGTTCGGACCATGCCCGCGGGCTACAAGTGTAGGCAAAATGCTGAGTAATAATGAATATCGACTTGTCCGCACCTCGAATGACGCCGACAGTGAAGTACACGCTCTTCCCGGGTGCCCCGCGTTTCAACAACTAGAATGACCGAGTTTCTTAGCGTATGCTCCTAGAAGATAAACCTAGTATGCAGCACAGTATCGAAAAGCAGTAGACCCAGCCGTATCACCCAGGTGTCGCCTGAAAACCTCTCTGCACCACGCTTCGTTGGGCCTCTGTTTTCTCGCAGCTGCCCGGCTCAATCTTTTAGAGCCTTTTATTTATATGCACTCAGCAGCACGCACTTGCCAGCGCTGCAACCCGGAAGAGCCTCCTCTTCCACGCAGAGCCCACTTTTGGCGAGCGACGGGACAGTGCCGCTCTAGTACTTAACTCGTGTAGAAGAGCTCTGTTATGGCATGAACGACGGCGGTTATGATGCGGGGCCGAGGCGTTTCGTCGCTGGAACATCGTCGTTAGGACAAGCTGGCGCATGGAGGCACCCGGAAGAAATCATGCGTGGTATGTACCTCACTCTGATGCACTGGGACGCACTGTGAGGCGCGGGCAAACGCGGTTGTGCCCCGGTTATTTCTTACATTGTGCCATCTGGGGGCCTGCGCCAACAGGGAAGGGGAGCGTTTGCCCCACCAGCATTCCTCAGCTGATGGAGAACCCAGCTCATCTGGACGAGTCGAACTCAGGCGTTCTGGGTCTGGCGAGGAGCGCCTGCGAACGAGTCTGCGCGGATGTGCATCGCTGCCGCGCGTCTCGCGCAACGGCTCGGAGTCCCTGCCCATGCAGTCAGCGGAGGATGTCATTCCGCAGGAGGGGCAGGCGAGCGGGCGGGCGCAGCTGCGGGCGCGTGCGCCCAGCGCAGCACGCGGACACCCGCAGGCCTCGGGCAGAAGAGCTCGCCGCGGCTCCATCGCCGACTTCTTAGGCTTCAAATCGGGGCCTGCCAGCCAGGAGTTCCTCTCCGCGTCTGCCAGTCGCGATATAGCCTTGCAGGCAGCCGGTCCGGCGCCGTCGGCCGTCGCGCGCTCGCGCTCTCGCAGGTCCTCCTTCCTCAACACCTTCGGCATCGGCTCGCCGCAAGGCGAGCAGGACAACAACAACAACAACGAGGGCGGATGCCCCGGCGGCAGCGGCGGCGGTTGCGGCGGCGGCGGTGACTCGCCGCCGCCGCTGAACGACTCCATGACCGCCGCCGGGGCATCCGCCGACCCCCCGACCAAACCGCCGCAGTCCGCTTCCCGCAGGCGTCGCGCCAGCATGCTCGACCTCTTCAGGGCGAGCCACTCCCTCGAACCCGGCTCCGCCGGACCCGGCGCCGGCGCTGCCGGCGCGGAGGGCGCCGACGGCGCCGCCGCGACCGGCGCGGCGTCCGAGCAGCTGCTGCGAACCAAATCCAGCGGCAAGTCCCGCCGCGCGTCGGTCATTGACTTTTTCCGCTCCAGCAACACCGGTCTCACGACGATGGACGAGCCACCGCCCGGCAGCGCGCCCATATCCATGTCGCGGCGGCTGGCGCGCGGGGAGAGCGGCGTGGGGCGATCGCAGCGGCGGCGCAGCGTCATAGACATCCTGGGGCACTCCTCCAAGAAGGTGGGTGGGTGGTCGCGGCTTGTGGGCAGCCGGGCGGGGCCGGCTGGGCTGGGCTGGGTGGGTGGGTGAGAGGATGCTCCGGGAGGATGCTCCGAGACCACTGCCGGAGCCACCGCCAGAGCTCGGGTGCGCGCGCGGCTAGGCGGGTAGAGTTAAGGAAAGAGAGCCGCCCCAAGCTAGGTGGGTGGGAATGAACCCGGAATGAAACCCTAAGAAACGCAGCAAGCTGGGTGGGTGGGTGGGTGGGTGGGTGGGTGGGTGGGTGTATGGGGGCGCTGGGGGCGCTGGGGAGCGCTCGTGCGGGGCCCATGCCGTTCCAGACACGCGCCCCGCACCCTGGCCCCGGCCCCACGCTCAAAAGAGATTTTTCGTTTCTGGAGTCACCATGTTGCCGTGTGCGGTCGCCCGGGCAGCGCGCGCCCCGCGGCCGACGTGCGCGCTGCTCTGCTGTGCGGTTTCGGGCGTGGGCGTGGGCGCGGGAGTGAGTTACCGTGCACCGCGCACCGGCGGCGGATGGTCGGGTCGGGTCGGGACCCCCATGGGGGCGCGTCCCTCGAGGAAACTCGGCGCTGCCGACGTGCGCGGTGCGAACGTACGTCATGTGGTTGAAAGCGGCCTGTGCCGCGAACCTCCTGGGGTCCTTCAAACCACAGGAGGAGCAGCAGCAAACATCGCAGCGGGTTCGGTCCTAGGCTCCTAGCCCAAGTCTGGATGGCGCTCGCGGCCGGGCGGCCGGGATGGATCAGTCGGTCAATCTGCTGCACACAAGAATAAAAGTTTATCTCTTCTCGGACCGATTTCGGAGCGCTCGTTTTGGTTTTGGGAGCGGGAGGGAGCCCCCTGAAAGCGTGAAAAGTCGCCCGTCGAGCGACTTCCTTTTTCCTTGCTGCTCTGTTACAGCCCGCCTCGCGAATGGGGGCAGCCTGGTGCGAGAGCGGACGCGGACGCAGATTTCTGTGGCGTTTTGTGGACGGCTCAATTCGTTTTTTTGTTACTTGCACCCTGGCGGCGAGGGAACCGAGGGTGTGTCGTGTCGTGTCAGGTAGAGAACAAGACCCGCAGCCGGGCGACTGGAGAGGCAAACGGTCGGCTGGGGCTTGGGGTGTGGGACTGCACATTGCCGGCGCCAGCGACTGGAATTAAATGTGACTGGAATTGAATGTGCCTGGAATCGAATGTGACTGGGATTGGATATACGTGCAGCAGGCGCAATGGCGGGGCGGGGAAAGGGTGCGCGGGATGTGTGGGTGTGTTGCGGTGGCCTGGTCTGACTCGAGACGTCCTTGCTGTTGCAAGCGTCTGTGTGTGTACATATGGCCGTTGCCTCGTAAAAACCTCGGTGCAGGGTGCGTGCGTGCGCGTTGGGCGGTGCGTGTTAGGAGTTTTCCCACCTAGGGATAGGCGGGCGCCCGTGAACGGTAGATACGCGCATACCCCGGTGGGTGCTCCCCATGAAGTGTTGGGGGGGGGGGGTTGCGTGCGTGCTGGGCAAGCGAGCGGCGGCGCGGATGGTAGGGAACGGGCAGCTTTGCCTTTCGGAGAGGCAGCTCGATCCCCCGCGCGCCCTCCCGCGCTGCTTTGAGGCCCGTTTCGGCCGCAACCAACCAACAAACCAACAAACCAACAAACCGCGTGCGCCACAGCTCGCTCGCGCATGCGCCACCGCGCGTATGTCCCGTGTACACCCGTGCGTGCGTGCGTGTTGCCGCGCGCGTGCGACTTCTTTTCCCTTCCTGGGTGTGTTTGCGACTTCATTTTCCTTCCTTCCTGAGGGGTGTGTGTGTGACAGCGTGTGTGTGTGCGCTTCCTCCCTCGCGTCGCATCGCAGGTGTTTGCCAAGCTCATGAACCAGGAGTTCGAGGACGAGTCGGAGGAGGACGAGCTGGGGGTGGAGGGCAAGCTCTGGTTCACCAGCCTCTCGGACTTCAAGCCGCTCACGTTCAAGTACCTGTCGGGCCGCTACTCGTCCGCGTTCTTCGCCTGCTCGGTCAAGACGGGGCAGCACTACATCCTCAAGAAGTTCGAGAAAGGTGGGAAGCGCGAAAGGGTGGGCGCGAAAGGGTGGGCGCGAAGGGTGGGCGCGGAACGCGCCACGCGGCCAACGTGCTGCGAACGTGTGCCGCAGCGCGCAGTCGCAGCTTCGCAAGCGCGCAGTGTAGCGCCCGCAGCGTGCGCGCGCGGAGTGGCGGCGGCGGCAGAAAAGCGCAGCGCGAAGGCGCCGCGCAGCGGGGCGGCGGCGGCGGGGATTGGCGGCGGCGCCGCAGCGCGCGCGCGCGGAGGACGCGGCGCCGTGGCAGGAAGCAGCAGCAATCAGCAGGTCTGCAGTCATGCGGCAGCAGCCATATGCGAGATCCCGATGCCTACGGCGGCGGCGTGAACCCTTGCGGCGGCGGCGTCGGACGGAGGCCGGAGAGCCGCCCGCCCGCGCGGGAGGGTGTGTGTGTGTGGGGGGGGGGGCTTTTTGTTACAGTGCGGGCAGCGGGGGGATCTACCCGCGGTCGCTTTCCTTCCGCGCGACAGACGGAACCACGGGGCCCCCGGGGATGGGACGGGGACCTGGTTGGTGCGGGATACGCCTGCCGTCGCAGCAGCAGCAGCAGCAGCAGCAGCAGGCAGGCAGGCAGGCAGGCGGTCCTCGTTGAACTGCAGCCGAGTGGCTCTAAGCGGCTCGATTCCGACCTTGTGGAAAGGTCCGCGACCAACGCCACCCGCACACATGCGCCTCGAAGTTACGCGTCCACGCAATGAAGAACAAATAATCACAAAAGAAAATAACTTCGGTCATCGTAGTTAGGGTACACATCATAATAAATTAAAAAACGGTGAATTCAAGAAGAATTCACCGTTTGGTTAATGAGTGATACCGGTAAAATGGTAAAGGAGACCCGGCCTCAAAAGCAAAAGCAGCGCTCGATTGCAAAGCTCGCGACCCACATGTGTTTCGTCCCCGCCCCCTTTCCCGCCCCCCTTCCCACCACCAACACCACCAACACCGCCGCCGCAGGCAAGATGAGCCTGTCAGACGAGCGCGGTGTGCGGCGCGCGCTGCATTTCGCCGAGGTGTTGGAGCACGAGCACATTGTGCAGTGCTGCGGGCTGTGGGAGGACGAGGAGGCGCTGTATATCGTGGAGGAGTACGCGGTCAAGGGGGACCTGCTGCAGGTGAGGGGGCGAGCAGTGGCGGGGGGGTGTGCGGGGGGGTGTGTATTGGAGCGGTGGCCCCAAAACCCCGGGCCCCCGGCCCCACACCCCACACCCTCACACCCCCTTACCCCCAAACCCCCAAACCCTCAACACCCCACGCACCCCCCCCCCAGGACTCCATGTCCCACCCGGAGAAGTACACCGAGTCCTTCATGGCCACCAAGGTGGTCAAGCCGCTGCTGGACGTGCTCGTGTACCTGCACGGCGCCCATGTCGTACACCGCGCCATCTTCCCCGAGTACGTCATGTTTGGACGAGAGGACAAGCTCAAGTTGGGCCACCTCACGTCCGCCATCGATCAACGCATGGACCCGCCTTCGGAACGCATCCCCTTCCTGGATTACATGGCTCCGGAGATGCTGGCGGTGCGCGGGGAGGAGGCGTACGGCGGCGGTTTCGGAGGCGGTTTCGGAGGCGGAGGCGGCGGCGCGATGGCGGCGGTGGCGGGCGGCGGCGGCGGGGTGCAGCAGGGCGGTTTCGGAGGCGGAGGCGGAGGCGGCGCGATGGTGATGTCGCCCGCGGGGGGATCCGTGCAGGCGGGTGGTGCGGGCAGGAACAAGGTGAGGCGCGGCTGTGTGTGTATGTGTGTGTATGTGTGTGTGTGTATGTGTGTGATGTGGATGAAACCGGCGGCGAGGGGGGACGGAGGCAACGCAAGGGTGCGGCGGCGGGGGGCACACGAGTGGGTGGGCGTGTTTCTACTCTGGTGGGAGCGTGGGATGGTGGGCGGTACCTCCCTCCATTTTCCGCGGCCAGTTCCATTGCCGCATCTCCCTCTCTTGACTCTTGCCTTCCTGTATGCCTTCCTTCCTTCCTGCCTGCCTGTCTGCCTGCCTGCCTCCAAATGGCCCTCTCCCGCTGCTCCGCCCGCTCTCCGACTTTCATCGCGCGCCGTGCCCTCCCCCGCAACCCCGCACCCATCCGCACCCATTCGCACCCATTCGCGCCGCTCCGCGCCGCCAGGGCCGCACCGTTCGTCTCTCGGCGCTGTCGAACGACGGCTTCGCCGCCGCGCAGCGCGCCGGGCCGACGTCGAGCTTCGCCGCGTCGAGCGGCACGCCCGTCTTCGACTTCGGAAGCTTCTTCGACTCTCGCACCTCCCGAACCTCTCGCACCTCCCAGCAACAACAACATCAGCTTCTTCATCCGCAGCAGCAGCAGCAACAGCAGCAGCAGCCCGGCAACGGCGTCGCTGCGTCGAATCGCGGCGCCACGAGCAGCGGCGCGCAGCTGCTGGACTTGTTTGGACTGACCCACGGGTCGGAAGCCGAAGGGAGCGCGCCGTCGGGCTCCAAGTCGCCGATCTCCCGCGCCAGCACGCGCAGCGCCTTCAACCTCTTCCGCCCCGCGCGACGGCCGTCGCCTCCGCCGCCGCAATCGCAGCAGTCACAAACGTCGTTGCAGTCACAGCAGCAGCAGCAGCGCGCACCTCAGGGGTTCTTGTCGCCTTCTGACGACGACGGCCGGCCGAGCCGCGAGGCGTCGGGATTCGCGGGCTCGGCAGCCAGCGCCACGCGGCGGCTCCGCGGCGAGTCGGCCGCCGCCGACGCGCCGTGGCTGCTTCCGCCGGACGGCGGCTCGCGTCGCTCGTCCCAGTACGGCGGCGGCGGCGGCGCCAGCCACGGCGGGCCGCCGCGGCGGCGAAAGTCCGCGTTGGACGAGATGAGCGCGCCCTGGCTGCGACCCGTGGGTTCGGAGCCGCAGACGGATTTCGACACCGAGGAGGCGGCGGCGGCGGCGGCGTCGAACGGGCCGGGCGACGGCGCCGCCGACGCGAGGAGCGCCCTGGGCGCCGCCGCCGGCGCCTCCGCCGCCTCGGGAGCGACGGAGACGCCGGTGATGGAGACGAGATCGGCGGGGGTCACTGCCGACGGCAGCGGCGACGCCGCCGATGCCGCCGCCGCCGCCGGCAGTCCGCGGGCGGCGGCGGCGGCGGCGGTGAATGACGCTGGCGTCGTCGGCAATGCACGCTCGCCGAGCCAGCTCCTGCGCTCTCCGGCGCCGCGAGCCGCCGGCGCCGGCGCAGGCGCCGTCGCCGCGGCGGCGGAGCTGGACAACGGCGGAGACCACCACTCGCTGGTCGAGCGGCTGGATCCTGATTCCCAGGACGGCCTGCCGTCGGCGGCGCCGCCGCCATCGCCGCCGTCACCGCCGTCTCCGCAACAGCTGCAGCGGCAGCCGTCAATGCGCCAGCCGCCGCAGCGGCAGCCATCGCTGCTTCTACAGCGCCAGTACTCCAAGCACATGGCCGCCTCCGCCGCCGTCGATGGCGCGTCGTCGTCGTCACCGCAGCAGCAGCAGCAGGCGCCGTCGTCGCCGTCGCCGCCGTCGCCGTCGCCGTCGTCGCCGCCGCCGCTGCACCGCACCATGTCCTCCATGTCCTCCTGCAGGCGCACCAGCTCCGTACAGTACGGCGAGCCGACCGGCTTTCGCCCCACCTCCTCCTTCCGCGCCGGCGGCGGCAGCGGCGGCGGCGCCGCCGCCGCCGCCGGCGGCGGCGCCGGCGGCTCCCCCGTGCTCGCCTCCTCCACCCGCCCCGGCTCCGCCCTAGGGCCTCCGCCCCTCCACCACCTCCGCCCCGGTTCCGCCCTGGGCCCACAGCCCGAAGCCGGCAACCTGCCGGACCGCGATGACTGCTTGCCCGGATACGCCGCCGAGCCGGCTCCCTCGCTGTTGCAGCGCGGCAACAGCGGCTTCGGTTACCTCCAACGGATGCCGACCAGCCGCCTCGCGCCCGTCGCCGGCGGCGGCTCGCCGGGCCCCGTGACGGAGTCGCTGCTGGCGGCGGCGGAGCACACGCCGATGCTGCCGTACGATAGCGGTACGGCGCCGCCGGAGCTGTCGGAGGTGAAGCGCGTGCGCGGGACGGTGTCCTTCACCAACGGCGGCGCCGCCGCCGCGGAGGCGGCGGCGGCGGCGGCCGACGCCGCCGCCGACGCCTACGGCGACGACGCGCGCACGACGCGCTCCTCCCGAATGGTCGTATCCCGCGAGGCCAGCGTCACGTCTGGCGGCGGAGGCGGGGGCGGGGGCCAGGTCATGATGCGGACCATGAGGACTGTGGCCCGCAACATCACGGTCAAGCTGGGGATGGTGCTGGGGGGCAGGGGAGATTTGTTGATGTCGCCCGGCGGGGGCGGCGGCGCATCACACGGCGAGTCGTCGGGATGGGGCGAAGCGGCGGATGCGGCCGGCGCCGGCGGCGGTGCTGGCGGCGGCGGCGGCGGCGGCGGTGGTGGTTATGGGCGGGAGCCATCTCCGCGGCCTAGCTGCCCCGGTGACGCCACCGCCATCATCATGCCCAACAACCCGTGGGAGTGGCAGGATCACTACAATGAGAAGGTGGACCTGTGGCAGGTGGGTCTGGGGGGGGGGCGAGGGAGGTGTTGTATGTGTGTGTGAGGGGTGCGTTGGGCGGAGGCGTGTGACAGGAGGGCGTGTGGGTGCCCGGTGCGTGCGAGTGTCCGCGGGTCTCCACGCCTCTGTACTGCAGACCGGCAACCCGCTGTCTCCCCTCCAACCCGCGACCCCCCCCTCCGGTCCTCCTTTTCTTAATCCCATTCTCCCCTTTCCTTCTCCACAAAACCCTCATGACCCCCTTCCCCGCCGTTTCCCTCGGCAGGTGGGCTGCCTGGTGCACGAGATCCTCTGCCTCAGCCTGCCCTTCGAGACGGAAGACAAGCTGCTCGCCTGCGCCCTCATCCTATGGGCCGACATCGTCTCCTTCCCCGACCACCTCTCCCCCGAGTGCCACGACTTTATGCGCGCCTGTCTCACCAAGAACCCAGCCGAGCGCCCCTCCGCCGCGGACCTGCTGCACCACCCCTGGATCGTCCGCCACGCCGCCGGCGAGACGCTCAAATCCGTCCGCCAGGGCAGGGAGGAGGACGGCCTCGCGGCCGCCTCCCACGCCCGAAAGCTCACAGTCCTGCAGCGAGCCGCATCTGTAGTGGGGCTGGGTTGGGCAGTGGGCGCCGGCGGCGGCGCCGGAGGCGCCGCCGCCGCCGCCGCCGGAGGCGGCGGCGGCGGCGGCGGCGGCGGCTGGACCAGCCCTCTGTCGTGGCTGCTCCGCCCCTGGAGCTCAAAGGTAACGCCGGCGGGGGCCGGCGGCGGCGGAGCGGCGGCGGCGGACGAGGGCGAGGCGAAGCTGGCGTTGGCAATGGCCATGGTGCAGGAGCAGCAAGCAGCGGCGGCGGGGCTGGGCGACGATGGCGGCAGTCGGCGCAGGATGTCGGTGGACCGGCGCCGGTCTTCGGAGCGGCGCAAGTCCTCGGATGTGGAGGCGGCGCGACGCAGCCTGGAGGTCATTCGCCACCACCAGCAGCAGCAGGCGCAGGCGCACGCGAATCCAATGTCGCCGGGCAGCTTCCGGGCATCTGGGGGCGACCCGTCCCCTCGCTGGGGCGCGATGCTTTGACGACCGTCAAAGGGGGGGGAGGGCCGGCGGTGTCTGCGCGGTGCCACGAGGCAGGCGGCCTCAGCAGCGCGTAGGGCGCAGCGGGCGGTTGGGGAGGGCGGGGGGCGGAGGTAGAGGCGGCGGTAGGGGCGGAGGACGTCCCGCTGGTCTCGGAGCCGTCCGGTGCGCCCGCCGGCCCCTCCCCAAGCCACTGGAGGCGGAATGAGCAGTCTGGCTGTCTGGCTGTCTGGCTTTTGTCCGTTTCTCGTGGGGACAGGCCTGACGGTGTCGGTGACCCGGGGGGGGGGGGGCTGCCCGGGGGGGCTCGGGAGGCGCCGCATTGTATGAGGCCCCAAGGGCATCCGTCGGGAGAGGCCCCGCCTGTTGGCGAGGAGGTGGGCGGATGGACGGATGGACGGTGGCAGTATCCGGGGCAAAGCGCGATTCGAGGAGGGGGCGGGTTGCAAAGAGGTGCGTGTGCAATGGGCCGAGGCGAGGCCCGGCCCGGAGAGGTGAGGACGCCAACGCGCCCTGGGAGAGGAGAGGAATGGAGGGGAGGGGAGGGAAGCGGAGGGGAGGGGAGGGGAGGAGAGCGGAGAAGGAGGTGCCCCCGAGGTCGACCCGCAACCACCGGGTGAAGACTGTGAGGGGAGTACGAAAAACGATACCGCGGTGAGGGGACGGAGACGGCGTTAGTAAACGGAGGAGGTCGTGCGCCACGCAGGGACAGGGACAGGAGCAGGGGCAGGGGACAGAGATGGGAGCGCCGGGCGGCTCCCGCACGGGCTGAAGGGGCCATCGCCTCCGCCGCGCGGGTGTCGTACTGCCGTACTTGCGTGTACATCGGGAGGGCCGGGAGCCGCCTCTGGGAAAGGGGCGGGCCGGGTCCGTGTGTCGGCATACGTTTACGAGTTGAGGTGGAGGGCCAACGCCGCGGTGCAGGGATGCGAGTGAAGTGGTGGGGGCTGCCGGCCAGGATGGGGGCGGGTGGCGGCTGGTGGCGTGGCGGAGTGTGCATGGGGTGGGCAGGGGCGGCGGACCTGCCAGCTGTGGGTTCCGCCGCGCCGCTTGTGCCTGTTGGGCCCTGCCGGAGCCGCGCTCGCCTTCCGGCCTCAGATCGGCCGTCTGCGGACGATGCGGCTTGAGGGCCGCCCGCCCTCCCAGCAGGCATTGCTGCCGGAACGTTTGTACTGCGTCGCCTGCTGTACATGCGTACGGAGTACGATGTGATTGTGTACTACAGCTATTACGGTACGTGGCAATGCAAGTACGATGAGCAGCTGCAGAGGCTGGTCATCGGAATTGAAGATATTCATTGCGCGCGTAATGCTCTTGACAATGTATATTTGTGCTGTATTTGTGCTGCATTTGTGCCTGCGTGTCTGTCGTCGACCTGTCTGCTCCCGGGTGTGTGTGTTGTGTACCGTATTTGTGTGTGCGTCGTTCTGTTTACTGCAGATAGAATAAGCAGTTACCAGGCGCAGGCACAAGCGCATCATGGGAGTGGAAGTTGTATGAGCGAGGCTCGGGACAAAGTGGTGGGTGGTGAGCTGCGCGTCGACTTCCTGAGGTTGAGTCGGAATCGTCCGGGCTGCGCGCGCCCACGTGACACGGCTCCATCTCTTCTCCAAACCGAGCCAGTTACGTTCGTTCGTTTCCTTTTTTTGGGACCCCGGCTTTGGTCGAGCCACTGCTCACAAGGTGCTCTGTCAATACCAGTTGGCACCGTGCTTCATAATTTTGTGTGGCTGAACGTGCGCTGAGGTGGCTTTTTGGGGGGTTGGCAGGTGATGTGTGCCCACGCGGGCGGACGCGGAAAGAGAGGACGAATTTAGCGAGAGGCGGGGCGGGGCGGGGTTTTATCAGGTTGGGCCTTCTGCGGCACGCTTCAGTTAGTTTCTTGGCTTTGCATTGGTGATAATTGAACTCTCGTACGTCCTGTCAGCTGCGCTGCTTATGCACGTTCAGGCCCTTGGGGCAGCTAATGAAAGACCCAACAGTCGCGACGCCCCAACCGTCACTAGTGAATGATGGGGGACCTTTGCAGTGGTTGTAAAGAAAGGAAGATGTGCTCGTGAACTGGCAGCATTTATTATGCCCCCTTGCCTTCTAAGACCGTACTCGTACATCGGGGCAACTGTAATGGTGTTGTCCCCGCCACTGGGCAAACGGCACCGCTTAGCATTTTGAAGATTCATCTAAGACATATACTTGTAAGTACCATTTGAGTCATGACATCTGGAGCGCATGTCGATATAGCGCACATTGCGAGCGAAACGTACAAAACGTCCTTACCCTACACGCATTACCAAGAATTTGTTAACCTATTAATAAGTTGGCAACTTTCTAACTTTTAGAGGGCGCGTTATCGACCAAGCACGTTGCGAGCATCTCTTCAGCTACTAGCTTGCAGTCGCAGGAGGGCGCAGCAAATTCGGGACGGCGAAGGGCGCTCAAGTAAACAGCCCGATAAGGAGCCCTGCTTGGGCCCTTGCGCTAGGGGTAGGGATTGCCGGCTGCAACCGGGCTTCCCCACAGCTGAGGCGGAAGGTTAGTCGCTTCCAGTTGCCAACGCTGCCCAAACCATTGCAGGGGCCATGGTATAAAACGGAGGTCTACTAAAGTGGAGGGCGCTTAGCATTTTAGCTTGTTGAGCCGGAACTCCAAGGGAGCAACTTTACCAAAGATGTTCTCTCGGGCTGGAGCGACGCAAGTCCAGCCCCTGGCTGGTGCAGGTAAAGCCCCTTCTTGCAAGCAGCATGTTAAATGGGTCAAACGGCGCTGTTCGTCAACATGTCAGGCGCATTAACGACAGACAAGGGGAAAGCCGTGCGCAGGCCGTGTCGGGAACGCACGCGAGTCTTGTCTTTTGAATACGGGCCTGCACTCGGCGATGGATGTGATGCACCGAGAGTTGTCATGGGGCTGACCAGCATGTTTAGGGGAGTGGGACGCCTCAGGGAAACCATACAGAGCCAACGGCAAACGCACAGTTGACCTGGGCTGTTTTGTCTTGGCCCATGCGCGGTGCTGACTCGTTCACACCTTCCGGGCAGCGCGCGACCCCACGCACCCGGCTGGCTGGGCCGCACCCATCCCCAACAGGGTGCCGTTACACCTGTGGACATGTTGCAGCAGCCCTTGACAGCCAGCCGCTCCCCGGCGGCTTTTCCCACCCCTTTACTCACCCGCCTGGCGCTGCCAGTCACTGAGCGCGCGCCTTGCCCGTCGGATCGCACATATACTCGAGCTCATCGGGGCGGCCGGGTCGTGGTGCCCGGGGCGCATTGTCCATACCATACATGTGCGCCACTTGTATCACCACCATTTGTATCACCACCACTTGGGTCCATCACATGAATTCCCTTTTGGGCCCTGTGCTGGCCCGACCCACATTCGGGGGACCTCTGCCGCATCACTGGGGGGTTTGTCGGCCGCGGGGGGGCCAACCACGCCCGCCGGCACGGATGACCGCCCGCCGGCACGGATGACTGCCCCCCACGAGCCTGCGCTGTGCCCTCGCCCAGCCGAGCCGAGCCTGCAGACGCACGGTACCTACCCTGCAGGCCCCGCCTCGTCCAAATAGGGCCGCAAGGCCGACCCTGCCTGTCCCAACCCGGCCCAGCCCAGGCTCCAACCCAGATGGACCATTTCGGGGAAAGGCCTGCCGCCCTGCCCTGCCCTGCCCCTCCCTGTCTGTCGGGCCGTCTGGCTGTCTGGCTCAGGGGCGGCTGCGCTTCCCCCCCTCACGACCCCCCACCCGCCCCGCCCCGCGCACCATCCAGCCCCCGACAACCCGGGGCTGCTCCCAACAACCATCACCCCCGCCCCGCCCCGCCCCGTGCCTGTCCCCGCCCCCTCCTCGTTCGGCACCACCCTCCACCCTCCACCCTCACCCCCCACCCCCGCAGTGACTCATGTTTATATAAAGGAGCATATCACCCCCCACCCCCATGACGTTCCCAGGGGGCCGGTTGCTGCAACCAGATCCCACCTCCCATTGCATCCACGCACAGCGAACACTCCCACCTCCTCAATCCCCACCCTCCTCTCCCACCCCACCCCAACAACGTCCGCAGTGACTCATTGTTATGTAAAGAAGCATATCACTCCCTGTCCCACCCTCCTCCCCCACCCCACCCCCCACCACCACCTCCACGCCTCATCACCCCCCGCCCCCCGCAGATGACTTTTTCGGTCGGCCCGACATGCTGAACAACAGCGTGACGCAGTCCCGCATGCCCACCAAGTGTAACTCGGGGCTGTTGGCGCTCAAGGTCCCCGACCCGCCGCAGTTTGCCCCCAGCGCCGTGTGCGCCATCTCGGCGGACGGCAAGATTGCGGCGGTGGGCGGCCGCGACATTGAGCTGTTTCTGTGGGACGTGGACACGGGCGACCTGCTGTCCAAGATCCGCGGACACGATATTTTCTGGGTTGGATCGCACGACAATGCATTTTTCATTACGTGCCAGGAGGACGGGAAGGTGCGGGAGGCCGAAGGGGGGGGGAGGGGGAGGCCGAGGAGGGGCGAGGAGGGGGAGGGCTGGAGGGGGAGGGGGAGTGGGGGAGAGGGCGGTGCGCGGCGCGGGAAAGGGGGGGAGGAGAGCGGAGCACAGCCGTCAGGGCGAGAGAAGGCAGAGGGGAGACGTGAGGGGGCTTTTGGAGGTGGGCGGAAGGGCTGGGGAGGCTGGGGAAGGCGCTTGGGGCGGCGGGGTGGGGCGCGGCGCGGCGTGGAAGGATGCGGGCTGGCATCGTCTTCCCGCGCCGCCGCCTGGCGCCCTTACTCCCCACCTCTCTCGCCTCTGCGGCGGGACTCGGCTGCCTGGCGGCTGCGCTGCCACTGCCCCTGCCAGAGGACGGCCGACGTGCCCGGAGGCACGCCTGCGGTTTCCCTCTACCGTCCCCCTCTACCGCCCCCTCCCCGCATGAGCGAAACCATCCCGTCTCCCCCCTTCCCCACCGCCCCTCCCCACCGCCCCGCCCTCCTCCCTCCTCCGTTCGCTCTGCACTGTTGCCCCCCCCCCTACATACACACACACCTCCCGCCCCTCAGGTGGTGATGTGGGATCGCGCCACCATGCGCTCCACTGTGACCCTGGGGGAGGTGCCGGAGGGCATCACCTGCTGCCACATTGCTCAGGAGAACGACTTTGTCATCGTGGGAGGAGCCAAGGTGTGTGTGTGCGTGTATGTGTATGTGTGTGTGGTGGGGGGAGAGGGGGTAGTGAAGATGTTCCCGGTCGGATACATCACATGGCTCGGTCCGGCTCTCGTCTACACGTGGAGGGCGGGGCGGGCAGTGCGGGGGACACGGCGGCGGCGGAGGAGGAGGAGGAGCCGCGGAGACGTCGACTGTGAAGGGGCGTGCTATCGTGTTGTGGGTGCGAGGGAAGGTGCAGGAGCGGGGCAGGGGCACGGGGGCTGGGCGGGGACATGGCGACGGCGGGGGCGGCGGGGCGGGAGAGGAGGCGTCGACGTGCCAGGGGGCGTCCTGGTGCCTCGGGGGAGCGGAGGGAGTTGCGACAGGGGGTTAGGGTAACGGGGCCCTGGCGGCGGGCGGGGTTTGGTTTTGGAGGCCCGGTGGAGAGGCTGACGGGCGGGAGGGGCCCGGCGGGAAGGAGCGGGAGGGGCCCGGCAGCGGCTGCGGCTGCGGCTGCTCTGGAGGGCAGCTGAGCGGCGGGAGGTGGTGGCTGGCGGGGGATTCGGGCAAGGAAGCGGCGCCCGGTGCGGGAAGGAGGTGCAGGGGCAGTAGTCCAGGAGGAGGAGGAGGAGGAAGGGGCGATCGATAGGCGGAACGGTGGCCTCTCAGCGGGTTGCGTTGCCGGGGGTCTGGAAGGGAATCACTGACACTGTACCTAATCGCCCCACACCGCCCCGAACCGCACCGCCCCGCACCGCCCCGACCCGCAGGGCAACGTGTACAGTTGGGACACGGACACGGGTACGGTGGCTCACATGTACGAGGCGGGGCACAAGGGTGCCGTACAGTACGCGCAGGTCTACTCGCTGCCCAGTTACGGCCGCTGCGTGGTGTCGTGTGGGGCCAAGGACCATACCGTGGTGAGTACGGCACACGTAGGGTTTTGTGGGTTTTGGGGTACCCGGCGGGAAAGAGGGCGGGAGGACGGGCGGGTGGAGGGGTAAGGAGAGCACGAACCGCAGCGGTGTTGGAAAACGGAGGCGCGATGTTGGCGACGGTTGCGATGTTGTTGGTCCCCCGCTGCCCCCCTTTATTTTCGCTCCTCCGTTTCCGTTTCCGCCGCCCGAGTTTGTGTTTGTCCCACGGCGCCGCACGCACGCCACTGCTCTCCTCCTCCCCCCTCGTTCCTTCGCGCTGCGGCCTCTTTCCTTATTACCCCCCTCCCCCTCCCCAGTACCACTGGCTTCTCGGTCGCCCACGTCCCTTATCGTTCAACACCCCCTCCCTCCCTCCCTCCCTCCAACCCCTTCACTCTCCAAACTTCACTCTTCAAAATTCCCCTCCCCCTCCTCCCCACCCGCCCTCCCCAAGGTGGTCTGGGACCTGCTAACCGGCGAGCCTCGCGCCCTGATTGAGATCAAGGAGTTGGAGCACGCCAAGAACCTCAAGTACGAGGTGTCCCGAGACGGCGCGCGCGTGGTGATGTGGTGCACCGACAGCGTGCCCTTCCCCAACCTGGTGGTGGTGGACGTCATGAGCCAGAACAAGATCTCGGTGTACTGCCACGAGGGGCTGGTGCGCCAGGTGAGGGCGGAGGGGCCGGAGGGCTTTTCCTGGGCATGCTAGCTGGCTTGCTCGCTCGCTCTCCAGAGAGGTTCATGGCTTTCTTTTTCCTTGCTTTCTGTTGTTTGGCTCGCCCGCTCTGCGGCTCCCTCCTCGCGCGCGCCCGCCCCTGATCGGGCTCGGCCTGATTCGCCCCCCGGTTCCGTCACGTCGCGCGTCGCGCGCCCCTGCTGCTGATGCTGGTGATGCTGCTGCCGCCCCTGCTGCTGCCCCTGCTGGTGGTGCGCAGGCTGTCTTCACTCCCAACGGCGACCGCATCATCAGCTCCGGGAACGATAACCGCCTGCAGGTGGGCGGACGGGGGAAGGGGGGATCTGGGGATTGGGGTTACTGGGGAAGGGGGGAACTGGGGGAACTGGGGATGGGGGGTTACGAACCATCAACGCTGAGAATGGAGGCCGCTGGTGGGGCGGGGAGTTGGGGATGGGTTGGAGTGGAGTTTTTTCTCTCATTCTCTCACCGCCCCCTCCCCCCTCCTCCCAAGGACGCCTTCACGCCCGCCCCCTCCCTCTCGCGCCTCCCCCTCGCTGCCACACACCCCACCCCACCCCACCCCACCCCACACACCCTCCCCGCCTCTCGCTTTCTCTCTTTGTCACCCACCCACCCTCCCTCCCCTCCCTCCCTCCCCTCCCTCCCGGTGCACAGGTCTGGGACACGTTCAGTCTGGAGAACCTGGTGACCATGAGCGGCCACGAGGGCAGTGTGCTGTGCTGCGCAGTCAACGAGGCGGCCACGCGGGTGGTCAGTGGCGGGGAGGACTGCACCGTGAGGCTGTGGAGCCTGGACGACGGAAAGCAGCTGCTGGCCTTCCAGGTGAGGAGGGAGGGACGGCGAGGAGGGAGGGAGGGAGGGACGGAGGGAGGGAGGGAGGGGGGGAGGGAGGTAAAAAGAAGATACCGCAGCGGAGACGGAGGGAGGGAGGGTGCACGGAGGAACAGGGAGGAAACACGGAGGAACAGGGAAGGAGGGAGGGAGGGACGGAGGGACGGAGGGAGGGAGGGAGGGAACACGGAGCACACGTCGGCCAGGCTTGGAGGGCCCCCCGGGCAGCGCCAGCGTTCATATTATCTCCCCCACAATCCCCCTCCCCACAATCCCCCCACCCACTTTACCGTTCACGGGCTCCGGCCTATACGTGGATAACCCCCACTCGCCCCCGCACCCCCTGACACCCCCTCACGCGCCCTCAGGCCCAGGACGAGCCCATCAAGCAGGTCCAGTTCTCCAGCAGCGGTCAGAAGATCCTGTCGTGTGACGTGACGGGCCGCGTGTACGTGTGGTCCATGCACGCCGAGTTCCTGACCAACCTCATGCGCAGATACGCGGACAACATATCGGCAGCCGCCATGAGCAACGACATGAAGCTATGCCTGGTGGGTGGGTGGGCGGGTTTTGGGGTGGGGTTTTGGGGGTGGGGGTGGAGTGGGGTTGCGATGCGGTGAAATGTACGATGCGCGATGCGTGATGCGTTGCGATATCCGACATGCAATATGCGAGACTGTGCGAGGTTGTGCGAGAGATGTGCGCGAACATGTTGGGTGCGCTGCAACAACGGCTGGCTCTCGTCTGGTGGGTCGGTGCCCTCGTTGGTCCGCAGGTGGGGTGCAACAACGGGCGCGTGATGCTGTGGGACGTGGAGCGGCGGGAGAGCGTGTGGGAGTACACGCACCACACGGGGCGGGTGGAGGCGGTGGCGTTCAACTCCATGCGCGACATGTGCGCCACGGCGGGGGCGGACGGACGCATAGTGCTGCTGTTCAGCGACAGCGGAAAGCAGGTGAGCGAGCGAGTGCGCGGGGTGCGGGGTGCGGGTGAGAGGGGGGTGTGTGAGGGTGAAAGGATGGGGAAGGAGGAGGCTGCGGACAGGGGGAAAGTTGGAGGGAGGAGGGAGGGGCCGCAAGGAGGGACGGAGGAGGCGGAGGGCGGAGGTCGTGAAGATTCACCAAATTTCCTCCCCACCATTTCTGGCTGTCCATTCGCGGTCCACTACTTCCCCTCCACATAAGGTACACACATCTCGTCCTCACCCTCCACCCTCCCCCTCTACCCCCGCCTCACCCCCCTCCACCTCCCTCCCCCCTCCTCAATCCCCACCCCCCCTGCCAGGCCAACTCCTTCCTGGGTGCCGAGGAGCCTATGATGACGGTGCAGTTCTCCCCCGATGATGAGCGCATCGCGGGGTGCGCCGCCGACGGCAAGCTCTACCTGTACACCACTGCCGGCTCCACACGCAAACCCAAGGCGGTGCTGAGGTCCTCCGTGGCCCGGATATCCAACCACGTCTGGTCGCCCAACTCGAAGCTGGTGGCGGGGGCGTGCTCGGACGGGACCATGATGGTGGGTGAGGGCGGGGGTGGGTGGGTGAGGGGATGGGTTAGGTGGGTGGGTGGGTGGGGGGGGGATGGGTGGGTGGGGTGGGGGGGGGGGGATGGGTGGGGGGGGTTGGGTGGCTGGCTGGCTGGCTGGCTGGCTGGCTGGCTGGCTGGCTGGCTGGCTGGGTGGGTGGGAGTGGGTGGCTGGGTGAGAGCGGGTGGCTGGGTGGGAGTGGGTGGCTGGGTGGGAGTGGGTGAGGTGGGCGGGTGGTGAAGGACAGGCCGCAGCGTTGGGACAGAGGCGTGGTGGGGAGCTGCGAAAACCGGGCAAATTGGGCAGCTGGGGGCGTTGGGAGCTCTCGTCGTATCTGGTTCCTCTGCCTTTGCTGCCCGGCTCCCTGGCCCGGCTCCTTGGCCCTCGTCAGGCTCTCGTCAGGCACCGACCCGTCATTCACCGGGCCGAGCCCGCTCCCCAGCTAGCTCCCCCGTTGCTCCGCTCCCATGTCCCGTGCCCCGTGTGCCCCATGTGCCCTCCCCCCCCCGTCTGCCGTGATCCTGTGTGTTGTCAGGTGTGGAACGCCAGCTCTGGCGGCATCCACACAGTGCTGGAGGGCGCTGCGGTGGGTGCCACGTGCTGCTGCTTTGACCTCATTGGCAAGCTGCTGGCGGTCGGCACGGTGCTGGGTGAGAGGAGGGAAAGGGAGGGATGGGGGAGGGGGAGAGGGAGGGAAGGAGGGAAGGGGGAGGGGGAGAGGGAGGGAAGGAGGGAAGGGGGAGGGGGGGAGGGAGAGGGGAGGAGGAGAGGAGGGACTTGCAGCGATGCCTCCTCCCGCCTCCTCCCAGCTCCGAAACATGTTGCTGCTTGCGCCCCACCCCTTCGTGGGTAACACCCTTCACCCCGCACACCCCTCCTGCGGTCACATCTTCTTTGATTACCCGGGCCCCCCCCCCCCAACCCTCCTGCGATAACCCCCTCCTGCGAGCTTCACATTGATCTCACTTCCCCCCTCGCCTCTCGGGCTCCGGCCTGTCTGTGGATAACCCCCGCCCCCCCCCGCCCCCCCTGCCGCCTGACCCCGGCCCCCCCCCGCCCCCGCCCCACCCCCACCCCCGCCCCACCCCCACCACACACACGCCCCTATGTAGGCACCACCCTGTTGTACAACCTGGAGACCAGTGAGATGCTGGTGGAGCTCAAGGGCAACGCCAGCCCCGTCAAGGAGGTGGTCTTCAACCAGGAGACAAGCCAGCTGACAACCATGTGCAGCAGACAGGCCTGCGTGTGGGACGTAGGCTCGGCGACAAAGGTACGGTAGTTGAGGCGGGTGCGGGTGTGTGTGGGTGTGGGAAGGGAAGCGGAGGGAAGCGGAGGCGCATGTGCATGTGCGTGTGCGTGCTGGACTTTGGCGCGCGGCCTCGTTGCGCGTTTGGGAGCGTGTGGGTGCTGCGTGTGGGTGCGTGGTGGTGGCATGTCTATGCGGCGCCTTGGCGCCCCGGAGCCCTTACTGCCGGCCTGCCTGTCTGTCCCTGTTTGGTTGAGTTGTACGAGCCTCCCCACGCCTCTTTCCCCTCGCGCGCACACCTGCCCAACTTACGCGGGGCCGCTTGCCCCGTGCCCCTCTCCCACCTCCAAACCCCATCTTCTCCGCCCTGACCCGACCCGCTTTCCCTCCCCTCCCCCCCCCCCGGCCTATACGTGGATAACCCCCCGGCCTATACGTGGATATCCCCCCCCCACACACACCCGGCTTCCCTCCCCCCTTCCGCCCCCCTTCCCTCCCTTCCCTCCCCTCCCTCTGCCCCAGATCCGCGTGTTTGACTTTGTCATGGACAAGGCGGGTGACTTTAAGTCCCCCCCGCACCCCTACCGCTGGGCGGTGGCTCACAACTCCACGGTGCTGTTTGACCACGAGAGCGAGGCGCTGGTGCTGGACATGCTCACCATTGATGACCCGCTGCTGAGATCCTACTACCTGTCGGACGTGCAGGTGGGGGGAAGGGGGCGGGGGAAGGGGGGGAAAGGGGGGAAAGGTCGGGGGGAGGGCACCACACACCACACACCACACCACCGCGCACGCACGCACGCCCCTCATCGTGCCCCTCCTTTCGTTGTGCTGCCTATCGCACACCTTTGTGCTTCCCCCACACCCGCTGCCCCTATGCGCAGCCTGTCCTGACTGTTTTTTCTCTGAATTCCCCGCGTCGCTCCGCGCCCCCCTTTGGTCCGCCGTCCCGTCTCTCGCCCGCCCGCCCTCCCTTCCGGCCCCTCTCAGACCATTGCCAGCGGCTTCAACCACCGCAAGCTGTTGGTGTGGTCGGCCGCCGGCTCCTCCGCCCCCGACAAGTTCCACACCACCCACGACGCCATCACCTCGACCCACTTCTCCAACGACGACCGACTGGTGGTCATGGGCACACAGGTGGGGGCGGGTTGTGTAGGGTGCGGGTGCGGGTGGGTGCGTGCGGCTGCGTGTGGTGGGATGTGTACCGTTTTTGTGCGGTCCCCCCGCACACCCCCCTCCCTCCCCCGCAACTCCGGCCTAAACGGCGGGCTTAAGCGGAATACGTGGATGACCCCTGCCAGGTCCTCTCGCCCGCCCACCCCACCCCCCGACACCCCGGTCTCCTCCGCGCCTCCGCTCCTCCGCTGCGGTATCATCCTCATTCTTATATACCGTATTATCACCTCTCCCCTCCCTTCGCGCCCCCGCCCCCGCCCCCGCCCCCGGCTTTCCCCCGCCCCCGGTCCCCCTCTCAGGACGGCAACGTGGTGGTGTACGACGTGGTTCACGGCGAGACCGTTGAGATCATCGTGGGTCACCAGAACGGCCCCTGCCGCTGCGTCAAGCTGAGTGCTGACAACAAGGAGGTGCTGTCGTGCGGTGCGGACTCCAAGGTGGTTCTGTGGGACTGGCGGAAGCGCTCCCCCATGAGGATCTACTCGGGGCACTTCATATCCATCGGCTGCTGCGACATATCCACGCAGGCAAGCAGCGGAGGGGAGGGGAGAGGGGAGGAGGGGGAGGGGGAGGGGGAGGAGCGGGAGGGAAGAGGGTAGATGGCGGGACGGAGGCGAGGTGGTTCGGGGTGAAGCGTGCGAGAGTGGAGGGGGGCTGATGAGGGATGATGGGTGCGTGACTCCTCACAAGTGCCGCATCGCTCTCTCGTCCCCTGGTGGTGGTGCTGGTGCCGGTGGTGGTGCTGGTTCCTCCCACTTCTGGTCTCCTGGCTCCGCCGCCGCCGCGCTCGAGCCTGTCTACATGCCTGCTCCCTCGCACAGCCGCACACGCCGCACCCGCACCCCCGCACAACCTCTGCTCCAAGGACGGTGGTGAGACGCTTCCCTCCCTCGCCCGCTCTGCCTCCCTCACTCTTCCTCCCTCGCTCTTCCTCGCTCTTCCTCGCTCGCTCGTCCTTGCTTGCCTGCCTGCCTGCCCGCACGCGCACAGGGCAACCGCGTGGTGTCGGGCGACAACCACGGCATGATTTGCGTGTGGGAGAAGGACAGCGGCAACCCGGTGCAGACGCTGCCGCTGGCCCACTCGAAGGCGGTGCTGTCGGTCACCATCTCGGCGGACGGATCCACAATCGCCTCGGTGGGGGCGGACGACAAGGCAAGGAGGGGAGGGGGGGCGCGGGGGGCAAGGGGCGCGGGGCAGGGGGACAGGGGGGGTTGTATGCGGTAAGTGCAGCGGTGCGAAGTTGGTACTGGTTGCAGCCCACCCGGCAGGAGGGGGGGCCGCGGGCAGGTGCGGTGGCAGGGGAGGGGCGGGTGGCGGGGGAGGGGCGGGAGGGTTTCGCGCTCTGTCGCTTGTGAGATTCAGATTCGCACACAACAGGGGGTGGTGGAGGGCCATGAAAGGAGGGGCCGGGGGTGATGTGCGTCGTTGGCACTGGCGGAAGGAGTGGCCCCTGGGGGGACCGTAGGGAAGGAGGGAACGGGACGTGCGCCTTTCTTAAACAAAGCAAGGCGCCCTCCTTGTCTGGGCAGGTCGCCCAGGCAAGGTAAGGCAAGGCCCGGCACGGCTCTCGCCCAAAACCTGTTACCCTGGGCCCGCACTCCCTTCCCCCCTCCACGGCATTGTTCCCTAGCCACGCCTCTGTCCCTCCACCGCGGTATCTTCTCCTCCATTACCCCCCTCGTGCCTCGCAATCCCATCCCATCCTGCCCCTCCCCCTCCCCCCCTGCCCCTCTCCCCCCTCCCCCCTCCCAAATTCACTCTTCAAATCCCCCCTCCCCCTCCCCGCAGGTCTCCATTTGGAATGTGGACATTGGCATTGAGCTGGTGTCCCTGACTGCTGCCATGGAGTCCCACCCGCTCTACTGCTCCTTCTCCCCCGACGGAAACAAGCTGGCGGTCACGGAGTCAAACGGCAACGTCATGGTGTGGAACGTGGCGGCGGGATGCCAGTGGTACATGATATACCAGGTGGGGTTTGGGTGGGGGGAGGGGAAGGACTTGGGGGGGCGGCTGGGAGGGCGTGGCGCGCTGTTGCTGACGGTGTCCGCGTGTCGTGTCGCGCGTGGGATGAGGTGAGATGAGAAGAGGGGGAGTTGGGAGCTGTGTGTGTGGGGGGGGGTGGGGGCGGGGTTCAGGCGCGCGTGGGGGGAGGGGCCAGGGCGGAGGGGGAACTGTTGTATGTGCGTGTGTGTGTTCCCCGCCACGCGGCGCTGAAAAACCCCTCCTCCTCCTCCTGAAAAAACCCTTCCTCCTCGACCTCCCCCGCCCCCAACAGGCCCACAAGGGCAAGGTGACTGGCTGCTCCTGGTCCGCCGACTGCCGCAAGTTCACCACCTGCGGCACCGACAGCGTCACCGCCATCTGGGATGCGGAGAGCGGCGCCCCGCTGTTCAAGTTCAATCTCAAGGCGGGGCCGCTCACCTCGTGCTCGGTGTCGCCCTCGGGGCTGTACGTGGCGGCGGGGTCGACCACGGGTGAGCGGCGGGAGGTGGGGGGAGGGGCAGGAGGGAGGGTGGGGTGTGGGGGGAGGGGGGAGTGGAGAGAGGCAGGGGAGTGGAGGTATGAAGGAGTGAGGGGGGAGGAGGCGGGCGCGCATGGCGGAGGAGAGACCGGGGTAGGGGAGGCCCCGAGGTCGCGCCCGGTGGAAGGGGGCGGGCGGGCGGGCGGCCTCCTCCTCCCCATCCCCGCCCGCCCGCCTGTGGGTTACTGCAGCAGCCTGATCCAATGACCGCATCGCACTATCAAACCCCTTCCCCTCCCCGTCTGCCCTTGCTGTCTTGCTGTCTTGCTACCGTCCCTTACCATCCTCCTCCCCCGCAGCGGCTTCCTCTTTAGTTACCACCCCCCTCCCTCCCTCCCTCCCTACCACACCCACCCCCCCACCCCCACCCCCCCTGCCCCAGGCACGCTGTCCGTGTCCAACCTGGTTATCGCCGCCCGCAACACCCCCGAGCCGTCGTTCCTGTTCAACTGGTTGGCCACACACGACCTCAAGGCCTCGCACTTCCTCTACCTCCGCATGCTGGCCATGTACCCCTACCTGCCTAACGTGCAGGACGCGCAGGTAGGGGGGGTTTGGGGCTGTGGGGTTTGGGGTGTGAGGGGTGGGGTGGGGGCTGGAGATGCGGGCGCGTGTGTGCGCGCTTATGTGTGTATGGGTGGGGTGGGTGGGGGGCAAAGGATGAACTGGCCTCTCAAAACCACTACCAGCACAACAACTGTAGACAGGGAGCCACCACCACCACCACCACCAAAACCACAACGGCTACCGCAACTGCCACAACTGCCACAACTGCCACAACTACCTCCACGTGTGAGGTGTGACGCTGGGTCCAACGCGGATTGAATCCCCAACCCCCAACCACCACCACCGCCGCAGGGTTGGTCCATTGCGCTCCACGCGCTGTCCCGCGGTAACGCCGAGGTGTCGGGCATTGTCATGGACGCCCTGGCCAATGACTGTGGCGTGCTGGGCCTTATCTCGGCGGTGCCCTTCTCCATCGCCACCCGCATCAAGTTCCACAACCAGACGGACGAGCCGGGCAGCCTGTTTGGGGGCGGAGGGGGCGGCGGGGGAGGGGGTGGGGGCGGCGGCGGCGCGCGGCCGACGAGTGCCTGGGCGGGCGGCGAGAGGGGCGACCGCAGCGTGCGGCCGCGCACTGCGGCGGTGGGGCGCTCTGCGTCGATGGCTCCCGGGGCGGAGGGCAACAAGTCGATGCGGCGGGCGTCGCTGGCGTTTCTAAACCCCAAGGTGGGTGGCTGGGTGGGTGGGTGGGTGGGTGGGCAGGCGCGTTGGGGGGCGGGTGGTGTGGAGGCCCGTGGTTTGTCCAACCTTGATTCTGAGGACGAAAATGGGATGTGCGTAGGGGTTTTGAGTGCGTGGCTTGAAGTTTTTTTTGTGGTGTGTGAGGGGGCGCCGTTTCGTCAGGGTTTCCCTCCACCTCCCTCCCTCCCTCCACCTCCCTCCCTCCCTTCCTCTCCCTCCCCCGCCTCTCGTCTCCCTCCCCCGCCCCTCCCCCCCTCCCTCAGGACGACGACGGCCAGTTGCTCCCCGACATGCGGCAGGGCTCCAACCTGCGCGACGTGTTGGTCCAGAAGTCCAAGGCGTCCTTCAGCCAGCAGCTCAAGAAGGTGGCGGTGGAGATGGTGACGGAGACTCGCGACACGGACCACCTGGCGCTCATTCAGAACAACTCGGTGGCGCTGGCGCTCAACTCCAAGTCGTCGGAGTGCGTGCAGGTGGGCTGGGGGGGGGGCTGGGGGTGGGGGTGGGGGGATGGGGGGCAGGGAGGGCTAATAGCTGGGTGGAGTGGGCGGGGGATGGGTGGAGAGGGCGGGCTGGGCGGGCTGGGGGAGGTTGGGGTTGGGGGGTTGCGTGCGTGGGGAGGGAGAGGGGGGTTACGTGTCTCGCGCTGGCGTACGGGCTCCCAATCAGGCTGCTGTTGCGCCCTGCTGCTGGGTCTCTCACAGCAGTTGGACGTTTGGCCTTTCGACCCGCGGAGGATCGAGAGACTCTGGCTTTGCGCGAGGGCGACGCCAGGGCGGCGTTGTGCCGCACGACCTGACGTTGTCGTGTCGTGTCGTGTCGTGTCGTGTCGTGTCGTGTCGTATCGTGTCGCGTCGCGTCGCGCCCCGCTTCGGAACCGTAGCCGATCGACGCTCGCGCGCCCCGGTCCCGGTCCCACCTCCCAGCTTCTCCGCTCTTACGGTATTGTGGCCTCTCACCCGCCCTCTCCTGTCCTGCCCTTTCCTGTCCTGCCCTGCCCTCTCCTGTCCTGCCCTTTCCTGTCCTGCCCTGCCCTCTCCTGTCCTGCCCTTTCCTGTCCTGCCCTGCCCTGTCCTGTCCTTGGTTCCTGTCCGCCCCCACCGCCCCGCTCAGGCGGTGCTGGACGCCGCGGCAGCCAACAAGGTGAGCTGGAAGGGGGGGGAAGGGAGGGTGGGGTGAAGCGGGGCGGCTGGGCGGGGTGGTGGTGGGGGTGGTGGGGGTGGTGGTGGTGGTGGTGGTGGTAGGGGTGGGCGTGCTGGCGTGGGCTGGGGTGGATGAAGGCAAGACGCCCTCCACACCACTCCACTCCCTCGCCCGCCTGGCCATCCCATCCCACCCCTGGTTCCACCGAATTCCACCTCTCCTCTCCTGTCCGGTCCGGTCCTGTGCTGTGCGGACGACTGTTGTTGCACTTGACCCCCATCCCCACCCCACCTCCACCTCCCAACTCCACACCGCTCCCCACGCCCCCAACCCCCCACATCCCTCCGCCCTCTACGGGGAACCCGCCCTCCGACCACCCCCACCCCACCTTTCCCCACCCCACCTTTCCGGGTCCGTTCGCTAACGCCGTCGCCGTTCCTTCGCTGCGGTATCTTCTTACCCCACATGTCCCGAACCCACCTCCCATTTCCCAACCCAACCTCCCATCCACCCCCCCCCCGCCCCCTGCAGGTCTCCTGGGGCAGCTATCACGCCATCACCGACATGATGCCCTCCCTGGCGCTGAGGTACCCCATCATGTGCTACCAGTTCCTCGCCCAACTGGACCTCCGCCACCTGGGGGACCTGGAGGTGCCGGTGGCGGTGCTAAAGGTGGGGGGGTGTAAAGAGAATTTCGCAGCGGAGAAGGAGACGGCGTTAGCGAACGGACCCGGGGGGGAGGGCAGGGGGGGAGAGGGGCGGGACACACAACCGGGGGTTGGGTGGAGAAGGGCGGGGCACACAACCGGACGGCCCTGTCCTGTCCCTGCTCCTGTTCTGTCACTGCATCGAAAATTGATAGGGCGGCGCGCTGCTGCTGCTGCTGCGGCTGCTGCTGCTGCTGCTGCGCTTCTTCATGCTCTCCTTTTTCTTCATCTTGCCGCCATTCCTGTCATTGTCCCCATCCTCGCCTCTCCCAAATCAACTTCGCCTCTCCCTCTCCCTCCCCCCTTGCTCCCTGCTCCCCTCCCCTCCCTCCCTCCCTCCCTCCCTCCCATGTCAGGGCCTGGACCGCTCCGTCATCCGCACGGCGCCCATCTTCACCAACGTCAAGAACCTGTGGCAGGGCCACCTGAAGCTGCACGAGGTCAAGTTTGGGCCGCAACCGTACGCGCACGTCAAGGCCTCCATGGTACGACTGCCGTACGCCTGCTCCATCGGCCGCGACTCGCTGCTGCAGACGCTGGTGGAGAGCGACGTGCCGGTCAAGGTGTACGGCACTCCGACGCTGCGCGCCATCATCAAGCACAAGTGGCGCCTCTACGCGCGGCGCAAGCTGCTGCTGCGCTCGCTCATCTATGTGGCTTACGTGATGCTGTTTACGGTGACGGGCATTCTGTATTCGATGGAGGACCATGAGCTGGCCACGTCGAAGTACTGGAAGACGGGGCGAGGCAAGGCGCACCTGATTATTGACGGCTACATATTCGCGCAGGTCGGTGTGCATGTGTGCGTGTGTGGGCGTGTGCGTGTATGTGTTTGTGTGTGTATGTGTTTGTGTATGTGTGTGTGTGCGTTTGTGTGGGTGGGGGGTAGGGAAAGGGGGAGAAGGGGAGTGGGCTTGGGGAGGTGGGCGCGATTGGGGTGGCGAGGGGGATGGCCTTTGGGTTTGTAGGGGCGTCGTTGCGGCAGCCGTCCCGAGCTCGTCACTTCACATCTTTGATCAGTCCGTGTTTTGTTTTGTGGATCCGCCCGCGGGCCGTCCGCGGGCGGCGTCCGTCCCTTACCCGTCCGTCCGCTAGTCCCACCTACACCTACACCTACACCTCCGCCTCCCATTCTCCCACCCACCCCCACCCCAGCTCCGGCCGATACGTGGATAACACCCAATACCGCCTGGTAAAACCCCTTAAAACCTCTTAAAACCCTGAAACCTTAAAAGCCTCTCTTCTCCCCCTCCCCCTCTCCCCCTCCCTCCCTCGCCCCCCAGACCGCCTGGTACGCCTGGACCGAGCTGACGCAGATGTACGCCATCGGTCTGTCCATGTACTTCAAGAGCTACTGGAACACCTTTGACAGCGTCATGATCTGTCTGGTGCTGGTCATTCCGCCGCTGCATGTGGTGGGAGTCAGCGACCGGGAGGGGGGCGCGCTGGCGCCGCTCATCGCCTTTGCCATGGTCATGGTGGGTCCTGGGGGGTTGGGTCCTGGGGGGGTGGAGTTGGGAGGGTGTGGTGCGGCCTGCGGCGGGAGATGAGGATGATGGTGGGGGCGGTGGTATGTGTGTGTGGAGGAGGGATGTCGCCAGGGGATATGGGAAAGCGCAGCGCAGCAGCGCTTTGCTTGGCAGACTGGCAGCCCCGATCCTTCCTCCTCTCCCCCGCACATGCACACTCACACTCACACACACAGACACACAGACACACTCACTCACACACACGCCCGCGCCCGCGCCCCCCCCCCCACGCGCTGCAGGTTTGGTTCAAGACCCTGTTTTACGGTCTGGCCTTTGAGCCCTTTGGCCCCATCGTGAACATGGTGTTTCAGATCAGTCGGGCCATCCGTCAGTTCCTGGTGATGTTGCTCATGTGCTGCTGCGCATTCGGAGTGGCGCTCATGGTGCTGTCGCAGTTTGTCAGCCCGGCAGCTTACCCGGAGCAGTTTTCGAGAGACAACGAGCAGGGTGGGTGGCTGGGAATGGGGGTGGGTGGCTGGGTGGGAGTGGGGATGGGTGGCTGGGTGGGGGTGGGTGGGTGGGTGGGGGTGGCTGGCTGGGTGGGGGTGGCTGGCTGGGTGGGCACTGGGTGGTGGGTGGTGGGATTTGGGGGAGAGGGGTACTGGGCGAGGGCTACTTTTGGCGCGCGCGTGCACCGGCGCGGCGGGAGAAGGATGAGGAGGTGTGCCGCCACCGGCAATCGCTCCCATGTCCCCCACCCGCGCTGCTCCCCCCCCCCGCCAGCTTTCCCATCTGCCCGCGCTCCCCACCCACCGTCCTTCCCCCCCTTCCTCCCTTCCTCCCTCTCTCCCTGGACTCCATGAGTTATCTGGGGAGGGGCTTGGTCTCTGCAACCAGTACCAACACGCATCGCACTCCCTCCCTCCCTCCCTCCCCCTCCTTCCCTCCCGCCGTCCCCGCCGCTCTCACACACCCACACCCCCAGACTTTGGCCGCACGCTGTTTACCATGTGGCGCGCCGTGCTGGGCCAGTTCGACGCCAGCTGGGTGTGGGGCAGCGCCTGGCAGGAGCTGAGCATCCTGTTCTTCTCCGCCTTCATGGCCGCGGTGCAGATCCTGCTGCTCAACATGCTCATTGCGCTCATGAGGGAGGTCTACAACCGGGTCAAGAACACGGAGGAGGACGTGTTCCTTAAGGTACGGTGCTCGCTGCTGCTGGTGGTGGTGGTGGTGGCGAGGATGATGGGGCAGCTGCTTCCGCTCGCTGCTGCGGCTGCTGCATACCTCGCAGCTCGTAGCGCTCGTGCCCTCTCCCCCACTAGTGGGCTGCTGCTGCTGCTACGGCTGCTGCTGCTACGGCTGCCAACACAAGCTGCCGCTGATGGCGCCACCATGCTTGTCCGCGCTGCCGTGTCGTGTCGTGTCGTGTCGCGCCTCGCCTCACCTCACCTCACCTCACCTCACCTCACCTCACCTCACCTCACCTCACCTCACCTCACCTCACCTCACCTCACCTCACCTCACCTCACCTCACCTCACCTCACCTCACCTCACCTCACCTCACCTCACCTCACCTCACCTCACCTCACCTCACCTCACCTCACCTCACCTCACCTCACCTCACCTCACCTCACCTCACCTCACCTCACCTCACACGTGTCTCGTCTGCTGTTCGTCTGCTGCTCGTCTGCTGCTGCTGGTGCCGCCCCTCAGGGTCGCGCCACTCTGATTGTGGAGGTTGAGACGCTGATGGCTCGCAAGCAGCTGGAGCGATACGCCAACATGCCGCCCTATGTGCACCTGCTCACGCCCGTCAAGCGCAACGACGTGCGAGACCGGTCGGGGGTGGAGGCGCGGCTGGAGAAGATGGAGCAGATGCTCATGTGGGTGGGGGGAGGTCGGGTGGGGTGCTGATCCCCTGCCGGGTCGGGTCGGGCCGGGTCGGGTCGGGCGCTTGGCGGCGGGGGGGCGCGGGGGCGCCGGGGAGGCGTGTCGGCTTCGCGCGCAGTTGCGGTATCGGGGCGCGGAGGCCACTCGGAAGGCCACTTGGTGCACACCGGGAGATTGCGGCGGGAGATTGCGCCCTGCCCTGCCGCGCAGCGCAGCGCACCCGCCTTTACCCTCGACTTGCATGTTTCATCCCGCTGCTGCGCCTATCCGGGGAATGAGCTCCTCCGTGCTACTCGAGCACAACAGGACAACAGCAAACCAACCGCCTGCCTCGCGGTCGTCACCCATGCCACTCGATGCCACTCGCGCGCACTCCCAACCCGCCTGAACCTCCCAGGTCCCAACCCGCCCCGCGGCTCGGCCCTGGGGGCCCTCCTGGCCCTTTGTCAGCTGGCCACCATGTTTGGCCTGTTTGTCATACTTCTAATCATGTTTTTAACCCACCGCCTTGTCCGTCTTCCTCCGCCCAGAAGGCCTCTCGCCTCCATCTCATCACGCGCTGCGGTTCGTTTTCCCTCTCTCTCCCTCTTTCTCTCTCCGTCTCTGTTTGCAGGAAGCTGCAGGACGCGTTGGAGCAGGGCCTGGCGGGTCCGCGCGGCGTGCCGATGGGCGGGATGGGCCCCGGCGGCGGACCCGTGGGTCACCTGACCGCCGGCGACGGCCACGGCGGCGACGGCTCCAACATCAACACCTCGGCGCTGACCCAGGAGCAGCTCAACCTGATCCAGATGCAGGCGGGCAAGCTCAAGGAGATGGAGGACCAGTTCCCCGCGGTCATACGGCAACTGGACCGGGTGCAGCGCTCCGTCAACAACCAGGTGCCGTAGCGGCCGCGTGGGCGTGGGAGTACCGTGTGTGGGGGACGTACCTTATGGGGGCCAGCGGAGGGGAGGGGAGGGGCCTTCGCGTCGCGCCCGTGCGCGTGTGTGTGCGCGCGTGTTTGGTTTTGTTTTGTGTGTGTTTGCTCTCTCTCTCTCTCTCTCTCTCTCTCTCTCTCTCTCTCTCTCTCTCTCTCTGTCCCTGTCCCTGTCCGTCTGCCTGTCTCGCTCTTTCTGTCTTCCAGTGTTTTTCGGGGCCTTCCTCGGTCGTGTGCGAGATAAACCCCTTTCGCGGTGCTCCCGCCTTTCTTTCTCTGTGTCTCTCTCCCTCTCTCCTCCCTCTCTCTCTTTCTTCCTCTCATTGTCCGCTGCACTGTGCGCTGCACCGTACAGGAGCTGCGGCTGGAGGGCGTTGTGACGGTGCTCCGCGACATTGAGAACCTGCTCCGGAACCAGCAGCCGGTGGTGATCCACCAGGAGAACCGACCCATGCCCCGCCGCGGCAACATCCTGACGGAGGCGGAGCTGGAGGCGGAGGTCAAGCGACTGCTGGGCAAGGGGGACGAGAAGCTGTGAGGGCAGGGGGGGCGCCAGGGCGGCTGCGACGGAGGCTGTGTGGAAGCGGCAGGATGGCGAGCGTGGGGAGGGGGGAGTGGGAAGAGAGCGCGAGAGGGAGGGCAGGCGCCAGCCAGCTCCGCTGCCGCTGCCGCGCTGCCACGTGCGCTGAGGCGGCGGGAGCGGCGGCGGCAGCAGCAGCGAGGGTGCGCGCGGGCGTGCACGCGCGCGATAGCAGGGCGTGTGTTTGGCCGCACGGATGCGGGCATGACGGTCGCGGCCGTGTGGGAAAGCAGAGGGTGCGGCCGATGTTTGACAAGCCCGGTGCTTGAGCGCCACGGGTCGAGAATGAATGGGGAGGTGGGTGGGGGGTTGGGTGGGGGGATGCTGATGATGTGGAGGTGCGAGCGGGTCGTGTGGGTGGAAGGGGGGCATGAATCTGGGCCGTTGGGCTTGGGCGACCGATGGGGAAGGCCGTCCCTGATGGGGTCCTGCCTCCTGCGTGCATGGCGGCACTGGCAGGCAAGCTGCCGCCTGCGGGTGCAGGCGCGGTCGTGCCAGGAGGAGGGCTGCGGCGCTCGTTCCTGGGTCCCGAGGGGTGCGGCGGGCAAGGTCGTAAAACTCGTAGCTCCTGTACTTGTGCAGCAGCAGACATCCGACGTTGGGTGCTGGAGGCGGCGGCAGAGGGAGGCGGCGGCAGAGAGGGAGGCGGCGGCATAGCATAGCATGGTTTGGGGAGGAAAGGGGGTGTTGGCCTGCGCTGGGAGCTGCTGTGAATGCAGTGCGGAGCGGCAGCAGCTAGAAACCGCCCTGACGACGTGAGCTCTGAGAGACTGTGAGCTCAGAGAGACGACACGCCTGCAGAGGCAGGGGCCCCACCCCGCATGGCAGGAGGCTGCCTGGCAGGCAATGACGCAAGCGGAGGCGGCTTTGGGCAGGGGCGGCGCGTATGCTGGGGTGGACAGGTGGGCCGACATGTGCATATGTGTAAGTATGTGTGTGCGTGCGTGCGTGCGCTGCGGATGCGGATGCGGATGCGGATGCCGATGTCGGGGGTTCGGCCAGATTGGCGGCATGACGGCTGTTGGGGTTGACTGCGGAGTTGACTGCGGCAGCGGCTAACACTTTGCTGCGGGCGCCTCAGCTGCACGTTACGGCCCGGCTGAGATCCTTGTGCAGGTGCTCTCTGTGGTATTCTTGCATGTGCGTGTGGGGGGTTTTATATCATCAGCAGTGCGTCTGGGACTTCTGTGCGGGTACAGTGCAGTGCATGGGTGGCTGAGAATTGTGAACCGAATTGCGACTCCATGGGGGCGGGGCGGGGCGAAGACCTTGCCCGGATGATGGCGGCGGTTGGTGGGCGTTGCAGCTATCGGTATCGACGGTGGCGGTGCTGCTGATGTTTTCATTAGCACACACACACACACATACGCACACACGACGCTGCGGTCTAGGAAGTGGATGGCGCGATGTTGCATTGAGGGTGGGGTGAGGTACTCATGTTTCCGTAGCCACGAGTACGCTTATTCACCACGATTCGACCAAAAGGCCTGTGCGGCCGCCCCCCGGTCGCAACGCCCTCTTGCGGAGGCTCCCGGTCAATATGCCGCGTGTGAGACGCGGCACCTATCGGAGGGCGAAGGCGAGGGGCCGACTGGAGCGAGCGGGTGTATTTTCCCTGTTGGCAGGGTGGCGGCGGCTGCGCAGGCAGACATGGACATACACCACATTAGGATACAACCGCGTGCGGCTTACAGTAACAACCGATAGCAGCGTCCAGCGTGCGTTGTGTCTGGTGGCGCGGTGCCGCTGCGGGGGGCCGCTGCGGGGGCCCCGCTGCGCGGGGCCGCTGCGTTGCGGCGGTGTGTGGGGCTGCTTGGTGGGCAGTGCAGTGCAGCCTGCTGCAGGTTGACGGTGACTGTTGAAGCATTGTTAACGCGATCCCGTGACGCTGTCCTCGGGCGCTGTGGGCGGATGCGCCCCAGCGGACCTGCGAGCCCGGCTGAAGGGGCCGCAGGGGTGGGGGTGCACGCGAGGGAGGTCCGGCTCCTGCCCCTGCCGCCGTCCCGGCTGTCTTCAGTCGGGCACTTTGTGGGGCCGTCGAGGGCGTGCTGCGGCTGCTTTGCCTAGGCTTGGGTGGCGCGGATGGGGCAGCTGCACCTACCCATGAATAATCGATGCCGCTGAGATTCGGCTTTAGAACAAAAGACTAGCTGGGCTATGTGCTTGGGGAGGAGTTAGTGGTGCGCTCTGCTTCGCCAGGGGATGCGGCCGCGTGGTGTGCTTGCTCCCTTACCGGTACTTTTTGACGCGGTGTGACGCGGTTTCGGAGCGCCGTAATTTTGCCACCGTTGCGTATATATGGAGCTGGCGACACAAGCAGCGCGCGAGGCAAGCTGATCGGTACTCTGGCCGGTTTGTACATAGCGACATATGGTGTTGGGGGCGAAGGGGGGTGGCGAACGGGGCCGGGGGCGTCCTTCGGATTGCTACAGGACGCCCCGTGTACCGTACCGTCGTACTACTGCTGTGCAGGCAGGTGTGATTGCGCGATTGCAGGGCATGCTGTGCGGGGTGCTGTTGGATGCATTGCACGGATGGAGCTGGGCGGTTGTTGAGGCGGTCCGTCGATGGGTGGGATACGGATGGGAATGACGGGTGGGAAATCGCGTTGGGCGCCGGCGGTGCTGTGGCATGAGTATGGGCGCATGACGCGACGGGACATGGGCTTTCGCTGAGGAAGCGGCGCTGGCTTTGATGTAACTTCGGGTATGTGAAGCAGTGTTCGGGTTCATTTGAGTCCCCAGTGTGTCCCCGCGCCCGTGCGAATCCCCGGTGTTGCCGGAATCTGATCTGCCAGCAAGCCGCCACTCACAACAACAAGTCACGACCCTGCGGGTTGCTTCACCCGGCACGTGAAGGAGCCAGGCCAAAGCGAGACAGAGCGAGGTACGCATCACTGATCGCATGTCACGGCGGCGATGCGATATCTATCCTATCCAGAGGCCCGTGCGCGTTCACTCCTGTTCACTTGCCTCTCCCCGACCTCACCGAGCGGCACCGCCCCGTTCTAGAGCGTGCGTCTGGAGGTCTGGTAGGTTGCATGCTGCCCTCAAGGTACTGAAACCCGGAGCGAGGGCGTATGGCTCGTAGCCTCGAGTTCCTTCAAAGCGATGGGCTGTTGCCGTGGTGTGGGTGATGGCTACAGCGGATCTAGGCAGCGGCAAAGCTGGTGGGGTGACACTGGTTCTCCGTGCAGGCCATACACGCTCCAGCGCATGCCGTACCGAACGGACGCGATGCCGTACCGCATCGACTCCATGGGGACCTTGTGCATGACAGCCTGCAACCAAAGCCGGCAATATCGCAGCAACAGCGGGCAACAAATTGGGTGGATGGCAAGTGTCCGTGGTCAGAGAGGAGCGCATGCGGCCTGCAGGCGTGATTAACTGCAAGAGAGCTGTGCGGAGCAGACGGTTGGGGCCGGGTGTGTTCGGGAGTGCAGAGAAGCCGCGCGTGATGCAATGAAGCCAGAGGTCCTGGCCCGGCCCGACACGGTCCATAAATTCTTAACTTGAGAATGCGCGCGACAGACGCTTGGCAAAGCAACATGCACACCCTCGGAAACTCATGATGGATCTAGATCGCTAAACACTTACACCGGCAGCTCCTTTTTTGCAGGGTCTGCGAAGCATCGTGCGTTAGGGATCCCAATTGTGTAAAGCCTTGATGAATTCTCGCCAGAGCCTCCCATGCATCAACTAAGTTGCCTTGCATCAGAGGGACATGTAAGTTGAGGGGAAAGCTGGCAGCAGAGCGCTCTCTTTTCCAGATTACTCTATGTTGTTCGGTTATATACATCTGATATCAACAATACTTGACAGTCACAAACCTTTGCTTACTTTCCGTTGGAATGCGGTAACCGATCGAAACGTTGCAACCTGCTAGGCGCTAGCTACTTTTTAGGCAGCGTTTTCCACCAAATATTGGGGTTATGAATCTTGTTATATTCTTCACGCTCAAAATGCGCCGTCAAGATATTTGTAGTGCATTTGGCTGGATTTTTATACAATCCTGAAAGATACTTGCATTGAAGAGCAACATGACCTTAACCTTAACCAACTAAGATAAAATTAACGTTCAATTTTGCTCGAATGTCGTAAAAGGGGTACTGTGCAGCTGGTTCGCTGCGCTGTTCGGCTGCCCCTTGTAATAACGGCTGTGGCCTCTGCGCCTTGCGTTATCTCGTCGTTCACACGGCAACCACGATAATGGGCATAAACAAGCAAAGCCTGAGTCAACGCAATACATGCTAGGTTACCGGTATGGCGGGCACGTTCGATGCTTGCATGCACATGACGCGTCCCCACAACAAGACGCGACATTTACCTGCAGAGAGTAATTCCAGCAGCATACAGAACTTTATGGCTTTTACTAGAATGAATATGGCAAAAGTGGACAGTTTGATTTGGCTGGCGTTAGCCAAGGGATCAACCAAGATTCACTCTGCGGCCTCTCCGGCCGTGAGCTCACCAAATCATTAAATGCCCTCCCCTTCAAGAAGAAGTGGCACGTATGCACCGAACGACATCTATTCCGGGGGAGCATCGAGGCCGCCGCCGCCGTGCGGTCTGCTGCGGCGGGTCATCGTTCCTTACGATAACCGACAGTCACCCAGTATTACAGTCCGCGGCCAACAGCCTCCCAACGATCCGACACCCGCCTCCCAACGAATCCCATTTCAAGAGGCACACTCTCAGCCGCCGGTCGTGGACTCCCGCTGCCCCTGCCAGAGCGTACTCCACCAGGGCCTCGGTAAGACGAAGGGAGGCGCGCGCGAGGTCCCGCGTACGTGGTGCGCTGCCTCACTCGCTGCGCATGACTCCGCGCCGCCTGGGAGCTGGGAACCTCAGGCTGCCTGCACCTGCGCGCACGCCTCTCACATCCCAACCACCAAAACCCTAACGCGCCCCAACCAACAAGCCCCACCGGCTGCGCCGCGCGACTGAGCCAGAGGCCCAGCCCAGCCCAGCTCGCCCAGCACCCGCCGCCGATCCGCCCGCCCAGCCAACAACATCACCGACCCATGGGTCAGGGCAACCCAATGCAATTCAAAGCAACGCTCACACGAACACGACACAGCATACAAATACAAGTTATACAACGTAGAGCCGCTTTCGCTTTCCTTTCCCGACCTGAAAAAACAACAATACAGCGCACTGCTGTACTACCGGTAGCAGCAGCAGCAGCGGGAGCGGCAGCGGCAGCCCCAGATAGCCAGCCCTGCAGCCCCAGCTAGCCCTACAGCCCTGCAGCCCCAGCTAGCCAGCCCTACAGCCCTACAGCGCCGCCCCATCCTCATCCGCCTCCTCCCGCACATGTCGCTTCAGGTCCGCAACGAAGCGCCGAATGTTGGCCATGCCGGGATGGATCGCCAGGGCCGACTCAAAGGCCGCAAGCGCCTCCGGGAAGCGGGACAGCTGCAGCAGGCACAGGCCCATGCCGGACGCAGCGCCAAAGTGGTACGGCTGTACGACGGAGTCCAGGATCCGTACATGGGCCGTGCGTCGCGAGAAGGAGAGGGTAGACGATGGGGGATAGAGGCGCGGGGGAGGGAGGCATGGGGGGGTCGAGGAGGGGCGGGGGAGACGGGCCGAACGACGGGATGGGCGCGTGCGTGCCGGCGTCGGCACTTCAGCGGTGGGAGTGGGAGTGGGAGTGGGAATGGCGGGGAGGGGAGCGGACGTCCGCGCAACCGCGGCTGCATATCTTCACGCCCCACGCCGCCGCACAAACTGATGCGACGCCCGCACCGCACCGCAAGAGTTGCTTGCCAGCGCCACAGCTGCTTTCCCCACTGCCTCCCCCGTGCAGCTTTCCGCAACAGCCCTACCCTGGCCCCCTCCCCCGAGCGCCTCCCCTCGCCTCCCCTCCCCTCCCCGCCTCCCCTCCCCTCCCAGCCTCCACCACCCCTCCACGCACGGAGACGCACCCACCTGCATCTGCAGCACCAGTCGGCAATCCTGAATGGACTGCTCGTAACGGCCCATCAGGTAGTGCACAGTGGCCCGCTTGTTGTAACCCTGCGGGCGGATGGCCCCACCAGGCGCAGCGGCGGGAGCAGGCGCAGAGGCAGCGGCAGGGGCAAGGTGTGACGCGGAACTGGCCGCCTGCTTGCGCCCTTCCTTTCTCCCCCCCCCCTCCCCACCCAGCCCAGCCCTCACCTCCACGAAGGAGGGCTGCAGCTGTATGATTTGGTCGAATACCTCCAGTGCCCTGTCGTACGTCCCCGGGGAGCGCATGTACGAGCAGCCCTCCGTCATCAGCTCGTTGATGCGCGGGTCCCTTCAGCCCCGGGGGGAGGGGGAGGGGGAGTCCAGGGGGGGAGGGGGAGTCCAGGGGGGGGGGGGGAAACGGGTTTGTCCCGACGGTGGGTACGGACCGCGGGGGATTGTGTGGGGGTTGCTGTGGGGGTGGCAGTAAAGAGGATACCGGTACTGCAGCGATGGAAGGGAGGCGACGTTGGCGAAGCCGAACCCGGCCACAGCGGCTGCTCGGGTCTGGGGCCTGAGGTCCGCCGCCGGCTACACTCGACTCGACAATGCGGAGGTGTGTTCGGTTCCCGCAGGTGTGGAAAGATGGGAGGTTGTTGCCCTCACCTCACCTCCCCTCACCTGGCCCTCATGAATATGGCCCACATGGCCTTCTCCGCCGCGTCCTGCAGCTCCGGAACCGCCAGGCAGCCGGCCAGGTCGGGAATGACGGCCGGCTCCCCCGCCTCAGCTGTCCGGAGGAGGGAGGGAGGGAGGGAGGGGTTTGGGTACCCAGCGCCGGAGGGTTTGACAGGCGGGCGGGCTGGTGGGCAGAGAGGGATGGTGGGCTGGCGGGCTGGTGGGGAGGGATGGCGCAAGCCAACCCCAGGACCCTTCCCCGCCCTGGTGGCGGGCGAGTGATCCCACCACCACCACCCCCCCGGCGATCGAGCTCTGAAACAGCCCCTCTCTCAAGCTGCAGTAGCGATGGGTGGGCCCGAGGGAGGGGGAGGGGGGACTGCGACGGGGTTCGATGCTTCTCCTGGGTCCTTCGCTTCCTTCGCCAACCAGCCTTCACTCCGCCAACCACCCACCCATACGTCCACCCACCCACCCACCCAGGTTGGCGAGTGTCTGCAGCTGCTCCGCCGCACTGCCAACCCGCAGTTTGGCGACCTGACCCAGCGCGTACTGCTGAACCGGGGGGAGGCTCTCCAACAGCACCTGGGGAAGGGGCCGGGAGGGAGGGAGGGAGGGTGGACGCGGGGGTCCGGTCCGGTCCGGTTCGGTCCGGTCCCGCATGGGCCCTGGAGCAGCGAAGGGCGGAAGCCAAGGTCCTTGGCGCCTTGCGTCAAGCCGACGTGCCCTACAGCTTTGAATCCTTCGTTCCTGGAATCTACCGTCTCGGAACGAAATCAGGACCTTTCTCGGTCCAACTCGAATAGCGCCCTAAGAACGTTCTCATCCGGAAACCCCGCTTCTGGTGTCGGAGCTGTCCTGACGATCCGCGGCCGATGTCAGCTGCCACCACCACCACAAAACGGACGTGTTGCGCACCAACACGCAAACCCCGGGCCAACCCCTTGCCCCCACTGTGGCCCCAACCCTCCACCCAGCCAGCAAAACCTAGGGGGAGGCCTTGCGTGTGCGTTTCGCGAGGGCGCGAATGCATGCGAGGCGGCGCGCCATGGCGCTTGCTTCCGTGTACCTTTTGCTCGTCCCGCAGCTTCGCGGCCAATGCGTAGTTCTCATCGGCAACCGCCACCTTCAGCTGCCTGTGTGGTGGAGAAGGCAGCCAACGAGCACGTCAGAACGCGGGTGCAGTGGTTGTGTGGGGCCAGATTTGATGGAGTTTTCGCCGGGGAGCCTTCGGAGCCGTCGGAGGGCTGAACCCTAGGGGAGGGGAGGGGACAGGGGAGCTGTCCAGCTCGAAACCCCGAGCGTTGTCGTTATTGCGATTATCGAGTTTGAGCGTAGATATAGAACATGTTACAGCGGTTTTTTTGAATTTTGTTTTACCTTTGGATGAGGCTTAGTCGCTGCCAGGTCTCCTCCGCGTCAACCTCCACGACTCCGATGCGCCCAGAGCTCGGGGCTTCATCTGACAGCGACGCTTTCTTCGCGAGATGAGCGCTGTTGTGATGCGCTCGGTGCCGTGTCGAGCACACGCCAGTGGTGGTAGTAGCCGGTTTGTATGCAAGTCGCGAACACGACCGAATCGCGCGCATGCTTTATGGAAATATCTGCTGATTTAAAGTGACAACGTGAAAGAAAAACAAGATTGCAGTATGGGTCTACTGGAGGCTTTCGAAGAAACCCTATCGTGTGGCTGCAGCAGTTGGCACGATCTACGCTTACGCTTTGGGTAAATACTGATGTCAGCAAATTGCCACTTTACGTGCAGCATCTACCGGTTCACACGTGCAGCGCTTCCGGTCATTTGGCCAGGGTCGTTGCCGGTTGCCCGTGCAAACTGAAATCGCTCCGAAAGATTATGCACTTACGCTGCTCTGGCTGCTGACACGCGCTAAAGTGCTAAAGTGCACAAGGACAGAGAACTTCAGTGCTCAATTTTACAAGAACGACTTGCGCGGTACCAGTTTGGTCTGTTCTTTGTTTACAAGGCTGGCGAGGACGCGGCCCTTTGCCGTATGGCTGGAAGCACGCCTCCTCGCACGCAGCCGTGGCTGTCGGTGCAAGACCCTTCCCTTCCCTTCCCAGGGTCTGGAACCCATCATAACAACAACAGCAACAGAAGCAACATACGCCCGCAACACAGCAACGACACAACACCCCGCTCTACAGGAATGGCTTTGCGCTGACCTCCTCGGCACCCTTCCTTTCCGTCACAACTTCACGATTGCCGCCGCTGCTATCGTACATCGCCGTACATGTCCTCCCGGGCCAACCGCTCCAGGGCGTCCGGGGGGCTGCCCAGCTTCCCGGGATTCAGGATATCGTACGGATCCAGCGCAGCCTTCACCGCGTGCATCACCTCCAGCGGCGCGCGTCCGTGCTCGGCCAGCAGGTACGGCAGCTTGCCGTACCCGATGCCGTGCTCGCCGGTGCAGGTGCCCTGTCGGCGGGGGGTGGGGGGGGGGGAAGCCGCGAAGCAGAAGCGGGCGTCAAGGGTGGCAACGAAGGAGTCGACTTGAGTCGAGCCGAGTCGAGTCGGATGCTTCTCCAGTTGCATGGCGGCCTGAGCACTCCTCCCCACTGACCACTGACCGTTGGGGGCCCCGGAGCGGGAGCGCTCGGCCAGGGCCCAACGGGATATACCCCCGTACCCCCTCAGTGATCCGTGGCGTCGGGGGCCGCAACGCCAGGGAGGGGTTGCATCGGTTTCCCTCTGTACTGAGTTACCGTTATATCCCTGCCCCCGTGCCTACACACTGCTCTACATGCTCTACACCCCCCTGGGCGGTGCGGTGATGAGGGCGAGGGTACGTCCCCCCCCCCACACACACACACCACGGCACTCACCCACCCGCTTGCGTTGCCTCCGCCCACATCGCTGCGGATTCATCTTCACTACCCACCCACCCACCCAGTCACCCGCCTCATAGCCTTCCTACCCCCCACCCCACCCCCCCACCCACCCCCTCCCCACCTGCATGTCCAGTGCCCGGTGCACCATGCGGCCCACCACCCCCCGGGCCCTCGCCACCTCCCCACCGTCCCGCGGGTCAATCACCAGCATCAGGTGGAAGTTGCCGTCGCCCACGTGACCCACCAGGGGGGCGAGCAGGCCTGGGAGGGAGGGAGGGGGGGTGGTGGTGGGCAAGTTCACGGCCCGCATTGGGAAGCTAACATGCGGTGAAGGTGAAAGTGAAAGCGACCCAAAAGAAGTACCGGAGTGACCGCAGTGACTAGGCAGGAGAGGGCGAAGATTATCCCGATTAGGGATGGGAAGGGATGCGGGATGGAACCTCCCCTCCCCTCCCCCGGCATCCTCCCCTCCCCTGCCCTTCCCCACCTGCCCTCCGGGCATCCTCCTGGCTGTCCAGCACACAGCGGGTCAGCTGAGAGATGGGCACACACACATCCGTGGGGAAACCCTGCACGCGGGGGGGGGGGGCGGGGGAGGGGGAGGAGGAGGGTTGAAGAAGGGGGTTGAAGAGGGGGAGGAGATGCAATGGCGGGGTGCCCAACGGAGAGTGCAATGTCGTACTCCTGGTGGTGATGCCCTCCCTGGATCATGGAGGGAGGGAGAAGGACAGGGCGGGGTGTGGGGCTGCGCCGGGGGGCGTTGTGTGGGGCCGTGGGAGGGGTGGGTGGCCTTCAAAGGGCAGCTAAGGGCGGGCGGACTGTGCAGGCGAAGGCGAGCGAGTGGGGGCCACATACGGCACGGCAGCATGTGACGTTTGCGATGCGGAAGCCCGGGGTCCAGGGAGGGGAGGGGGGTGCGCCCCGCCCCCCGCCCCGCCCCCCGGCCCCCCGCCCCCCGCCCACCTTGCATCCCGGCCTCATGCTGATTGCTGCCCAGTAGGCGGTGTGGCGGGCCTTCCACAGCTGCGGGGGAGAAGGGGGGAAAGAGAGGACGGGGAAGGACAAGGGGACGGGGGCGAGGAAGGGAAAGGGGAAGGGTGGGTGATAAAGGGGTTAGATGAGGGAAGTGCGCGAGCAGGTCGAAACATGGTGGTGGGGAGGGGCACCCCGGGGGTTGGGAGGGGGTGTGGGGGGAAAGGGTCCGGCAGGTGGAGGTGGAGGTGGAGAGGGCGACGTTCGAGGGCCGCAGCCGCAGCCGCACCAGGCGGGCGGGCGGGCGGGTGGGTGGTCGGCCGGGCGGTCACTCACCCGGGCCCTATCCTCGGGGGAGGTGGCCCACTCGAATCCGGATCCGCCGTACTCTCGCGCCAGGGAGGCCACCAGCTCCGCCTGCTCCGAAACCGCGGAGGGGGAGCCGTGGAACTCTGACGGAGGGGCAGGAACAGGGGCGGGGGCAGGGGGAGGAAGGGGCGGGGAATGAGAAAAAAAGGGTGCGGAAGGAAGGGCGCTCAAGTTCTGTGGGGCCAGACGGTGCCCTGCGCAGTCGCCTGGGTGCGCCACTGCCGCCGCCCCCCCCTGGAGCTTCCTTTCTTTCCCACCGGCAGTACGACGACAGTACCAATCCCTCCGCTCTCTTGTCGTACTCACCGAAGAACAGCGTGGGCGCGACAGCGAAGGAGGTGCCCGAGTACCTGTTCACGGCCTGAAGGGCGGGGGGGAGGGGTTGGATGAGCGGGAAAGGCTCGGGGAGGGAAAAGGCCCGGGAAGGGGGCAAGGGGGCTGAGAGTGAATTATGTCATTGGTGCGGCCCCCTGGGGGGAGGGAGGGAAGGGGGGTTACAACGGGGTTCGGGAGAAGGGCTTGAGGCAGAAGTTGGGACTGCAGGGCTGGTTTCGGAACCTGGCTTTCTATAGCCCCCCCCAGGAGCTTTCGGATATCCCTCCTGCACTCCCCAACCCCACCTCACCTCACCTCCCTCCTCTCCCTCCCTCACCTCCCTCCTCTCCCTCCCTCACCTCCCTCCCTCCTCTCCCTCCCTCACCTCCCTCCGGTACCTAATCTTCTTTTTTACCTCACCTCCCTCCCTCCTCTCCCCACCTCCCTCCCCCCCACCTGGATGCTCAGCTCATCCAGCAGCTCCACTCGGGCCACCGGTACTCCGCAACCCATCACCGACACCACACACTCCACCGCGCCACGAAGACCACCGCCGCCGCCTTCGCCTTCGCCACCGCCACCGCTGCTGCTCTCCGGGGCCGGGGCGGGGCCGGGGACGGAGGGCGAGGGCGTGGCCGCTGCGGCGGTTGGCGGCGAGGCGGGTGGGAAGGTGACGACTGCGGCCGCCACCGCCTCGGGCACCGGGTGCAGCCGCAGGGCCACCTGCGCGGAGGCGGGTCCGGCGAGCGGTGACCCATGGGTCATGGGGCGTGGGTCATGGGAGATGAGTTCCGTCCGCCGTGCTGTCAAACAGACGGTTTTTCCTTCCTTACCCCGTCTGCGCTCTTCCCTACCCTCCCCCTTCCTTCCTCCCGCCCCGCCAAGCACCCCGCCCCGCCAAGCAACCCCCCCCGCACCCCCCGCCGGTGTGAACCCTCTCAGCAGCGTCCCCTCACTCCCACCGGTAAGCTTAACGGTGCAACCCCCCTCCAACTGCGGTAACTTCTTTCCACCCTCCCCCTCCCTCCCTCCCTCCCCTCTCCGTGTCCCGGTCCCCTCTTCCCTTTCTTATCCACCCTCCACCGCCCCCCCAAGTGCGGGATAACTTCTTCCTTACCCCCCTTCCCCCCCTTATCCTCCCCCCCTTCCCCCCGCCCCTCCCCTCACCTCCGTAATGACCCCCAGTGTGCCCTCACTGCCCACCAACAGACCCGTCAGGTCGTATCCCGCAGAGGACTTGCGACTACGGCGGCCGGTGCGGACAACCCGCCTGAGGAGGGGGGAGGGGTGAGGGGGGATTGGAGGGGGGGAGAGGAGGGGGAGGGGTTGCAGGTGCGCCTGGGAGGTAGGGCGGGAGGGAGGGCGGGACATGCACGCCGCCTCAGAGCATTGGACGCATAGCCGCTGTGGACCCCCTGCCACCCCCCCCTTCGTGCCCACAGCTCCTGGCTTTGCCCTGGGGCCGCAATCCCCCCCTCCCCGAGCCCCCACAGTCCCGAGACGACGACAACGAGTGCCGTCCGCCCGTCAACCCCCTCCCCCTCACCCCATTCCATGTCTTGTGCGCAATGTGCGCACCCACCCACCCACCCAGCCAGCCCTCAGATCCCCTCAAGTTATTCGTCCGTCCGTCCGTCTGTCCATCCGTCCGCCCCGACCCGCAGCGCCGCTCACCCGTCCGCCATGACCGCCGTGAGGCCAATCACCGCGTCCCGCATGGTGCCGTACCGAACCTGCGAGGTACGACACGGCACGCACACGGACGGTATGCCACGACGGGGATCGATGTGGCAACGTGGAGGGGGGGGCGGCGCGGGGGGGCGGGTCGGCAAGCAAAGAAAGAGAAAAGTTCACTCCCCAAACCCCAAAGCAGGTTGCTCTCCATTCAGCCAGGGCCCCTTCCCCAGATGGGAGACCCCCCCCCCCACCTCACCACCACCACCAATCCTCACCCTGCTGGGACCCGGCCCTCCGCCCCCGCCCGAACACCCGCCCCACTCACCGCGTTCGTGCCGCTGGCCCGTGTGGCCGCCATTCCCCCCAATGTCGCATCCGCCCCCGGGTCCACCGGGAAGAATAACCCGCTGTTCCTCAGCTGATCGTTCAGCTGCTGACGACTCACACCGGCCTGAGGGGAGGGGGAGAGGGGGGAGGGGGGGATTTGAAGAGTGTAATGCAAGAACGAAACCGGGAAGAGGGAGGGAGAGGGGGAGATATTCGTGCGTTTGTGTCTGCATGTGTATGTGTGTGTGGGGGGGGAAGGAGCGGGGGGAGGTGGCAACTGACGTCAGAGAGGGGTCCAGGGAGGGCTGACATGGGGAGTGAGCTGGTCACCGATGCCTGACAGCAGCAGCAGCAGCAGCAGCAGTGGGGGGCGGCGCGAGGGCGGAGGGGAGACGATGGGGAGGGCTGGGGGGGAGGGAGGGGGAGAGGGCCGACGCTCCAATCGGCGGGGGGGGGGGCAGCTAAAGGCGGGACCGGCGGCAGCTCAGGCGCAAGGTGCGAGGTTGGGGAGTTATCCACGTATAGGCGGGGGGGGGGGGACGCGGGCCGGGGGAGTTAGGTGGGGGCTTAGCTGCACCCCAGCTACTTCACCCTCCCACACACACAGAGGACGCAGCGCGCGGCTCCCTCCCTCCCGCCCGCCCCCCCGCGCCCCGCCCTCCCTCACCTGCACTCGGCAGTCCATGTCCTCCGCCGCGACGCTCAGGACCCGATTCATACGCCGCAGGTCAAGACACACACCGCCGTACAGCGCGCTCACGTGGCCCTCGACTGACGTACCCGCGCCGTACGGTACGACGGGGGTGCGCTCCGCAGCGCACGCGGCCACCACCGCCGCCACCTCCTCCGTGCTCTGATGGGTTATCCACGTTTAGGCCGGACGGGGGGGTTGGAGGGGGAGGAGGGGGAGGAGGGGTTGAAGGGGTTGGAGGCGCGAGACGGGGTTGGGTGAGGGCGGGGTGATAAACTGATGATATGGGTGGGGATCGGTTTGGGCCGCAGGTTTCGGAGCTCCCGAACCGCCAACCAACCCAGCTACTGTACCCCCGGGGCGGAGAGCGCAGGTGCAAAAGCACACAGACACACACACAAACCAACCTGGCGACAAAAAAAGCAATCTGCTACGCACCCATTCTGATGCCGCCGATGGGGGCAGAAACCCAAAAGCGTGCAAGGCGCCAAGGCACAACGCCCTATCCGGCTCCATCCAACCCAAACCCCACACGCCCCCGTCCCCCGACCCCACCCCGCACTTCCCCATCGGAGACCCCACCTCGGGAAACACCACCAGGTCCGGCGGCAGCGGCTCGTGGTACGACTCGTCAGTGCCGTGCTGGACGAGCGTGTCGCGGCCCTCGGAGACGCGGCCAGGCAGCAGTGCCGCCAGACGCCCCCGGAGCACGGCGCTGGGGGCGCGACGCCGCTGGGCCGGCGGCGGCGACGGGAGCGCCGCCGCCGCCGCCGCCGCGGTGGGAGCGGGGGCTTCTGCTTCCAGGGTGCCGTACGCGCGCCGTACGAGTGCCGTACTCGAGTGCGCGCCGCCCGCAGGTAGCGGCAGGCGCCGCCGCGCCGCGGCGCCCGCCAGGAGCGCGACCAGTCCCGTCGGCACCGTCGCCAAGGGTGGGGCGGGGGACAGCGCCGGGCCGCAGCCGCTGAAGCCAAACGACAGTGCTGCTGCTGTTACTGTTGCTGCTGTTGTTGCAGGCGCCTTGGGCAGGGCGCGAAGCTGGGGGTGGCAGCAGCCGGAGGAGGTGTGGGAGAGCAGCTGGGCGGCTGTGGAATGGGATGGCGGCTGTTGGTGCGGTGCTGGCCGCGGCAGCTGCCGGGGATGATGCTGTTGTTGGGCGCGGTTGGAGCCGCCCGCAAAGGCACCGCGCAGCGGCAGCTCCTCACGGCCTCGTTGGGGCCCTGACAGGGATGTCCAGCGCGCCCCGAGCCAGCCCCGCGCTGCTCGCCGCAGGGCGAAGTGAAGCAGGCGCTCCGATGGCATGGGCGCAAGGGTTAGTTCGCGCAGGACAGGGCTGTGACAACCAGACAACGAGTCCAACCGATGACATGCCAAATTTTGTTTAGTTGAGCTTTAGCTGCATCAAACCATTAGTTTAGGAATCCGCCGATGGGAGTGGGCGGTCAACGCCAGCAGTTTGCACCGACTTGATGTAGATATTGGCTTTGCCTTCAATTATCGACCGTCCAAAGAAACTATGTCTTCTCATAACGTGGGAAAGCGTCGAATTTTGCAACACCTGTCGTGCACGTATACGGTCTCGTCCACACAGTCTCCGTTCGCTTTCCGTAATCGTCGCGAACAGCCTGGCTTGCCACGTTCCCGCGGCCCTTGGATGCCGGACACATGTTACCAGACAGACGACCTTATGAAGTTAAAGTTATGATACAACTCGTGCGCCCGCCACGACAGCCACGCACCGTCGCTGGCGCCGTGATCGAAACAGTTGGATACCGAATCCATGCACACACGCATGCACGCATACGTGCACACAAACAAACAAGCACGGGGTGCGGCAATGCATGGTAACGGCCATCAGCGGCTGCCCCCGCAGCCCCCCACCCCGCAGCGGCGGCGGCGGCGGCGGCGGCGTGCCGCCGCCCGCTCCCGCCCGGGATCCCACGGCGCCGTTGGACGGCCAGCCGCCACCGGCAGCACCGCCGTCCCTGCCGCTGCGCCGCTCCGCCGGCAGCGCCGGCATCGGCGTCGCCGCTGCCGCCGCCGCCGGCATCGGAGCCGGCGGCGTGCTTGAGTTGCTGATGGATCGCGCACCCCCCGGGATCCTCCCGGAACCCGGGCCCCAGCCTGCAACGCACGGTACGCGCCCCCCTGCACAGCCTCCCAGCTCCTGCTGCGGCTGCCGCTGCGCTCCGTAGGCTCCTTTGGGTGGTCAGCTGGTCACCGCCGCCGCGAGAGTCCAAGTGTCCAACCCACCGTACTTCAAACCCAGGTCGCACTTTTCTCACCAGTCAAAACTCGAAAGCCGCCGCGCCATTGGCCCATTGGTCCCCCCGGCCCTCCCGGGGAACCGCTGTGGCCCTTCCTTGCCCCGCACCGCTGATGCAATCAATTATCCATAATTTGAACTTGGTTGTGGACTTTAGGGTTGTGGTTGTTACAGCGGGCTCCAGACCCTCAGTCAGGAGGGCAGAGCTGTCGAGTCGCATTGTTTGAGCTGGACGTCCCGACTCGTTAGCTCAACAATATCGGTACCGCGCAGCCCGTCACCGCATCTGTGCAGTGACCACCCAGCCGAAACAGAAGCCGCCCGTCCTTGCCGACGAGTTGGACGCCCGCGTGTGTGTATAAGTATATGGTACACGGCATCCAACGCCCCGTGGTGGCCCCATGGCGCCAGGGTTTGAGGGTTTGAGGGTTTCGGAGTACCTCTGCCCCACCGATCGCGCTTCCGGGTACGGCCCCCTGGTAGAGCCAACAGCTCGTAGGGCCCTACGAGGGGTCATCCAGTCCGCAGCCTTCCTCAGTCCCACCTTCCCCGACCCCGTCCACCGTGTCCCCACCCCCCCCACCTCCCTCTTCCCCCGTGCCCCCCGCATGTGCAGCGGCTGCCCCTGCCCCCGCCCCCACCCCCACCGCCCCCACCGCCGGCACCGCCTCCTCCCCACCGCCCTTCTCCTCCCCGGCCTCCTCCTCCTCATCCTCCGGCCTGCGCCCGAAGTGCGCCGACATGCGCTTGCGACTGCGGCGGAAGAACGGCGCGCGCTCCTCCGCCGCCGCCACGCCTCCGCCTCCGCCACCACCACCGCCGCCGGCAGCCTGCGGTCCCGCTCCCTGCGGCTCAATCCCCAGTGCCAGCAGCTTACTCAGCAGCTCCATCGCAGCCTGGCCGCTCCAACTGGTGGTCGCCCCCAGGTCACCGCTGCCGCCGCCGCTGCCGCTGCCGCCAGGCGACGGCAGCGGGCAGCAGGCGCAGCGGGCGGCGGCTGCCGCCGCCGCCGCGGCGGCGGGGCCGAAAAACGCCCCCGCCGCGCCGGCGGATGCAGCGAACTGGCCGGCGCCGCCGCCGGCGCCGCCGGCGGCGGCGGGTGTACGGCGGACCCGCGGCGCCGGTCTCGCCGCGAGTCCGCTGGATGAGGCTCCCCTGGAGCTCTCGGCCCGCTCCGCCGCCGCCGCCGCGTCGTCTGAGTAATGGCGGCTCCGCGCCTCCACCCAATGGCCCCGCTCTGGCGGGGCGGCGGGTCGCCCCGCTCCGCCGCCGCTGGCGGCGCCCCGAGCACCGGCAGGCCCCACCGTCACCGCCGCCGCCGCCGCTGCGCCGCTGCCTGCTGCGCCACCGGACGAGCCAATGCGATGGGTGGCAGCCGTAGCAGCCGCCGCCGCCGCAGAAGGGGTCGACGGCGCCGAGACCTCCAGCGCGCCCAGACGTGCCGCCAAGTCGCCGCTTCCACCCAGCGGGGTCGCAGACGCCGCCGCCGTCACTGGAATCGCTGGCATCGCGGGTACCGGCGACTGCAGTTCCGACGTCGCGGCCGCCATCTCGTCCATTTCATCCAGCTCGGCCGGGTGGAACCGGCCCGCGACGCGCGGGTACTGCTGTTGCCTGGCGGCTGCTGCTGCTGCTGCGGCGGCGGCGGCGGCGCTGTCCGCCGTGGGTACGGCGCCGCTGATCCGTGCCGAGGCCATGAGCTGCGCCATGAGTGCGGGCAGCTGCAGGCCGTCGTCCTCCTGCACACATACACACACAGAGGTACACACAGCGGCACACACACAGCGGCACGCACATAAATAACACACACACACACACACAAATATTTACGCCTGTATGGCCAAAGAGGAGACCAGTACATGTGAAGGGACCAAGCTGGGGTGGGGGGCGGGGGGCCAGAGGAGGCTGCCCCGCCAACCGCAGCGGAGGCAACCAGGAGCCGCAGTGAGAGCAGTGGGCAGCAAGAGCAGGGGGGCCGCCCCAGAGGGAGGGAGGGAGGAGGCCCGCACCCACCCATCCCTGGAGTGCAACAATGGAGTTCCGGGCGCGGGTAAACGACGTGTCGTACCTCCACTCGTACGGTGCTCCAGCCGGCGACCCGCGGGACGATCTGCTGCAGCGCGTCCAGGGGCTTGTCGGGCAGCTGAACGCCGGACCACTCCATCACCTGGTTTGGTTTGGTTTGAGAGGGGTAATCGTTCGGGTAGGGGTGATTTCTGATCTCCTAATTGCTGTCTGGTTCGGTATTTAACACATCCCCACACAACCCACAAAAAAACGCGAACACGCGAGTATAGGAACCCTAAAACAGCTACAGCTGGACAGCTGGTGTGGGAAAATAAACCCAAAGTTACAGCCGTACTGTACTGCGCCGATTCTGCGGTGGTCTGGTCCCGACCCGGTGCCACCGCTGAACATTTCCCACGTGTCCAGGTACCGTACTCGGGTCGTACTCGGCGGGGACGTCTACTGCGCCCCATTTCCCCCGCCCCCCCCCCCCCGTGGATGCACTTTCCTGCTGCAGACCTGCAGACCTGCTCGGCTGGCAGCTGGTGGCTACAGCTAATATGCGCGCGCACAACTGAACACCCACCCACCGAGTTGAATGAGGCCGCGTCCGGACACAGCAGCAGAAAGCGCCGATGCTGCAGCGCCGTACAAGGGGCAGAGCGACGCGGATGGGTCAGGAGAGGAGAACAGAGAAGGAAGGTAGGGCCAGCGGGAAGGGGTTATTGTGCCGGTATGGGTGCAATGCGAAACGGGTATTGGTTGGAATTGGAACGGGGGAAGGGGTGCCCGGTAGTGCCCAGTGGTTCGACGGGTAGCTGTCCTCCCGAGGCATCAGTGCCCTGCCCCTGCCCCTGCCCCTGCCCCTGCCCCTGCCCCTGCCCCTGCCCCTGCCCCTGCCCCTGCCCCTGCCCCTGCCCCTGCCCCTGCCCTTCGCCCCTGCCCCTGCCCTTCGCCCCTTTCCCTCCCCCCCCACCTGCGGCGTGGGGCAGTGCCCGGGCAGCTGCAGGCCGTTGCCGAAGAGCGAGATGACGTCATCGCAGTCCATGTGGCCCGGCAGACCCGACACCACCACCTGCACACCGCAACACGACGCAATGCAATGCAACACAGCGCAGCACGCAGCACGCAGTGCAATGCCATGTAACACCTCGAGAGCCAATGTGGACAGCCGAGGGGCGGGATCGGCGTGTATGCGCAACATAGCGCTCGCGTCTTGCGGCGCGGGATTCTGGGTGCGACCCTTGGTGCCGCCCTTTCAGGGGACTCTGGCGTTAATATCGCGCCATTTACCCCAGGTGCCCCCTCCCCTTCATGGAGAGACGTGTTCTCTCCACGGTCCCTCTCCCTCTCCCACCTTCCTGCCCTCCTACTACTGCTCACCCCGGCCCCGCGGGCAGCACTCGCCAGCCACCGTCCCCCCCCTCCCGGCCCCATGCTCCATCCCGCCCTCTCCTCTCCTTTGACGCGCCTCCCCTCTCTTCTCTTCCCTTCTCTTCCCTTCCCCTCCCTCCCCTTCCCTTCCCTCCTCCGCGCCCCCTCCCCCTCCATCCATCCCACATCGCCGGCCCCTCTCCTCAGTCCTCACCCGCCGCACTCGGGGTCCCGCCTCCCGACTGCGGCCTCCCGGAGGTGAGGAGCCACCGCCAGGTGCCAGGCTGCTGGGGGCCGCCAGGCTGCTGGGAGCCGCCGCCCCTGGGCCGCCGCCTCCGTGTGCAGCCCCAGGCCAGGACTGCAGCACCACCTGTCGCCCAGGCCATGGCAGGAAAGGAAAACGGAATGCGGCAACCGACGTCAGCAACACGCCGTTCCCGGCTGCATCGCACGACATGCGCCAACTGTTGTCAGGCAAGGCAAGAGGCTGCCCGCTAGCAGCCCGAACTCTATTCCGCTTACGGGTTGACCCTCAGGGGTCGCGAGGCGCTTGGACAGCGAAGAAACATCACATACACACACAGTCGCCCGCCCGCCCGCCCGCACGCACGCACGCAGCGCCGTCTGCAGACGCACGCACGCGGCCCCACTACTCAACACACACACAAACACACACACAACGCCCTCTCACTCACAGTCAGCTGCCTCCAGGTGTCCGCCCCGCTGCGCGTCAGCGGCGGCGCGAACAACCGCCGTCCGTTCAGCGCCAGGGCCGCCGCCACGTCTCGCTCCGAGGTGCACCGCACCACCGCCACCGCCGGGCCCTGCCCCGAGACAGCGCTCTGCCGGACCTTCGGCTGCCGCTGCTGCTGCTGCTCTTGTTGTTGCTGTTGTTGCTGTTGTTGTTGTTGCTGCTGCTGGTGCTGGTGCTCCCGGGCGGCGGCGGCCAGCAGCGGTGCGGGCACGGCGGTGTGAGGGTTGACCAGTCGGCCGGCAAGCAGCAGCGTGGCCAGGGCCTGCAGCCAGCAACAAGCAGGAAGGGTGGCAGTGGCAGGAGAGATGCCGCATCGATGGGTCGGAAAGGCGACGCGCGCGTGTGCGCACTGGGCAGGTTCCGGGTGGGGTCGCTGCTGCTGCTGCTGCTGCTGCCGCCGCACGCAGCGCACCTGGCTGCACCAGCAGTACCGTACAAGCACATCACGCGGGGGCGGGAGCTGGAAAGAAGCCTCGGCTCGCATTGCTTGCCCTGGCCCTGAGACCCCCCCTCCGGCCCGGCGAGCATTTCCCGCACTGGCACCACCGCACCAGCGCCCCGCCCGTGGGGCCCAGCCACTTCTCCCTCGAGGTGGTGCCGCGCGCGCGTACCTCGGGGTTGTGGGGCGCGGGTGCCGACAGCAGCACCCGCCAGCAGCTCGTCGCATCGTCGCTGCGGACGCCTGTCCGCCAGGGGAGATGGGCCAAGCCGCCCAGCCGGTTGGTTGGCGTCCGGGGTCAGGCCAGGCGCAAATGTTCAGGCACGGGTGACGGAGCTGGACTTTGGGGATGGATGCGCATGGGGGGCGGCAGTCGGGAACGCGCCGGCTTGTTGTCAGCCATACCTGCCCACCGGATCCTGTCCGCCGCAGGATTGAGAGTTGCCACAGGAAGGTGCGGGGCCAGCTGAACCTCAGCCGCAGCTGCAGCGCGCAGCGGTTGAGTGCCCGGGCCGCGCAGCCATTGCGAGAGCTGCCAAACCGGTCCCCGGGTCCCCGGGTCACAGACCGCCGCAGCCGCAGCCGCAGCCGCGGGGCCCCGCCTCCGTCGGCTCACACAGGACTAAGCCACCGCCCTCCCTCCCTCCCTCCGCTCCACACCACCTCACCCACATGGCGCCTGTCAGCCACACGTGCCTCTGCTGCACCCTCCCCTCCCCTCACGTACTTACCCGCATGTCCGCCGGCCGCCTCGGCCCGCTGGCCAGTAGGACCCGCACGCCCCGCCGCCGCCGCCGCCGCCGCACGCTTCGCCACCCGCCTCGCCCGCGGGCCCTGCTGCTGCAGCCCCTGCTGCTGCAGCCGCTGCTGCTGGCTCCAGCTCCAGCTCGAGCCGGAGCCCCCCGCCTGCGCTCCTTGCGTCCACGCGGCTGCGTCCCCGAGGGACAGGCCCATCAGCCCCCGGGGCAGCCACTCCTGCAGGCCGCCCTCGCCCTCATCCTGCTCGTCGTCTTCGGCTTCGTTCCGCAGCGCGACATCACCCGGCTCCCCATCGTCATCATCACCTGGCAAGCCGGGCGGCCACCCCGCGGAGTCGACATCGACCTGGTCCAGGGCCGCGGCCAACGCCTGGAGGCCTGCGAGTGTTTGTGAAGCAGATGGCGCCCCCGTGCCGGTGGCCCGGTGCGATGCACCGGCGCGAGTTGGTGAGATTCAGGGCACACGATTCAGGGCAACCGAATCAGGGCACCACGATTCAGGGCACGATTCGAGAGCCAGGCGGAGGGGCGGGAATGCGGCCGGCCGGGATGGGCGAGGGGCAAAGCCTGCACCGTCGCAGCAATCGCGGAACCGGGGCGGACAACAAGATGGGCGATCCGGTCCCCGTGGAGGCGGAGACGACCCGTGGGTCAGTCAGGCGGGAGAGCCCAGCCCCCGTGTGCCCCACGCAGGTTGGGACGGGGATCAGGTCCGGGCACACGTACCGAACAGTGCGCTGTCGCCCACATCGCTTTCGTCCCTGGCGGCCGCCGCTGCTCCCCCATCGGCTCGCTGCAGCCCTCCTGACCAGTCTGCTGGACCACTGCCCGGAGGACTGCGAGCGCCCGCGTCTGCAGCATGGCTCCTCGGCCAGGGCGGCGGCGGTGGCGCTCCTCCGCGGTCCTGCCAGCCAGCTGCAGCAACCCGGTCGCTGGCCGCCATGCCTCCGCTGCTGCCCGCCCCAGCAGCACCGGCGCCAGCATCGCCGCCGTCGCCGCTGCGCGTGTGGCTCTGCAGGGGCCGGCCCTCAGCGCCGCGGACGGCTTCACCCAAGGTGTCGGCGGCCGCCCCCGCGTCAGCGGCGGCTGCAGCCACTTCGGGTCCGCCTCCCAGCTCCTCGACCCCGGGATCGTCATCGGGAAGGAGCAGCAGGCTGATGAGCTGATCCAGGGCGTTGGGGCCGCTGTCCTCGGGGGCTGCGGCCGCCGCCGCGTCATCGGACCGACCCGTGGGTCTCGGGTCTGGGACGCCCGGCGCGTCGCCCTCCGGGCCGCCGCTGGTAGTGACGCCGCCAGGGCGGTCGGGTGGCGGTGGCCACGTCACGATCAGGGGAGCGGAGGGGATGGCAGCAGGGGCGCTGCTGCTTCCAGTGCCGCAGGGTGGTGGCAGCGCCGGAGGCGGCGTCAGGGTGGTGGCGGGGCTGACGCCCTGGGGCGGGGTCGCGGCGTCTGGCGGCTTGAGGTCAGTTGCTGGGATGGAGCGACGGCGCGAGGGCGCGTGTCTGTTGCTGATGCAGCCACGTCCATGTGGGGGACCTGTGCGTGTGGGGGTGGGGGTGGTTTTGGCACTGTGGGACTTTCCGCGTGCCGCGCCGGTCAGGAGCTGGCGTAATGAGGGGTGCGATGGTGTGTTGATTGATCACGGGGCAGCAGACGGGAGCGGATACTCGTAAGGCTTGGCATCATTCCCTGTCCTCTCGTTCCCTCTCGTTCCCCTCAACAGTGCCCCTAGTGGCCCACTAGCGCCACCGCCCGCCCGAGGCAACAGCGTGTAGCTCCCGCGTCGTGCGCCCCACCTGCACTGCGCCCAGTAATGTCGGTGCTCAGGGAGCCAACCGTGAAAACCAGCCCAAGCCCATTTTGAAGGCACGTCGTCGCCACTTCCGAAACGACCGTTCCATGCGGTTTTTTGGGGTCCTCAGGGGCACTAACGTGAGCTTCCAGCGGTGAAGCGGCTGCAGAACGGGCAGTGAGGCGGGGCTTTCAGCATGCAACAGTGTCGGAGGGCCAGAACCCTCACATACGACGTGTGTCCGTCGTTAAATGACCATCCAGCTTACAAAAGACGAAATCCAGCATGCAGTTTGGGGGCTGCACCGGCTCCATTTTTGCTGTGCGCACTTGGCGGTAAAGTGGAAACGGGTCCTGTATGTGATAGGCCCAGTTGAATGCGTTCAGGACGCTACATGATGCACAGTTACTTTGTAAGCTGTGACAAGTTCCTCTGTTGCAGGCGAACGCGTCAATGCTCAAGCTCCGAAACCCACGGCCCCTCTTGCGCCCCGCTCGATTTCTTAAGTTTTGAGTGAAGCAAGCAGCATCGCAACAAGCAGTGTCACGAATAATCGAGCATACAAGTTACAGCATCTTCACTCGTTGAGTCGCCACAACAAGTTGCAAAGATGTCCGCGCTCGCCGTGAAGTCTGCTGCCTCGGGACTCTCCGCCCGCAGGTATACCTTTCTTGCAGCGACATACTTCAATATTGCCCCCTACGTTTAGCTGGTCGTGACGGTTTAGCCCTTCCATTTGAACTCCTGGCGTTTGCAGGACTGTGTCGCGTGCGGCACTCCCGGCCCCTCTGCCGAGGCGTAAGTATGCTGCAAGTGTGTCCGGTGCGGCGGTCTCTGAGGTCTGCAGTTGTGGTTGCCGATACCTGCCAGATGATCAATCAGCCAAGTTTCATCCCGTCGGCTGTATGTCTTTGCATACTTTGATGCACGCTTTGATATGTGGCAGCGTTTGCAAAAGGGAAACACGCGCAAAACAAGCGGACTCATGGCTCTTACTGCCGGGCTTCACAGGTGTTGTTCGCGTCCGTTCGGAGCCGGAGAGCAGCACGCCCAGCTCGACTTCGTCTGACGAGACTATGCAGAAGCTGCAGGCTCAGGCGACGGATGCTCTGAAGTTCGTGCAGGTGCGCTCGTTCAGGGTTCCTTCCGTCATAGATCGTTTGGAGCTTATGGCTCGTCGACCTCTTACTGTTACTTCAATGAGTAGCGCATGCGCCACTTATCATTATTCGCGAAACGAAGACCGCCAGTATGTCAGCGACTTGTGTTTTGAGACCCCGGTACCTCACTGTGCCATTACAGAGCAAGTGGGAGAGCACCGAGAACTCGGAGAAGCCCGCTGCCATTGCTATTATTGTGTAAGTGTTGGTTGTGTATACGTTTCGATATGGGCATACCCCGTGGCTGGAAGGCATGTGCGTGCCTTGTGTTGTTGTTGTAAAGCGTGCGCCCGCTGAGAACGTTGTAGATATTAGTGTATTGTTGGATGCGGTGGCTGGGGTATTCTCCGGCATCACCACGAACCAACCCCTGACAAACCGACCTCTCAGTCAGCTTCGGTACGGCGAGGAAGGATGCCGCCTGCATACATGTCACTGCTGATCTGCGTCGTCAGGAAGGGTTCCAGGAGGCCCATTTACGCCGGCCGAATTCTGTGAGCGCTGGAACTCCCAAACCCGTGACGCATGCGGCAGAGTATCCAGATCCAAGGAATGTGTTGAGGCCTTCGAGCTCCGAAGGATTGTTTGGTGTCGCTCAGCTTGCTGTCTTGCCTCTTGGCCTCCCCTGACACCCACGATTATGCTTCTGGGATTGTCTCGACTCTGACGGCAACATGTTACCTGGCCTTCTGTCTAATGTACAGGGGTGTCGTCGTTGCCCAGATTGCTGTGGGAGCGACAATTGACGCGATCGATAAGATCCCCGTGGTAAGCATACACGCTGTAGCTTCGACGGTACCTGGGACCCCGCATACTCCGTCAAGTGCTGAACGGCGTTTACCTACTCTTTGCAGGTTAACAAGGGCCTGCAGCTGATTGGCGTCGCCGTGACCGCCCTCTTTGCCTACCGCTACTTCACCGATCCGTCTGAGAGGTACGTTGCGACACAAAAGCGGCACGGGACGGCCTTAGGACTGAGCGTGCTCTTAGTCCAGGGGTGCCAAACACAGCAGGCTCGCTTGCCTCATGGTGCTCATACTACCTAACCCCCCTTGCAGGGAGAGCGTCAAGAAGAGCGTTGATGCCTTCGTCAAGAGCGTGACCGGCGAGAAGTGAGCACCTGTACCAACATGCGACCATTGACAGGAGGAGTTTGCCGTCCTGTTATAAAGTACCTTCGCTGGTTACGTGAGCAGATGCGCACGAGACGTTAGAGAGGGCACCATGTGTGCTCACGCACGGTGGGCGAAGTACTCACGCTGTATAATCAATGCCAGTGCAAGCGAATATGACTGGTGGAGACGATGTATGGCAGCAGCTTGGATGCTTGTTCAGGATATTCGTTTTATGGTGTAACGTCTTTCGGCGCCGTGTTTTGCTTGGCGCTATCAATTTTCCCCTTCTCGCTTGCCGAGCGCGCTCGGACCGAATTTTTTTCGCGGGGAACTTGATTTTTAATCGGACCATTTAATCTTGGCCTGGTCACAGCAATTATTTGGGGGAGGGATTTGCTTGTGGGGCCGCCCATTGTTGCCCCTCTCGTGTAATTATTACGCAGCTCTCCGCCCCAAACAGAACCGAGTGACTGTGTATTCAAATGCGTCCGATTACAGTTGATTGCAGTAACGCACGTCCGGTGCACTTGCACGGTGACACACGGATAGCCGCGGCGCGCGTCGCTGTCAACTCCCGTACTAACAGCACTTACTATGGTTGGCTCACGCCAGGCCTAAGCCCCTCACAAAAAGACACGTCCTAAATGCCATCTAGTATCGGGTTTGCCGTTTGGCTGGCATAAGGACAAAGCCAAGTCACCGCAAAGTCATCGTCAGTCCAGTCAGTGCCTAAAATTTTCACTTTACAGTGCTGCCGTTCAAGCTCCGCATGGAAGTTGAGCCAGCCTGAGACCCGTTTGTTAGCGCCCCCGAAACGTGCCACGTCGCTCGAAACACTCATTCACAGGACACACGCGGTAAGAAAACCCAAGAGTCCATGTCCTGAACGCCCGCCTAACCTCGAGGGGCGACGCCACAAAACTGGCATGCTTTTACATTTAACCCAGCAGCAAAAGACCCAGATAGCCCAAACACTCCACACAGCGCAGATCCCGTTGCCAATCATACTTCGGTTCTATGATCTATGAAACGTGCTCGCAGGCTTAACCGTAGCCAGATGCGTACGCATCCGGTCAGCATATGTCCGTGCGACGCCCCTGTCAAGATCCAGCAAAGCAGAACGCTGCAGTCCGTTTTACATCCACACTAGCAGGCTCCATGTTGCCACGGAAAGCCCGCTCAGGAGAGCGCCATGTACCCCTGCCCGATGGTGATGGCGCAGAGGATCTTCTCGCGCAGCTCCTCGCGCGACACGTACCGCGGTAAGTCCAGCTGCCGGAAGCAGGTGTGGGCCGCCGGCAGGCGGGCTGTTGTGTCGTTTGGATCGTACATGCGCTCTACAGCCACCATGTGGAACGCAGGGTCCATGGAGCCAAAACCCTCCGCCGGCATGCCGTCCGAGCCCGACCAGAACTGCAGCAGCTGGCGGCGCTGCACGTCGTCGAACGACTCGGCCACGTCCCAGAACCACGAAATAATCTCCTCCTTGCCTGTGTAGCCGTCCTCGTACCTGCGGAACACGGAAGCAACCAGAAACCAGGTTAGCTGTGTGCAAAAGGATCGCAAAGCGAAGCCGTCGTGGCAAAGATAAGAAAACCCGTAAGCCAGGCATATGTTTTGCGAGTACGGCCGCTACGGGTTTCAGCAGGGATGCAAGAGCTCCGTAGCACAAGACACTCACTTGCAGTGCCGCTTCAGGTCCTGGATGTCAATGCGCTGCTCCCCGCAGACCAGCAGCTGCATCTCCAGGCTGCTGAAGGCGTACTTGTCGAGCAGGTCGCGAGGGATGAGGGAGTGGAAGGCGTCGATGAGCGCACTCATCTGGGCCTCCACGGCGCCGACGAGCATCTTGTGCGCCTTGAGCAACACGTACTCGCGCTTCGTGGTGTTGGTGACCTTGATGTGCTTGCCGCCGGGCTTCAGCGGAATGGCGTTGGCGCACACGTCGTCGTTGTCGCAGCACGCGAAGGGCGACGCGGCCGCGGCGGTCGTCGACGCTGTCAGCGTGCTGGCGTTGGTGGGCGTCGACGCCTCCCCATCGGGCGCAGAGGTTGACGCTGCGGGGATGGGTCGTGACAGTGCGAGGGCAGGAATGTTGGCAGGAATACGGGACAGGGGCGTTTTGCACGCGAGTCATCAGCTGCACGGAGGCGCAAGAAACAAAACGGGCCGCCACCCGCCACCAGGTGATCAGGCACGAACGCGGCGAGGTCGGCGCTTCCCACGCAGCCAATGTCTTGCATTCGCAACAAAGAAGGGCGCACACCTTGCGTCGGAATGCTGGCGCCTGCTCCCGCGAGCGCCGACGCCACCTGCGTGGCGCTGCCAGCGGCCGCGTTGGGGTGCTGGAACGCCCACACGAAGTTCTCGAAGATGAGGCCGTCAATGTCCATGGACAGGATGGACATGAGCGACCGGAACTCCGTGGGGTCCAGCTGCTGCAGGTCCACCAAGCTCAGAGGGTTGCCCAGCAGCAGCTTCCAGAACGGCTCGCACAGCGGCAGGTTGAGCGTGATGGGGCCCAGCTCCTTGCCGCGCGCTGCGCTCTCCAGGATGGCCTTGGCCATGAACAGCCCCACGAAGGCAAACTTCTTGAGGTGCGCGGGCGAGGACGAGGTGGGCGTAACGTACAGCTGGTTGCGCTGCGGCCCGGCAGTGTAGAAAAGCTCCGGCGAGCCACGGGAGATGGCCGAGGAGAGTGTGGAGAACCACTCGCGGGTCACGCCGCCGCTGTCCATGCCGGCTTCCCCAATGAAGGTCACCTTGAGCGGCTGGCGCCACACGGCGTGGCCCTTGCCGGCGAAAATGGCAACCGAGTCCTTGAAGCAGCGGTTGCGCCGGATCTGAGGGCAGCGCGGGTGACAAGGGACGCAAGGTTGGATGGTTCCAAGGTGGGTTGCTAGTTCCACCACCCGCGGCGTATATACCACATTTGTAGTGACTCCACCCAGTACAACAAACGGTCCGGTGAATGGCATTACTGGCGTCGTCCGATAACGTGCCATAATTGTTCGAACGGGTATGTGCGGTGCCCGCCTGGACAATCATTGACCCGGAGCACGGGCTTCCTGCGTTGAATGTAGATTACTTCAAGCATAGAAACGCAGGGACACCACGCTCGCCCGAGGATTGAACCCACCTCGAGCTTGTGTACTGGCCCGTCCGCCGCCAGCTTCGCGACCTCCTGCAAAAACACCTTGCGCCGCATCCGGAAGTCCTGCCGCACCCACCGCCGGTGCACCGCGTCCAGCGCACCGCCGCTGGCGGGACCAGGCCCAGCCATTGGCCGCGGTTGCAACGGTAGCATCAGCATCTCCTCGACCTGCTCCCAGCTCAGCGTCGCCGCGGAGCCCAGCGACACAAGCCGCGTGCCCAGCTCCTCCAGCGCCGGTAGCACCTCCGCCTCCAGGGAGGCCACGCCGCCCGGCGCCGTGCATCGCAGCGCCAGCGTTGCGAAGCTCTCCGCCCAGGCCGCCATGTCGGGCGTGTCCGGCAGCCGCGGCACGAGGTTCCGGAGCGTGCCGGATCCGAGCGCCTCACGCACCGCCGACAGCAGCCCCAGCGGGCCTTGCTCCGTCAGCAGCTGCAGCAGCACGACGCCGAAGGCGTAGAAGCTCGTTGGCGTGGAGGCGTCCGGCGCGGAGAAGAGCACCGCCGGGTCCGTGTAGGCCATGTCGCAGTGCAGCGGTGTGGGCGGGATTCCCACCGTGCTGGAGCTGAGCGCGGCCGCGGACGCGTAGCTGCCCCCCATTCCAACAAGCAGGCTTCCACCACCGTCGCCCAGTGGCCCCAAGGCTGCTTCTAGTTGGTTCAGCAGCACCGGCAGCATGCTGAGTTTGCACTGTTGCGCGTCCACCTGCACGTTTGCCGGGGACACCAGCGAGCGCAGGGCGTGCGGCGAAAGCAGCAGCACGCCAGGCTGCTGTTGCTGCTGGGCCGCCGCTACTGAAACGCCGAGCGAGTTCGGCTCCCCTTGAGAGGACGGGCCCGCGCCCACGGCGTCGTCGCGCAGCCAGACCCCGGGCATCGCGGCCTGGTCCGCCCCTGCGGCAGCGGCTGGCCGCAAGTCCTGCAGGAACGCCAGCGCCTTGCAGATGTCCGAGCCCACCCGCACCACTTGCTGCCAGCTCAACAGGCCGCGCTCCAACCGCGTATGCAGCGACTCCTCCCCGAACGCCTCCTCGACCACCCACAGCACCTGGTGCAGCAGTTGCTGCTGCAGCTGGCGCTCCGACTGCGGCGCGCTGAGGCCCAGCGCCCTGCTGCTGCTCGGCTCCTCCAGCGCCAAAGCTGGCAGCGAAGGAGGCTTGAGCGGCGATGGGCTGCGCAGCCCCCCGCTGTGCGCGTGGGTGGGTCGCTGCGGCGTGGCAGCGCGTGAGGTCGAGGCGGATACCGGGGCTGATGACGGATCGGAGAAGGCGTCGTCCTCCGCCCACGCGATCGCGCTGGTCGTCGCTTGCTGGATGCAGACTCCCAGCACGGCCGTGATGTTCGGGTGCGAGATGCAGTACCTGCTGTATGCCCGCCGCAGCTCCAGATAGGAGACGGACTGGCTGACGGGGACCTTCCAGACGCGGACCTGTGCCGGGTTACATTTGTCGAAGAGGCAGAGCCGGCGGTATCCACGATTAAGAGCATGTGCCTTCACCGCCAACGAGCAGAAACAGCATGAACGACCTTATCACTGAATGCCGAGTAGCTTCCATGAAGGACCGGGTATGCAAGTCGTTGCTATGAGCGGCAGAGTGTTGAGGGGGCCTTGATCCCGTGTTCGCACGCACCTTGACGCCCTTGAAGGTGCCCATGAAGACCTCGCGACCCTCCACCGTAATGGGCGCACTGCCGCCCACCATCATCGCCTCCACCTGCTCCACAGTGAACGACTGCACTGTTGACACGCTGTCCAGCAGGTCGTCAAAGGTGGTCTGCGGCATGGACACGTGCACACCGCCGCCACCATCCATGGCGAGGGGCACGCTGGCCGCGTCCAAGTCGTCGTCGTCGTAGTCATCGGTAGCCTGCGTGTGGTGAAAGCACCGCCAGCGCAAAACGGGAACAGCTCCCGTTAAGCCGTTAGGCACACTGCCGGACTATCGCTCGATTTTAGCAGTCAACAACAAGCAGAACCGGGCACCAGAAAGTTCAGCTGCAGCCGACAGGTAAGGACCGCACCGCGATGGCGGGCATCGCACAACAATCCCGAAACCAACCTGGTCGTGCTCGTCATCCGCGCCCGAATGGGCATGCGAGTGCGGGTGTGCGTTGGTGGCGTTCGGTGCGGTGCTCGTAGCCGACGATTTGGACCGGCTGGAGCGCAAGGAGCTGGGGACGGCAAACGCGCTCGCCATGCCGCGTTCCCGCTCGTCCCAGTTGCTGTCACTGGACGCATTCGCGCCGCTCGCGTCGGGGCGCCGGCTGCGCGGCGAAGGCTTCCCGCTCGCAGCGGCCACGATGCCCGCCGCCGCTCGCCGGCTCTTGTCCTTCATGACCATGCGGACGTCGTCCACCCCGGACAGCCGCAATGCCGAGCCGCCCATGGGCGACCGCGGCGGGTGCTGCACCACCGACGGGTGCAGCCGCACGGGCGAGCTGACCATGACGGGCGACCGAAGCGCAGACCCGAACACGCCGGATCCCATGGAAGGCATCGGTGCAGCCACCACCAAGTTGGGAAGCCCCGAGAGGCAGTCCAGCTGTGACGCGTTAGAAGCCGTGCCGACAAGCCCTGTCCCTGCCGATGCCGCTGTTCCGCCGCCAGCGGCGCTGAGCGCAAGGATGTTGTTGCGCGCTACGACGCCCTCCAGCTCGCCTGCAAAGGAGCAATCGCACCGAGCCAGCGCCAATGCATTCAGTCATGGGCCGCGACAAGCCAAAAGCACGCTGCCGACATGCGTAACGTAATGAAGCGTGTGAATTGCATCCTCCTCCGGACAGGTGCTTGAGCATCCCATGCAGGCGGTCCGGACCACTCATCGTCCTCCGGGAAATACCATGACCACACCCAGCACCCCGTGCGCACCAATGCGCTGCATGGCGGCGCTGACGCGCTGCTGCATCTCCGCAGCTTCGAAGGAGCGGATGGCCGCCATTTCGGCGCGCGCCGCCTCGATGCCGCGCCGCCGCTCGCGCTCCTTTATCCGGCTGATGGCCTCCTGCACCTCCCATGGTGTCGGATCCTCCAGCTCGCCGAAGTCCCCGGCAACCTGCGCGCGCGCAACCCACCGGCCCCGCAGGACTCGTTAGCACAGTCAGCGCAAGTGGGTAAAGCTGCGGACTGCTCCCATGCCAAAGTGAGGAGGACACTGGTAAGGGTTTCACGCCGCGCACCGCACTACACAGGTCACGGATATGCGCGCAGTGCGATACAGCCCCAGCAGCCCGCTTACGTGAGTGATGACCTCGCGCTCGAAGTCGTGCGGGTTGGCGGAGCGGGTCACGAGTAGCGCCTCCTCCTCAATGACGACCACCATGCGGCCGCCAGGCTTGAGGAGCGACAGGAAAGTCGGCAGGTCCTCCTCGCTCAGGCTGGCGTCGCAGTAGATTGCGTCGTAGGTGGTGCCGTCCGTGCACTCCGGGATGAGCACGTTGCTGAGGCTCAGCTCAATTGCCGAGACGCACCTACGTGGTTGGCAAACACATGGAGGTCAGCCGCGACCTCACACGGTGTATGGTCTAAGCATGGTGCGGTACAAAAATCGTCACATTTGCGGTTTTCCTTCGAACACTTCAATGACAACATGCATGAGTTTCTGTGACGAGTGGCCACGGTTATGAAGGGGACAAGTGACTTACTTGGCCGGGCTGCACCCCAAGGTGGTGACGGCGATGCTCGACCCAGGTGCGCGGTCCAGCACAGCCAGGCGGTCGCGCAGCTGCTTCATGTTGCTGCGAGCCGCCTCCAGGCGCGACGACACGCATTCAATGCCGTGCACAGTGCCTGCAGCGCAGTGTCGTGGTCGTTTGGGGGCATGCCTATCGACAAAAACTCCAGCACAAGTAGGCTTAGGGCCCTTTCGTTGAATAGTTCCCGCGCAAGCATGCCGTGCTCCCTTCAGCAAGTAAGGTTAAGGACCTGGCCCACATAATTGGACAACGGTCTAACAGGTGGATCAGTCAGCTTCACAGGACCAGCCAGATAGCTCACCACGCTCGCCGACGAGGCAGGCGGCCAGCGCCGTCACGTAGCCCGTGCCACAGCCAACGTCCAGGAAGGCTGTCGGGTTGCTGTTGCTCGAGCTGAGCGCCAGCTTCTCCAGCGCACTCGCCGCGAAGCTGGGCGGCGGCAGGGTCATGGTCGAACCGTCGGACATCCGCACCGTCACCTTCTGGTCCCTGGGGCAGTCATACCAAGGGCGGAGCCGTGCGCGCAGACCGTTGCGTTCGGAGGTGCTAGATCAAGAGGGTAACCGACCGGGGACTGCGAGTCGGCGCCGGTCGGGATGCAGACATTTCCATCGCTTACGGACGTCAGCCGCACAAGCTCAGCAGTTAGCTCGAGTGTTTTGCAGGGTTGTGGATGGCTTTCATTGTCGGGGAAACCGATCGCACCTGAACGCCTCGCGATGCCGGTCCTTCGGCACAAAGAGGTCACGCGGAATGACAAGCATGGCGGCCTCCAGGCGCGGAGGCACGACGCAGCCCTTGGCCTTGAGGATGTTGACCAGCTCCTCGTTCGTGTGCTCTGATTTGCCGATGGGCCCCGGCGCCAGGGAGGCCTGCAAGGCGGCAAAGACCCAGGCCAGTGGTAAGCTTTGCCGACGAGCATGAAGGCGGTTGCTGCGCGGCAATTACTGCGGGCTGCCTCGACTCACACAACCGGGAAACGCGATAGGAGATCTTGGTCAATGCTCATCCACGCAGCATCCCTCGTATTGCTCATACACGCAGCAAGCACCCCGCTTGCTTTCCAGCAGGCGATTCAACGCGCGTGTCGTATATCCTCCAGCTCCCCAAAGCCCATCTAGACCCATCCTGCATGCTTTCACAACACGCTATGCAAACGGAACCTGGCCTCATAAACCTACCGATTGCCGTGAGCTGGTGATCGTCACGGCCGCGTGGAGCGGCCCTTTCACGCCCGCGATGGTTCCGATGGCACGACCGCCGTGCGAAAATTTCAGCGTGCCCTCCTGCAGTATGCAAGCGCAGCGGATGGTGCACACGGTTTGGAGATACATGCGGGACGGCTCTTTGGTGAACGTGAAGCTTGCAAAATTGTCCACTGAAGCGAGAGACAAGAGACGCCATAAAGCACGCGCCAGCACAACGCACCTTCAAGTCCAGGGTAAGCGTCACCTCGCACTTGCCCTCAACGAAGGTGAAGATGGGGGCCGCCTTGCCCTTGTGCTTGGCCGTGGAGCCCCTGCCAGATATTGACACGAGGGGAACAACCATGAACGGGTACTTGGGCGTCTTGCACCAGCAACCCCATACTAGCACACGCTTCGAAGTGTTCGACGACGTGGATTGAGGCCGCTTCCCTGGCATGGAAAGGCGTAAGAACTCTTCGTGCTACGCTCAACGTCTGCCAGTGGCGCCGTACGCTCGCCTTCGACTTTCCCAGCCTATGATGCTTGCAGCAGCATCTCCCGCCTTTTCTAATCGAAATGTACGTCCTTCGACCTGGGTTGCTTTCGTTGCCGTTCTGGCCGCTCCTCACACTCCTCCCGGAATTGATCAAACAGTGGGTATGCTGGACAGGGCCCATCAATGCTTTGCAGGTGGACAAGGACCAGCAGCTGATTGGCGTCGCCGTGACCGCCGACTCGCTGCTTCGCCAACCCTTCTGAGCAACACATTCATGCGCCCATCTGGGAAGAAGTTCGGCCGAGGTAAGCTGAGCGCAATCCGTGTTCGGGGTTGCCGGGCACGGCCTCAACTGCCCTCGCCGCACTGCTCACGTACCTCCTCGCCCCTCACAGGGAGAGCGTCAAAAAGAGCGTGGCCGCCCTTGCCAAGAGCGTGGCTGGCCGAAAACGCAAAGTGTGAGCGCCAGTGCCAATTGATTTTCAGCGGCTCCCATCCCGCGAATCCCACCGCCCACTCTAAACCGCACGGACGATACGCCTACCCCGATACGAACGCCACAGCCCCGCGCCGCCCCTCACCGGACCGGCTTGGCCACCATTGACCAGTTCGACAGGTTGGTGACGTGGAAGTAGCGGCCGTTGACGTAGAAATAGCCGAAGTAGTCTAGGCCGATGCCGCAATGCTCCTCGCCCAGCGAGCGGTTCAGCTCCATGGTCGGCGGCGCCACGCCCACCAGGAAGTTGGCTGGCTGCTGGCAAGGCAGCTGCTGCTCCAGCCTGCGTTCGCAACGGGTCCGCAATCAAGCTCCCTCAAGGAAGCAGGACAAAGAGCCCAGGGCTGCTGCAGAATGTGGTTCGCTCAGTGCGCGGAGCTATCCCGCTACGTTCGGGGTAGGATTCTGGGCCAGGGTTGTGCTTTTTAAGGCAAGGTTTGTGCTTTTTATCAGCCATGATCCTCTTATCAGCCATGATCCTCAATGCACGCAGCACATGCTCCAAAAAGCTCTGCTGGCCTGCTGGCCTCAAAAAGCGCAGGTGCTGCAACCAGGGGAGCTCTCGAATACTGCCCTACTGCCCCTCCTCACCTGACAATCCAGCTGTGCACCTCCGTCTTGCAGTACTCCCGCAGCCCCATGACAGTCGCCTGGCCGCTTGTCTCCTCCACCGCGCCTGTGGCGGGGCTCACGACGGGCCGCAGCGTGCACGACTGGCCGTCCGCGGACAGAAGCGCGTGCTTCGAGGCCTTTTGTGGGTTCCAGCGCAGGCTATGCGCCAGGTCAACGAACATGGAGCTCGAATGCAGCGTGATCGAGTCCATGATGTTGTCCAGCGACACGTACGGCCACACCTCGTCTGTTGGGATCAGTGAAGGTGTTGACAGGGCGGCGACATGCAAGTCAGCGAGACTGGGGCTCCTCTAGACACAAACTTGCTCGCGAACACTGAAGACAACAGCAAGCAACTTCAAGAGCAACTTCAAGCGTCGGTTGCGCGTCGGTTACTAGCCACGGGTGCGATGTGGGGTTTTCGCCGCAGCGTCTCGGGTTTGGCGCCAGGGTGCTCCCCGTCACACGATGAGCTCTCCTGGCAGCCCGAATGCACACCCCAAGGCAAGGCGCACCCGGCAGCCCGTCGCCTGCCCCCTGCAGCATGTTGTTCTTCAGGAACAGGATGTGGCGCTGGTCCATGTCGAGCTGCACGCTGATCAGGTCGCCCTCGGCGTACGGCTCCGCACACCGCGTAATCAGCTTGCCGGCGACGCGGATTGTGCCATTCGATAGGTAATACGTCCGGTGCTTCATCTCCTGCAAGCAGCATGCGAGCGGCCATTGGGAGTAGTAAGCCGACCCGCTTTCCGATTAACGCCTGAGAAGGGGTGCACAGATCACGCGACCAAACGCAAGGTGATTCCGGCGGTCTTCAGGTTGAACTAGCGCGCACCTGCGGGTCGGCGTTCAGGTCGTGCCCGCCCACGGTGACACCAATGAACAGGTTGGAGTCCTCGACGTGGTTGATGTACACGTTCCAGCTGTGCTGGCCGGACGCCAGGCATAGCGTGCCCAGGACGGTGGCGTAATCGCCGCCTTCGTTGGACATCTTGGTCACCGTGAGCCCATCGATCACGTTGAGGTCCTTGCCCGCACGCGCGTCGTCCCACCTGATATGCACGTGCCCCGGCAAGCGTAATGCGGCATCGCGAGGGAGGGGCATTAGATGCAGCTATTAAACCCAATACGAAACGACTCAGTGCCCTGGCTTTCTGGCGCTTGCATACGTGGATAAAAAAACACGGGCGTTGCAGGCGTGTGTGGCTCTCTGAAGTCGCCGCAAGACCCTGTTTGCAAATCCTCGTTGTATATCCCGCATCCCGCATGGTAACTCCCGCAGCTCTCGACACCAGCCGTGGGTGCCGCCCCGCCTCACCTGAGCTCTCCCGTGTACTCGCCCGTGTTCAGGACCGTAGGCCGATTCTGGATGGTCACCTTGCTCTCCTCGCTGCCCATCGTTACTGCCGCCACGAGCGGCCCACGCACGCCCTCGAAGGCCGTGCCCAGGGGAGTCCCGTTGCGCGCGAACCGGATGGTGCCCGCCGCCAGGCTAACCGACACGGTCAACACGTCGCCATTCTTGAATGACTGCGTGAACTCCTGCTCGCGCCCGTCGTACCGCTTGTCGCCATCCGAATGCAGCGCCCAGCCGCAGCCCGAGTCGCCCACACAGCGTGCGGGATCCATGTTGGGCGGGGCAACGCCCACCCACACGCCGTCCGGACCCAGCGTGTCCAGGATAACGTGGAACTCGTGCATGCCGGTGCCGCTGTACTGGATCGTCCCGCGCACTGTGGACGGGCCATTGGAGGTCGACTTCGTGGCTGTCAGGCAGTTGGACGACAGCTCAATGTCCGGGCCCCGGTGCTGCGTGTCCCACTCCATGTCCGCGAGGTGCCGCGGGATCCGGTTGAGCAGCAGACTGTAGCTGCCCAAGAGGGTGATCTGGTCGCCCTCGCTGTCACACGACACAAAGGGGTACAGCCGCCCGCGAATGCCGCGCGCCCGGCCCTGCTCCACGCCGTTGCGGAAGAAGATGATCTCGCCCTGCGGGATCGAGCAAATAGGCTCGGGTCAACACCATCGGCGCAAGGAAACGCTGCGCTACTTTTGGAAGACGGTTCAGGGCGGTTTTGAAGACTTCGCAGTGGTCATAAGCACGGGATAGAACGCGCACAAAGCATGGCAGGTTGGGATTTGGCCGTCAACCACCGCTGACGCGGCGCGCCCGTCCTTCCCACGACTGGTGCCGTTTGTCGCACCTGGTCGGCGTCCAGCACACAGGCCACGGTGTCGCCCTTCTGGAAGTTTGCGGCGTTCGTAGCCACGCGGCGGCCGCCCACGCGGATGACGCCATTGGAGAGGTAGTACGTCCGGTCGCGCAGGTCCTATTCCGGAGGTTGCATGCATTGCCGGAGGAGCAGCACGGATACAGGTGAGCAATGTCATACCCCTGCCTCACTCAGCGGGGGTCAACGCATGAACGGCTCCTTCCTTGGGCGTTTCGCAGTGCAGCTACGACGACTGGCAAGGACACGTGAAGATGTCCCCATATCATGTTCCCTCTGCATGTGGTGCAGCGCGCACTATTGCTACGTGTAACATCATGCACCCCGGGAGTGAGGTTTTTCCATAGGGCTGCAATGACATTTCCCCCGTGTTCTGCACGCTTCGCGGCGTAGCCCGCCTCCGGTTGCCCGACATGCTGGCGTACCTGCGGGTCCTGGTCCAGGGGCATGCAGCCGCGGCACACGCCGATGAAGATCGAGTCCGGCTCGGAAAGGTTGTTGACCTTGATGAGCCACAAGTGCACGCCGGAAATGAAGCCTGGAACAGGAAGCAGCGAAAGGGCACTTTCACTTCAACGCCGTGCTCGGAATTGCATACCCCAGCCGCGCGCCCTGGCCGTGGACTTCCCCTGACCAAACACATGCCCAAAAGTGCAAAATTGGTGGACTTCCCGCGACCGACACGCGCTCGTCAACCGCAAACCCCTGCTTGTGCTCGTGCAGCGAACACTTCCAAGCGGCACGGCAAAGCTTCAGCACGCACCCTGGTTTGCTAGGACCGTCGAGTAGTCGCCATACACCTCGGAAACCTTCGACACACTGTGCCCGTTTAGGCGCAAGTCGCCAGAGCAGTTCTCGCTGTTCCAGCGCAGGTCCAGCTGGCGGAGCTTGGTGAGGTTCACCAAGCCGGCCTGGCAGTGGAGGCCAGGCGCCTGCACGAACGCTATGGCTGGCGACACCGGCGCGGACACGCCCGTGAACGCGGACACGATCAGGTGGCCGTTGCGGAAGAACCGCACGTAGCCGGCGTTCAGGTCCAAGTCCACCGTAATGAAGCAGTGAGACGAACTCGATTCGGCCATGTGCGCCAACCCATCGCGCGGTGGCGGCGGCGCGTTCAGGGGCGACGGGTTCGCGTTGTTGGCTGCATTGGTGCCTGTCGGCAGGCACGGCGACGGCAGGGGCACACGCGTCGGGGAAAGCAAGGCGCCCGGCACACACTTTACTTTCTGGGTCTTTCCTATACTATAGGTTTGCGCGTACTGATCAGGCTATGAGCCTGGCTCAACTAGCAGCCCCTTGCTGCAAAGCGCTTTAAGGCACACGTTCGTGAACCCCAACGGATTTGTCTTTTGCTCACTAAGCTTCCCTTGGCCTGTTCAGCCGCGTTGGTGCGCCGCTATTGCATCGCGCGCACCTGGAAGTCGCATCCACGCGCCCCATTTGCCTTGCGGCCGCGGCACAGACTTGGTGGCGTCCACGCCGCTAGCGCCCGCAGCTGCTGCCTGCGCCGAGCCAGCGTCCGCCGCGCTGGTCCCTGCAGCTGCGCTTGCTGCTGCCGCTGCTGACGTTGAAGGCCCCGCAACTCCCCCGCTCGCCGTCCGCACGCCTCCGACGCCGCCAGCGGCCCCCATGGCCGACGACAGCCCTACGACTGAGCCACCAGCAGCGCCGACGGCGGGGTTGCCGCCAGACGTTAGCGCACGCAGCGGCCCCCCGACGTTCGCTAGGATGTTGCTGCCGTTCGAGGTGGGCGCGTCAAGCGACGAGGTCACGATGCCCACGTAGATGTGGGTCGGATGCGGCCCGTAGTTGTCCAGCTGCACCGTCCAGCGATGCCGCCCACTCGTGAAGACCGTGGAACCGTGGAACTCGACGCTGGTACCGCAGCCCTGGGCGCTGAGGTTAACGGGCGTGGTAGCGGTCGTGTGGTACTTGACGCACGTGTCCAGCTCGCACAGCTGCGTCTCGGGAGCGCCGTTGGGAGTGGGGCTATACCAGGTGTACAGCGGGCTGGGCGTCGTGGCCTCGTGCAGGGATACCGACATGCCGGGGAGCACCGTCACAAAGGGATACATCTGCAGCGAGGAGATGATGCTGCATGGCAGCGAGGACTGCAGCAGGACCGCCTCATTCAGCTTCAATGTGGCCATAATGACGGGCTGCTTGTCTTCCCTGGGCGCCAGCTCCAGGCTGAGCACGTCGCCGGGCTCCACCGTCCGGTGCGTGCTTGTCGAGCTGATCATGTACAGAGGCTTCCGCGACACGCTGTCCACTAAAGCACCGGCCACGCTGGGCAGCTTGGTGGCCGTTGACTGCGGTGCATTTGCTGCCATTTGCGCCCGGGCTGCCTTGAGTTTGCTCTCAGGTGACTTGACTATCCCCGCAGGCGACGCGGGGCCCGCTGCTGGTGATGCAGCGGTCGCGGCGGCAGCAGCCCCACCGGCTGCAGTGGTGCCCGTTGTCGCCGGGCTGGGTGGTGAGGCAGTGCCAGCCTGTGAGCCTCCGGACGAGCCGGGGCCGGCTGCCGAGGGTGGTGGAGACGCGGGTGCTGCAGCGGACGAAGGCGCCGGCGCGGCTGGTGAAGGCGCGGAAGACGCCGCTCCCGGGTCAGCGGCTGCGGCTGAAGGGCCTCCGGGGGCCGTGCTGGTGCTGGCAGAAGCCTGCGCTGCCTGCAGCGGTGGCGCCTGGAGCGCCGGGCAAGCACGTGTAGACGCCAGGCCCCAGGTGACATTCTCGACCGGGCCGTAGTGAAGGTCGTCCACGCGAAACTTCACGGTGATGCCGCCACAGTACGCAACGTACTTCATCACCTCCAGCTCCAATACCGCGTACGTATCGCGTGATTGGCTCGTACGCTGCGGTTGGTGAGCCTTCTGGCACTCCAGCTGCAACGCTTGCGACGACAATGCACGCGACCAGCCCGGAATGAGTGCTGTAGACTTGTGCACTGCAGCCCGTTGCTGTGGCTGCTGAGCCGGCTGTGCTTGCTGCTGCTGGGCCGGAGCACCGGGTTGTTGAGGTGCTGCTGGCACGGCCGCTGTGACAGCGGCTGCTATCGAAGTCGCTGGTGGAGCAGTCATGTTTGCTGCTGCCGTTGAAGACGCTGGAGTGACCTGCAAGACAGCCAAAACCCTGTGAGCAACATAGAAAGCAAAAAATGCTTCAGGTGAGCAGGTCTTGCCTCCAGAGACAGAGCTGCCGGCCGCGTTGACGTTGCGATGTTGGCAGGACCGGCGCTGGCAATTCCCGGGAGCATCGTCGTCACGCGGACATTTTCAGCCGTAGGGACAGGTTGCATGTTGCCTGTGGTTGAGCAAGCAGCGGACGTAGCTCAGGCAGGCCGTCCGCGCAAAGGCCCCAGCCAACGAAGGCGCAGGCCCTCACCGCCCAGCTCCGCAGAGAAACGGCCCGCCTCCTCGTACTGTCGACGAGGCGACGAGGGGCCCTGGCCCATTATTTCCCGCCCAGGCGCTCCTTCTCCTCTCGCCCCGAATGGTCACCGACGCTGTATAAATGGCACAGCTACGAAGCCAGTGTTTGAGTTGCTGTCTTGTTCAAGCTGGCTGCTTGGCACAACCAGGCCACCAAAAGCTGCCTATGTAAAGGTCTGCGAAAATGTGTGCATTGTTTCAAACAATGCTACACCGCATAACCCTACAATATCCCTATTAAGGCATAAATTTTAGATGATACCATGCAGCAAGGCAAGCAAACAAAGGCAAAGGCTAACGAATGTTACGTACTGGTACGGCAATGTGCCCGCTACGATTGTTTTCACTTCGGCCCCGGAACCACGCCAGCCGGAGGCCAACTGGACCCGGAGCACACACTTCAAGTACCATGTACGTGATGATGGCAGTTGCGGCGCCAATACCTTTGATTTCGGCCCACCCTGCGGGTGTGCTTCCGCCGGTTGTGTGCAACTCTCACGCCTCAACAATAATTCGTTTCAGGCTCCTTCTTCCGATTTGGGTACGTGCAGCTCATTCCGGCTTTGCTCTGGGTCTCGTGCTTTCGTCGAACCCACTTGCAGTTAACCTGTGCGTTTTTGGCTTGCACCTGCCTGTCACGTCTTGGATGCAGAATTTTAAGGGAACTGCCGCCATTAGGGTTCACTTGTGGCAAATGCGGCGTAGGTGACGACTGGCGAGCATCATTGCGTCGTAGATAACGTTTGTGACGTACCCACTAGGCAGTACTTTTTCTTGGGTCGGGCCCGTAACCTCTCCCTACCCCCTTCCAATCCATCAAAACATGCTGCACGTCAGGCACTTTCAACCTTGGCTATTCGGCTTGCGCCGCTCGCGCTAAGAAGAGCTGCATATCGCTGACACACATGTGTAGTCACCTCAGCTTTGACGCACGACGGCGCCGCACGGTAGCACGCACGCGGCGAGCTTCGTGTTGCGGACTAGATCTGGCAAAGTGACATGGGCGTTGCGTCCAACTCTACGGCAAGCGTTGCGTGCGCCTATGCGCACCTTGCGCCGTGCCAGGGGAAGATATGAAGCAAGGAGGTGCCGCGTGCCGGTTCCCCTAAGCCACCTGCACGCCATCCGCCACCCCTACACCTCCATCCATGCAATAAACAGCTCCTCACGCACCGGCCGCGTCGCCTTCTCGGCCTCCTTCGCCCCCTCTTCTGTACTGTTCAAGTGGAGGCCGGCGGCCCCTCGGCCTTCGCCGATTCGTTGCCACCTCCCTTCCCGCGCCTGGCCAGGGCGTGAGCCATTGCTTTCCACCCGGTAGCCTGGTGGCCCTGGTTGCGCTGTCCTTTTGCTCTGTTCTCTGCTCATCGCCATACGCGTAACGTACCGGCTACACCGCTCGTGCCCGTGCGGTTATCCCCCGTCTGGGCCATTTCCCATTTGTGCCGGAGGGTGGCGGCGAGGGCCTATTAAACAACGCCTTGGCGTACTGGATTGCCGTGCAACTTATCCCGCCTCCAAAAGCTGTTCACGACAAAGCTCTCGTAGACGTGGCAAACCGTTAACATGACGCTTTCCCGCGCATCGGGCGCCTTCGATGCCCTCACCTGGGCTTGTGTTGGACATCAAAGCGCTGCCCACACAACCTACGGGAACCCACTCGGGGGTTCATGGGCCAGCGCAAAAACAGCTCACGACCTGTCGCGATTACTTTGCACGTTGGTGGGACGGCCCCCGGAGGACTCTGCCCGGTATCTCAGCCGCAAACGCACTGCCTCGCGTAGGGACGAGAGGCCGTGTGAGTACCTTACACTTCTTGCCCGTCGACCCAAACGCTTCATCATAACTCCCTCAGCGCCGGCCCTCCACAGCGTCGTCTGCTACGCCGCATCCCAACCCCCCAAGCTACACTTCCATAACGGCGCAACCCACCACCACATCTGTGTACCGGTATGTATGTATGTATGTAGGTATGAAGAGAAACACCATTGCCGCCCCTCCCCGCGCCCTGCACCCAGTCTTCGCTGCCCTGCTGCCGCCCGGTTCGCCTCCGTTACCTCGCTTCGGCTCCGTCCTCTGCCCTGCCACTGCTACACCAACCCAACAAAGCTCCTCCTCCTCCTCCTCCTCCTCCTCCTCGTGTAATCAGACAAAACCTATCACGCGCAAGTACCTCATACATATCAACATGTGTGGTACAAGCGCATGACATAACCTCACTGCCACTGCCACCGCCACTGCACGCACAGTAGTCATTGCAAGCCGCTTCCTCCACACGCCCGCACACAACCGACAGCCACAAAGGCCGCGGACCGCCCTGCCCACCCCCGCCTGCCCTGCCCGCCCTGCCGCCCTCACAAAAAGTACGTCAGCGTGTCGGCCTTGCGCTTGCCGCCCTCGCCGTAGGCCTCGTTCCAGCGGCGCAGCTCATTCATGAGCGAGCCCTGGTCGCTGGCCACGCTGGGACCCACCTGCTGCATGGCAGCCTTGAAATCCTCCAGATTCAGGGCCCGCAGCGGCGGCGCCGCCGCCGCCGCTTCCACCGCCCCCGCCGCCGCCGGCAAACCTGCCTCCGGCGTGACCCCCCTCGACGCCGCGGGTGCCGTCTGCATCAGCAGCGCAGGGCTGGCCTCCCGGCCCGCCGCCGGCCCCGCCCCCGAGCCGTCGCTGACGCCGACCGACTCAGCGGCGGGGGCGCCGCCCGCCACGCGCGCCTTCTCCTCCGTCGCGGCGGCCCGCTCAGCTGCGATGAGCTCCCGGATGGGGCGGTACGCGGCCGCCACGCACATGTTCTTGAGGTCCGAGCCGCTGTAGCCCTCCGTCGTGGCCGCCAGCTCCTCCATCGGAAAGTCGGCCTCCAGGTTCTCGTCCTTAAGAAGAACCTGCAAGATCCCGACGGGTGCAGAGCCCGACCAGAGGCGCGCAAACGTGCCACGGGTAAGACGGCAGCGACGGCGCGGCCGTGTCACGACACGGCACGGCGCTCTTGGCAGGGCGGCAGCCGCGGCGCTGTCGGACGGCGGGCCGCGCGGCGAGAGTGGGTCTGTGCGGCGTGCGGCGCGCGACTGCCAGGTAGCGCGCGACGCAGCGGCTTATATGAGGAGGTGAGGACGGCTGTCAGGGAAGCAGGCCGCGCGGTCGACTCGGCTGGCCGCTCGCGCGTCGAGCTTGGGGCCGGAAGCCCGACGACGTGTGCACACCGTGACGCGGTGCACCGACGGGGCATGGTGTCTGCGACCGACCGACCGTGTTGAGCTGTTGACCGACCTACCTTGAGGATCTTGACCCGGTTGCTCGCATCCGGCAGATCCACCATGATGCGCCGGGGCATGCGGCGGATGACAGCCTCGTCCAGGTCCATGGGCCTTGCATGCCGTATGAGGAGAGTGGGGGATGGGCGGGCGGTTTAGCAGGGAGAGAGATAAGCTGTGTCATTGCGGAGGGAGGAGAGGTAATAAGGGGTTGCATTGAAGGCGTTTGGGTGGTGACGACCTGCGGGCCCAAAAACCTGGGATGAGAACCGGTAGGCATATGGCAGCGGCAGGGCAATGGCAGGGCCCTCGTGCCGATTTGTATGCGTTTGTCCCGCGCGCGTCACCCTCCCCCCTCCCCCTCCCCTTCCCCCCTCACCGGTTGGTCGCCGCCAGCACCATGACCCGGTCCTTCTGCCGCGTCTTGAGGCCGTCCCAGTGCGCCATGAACTGCACCACGACGGGAGGGCGGGACGGGAGGGCGGCCAGGCGGTGCGGCTCTGGATTGAACGCGGAGAGCACGACCCTCGTGCTCCACACCCACACGCTCGCGCGCACCCACACGCGCACCCAACACCAGCATCCCGCCGCATTCATCCGCGCGCCAATGACCCCCCCCCCAAAAAAAGAGAATTCCATCCGCACCCACCTCGTTCTTCATCTTGCGGCTGGCCTCGTGCTCGCTGCTGCTCCCGGTGCGCTTACCCAGCAGCGAGTCCACCTGCGGCGAGGAGGGAGGGAGGGAGGGGTTGGGTAGTGGGAGGTGATCAAGAAGATAGTGCAGGGTGTGTGAGGGAGGCAGGCAGGGCAACCCGTAGTCATCACACGCACACACAGCGCCCCCAGCACCAGCACCAGCAGCCACTGCCGCCGCCGCCACAGCAGCAGCAGGCGGAGCGACCCGAGCGAGGGGCCAAGCCCGTGTGCCCACCTCCTCGTGTGACCTGCCTCTCAGCCCCCGTGGCCCCCAGGCGGCCGATGCCCGCTGCCACCGCACACGACGCGCGGCAACGGCAGAACCCCCCACCCCCCGGGGGCTGCCACCCAACATCGACACCCCGGGGCCCCCCATCCCCCGCCCCCGCACTCACCTCGTCCACAAAGATGACCGACGGGGCGATCTTGTGCGCCAGTGTGAACACCGCCTTGATGTACTTCTCAGCCTCACCAAACCTGCCAGGGGGGGCGGGGTGATCCAGGGGGGCGGGGGCGGGGGGGAAGAGGACGGGGGCGGTTATGAACAGGAACCTGGGCAAAGGAGTGGAGGCGACGCTGGCGAACGAACGGGTCAGCAACGGACGGGGAGGGGGACGGGGGCCATGACGGGGTTCATTGAGTGAGGGGTGGTCTTGGACGGGGGAGGTGCGAGTGGGTAATCCGCATGGCGGGGGCGGAGTCGCGGCGGGGCGGATGGCGGGCGCGCGTGTGACAGAAAGAGGTATCCACCTATCCAGCCCAGCCCAAAGGGTTGGCATGCCGCTGGATGACGGCCATTTGCTGGCTTGGGTGGGTTTTGGATGGCCGGGGTTGCGGCAGCCGGTGTGCCGGTACCGCACTCCACTCTCTCTCCCTCCCTCCCTCCATGCCTCCCTCCCTCACCATTTGGAGGTGACGCTGGAGAGGCTGACGTAGAGAAAGTTGGCGCCGCACTCGGACGCGACGGCCTTGGCGAGCATGGTCTGCGGTGAGCGGGAGCGGGAGCGGAGGGGGCACGGGGGCGGGAGAGTGGTACGTAAACGTGCCGCAGAAGTCGTAGCTTTTAGGCTATAGATGCGGCCTTCGCGGCAGCGGAAGCTGCGAGGAGGGGGAGCTGGGTGGGTGGCATATAACTTGAAAGGCGCCAGGCAAGGGGCGTGGGACCAGAGAAGTCAATCAGGCCCAGGAGCTTCAACGAGACAGCACACACGGCACGACGGCGCTTAACACACACGCACACACACACACGAATGAAGGGATACAGGAGAACGACCCGGTCCGGGGCAAATGACTGAAACGGGGCCCCTGCCGCAAGCCCAGAGGTCCCCGCAAGCTCACGAGCCGCGAATGGGCACAACAAAAAGCCCACGGGGCCGAGGCCGAGAAGCTTCGCCGTGGCGTCCGCGGGCTCGCTGTCGTAATGGATGGCGGGCGTGGGATGACAGACGGCGTACGCCCAGAGCCCAGGGAGGCTGATACCCCGATGACGTGTATGAGGCAGTGCAGCCTGCCTGCATCAAGATTCCCCCCTGCCGCCCTCCCACACACACAGCGCGCACCTTTCCGGTGCCCGGTGGCCCAAAGAGCAGCACTCCCTTGGTGGGCTTGGTCAGGGTACCCCGCGTGAAGAGCTGCACAATGATGGAGAGCGAGGCGGGATGTTGGGCGGCGGCATGAGCACGTCAGTGGAAGGCCATTGAGCACGGGTCGCCCCCATCGACCGAGCCAGCGCTGCGGGCGCCCCAAAGCGCCCCGAAGCTACTGGTACCCAAATCCGTCCCCTGCGCAACGCACACGTACGGACAGGCGCCGCGCGCGGCGCGGCGCGGCGCTACGCCACTACGCAGTCGTAAGGCTTCTGGCTAGCAGGAGGCAGGTGGTTTCAGGGTTTTAGGGTTGTTTTAGGGCGCCGTCGCTCCCCGGCCCCGGCGCAGCGGCGGCGTGCCCCGCGCTGGAGGCCCCCCGCGCAGGGCCCACCCACCCACCCACCCACCGCATCTCACCCACTGCTCACCTCCGGCCTCTGCAGCGGCAGCATGACCACCTCCCGCAGCGTCTCCTTGACGGCCTCCAGCGCACCGATGGAGTCGAAGCTCACCCCCAGCTCCTCCGGAGGAACCACCTGCGACCCACATCACACACCCCGCCGGGCCCACACCGCGACACACATCACACATCACCCGGGGGCAAGCCCATGTCAGCAGCCCGTCGTGAACCGGCTTGGAGCGTCTTGGAGCGTCTCGGTTATAGGATCAGGACCGGGGTCAGCTGCACCAGAGGCACACCACCACACCGAACGACTTGCCGCGGCGTAGGCAGGAAGTGGGTGTGTCCTGCCCCCGACCGACCGACCGACCCCTCCCCTAAGCTACCCAATGACCCTAAGACCTTCCGCCCCCGTCCGTTCGCTAACGCCGTCTCCTTCTCCGCTGCGAAATCCTCATCATACCCCCTCCCGCTCCCCCCACGCCCCCACCCCCACCCACCTCTGCGAGCAGCTTCTTCTCGAACTCGCCCTCCACCTGCACCTCCTGCAGGCCCTGCTTGGAGGGCGGCACCCGCTCAGCAGCGACTGCCTTGAGGGTGGCCACCGCGGAGGCCACATCCGCCGCCGTGACCTGCGCCGGGGGGCGGGCAAGAGAGAAGGGACGACAGAACCCCGCGGCGAAGTGCACTTTGGGCGGGCGATTTCCGAGGCGAGGTCGGGGGCTTTGGGAGGGGTTATCCACGTATACGGTAGGCCGGAGCCCGCGCACGGTAAGGTATATTTACGTATCGGAAGAATCCTTCCCTCTCGTCGCCAAAAGGACAGCGAGGTACACTTGCAAGCAGCAGCGGCGTTGTATATACGGTAAACCGAGAAGTGGTGGCGAGTCCGAGCGGAGCCGCACCGGTGTCGACCCTGTCGAGGCGTGACGCGGACGCCCGCCGCCCTTACCTGCAACTGCCCGCCCCGCAGCAGCAGCAGCTCCTCGTCCGCAGCCGGTCCGGGCGTGGCGGTGCTGGGCGGCGTCGCAGCGGCCGTGGCAGCCGCCGCGGGCGCGGCCGCAGCCGCGGCAGCAGGGACAGCGGCAGCAGCCGCCACCGCGTCCGCGGCGGTCGCCGCCCGACTGGCGGCGCCGACCGAGGCGCCGGCTGCTGCTGCGCGCTGCACTGCCGCCGCCACCGCCCAGCCCACGATGCGCTCCACGGCCTCGGATGACAGCGCCTGGTCCCTGGGAGGGAGAACAGGGAGGTGGGAGAGCAGGGAGGAGGTGAACAGGCCAACACGGGGGAACCGGGTTACCGTAGGAGAGCAGGGAGACAACAGGGCAACAGGCGCGAGTACAAGGGAGGGCCAGGCGAGGACTAAATAATAAGAGGCATGATGCCAGGTCCACGAGCACAATGGGGTGACGAAAACAAGGCCGCCACAACAGACAAGGGGCTGCAACCAAGTAGGAGAGTTGTAAGGATCGTTTCAACAGGGTCATCCCAGCCACCCACCTCCACCCGGCCGCCAGACCGACCAAACCCAGACTGCCTCCCTCCCTCCCTCCCCCTCGCCTCCCTCCCCAGCGCCAGCGCCAGTCCTCACCTGATGACCACGGCCTCCAGGTCGGAGCACTCGACGCCGCACCGGGACATGAGCCCCGCCAGCGCCCGCCGATTGGCCCGCTCGCGCAGTGTGCCCACGTCGCGCTCCAGCGCCGCCCGCCACTCGGAGGCGGCCGGCTCGCCGTGGGGCGCGTGGAGCGTGACGCGGTTGGGGAAGGCCTTGAGCAGCGCGCGCACGGAGCGACTGTCCCGTGGGTCGTCAGAGCCGGTGAGGCCCCGGACCTTGTCGGCGAGCCTGCGGCGGCGGGTGGGTGGGTGGATGGGTGAGCGCGTGCGACGGGGAACGCAACCGCAGACATGGGGCCGAGGCGACCCAGGACCCAGTCATACGGGGCGGGGGCGGGGTGGTGGTGGTGGTGGTGCGCAGGGCGCCAGCGCCCGCGGCGGGAGGCAGAGGTTACGAGGAAAGGGGCTCGTGGGAGGCCGGGAGGGACATTTGGAAGGCCGGGTGGAGGACCTGCGGTGAGCCCGGTGAGCCCCCCCCCAACCGGCAGCGCAAGGTTCCCGCAAAAACCACGGGTTAATCCCGAATGCACGGCGGCCGGCCAAGCCCCGTGCATGCGCAGCAAGCGCTGCACCGCACTGCACCGGGCCGCACCGCGCCCCGGCCACACAGACCTCGCCGCTGCACCCAAAACTCCCGCCGTCTGCCAGCCGCCACCCCACCGCCCCCCGCCCGCGCCGCCACCCACTCCCCACCTGCCAAACATAGGGTCCAGCAGTAGCATTGGCTCCATGACGCCGTGCAGCCCCCGGCCACCGCCGCCGCCGGGCCAGCCGCCCAGGCCGCCGCCCAGGCCGCCGCGGCCCGAGCCGCCGCTGCGAGGCGCGTGCGACGCCACCACCAGCACCCCCGGCGGCAACGTGTCCAGCGCCCGACGCACCCGATTGAACCGTTCCAGGTTGCCAACCACCACCCGCTCAGCGTCCTGAGGAGTCCAACACACACAACACACACATGTCGTGACGGTGACGGTGACGGTGGCGGTGACGGTGACGTTTTGGTTTCATAAGCCGCCCCCCGCAAGGCTCTGGCTGTTTTCATTAACCTCCGCAAGGCCCCTCACCCTTCCACCCACCTCCCTCCCATCTTTATTTCCACATACCCCGCTTTCTAACCTACCACCCAGCCACCCTAAACCCATCAGCCCACTTATGGCCCCCCACCCACTCGCCCACCCAGCCCCGCCCGCTCGTCCGCACCCGAATGTGCACCACCACCGGCCCGGCCGCCGCCAGCTCCCCCGCCAGCTCAAACAGCGCCGCCACCGCCGCGCCCTCCGCCTCCTCGTCCTGCCGGCTGCCCTCCAGCGACAGCTCCGAAAGCGCGCAGAAGAAGCCGTGACCCTCCTCGCAGGCGCCGCCCAGGTCCAGCCCGCCAGGCACCGGCGCGTCGAAGCGCACGCCCACCTTCTTGGGGTTGTCGTCAAAGGCGAGGACCACGCGGCCGGCGGAGCCGGGGGCCGGGCCGCGCGCGCCGCTGCCGCTGCTGGTGCTGGCGCTGGCGGGGCCGCCGACGCCGCCGGCGCTGCCCGGCAGGCCCGCAGCTTCACCGGCCTGCTCGGAAGGAGGAGAGGCGCGGCCGGCGGGAGGGTGAGGAAGGGGGGAGGAAGGCAGCGGGAGGGTTGAGGGAGAGAGGGAGGAGGGTCTCTGAGACTTCCTGCGTGGCCGGGCAGGAGGTGCCAGTGCTGCCAACGCTCTCCAGCCCGGCAGGGAATTGCGAGGCTGCTGGTGCCCACACGGTTACGGTACTTGCACAGCGGCATTCTCGCTTTACAACCCCCGGCCCTCAGACTTGCGTTGCGAGTCGCGACAACTGCCTTCTGCCAAAGCCATCTGTCCCAAGCTGCCAGCCACACAGCCGTGCATTCCCTCGTCTCGAAAGCAAGCAACCAAACACCGTCAAGCTGACCCGCCACGCACTTCCTCCCCACGCAGCACTTCCTCCCGCCGCTGCCCCACCCGCCGCCTCACTTACTGCCCTGGCCGCCGCCCTGGCGCCCATGGCGCTGACGAGGTAGCTCATGTGGCTGCCGCCCGACAGGCCGCCCAGCAGCGCGCTGCCCAGGGGGCCGGGAAGACCGCCCACGCCGCCCAGGCCGCCGCCTCCGCCACCACCTCCACCACCAGCACCGCCAGCGCCGCCGGAACCCCAGAAGCGCACCCTGCATGGGGCCAGGGGAGGAAGGCAGGGAGCGGGAGGCAACTCAGAACGACAGTCCGAGCAGACGAGCTGACTGGGAGGTAGGACGGGAGGGAGGGAGGGATGAGAGTTGAGGTGCCGTAAGAGAGGGGAGGCAGGAGGGCAGGTAGGGAGGGCGGGAGGCGCAGGACGAGCGCGGCGCTGTCAGCAGGGCCCGGGCCCCGAGACGTGGCCGATGTAGCCGACGTCGCAGGGCCGTAAGGAATCGCTGGTCGCGGTCCATCAGAACACCAGGGCTCGGAGTGACCCCTCTCACTACCATGAACCCCTCCTTGGAGCTCTCTCGGGCTACAGCTCGCGCGGCCAAGGTCAAAGCATGTTGAGGCTCCGCCCGCCCGTTACGGTACTCCACCACACCAAACCGTAACGATTCCAAACCCGAACCAGCCACGCGTAGCCCACGACAGCGCTGCAGCAGCCCACCCACCCACCCCTCGCCGCCCTTACCACCGCCGCACCTGTCACCCTTGCGCAGCAGCCGCGCGCCGGGCCCGCCCTTCTCGCTGCCGGCCGCCCCGCCGCCGCGCCCGCCCGCGCCCGCCGCCGCGCCCGGCGCCTTCTCGCCGGCGCCCCCTGCGCCGCCCCCTGCGCCGCCTCCGCCCGAGGCTCCCGGGACCTTGTCCGCTCCTGCGGCGCCGAAGAAGCCCAGCAGCCTGCGCCGCTTGAGACCGCTGGCCTGCCACTTGGATGTGAAGCGGGAGGGCTCCCCCAGGCCGAGGTCCAGACTGTCGTCGTCGTCGTCCAGGTCCAGGTCGGCATCGCGACCTGCAGCCCCGGCGGTGCAGTTGGTCACAGCAGGCAGGCGAAGCGAAGCGTCAGCGCGATGATCAGCCCAGAACTGGCGATGCTTCGGAGGGTGAGACTGCAGTTGATCCGTTCCGGGTGAAAAGCCAGCCCAGCGCCGGCCATCACCGGCCCGGAAGAAACTCCTCCTTCTCCCAGCCCACCCGTAGTGGCGAGCCGTCCAGGCAGGCACGAACCTCTCTGCCCTCTCCTACTCGCCCGACCTGCACGCTGACCTGCAGTTTGACCGACCCAACCAACCCACAAGCCACCCGCCCGCTCGCCCGCCACCTTGCTCCCTGGTAAGGCTACCAGCGCCAGACCGAGCCGACAAAGAACCCAACGCCCGGCCCCGCCCCCCACTGCTCACCGTCGTCCGCCGCCTCCCCCAGGCCCGCCGCCGCGCCGGTCCCCGCCGCCCCCTGTCCCCCCGCCCCCTCGCCCTCCAGCCCCAGCGCCACGCGGTCCATCACCAGCAGCTGCGCGCCGCACGCCGCCGCCAGTGCCGACACAATGGCCCGCTGGTAGAGGTCGCTGCCGAAGGGGCCGCTCAGCAGCAGGCGCGGGCTCATGGGCGCCAGGTCGGCGGTGAAGGACGTGAAGCGGCTGTGGCGCAGGTGCAGCAGCGCGGTGGCCATCAGGCGATCCTGAGGCCGGCAGGCAGGTGGAGACAGGAGATAGGAGACAAGGGGAGGGCGGAGACGAAGATAGGAGGCGGCGGCGGAAGAGGAAGGAAGGGAGGGCGGGAGGAGGGGAGGAGTGATTTAGAATGAATAGGAAGTAGGACAGACCGGGGGGAAAGAGGGGCAGGGAAGGAAGGACCGCACGTGTTGGAAATGCAGGCTGAACATCGGGCCGTAGGCGGGCGCCGGCGAGGCGAGGCGAGCGCGGGGCGGCACCTGTCGAGCGGGACAGTGTCCTTCGGCCAAAGGGCCCAAGGCCGAAAGTTGGGTTCACGCGAGGAACAAGAAACAAAGACGGGATGGCGACCAGGCGGGATGGCACGCGGCGCCGGCGCTACCGGCACTGTTAGCCTGCCCCGGGGGGCCTGCGCCGGGAGGCCCCGGCCGACATGCCTGCCGGGAGCCCGGGACCCGCTGCGGCACGCGCACGACAGCCCGTACACGTCGTACCTTGGTTCCTGAGCCCAGGTAGTAGGGCAGGTTGTCAAAGGTGGTGGTGAGGGCCTCCGGTCGGGTGAGTGCGGAGGCGGCGAGCTCCGACTTAAAGGCAGCCACCTGCGGGGCAGGAGGGATTGAGAAGGCGGGAGAGGGAGGTAGAGAACAGGAGACGGTGTAAAGCGGCGGAAGGGAGTGAGAAGGCGAGAGGGCGTGTGCGTGTGAGTGCATGAGGACCGGGCAGTCGAAACAACCGCATCCCCCCCCGCAGTTCCGCAGCCATGCGGGCACACACCCGCATTCCCTTCCCTGCCCCTCCCTGCCCTTCCTAGCGCAGGCCCATCCCACCAGCTCCTGGCGCATCCGGGCTGCAGCAGCAGCGGCCCCCACGCCCCAACTCACAGCCGCAAGCCCCCCGCCCAACGCACCCACCCGCTTCCTCACGGGGTCGCTCAGCGGCTGCACCGGGACGCCAGTCGTCGTAGTCGGCTGCTGCTGCTGCTGCGGCGGCAGCGGCGGCTGCTGCGACCGCGGCGCCTGCGGCGCCGCCGGGGGCTGCTCGCGCGTTGCCTCCGTCGCCGCCTCTGGGGTTCCATCCATGACCACATCCGCGGGGACGGTCCCCTCTGCGCCCTCCTCCGCTCGCCCCCCGCCGGGCAGCATCACGGCCGCCGGCTCCGTCTCAACCACCGACGGCGCCTCCATCACCGTGTCAAGCCCCTCCTCCTCCGCCTCCTCCTCCTCCCCCTCCTCCTCCTCCTGCTCCCCCTCCTCCTCCCCCTCCTCCTCCTGCTCCCCCTCCGCTTCCTCCGCGCCCGCGTCCATCGCCACCGCCGCGTCAGCCGCCCCGTCGAGCGTCCTATCAATGGTCATGGAAGCCGTCGCCGCCGCCACCGCCGCTGCATCCGCGTCGTATTGTGAAGCGACCATCTCTCCGCCCGCGCCACCGCCACCGCTGCCGTCCAGGCCGTCGCCGCTGCCCATGCCTCCTTCCCCACAGCCGTAGTGGGCAGCGGCGGTGGCCGCCGGGTGGGTACCACCGGCCTCGGCGGCGCCGACGGCGGTAGCAGCGCCAGTGGGCGCGATTAAAGCTGCCGCCGGCGCCGTCCCCTCCATGGCACCGCAAATGAAACCCGTGAAGAGTTCGCCAACGTAAGCCCCGGGGTGGGGGGCAAGGCCGGCCGCGAGGCCTCCAGGCGCGGCGCCGCCGCCGACGCCGTCCGCTCCGCTGCCTTCACCTCCGGAGGCGGCAGCGTCGGCATTGGCGGCTAACGCTGAAGTCGGACAAGCGGCGCCGCTGGCGGCGCCGGCGGCGCGAGTCCCAGCTAGCGGATGGTACGTATCCTCTCCCGTCGCCGCCGTTGCCGCCGCCAAAGGCAAGGACAGCACCTGGCCTGGAAGGCCCGGTGACGTCACCACCGCCGGCGGCAGCGAAGCTTCCGCCGAGGGCCCACACGCGGCCGCCTCCGCCACCGCCTCCGCCGAAAACCCTCCGGCCGCCGCGCCTTCCAGGACCTCCGGCCGCAGCTCCTCGCCGCGTGCTGCCCCCGCCCCAAGCAGGCCCAGGCCCAGGTCCCCTCCCACGTCAGCCGCTCTAGCCCGAAACCCTGCCCCTCCCGCTTGCGGCGGCACTGACGTGGCCGCCAGCACACCGCCGGCGGCCTCCAGCAGCGGCGCCCCCGGCGGCATCAACCCCTGGATCGCATCCTGGAGCATGGCCTCCAGCGCCACCATGTTGCCGGGGGACGCGCCGGCGCCGCCGCCGGCGCCATGCGGTCCCACCAACGACGCCGGCGCTGCCTCCGCCGCCTGCGCGGCGGCGGCGGCGGCAGCCTCTGCCGGCTGCAGATAGCTGACGGCCGCCTGGGCAAGGGCCCCGCCTACGTTTTGGTGGAACGCAGCGGCGTCACCGACGCCGCCGTCGCAACGGCCTGCATCCCGTTGCTGGAGCTGGTACGACGGCGACGGCAGCGGGGCCGCCAGCGGGCCGCCGGCCGAGCGTGCCTGCCACCGCAGGCCTGCTCGGAAGCCGCTTGGCGAGACGGGCGCGGAGGCCGACAAGCCGACGGCCGGAGCCGCCGCCAGCGGCACCTGCCCCCGCAGCTCCTGCAGCCCCATGCCTGGGCCGGGCGCCGCGAGCGCGCCGTCGGCCCCGGCGCTGGGGGCGGCATCGGCCACTGTGGTGGCAGCACCCGCGGGCAACGGTGCTGGGATCCCTGGATCCGCGCCCGCGCCCGCGCCCGCGCCGGCCCGCTCTGCCGCCAACAGCTCCGCTAGGCGCGCGATGGTCCGCCAGCCGCGACCCCTGCCGCCTCCCGCCCGCGCCCTCGACGGTATCTGAGGACTCCAGGGCGCCTCTGTGCAGCGCGGCGGCGGCGGCGGCGGCGTCGTCGCCGTCGGCACCCGCACCGGCACCGCAGCTGCCGCTGCCGCCGCCGGCACCGGCGCCGGCCCTGCAGCTGCCGCTGCCGCCGCCGCTGCCGCCGCTGCCGCAGCAGCGGCGGCGTCCTGTTCGGCCGCCGGTCCATAGCTCTGGTCCGCGCCCATCAACAAGCCCCGCCACAGCTCCTCCAACTGACTGTCGTTCAGCTGGCTCTCAAACTCCGCCCATGCCGCCTCGCCAGCCTCGGTAGAGGCCAGCTGCTGTTGCCGTTGCGCCTGCGCCTGGTGCCGCTGCGGCTGCGACCGAGGCCTCGGCGCCGCCGCCACCGCCGCCGTCGGGGCCTGCCACGCCTCCCATCCCCCCGGCAGCTCCGGCCCCGGCACCGCCGTCCCCGCCGCCGCCGCCGCGGCAGCGGCGGCGGAAATCGACCGTCCCAGGCGCGCGAGCGCCGCCCAGGTGTTGCCTGCACCGGTGCGGCCACCGCGGACGCCAGTGGAAGCTGCCGCCGCCGCCGCCGCCGCCGCGCCTGCTGCCCCCTGCGGCGTGCGACGGACACAGGGCACACAGCCGAGGTACCATATGTTGGCGGGTGTGGCATCGACGGGTAGCGGCGGGGAGGGCATGAGCGGCAGGGGAGGGTTTGGGAGGGGCAGCGCAGGGCAAAGGGGGGCGGCCAGTGCGAAAGCGGTGCTGCGAAAGAGGAGGTTGCAGGCGGCGCTGCCCAGGCCGCTCGGCCCTGGACGGTGCCGACTCCAATGTGACCCCAAAAACCGGCGCCCCAAGGCGTATAAAGCATACCCCGCACTTCATGCGCGGGACGAGCGTGTCGCGCAGCGCAACGCAACGCAGGAAACGAGAACGCACCTGCTGCTGATGGCAGCGACGGGGGTTGTTGTGTTGGGGTTGTTGTTGGTGGTGGTGGTAGTGCTGCTGCTGCTGCTGCTGCGTCCGCTGCGGCAGCGGGGGCACAGGCCCCAGGCCCGCCACCGCTGCGCGGAAGCGCTTGAGTCGCTGCGCGGCAGGATCAGCTTCGGACGCCACGTCTGGAGGGCGCGTAGGCATCAGGCGTAGGGGGTCATCGGGAGTGCGTCAAACAGTGCCCGTATGGTGGTGGTAGACAGGGTCAGGGTCCTGTTGCGCGCCCTCCTCCTTACCCAACATCCGCGGGGCGGCGAAACAAAGGCGCGCGCGCGTGTGCAAAAAACGGAACCCCTTGCCCCAAGACGTGTAAGAGCCGAACACTCCGAGCGTAACGACATTATGCAACACAGGCATGCCTAATGCGCGTATGAGGCCAGTCGCCGAGCTCCCGAGCGCCATACCTTGCAGTCCCGGCGGGCCAAACGCCCCCGCGGCCGCCGCCGCCGTCGCGGCTGGCGCCGCAGCGGCCAGCGCCGCCACCTCACGGTGCCCGCCAGCCGTCGCCGATTGCTGCATGAGGCTCACGTAATCCGCTTGCGTATGCGGAGGTTGCGGAGCTGGGAGGAAGCCGTCGCCTGCTTGGGCCGCGCCTGCTGCGCAGATGGCTCCAGGGGGTGCCGCTGTGGGTGCTGGCAGGGGATTGGGAGTGAAGGGCGACAGTGGATATATCGGTTCAGCTGCAAGTTTAAGAAGACGGGCGGGGTGCTGGCTGGCGACGAGGCTCGGTGCGGCCAGCGGCAGGACGACGGCCGCGAGTGCGACGGCCGTCTGCCGGTAACACCTGAGAGAGGGACGGCCTTACGCGGCACCCGGGCAGAACCCGAGGGAGAGCGACAGGCGCATTTTGCTGTGCCTCCACCACACACACGTGACACCGCCAAGCGACGTGCAGCGCCTGACAACTTGACGTGAAGCCGCAAACGGGAGATTAGGCGGGCGCGGCACGGCAGGCAACGTGCGGCCGGCAGGCAACTCTCAGTATGAGCAGGTGCCCGCAAGCGCCCCGACGCCCATCCAACAGTGCTGGGGGGCGGCGGCACCGCCGCCAGCCACCCTGTCCGCGCTGCCGCTGCCCCAGGCATCCGCGCCTCGAAATGTCGCCTCCTCAGCCTCCCACACCGTCGCAGAAGCCCCTCACTCCGTCGGGGCTCAGAACCGACAGAGGACCAGGACTGCCTCACCGCCCGCCCACGGCATTACCTGCCCCTCCATTGCCAGCCGGCTGCTCCTGGCCCCACCAAGGCGCAGGCGTGTGCTCGGCGCCTGCTGCCGCCGCCGTCACTGCCACCGTCGCCCGCTGCCAGAGCTCGGGCGGCGTGCCCGGGGGAGGCGCTCCCATCATTGCCCTACGGGAAAGGCAGTCGGCAGTTGGCACGGACACACGACACGGACACGGACACGGGGCAGTCGACACCGGGTACTGCCGTCCACTCATCTATGTTTTGTCCTAGACGCGCAGAGCGTATGGCTGCGCACCTTAGCACATGCGGAGGCATGCCGGACAGCCGGCCCTGCGGGGGCCAGCCCTCCGCGCCCTGCCCCTGGATCTGTTGCTGCGCATGCTGCTGCTGCTGTGGGTGCTGTGGGTGCTGCTGCTGTTGTGGGTACTGCTGCTGCTGCTGTTGTGGGTGCTGCTGCTCTTGTGGGAACTGCTGCTGCTGTGGGTGCTGCTGCTGCTGTGGGTACTGCTGCTGCTGCTGCTGTTGTGGGTGCTGCTGCTGTTGTGGGTACTGCTGCTGCTGCTGCTGCTGTGGGTACTGCTGCTGCTGCTGTTGTGGGTGCTGCTGCTGCTGCTGTGGGTACTGCTGCTGCTGCTGTGGTTGCTGCTGCTGTTGTGGGTACTGCTGCTGCTGCTGCTGTGGCTGCTGCTGCTGTTGTGGGTACTGCTGCTGCTGTTGCGGGTGCTGCTGTTGTTGTGGGTACTGGTAGTACTGCCTCTGAGTTGGCATCCCAGCGACAGGGCCCGGCGGCCGCCGGGCCGGCTGGCCACCCGCTGCCGCGAGGAACGCGTCCTGGGGAGCGGCCCCGCTCCTGCCTGCGCCCAGGCTAGCCCGCCGCAGCAGCGATTCCAGGAAGGCAGCCCGCTGCACGCTCCGCATCCAATCCCCACAGCTCTGATCAACGCCGGCGCCGGCGGCTGCCGCAGCGGTCCCCGCTGGCACGGCCCCCGCCGCCGCAGCAGCAGCAGCAGCTGCGCCGGACGGCCCAGCCGCCGGAGAAGGCCCTGCCGCCGCCCCACCGGCGGCGGCGGCGGCGGCAGCGGCGCCAACGCGCTCGTCGTAGGCCGCCAGGTCTGCGGGCATGAAGAGGAACAGGGCGCAGCCGCGCCGCTCCGGTACGCTGGATGCAGCGCTGAAGCTGGGCAGGACGAGGAGCTCAGAGCCGTTGCGGAGCGCGACGCACTCGCCCGCCGCCAGCGACTTGCCGTCCAGTTGAAGCGTGTGGTTGGAGAGTGCGGACAGGACCGCGAGCGGCTGGCTGCTGGCCGAGCCCGGCTTTTGGACCTGGTTGGTTGGACGGGAGGCGTAAGGTGACGGAAGGTTCAGCGGGAAAGGAAAACGTGTGCCTGGGGAGGCCGAGGCGAGCGCGCAGTGCGGTTATCATGGCAGTAACGTTCATGAGCCATCCCCCCTGCGGCGTATTGTCTTTCCACGATGCGGCGGCAACGCACGGACGCGCGGACGGACAGGTCCTGTCCTGTGCGTCCGCCGCGTCTCACGCCGGCCCCTTGGCCACCTGCTGGGGGTACTGGGAGGTAAGACCCCCAACACGCCGTCACGGGTCACCCTTATTTTACGATGTGCGACGACGAGCGGCGAGACTGTTGCCAGCTGCGCTAGAAAGTGAATGTACCGGCGCGGGGGAGCAACTACCTCGAGGCGACAAAGCTGTTGGCTTCGAGCCGAGCGCGGGGCCAACGCCAGAGATCCAGTCAAGGGATCCTGCCATAAGCAGGCGCGGCCTCCAACCAGGGATAAACTCGAGTGCTGCAATGCAAAACAAATGCCGAAAGGTTTAGCATACAACCCGTGCGTTTTGATGGGGGATTTTCTATACCTGCGCCTGTGCTGAAATCAATGCTCCCCAAGCGGCTGGCTCCTCCACAGCTTGCTGCTGCCGAGCATGGTTCTTATCTGCTGCTGCAGCACCAGGCGAGGCCCCATCAGTGTGAGCTGTTCCGTGACACGTTTCATCAACATCGCGGTCAGGTTTGTTTGTGGGCATGGTTAAGTTTCCGTTGCTGAGTGCCGAAGTCTAGATATATGCCAGTGGCGCTACAAGGCAGCACATATTTGTCCCATACTTAAAATGCCAGTATATGTTTGATGTGATGTAAGTTTGTGGGAATATGTTCAGCGGTTCAGGGTTGTGGCAGTTGTGACATCGGTACGGTGGAGAAGCCGAACGGTCGACCGACGGTGTGAGCCATGCGCCCAGCCCACAGCCTCCAGAGAGTTGTCAAATCTTCCTTTGGCAAAAGATCATCTTCATATGATCGGATGCTTAGGTCGGAGTCCTTTTCCTGAATAGACACACATCAACTGCTTGCCGGGTAGGTGGCCTTGCACATTGCAGCGCTTACCCATTTCACTGGGGCCCTCCAGCTTCTTCGAAGATGCACAGAAATTTATATGTTTATACATAACATAAAAGGATTACGCTTCAAAGGGAGAGCAGGAGAGCGTGACAAAGCCTCCTGATGGCCAGTATGGCCTAGGGCTCAGGAAGTTGGGACGGCCAGGTAACCGATGACCGTTGGAGAGCTGCGGCTGCGAGTGCAGCTGTAGCTGTACTGACATTGGGGGGGGGAGACCGCCTCACTTACCAGGGTTAGTGGGCACACGCAGATTGCGTCCTTGCATCGGGCGCCGCAGAGAGAGGATACGTACAGCGTTCAAAGCAGCTTTTTAGGCGTTGTGCTCTGGATAACAAGCCAGCTCGGCGAGTGCTTTCACAACCTGCCTCGAAGGATGTAACATAGAGGCTACATGCGTGGCGTGTGTATGATATCTGGCCAAGCCAGACGGTGCAGGCCAGCTAATCCCTTTCCACTCTTCCGTCAGCTGATCCCACTCTCGGGCCAGCTAATCCGTCTCAGGCCAGCTCGATCCCTTTCCACGCTCAGCTCAGCGCTCGCGCTGTTGCTACTTACATGCATCTTGCCTGCTACGGCGGGCGCCTTTCCTGCCCAACAGCTGACACCGTGCCACTTCCTGATCCAGCCCGATCGTTGACTTGTCGATGTGCAGGGCCCCCAAAGCCGCTGCCACCATGCCGTTAGTCCCGTTCAATGAGGCGTCATCCCTGTAGGGAGAATCCCACGCGGCTACCCAGTTCCCTGGCGGCAAGACTTGGCGATTCGGCGAGAGGCTCTGGGAATAGTTACAGGGCTTCAAGTGTTCATGACCACAAGACCATGCCAGCATCTTCGCCTGCACCACCGCACTCGTAGAAGCACTTGCGCACCGCTCCTCGACACCGCACCGCTTGCCGCTCTTCCCCTGCTGCCCCGCTTGACGAGCAGGACACTCCAATCAGCGAAACACTAGACATTGCGCAGGGGCCCGGCAGGCAATGGCCTTCAAGGCGCTTCGACGTCACCACTGATCCAACGATGATTCTTCATCTCGGTCTGTGCCCTGAACCAAATTCAGGTACACCCTCCTGCCCCGGCATTCCAGAAGGCCCGTCCAACGTCTCCGCGCTATGAATAGAAGGGTGAAGCAAACCCTTCCTGCGGATATGGGCAAGACGGTCGATGCCCGGAGGCCCTGTAGACCCTACGACGTATGTAGAAACCTAAATGCCTAAGAAGTTCAGTCCCGCCGTACCTGTCAGCGCCGCACCTGACCCGTACTGGGCACGCCGCAGGTTGACGCATACGTCCCTTGGGGTGGCCTTGGCGCGGAGCCTGCAATCCCATAGGCTCGCGCCCGCACCCCGTCCCCGACGCACGCGCCATCCGTGGAGCGCCTCACCTGCCTGCTGCAGAGCAACGCGAGGTTGAGGAATGCGAGGGTGAAAGCTGAAGAAGGACGCAGGAGGGGAGGAGCGCCGCCGCACCAACCTTCCATACCACTAGCCAAGGCAGCTGCGTCGTTGCTCGCAATTAAAAAGCTTGTAACCATACAGAATTGGGCCGTAGAGCGTGCACATCCGAAATGCCGGAAGGGGCCGACCCACAGGCAACGAGCACGGGTGCACGCGTGTGTTTATTCCGACTCCCTTGCGCCTAAGTCATGCGGCCATACGCCCATTACGCTCACCTGCAGCTGCTAATGATGAGTTCATTGGCATCGCAACGACGCCGTCATTGTGGTGGACTCTCCGATGCCGCCTCCTGCGAAACCGAGGGTCCCACACCGAGGGTCCCAAGTCTCAAACGCGGTGCTCTGCAACCTCGCCTGGATCTGGGCTTACGGATTACCTTAAGGGGCGTCTTATCTACTTCATTAGCCCACCACCGATCGCCCAAACAGTCTTTCCCAAACCGCCCTGGCCGTCCCATGCGCACGATGCCACAAGCGTTATAAACGCTGTGGAGGAGCAAGCGATACGCGGTTCACAAGCCTACATGGCATATCCAATTCATGCCAAGCCGGCCCGGTACCGAGACCGGCCTCGCTCCCGACCCGGGGGACCGCCCATGCGCGAGAATACTCACCCGTGTCGCGAGGCTCACGCCGTGGTCCACACCTAGCCAGTCGCCCATATCCCGCCCCGTGTTGTGCAGCTGTGACTCCTGCACCGCAGCCCGCTCGTCGGCGACAGATGCCTGCTGTTCGAGCTGCGTCTTGGCCTCCTGCGACAGGGGCTCCTGTGTAGGCCGCGCCTCCGCTGGCGGGGGCGGAGTGGGGTCCTTCGCAGCGGTGGCCAGGCCCGGGACCACGTCCAGAGCTGCGGCGTCAAAGGGCGTCTGGGGTGACCGTGACCGTGAGGGCGGCGCCGGGCCGTTGGCGGCAGCGCTGCTGTCTTGCCTTGCGGCGGCGGCCTGCAACGGAAAGGGCGCCAGGGGGCAGAACAGCACACGCGACACGCGCAGCGCGTAGACACGCACACAGGCGCGCGGACGCGCACACACGCCACCGCCAGAGCCATACACACACAGCCACACGTATCAAAAAGCGCAAAAATGTGCACAGCACGCACGAGTACAAACAGAGACACGCGCGTTCACAAATGTCGGGCCACAGGACGCATGCCGCGACACGCAGCACGGCCGCCCCGTTGCCATAAAACATTAGTCAGATGGCGGCGGGCAGCGGGTCAGCCCATGCAGCACGCATGGAGTCAAAGAGCCGTAATGCGCATCAGCCAAATGCATCGTCAAGGTTCCCCGCAGGGATCCGACGTTGGGGACCGAGGCCAACCCCACGCGGAGCCCCGGCCAGCACCAACGAAAAAAGACCGATGGGCACACCAATGAACGTTTCGCATGAGGATCCGGTTGCGTTCCAGTAAAGCCGCAACAAATCGTAATTGTGCGCCGCGCATAATAAGAAATCATCGTGAAACAACGGGGTCGATGACAGGCCAGGCAATGCGCCAGCAGGAACGTATTTCGGCAACGGAGAGTTGTGAGCACGCCAAAAACACGCCGGCGAAGACGAACATGGCAAGAGCGTCGAATTGAACCCATGGACGTGAGGAAACACGGCCAGGGAGGCCGCGGACACGAATTGGAGACCAACGGACGCCGCCCCCCAAAACACGCACACACGCACAACACAGGCGTTAAGGATCGCGTTGCAACACGCCACGAGATTGCCACGCCACCGCAACACGCGCGGGGCGGGAGCAAAATGAGTACACCGACACCACAGATCAAGCCAGCATGTACCCAGCCCAACATTACAGCCACGAAAATGCGCGATTCGGCCATATCCAGCGAAAAGGGACACGCAACACACACAAACACAAGACACAGCGCACACAACACGCGGGCACAGCACACAGGACAGGCGCAGGCGTGTTGGCATGATACTTTATTGAAGTAGCGGTCCATTACAAGGACGATAGGCATTGCTTCCATCCCCCTCCACGCCCCAAAATGAGTTGAACCCCATGAGTGCAGCTGCGCCAGCGCGGCGGAATCGCCTCCAGCTCAACCCCACATGCTACGCCGCTCGCCACGGGGGTCTCTAGGCGCACCTGTGCCGAGGCTGACGGACGGCCAGCAGCCGACCAGACCGGCAACGTTCGCCGTGCGGTGGCCGATGAACGGCATCATGCTGTTGCAGATCAATTATCGAAACACCGCCACAACAGCCCCGTGCAACATAACAGACAGCGCACGCGCATCCCTTGAGCACGCTTACATGTGAATGCCGCACACAACTGCATGCTGAACACAACCGGCCGGAGTTCTGCCCTGCACACGCACGCGCGGCGGTGTCGGAAGCCAGACGGCGCCCGGCAACCGGAGTACCCCGCGGCACCCCGCGCCGCGCTTACCACGACCCGACCCACCTGCTCCGCTCTCGTTCGCTTCGCGGGAGGCAACTTGCGCCCCTCGGCTCCCTGGGCCGGCTCGCCGGCGGCCGCTCGCTCCTCGGGGGCTGCCCGCTTGGCGCCCTGGACCGACGACGCTGCCACGGCTGACCCGTTGGGGGGCTCGGCAACCTGCAACGGTGGTGAGGCCTTAGTCTGGCGTATGGCCCATGGCCTTGCCCTCTCTACCCTTCGAAGTGTCCATCATACCACCATCCCGGAGCTCATTTGTCCCAGGAGCTCTACGCTCCCTGCTCACATCACCGCTACCACAAGATGCTCACCTTCCCTGCTGGCTGCCGCTGCTCTTGTTGCACCGTCGCCGTCTCGCCGGCTGCAGGAAGGGCCGCCCCTGCCTGCTCCTGCGTCTGCTGCGGCGCCGTGTCCTTCAGGAGCCACGATGGCAGCTGGACTCGCCGCAGCACGTTCACCCGCAACTCCATGCCGGGGCGCTTGGCGGCCCATGCCGTGACCTGCAATTCCGAATGCCAATTGCACCGTGCGCTTTTTTAGCCACTTCATCACACCCTCGAGGGCGCTGGCCGCGGCCCCAAGGGCGTTACGGGGCCGGGCAAAGAAGGACCGACTCGGCGCTGAGGGCTTTCGCCAGAGCGAACGTGCGCCGCAACAGCGCGGTTGGGACGCATGCCGCCGCGGTGCGCCTTGACACACCCGATCTCGCCCACCCGCTGTCCCCAAACCCCCTTTCCATTATTATGCACGTTTTGCCCAGCGAACCTCCACTCCTGAAGATCTCTGCCCCTGTCCTTGCCGCCGCCGCCGCACCTCGTTCACGAAAATCATGCAGGGCTGCTTGAGGTCCACCTTGCCCGCGGGCGCACCCATCTGCCCCGCCGCTGACGGAGGCAGCTGCGCCAGCTGGCCGTTGGGCAGCAGCTGCTGCGCAGTCACCGCGGCAGCAAGCCGCTTGTCGATGCCAATGTAGTAGAGCAGGCGTGGGCGCACGTCCGCGTCCGGGTCCTTAGCTGGCGGTGGCGGCTGCCGCTGGGCTTTTGGATAGGGCCTGTGCGACGAGGCGGATACACCGGGCCGTCTTGCCTAAATGATCGGTGTTGGCGCACAAGCGTGAAAGGGGACTCTTAACGAGCCACCGAAACGGGGCCTTGACGTCGTGGGCACACCATCCAACACATTCAAGGCGCCATGCTGTTCGACATCCTCTTTGCAAAGGACATCGACGGCTTGTGCCTTCACGTAGAACGAAGAATGATCTCAACTAAGCCCGACCCACATCGTCCACCCTGGGCGCAAACTTCTGCCGAGACCAGCACCCATGGCACTCAATATCCCACCCACCTGACTCGCACGTGGTCCTCCAGGTTGCGCACCAGTCGCCTGACACGGCTGCTCACCCAGCCGTCCCACAGCACGAGGTCCTGCTCGGTGTCCGCCGACACCTCGATCTGAAAGGCGGGGGGCAGGACGTCAGTGCATAACAGCGTTGAAGGTTCAGATGCAAGCCAAGAGTCGCGTGCTGTCCATGACCAGGGGCCGGTTTGCTAGCGTTGCGAAGCCCTCCAGTCGACATGCCATGGCTGCGGCTGCACTGCTCTCCCGGCCATCAGAAATGACTCTCAATTGACCCCCGACCCACATCGTCCACTACGCCCGTCCGAACCCGACGCCGCTTGTCTTTTGGGTTGGTCCGGCGGCGACGCAGCCACAGTCCTGGGTATTAATCAGGTAACAGGTCTCCTGGGAAGTATTGCCGGTACCGGGTTCGCTGGCGTCGCCTCCGTCCCATCGCTGTGGTGTCTCCTCTAGCGACCTCCCCAAACTGACACACGCCACGAAAGACCGTAAGCCCCCCGCACCTGGATATAGAAGGTGTGCTGCGTGAAGAATGGCACCGGCGTAAACAGCCGCCCCCAGTCGATGGGCTGCCCGCCGCGGCAGCGCAGGAACGACGTGCACACCTCCGCCGCCGCGCCAAACTCGCCCGTCATGACCTCCAGCGTGCTGCGCTGCACATTGTACAGCGAGTTCATGGCGGGGTAAGCGGGCGTGATGACGGGCATGAGCGCCAGGCTGTCGCGCGTGCCGGGCCGCGGGTCCCACACCGGCAGGCCCAGGCTGTGGTCCTCCGGCACGCGCAGGTGGATGGCGCGCGGCCAGGGCCAGGCCTTGAGCAGGATGAAGAACTTGAGCAGCACGGTGCTCGCCTCGGCGCGCGGGTAGAGCTGGCAGATCTTGGCGACCATGATGGCGAGGTTGACGCCGCCGAGGTAGCCGGTGACGTTGGAGGAGATGCCGCGCAGCGACGCCCAGTGCTTGACGGCGCGCAGCGCCAGCCGGAAGACGTCCTGGTTGGGCACCAGGCGCAGCAGCGTGTCGGTGACGCGGCAGCCGTTGAGCGAGCGCACCGTGGCCTCGTCGCAGCCGCGCAGCACAGCGTGGTTGGACAGGTCGAGCTGCTCGGGCAGGGTGGTCATGGCGAGCGCGGCGTACAGGATGTCGATCTGGACGCCCTTGTACTGCAGCGGAGGAGGAGGGGGCGCGGAGGGTGTATATGTGCAATGCGAACTTGGTACTGGAGGGAGGGGGGTGGAGGGATTAGGGAAGTTGGGTTGGGATTGAAGACGTGAAGGGAAAAGGGCGCACTGAGCGGGCGAAAACACGAGAGGATGCGAGACGGAAGGTCTGAACGGGATGTGGTCATCTTTGTCGAGGCCGATTAATGCCACAGAAGATATGAAACGGGAGGTGGACTGCTGCTCCGCAGGGCAGGTTTCGCAAGGGCTCAGCTGGCGCGCATGTTCGCCCCCAACGTGAGCCCGACGTGAGCCGCTCCTGGCCGCCCTGCCCTCCCCTGGTCTCGTCTCGCGTACCTTGATGCCGATCATGGGTACGAATGCATCCGGCACCGGCTGGATGTCTGTGATGTCCGGAGTTTGCTGGCAGGGACACGGGGAGGGGGGCCATGCGGTGTGGGTGAATGCGTAAGAATGGCGAATCGCAGCGAAATAACCGACGGAGGCGACGGTGGGGAGCTGTGGATGGGCTGTCAGGCCAGAGGCCAAGGGGAGCCGTGCAATGCAGGCGATGGGATTGGTGCACGTGGGGTTATCCACGTATGGGCCGGAGCCCGTGAACGGTGACGTATCCGGGGGGGGCCGCACGACACCGCGTGCTGAGCCCCAGAGCGCCACTCACAGACAGCATGTACTGCAGGCAGTGCTTCTCACTGCCGAAGAAATCCGTGTCGCGCAGCACGTAGCGAGGGCCAACCACCAGCGTATCCATATCCGTTCCTGCGCCCGACAGCACAAAATTATCAGGACCTTTCCAAGCTGCAACGCAACGCCAGAAGCTCCAGGACTTGCCTGGCCCATGGACCCCAAGCCGGTATGAACCAAACGTGTAGACGTGCGCTCGAGCATCCTCCACGTTCAGGTTTTTCTTGCGGCTAACTACCTTCACCCAAGTTTGGACCAGCTGGTAGAACAGCCCAAGGACCTCCTCGCGGAGAATTGCCTCGTCCAAGGATTCATAGAGACCGCTCGCCCGCAAAAACTGCACTCAACGAGAAAACGTTTTTTGCTATGCCGCAGTGTACATAGACGGGGAATTACCAAGCGCACCTCTTCTAGCTCTTTGCTATGCCTCTTGTCTTCGGCTGTCGGTGGTGCATCGTTCAGCGGACGTAGAAGGTACACATCCTCTAGGGATGCGCCTGCCATGCAGCACTCTCAGCCAAAGGCTAGTAGCTGGCGGCCTTCCTACTGTTCCCTCAATTCTTCAACTCTCACAGGTTCAGCGTTGCTCACAGACAAGTGGAAAAGTGCACAGAGCAATAACGCAAGCTAAGATACAAACATGCACCGATACAGTAGCCAAGGAAATTTCTCAAGCGCACGGCACGCCGTACTGCGGAACCGGAAGGCGCAAGCAAGTGGCCCCGTCGCGCCCCTCCTTTTCCCATACCGCAATCGACTCTGTCAGCGCAAGCGTATGTCGCAGCTTGATATCGATACGGCATTACCCCCACCGGCACACAAAAGGTGCCAAGAAGCCGCAATTAACCGCAAAGAAGTTGCTCTTGTTTGCCGTACGGCACATCGAGCTCTACTGCTGCGCCGCGGCTCCGATGACGGGCAGGATGCAGCAATGTCACGGTAAGACACGCATGCGCTCATGGACAGCTGCGGCATGCGCTCCGGCCACAACTCGCTCAAAGAAGGCGCACGCGACCGTGAGACGTAAGCTCAGCATGGCCCTTCAACAAAAGAGAGTCGGGTGTCCTCACTGCAACTCCCTGCTCCTCACTAATGGCCCCCACCATAGACCTGTGTCGGGAACGAGGACGAGGGCTGCATGGCGGACCGCCCCCACGCTATCCTGGCCCAGGCGCCCAGCGACCCAGATCATCACCCCGCCCGCATGTCTCGGCACATGCACGTGCCGCCTGCACTCCTCTCTCTCCTAGGACCCACGGGTCGTTGACCGACCAGTGACCACCCGGCCAGCTTACACCTCCGTCCCCAGCCAGACCAGCGTGTGTAGCTTGTCATAGAAGGAGCAAGTGGCCGCCAGGGCTCGGCCCTTGGCAGCACTGCTGCCACCGCTGCGGCCCTGGCCTGAGCCGGCCGCCGCCTCCACCGCTGTCGCCTGCACCGCAGCACCAGCACCAGCACCAGCACCAGCACCAGCACCAGCACCAGCACCAGCACCAGCACCAGCACCAGCACCAGCACCAGCACCAGCACCAGCACCAGCCCTAGCCCCAGCCGCGGGAGGCTCCTGCCACCAGTCCGCTCCGTAGGCGATGTGCTTGTTGGGGCTCTGGTACGTGCACACCAGCGCCAGGTCGCCGAAGTCAGCGGCGGCACGCAAAACGCCGAAGCCGTTGTACCTGCGCACACGGGCGGCGGCGGCGGCGCGGGGCAATACGGTACAAAGGATACCAGAGCGAAGGCGGACGAAGGCGACGCGCGGGGGGTGGGGCGGGCGGCGGCAGGGCGGGAGCCCGTTGGGTGCGGGGGCATGGCGGCCCGATAGAACGCCTTTCGACCGAGCGCGTCCGTCCGGCAGGCAGTGTAACTCCTCGCGGGGGATTTGCATGTGCGGCCGTCTTCCAGGAAAGGGTATCAGCCGGTGAAGTCGGCATCGGGGCCGCGGGGGCGATGGGAAAGGAGGCCATCTCCTGCCCTCATGGGACGATTGGAGACTTACACTGCATGTCGTTCGGTGTGCTGCCGCGCGGCAATGCGCCCAGGCAAGCTCGGCAGCACCACAGGTACATCATTGCTCTTCCCGGGAACGGCGCAAGGTGCCGTTCAGCTAATCTGCGGCCGTGCTGCACGTTTCACCGCCCACTCAGCTCCCACGTCCCACCGTCCCACGTCCCACCGTCCCGCGTCACTCACATGCAGGCGGCCAGTATGAGGTGCGGGTCGTGCGGGTGCCACCGCAGCCTCCAGTTGCCACCACCCGTGTTGAGCTGCGCAAGAGAGGGATTATAAACGTAAAGGCCAGACCCCGTAGGCGGGAGGGGGTTACTAGATAAGAACCGCAGTGAAGGGGAACGGAGGAGGTGCAGTCAGCGGCCGGCGCAAGTGGAGGGCGAGCTCAACGTCCGGCACGCGAACACAGCTAAACAGCCCACCTGCGAAACGATGACGGGTTTGGAGAGATTCCGCATGTCCCAGAGACGAACGTGCTCGTCGTAGCTTCCCGTGGCAACGATGTGGTGCTGGGTCGGGTGTGGGGACACCGTACAAACGCCGGCGGTGTGCGTCCGGCGGTCGGAGAACACCGGCGAGGCAGGGTCGCTCCTGATGTCGTAAGACTTGAAGTAGCAGTCATCAGCTCCAGAGAAAAGGATATGCCCCTGGGCAAGGGTTTGAAAGGGTCTTCTTGCGTTTCACACCGATACATGCGGCCGCAACCGAGCACGCCCAACGCAGAAGTCGCACCTCCTTGTGGAACGCGGTGCACCATACTTCCAAAGTATGCGCTTCCCATTCCGATAGCACGGACATCCCGGTATTCGTCACCTGCGCGGGTTTGGAAGTTTATGATTTACCATGGCTGTCGCGGAAGTTGATACAGCTAAGGAGCGGCTCCTTACCTGAAGCAAAGAGAGCGTTCCTACTGAGCTTGAAGTCGCAATGCGCGCGTCTCCGTTTCCGGCGGCAACGTGCCAGTCCAGCGACAGGCACATCCCGCTACTGCAAGCGGCGACCTCGCTCTGCTGCCTCAGAGCCGGCCGCGCCTCCTCTGTCCCTTCAGCTCCGTCCTATAGGTTGATCATCCCAGCGCAACGAAACAGGGGCTGGTCAGGCAAGAGCGGCAAGCCGGCGTCTCCCGGCTGCGGCCTGCGCTCCCTCCTGTCCCCGCTCACCGCGACCACCACCTCCAGAAGCCGCACCGTTCCGTCCGCGAGCGCAGCGCCCAGAACAGCGCTCTGCGCACCGCCGCCTCCATCATGCGTCGCGGGGCGCCACTTAAGGTCAAAGATGCCCGGCATGTCCAGGCTGCCCGCGGGGGCGCTGCCGCACGGCTCGTCCCCGCCCCCGGCCGCACCGCCGCCGCCGCCAGCGCCGCCACCGCGCTGCAGGGCGCGCAGGTAGCACCTGCCCACGCGCTCCTGCTTCTCCTCCAACAGCTGGTAGGTGCCAAGTGCCAGGAGGTGGGTCAGGCCGGGCAGGGGACAGAACTCGGCGCAGTCGGCGTTGAAGTCCAAAGTTTCGGAGTGGATGGGGGCAGGCGGCTCGGGACCCGACATGGTTGCGCGGGCGGTTGGTGCGTCCTTGGGACGAGTGGCTCCGGGCGGGTGGGAGGTGACTGGCGGGGGTGGTTGTGGTTGTCTGGTGCGTGCGGTGTCGGCGGTGTGGCTAGGGCTGGGGTGGGTACATGGCGCGTATGGAGCCGCCTACGGGATGGCGAGGAGAGGCCGGGAAGACGATTTCCCCTAAAATATCGGTCATATGGGGTGAATGATATGTTTTGTTGCTTGGAAAGAATACATCACTGAAATAATCGTTTGGAGGAAGTTTTGCGTGGGTTTGTACAATTGAGGCTTTCCATATCGCGCAGCCAACGGCAGCTTACGACAGTCCGTACAGTTCCGTACAAAGGGTGGTACGTGCTACGGGGCGCGGGCAGGCGGCGCTTTCCCCCCCGGATTCCATGTACAGTCATCGGCTCTGCTGCAATACGCTGCTGTGAACGCCCTGGTGCGCCGGTGGCAGAGGCCAACAGGACGCGGACGTCACTGCTGCTGCGGCGCCGAGGAGCTACATGTACCGGTACGCTTCTTTACGAGATGCTGGAAATGTCACGTGAGATCCCGTACGGAGCAGCGTCGTATGGCGATAGAAACCCCCCTCCTCCCCCTCGTCGGGCTCCGCACTGGGCCCTCAACACCAGCCAGGCTCCTGTCCGGCCGTCCGGCTCATCACCGTATCGCCCGTGTAGACGACCCCCAACCCAGGAAGAAGGCAGCAGACACGCCAGGCTGGGCTGCAACACCTGGTCCAGGGCCTGGCGGCTTGGCAGGGCGTGACAGGGGTGGGGCGGGCGGCGGAAGGGCGGGAGCCCGTTGGGTGCGGGGCCATGGCGACCAGGAAGAACGCCTTCAGACCGAGCGCGTCAGCCTGACAGGGCGCGCGCCATCGCTTCCTTACACGGATCCTTCGCCGCTCTAACCACGCGTTATCCACAGCCCGTGAGCGGGGCCCGTGAACGATAAGTGACGGCAGTGCGGTAGTCGGGTGAAAGACGGGAGGGGCCGCAGCGCGGCGCCCCGAAGCGTCTCCACCATCACGTCACCAGAAGCGTAGCAGATCCGAGATCCGAGATCCTTGACCGCGGCAGCGCAACGCACGGTCCGTCGAGGGCCGCGCGACGGCGCGCTGCTCGGCCGGTGGAGCAAACGCAAGGCGAGACAAGACACGACAAGTCAAGACACGACAAGTCAAGACACGACTCTGGGCTTTGCGGCCTGGCAGCCGATGACCACGAGCACTACGCGATCGCCTGGGTTGGGAGCGGGGGATAGTAGTAGGGTCTAGGGTACAGCAGGCGTGGAGAGGCGGGCGCCAGCCTGGGCGAGTACCACATGAGAATCGCCACCCACCCACCCACCCAACCAACCAACCAATCAACCGCACAAATACCGGCATCAATCCGCAACAACGTGACGAATCAAACGAGCTGCCGCGCAGGAACCCAAATCAACACCACCCGCAACGGCTGTGCAAGTCCCCGGCGTTTCTTCCGGCGCCCCTCATCCCCTCTTAAAGCGACCTACAAAGCAGCACACCCGAAGCTCCTCCGCCGGGGCAGCCACAGCACCGCCAGCCCTCCCGGCGGCATGCTGCACTGCTGCAGCGGTGGGCCGTCGAGCGAGAGCCGCTGCTGCCGCAGACGGCCGTCTGAAGGCGGACGAGGAGACCGTGGTAGCTGGCGGCCCGCACGTCCATCGACCGCCCAAACCCCCCACCCTCCGTCCCCGTGTGCCTGTCAGCGTTCCCTGCAGGCGCTCCTCCCGTCCCGCCCCACCACGTCTCCATGTTGCGCCAAAGGCCAAAGCCCACGAGAGCGGGGCACACGGCTTATTCGGCACCCACGCCGCCCCATGCCCCCAAAACGTACCCCGCCGCGCGCAAGCCTAGTCTTCCGGCCGCGTATGCCGCGGCACACCCCCGGGCACTGGCACAGGCAGCCCCTCACTCCACCGCCCACACGACCCCTAGAACGCACGCCAACGCCGCCAACGCCGCAGGGTTGTGCCCCCGCTCCTGTCCTCCCCTTCCCTGCCCTCCCTGCAGCGCCCAACTTCGAGTCCACAACGGAGCAAGCTGCCGCACACCGCGGCGCAAAACCGACACTCAGACACACGGCGCCGTCATGACCATCATCCCCCCATTGTCATCAAAGCCAGCCCCAGGAGCCCCAAGCGTCCTCCTGCTGCTGCTGCTGATGGTGGTGGTGGTGCTGGTGGTCTGCTTATGTTCCGTTCAGCCCAGCAGCGTCTTGGCCAGGTCGCCCGCCACAAAGTCGTTGTCCACCACCGCCACCAGCAGCCAGCGGTCGTGGATGTCCGCCAGCAGCTGGCGCGAGGGGCTGCCCTCCTCGTACAGCGACGACCACTCGCTGAGCCACAGCTCAAACGCCTCGTCCTTCCACACGCCGAAGCTCGAGGCGCACAGCACCGTAGGCTGCACGATCTCCTTGCCTGCGGCGGGCGGGGGGGAGGCTTTCGGGAGCTGAGTACCGGTACCGGAGAGGGTGAGAAGAGGCGAGGCCGCCAGCGGCGGCGGCGGCCGGGAGGGCGGAAACCCACAGGAGAGGCTGGACAGACACTTGCAATTGATACCGGTATTACCATATTTTATTAATTGTTACTAATTGATGCTAATTGATATTATTACTGATAATACTATTGATACTAATTGAGATATTAATTGATGTCAACACAGCTGCGCACGGGGTCTACCTGGGCCAGGCCTTGAAGCCTGGCCAGGACTGCGCTTCAGGGTGTGTGCTCGGTGCCTGAGGCCCACTCACCCGGGAAGGCCCCCCAGCTCAGCGCCACCACGTCATCCGGCTTGAGGTTGCCCTGCGGGCTGCCAGATGCCGAGGCCGCCAGGTAAGACACCGACGGCGCGGCGTCGAGCCGCGGCCGCAGCGATTCCCACGCGGCCGGCGAGCAGAAGAACTCCAGGTAGGCCCGGCCGTACAGCGAACTGCCGGCCGTACAAGGAAAGAGGGAAATGCGAAGCAGGGAGCAGGTTTAAGGACGTGAATCGCCAAAGGCAAAGAGGAAGGATACGGTAGATTTTCCGCCATACATCCCGGGTATCTGAGCCTCCCCATGAATGACCAAGCGGGAGCCACGGTAACCCGTCGCTGCCCTCTTCCCGGGCGACATGCCACGACACGCCACGGCTGCTGACCCCAGCGCCCCAACGGCAGATCCAGGGGGGGAGGCCTCCCGCAAACAGACGGGTGCCGCCGCCGTCGCCCCAGTCCCGCCCCGCGCCTCTTCCTTCGCCCGCTCCGCCCTTGGCCCCCCCCGCCCGCCCGCTCACCCTCCGGGTGCCCCCCAGCCGTGGGTGGGGTCGGTGCTGGACACACCGTTGAGCCGCGGCTGGCTGTTGATCACCAGGAGGCCTGACGGGGAGGAGCGGGGTGAGGGGTGAGGTGAAGTGGGGTGGGGTGAGGAGCGGGTGAGGGGTGAGGTGAGGGGGGAAACGGAGGGAGTGAGCAAAATGATAGGGTGCGGTTTGCGCTTGGGGAGCATGTCTAAGCGCGTGCCTTTTCGTGGGTGTGAGCAGCGCCATTTCGAAAAATGGGAGGGGGCGCAACCGCGCAAGGCGTGCAGCAACCCCCCAGGAAGGGCCGCAGAGGCCTCGCAACGCAGGGGAGGCAGCAAGACGACGACGACGCCGAGCGCTGGGGACGGACCCCACCCGACCCGACCCAACCCAACCCGGACAATTAAAAAGCAAGCGCCGCTCGCCCTCGCCTTCCTTACACGCCCCCCTCCCCCGCCACCACCTCATCTCGGATCTCATTTTTGCCTTGCCCCACCACCTCTCCCTCCCCCCGAACCTGGAACCCGCTCCCAACCCCAAAGCCCTCCCAGCCTCTCCTCAGGTCCGCTCGCTAACGCCCCCTCCGTCTTCCCACCGCTGCGCTTCTCCATCTTCTTCCTCTTCAGAACCCCTCTTCAGCACCCCGCTAACCCCCCCCCGCCAGTCCCCCCAAAGGTCCTCTCCCGAAGTCCCCACCGGCGGCGATGAGGTCAAGCAGCTGCGCCGTCTCGGGGGCGCCCTCGGGCTGATGCGCGCCCTCCAGCTCGCTCCAGGGAAAGCTCTTCACCTCGCCCTTGACGTACCTGCGACCCACATCGCCCGAGAAAAGAACACACAGCGCGTCACCTCAAATTTGACTGGAGGCTCACCACACTCGTCAGCAGATGCACCCCCACTCGGAAGGCGCCGCGCCGGCCAATGGCGGTGCCCAGGCGCGGAGCAGCTGCTGTTGCTGCTGCTGCTGCGGACGGAGCCGCTGCACGCGCGCGCATGCACCTAGCGACCTTTTGCACAATTGCATGCAGACACACAGACACACACACAGATACACACAGACACGCAACTACACCGCCAGGCGCGCTCGTCCTTCCCCAGCTGAGACCGAGGACGCACACGACGCCGCGAGAACACGCGCAGGAAACACCACTCAGTGCTCTCCACTTTGCATGTGGGGCATGCAGGCATTGTCGCATGAGCACGAGCGACAGCACGGGGCCCGCTGAAACGCACTTTGCGAAGACGGCCTTGACGTCCTCCTCGCCCTCCAGCGCAGCCCCCCAGGCGGCCCGCGCCTTGTCTTTGCGGGCGTCGGTGGCGGTGTGGCGGCGCATGAACTGGGGAGCGTCTGCCAGGCTGCCGTACTGCAGGTCGCCGCGATCCGCCCAGCGGCCGGTCGGGTAGGACGGCCAGCCCTGTGTTGTGCGTGTGTGCGTGTGCGTGTGGATCACAACGGGGAGGAGAGTGTTACAACGACAGGGGAGAGGTGCCGTGCATGTCTTTGAGGGGTCCCGTCATAAAACCCAAGGCCGCTTTTCATCGGGCCCACGGAGGGCGGTTCAAGGGTGCGGATGTGGGCGAGGCACCCGCTGACTTCCGGGCAGGACTGACTGCCGCAGCACTTGGCACTTGGCCGGTGAGACAGGGCCGCGTGCGCGGCCGTGTTTCGACACCATCCGGGTTCCGAGCCCCCATGGCCCCTGCCCGGCGTTCCTCCCGCCCCCACCACACACATACACACGCACACACATACACACGCAGACCCAGCTCGCCGCCTGCTTACCTGCGTGCGCTTCAGGTAGGCCTTTGGCCGGTGGGTCCAGAACACGGGGCGCACCGACTCGCAGGCGCGGGCGGTGCCGCTGGGCACGTGGCGCCAGGGCAGCGGCTGCGGCAACATCAACAGGAGGGAGGGGGGGCGGAGGGAGTGCAGGGCAGAGAAGGACAGTCCGAAAAGGCAGGTAAGCTGGCAAGCTGACAAGTTGGAAGGGAGCGACGGGCAGCCTGAGCGTGAGCGGGGTGCGAGGGGATGATGCTGGCGGGAGTTTGAGTGAAGCGATGCGAGGTTTGGGACAAGGGGTTGGTGTCGGCTTCCTTGAAGCCGGAAAAAGGGCGGGGCCCCACTAAATCCGTACGGGTTAAGTTGAGTGCTAGGGCAGCGAGGGCGTGAAGTGTGAGAGTGTCGACATTCCTGCTGATAGACAGCCAGAGCTGTTTCCCGAAATGCCTGATAGCCAAGTCGTTAGCAAGGCCTGCCGGCGCCGCGCGAAGCGCGTCATCCCGTCGGGTGCATGAGCGCATGTGCGCATCGACCGAAATACGGCATTTCCAAAGCGAGCGGCGAGGGCGCCAACTGTGAGAGTGTCGACATTCCTGCTGATAGGCAGCCAGAGCTTTATAGCTGAAATGCCTGCGGCTTCAGCAATCCGACCCATGTTTAGCATCGCGCCGTCTCGGCACTGTGCAACTCTTCCGGCCAGCGCATTGGCTGAAGTTACATGACAGTAGACATGGAGTGTATGGAGTGTATCATTTACACATCACGCAGGCTGACTTGCCAATAGAAGGACAGCGGAACTGTTTGCGAGGGTTGCGACGACGTGCAGTTGCCGACGAGAGTGCACAGGCTTCGCTACTGAGGTATTCACCGTAGAGGAGGCTTGACTGCTTTAACATTAGGACAGGGAACGTAGAAGTCCATCCCCTAGGTTGCCGACTGGACTTGTTGGGCGGCCCGCAGAAGACCGCTGCATCGTGCGTGCATTGGCGGCTTGGCGTCCAACAACCAGCAGTTGGCCCCTCATGGTTTGCTACTTGCAACCTTTGTAATAGTAATATGCGTCAAGACGATCGGACCGGCAAGCAGAGCTGCTGTGGTGTGGTCGCGATGTTCGCAATGCAAACATAGTTTGTTTCCGAAACGAAGATTCATTTCACGCCGTCATGTCAGAATTCCTCTTTGAGAAACGATGAATCTTAGGGAATTAATTATAGGCCGAGAGGTGTTGGTTTGACCTCGGCCTCGGTCCATGGAGACTGCCAAACTGGTTTGTACTCGTGCGATGTTGATTTCCAATAATAAATTTACCGTGCAATAAAGAATGTAATCTTTTACTTATGCAGACTTTCCGTTGGCCGAAAGTCTACACTTGTCCAATTACTTCCCACGTCCCACGCACGCACGCACGGGCATGGGCAATCCTACAAGCGCGCGCCCTGTGGGCCGCGGGCTGCCGTAGCGCCCTTTGCGGATGCGGCGCGACGCGACGCAACACGATGCGACGCGGCCATTACGATCCGTTACGCAACGCTACGCTACGCTAGGCTACATGACGCGACGTGACGCGACACGATGCGACGTGACACGACGCGACGCAACGCTATGCTCCACGCTACGCTCCGCTATGCTTCATTACGATTCGCTACGCAACGCTATGCTACACTACGCTACGCTAGGCTACATGACGTGATGCGACACGACGATGCTACACTACATGACATGACGCGACGTGATGCTATGCTATGCTCCGTGCTGCTCCAAGCTACGCTCCACTACGCTCCATTACGATCCGCTACACAACGCTATGCTACGCTACGCTACGCTAGGCTACATGACGCGACGTGACGCTATGCTATGTTCCGTGATGCTCCACACTACGCTCCGCTACGCTCCATTACGATCCGCTACACAACGCTATGCTACGCTACGCTAGGCTACATGACGCGACGACACGACGTCGTGTTGCGTTGCGTAGCATTGCAATGCGATCCTGCATGCTGCGCTGCACTACGCGGCGCGACGTGACGCGACGTCACGCGACGCGACGTGACGTGACACGATGCGATGCAACGCGACACGATGCGACGCGACGCAACATGATGCGACGCGACATGTCGCGACGCGATGCGACGCGACGCGACGCGACACGACGCTACACTACACTATGCTCCGCGGGAAGGCGCGTGCGCGACTTCAATCATGCACGTTGAAATGTGACGTGCGATTTACGATCGTGCACGCTGCACTACACTATGGTACGCTACGCGACGCTACGCTACGCGGCGATGAGCGGCGGCGAGCGGCAACGAATAACAAGCTGGGACGACGCGAGCAGCGACGAGCCACGACGAGCGGCGACTAACTTTGAGCTACGCTATGCTATGCAGCATCCTAAGTAGCGCGAGTGCACGATCGCATTTTCCTCGCAAATCGCAAGGCGACTAACTTTGACAAGCCTAACGCTATGATATCGCACATAAATGATTTCTATGATATATCTATATGCATGCAGCACATCCCGCGACGCCAAAAAAATTTACGCACTTTACGCGTCGGGGTTTCGGAGCCGAGCAATTCTACTTCTTCTGCACTGAGCCGAGCGCAGCGGAGCGTGCGAGGCTTTAATCGCCGACTTGCGTTAAAGCGATAAAACCGAGCGAGCGAGCGAGCGACAACGTAGCGAAGCGCAGCAGAACGTAGCGGAGCGCTGCGCAGGCGTGCACGACTTGATTCACCGACTACACGACGCGACGCTATGCTCCGCGATACGCTCCGCTATGCTTCGTTACGATCCGCTACGCTACGCTATGTAACGCTACGCTACGCTACGCTACGCTACGCTATGCAGCATCCTAAGTAGCGCGAGTGCACAATCGCATTTTCCTCGCAAATCGCAAGGCGACTAACTTTGACAAGCCTAACGCTATGATATCGCACATACCGGTAAATGATTTTTATGATATATCTATATGCGAGCAGCACACCCCGCGACGCCAAAAAAATTTACTCACTTTACGCGTCGGGGTTTCGGAGCCGAGCAATTCTACTTCACGATAGCAATACGATTCACATCGCGCCGCCATGTCACAATTCCATTATAAAACTTTTGACAGTGATTGCGATGATTTCCACGCGCGGAGGCGTTGATGCGACTTCGGCCGCGATCAGCTGTTACTATTTTAAACTTCAACTTGAATGAACACATGAAGGCACGCATATCAGAAATACAGGATGCAATATGCTATCAGAAATGCCGAAACAAAAAGCGAAATTCCGGGAAATCCAAATTACACACTCCACGGACACACGGACATTTCAGTGGGGTAAGGCCTCCGCTTCTCTAGCTACGCTAGAGGCGCTACGGCTACAGGGCGGGGCCCCCCTGGGCGCTTCGCGCTGGGGCCCCGCCCAAAAAAGGCCCCCCGTGTGTCACATACTGCATGTACAGCTGGTCGTAGCCGAGGCCCAGGGGCCGAGCCATAGGCGCCATGCCTGGGCCCCGGAGGAGGAGGACCGCTAGCGGAGCAACAACACCCCTGGGGCTTCCCCCCCAAGGGCCGCCTCGCCGCTCGGGGGTCCTCCGCTCCTACCCCCATGCCACGACACGCCACGACACGCCGCGTTTGGCTGTCCCCGCTTGGGAACAGCATCCCTCTAGGTCGGTTCAGTTTGACGTAGTTGTGGGCACCTAAACCTTCACTCTTGATCCAGTTTAGATGAGTGTTCGTTCGGTTAGCTGATGCTGGTGCGCCGTACCTTTGGCACGCGGGCCGTGTCCACCAGCCCCAGCCGCTCCAGTATGGCCACCGCCGACTTCTCCAGGTTGAGGGTGTACATGTGCACTCCAGGGGTGCCCGCCTCAAGAAGCTGACGACACATCTTGACGCCCAACTCGATGCCGAAGTTCTGATCATCGCATCGGGGGAGCGGGGGAGCAAGGCAAGACACGATATCGGTAAGAAGGAAGGAACGGACAGGAAGGAAAGGACAGGGCACACGATAAGGCGGAACAAGGAGGAAAGAGAGGAGAACCGGGGCGGGGGCGGGCGGCAGGCGGCGGGGTGAGGCCGGGGCCCGGCGGACGGTGGGAGAGGCTGAGGAGGGGAAGGGTGGAGGGGGGGCACAGGCAGGGGCGGGCGCTGGGGGGAGTGGACGCGTGGCCAAAGGCCTGCTGCGGGCCAGGCTGGGCAGCGGCAGCAGGGGTACGGAAGAAGGGCGAACTTGGGGAGATGCGTCTGACGCTCCACCCATGGGCCACGGCCCCGCCCACATGATCCTGTCCCTGGCTCCGAAACCCAGCCCAGTCCCCAAGGGTAATCCGCTGCGCCCTGCCGCCCCATGTCCCCCCTCTCCTCCCCCCCCCGCGCGCGGAGTCCCCATTGCACCGCCTCAGCTCACCTTGATGGCCTCGTCGTTGTCCTTGTTGGCCTCCACCGTCTCCATGATGTCGGCCGGGACCTGACCGACAGGGGGGAGGGGGGAGGGAGGAGAGGGGGAGAGGAGGAGAGGGGCTGGATGATGAGGGGGAGGGGGCAGGAGAGGGGGAGGGGGGCTGGGTGATGAGTGCAATGCTATGACCAGTTGTTACTGGGTGCGGGGGCGGGAGCGGCGGAAGCAGGGGTAAGCATGGGGACGGTGATGGCAGAATGGCAGTTTCAAACGGAGTGCGCGCACCGTCCTCGTTTTGCTGCTGCTGCTGCTGCTGGTCGCGGCGGCGGCAGACAATGAGGTGGCCACCGGCATCCAAACATCGCATCAGGGGCACAGCACCAGCTGCCGCTGCTGCTGTGTGGACACTGTCGCGGCGGGTGGGTGAGTGGATCCGGTGGGTCCGGTGAGTCTGGCTGGGTGGCTGGCTGTCTGGCTTGCGGGGTCCGGGAGGTTGTCCCGGCGCCTGGCGCACCTTGGTCTTGCAGAATCCGACCATGCGCTTGAATCCGCCGTACGTCATGATGGGCATGATGCCGGGCAGGATGGGCACTGTGATGCCCACGGACCTGAGCGACCCGGCGAGGGGGGGGGGCAGGAGGGGCGGAGAGAGGAGGGGAGGGATTGAGCGGGGCGGAGTGGGAGGGGGGGCGCGGGGCGGGCGGGGAGCGTGCAACAGCGGGGGCGGGGTCCGGCGATGAAGCCGGACGACGAAGATCCGTCCCGTGGTGGCTCCGGAAGGGGTGGAGCGGGGAGGGGCACAGGAGGTCCCCGGGGGGGCGCGGGCGCAGGAGCCCCTCGCGGAGTGTCTTGGGTGCCGAGGCTGCAATCAAGGGGCGCACGCTACCGCCTCCTGCGCCGCGTGCCGCGTGCCGCCCTCCCATCCCATCCCACCCCATCCCACCCGCCACACCGCGCCCGCGGAGAGGCTGGTTGGGGCCACGGACACAGCACCCCCTGCACCGCCTCATCCGCTCCCCCGCCCTCGCCCCCGCCCCCACCCCCACCTGCAGTCCGCCACGAACTTGACGAACAGGTCCACATCGTAAAAGAGCTGCGTGATGATCAGCTCGCCGCCCGCATCAACCTGAAGGGGGAGGGGGAGGCAGCAGGGGCAGAGGGCCGCGGAGGGCAGCGGAGGGCACACATCGGGGATAGGGACATACGGTAGGATGGTGGCAGGGACATGGACACACACATACACAAGGGGACGCATTGACACACGGAACCAGACGGACCAACTGGCGCGCACCCTAATTTCCATATCAACCAGGTGGTGCGGTGAACTGAACTGCGGTGAACTGCATGACAAGGGGGTCACGAAGGCCGGGTCACGAGCTCGCGCGGGCTCACGGGCTCGCGGCCTCACGAGCTCTCGCGGCGGGGGCTCGCGGCGGGCGGGGCGGGTTCATTCGTGTGCGCACCTTTTGCTTCAGGTAGGCGATGTCCGCCCAGTAGTTTTTGTTCATCTGGTCGGGGTCGTCCACGATGCCGTCCGGGTGAGCCTCCGGGTAGCCAGCCACGCAGATGCCGAAGTAGACGCCGAACTCCTTCCTGAGGGGAGGTAGCGGGGGGGTTGGGGGGGGGTGTTTGGGGGGGGGGGGGAAGTGGCAGCAGAGCCGCAGCGGCAGCCGACGTCAGCTCGACGTCAAGCCCGGGGCCCCTGGGGCCGCCACACCGTGCCGCTTGTCGCCCTCCTGACCCCCTTTACCCCCCAAAGGGTCGCCCTCCCTTTCCCTCTCCCTTGTGTCGTGCCTTCCCGCGCTCGAGAGCCTCCTGCGCCCGTCCACTCGCTCCGTCCCCCGCCCCGCCCCTTCCCCCCGCCCCATACACACGATCCGTTCCTTTGCAGGCGGGGGAGGAGACCCCACCACACCCTGCATTGGGTTACCGTCCACGGGCGCCAGCCTAAACGCGCACCCTTCCCCTCCCCTCCCCTCCCCTCCCCTCCCCTCCCCTCCCCTCCCCTCCCCTCCCCTCCCCTCCCCTCCCCCCCACCTGATGTACTTGACCAGGTCCAGGGCGCAGCTGAAGCCGCCCTCAATGGCCTCGAACTTCTCCTGCCCCTGAGGAGGGGGGGAGTCAAGGGTCAGAAGAAGGTTGGAGGCAGGCGGCTGGGTGCGTGGTGCGATTTATCGGCTGGCTGGCTGGGGCTGGCTGGGGTGATGAGGGAAACAGAGGAGGAGGAGGAGGAGGAGGAGGAGGAGGAGGTGGAGGAGAGGAGGAAAGTCGTAGAGGGGGGTAGAGTACGACAATGCGAAGAGTCACGAGGAGCGTAGCAGCGAAGTGACCGGGGGGAGGAGGGGACGAGGAGCGAGGAGCGAGGTCGGGTGACGTCATCAACCGCATGCGACCTCCGCCGCATCTGAACCTAAATCACCCCGGCGACGAGTGCCTCGCTCCTTCGCTCCCTCTCGCTCCCTTCCTCCCTCTCGCTCCATCCCTCCCTCCCTCCATCCATCCATCGGTCAGTCTCAAGGCCCATCAGGGCATGTGCAGGGCTGTGCAGTGCAGTGCAGTGCAGTGCCCGTATCGCCCGTATGTGCAGGGCTGTGCAGTGCAGTGCCCGTATCGCCCGTATTGGGGGGGTGCGAAGAAGCGTTCGGTTGTTCCCGAGGTGCTATGATGGATGAATGGGTGGATCACGGGCCCACAGCTGGAGCTGAAACGACCCCAGCCACTCTCCAGACAGCGACCTGGCCCAACGCAGCGTGCTCCGCACGCCAGTGACGGTACGGCACCCGTCTCCCGCAGTGTCGTATCGCCGTACGTCGTACCTTCGGCGGGTCGCCACGGAGCGCCAAGATGTTTTGGACGCCGACCTTCTTCACCTGTGTGTGTATGTGGGGCGGGGGGAGGGGTTGAGGGAGTGGGGTAGCGAGCCCGAAATTCAGGAAAGGGGGTTTCGGCAGAAGGGTAGGGTGCGTTCGACATTTCCCGCCTTCTTCAGATCGTGCTGTGCCCCTCCACCCCGCGATCACCTGCCTACACAATGCCTTCCCCACACCTCACCCGTGTCCCCATCTCCTCCAACCCTCCCCTGCCCCCCTCTCTGCCCTACCGCCCTGCCGCAGGGGTGCTGCTGCCGGCATGCTAACCCGGCAGCCCCACGTCCCCCGGCATTGGCATCGGCCCTCAACTCTCGTCCCTCCCTCCCTCCTTCCCTTGGCGTCCTCCTCCACCCTATCCTCCCCCCACCCCTACTCACACACAGGCCCCGTAGGGTGTATTCCCTCGACTGCCCCCCTCCCTCCAGGGTTCAGGGTCCGTTCGCTAACGCCGTTTCCGTCCCTTCACTGCGGGGTCGTCTTTTCTACCTTTCCCCCCCCCCCGTGTGTGTCCGCTCACCTCCTTGAGTGCGCTCTCCAGCTTCTCCACTTGCATGTTGGTGCAGGTCAGGTGCATCATGGTCTCCACGCATACCTGGGGGCCGGAGGGGAAGGGGGGGGCCAGTTGGGTGGTTGGGTGGGAGTGGCTAGGTGGGTGGCTGTGGGATTGCAGAAGCACAGCCTCAAATTTGGCAAGCTGGCAGGCTGGGGAGACAGAATTGGAACAACCATGATGGGCGAGCATGTATCGTGCGGAAGAGCGAGGTGGTTTGTGGGAAAGGGCGGGGAGGGCGGCGCAGCTGGCGATTGGGGACTGGGTCGGTGGTTGGTTGATTTCGGCATGCGTATTGTAGGCGGCGCAAGGAGGTGGTGTCCAGGCGGGTGCTGCAAGGTGGGGTACTGGTGGCGGCGGGAGGTACCGAAGCGCATGCGATTCATGGAGGAGTAAGGACCGGGATTGAGCCGGGATCGACGTGCACATGTGCGGATTTGCCGGGGCAGTGCTGCCAGGCGGTTAAGATGCAAGGAGGGTGCCCCCAGTGCGGAGGCAAGCCGGGAGGGAACCGAGCGCTGAGGCTCCCAGGCGGCGCGAGCAAGCTGCCAGGGGGGCATGGAAACCCTAAGGATTCAGATGTAGGAACGGCACACTTGAGGGTGCCGTGTTGCCATGAGCGGGGCCAAGGCGCATGGGAGGAGCGCTTTCACTACCAACGCCAGGCTCGCGTAATGGCGCGTGGATCGGGAAGGGTTTGAAGTTGGCGATCGGCGTTTGCCATGAACCGAGAGCAAGGGGATTGTGCGTTACATACAAGGGGCGCAGCGGCACTGCTGACACGCCCGCCCCTGCACCCCACAAATCCAGGCGAACCCCCGGCCATGTTCCCATGTATTTCCCCTCCCCTCCCTGGATGCATTGGGCGGGGATTGTCACGAATGCAGCGGGGTATGGGGAGGGTACCTGGTTCTGCATGCGCGTGGCGATGTCGAGGGTCACGTCGGCAGTCGAGCCGCCAGCTCCCCACGTGATGTCGCAGAAGATAGGCGCATGCGTGACCATGCGATCCAGGCGCTCGAACAGGTTCTCAACGCCCTGCACAGGGATGCACAGGCGCCCGGGGTTGGCATCTGAGTTTAACCTCGCCCGTTCCAGTCCGTTCGCCGATGACAACTGCTTGCACGAGGAAACCGGGAAATCTGCCACGTTCGATTAGAATGCCCGATTGCCCAGATCCGCTATGTGTGAGAATAAATTATCTGCAGGTCCGTCCGCCGCTGCCGTTCTCTTGAGGAAGCATATGGTGCCACGCCGCCCACACACCTCCTCCGTGCGCGGAGGGAAGAACTCGAACGAGAAGAAGGTCTGACCCTCCTTCAACTTCTGGTTGATCTTGTCAATGATCTTCATTTTTCAAGCGCAAATCCCGAGAGCCGACCGATGATACTGTTTTTGGAGCTGCCTTTCAGCGCTGGTGTCAAACGATGGGCCTATCACGTTGCTGTGATCGCGAAGGCGAAGAATGGCCCTTGCCGACAGCGTCCCACGTCTTTTGGGAAGGCCTCTAACGCCCAAGTACGGCAAAAGCGAGCACGCTGACGATTATTACTACGATTGCGGGGACACTCGCGCAGCTGCTCACAATCGCGAAGGCGATGCGCACATCAAAACTAGACCTCAGCCGCTTTAAGGTAGACTCAATCGCCGCTAGCGAAAAGCTCCGACACCGAAAAGCTTTACTTCGGAGCGCGCAAGCCGACGACACCCGCGACGGCCGTCAAACATAGTCGCATACATACAGTCGTCGCTAAATTGTCGCATAACCTCAATTAGTGCATGAAGCTCGCCTGGGAGTGAGGCCCCCGTGCTGGCCCTGCTGTAAATCGGCGCGCGAACCTCAATTAGTGCATGAAGCTCGCCTGGGAGTGAGGCCCCCGTGCTGGCCCTGCTGTAAATCGGCGCGCGAACCTGGCGATGGAATCCACCCGCGACGAGCCCCGCGGCGCCGACCCCGCCCGGCTCCTCGCCATCCGCCGCCACCTCGCATCCTGCCTCCCCGCCGACCTCCTCGACCGCTTCTGGCACGAGGGCTTCGCGGTCGCGCGGCAGCCCTCCTTCCGCCTCAACGCCATGCGTCTGAGCGACGACGCCTCCGCCGCCGCCGCCGCCGTAACCGCCAGCAGCTCCAGCACCGCAACTCAGAGCGCCTCGCCCTGTAACGGCGGCGCTGCGACCCAAGCAGCGGCAGGCCGCTGTGATGTTGGCAGTGATGGCGGAGCCGGAGGCGATGCGGAGGACACGGTACGGCAGCTGCTGGCGGGTTTCGGCCTGCCAGCCGACACGCCGGTGGAGCGCTGCCCCTACCACCCGCTGGCTCGGCTGCTGCCCGCACGCACCGCGGCGGTGGTCCGCGTGGCGGATCAGGCCCACGCGCTGGGGCCGCTGCGGGTGAGTGGGTGAGTGAGTGGGTGGGGGTTTGAGACCAGCCGCTACATCCGCTGAGCGTCTTGGGCTTCGCCACCAGCTCCCCATGGCCCCGCGTCCTGAACCCTCCCTCCTGCCTGTCCCTGCCTCCATCTTGCCTGTCCCTCCAATTCCCCCGTTGGCCCCGTTGGCCTCCTCCGTCTGCCCCTGTGGCCTCCTCCTTCCCCTCCTCCTCCTCCGCCTCCGCCTCCTCCTCCTCCTCACCCCAGCGCGGCTCTGCGTACTTCATGGGTCTGTCCAGTATGCTCCCCGCACTCGCCCTCATGGCGCACACCAAGCAGCACCAGCACCAGGACCAACACCAGAAGCACCAGCACCAGCAGCCACAACAACACCCGTATCAGAGCCAGCGCCAGCGCCAGCACCAACGGCAGCCCCACCCGCAGTGCGGCAGCGGTGGTGGTGGCAGGGAGGGGAATGAGGGAAGGGTTGAGGAGCCGTTGCGTGTGTTGGATCTGTGCGCTGCACCGGGCGGCAAGACGGCTCTGATGGCGGAGCTGATGGGCAACACGGGGACGCTGCTTGCGGTGGATGCCAGGTGGGGGTGGGACCGGTGGGGGTGGGACCGGTGGGGGTGGGACCGGTGGGGTGGGACCGGTGGGGTGGGACCGGTGGGGTGGGACCGGTGGGGTGGGACCGGTGGGGTTGGGACCGGTGGGGTGGGACCGGTGGGGTTGGGACCGGGTGGGGTTGGGACCGGTGGGGTGGGACCGGTGGGGTGGGACCGGTGGGGGTGGGACCGGTGGGGTGGGTCCGGTGATGAAGAGGTGGGATCTTGGGTGGTATCACAAACTGGGATGGATTGGCCGACGACGGATGCGTGGTGGGGGGCGGTGCTGGGGACGAAGCAAATGCTTTGAAAGCAGCGGATACAAAGAAATGTAACATGTGGCGCATCTCTTTCTCCACTCCCTCTCCTTGTTTACCGCCGCAGCTGGCCCCGCCTTCAGCGCTTGCAGTTCAACGTTGATCGGTTGGTGCCCAACCACCGCAACGACCCCAACCGTTTTGCCGGTGGTGATGGCGGTGCCGGGGCTGCTTTGACGTCCGACGGGCGCTGGTGGCGGCGGGGCTGCGTGGTTGCCGCACACGCCGACGGCACCAGCCTGCGAGTGGACGAGCACGGCCTGCCGCTCGTACACCCGTCGAGCCGAAAGGGAGGGCGCGGCGGCGGCGCCACCTCTTCTGGCCGGGCCCGGCGCGCGGGTGGTGGTCGCGAGCACGATCATGATGACGACGATGAGGGCGAGATCGGATTGTACGACAGGGTTTTGGTGGACGCGCCGTGCAGCGGTCTGGGCCGGCTGCAGCTGCATCGTCCGAGCAGCTACAGCCGATGGGACGAGAGTCACGTGGCCCGGCACCCGGAGCGGCAGCGGCAGCTGCTGCTGCGCGGCGCGCGGCTGCTGCGGCGCGGCGGCAGCCTGGTGTACAGCACTTGTACGATAGACCCGCGGGAGAACGAGGCGGTGAGCTGAGCTGAGCTTAGCTGGGTTGGGTTGCCTGCGGACGACCGGAAGGGATGGATGTGGAAGAGGTCCGAAACCCAGTCCGGCCCTTAAGAGCACGTCTCCAAATGCGTCTTTCCCGCTCTCCTCACACCTCTATGCCCCCTTTGCTCATCCGGTTTCCGCCCCGGCTTTTCCGGTTCCTTCCCCATCTAACTGCCCCACCCCCTACCTCACCCCCCTTCCCAGATGGTCGCCTGGCTGCTGGGGCGCATGGGCGGCTCACTGCGGCTGGTGGAACCGCGCCTGACCGCCCCGGCTGCCGGCCCAGCGCCGCTGTTAATGCCACCCGTCGGGATCGAACCCGGAACTTTCAGTTCCACGACCACCTTGGCGCACGCAGCAGCAGACGCCGCCTCTACTGGATCCGGATCCGGATCCGGGCCTCATCCCAGCTCCGCGACCTCCTTCTCCCCCACGCACCCCCACGGGGCCCTCCTGCGGGCCTCTGCCGTCTCCCACGTCTCCCTGCGCGAGGCACTGGAGGGGCACCGGCCCAGCTGCACCTATCCCCCGCTGCTGGATGGGCCCTGGTGGGACGAGGCAATCGCTGGCGGCGGCAGCCGCTGGGCTGGCGGCAGGGGTGGCAGCGGGGGTGGTCGCCGTCACCTGCCCGCGCTGCGCACCTTTGGCGGCCTTCCCGGTGACGACAGCGGTGGTGGTGGTGGCGGTGGTGGTGGAGGGTTGATTGCGGAGGCGGCGGCGGCGGCGGGATTGAGCCGAGATGCGCTGCGGGATCAGCTGGCGGGCTGCTGCCTGCGGGTGGCACCGGGGCCCACCTACGAGGGTTTCTTTCTTGCGCAGGTGGTGCGGGACTGAGCGGCAGGCAGGAGGGGAGCCGCGGCAAAGTAACGCGGGGCTAGCCTGGCAAACGAGCGCCGCAGCGCGGTACATGCCAGGGGAGGGCCGCGGGGTGGCGGGGCAGGTAGAGGGCTTGGTTTGAGGGGCGCAAATAGGCTCCGAAGAGGACGCCAAGATTTTGCCACTGATTGCCCCCGCCTGCCGCCGCGCTGCCACCTCCGACCTCCCTGTGCACCGAGATCAGCCCGTAGGCGGCGGAGAGATGCCGGCTGCCAACCCGGAAGGACCCGGAAGTTGAGGTCCTCGGCGGAGATGTCCAGGTCGGACGGGCACGATGTCGGCGGACAGCAGGAAAGACAGCACGTGGCTGCCGTTCACAACGTGCTCGATCTTCTCGTTCACGAACCGAATCTCGATGGCCTGAGGAAGAGAAGGACGGGAGGGGGAGGAGGGCCAGCGAGCCAGCGGGCGGTGCACTGCAGCGGAAACGACCTAGCAGGGTTAAGACCAGCGGACCCAGACCAGACCTGACCTGACCAGAAAACCCGTCTGCTACGCAGCAACTGCGGCTCGCCTCTAGTGTTAAGTCTGGGAGATACCCGGAAATGTCAACTAGTGCCTTTGCCATACGTAACAAATGGTCACGATACCAAACTGTAACGGAAGCCGGTCCCTACAGGGTCCTATGCCGTTAACACAACTACCGGTATCCTAGATAGGTTAGAAGCCACAGAATGGTGGTATCGAAAGATACCGTTTCGGTATGAGTGTCAGTATTTCAACTGAGTTGGTTGCAAGGGCCATAAGGCCCTTGTCCTAAAAGAAGTGTAAGAGACTTAAATGCTCGTGCCAACCGATGTACGACCGTCGGAGGACTTCCACCACAGCGCGCAGTGGAGAGAACGCCACACTCAACCAGAACTAACAAGGGAAGCACAAACCGCTAGGGGCCGACGGGCTAGCAGGGAGACATCCGACCAAACTACACCCCACCCACCACTCCCATGTGTAGTTTGGGCGGGACAGCAGAACGCAGTACGACCGGATACACGCAGTAGAGGAAGGCATCGGCCCCCTCCAACACAACCCAGACCCCCAGGGCGTCAATAATCAACGCAACAGGAAGCTAACACATTTGACCGCCGTGATGTGCACACTACCCGGCGGTCCCGTGCCCCTAAGCAGCCCGCCGCGGCATGGCGGCCCTCACAGGCGGGGCCGCACGTTCCGCTCATCCGGCTCGTGGCGGGATCGGTCCAGGTACCGCGCCAAGGTAACGGTGCTCCGCAGCTGCGCGAAATCCAGGAGGGCAGAGGTGGACCCGCCGGCCGCCGCCGCCGCCTGCAATGCGCCCCGGCGGAAGCTGTGCACGGTCTCGTTTTCGTACAGACCGGCGTCGACCAGGTGCTTGCGGATGCGGGCCGCCAGGGTCGCGCTCTGGAGGGCGCTCGGCTTGAAACCCCGCTGGTCCTCCGTCAGGGGACGGAAAAGCAGGTCCGTGATAGCGCCCCCGGGCGGAGAGTCCGGCCGGCCGCAGCACCACTGGTAGAAAGCCAGCGTCCGCGGGACGCAGAAGGCCGGCTCGATGGCGTTAGGCAGGAGCCACACCGGAGGGGCGCGCGCCAGCTTGTAAGTTTTCGTGCCCCGCTCCCGGAAGCACAGCGTGGGCCCCACCGCCGCGCCCCACGACCAGGGCGGCGGTAGCGGGAAACCGTCGTACGGCAAGTCGGGCCGAGCGGGGTCGACGAAGTCACCCAGCCCCAGCTTGCCCACATCGTGGCCCCGGACCGAGGTCTGCCAGAGCAGCAGCACGCACAGCAAGTCCCGCAACAGCACCACCCGCTCCAGCGAGTTGGGAGCCGCCTCCACCTGTCGCCACAGGTACAGCACCAGCGAACGGTACTTGTCGTACCGCAGTGGCACGGCCGACAGCTCAGTGTAGCCGGCGGCCACCCGCGTGCGCTGGTAGGCCGTTCGGAAGTCCTCCACCCACACAGAATCGCAGGGATTGCCGAGTCCGGTGGCGGCGTCGTAGCGTCCGCCACGCCCCGCCCGACCAAAGAAACCGCTGAGGGCCGAGAGACAGCTCTTGACCGCGGCCGGGCCGGCGGGCCCGCCCCCGCGAGAGCAGTGGTTAGGTAGCCAGTGTGCCACCATGAACACGAGGATGTCATCCGGAGTGCAGTTCGCCCAGGACCGGCCCCGCCCGCAGCGGTCCAGCCAGCTCAGGAACTCACGGGCGGCGCCGTCCTGCCGGCGAACGGTGGAAGGGGCCAGAGCACCCAACAGCATCCGCTCGGCCGTCGCCAGGCCTTCCTGGTAGATTCGGTCCTGCTCGGGCGCCGGGACCGGCAGGCTGGGAGGGAGCTGCGCGACCACCCGGGCCAACCGACCACCAGCGACACCCAGCGTTGGCGCCACCTGCGCGACAACAACGGGCGTTGGGTCGGGCGCTGCACCGAGCTGTCAGCCTGGCAACACCCGACTTACCGCGCTGGTTACGCCCGCAAGAGGAGAACCGAAAGGCGCGCTCGGGGCTACGGGCGACGGGAACACCGCGGGCGGAAGAGAGGGAATAGCGACCGACGCCTGCGGCCGAAGGGACGCCGTGGGGGGGGGGTTCAGCGCCTCGGAGACCCATGGACGGATAGTCGCACAGCACGCACTGGGCGAGAGAAGGAGGCAAAGGCAGACTCGAGGAAAGGTTGGCGATAACCCAGCAGGACCACGTTAGCCTAAAGCGGCGAGACGGAAAGAACCGGCCGAGTCGTGGCGGGGCGAGCCGCACTTACGTAGCCGGGAGGAGAGCCGAGAGGCAGCGACCACCCCAGGGGGCTATAGCTGGGGCCCATGGGTACGCCGGGCGCCTGCGGGCCCGACAGAAGGGCACGAGGCGGGGGCCCAGAAGGGTACGACCGACAGGGGAAATGGTTAAGCAGCCCGGGATATCTGGGACAGGCTGGAACGAGCAGACCGTGAAGGGGGGACACGGACAGGCCTTCGCTGGCCAGAGCCGCGTGCCAGACGAACCGGCGGGGCACCCACGGCGAAGGCGACACTTACATAGCCGGGCGGTGGGTGGACGGGCAGCGGCCACCCCAGCGAGCCATAGACGGGACCGGCAGGCGCGCCGGTCGCCTGCGGGGAACGAACCAGCCAGCGCGCGGCGCGCACGCGCGCATTCAGCAGTCATGCAAGAACCCAAATTTAGCGATAGGGAACCACCAGAGGACGAACAGGGCCGGGAAAGCATGGCGAGAACCCGCGCGAAACGCTCCTGAGTAACGCTCTCGGCGACCGACGCGAGCGGCAATACGCGGATTAAGTTTACATCCGCGGTGATCGAGGCAGCGTTTCTGATTACTCTTACCGTTGCTCCGAACCCAAGGCTTACAGCTTGCGGACCAGTCGCGACCCCACCCACCCACCCATAGGGCGGTGGAGAACCCAAACTAAATATTGGGAAGGGTTGCATGACCGGACGCAGGGACCCACACTAATTCAGTCTGGTACGGAGGAACGAGCATTTGCGTTTAAGCAGTCTTACAAATGGACGAGCGGCCCATGGGGCTGACGTCCTTACCGCCCCCATCGGCGCCCGCGTAACCGGCCGCGTCCTGGCCGACCTGCCAGCAAAGCCCGGCCAAAGGGGCAGCATGTGCGGTTGTTCATGATGCAAAGCCATACGTGGTAAATCTGTGCTGCAGTCTCTTGGCGCACAAGTACAGGTGTACAGCATACGTATAGAATGGTGTGCACGAATAGGTGGATGACAGCGGTGGATGAAAGTTGCAGCGATCCTGGTAAAGCCAAATGTTAGTTGTCGCCTAGATGTTTCTTGATGGCGCACCTCAGCGTGGTTGTTGAGGCGAATCGGGTGGTGCGCGGTGTTGCGGACATTGCCCGTGTACCCTCGACGTCCTTAAGGTACACCTCCACCTCGCTCGGTCCCCATCAGTAACCGCCAGCTCTCGTGCGCTGCCGTACACGTCGTCGTCGCCGAAGCGCCTGGCCGCTGACGACCCCGGAAAGAAGATCGCGTCAACGAGGTCTGGGTGCAATGTGTGTCCATTAATTTAGCAATCTAGGCTTGGTACTCACATCCACGTTAGTGAAGTCGACGCGGCCTTCAACGACGCGGTCAACGGTCGCGAAGCGCCAGACTTCGCCGGTGTTGTCCCTTAGCGCGGCCATTGCTGGTCATTCCGCTGGAACACGTTCGCCCGCTGAGGGACAACATCGGCGAAGTCTGGCGCTTCGCGACCATTGATCGCGTCGTTGAAGGCCGCGTCGACTTCACTGACGTGGATGTCGATGTGAGTACCAAGCCTATATTGTGCCTCGCGCCACGCCGCCGCCTCAGCGCGGCCATTGCGGCGGCGAGGAGGTTGGTAAACTGGACCTGATCTGCACCTTCGGGAAAGGAGGCGGGCAGGGCCTGCAGGGGCAGGAAGCCCTTATACATCCCCACGTTGATTCCCAGCTTCCGGGGCGCGTGCTCGACACTGCAGAACAAGCACGGGTGGAGAGCACAGGGACGGAAGAGCGGGGCGGGAATCGTATCCGAGCACAGTGAGCATGGGCTGGCGGCCAGAGGCGAAGTTCGGGACAATGTCGGGGCCGGCGTGGAGAAACCGGCAAGCATGGGTACCTGCGCTATTCGCCGAATGCCCTCCAAATCAAGCAAGCTTGTTCGCGAGCATATTAAACAGGAGCAATTGCGCTGTAACGAAGCGTATAGTACGTACCACGCCTTCTTGGTTGACCGGGCTTTCGGAGGACGACGGCCTTTCGTGGCCGTTCTTGTTTGGGCTTGGAATGCCGGCGCCGCCGTGCTGGCCGACGCCGAATGCTTTGGGTGGCGACAACAGGAGGCGACAGTGACCTTCGAAAGAAACAGAGATGTGCTCCGATGAGCGGATACTTGCTCGGCCGTAAGATTATATAGAAAAGTTAGTGTGGCGTGGTGCGAGGCGTGGCAGCAATAATAGTCGGTGCACTCCGAAATGTACGGAAGCTGGGTCGATACATGTTTGCAACCGGCCGTGCCAGCGTTGTACAGTGCGTCAAGCATAAATAAGTCGGTGTTTCAAGATTGTTAAGCTTGCGGGCAGCGTGTCGTCGCAGATCGGAGTGTAGCTGTTCCATCGTGGCGGTTAGTTGGCTAATGGTCAACGGCCAGCGGACCGGCCGTGGGCCCATCGGGTGCACGCGGCCTCCCCGCTGGCGCCCCGCCCCCCGCCCCCGCCCGTGGCGCCCCGGGCCTCGCGCCCGTTGGAACACCCGCCCCGGCCGGGAGTGACCTGGCGGCGGGCCCCACCCGAGCCGCCGCTGTGGCGGCCGCCCCGGGCGCCGCTGCCGCACTGGCCCCGGACACCACGGTAGAGGCGGCGCCGGGTGCTGCTGCAGCCACGGATCCGGCCACAGCCCCGGCCATGACCCCGGCTCCCCAGCCCCCCTCCCCCACCGCCCCGGCGAGCCAAGCAGCCCCCGATGGCCCGGCCGCCCTCGGCGGCCCGGCCGCCCCCGGCGGCCCGGCTGCCCCCGGCGGCCCGGCCGCCCCTGGGGCCGCTGCCGCCGGTAACCCAGCTGCCGGCGCAAGCTCTGCTGCCGGCGGCACTCCCACCCCGGCCGCTTCGGTGCCCCCCGCCGCCGCTCCCGTCGGCCACCCGACGGGAGGGGGGGCCCCGCCCCCCGCTGCCGGCCGGACTCCTGCGATCCCCGCGCCGGCGGGCCGGGCCCGCATGGACGTGGATGGCTTCACCGCCGTTGGCGGCCGAGGCCAGAAACGCCCCTCCTCCCCTGGCCGCGGGCGCAGCCACAGCCGGAGCCGCAGCCCCGCCCGGGGGGACACTGGTGCTCGCATCCCCCTGGGCAACCCCTTCGCCGCCCTTGATGCCGTGCCGCCGGAGCCCCAGGGTGGGGCCGCCCTGCCCCACTAATGCCCAGGGTCTCCCCCGGCCGCCTACCCGTGCAGCTGCGGCTGCGCATTGGCACCCACAACGTGCGTGGCCTGCTGGGTGCCCTCGACCACGGTGTGTCGGCACGATTGCCGGCATTACTGCGGTGCTGGGAGCGCCAGCGACTCGATGTGGTGTGTCTCCAAGAGACCCACGTCCGGGAGGACGAGGTCCCCCGGGCGCAGACCCTGCTCCACACGGTGGCACGGCAGGAGCGGTTCGGCGAATGGACGTCATGGTGGTGCCCTGCAGTGTCGACCGCTTGCGGCCGGCCCAGCGGAGGCGTGGCCGTCCTCGTCCGCTCGCACCTAATCCGCTCCGGCGCCATCACCGTACCCCCGGACGCCGCCGCCCCTATCCCTGGGGCGGAGGGTCGCCTCCTTCACCTTCCGGTCATGTGGGGCGGCCATTCCTTCACTCTGCTGTGCGCCTACCTTCCCGCGTCCGCGGGTGCGCTCCAGCGGGCGTTCATCCAGCAGCACCTGCATCCGCTGGCGGCTGCAGGCGGCTCCCATGTGTGGGCCGCGGACTTCAACTTCGTGCTCGACCCTACCCTGGACTCCACCCAGGACGGGGGGCGGCAGCGGGACGCCGGCACCGCTCGCTGCTTCCAGGAGGCATGCCCCGATTTTGTGGATGGCTTCCGCTACCTGCACCCCTCCCTCCGGTCATACACCTTCACCTGCCCCACTGGCGCCTCCCGGATCGACCGGGTCACCGTTTCCGCCGATCTGGCGGCCGCCCTCCGCGGCTGCGAGGTGTCGGCTGGGTCCCCCTCCGACCATCGCCTCGTCACCACCGTCCTGGCCGCGGCACCACACGCGCAGCCGCCGGGCCCCGGCCTCCCCCGCGTCCGCCTCCACTTCCTCGACTTCCCCGACCTCCGGTGTCAGTTTGAGGAGTGGCTGCAGGCCACCGCCGCCGCCGCCCCAGAGGACCCCGGCGATCTCCTACAGTGGTGGCCCGCTTGCAAGCGGGCCCTGGGTCGGGCCGCATCCCGCCTTAACCGGCTGGCCCGATACCACCGCATCTCTGCCTGCCAAGCCGCCGCCGCTGCCCACGCCGCCGCGGACGAAGCCCAGCAGCAGTTGGAGGCGGGTGGCGTCGCCGCCGCTGCACGGGTCACGACCGCTCGCGCCGCCGCTGCCACAGCGGAGGTGCGCGCGGCGACCTCCTGTGCCCGCCGGGCCCGCCACGCCTGGCTTCGGACTGGAGAACGCCCCTGCCCGGTCCTCACGGCCCTTCTCCGCCCGCCCACCGCGTGTCGCCGAATTCCCGCCCTGCGGCGCCCCACGGGCGCCCCTACCGCGCATCCGTTGGAGATGCCGGCCGTCATGGCAGAGTTCTGGCAGCGCATCTGCACTGCCTCGCCGCCGACGCCGGATGTCACCGCGGCGCGCCAGCAGATCTTGGCCGCTCTTCAGTCGCACGGCCGCCGGTGCCCCGCTGCCTCCCTCCCGGACCCGGGCCGCCCGGACGTCAGCCCCGCGGAGGTGCTAGAGGCCCTGCGAGCGACCCCCCCGGGGCGTGCGCCTGGCGCCGATGGCATCCCTGCCGAGCTGTATCAGGGCTTCTCTGCCACCTTCGCGCCGCTGCTGGCGCGGATCTTCTCGGCCACCCGAGCTACTGGCAGTACCCCCGCGGGCTTTCTGGACGGTGTCATCTCCTCCATCTTCAAGGCCGGGGACCCCACTCTCCCCTCCAACTACCGGCCCATCACCCTGCTTGACACCGACTACCGGACCCTTGCACGTGTGCTGGCACGTCGGCTGCTCCCGGTCTTTGGGGCCACCATCGACCCTGAGCAGACCGCCTTCCTCCGTTCCCGCCGCATTGGGGACAACGTGTGGCTCCTGCAGCTGCTGCCCGAGCTGCTGCGGGCGCAGCACCGCCCTGGCCTCGCGGTCTTCCTCGACTTCTTCAAGGCGTACGACACGGTCGACCGGGACTTCCTCTTCGCCTGCCTGGAGACCCTGGGCGTCGGCCAGGACTTCCTCCAATGGGTGCGGCTGCTCCACGCCGACACCGGCGCTGCGGCTCTGGTCAATGGCTTCCGCTCTGCTCGAGTGCCCATCACAGCGGGCGTCCGGCAGGGCTGCCCCCTGGCCCCGCTCCTCCACCTCGCCATCGCCCAGGCGCTGTTGTCCTGGCTGAAGGCCCAAGGCGTCGGTATCACGGTGGGCGCGGGGCCGGCTGCCTCACGCCCCCTCCCCGCCTCCCAATATGCCGACGACTGCACCCCCTTCCTGGCAGCGGCCTCAGACCTGCCCCGGTTCCTGGCGGTCATGGAGATCTTCCGCCGGGCTTCCGGACAGCGTCTGAACCTCGACAAGGTGGAAGTCCTGCCGTTGGGCCCTGTGCCGGACGGTGGGAACCCCGCTGCTGGCGTGGCGAGCACCGCGCTGGCCGCCCCTACCGGGGCGGCTGGTGTGGCCGTCGCCGCCCCCCGCAGCCTCCCTGGCCCCGCCGCCGCCATCACCGCCATCGCCGCCGTGGTGCCAGTTACAGCCGCAGCGCCCGGCCATGCCGCTGCCGCCCCCGCACCTCCCCAACCTATTGGCGCCGCCGCTGCCCTTGCTGCGGCTCTCCGGAACCTGGCCTCAGCAGCAGCGGTGCCGACACCGGCGGCGGCTGTCCCTCATCCCGGCGCCCCCGCCGCCCTGCTCGCCATCCTGCGGGCTGCGGCAGCCCGCTTGCTCGTGATCGGCAACCCCGCCGCGCCCCCTCCTGCCCTGGCGGGCGGCGGAGAGGGCTCGACGGGGTCCCCCTTGCCCCTCACTGCCTTCGTCGGACCGGCGGCGCAGCTACGCACCGTTGCCCAGGCCAAAACGCTCGGTGTGGGCCTCCGCAACGACGCTCAGGCCGTGCCGGTGCGGCTTGCTGGAGTGGAGTCCGCGCTGGCTTTGGTTGCGCGGCTGCCTCTCACCACTTTCGGCCGGGCGGCGGCAGCGTCGGCCTACGCCCTCAGCAAAGCACTCTACCACATGGAGTTCCAGGGTCTGCCCCCTCGCGCCGACCTGGACCGCCTCCTTGGCCTCACCGCTGCGGTGGTGGAGCGGAGGATGACCCCCGCCATGTACGCGGCTGCGCCCAACGCCCGCCTCGTCGGGGTGAGCTTGGGGGTCCTCGCCCTGCCCCCCGCCGTCGGCGGCTTTGGGCTCCTGCCGCTCGTGGCCCACGTCCGGGCCCGGCACGCGGTGGCGGCGGTGCGCTGTGCCGCAGGGGCGGCCGGCCTCCTCCCCGCCGACCCGCCCTGGACTGATGTCGCCCTGCATCTGCTGCGACGGTGCCACCCGGCGGCCCACCCCTTGTGCCTCCTGGCCCCTGGGGGCGGCCGCGTCCTGGGGGCTCCGGCGCCCCGTGGATGCCCTGCATTCGCCCGGCTGCTTGGTGCAGCCGCTTACCTCGGGCCCCTCATCGTCCCGGAACCCGACGCCATGGCGGGCCCCTGGTGCTACTCGGCGCCGCTGTGGAGCAACCCGGGTACCCGGCACTCCTGGGGCCCGGCGGCGCGTGCCTGGAGGTCACCTTCCCGGCACTCTTCGGACTGCGCGGCCTCACCACCCTGGGTGTCGCTGTGCGCTGCTGGGACGCGCTCGCGCCGACGCGCGTCGCTTTGGCGGCAGCGCGTCGTCGGCCTGCGGGCGTGTCCCCCCGCATTGCTCGCCACTGCACTTTGCAGCTACGGCAGCTGGTACTGCGAGGCGTGCTGGGCTACGGGGAGCTTGGCGCAGCGGTGGATGCCAGCGGACCGTCCATCTCGGACCAGCTGGACGACCTTTTGGGCCTCGTCCCCGGCAGCTGGGTGGCGGCGGCCCAGCAGGTCGCGGCCGGCCAGGTGGCTGTGCCGCCCGCCCGGGAGGCTTGGGCGGCGCTGCTGCAGGGGCTCGCCTGCTGCCCTGCGGGCGGCCCGTTCACACCTGTCCTGGGCACCTCCGTCAAGCGTGGCACCCACCTGCAGCTAGCTGAGGCGTACCATGACTTGAAGGCGCGCCATGAGGACTTCCTCGCGGACGCGCATGAGGGCCCGGTGCCGCCGCTAGCGTTTGCGGCTTTCCGGGACACCCTGCGCCGCCTCTGGCGGCTGCGGTGGGAAAATGACCACAAAGAGGCGCTCTGGCGGCTGGCGGTGCATGGCATCACGGGGTTCCCGCTGTTGCGCGGGCAGGCGGGTCGTGGGAGGGCTGCCTGCTGCCCCTGCGGTGCGCCGATTACACAGGCTGGACGGTGCTGGGTCCGTCGGCACCTGTTTTGGGACTGCTTTGTTGCTCGCACCCTGCGTGAGGAACTGGAGGCGGTGTTGGGGGCCCCGGGCGACTCGGTGCTGCAGCGGGTTCATCTGTGGCTCGTGTCGCCCCCTCCGGGGATCTGTCCCTGTGTCTGGGATGTTGTGGCTTTGGCAGCCCTGGCAGCGCTGGAACGGGGCCGCCAACGCATGTACCGGGGTGGCGCCCCCGCTGCCCCGCTTGCTCGGGCTCAGTTGGTCGGCATTGGTGCTGCGGTTGTTGCAGACTTCTGGGCCCGTGTCGCGTCGTTTGCAGCCCTAGGGATGGTACCGGATGTCTGGGAGACGGTCCCGGCATCCCACCCATTCCTGGCCAACCGGGCGGACCGTGTTGTGTTTGTTGGTCCTCCAGACACTGGGCCCCCCCCCCCGATTCAGTACATATGCAAAACGCCCAACTGTAACGCGCCGTACATCTGTACGGCACGTTACCGCTGAGTGTTCAAATACGCAGCTTCCTTTTGCATCCTTCATCTTTTTTCTCTTTTCCATAGGCACTTTTCTTAGTATCGCACCGCATATCACGCCATGCTCCCTCAGCAATTTTGCAACGTTGCTCACCATTACGCCACGTTGCCCCTGCCCATCACGCATCGACGGATCGCCATCGCTACCGCACTGGTCTGCCGCACAGGTAAGCATCCTCCTTTCCGATAGATGTTGACATTGCCAGTTCTTACAGCTTAGAGGGTGGGATTTCGGGGAATTTAGAGCAAGCACGCGCATGCCAGCTTTACAGTCAGTTTCGGACGCTTCTACTTCGCTAATTTTACGTTTGGTACATATCTACAACATCGCACCGCACGAACTGCGGCGCGACTTCGTCCGAGACGTCTTACGACATGCGACGTCGTCCAAAGCGACTTACGAGACCGTCCAGACGACGGGTCGGCGCTACCACTGGTCAAGCATCAATGTCGGTAACGTATGGGAATGGGTGGGTTACAGCTAACAGTTTCGGAGGTTCAGCGGCCGGAGCAGCTTGATCAACAACATCCGCAGTGACTCATTATTTTATAAAGGAGCATATCACTCCCTGAACCCCCCCCCGATTCCCCCTGACGGTCTCGACGGGAGGGCCCCACGAGCATTTCTGGTTCTGCCCGACACTCGCTCTGCTGACTGCGGACCGCGTGTGCACTTCACTTGGTCGTGCTGACCTCTGCACGAACCTACTGTGACCACTCTTCACTATTGTGTGGGTGCGGATCTGCCCAGCCTGGTGGCGTCTTTTCTGCTGGGAGATTTTGACGATAGTGGACCTTGCGGCGCTCTTGCTGCTTGTGTAGGCTAGGGATTGGTGGGCCTGATGGCGCGGTGGGCTTGGTGCTGGTGGGCCTTGCTGGCTTTACTTTTGGCACCCCTTTGCGGGTGCCCCTGGGGTAGGATGAACAGTCTGTCTAGCCTGTACGGCTAGCGACCGGTGTGACAACCGGTCCCCCTTGTAATCACCGTATCCTAATGGTCTCCGACCATGAGTCAGGCGGGTCCTTGGCTGATGTGGTCCTCTTTGTGGTTCCACTCCTTTCTGTTGGATAGTTTATCTTGTCGGCATTTGCTGGGTATTTGTGGAGACGTTTCCGATCCGACTAGATACTTCTTTCCAGGGAGGCTGATCTGCTTGATGATCCAGGATGATCGGTGGTTATAGAGAGTGAGCACGTCCGTGATCCGCGCTCCTGGGCATGCGTAAGAGAGTTATCTTCCATGCTGTTAGGTTGTCGATACATGAACAGGTTCCCGGTAGTACGCAGTGTTTGAAGGCATCGGGTGGTGTCCCGACTGGCTGAGGCCGCATCTAGTGCCAACATTGCCAGCGCAGCCTGTACCATCCTGGAGTAAACCGAACCTGCCCATTCCCTAGTAGCTGATTCCGTCCGATCTTCTGCCCAGGAGCCAAGCCTGGCTTCAGCCAGGAAAATACCGGCATCGACATTTCGCCCATTTCGACAGTGCCAGCCGAGGTCGTGCGAGAGGGGGCAAAGGGCGGCATCATGGTGTTATTGTGCAGGTAGTGCCAGGGAGCCTAGATGTGGACGATGCGGCCGCCGCACCGCAGGGCGCCCAGTTGCAGCGCATGGCAGCTGCCAGCTTCGGCTGCCCACAGCGCCGGAGCGTTGCTGCCAGTGCATGCAGCTGTGCCTGGCGGTGATGCTAATGCGGCTGCACCGGCCGCCGCTGCTGCTGTCGGTGCCGCACCATTCGCCGACAGCCACGTTCACGCCCGGGACACCGCCGGGTCGGCAGGAGACGGCGCCGAAGAGCCGCCGCTGGTGGCTGCCGCGCTGCAGGGCGGTGGCGCCCTAGCGCCAACACCGGCGGACGCGCAGCTGCCTGGCGGCGGCACAGACGCGCTGTCAACCCTCATATACCGCGGTGGGATGGTGGCGGTTCAAGCACGTGGTGCGCACCTCTTACATGCGCTATCGATGAGTCGTCGCTGCGGGTGCCGTACCGTGGGCCGTCGATGCCGCTTGTCCCCACCGTTCACCCCCACTCTGCTATGCGGGCGGCGGCGTACGCCTTGCGCATGGCGGCGGTGACGCAGCCCAGCGGACTGGACGAGTCCCAGGAGTTGAAAGAAGTTAGGTTGCACAACCACGGCGACTTGTACCTCCTACGGGACCACCAGCTCGGCCTCTGGCACGAAGGGCGAGACGTGCCGGGATGTACACAAGACACTGAAGGATGAGGGGGCGAACGTCTCGTGCATCGACAGGCAGTTCTGCCAGTGGTACGGCATCGCATACCGGACGTCGCCTGTGCGGCTGGAGACCACGATGGGCATGTCCGAGCAGCTCTGTGAGGTCGCCTGTTTGCGTGTACTGCTGCTGCCCGTACTGCACTACTGCTGCTGGGGCGCATTCTGATATGCGGGGGGGGTAAGGCTGGTAGCGGTTCTGCCCCCGGTTCCCGCCCCCGCCCTGCTGCCGGCCGCCAGCCCCCTGCTGGGCGCCGTAGGTCGCCCCTCCCTGCCGCCCACTCACTGAACGCGGATCCACACCGAACTGATCCTTGACGTCCCGGTAGGCCCAGCGCTTCCACTCGTCGTTGAGTTGGAAGAGGCGCTCCGTCCCGGCCTTCACCTCTGCCGTCGGGTTGACGGCCATATGCTTGTTGTTGTTGTAGTACTCCTCGGCGACCTCCATCTGATGGTTCATGCACCGGCAGGCGGCGGCGCAGGACGCATAGAAAAGGTCCATCTGGAGCAGCGCCATGAACATGGCGTCGACCACGGGGCCCAGCTCCGCCATCGACGGCAACAAAAACTTTGCCGCGTGCCAGGCCGCGTAGATGTTGGCCGTCGATGGCGGAGCTGGGCCCCGTGGTCGACGCCATGTTCATGGCGCTGCTCCAGATGGACCTTTTCTATGCGTCCTGCGCCGCCGCCTGCCGGTGCATGAACCATCAGATGGAGGTCGCCGAGGAGTACTACAACAACAACAAGCATATGGCCGTCAACCCGACGGCAGAGGTGAAGGCCGGGACGGAGCGCCTCTTCCAACTCAACGACGAGTGGAAGCGCCGGGCCTACCGGGACGTCAAGGATCAGTTCGGTGTGGATCCGCGTTCAGTGAGTGGGCGGCAGGGAGGGGCGACCTACGGCGCCCAGCAGGGGGCTGGCGGCCGGCAGCAGGGCGGGGGTGGGAACCGGGGGCAGAACCGCTTTCAGCCTTACCCCCCCGCTTATCAGAATGCGCCCCAGCAGCAGTACGGGCAGCAGCAGTACGGCAACCAGCAGTTCGCCCAGTACGGGCCCATGATGCCAGCGCAGGGGCGCGGCCGCGGTCGTGGCGGGAACATGTGAACAAATGGTGCGTGTGAAGCGGACCGTCGCGTGCGTACGCGAGCGTTGCCCGGCGACGTTGATGACATGATGAGGTTACTAGGGCAGCTCGGTTGCGACGTGTTGCTCGGCATTGCTCGACATCGCGCCGTTATCTGGACCGCCCATAGGGCGCCGCACGGGGTCTTAGTACCCAGCGTTAACGAGCAGCTGCCCGTGTAAGCGGCCGGGTCGCCGAACCCGTATGCGCTCTCATTCGGCTGTGTGCCATTTATGCAGGGTCCTTGAACCCGACGGATTATGGGCTGCCGCAGTAGCGGAGCCGGATCGCCGTATCCGTGCATGCTCTCATTCGGCTCAATGCCGTTGCGTTATATCGTTGTGAGGCCTTCGAGCCCAGTCGCGTCTTGAGACATATGTAGCTGTGCTACTGAATACGATTATGGCCGGGCGCCACAAGTGGAGGCTATAAAGCATGTACTTGTCCTTCGTCGTGGGCATACGTAGCGGTACTATCAACTCGACTCAAGCCGATGCGGTTGAGGTGGCGATGAGGTGCTTCGCAAGCTCGGACATGCCCATTGTGGTCTCCAGCCGCACAGGCGACGTCCGGTATGCGATGCCGTACCACTGGCAGAACTGACGGCGACGTGACCGCGACGTCCGATCTTCAGCGACACGACAGCATCTCGCTGTCTGCAGCTAGATGAGCCCTAATGGGCCCTATGCCCTAGACGCCCCAACCCAGAAGGTGCAGTCGTAGTGAACGGGCAGCTATAGGTATGCTGCCGTAATATTCCGTTTGCAGCCGCTGTGGTCGGTGCGTTTCGCTCCCTGTGCCGCTCAGGGACTTCGGGTCCGGAATCGTCGCCGGGGCAGCGCATGACGCAGTACGACGCATGCGTTCTTCCGTGAGGCGGCCAGCCTGTCCCACGCTGCGATGCGTCGTACGCGTCGTAAAGGGGCAGGCACACCTGTACTGCACGGAAGCAGCACAGCAGCGTGTGTGGGACGTTGTAACGCGTGCTGCGGTGTTAGCCAGGGAGCATGGCCGGTAAATGGTCGGTTCATGGCTGCAGCCGTGCTGGCTGACACTGCACTGTTGCCTGGCCCCAGCCTTACGGACAGCGTGTCATCGTGAGATCTTATTGGTTCCTTCGGGGCTTCGCAGCCCGCAGCGTAAAAAGTGAGATTCGGTGGGGTCACGTCACCCGTCCTCACGGCGGGTTGGTGGCGGACAAGTTGGTGTGGCTCATGGCCACAACGGCGGCAAACGGAACACCAGCATCATGCTGATCCGAATCCTTTTAAGCGGATAGATGTAAGGCCGACTTTGCCGTGTCGGCTCTGCCCGCCCTCCCGCAGCCCCCTGGCGACACAAAACGTACGGGCTGACAGCTTGGGGCAAAAACAACCCAGGACGAACCATACGCGTGTTCCCGTGATCTTCTTAATACAATCCTTCGAGTTTGGCCACGATAGCGCGTCTTACGTGTGCAGCTACCAAGTGTGGTCTGTGCCATCCTGCCATGACACTGATGCCAACGATTGCCCACTACCAAGCAACTAAGTTTTAGGAAAGCTGATAATCAGAGCATCGATGCCGCGTAGGAATAACCGTACGAGAGAGCGAGCAAGCGACGACAGCTTCACAGCGACCATTGTCGACGGTTGTCGTTGCATCAGTACGACCCCGTACAGCGTAATATTTTGGGTCGGGCGCCATCACATGGGTAAGGACTGCATCGATACGTGGCTCGATAAGGGGTTGTTCATTATTGGCAGAAAACTGTACGTTAAGATCGCACAGCGACGTAAGCAAAATGGGGCTCCTCGACCGCCTAAGCGGCCGTAAAGCTAGGGAAGAACCGCAAGTTCCCGAACCCACTGCACCAGCGCCGGAGCCAGTGCCGTCTTTGCCTTCTACGTCGCCCCACTCTGATGCATTGCGTGATGTCAGCCCGAACAACACGCTTCTCGCATCGGCCACGATGACAGCGCCTCAGGGGAGGCTTTATAACCCGTATGAGGGATTGACGGCACAGGTTGGCCCCACGAAGCACGTGTTCCGGCTTCCCGAAGGGCCCGAGTTTGTGTTTGAGGAGGAGGCATCCGTGCGGAGAAGAGACTGGACGCAGCACCTGCAGTTCTATTGCGGAGGAGGATATCTTGCGGGTGCGTCGCCGCCGAGTGACTGTTAAGGCCGTCTGTTGGTGTCGGCTCGTTGCGCTGATGGATGAGTGGCTGCAGGCGGCGTCGTGGGAGTCGCGTGCGGACTTTATAAATTCGCTGTCGACAAGCCAGAGATCGTCACAGACACGCTAAAGCTGAAGACAAATCGGCTGCTCAACACGACAGGTGCGATCGGAGCAAGTGACTTATGTACGTGCGCAGTTATTGGCCGCGTTTCGAACCTGCGCACATAGAAAAGGTTACAAAGGCAGAGGCGCTCATCGCGACGCGGGCTTGTTACCGGTGAAGGGCGACACCGACAAGGTCGACATCACATCTGCCCAACTGTCCTCTCATCAGCGCTGCCACGTTATGCGTGCAAGCAACAGTTGCAGTGGCTCCTATCTCCCAGTCCGAAGTTGCTAACCCATTCATCTTGCCTCCGGGTATTGTCTTTCTCCCCTTGCATCACCCCGCGTCAGGCTCCTTCGCCCGGCCCTTCAGTAACAGCTGCGGCATCCTGGGGTTGTACTTCTCGGGCTTCGAGAGCTTGTACGTGTACCAGTTGGAGCAGTACGGCCTTCCGGACAGCGTCAGCACGCTTCTCGCGGGTGGGTGCTGCGTGGTTCCCTTGCATCGGGATCTCTCCCCCCCCCGCGGAAGCCGATGCTGGATGCCAGGCTGCCGAACGACGCCTGTGACCGTGCATGAGGTTTCGTTACTTCGTTTCCCATCAACCTGTGCCGTGCGGGGAGATAATGGGCGAAGCCGTCCGTAGCTGCTGGCCTCGCGCCTCGCAAACGCAGGGATCCACATGGCCGGCCGGCCGGCCCCTTCGCTTTCGGTCACCCTGCCCCCACCACAACCCCCATCATCGCCCACTCGTCCGACCAGTCCGTCCTGCTGGCACATGCCTCCAGTACCTCCCTCAGACAGCTCCTCCGACTTCATCGCAGGCGCCTTTATTGCCGACCTCTATGCCTCGCCTCGCGAATACCTCATATCTCATATCTCCAATATCTCCGGCCCGGGGGGCCCGGGGCCTCAAAGCCACCCGGACCGGCCCCGAACGAGCTGCTCGCCCGACGCCCAGGCGCCTGACACCCTGGCACCCTGCCTTCCTCATTCCCTCCCTCCCGGTCTCGATCCTGGCCTGTGCAGGCTTCACCAGCGGGGCGCTCTTCCGGCTGCCCCGGGGGCCACGGCAGGCTGTGGTGGCCGGCGCGGTGGGTGTGGCGGCGGCCGGCGGCATCACGGCCCTGCGTAAGGTCTTCCCGTCGCTCTAAGAGCGGCAGGAGAGAGCGTTACGCGGCCGCACGCGCACGGTCGCATCGCTTGCTCGTTGCGTCGCGTCGCGGCGCACGGACACCCAGCACAACCACCAGCGACAGCACCGCGGAGCGAGATTGCAGCAGCAGCAGCGGTATCATCATCATCAGCAGCAGCAGCGGCCGGTGTGCCGGGCAGCAGCGCCGGCGCACCGTCGCAGCCGCCCCGGGGCGGCCATTGCTTGTGCGAGCGGCCGCCAGGATGGCGGCAGCGGCGACGCCGCGGGAGGCGGCTGCGGTGTGAGCAGCCGCGGGCGGCTGCAGTGGGCGCTGCGGAGGGGGCGGCGACGCGGGCTGGCAGCAGCAGCAGTGGGAGCAGCAGCAGTGGCGGCGGCAGTGGCAGCGGCCCCCCCCCCCTCCCTGCACGGAGCGACATGAGGCAGCAGCACAGGGCGAGAGGCGGGAGGTGGGCAAAACCGAACAGCCCATGTCGAGCCGTGAACGCGGCCGCAGGAGGTTCAGAGCGGAACGGAGCGGCGCCTGGGTGACGTACTTCGCCAGGTCAGGTCAGGTCAGGTCAGGTCAGGTTACAGGACAGCACGCTCACGCACCAGCGGCGGATGCGCGGATGGGATCTGCCGGTAGTAGGGGCGGATGTTTGGGGGTGCCCGCTGGCGTTTGTGGCAGCCCGCTGACGGTCAAATGAGCATCCATCCATCCATCCAGAGGAATGTGGCAGCAGGGGTTTAGCGCGGGGGTTGGCAGGCAAGGCAAGGATGCGGTGCAACGGACAACGACAGGGTGGATCTGGCCGCAGGGGTATGGAGAGGGGGTGTGCCGCTGCTGCTGTGGCAGCGCCGGCGGTGGCCGGGGCTTGGGGACGGGTGGCGCTAGCCGCCCTCGGGGTGTGCGGCGCCTCGAATGAGGCTGAGGCTGAGGCTGAGGCGCACACAGGTGACGCGATGATGTGCTCCCTGGGTGTCCCCACACACCTACCTGGGGGGGGGGGTCGCACACTGCTGCCACTGGTCGCCATCGGGGCAGGGCGGCGATGTTGTCGCAGCCAGCCGACAGGCGGGTCAGTTGGGGGCGTCTGCGTCTTGAGACGTTGGTGCGATGTAGCTCGATGTCACGGGATATGCGGCTTGTGTGACGCGGCGCGCCACGACGCATGCCGCAGCACTTGATGATATCACTCGCACGGAATTGCCGGGAGAGGACTGGGCCGATCAGGTCAGATCAGATCCGCGCCGTTCTGCTGCCCACTCGCTATCCCCGTCCCACGCCTTCGTGGCGGCGGCGCCTGCTGCCGAGGAGCGGACCGTCGCTGCCGCCGCCGCCGCCGCCGAAAGCACGTTGGTGGCGGTGCGGGGGATGTCCATTACTGTTTTGTCTTTTGCCACACGTGCGCGGCTTTCGTTCGGTCGGGTCTTTTGTTTGGTTGTCATTGGTTATGCAACGTTGGTTGTTTACTCCGTGCCCTTGTGTGTTTTGTGTATGTTTTACCCGCTTTGGTTGGATGCAGCTGGGCATTTGCTGTCTGGCACTGGCGGCCGCAATGCTGGCGGGAGCAGCGATAGGAGGCGAAGGCAATCGTTGTTTGGGAGCCGCGTGTGGCAGGGCCGGGCTGTGGGTTTAGGGGGGCCGCGACGGGGATGGGTCCGCGACGGGGGAAGAGGGCTCGCGCCGGGGGACTTGCTCGATGGAGCTGGCGGCTGAGGTCGCGCGATGCAGTGGGGGAGGCGGGATCCAGGGGTGGCCCCGGTAGGCGGCTGCGGGTATTGATGGCTGTGAAGAACAGGGTTCGCTCATCGCCGATGTTTTGTCAAGAGCCGGGGCTGACAGCAGGGGGTGCAGGTGCTGGGGATTGTGCACTTGGATTGCAGCGCCGCGGCCCCGTGGTGCTGAGCTAGTTTTGGGCCCGGATCCTCTTGCACCCAGGTACGGGCCCCGACACCGGCGCTTTCGGGTTCGGGGACGGGTAAGGGTATTGTTACGGGTAGGGCCTAGGCCGCCCTATCCTGAACTCTGCTGTTGCGCAGTCCGAGGCGGCACCGGCCTTGTGGGTTGGCAGACGGTGTACTGCGACTGCGACTGCAAGTGACGTGGTGGGAGGTGGAGGGGGGCAAGGCAGCGTTCGTGGTCGCTGCACGTGCGAGCGTTGGGACGGGCGGCATATGTGGCAGGCAGGTGCTACCCTTGTCTTGCACATGCACAGGTGTGGACCCTAAGTGTGCGAGTGCGTGTGGAGGTAACGAGGTATGGAGTCGCGCCGCGCCGCGCCTTGCGCGGTGTGGCCGCTGCGTTTGTTTGGGGGTGGCTGGCTGCTTGTCGGGTGGCGCGTGTGTGCGGGTTTGGGAGGTGCGCGGAGCGAACTGGGGAGCGGAGGGGATTGGGATTGGGAGGACGAGGGGCACCCGCCTCGTCTCGCCTCGGCAGGTCTCGGTCGGCCGGCTGGCCGAGACTCGCGAAGCGCGCGGCTCGCAGAGAGGGCGGTGCCGTTCATGTGTCCTTTACGAAGCTTCAAGAAGCTTCACGAATGCCACGAACTCCACCACGCCGTGAGCCTCGCCCCTTCGCGAATGGAGACACTCCCAAGTGGCCATTGCCACCAAGAGCCCCTGCGAACCGCTTGCAGCAGCAGACACGCGACTGAGCCAACGCATAGAGCCGGGTGTTGAGGTGCAAGGCGAAGAGGATGACCAGAGCAGCAGCCGCAGGCTGGGTGGGGTATCAGCGGCGCCCCTCTCCAACTATCTACAGACACCGCTCTGACAATTTCCACCAAGATCATCGGCAACAGCGAGCAGTTCCAGGATTATCATTTGCTCCACCAGCACGTGGAGGCCTTGCTCCGAATGCGAGGGTTGCACGACATGTTGAGTCTCGGTTAGTCAGCATGTCAGTCAGTTGCACGTCCCACGTCGATCCCAACAGGGGCTTTAAGATTCGGCCGGAACGGTTCGCACCAGCGTGTGTCAGATAAGAGCGGTACAGGGCACTGACGAAGTGTTTGTGCTTGGGTTCCGTAATGGCCAATGAAGAGCGCGTTTCGCTCGAAAGGTGCCCGTCGTCTATTCAGGCCATTGACCTATTGCGGAAATCTACAGACGCATATATACATCATGTGATAGTTTGCGATAACGATTCTAACAGGTGACAGAAGCTTATAGAAGCCGTATAGGCGTTTCAGTATTGCGTTTACAGTACCGATGGGGCACGGAATTTAATTGCCTGTTTGCACATGTTGTGTAAACGTGCTGGGCGGTGGTAATCCGTACGTTCTGTGCGTCCGGGCTGCTCAATGGCCGAGCATCGCTCCGCGGGTTGAAGCGTCAACACCCTAAGAGTTGGTATTACGGCCGCCGGACGCGCTGTGGTATCTATAGTGTTATATAGACGGCAATTCAGTGGTGTATTAGTGGCATGGAGGCGATGCGAGGAAGTCCAAGTCAACTATAATGCCCCGCGGTATGAAGACATTTCGGGATTGGAGCTTTCGTGCGCTAATACGTCTTTTGAGTACAAAACTTATTATTGCGAATACGGTTGTCGCAGGCGAAAGGGCGACGAAAGCTGTCAGAAGGCCCTTCCCCGCATCACTGAAAGACAGAAGTTCGGGCCCGAACGTTTAGAGGGCCCTGTGCCCACTTAATGGCCGCTGCCGGACCCAGGCCTGCACCGTTTGTCGCCGGACTTTTTTCGTAATAATCCTTACTAGGTAAGGTGTGTACTATAAAACAAATTGTAAGGAATGCGGGTTCAATTTTAGCCAGGGTTTGAGTACAAACGTGACCGAGCCGTCCGCCAGGACCACTGATCGTACCCCTACCGGAAAATGGTCATCTCCAGTCGCCAACTCATGCCAATAGCCCAGCGCCACACAACCTCGTCTTATGAACACACAATACGGTAGAATCGTGGCGAAGCGGGCGTGCAATTCACTAATGGAACGTAAATGGCGGTCATGGGAGTCCGTCCACACCCACGGCCACCCCTACCCCATGCTGAGCCTAAGGGTAAATGCCAACGCAAGCCCTTTCGCGTCCGAAAGCTCTGAGCGCCTCCCGCGCATACCAAAAGTAGCTGCTATGTGGGGAAAATCGTGTACAATGGGCGCCGTCGCAAGAAAAGGACTCCTACGTGAACAGCGTCTCTTGGACTAAACGCCCTGCTCAGAGCCAAGAGCTGCGGCTGCACTTCAGGCCACGTACGGCGCTTTGCTCGCACACCTTATGTTGGTTAGACCAGTACGACGGATGCGCATTGAGCCTAGGAGCCACGCACGCTTTGCAGGTTTAAAAAATTCGATAGAGAAAAGGAGTTAAGGCAGGTCAAGTGCCTGGGGGTGTGGAACGGTGTGCAGTTTGAGCCCGAACTTCTGTCTTTCAGTGATTGCACTGCGTCCTCGGGCGTCGAACGGCTCACAACCGAAGCATCGCGCGGCTTCAACAGTATTAAGCATAGAGGTTGCCTTTTATGTAACGCAGACGGTCTACTCGCAAAGGAACTTAGCATGCCGCCCGGCTTCAGGCTGCTTCGGGCAAGTGGCGTAAGAGCGATGTTCGTGTTGTGAAATGGTTTGTTCGGCCCTTGCAACGCCAAGGTTTTAATGGTTCCTCCCTCCGGCTTCACCAGTATTCACCGCTCATACCTGTAACGGCTCATTCGGAGCAAATCGAACAACTTGATGCAGTACGGCAGGATATGAGACGGGACACTCTTACGGGTGGGTACGATGCGGCAAAGCGGCAGCGGCACGGCTCCTGCTGCTGCTGCCCGCCACCCCTTCGTCCCTCCTTCCCCCGGGTCCGTGTCAACGCCGAAACCCGCTCCGAGAGCACCTTATGGGGTATTTCCTTGATGCTTTTAGCTGCGGGGCACACTGCTCTGCGGTCCACACGGGGGCCCTCACCTCGGCAGTTGCAACACCTGTCGCAGAGCTTCATCTTTATCTGCAGAGAATCTGCATCTTGTCCGTCATGGCGCGCGAGAGGAGTGGACACATCGGGCAGCGGCTTCCGGGAGGGAGGCTCTGCGGGAGAGGGGGGGGCCGGCAGCGGCTCGTGCACGCGTGCTTGTGCTTCTCGCCCACCTGCCCTGCACAGACCTTCGCACCCGGGGGGGGGGGTCAAATGTCTGTGCAGGCGGGCGGGCGGGCGGCAGGTAAGGCACCTGCCCTTAAAAGGGGATACCCAGCAGGGGGTTACTGCGGTTCGACTAGCGATGCTTACAGGAGTAGTAACAGGTGATGCGGTTTGACGTACAGTTGCGGCGGTCAACGGATGCGACACATGGGAGTCGCGGCCTGCACGCACGTGCACATGACCTCAACCCGACGGTGAGCACGACGGCGGCAGCGGCGTCGCGCAACCTCACGCACCCGGCAACCAACCAAGAAAGTGTACATATGCTTGAGCCCACGTGTTGCTTAGTACCGTATTCGTACTGTTGCTTAGTACCGTATTCGTACATAATACATGGGAGCCAGACACGCACACGCTTCACTCATGAGGCGAGATGATGCTGATTATGATGACGATGAATATGTGAATGGTGATGGTGATGAGAGCCCACAAAACACGCCATCTCTCTCTTTTGAAGGTCTTCGAGTTCTACTCGAACAATGCATCGTTCATCTGGGTTCACATCGGGCTACCGGCATCCTTCGCATCCCAGCAATCCGCGTCGCACCGCCGCTGCGGCGTCGGGCCCGGCCGGCCCGGGCGCCTGCAGAGCCGCGAACGATGCGATGCAGCGCGTCGTGTCGTTGGAAAAGACACAGTTGTGATGGTTGCCCAGATCACACTCCCACGCCCCCTTCCGCCACCAGTGTTCAGCAGCAATGTCCACCACATTTGCATCGACCACCGGACACACCCAGTTACGGCCCCGGCCCACTCCCCTGCCGTGCTGGCCACACAACCGCCCGCGCCCACTCTTCATTCCGCATTCCCGCTCCGCCCCCACAACACAACACCTCCGCCGCCACCGCCATCGCAGCCCCTCGCCATCCGGCTCATTCGGCCCCCTGGGGGGAGTCTTCGTGCTCCATACTTCCGCATCGTTCACACACGCATGCGGTGTCCCAAGTCCCAAGTCACGAGGGGCGGGGCCCGACACCCTCAACAGCAAAAGCCCCGACTTACGCGGCGACTCCGATACCTCCGGTGCACCTCCTCCAGATCTTTGCAGTCAAATATGTATTAATATAGGATAATACCATAATAGTGTAATATCAAGCAGCGGGGGCGGACGCGCACGCGCGCGCGGCAAGGCAGGCGGGCGGGCCTCCGGGCGTCCCAGCCTCCCAGCCTCCACCCATCCGCGGTCCCTCACACCCTCAGTCCGCGGGTGGGAGCACCGCTCGCCCGGCAGGCCGCGACACGATCGCGAGACGCGCCGCGCCGCGCCGCCCCGCTCCGCAGTGGCCCCAGAAAAAAGGCGAACCCCCCGCCATCAAAAAAGACTTGCCGGGGCCTCGGACGCCAGTCTATGTTACTGGGCCAACCACATCGGCTCACGCCCGCACAGGCCCGCACATCCCATCACATCTCAGCTTGCAAACCCGCTCGCCCGCCCACCCGAAAGATCACAATGCGGGCTCATCCAAAGATCCAGTCAGGATCGTCCAGTCAGGCGCACACAGCCTGAAAGGCAGGGCAGGGCAGGGACGCAGGGCACCCCTCACGAACGCTGCAAGCGCCGCCCGGCAACACCGCAACGCGCGGCTTGGCGGTCCAGAGCGCGCCATGCGCCATGGACCATCAACCAGCCAGCCGGTTTCCGCACACGCACTTCAAGCCAATGGGGGGAAGCCAAGAGCTCGCACGCGGTCCCACCGCCCCCTTCCGTCTCCGTTCTTTCGCTGCGGTGGCTACGGTACTTTCTTGGCCCCATTACGAACGCGGTGCTGTGTCCGGTCTCCGATGTCGTGTGTGAAGTGTGAAGACGCCGTTCCGGTGTCTCCTCACTCTCCTGTCTCCTTTCCTCTCCGCCGCTCGGCCTCTCCGCCCGCGCGAAAAAAGCCTGTTCGGCCGACCCACATGAGTTCGGCTGCGGCGAAGAAGGCAAAAAGGGTCCCCGCAGGCGCGCTGCAAAAATGGCGAGGCCGGCACCACCATCCGATTCCAGGATCCAACATAAAACTCCTTCTGGATCCACGATTTGAACCACAGCGTCCGAAGGGCCCGCCCCCCAACAACACCTCTCCGTCAAGTCATCAACGCATCAACATCACCGCATGCGGCCATAGTCCATGAGGCTGTGCCACACACACACACACTCACAAAATGGCACAATCAGCCGAGCCCTTGACTCCCAAAAAACGAGGAAAGATGAGAGCCCTTTGCCGAGGAACTCTCCGCCTCTTAATACTGCTGTAGTGACAGGCGACAGGAAAAAAAATCCTTTTCGAGAAACAAGGATCGCCGAAAAACGGGACAAAGTTCATCGCTTTCCCAGCCGCTTACATCATCACCAAATGCCAACCGCCCCATCTAGTAGAGACGCAGCGCTCGCGCCGGCCCAAATGGCTATGCTTCGCACTGCTAGCATGCAGCAGCACCACCACCACCTCCTCCGCCATTCATCCCCACCATTCATTCCCACCCGCACAGCAGTCATCGCGCCATTGCCCGCCTTCCTCCGCTCCTTAGCCGCCGCGCACGCTCGCGCGGCGAGCCGGGCTTTCCTCTTTCCCCAAGAATCGCCCCTGCCAGTCCCCCGCTCCCCCCCAGACCGACCGACCGACCGCGCCCCGTCCGTTCGTCAACGTCACCTCCGTTCCACCGCTGCAGTCTCATCTTTTTATTTTATCTCCATACCTGCCCGCGCTCCCGTCTGCGCGCCCCAGTACCGCAGGCGTGTGCATGCCCTGCCGCCCGCCGTACCCCACGACACCCCACCGACCCCCTCTCTCTACACACAGATTGCCCCAACCAGGCGACAGCAGCAGCAGGGTCGGTCAAAGGTTAGTGCAAGAAAGTGCCTCTCGGCCCGAATCCCAAACTCACCGCCGCCCCCCTCCCCCGGCCCCCCTTCACTGCGAAGCGCTCCGGAACCCATTTTGGGCCGAGTGACGACGACGACGACTGAGGGTGTCGACAGGAAATCGCGCCCAAACGAAATCAGCGCCGCTGCGTGCCTGTGCTGCCTGCGATGCACCCACCACCCCACCGCACCACCCCACCACCACATCGCACCACCCGACCTCACATCACAGATCATTCTTGCCCTCCAACCGCAACAGCAACTGCAACGGCAAGCGTAACGGCAACCGCAACGGAAACCGTAACGACATGACACGGGAACGCAACGCAACGCAACGCCGCCTCACCCGAGCCTCATACACCACAAACCGAGCCTTTATTAAGGCGCACCCCTAATGCAAACGCACTGAGGCGCGACCGGCGGCGGCGGCGCAGCAGTGCACACGCTGAGCACAACCACCAACAGCACCATCATCACCAACAGCAACGACCACAACGACCACAACGACGCGGCTCCCGGAAGCTCCAGAAGCAGAGAAGAGCAAAAGCAAAGCAAAGCAAAGCATCACAACTTCGGGTGGTGCGAAAAGCAGCAGCAGCAGCAGCAGCAGCAGCAGCAGCAGCAGCAGCAGCAGCAGCAGCAACAGCTGCTGCAGCAACAGCAGCAAAATGCACCAACGGCACAAACAGATGTGGGGGCCGCCACGCAACACGCAGGAGGACGACCGGGGCCGGAGCAGCGCAAACCCTCGAAAAGGAGGTTTGCCCGGGCCCTGGGCCTCGGCCAATCCCCGGAATGAAATTTATTGAAATCTCGTCGGGCGGTCCAGGGAGGGAGGGAGGGAGGGGAGTTTCGTAACAGCGCCGACACAGCAGCAGCAGGCGAAGTCGCGACGTGCTGGTCCCTCCCCCTTCCCACCTTGCCTCCAAACGCGACCCCCCATACACTCCCACAAACCTTCCCTCCTTCCTTCCTTCCTTCCGGCGCGCCGCGAGCAGCAATACGCCACTCGGCGCGCACCGAACCGCACCGCACCGAACCCTACCCCAAAACGCAGAGCGACGAAACGACCGAGTGTACACACTGGTCCCTCCCCATTCCCCGCAACGTACAGCAAGAGCAAGACGGCAACAGTGAGGGACTCAGGGACATGGACACGTGCACACACACATACACGCACACACACATACACGCACATACATACACTCCGACCAGGTTGGCCCAATAACACAGCACACGCGGAGACCTGCCTTTCAATTGTCTGTTTTGCATAGCGGGCCCTCGTGTCCCTCCGATCAGCTGATCTGATCTGAATGTAACGACATTCGCACTGCGCGAGATGCAGGCATGCAGCTACCCTTCCCCTCCCGAGGTGCAGTGTGCACAGCTGGCGGCACCGTCACCTCTACTCGCCACGCGTCACCGAGCTGCAACCCGCGGCTGTAGCAGCAGCGGCGGCGGCAGCTGCAATCGCTGCGGGACCCGAATTCATTCGGGGACGGGGCGGGCCGAAGGGCACGGGCGGCGGGCCCAAGCCCTCGCTCAAGCTGATACACGCGCCGTCGTCGCCGCTGCCCGCCGTCGTCGCCGCCGCCGCTGCCGCCGCTGCCGCGGCGGCGCCAGCCGCATCGGCGAAGGCAGACGACAGGCCTGCCGCGCCGCCGCGCGCCGCCGCGGCCGCGGCCGCGGCAGCGCCGTTGCCGTTGTCACTGCCGCAGCACCCCCCGCCGGCGCTGATGGGTGCCATAAGGCCCACAGAGACCGAGAAGCTGTTGGCGCTCGTGCACCTCCGAAACCCGAACGACTGCACCAGGGGCCCGCCCTCAGCTCGGGAGCCGTCCGCGCCGGACGCCGACCCGAGGGACGGCGCGGGCCCGAGCGACGGCTCGCCGTCACCGCCGCCGCCGGCAGCAGCAGCAGCGGCGGCGGCGGCGACGGCCGCGCGAAACGCGGCCTCCCGACCGCGGCCGCCACTTCCGGTGGCCGAAGCGGCGGCGCCGGAAACGCCGGCGGCCGAAGCGCCGCCGTTGAACAAGCGCCGGTGCAGCATCGGCACCGGTGCCGTACAGCCGCCGGCCGCCGCCGCCATGCCGCCCGCCAGCGACACTCGCGGGGTGGCGCCGGCGCTGCTTTTCGCTGATCCAGATCCGGATCCTAGACCGCCGGCGCCGGCCGCCGCTGCCGCCGCTCCTGATACGAGCATCTTTGCCTGTTTAGGCTGCCATTTGGAGATCATGGCTGCAGATTCCCTCCAGGGAGGGATGACCATGCCCTTGGACCGGAGGGCCATGCCCATCTCGTCACACAGCACCTGCGCCGGCGGGGAGGCGGGGGGGGAGGGGGCAGAGCGAGGTGGTGGTGGCGATGTGTGGCAGGCAGGCGGGCGGGCAGGCAGGCGGGCCAGCGAAGCGCGGGCAGGCGGCCTTGCTTGGCCTGTTTTGGAAAGGGCATCTCGTGGGGTGGGTTTTGTTCCTGGGCCTCCACCTCTGCCGCCTCCTCCTTCCCTGCCGCCGCTAGCATTGTAGGGCGCGGGCGCGTGTGCGGGATGCAGCCCACCAGGGGACCCACCCATGCTCCACTTAGGCGAACACACGACGTATAACCACTACTGGTACTGCCCCGACCAATCCCTTCGTACGATTTCCGTACCTCCACGACCATGGGCAGGCGCTCCTCCGCGCCGACGTACACGCGAGGCAGCGCCGAAACCAGCGCCTCGTACCGCGGCGTCGGCGTCGCCACCTCAAATTGCTCTCGCAGCTCCGGATCCACGATGATGACGCCGGGGTGGTAGTACGGTACCGACGTCGCCGCCGTCGCGGCGGCTTCGCTGCCGCGCCGCCGGCCGCAGGCGGAGCCGGCGCTCCGCGCCAGCGAAGCCGCCGCGACGGCGGCGGCGGGCGACGGCGGCCCCGACGCGACCATGCCGGGCGGCAGAGGGCACGTCACGGCCAGGAAGGTGTGGCGCAGGTTGCGCAGACACTCGCCGCCGGAGCCGCCGCCGAGCGCGTGCGTGACGGCGACGTTGTACCCGCGCGCCGTCAGGCCGTCGGCCAGGTACGACAAGAGGTCGGATTCGCCGGCTTCTCCATTATCAGCAGGCGGCGCCGCCGCCGCCGTCGCGGCGGCGACGGCGGCGCCGCCGCCAGCCAGTGAGCCCGGCGCCGCCGCCATCAGCTCCGCCACCGCCTCCGCCACCGCCTTCTCCGCCGCCAACGCCGGCTGTACGAACGTCTGCAGCAGCCCGCACAGCTGCGCGATGAATAAGGCATCGCTGGCGACCGCCGCCGCCGCCGCCGCCGAGGAGCCCAAAGTCCCATCCCACGTCATCGGCCGCTCGCCACCGCCAGTCACCGCCGCCGCCGCCACTGGCGACGCGGTGCCGCTGCCGCGCCGCGCCGCGCGCTTCAGGTTAGCCGCCAGTACGGACGCCAGCTCGCGGAGCCCGAATTGCGAGGCTGCCGTACCGCGAAGGCCAATGCGGCGCAGCGAGTCGCCGCCGCCGCCTCGAGCCGCCGCCGCCAGCGCCGCCGCGCCCACGTCCGACAGGTCGGGATTTCCCGTCAGCGTGAGGCTCGTGAGTGACGGCGTGACGGCTAGGCAGGCCGCCAGGGAGGCGGCGCCGGCGTCGCCGATGGCGTTGTACGACAGGTCTAGGACGAGCAGCTCGCGGCAGGTGCGGAGCCCCTCGCACAGCGCAGCCACGCCTGCGCGTGTTTGTGTTGCCAAAAACGCACCGCCGCCACAAAAGCGCACGCAGGAGAAGACAGTCAGTGCTGTGAAAAATAGGCCACAAGCGCAAACGGGTACAAAAACCCTAAAAGCACAGCAGTGACGACAGCCGCGGCGTAGCCGGGACCCAAGCACACACGCAAGGGATTGCGGTTGTAACGACGTTTGCAGTCCGCACCCCGCGCGGCGCCTGCTTCGTGCCGTACCTTCGCACGTGATGCCGCAGTACGACAGCGTGATCGACTTGACGCCGGGGCAGACCTGCAGGCAGCTGGCGACCGCGCGACATGCCGCCGGGCCCAGCGGCCGCTTGCACAGAAACACGTGCCGGTCGGCGCTCGGATCCAGAAGCAGTTGGTACAGGTAACGGTCAACCGCCGGGACGCCCGACGGCTCCAGGGACGCAACCATCGATGCGGGCAGCGGGAGCGGCGGCAGCGGCGCCGTCGCCGCCGGCGGCAGCACGGGCGCGAAGGCGGCGTCGCCGCTGTCAACGCCGGCGTCAGCGTCGTGCAGTTCGGCGTGGACGACTGATGGGACGTGGAGCGCCTGTACAGCAGCACAAAGCAAGCAAAGCGGCCAGCAGCATGGGTTGGATACAGTGATTTTTAGTCGAGTAATAAATTACTTGCAAGTTTGAAGTGATAAAAGTGGGTGTTGGGCTGTCAAGGTTGGGCGGATGCAGCATCATTCAAATCAAAGATGCGTGCTGGAGACGCGACATGCGAAAGATTATCACAGTTTTGGACGATTCAGAGTTACAGAACAAAAGATCAAAAGGATTAATTCTAATTCTAATTTAATTCTTTAAAATTAAAAATACAAACATAATTAACAGACTGTTCGCCCTGGATTGCGAATTGCGAATAAATGTTAGGAGCCACCTGGCGAGTCCGCACAAGCCCCCGCGAGCCCTCCACTCCACTCCCTTACCCTGCCCGGTGCCCGTGCGTGCTAGCGCAGATCCCGCAACCCACCTCTTCGTACTCCGGCGGCGGCAGCATCTGCGTGTACGGCAGGTCAAACGGCTGATCCAACCGCAACAGCGCCAGCACCGCCGCGCTCACCGCATCCACATCCGCCACCCCGCCGGCGACCCCGGCGGCGGCGGCGGCAGCGGCGGCCCGCTCCTCGCCGCCGTCCTGCTCCGCCGTACCCGCGCTTATGTCCGGCAGGACGTCAAACAAATTGGCCGGCGGAAACAAGCCGCCGCCGCCGCCGCCGCCAGACTGGGCGTCTGCCGCCTTGACCGCCGCCGCCCAGGGCTCCGAGCGAGAGAGCGGCGCGTTTTGGCTGAAGGCCTGGCGGCGGCGGCCGTCGGCCGCCGCCGCCGCCGCCAGCCTGCCCCCGCGCGGTCGCGTCGTCCCGGTCAGGGACGTGGACGCCGACGCGGCGCCGCCGCCGCTGCCGTACGGCGCCGCCAGGCTAGGATGCCCCGTCAGGGAGCTTACGGAGCGAAACGCCGCCGCCGCGATGCTGCCGGCGAGGCCGGAGCCCTGGGCCGGCGGCGCCGCCGTCACCGGCATGGGCCCTATGGGCCCCAGCTCCCAGCTGAGTGTCGGGGAGTTAGAACCCAGCACCGCCGCGCCGCCGCTGCCGCCGCCGCCGCGAGCGGTGGTCCCTGCCCCCGCCGCGCCTCCGCCAGTGGTGAAGGGCGAGTCGGGTTCGGCGTGGGGCGCAGCGGCGGCTGCGCCGCCGCCGCGGCCTGCGGCCGCCGCCGCCGCCAGGACTTGCGCCAGCGCGGGATGTACGGTGGATGCAGAGGACGAGCAGGATCCAGCCGCGTTCGCGAGCGGCAGGGTGCCGGAGCCGGAGGCCCAGCCCGGCGTGTACGCTTGGTGCTGCTCCGAGACCGCCGCGCCAGCCTGTGAAGGTTGTCGTACAAAAGCAGAGTCCGCCTCCCCCCGGCTGTCGAAGACCAGCTGCTGACGTGGCGGCGGCTGCGACTGCCGTTGTACGGCGATGTGGGTCGGCGCGCCACTTTCCCTGGAGCTCGTCCCGCGAGGCGCTCCGTCCTCATTCGGCCCATAAGCCCTGTTACATCCAGCGACTCCGCCGCCGGCGCCAACGGCCATACGCCCGTACCCACTAGACATGACGCCGTCATGACTGACGCCCGCGGGCTTCAGCGCCAGCGCCTCCGCCGCCACAACGCTGCTGCGAACCGTCGAGCTGTAGCCGGCACCGGCGGCGGCGGCAGCGCCGCCGCCGGCGGCCGCGGCGGCGGCGCCGCCGCCACCGCCGCCGCAGCGGAGGGCCTCCGTCAGCGTCGCACTGGCGGTGCCGTGGCCGCCGCCGGTGAGTGCGCTGGCGGAGGCCGCGCCGCCCCGGCCGCCGCCCCGGCCGCCGCCGCCGCCGGCGCCGCCGCCGCCGGCGGCGCAGCGCGGCGCGGCGCTGACGGAGGCGCTGCCGCCGCAGTCGGGCAGGCGGCTGAAGCCCTGCGCCAGACAGGCCATCGCCGAGGAGGAGGAGAGGAGCTGGGAGGAGGAGGTGAAGACGGTCGCGCCGGAGGGTCCCAGGCCGTCGCCTTCAAAGAGCTCCGTCTCGATCGATTCCATGATCGCATCGTCGAAATCGGCGCTCGTGGCCGTGTCGAGAGGTTGGCTGAGGCTGGAGAACGAGATGCGGTCCGGGCGAAATGCGCCGACGCCGACGCCACAGCAAAGGCCGCCACTGGCGGGTGCCAAGTCCAGGCGGCTGCCCGGAGGCAGGCCGTCGTGGCCGGGCGCGGCGGCGGCGGCCGGCTGCATCGCAGGCTGAAGCTGGGCGTGCGGGGGCGCCGGCGGCGGAGGGTTGCGCTGCGCGGCCGGGGTCACGATCTGCATGCCCCGCAAGTTGTTTGCGTTAAGACGAGCAAGAGGATGTTTTTGTTGGTGGTGTTTTTGGCGTTGGTGAGGACGGCGGTCTTTCGGAGAGAAGCCGCCGGGCGAGGCAGTCGGAAGGTGACGGGGCGGCTCGAGTCGGGAAACAGAAGCGACGTTTTGCGATCTGAACTACGCAGACGCATTTACTGTGATTTCCATGAAGCGCCCGGCAAATGGTTGACGGTGATTATAGCTTGGGCGATCGGCAAGAGCGGCCGTCGCCGAGCGATTGCAGCGCCTCCGCTCCCGTCTGCAAGGTGCCGGCAAGATTTTTGGAGAGCGCGGCGTAAGATCATAAAATAGGTTAGAAATGTGACTGTGATCTAGGCCGAACAGGCCGACAGGCCAGAACGATGAATATCGCCTGAAAGCAGGGCGCAAGTCTGCGCAGGGTCGCGACCGAGGGAATACTTATGGCCGGGCGTCCGATGGCAATTACGACGGACAATTGGAAGGCGAAGAGACCACAAAAGTGGTTGGTAAAATCTTTTGATGTCATCCCCGTGGCCCCGTGCCTTCGCCTGGCGGCCCCGTGGATGCGCTACACCCTCCTTCAGCATACAGCCCCAGACGCAAACAAAAAGCATAATAAACATTGCTATTGATTGCAAACTTACCAACTGCTCCAAGACTCCCAAGACGCAGCCGCCTCACATTAACCCCGTAATCGCTATCCCCTCCAGTGTAAGCCCGAGTGAATTACTCACCAAATTTCAGATAATTTGGACAGCCGTTTAAAGCATGGCTCCACGAACAGTCTTGTGGGATATCCTCCGGTCGAGAACTTAGCCGCCTTTTGTGAGTTCGCTTTTTGTGCAGATTGAAAAGATGTGATTGGACAGGTCCATGGCGCTAGTGCATCGGCATGTCTCTGAATGACGCTGCAACCTGCAAGAGTAGTGAGGCGGTTTTCGCACGTGGGGAGAGATGAACTACCGCCGTGTACCCGACTTACCGTACCGTTCGTCGTCTTGAGGGGCCATGTGCTTTTCGTACTCGCACCTTAGTGCGCAGAAATGAACGGTTATTGATATTCCCCATTTCCTTGTCAAGACTTGAGGCCAGAGTTTTAACAGAGCGAGGCCTGGCTGGGAGCCTGGAACAACCCTAAAGCGGGGCCGCAAGGTGAGGAGAGCGTTGCCATGAAAGCATGATCTCACAGGTTATAGGACCACTGATTTTCAAGTGGTGTGCCTATCCTCCCCTCAAAATTGTGGTAAAGGAAATGTAAGAGGTCCAGCCTGTCCCTGACGACCGACCCCGACGAGCGATGCTGCTGATGCTGTGCAATTAATGCATCGACGTTTTGGCAATGTACGTTGATGTGTAATTGCTTTAGGTCCGCGCCCGATCTTCTCCCGACGGTTGGAGGGCCTGGGTGGCTGGGGTGATCATGAAGCGCTCTCGTCACAATTTATGAGAAATTGTAACAATCCGTAATGACCTGTACATATCGCAGAAGAAACGATCGGGCTGTCATATGTCGGCATACCGGTACTTTCAGGAGAGGTCAGGAGCGCAGCTGCGCAGGGCCACATCACGCAATCTTCCGTAGGCAATTGTGTAACTGCACACACAATGTGTACAGTTACACAACAATGTGTGCAGTTGCAAAATTGCTGCTGAATCGCTTTTGCGATTGTAGTTCGTCAAGTCGCCCTGAAGCACGTGCCATGGCGGTCGCTCCTCCGTACTTGTCCCTGCAAGCGCCACACGCTCGGGTCGCTACAACAACCGCAGCGCCAGCAAGCCATGGTGCCATGCCCAGAAAAGAGGTGGACCACCAGACGTGCGGTGACTTTGCGGTTCAGCGGCAACAACGGTGGTGGTGGTTGCACAAGCAGGCGCAATCACGACTCAACGTACCGCAACCGTCACCTATCACGGGCAGCTCCGCACCCCCATAAACATCTAGGGCCGCCGTGCGAATGCAGCTTCTGGAGGCTACCCCGCGGCCTGGGGTGATGGCTTGGACACTCCTTGCCATGTCACCAAACCTGCATGGGCTGCCGTACCGCAGCCGTGCACTGTACCGTAACCCTCTCGGAAGGCGTGCACCACAGTAAATCCGAGGCACACAGCTGAAAGCATGGGAATTGAAGGTGTAGCGCTGCTAGCCACCTTCGATCCGCGCTGTCTCAACACTCACTCAGCAGGGGGCTCTGGGCGAAAACCTGCGACTGTCCGCTCTGCCATGGGCGCTACACGTATGAGCGTTGAGCGACGTAAGGAGCGGTCGGCGGGGGCCCCTCTGGGGCGGCAACCTCACGCCATCAACATAAAACTTAAGATCTTGTAAAGCCCGTTAGCCCTAGGCAGTGCCCTCATGCTTTCACGTCCGTTACAACCTGTTACGTGCGCGGCTGTTGTACAACAAAGTGACCTGTGCTGACTAAGTCTATCCAAAAGGCAAGAAACTGAGCGTCTTATGCTTCAATCTATTTTCTGGATTTGCTATTGCAAATACCGGTATGTTGCAATCGTTGATTTGACGTTGCCCAGGCTGTCCGCGCATAACCTGTGCGAGCACTATTTCTCTTTGCTCTTGACTACCGCAATGCTTGATAGCTTTTTCAGTCCTAAGAAGCTCTTTAATAGTTAATATACCGATGCAAAAGCATAGATGGCCGAACCTCGTCCAACTGGCGGAACTGGCGGGAAGCCCGCGACCGCTGGCCAGCTGTCCTTCGAAAGCTTTACGAAGCTGGTGGAAATGCTCATAAGGACACCTCAAAAGAATGGGAAGAAGGTACGTGAGATATTGGTACGGCCCTTCCCCTTGTGGCGACCCAGGGGCCAGGCTGGGATTCATCAGCCACCCGCGGCCCGCAGGCAACCAGTTGCCAGTGGTTCTTGTCCTTAAACAAAGGACGTCGTGCTGTGTGGTGTCCATTCCTGTCGTGATGCAGACGTGCAGGGTAGTGCAGTCCTGCAGCGAGCTGCCCGACCCGAGTTGCCCCCCGGAGCTTCCCCTGGGGCCGGGGCTATTGTGAACTTGTTATGCACACGCAATCCCCGTGCGGCGGTATCTCCCCCGTGCCTGCCTGCACGCCTGCCTGCACGTCTGCCTGCACGTCTGCCTATCTCACGCAATGCCCCCCGGTCTCGGCCTCTGCCCGCACGCGCCCCAATCATGACCGGGCACAGTACCGGGCACAGTTCGCCACCCGCTTTAGGTCCTCATCGGTGCCCCAACCCATTACAACACATCACATCACATCACACTCCAATCCCACGCCACCCCATCGTGGGCTCACACGCAACCCCGTCCGAGGTCCATCTCTGAACAGGGCGTCACGGAGGTGTCGCGTCACGCCCGAGTAGTCGCGTACCCACCCACGGTCACCGCCCTCCCTCCCTCCCTCCCTCCCTCCCCCCCCAGGTGAAGGCTCTGCGGCGCTTCTGCGAACAGCACCTGCCTCTGCCCCGCCGCGATGGCAACGACCTCTTCCACTTCTACAGATTGCTGCTGCCGGTGGGTGGGTGGGGGGCGCGAGGGCGGCAAGGAGGAGAGGGGAGGGGAGGGGACGGGGGCTTGAGACCTGGTTGTGGCTGGAGTGAGCCTGGGCTGGGCGGGGCTAGGCGGGTAGGGACTGATCTGATCTGATCTGGTCTGATCTGGTCTGGTCTGGTCTGGTCTGGTGTGGTGTGGTGTGGTGTGGTGTGGTGTGGTGTGGTGTGGTGTGGTGTGGTGTGGTGTGGTGTGGTGTGGTGTGGTGCGGTGTGGGGATCTGGATGTGCGGGCAACGCCGTCGTAAGGGGAGGGCGTGTCGTTGGGGCGGGCCGCCATGCGGGGGCGGGGCGGGGAGGGGCGGCATCCATCGGGGTTTGGGAGTGAGAAAACCCCTCTCCCTCTCCCCTCCTCGATCCCCTCCCGCCATACTCGCCCTCGCCGCTGCTGCTGCCCCGCGCTGCGCTGCGCGGCACTCCCTCCCTACCCCGCCGCCCCGCCGCCCCGCCCCACCACCACCACCACACTCCCTCACCACGTAGAGCCCGCATGTGGAGAAGGAGCGGGGCAACTACCAACTCAAGGTATACACGTGCATGTGTGTGTGTGTGTGCGGATACGACATGGCAGAAACATGGTACGACGTGGTCCCGTGCTGCTGCGGATAACCGCGGTGGGGGGGGACGCATGTTACCAGCCATTTTGGCTCGTACACATGTAATGCCTCATGCCTCATGCTGCTGCCGTTCAGTAATTCTCCCCCTAACGTCGCCTCCGTTCCATCTCTGCGGCCTCATCTTCACCATCTACATTACGCCCCCCTCCGTTCCTTCGCTGCGGTATCTCCTGTACCGGTATTACCCCCGCCCCCAAACACACGTACACACACATCCTGACACAAACCCTTCCAGGAGGCCAAGTTGGCTGCCGTACTGGCGGGCGCGGTGGGCGCCAGCAGCGCTGATGTGGAGCGAGCCCGGCAGTGGCGCTCCCTCAACTCCGCCCGCAGCGGCGTATTCCACGAGGTCATGTACGAGGTACTTGTTGCCGTGACGGAAGGCCAGGAGGGGGAGCTCGGGAAAGGCGGCGGTCTGTCCTTGTCTGCGACTTGCGTTCGGCATTCGATTGGCCCGGCCCGGCCCGGCCCGGCCCTCCGGGCCTCTCGCCGCCTACTCCCCTCCTCCCCCCTCCCCAACCGCCTCCATTCCTCAGCTCTGCCTAATCATACTGTTACTCCTCTGCATCCCCTCTCTTTGATCAGCAAGGTTGGGGTATTTTCCTCACCCACCCCTCCCTCCCTCTTCTTCCCCCGGCGACCGTCTGCCCGTCTGTCCGTCTGTCTGCCTGGCTGACTTGCTTGGCTGCCTGTCTGTCTCCCTGGTTGGTTGGCTGCAGGTGTTGTTCCGCAAGTATCTTCGAGATCCCCGGTTGGCGCAACCGCTGGGGGCACCTCTCACCCTGGAGGAGGTGAAGGGGGGAGGATTGAGGGGGAGGGCGGGGGAGGGGGGAAGAGGGGGAGCGGGGGAGGGTTGAGGGTCCCTCGGGAAGGGAAGGGGGTTGGGAGGGGAAAATGAGGCCGGGCAGAGAAAAAAGGACGGTGCCCTTCCCTGAACCCCTCCCTCACCCCCTCACTTTTTCAACTCTTCACCGAAGCTGAATTCGGTTTCCTTAACCCCTCCCGCCCTCTCCCTTCCTGCCAAATATGCCCTCACTCCTGGGCGATTTCCCCCGGACCTCCCTCCCTCCCTCCCTACCACCCCCTAACCCCCCTCCCTCGGGAACCCCCTCGCCCTGGGTAGCCCCCCCCCCTCGCATTCATTGTTGCAAATTCACTCTTCAAACCTCGCCCCCCCTGGCAGGTCAACTCGCTGCTCGATGAGTTGGTTGTTCGCGCGGGGGACTCTGCGGGTCAGCAGGCGCTGCTGCGGGCGCTGCTGCAGCGCTGCTCACCGGAGGCGGCTCGAGTGCTGGTCACCGTTATCATGAGGGACGTAAAGGCGAGTGGGGGGGCGAGGGGCGAGGGGCGAGGGGGGCGGGGGAGGGGCGAGGGGAGGGGCGAGTGGGAGGGCGGGGGGGAGGGGGAGGGGAGGGGAGGGGCGACTGGGAGGGCGGGGGGGAGGGGGAGGGGAGGGGAGGGGAGGGGCGAGGGGCGAGGGGCGAGGGGCGAGGGGCGAGGGGCGAGGGGCGAGGGGCGAGGGGCGAGGGGCGAGGGGCGAGGGGCGAGGGGCGAGGGGCGAGGGGCGAGGGGCGAGGGGCGAGGGGCGAGGGGCGAGGGGCGAGGGGCGAGGGGCGAGGGGCGAGGGGGGCGGGGGAGGGGAGGGGCGAGGGGCGAGGGGCGAGGGGCGAGGGGCGAGGGGCGAGGGGGGCGGGGGAGGGGCGAGGGGAGGGGCGAGGGGAGGGGCGAGGGGAGGGGCGAGGGGAGGGGCGGGAAGGGGGGGAGGGGAGGGAAGGGTAAAAAGAAGATACCGCAGCGGGGGAGGGGACGAGGGGTTGGAAGGGGGCGGAGGGTGGTAATGGTAATGATAAGGAGGAGACTGCAGCGCGGAGGGACGGAGACGACGTTAGCGAGTGGGAGAGAGTGTGTGTGTGTTGGTGGTGGTGTTGGTGGTGGTGGTGGTGGTGATGCTGGTGGGGGGAAGGGTTAGGGAGGGCAAAGGGAACTTCGGTCTGGCATGTGACAAAAAGGGATAGGTGGGGTTCGGAGGGCGGCGCAGCAGAGGCCATTGGCCCCCTCCCCCCGCCGGCTGCTGTAGTCTGTGTTGAATATCGCTTGTAACGATCCTTCCCCCCCACCTTTCCTCCCCCATCTCCCCCGCAAAACACACGGACACACACACGCACACATACACACACGCACACTCATACGCAGAAACGCACACACGCACACACACGCCCCCCCCTCTCCTTCGCGCTCTCCCCCCCCAGATCGGTATGTCTGCCGACACCGTCCTCTCCTGCTACCACCCCGATGGCCCCGACCTGCTCAACGGCTGCATGGACCTACGCCGTGTGCTGGTGGAGCTCATTGACCCAACCACACGACTGAAGAAAAAGGTGGGGGGGAGGGGGGAGGGGGGATGTAACGTGCAAGATGAACGTTTCAGGGGAGGTTAGGGAGTGATATGCTGCTTTATTTAACAATGTGTCACTGCGGACGAGGGGAGGGGAGGTTAGGGAGTGATATGCCATAGGGATAGGGCCATAGGGACACTGCGGACGTTGTTGAGCAGGCTGCTGCTGTGTAGGGAGGGAGGGAGGGAGGGAGGGGGGAGGCGGGTCTGTGGGGTTTCGATGGAGAAAGCTCCTCCTCCCCACCCGCTGCCCCCCGCTGCCCCCCCCCCACCCCACCCCACCCCCAAGGACGTTGTCCCCGGCCAGCCCGCCAAGCCGCAGCTGGCTGACCGCTGCGATGGCGGAGTGGCGGTGGCGGCCCGGCGCATGCGGGGCAAGAGGTTCGTGGTGGAGGTCAAGTTTGACGGGGAGAGGATGCAGGTGAGGCAAGGAATACACGCATGCGTGCGTGTCTTTTGTATGCGTGTGTACTTGTGTGTGTATTCGTGTGTGCGTGTGTTGGTGGTGGGGAGGGAGGGATATAGAGATGATGGACCCCTCCCTCCCTCCCCTCCTCCTCTTCCCACCCCCTCCTCCATTTCCCCTCCTCCCCCCTTGTTTCGTTTCTGCAAATTCACTCCTCAAACCCTCCTCCCCCTCCTCCTCCTCCCCCTCGTCCTCCCCTCCCCTCCCCCTCCTCCCCCCTCCCTCCCCCAAAGGTTCACCGCACCGGCCCCGACTCGTTCAACTTCTTCAGTCGGAGGGGACTGGATCACGGATCCAAACGGGAATTCTCGGTACTTGGCCCCGCACTGGGGGCACTGCTGAGCCAGGAGCGGATGATATTGGACGGGGAGATGGTGGTGTGGAACAAGACGAGGTGGGGGGGTGGGAGGGAGGGAGGGAGGGGGTGGGGAGGGAGTGGGGGGGGGCGAGAATCTTCCCTCGGTGTGTGTTTGGGGTGGGGGTAAGTTGGGACAGTGAACAGGCCGGGTGTCGCGGTCGCGGTCGCGTAGGCGTCCGGTATTCGGGTTGGGGTTGGGGGTGTGCCGCTACCGCACGGCGGAGGGGCAGGAGGAGGAGGGTGCTGCGAAACCCAAGCCTTCAGCCCCGCCCCGCCCCACACCGCCCCGCCCTCAGCTGCCCCCACCGCTCCCTCAGCGCATCAGCCCTCCCCCTCCCCCCCCAACACACACACACACACACAAACGTGTGGCTGGCGGAGCCACCGCCAGGCGTGCAGCAGTGCGTGTGGGACGTGATCTGCCTGGCGGCACTCACGGCCATGGAACGGGCGCGCGTGGGGCTGTGGGCAGTCAGGAACTCGCCTACCGCCCCGGATGCCCCAGACCCAGTCGAGGTGGCCAAGGCGCGCGCAGCGCTAGATTTTTGGCAGCGTGTGCGGGGGTTTGCGGAGCTAGACGTGCCAAGGCGGGGATGGGAGGGGGTAGGGCCTGACCATCCCATCCTGGCGGTGGTCAACGGCCACTTTCAGTGTGTGCAGCACGCAGGGATGGGTATGGAGGGAGAGGGAGGGGTCGTGGAGTGAGGGGATGAAGGGGCTTTAGGGGTGAGGGAGGGAACTTAGGGCGTCGAGGCAGGGAGGCGTGAGAGGAGGGGAGGTGGGGGGGTTCCTTTGGGTCCGAGAGGACTTAGGGTGCAGAGACCGCCGCGGGCTGCCTTTTGTAGGCGAGGGAGGCTTTAGGGAGCGGGTATAGCGAGAGTGAGGCGAGTTGGCGAGGTGCCGCCTAGTGCGAACTATAGCTCCGTCACCTAGCCCGCTGCCGCAAGGCCCGCTCCCGACCTCCTGCCGCGTCGAGGCCAAGCGGCGCTCTGGAGCTCGGCCTCTAGGGGCCACCCCCCGGCCTCTCCGGGGCCGTCGTAGTAGGAGTAGTAGTAGGGGTAGGGCGCGCGCTGTCTTGGGTTCTCCTTTGGTGCTGACCGCCCACGAGCCGGACCAAGCTCGGGGCAGGTTCTCAGCGCTTTGTTTTCGCGCCTAGAGGAGCACCGCCAGCCGGTAGCAGGCCGGCCGGGCGCCCCGGCGCTGCAAGGGCTTCAGGGCGGGCAGGACAGCGCGGGCGCCGCGTAGTGCGCCGGCGCGACTGCTGTTTGTGCGGACGAAGGGCCCAGCTGCCGTATAAGGCAGGCTGTGAGCTCAAGCCTTTGGGGAGCCGCTGCGCCGTACACCCGTATATGGGGTGTATGACGCAGCCAGCTCTGCGTCGAGCAGGAGGGGGTAGCGGCCCCTCACGCCCTTCTCCCACCGCAAGGGGGAGAGTGCTTAGGCGGTCTTTCCGTCGGGGCTGGGTTAGCAGCCCCTGGCCAGCGTCAGGGCCCGGTCAGATACTGTAACGACACACACACACACACACACATGGTGTCCTCTGGTGCGCGGGGCGGCTGGAGTGGGATGCCACCAAGAAGACTAATTACGCTGCCGCAGAGCAGTGGTGGAGGAATGAGTCTGCATAGGGCCTGGACCAGACTGCATAGCAGGTGGTGGTTGGATAACTAAGATCGGGCGGCGGCAGGCTTCCGAAGGATATAGGAGGTGGCAATGGCACCGGTGTGAGTGCCCTGGTAGATTACGCAGCTGTAGAGCATGCGTTCGGTGGACCGAGGACAGTAGGCGCCTGGGGCTAGCTTAGCTGGCACATGGACAATCAGGTGGACGCTGTCCTGTGACGATTACGGCGCAGCGGTTAGCACTTCCCGGTGCAGTGTGCGGACAAGGTGGTACGCCCCTCCTCAACAGAGGAGTGCTTCGGCGGTCTCCCGTATGTGGGCGGGTTAGCGCCCCCGGCCAGTGTCGGCCCGGCAGATATGTAACAGTTACACACACACACACACACACACACACACACACACACACACACACACACACACACACACACACACACACACACACACACACACACACACACACACACACACACACACACACAACACCAGCACGGTCCCGGTTTGTCACCTTCCTTTGCGATCCGCTCTCAACCCCCCTCCCCCTCGCCCTCCTGACACACACACATACACACGCACGCACGCCCACACACGAACGCACCCCCCCCTAAACTCACAGGCGCACCAACCCACAATCACCGGACCCAATCCACTCCCCCCCCCAGGCAGGTGTTTGAGCCCTTCGGCGGTCTCACCGCTGTCATCGACGCCATCAATCGGGGGGCGGGGCCCTCTGAGCGGATACGGATGAAGGTGGGGCCGGGGGCGTCGATGTGGGGGACTGGAGGGGGGGGAGACTGGGGTAGGTTGGGGGGACTGGGGGGCCTGAGGGTCTGGTGGGCTGGGTCGGCGCAGCGGGAGGCGGTTGGCGGGAGGGGAAGAGGGTGGGGAGAGAGGGCGACGGCGGAAGGGAGCTTTGAGCTTTGGGATTGGGGGCTGGGCTGCCGCAATGGGGAGGTGTAAAAAGAAGATACCGCAGCGAAGGGAGGGAGACGGCGTCAATGGGGAGAGAGAGCGTGAGGTGTAGAGAGCCCCCTCTCTCCCCGCCCCGACAACCTCTTTCCCTTACCCGCTCCCGCCCCCTCCCCTCTTCTCTTATCTCCGTCGTATCCATTCAGCTCCCCCCCCTCAGCTCCCCCCTCCGGATCTGTCCGCCACTCCATTCGCCACTCCACCAGCCCTTCCTCGCCACCCAACCCCAACCCCACCCCACCCCACTCCCTCCGTTGACCCGGGTCTCACTCGCCCGGGTCGGTCACCATCGCCGCGATCCCTTCCCACCTCCTCCTTCTCCCCCTTCTCCCACCCCCAGTGTCCTTTTTCGTTCCCTTCCCATTCACTATAACCCTAAACAAAACCCTAAAAAACCCTAACCCCCCCCCCCAGATGGGCAGCTCCATTAATACCTCCGACCCCGACTACGTGTTCCCCACCGCCGGAGAGGTGGAGCTCATCTACGTGGCCTTCGATGTGCTGTTCATTGACGGGGGGTCGGTGCTGGATAAACCGCTGGGGGTGAGGAGCGACCGACCGACGGGGGAGAGCGGGGGTTGGGTGGGTGGGGGCGAGCGGGGGAGAGGGGGAGATTTCGGGGATTGGGGGGGGGGGGGTTGGAGGTAGGAGTAAGGGAGTCCATTGAGGGGTGCCGGGGGGAAGGGAGTAAAGGCGAAACCGGAGGGGGGGATGTATGTGTATGTGTGCATGTGTATGTGTGTTGGGTTTGGGGCACACGACGAAGTTAGAGCTGTTCGGACGTTACGGAGAGGGCGGGTGGAGGCACAAACACACAGACACACATACGCACACGCATACGAATTGGGGGGAGGGGAGGGCGGAGGGCGGGGAGGGGAATTGAGGGTGGAGTGCGGCAATGGTGCTGGCTGCAGCCCCCCCCCCCCAGGGAAGGGAGGGGAGAGGCAGGCAGGGAGGGAGGGAAGGAGGGAGGGAGGGGGGCTCAGCCCTGCCCCACCCTCACCCCACACTGAGTTGCGTTCCCTCGTCCCGGGCAATTTTAATTACCCCCCAACCATCCGGAAGCTCTCGTGTGCATACACACACACCCCGCCCCCTCCCCCCCAGGAGCGGCACCAGCTGCTGCGACGCGCTCTGCGCAGCTGCCCCCCCGAGGGCCTTCCGGTGGGGCCGGCGGGGGTGATCCGCTTCCGGGCGCTGCCGCTGCTGCCGGGGGAGATCATGCTGGGTGCGTGGTGCCCTGGTGTGTGATGTGTGATGTGGGGGGGGGGCCTGCGGGATGTCCTGGGGGGGGCGGGGAAGGCGCAGGGGCGGGCGGAGCGGGGCGGGGAAGGGGCAGTAGCAGCAGCAGCTGGTGGGGGAGAGGGGGGTTGTTGCTCCTTCGCTGCGTCAATCCGTGGATGAGGATGCGTGTAGGCGGGGAGGAGGGGGGATGGCGCCGACCCGCGGGTCAGTATCACATGACCCGCTGGCGTGGTGCCGACCGACCCGCGGGTCATTCGACACTCGCGTTGTTTGCTGCGGGACTCGGTGTAAGCAGCCCGTCGCCGCGGGGCTGTATGCATCATGTCGCAGCGCACGCGGAGCCGGATGCGGTGTTTTTTTGAGTGAGGGGGGGGGGAAGGGAGGGATGGAGGGATGGAGGTGAAGTTGGCGCCGTGCCGCGTGTCGCGCCACACCACGTCGTCCTGAGACGTACTGTGCCGTACTGTACTGCAGGCGGCGAGGTGTTCAGCAAGGAGGGTACAGGAGAGGACGACATAAAGGACGTGTATGAACGGGCGCTGGCCAGGCAGGTACGACAGTACGGCGGCACGATGTCGTACGTTTCGTGTGGCACATGCCCGTCCTGCCCAGGATCACCCCCCCACCAATACAGAGCCTCCCTCCCCCTCCCTCCCCCTCCCTACCCGCCCCCAATGTGTTTCGCATCGTCGATCCTCCCCCCCTCCCCCCCTTCCCCCCGCCAGGAGGAGGGCATCGTGGTCAAGGCGCTGGATTCGCCGTACAAGCTGAACGACAGATCCGGATCCTGGCTCAAGATCAAACCCGACTACGTGGACAGCGGCGAGTTTGACACGGTGAGGGGGTAGCGCGGGAGGGGGTCAGCGGGAGGGGGGGGTCGTATGCGACGATTGTACGACGACAAACAAACAACAGCATTTGTGCGACACTTGTGCAGCGGCGCCGTGGCGGCCTGTTGCTTGTGTTTTTGGGTTCCCCACCCCCCTTTTACGCTGTCGTCTCGTGTTTTGTCCAACCCGCCCGAAAGTACCTGGGGCCATTTCCAACCGCCCCCACCCTCCCCCGCCTCTCTCCGCTCCCACTCAATTTTGCTATCCCCTCCCGCGCCCCCCCCCCCCCTCCCCCCCCGCCCCTCCAACCGCTCCCCCACGTCCCGTCAGGTGGTTATTGGCGCCATGTGGGGTACGGGAGGCCGGTGAGTGAGTGAGTGCGCGATCCAGCTCCTTCGTGATCCCGTCTCTCTGTCTCCCTGTCCCCTTCGGCCACCTCCCCTCATCACCCCCCAACCCTCCAACCCCCAGCCCCCCCTCTTCCTGCTCGCTCCCCTTCCCTCCCGCCCCCCACCCTCCCACCCCTCCCACACCCCAGCCGCGGCGGGCGGCTGAGTGAGTATCTGTTGGCCCTTTCCGACACCCCCCGAGTGCCGGGAGCGGAGCCCTCCACCTTCGTAAGCTTCTGCCGGTGAGGGGGGGGGGCTGGGGGGGGGAGGGGGACCTGGGGGGGAGAGGGAGGGGACTGGGGGGGAGAGGAGGGGGGGGGAGGAGGGGGGCCGGGGGGCCAGGGAGTGATATGCTCCTTTATATAACGACGAGACACTGCGGACGTTGTTGACCAAGCTGCTGCGGACGATAAGCCTTCGTGACTTCGAATACAAGCCCACCCGTCCCGATACGTTGCCGCCATGAAAGCTTGGCCAATGGTTGCGCCAACACTCGTCCCGACGGCGCCCCACGTCTCGAAAGCCGCGCCGCATTTGTGCAGCGCGATACCGGGGGGGGGGGAAGTTGGGAGGCGTTGCCTTCACTATTACCCATCCGGTATGTCCCCCCAATGGGTTTCCAACTCCCAACACATCTCCCCCGCACCCCCCGCACCCCATCCCGTGCTTCTCCTCTTCCCCCCCGAGGGCACTCCTCCGAGGGGGGAAAGGCGCGCATTTCAATCACAACTACCCCCCCCCCCCCCCACACACACACACACTCCGTCCCTCCGCTGCGGTTCCTTCCTTGTTACTCTCCTCCCCCCTAAACACACACACACACACACACATACCGTGCACACACTTTGCTTTGCCTTTGCCTTTACTGCAACCCACGGGAACAAATACCACACCCACCCCCCCACCCCACCCCCACACACATTCCCACACACACCCCTGCCCCCCCACACCCCCCACATATCCCGCAGTGTGGGCACCGGTCTCAACGCCGCCCAGAGTGAGGTGGTTCGTGAGCGGCTGCGGCCCCTGCTTGTGGAGCTGGGTCCGGGGCAGCGGCCTCCCCGCTGCTACCGACTGACGGGGCAGGCCCGGGAGAGACCGGACGTGTGGGTGAGGGACCCGCTGAGGAGTCTGGTGTTCACAGTCAAGGCGGACGGTGGGTGGGATGGGTTGGGGGGGATGGGGGGTTGAGGGATCTTCTTCTTTCCTTCTGTTCTGGGTCGTGCTGAGTCTCGCTGGGTTCTGTGTCCGTTCGCTAACGCCGCCTCCGAGGTAGCTTCTTTACCTCTCGCCCTCTCCCCGGTTTCCCCCCTGTCCCCCTCTCCCCTTCCCGCCCCCTCCCCCTCCTCCCCCCCCTCCCGCTCCCGCTTCCCCCCCCCCAGTCCGCACCATCACCAGCGACATCTTCGCTAGCCGCTACTCGCTCCGCTTCCCCCGGGTGGTGGCCATCCGTGAGGACAAGAGCGCCCGGGAGGTGACGAGTTTGGGGGAGCTGGAGAGAATGGTGGGGGAGAGAGGTGGGAGGGGAGGGGAGGTGGGAGGGGAGGAGAGGTGGGAGGGGAGGGGAGGGGAGGGGAGGGAGGAGGGGTGGGGGAGGGGATATGGAGATCTGACAATTTGGAGGCCTCTGGGGATATGGAGATCTTAAATATCTGGAGATCTGGAGATCTCGAAGCGGGGGACAGGGGGCTGAGGGAAGGCGGGCTGTCGGGGGCAGAGAGGGGAGGTTGGGTTTAGGGGGTTTAGGATTTTAGGGTTTCATCCTCCGGAGAGTCGGCTCCATTCTGGACACCGGCCCGGCCCCGCCCCCGCCCCCCAACCCCTCCCCCATCCCCCCGCGTGTATATGGATGTGTGTGCGTGTGCGTGTGCGTGTGTGTGCGTGTTTGTGTTTGTGTATGTACGACGACGTCCCGGATCGCAGCCAAGGCCGCCAAGGAGGGGGCGGAGGGGGGCCTGGCCGGCACCGCGGCGGCAGGAGGCCGCGGGCGCGACGGCGCGGGCAGGGACGGCGGCGCCCCCCGGCGGCGCGGCGGTGCGACGAGTGGGGGGGCGGGTCGACGCGAGGGAGCCGCGCGCATTGCGGTGGCGCGAGTGCCGCTGGCGCTGCGACCGGTGGACGTGTCGAGTGTGGGTCCGGGTTTTAGGGTTTTAGGGTTTTAGGGGTTTTAGGAGGATTTTGGCGGGTTTTGGTGGGCTTAGGGTTTTAGAGGAAGGGGGAAGGGGAAAGCAAAGCAGATGGAGCACCTCTAGGGGCAAAGCAAGGGGGGCAGGCGGAGAGGGGAGGGGAGGGGGGGGGGCTGCCCTGAGGGGGGTGGGGGAGGGGCGAGAAGGGAGGGAAGGGGAGGTCCCATCTTCCTTTACCTTGACACACATCCGCCTCCAAACACACATCCGACTGGCGCGCCGAGTACAAGCGACCAAAGGTGCCCTCTATCCCTCAGACTCTTCACTTCTGCTTTTCACCTTTTCATCATTACACCTGTTTACCGTTCTCGCGGGATGATCCGCCGTACCCGTGGACCCAATACACACACACACACCCTCTGTGTTTCCCCCTCCCCTCCCCTCCCCCCTCCCCCCTCCCCCCTCCCCCCTCCCCCCTCCCCCCTCCCCCCTCCCCCCTCCCCCCTCCCCCCTCCCCCCTCCCCCCTCCCCCCTCCCCCCTCCCCCCCTCCCCCCTCCCCCCTCCCCCCCTCCCCCCTCCCCCCTCCCCCCTCCCCCCTCCCCCCTCCCCCCCTCCCCCCTCCCCCCTCCCCCCCTCCCCCCTCCCCCCCTCCCCCCTCCCCCCCTCCCCCCTCCCCCCTCCCCCCTCCCCCCCTCCCCCCTCCCCCCCTCCCCCCTCCCCCCTCCCCCCTCCCCCCTCCCCCCTCCCCCCCTCCCCCCTCCCCCCTCCCCCCTCCCCCCTCCCCCCTCCCCCCTCCCCCCTCCCCCCTCCCCCCTCCCCCCTCCCCCCTCCCCCCTCCCCCCCTCCCCCCTCCCCCCTCCCCCCTCCCCCCCCCAAAGGTTGATGTGGAGGTGGATGTGTTGGGCGGGCGCTTCGTGCTGCTGCGGGAGCTGCCCCCTGACCAGCGGCGGAGTCTGGCAGCGCTGGTGAAGCGACTGGGGGGCGTGGAGACACAGAACTACGTACGTACGTCGTCAGGGTGGGGGGAGGGGAGGGTGGGGTGTGTGTGTGTGTGTATAGCTCACGACAGGAACGGCTCCGATGACGTCATCGATGAAATGCAATAACGAAGAAGCCGTCGCCGTCGCACGTGTCGCACGCGGCTAAGCAACGCGCGCCTCGCCCCCATTACCACCACCCCAACCCCCGACCCCCACCGCCAGCCCCCACTTCCGCCCGTCCCAGCCTACCTCAACCCCCCCACCCCCACACACAAACAAAACACCACTCCTCTCTCCTCCCCGGTCCCCGCCGCCGCCGCCTCACCGCTTCCTAACCCCGCGGTGCCCTTACCTCACCTCCCTTCCGGCCCCTTAACCCCTTACCCCTCTCTCTCCTCCCCCCTCTCTTCCGCCCCCCCCCCCGCCTCCAGATTCCCTCCGGTCCTCAGCGCACCTCCTATGTGGTGGTGGGCTGCTGCGACCCCCTCCGCATTCCCTCCGACCCCGCCCTGGGACCCATCGCCGCCCGAGCAGATCTGCGGACACCCGAGTGGCTGATCGAGGTTTCGGAGCGGAGGGAGCTGAGGGACCCGCCGCGGCCCTCCCTGGCGTGGAGCATTTGCGGACCCGTGGGTCGGGTCGGGTCGGCGGCTGTGGGTGGCTGTGGGGGTGGGGGTGGCTGTGGGGGTGGCTGTGGGGGTGGGGTTGGGGTTGGGGGTGGCTGTGGGGGTGGCTGTGGGGGTGGGGGTGGGGGTGGGGGCGGCTGTGGGGTTGGGGGTGGGGTTGGGGGTGGGGGTGGGGGTGGGGTTGGGGGTGGGGGTGGGGGTGGGGGTGGGGGTGGGGGTGGGGGTGGGGGTGGGGGCGGCTGTGGGGGTGGGGGTGGGGGTGGGGGTGGGGGTGGGGGTGGGGGCGGGGGTGGGGGTGGGGGTGGGGGTGGGGGTGGGGGTCTCTTAGGGTTTCGCGTGTGGGTTGGGGAAAGGGCTCTTATCGCGGCAGGAGGGTGAGAGGGAGGGCGGGAGGGAGGGGCCGGTGTTCCATCCAGCGTACTCGAGGAAAGGGGCGAGTGAAGCAAGTGGGGGAACCTGGGGGAGGGGAGGGGAGGGAGGCGAGGGTCGGCGGTGCCGCATCCCCCCTTCTTCTGTTACTTTACAGTTCAAGGGCGCCGGCCTATACGTGGATACCCCCGCCCCCAGCAGCATCTCGGGCATTGGTTCGGATGTGTTGTAGAAGCAGCACTGCTCCGGAACCGGGCACCAGATCTCACCGCTGTGATCTGGTGGGGAAGGGCCCTCTCCAATGCCCTCCCCTCCCTTCCCTCCTTTCTCCCCTTTCCCCCTTTCCCCCCAACAAAACACACCATCCCACCAACCTACCACCACCACCAACTCCGGGGCCCTTTCCCGCTTCCCGCCCTTCTCTTCCCGCGCTCCCTCCCCTCCCCTCCCCTCCCGCAGACCCGCGAGCAGTACAGTGCCGTGATAGATCCGTACGGCGATCCGTACTTTGATCTGCTGGGCGAGGAAGATCTGGCAGCGGTGCTGTCCCGCCACATCACGCCGGGCCAGGTGGCGGCGGCGCGGAGGGCGGTGGAGGAGGCGGCGGAGATGCCGGCGCGGGCGAGGCGGCGGGCGAGGCAGCAGGACGCGCGGAGGCAGCCGGATGGGAGGACCAGTGAGCTTGGCGCGTGTGTGTGTGCGTGTGCGTGGGGGTGCGGGGCTGGGGCCGGGGCTGGAGTGTTACCGGTATTCGAGGTGCTGAGATGTTATTCAGCGGTGGAGTGGAGGCGGACCCAGGACACAGGACATCGCGATGCCACCTTGCGAAACGTAGCTGTGTTACCTTGTTACCTTAGAACCGGAAGCGGCGCGACCGCGTCGAATGGCGCCGCCGTTCGGACCACTGCCCCGTTATCTTTTTCCCCTTCTCCCCCTCCTCTACGCCCACTGCCCTCCTCTCCTTCCGCCCACTGCCCTCCTCCTCCGCCCTCCACTCCCCCCTCCGGGGTGCAGCCCTGTACGAGACCGCCGACGATGTCGTACGTCGGATCCGAGACGAGATCCATGACATTGGCGAGAAGCCGCCGCCCGGATCCATGTTCCTGGGCCTTACGTTACTCTTCCTGGAGATGCAAGATCTGCCGCCGCCGCCGTCGCCGCCGCCTCGCGCCGCCGCGCCGTTGGGTCTGCTGGCGGGCGTGGCGGCGGCGGAGGCGCGCGCGCACGCGGCGGCGGCGGCCGACCCACGGGACCGAGTGGAGGCGCTCAAGGCCGCCGTCGTACGACACGGCGGCGTCGTGGTGGAAGCATGGGACGAGCGCGTGACGCATCTCGTTTTGTACGACGGGTTGGACGAGCGCGACGAGCAGCTGCGGCGGGTGCTGGAGGTGGAGCGGCGGAGCGGCGGCCTGCCGCCGCTCGCGGCTGTCGCCGCCGCCGCCGGCGGCGGCGCCGCCGCCGCGGCGGCGGCTCGGGAGTACAGTCCGGCGGAGGTCATTGAGGCGCTGATTGGGGTGGCGGAGTGTGCGGTGGATGAGGACGCAGCGGCGGAGGCGGAGGAGGAAGAGGAGGAGGAAGCGGCGGCGGCGGCGGCAGGGGCCAGCGGCGGCGGCGGAAGCGAGGTTACGGATGGAGAGGAGGCGGCGGCGGAGGAGGAGGAGGCGGCGGCGGCGGCTCGGCGGCTGTCTCGGGAGCAGGCGAGGTGTCTGTCGCTGATCCGAGCGGCCCTGGAGCGGCCGCGGGGGGTGGTGGAGGCGGTGGGTGCCGTACAGCTGGTGGACTGGAGGTACGACATGTGGGGGCGGGGGAGGGGTGCGGTATGTCGGCCCTGCGGCCGGCTGGTGGTGGTGGTGGGGGGAGAGGACTTGCGCGGTCGGTTGGTCGGGAGTCGTAGTAGCTAAACGTAGCACGAAACTCTATTACCGTACCAGCACGAGGTTGTGTGTGTGAGTGTGAGCGTGTGTATTGCCGTACCTCGTGGGGGGCCGCGCATTGCAGTTTGCGGCCGCTCGGGGGAAGGGGGAGGGGGGATTGGGGGTCCGGGGAGGGAGGGGGGCCCGTGCGGTGCGGTGCGGGTGAGCGGCGCCCCCACCCCATTCCACCAAACCTCTTAGTCCCAGAACCTCCTCCTCTTCCTCCTCCTCCCCGAAAGCGAACCGTGTCTCAGAGATCCAGTAATGAAGCACAACGGGGGCAATGGCGGTCAGGTCGTGTCTGCCCCACTTTCTCCATTCCTCCATTCTGCGCACCTCGCTCCTCCCTCCTCGCACCTCCAGGTGGGTGCGAGACTCGCTGCAGCGGGCCGCGGACACGGCGGCAGCCGCTGCGGCGGCGGCGGCCGCACGGCGCGCCGCCCTGGGAGAGCAAGAGGAGAGGGAGGAGGAGGAAGAGGAGGGCGAGGGGGAGGAGGAGGAGGAGGAGGAGCACGCGGCGGCGGCTGCCGCTGTGGGGACGCTCTCTGAGCTCGACTACCCGCCCCGAATCCGCCCGCCAGACGAGTGGCTGTTGACGCAGCAGCAGCAGCAGCAGCAGCAGCAACCGGACCAGCAGCAGCAGCGGCGCGACGAGGCGGGCGCGGGGGCCGGCGAAGCACAAGGAGGCCCCGTGGCGGCGGCGGCGGCGGCGGCGGCGCCGCCGCCGCCGCACTCGGCGCGTACGGCAGGCGGCGTCATTTCGACGCTGGGAAGCATCTGGCGGTCGATTCTGGACCTGGACAGCGACGAGGACGACGGAGGCGGCGGCGGCGGCGGCGCCGGTGGCGGTACGGCAACGGGAGCGGCGCCGGCGGCGCCCTCGCGAGAAGCCGCCGGCGCCGTCAGCGGCGGCGCCGCTCCCGCGCCATCTTCGCCGCCGCCGCCGCCGCCATCTTCGCAGGCCGTACTGCCGCCTCCGGACGAGTTCATCCGTTTGTGGCCCTGGCATCGATTCCACATAGACCTGCCGGCGCCGGAGGAGCTAGCTAAGCTCGGCACCCACCGCCGCCGCCGCCGCCGCGGCGGCGGCGGCAGCGTGGGCAGCAGCACAATTGGTACGACGACTACCAGCGGCGGCGGCACCACCGGCGACGGTCGCGGCAGCGATGGCGGCAGCGCCGCCGCAGGCGTCGGCGGCGCAAGCCGCGGGCGCAGCCGGCGGCGGGCCGCGGGTGATGCCACGGTGCCAGCGTCGTCGCCACCAGCGGCGGCGAAGCAACCCGCGGCGGGAGGTAAGGCCCGCGGGGCAGGCCGGCGGAGGGCGGCGACGCCGGCGCTGACGCAGGCGGCGACGCCGCCGTCGGCGAGGGGTAGGGGCGCAGGCCGGCGGTGGGGGCGAGGCGGAGGTGCGAAGGGGCCGGAGGCGGCGGCGCGGCGGGAGGCAGGCGAGTGCGACGACGAGGCTGAAGCGAATCGCGGCGACGCCGCCGCGACGTCGGCCGTGGCGGCCGCCTCTTCCTCCCCGGCGGCCACCTCCGCCAAAGCGCCGCGGCGGCAAGCCGGACACGACGGCAGCGAGGCTGCTGCGCTGCCACGTGCCCGCGGCCGCAAGCGAGCGGTGGCGCCCGCCGCCTCCGCCGCCGCAGCGGACGACGTCGCGGATGGGACGGAGGCGGCGGGCGGACGACAGAAGCGGCCCCGCCGCGCCGCGGCGGCGGCGGCCGCCGCCGCTGTCGCGGCGGCGTTGTCCAGAGAGGGCGAGGAGGACGGCGACGCGTGGTCGCCGCCGCCAGCGGCGGCGTCAGCGGCGGCTCAGGGTGGCCACGGCCGTCGCCGACGGTTGATGTATCTGGGGGAATCGGGGGACGAAGGGCCGGAGGGGGGCGAGGGCGCGGCGGACGGCGGGGCGGCGGCGACGGCGGCCGGGGTGTCTTCGCGGCTCGCGGCCGCGGCGGCGGCGCCACGGCCGTCAGCAGCGGCCGAAGGCGAGCAGCTCCGCCGTGCGGCTGCGACGGAGGTGACGGCGGCGGCGGAGGGCGGCGGCGACGCGGCGGCGGCGGCGCCGCCGCAGGCTCTCCGTAGCGGCGGTGACGGCCCCGGGACCCGGCCGCCGCTCGGTGAAACACCTCCCGCCGCCGCGCATCCGACTATCTCTATCGCTATCGCTGCAGCGACGACGACGACGGCGACGACGACGGCGACGGCGACGCTTCGTAAGCGCCGCCTGAAGGATCTGGTATCAGCGCCGTACGGCAGTCCCGTCATACGCCAGACTGCAGCAGCAGCAGCGGCGCAACCGGACGGTGCCGGCGTCGCCGGAGGCCGCCCGCCGGGGCCTGGAGGGCCTCCGGGGCTCGTCCCAGGGCCGCTGCCGCAGCGTCCCGCGGGTCGGAGGGTATTCAGCGATCAGCTATCTCGGCTGCTGCTGGCGTCGAGTGACAGCGAGGGCGGCGGCGACGAGCCGCAGCTCAATCAAGGTTGGCGAGCACCGGCAGCGGCAGCACCGGCAGCGGCGCCATCAGAGGCAGCAACCGGCGGCATCCGTCCCGGGGAGCCGCTGGCGCCGCTGGCCGGGCAGCCCTCCCCCGTGGGAACCTCCGGACCGGAAGATTCGCAGCGGGTGCCGGGGCGGGGGCGGGGGCCGGGCCGGGGCGATGCGGCGGCGGAGGCAGCGGCGGTGAGTCCGGCGGTGCCGCCGCAGCCGCCGCCGCTGGCGTCGGCAAGGAGCCTGGGGGCGCCGCCGCCGCCGCCGCCGCCGCCACCGCAGCCCCAGCCGCCGGCGGCGGCGGCGGCCACAGCGGCACGAGTCGTTTCGGCGCCGCTCTGTGGGACATCTCCTCCTCCTCCGGGGCCTGACGACGACGCGGTGGTTGGGGCCGAAGGCACTGGGGCGAAGGCGGGGGCGGAGGCGGGGGCTGGCGGAGGGGTGAGGGTGGACCCAGCTCTCAAGGATCCGGCGGAAGCCAGGTCCAGGCCAAGGCCCAAGGCAGCAGAGGCGGCCGGGACCGGCACGCGAGGGGCGGGACCCGGGGGCGGGAGCGGGGACGGGACCGGGGGCGGGGACGAGGGCGGGGGTGGTGGGGCTCGTGGGCCGGGTTTCATGTCGGGGCTGCTCAGCCGCATCATGGACAGCAGTGATGAGGAGGATGAGTGAGTAAGTGGGTGGGGGGGGCTGCGAATCTGAGGGAGTGGGGAGATGGAGGGGGAGGTGGGGGGAGGGAGGGAGGGAGGGAGAGAGCTGGGCGCTGGCTGGCGTGACGGCTTGCGGCGGTGGCGACGTGCGTTGGTGCTGGAGGGGGAGGAGTCGCTGTTGGGCTTGCCAAGGGCGGGCGTGCAGGGACACCGTTTTGGGAGCTGGAGGAAGGGCTTCCTGGGGCCGCGTGGTGCCGCGCTGCCTCCCATCTCCGAAGGGATGCCGCCGGGTCCACATTACCTACAGACCTACAGAGGGCTTTTGGCGGTGGACTTGGCAGCTCCGCGGCTGCGCAGTGTGGAACAGGGGTCTGCCACCCTCGGGTGTGTGAGGGACGGGAAATGCCGTTGCATTTGACCAGCCGCGTGGCCGGAATGGGTGGTTGTTGCTCGTGCGCCGCGTGGGTTGGTCATTGGTGCAGCGCTGGGGAGTTGGAGACCGCGGTGGGGCGTGATTATCATGTGCTGGTTGTTGCAGTACGGCAGGAGATATGTTTGCTGTGGCTCAGAGGTGGTACGGGGAGGAATGGACAAGTGGACAGGTCCGGGGAGAGCCATGGACGGGTCCAGGTGGTCAGGCCCGGGTTTCTTGAGCCAGAGGGGACTTTTGTGTCACGAATCTCCCAACAGGGGTTTGAAGGTGAGAACAAAATAGCAGATAAAGATTGGATGTAGGGCTAAGGTGGATGTAAAATAGATAAATGGTGCTGAGCTGGCCGTTCTAACTGACACGGGACGAGTGCAGTACTTGATGTCGGAACCGTTGCAGTTTGGGACAATTTCTCCCGGCACGCACTTTTTGTCTTGAACCCATTTGCAAAGATCTGTTACAGAGGATATAGGTCGAAATGGCGACTCCGATGCAACGCGCTGTTTTGATTGTTGGGGCGGCGAGCGGTCTCGGCTTCAGTGGGTATTACTTTTCCCAGCTCCAAGAGGTTCAAAAATTTGAGAAGGATAAGAAGGACATTGAGCGCCTCATCGAGACGGAGCGCAAGCGCTTGACTGCGACATCAAAGGCCCAGACGGAGCAAGAAAATCTCATCTCGGAGGCCGAGGGCCAAGTGCGCGAGCGGCAAAAGGCGATTAAGGACCTGGAGCTCAAGCTCGACGCGGCCCGGAAACAGGTGCAGCAGCTGGAGCAGCAGCTCAAGGGCAAGGGTGAGGAGTTGCAATCAAAGCAGAAGGAGCTGCACAGCGCGCAGGCGCGCTTGTCGGACCTGCGCTCGGAGGCGGAGCGCGCAAAGCAATCTGTGACGTTGGGCGAGCAGTCGCTATCGTTGGCTAGCCAGAAGGTCGCGCATGCGAAGCTCCTAACCAACCCGCTTAACCACCCCAAGGTGAAGGAGCTGCTGGGCAAGCAGTAAATACGGTGCGCAGGCTTCCTGGTCTTGGCTTGACATGCTCTGAACGTGGACGTGTGTTGCTGGCCCTCGGGTCGCTGCCGCATGCCGTCCAGTAGCGCATTACCACGCAAGAGGGCCTGAGAGAGCCCCAATTGTGTGTTATTTCTCAGTCTCGTTGGGACGCGGGAAATGTTTAATTAGTCACTATCACGTAGAGAGGGTGTCTCTGAGCGCCTAGCGGGGCTTGAGTCATAAGGAGGCTTGTGGGGCGACGCCGGCACGCCGTTCCGTCGCCTGCGGGACTGTCACCCAGATAAGCATTATCCGCGTTGCGCGTGTGCTCTCGAGACCGGATGCGAAACCGCTATTGACGGCAGTATTTAGGCGTTGGAGTGCCGCTGCCGCGCACTTGGCTTGACAGTCGGAGACGTGGCGAAGGTTAGCCTTGCCTGGGCCGCGCAACTCGAGGGGCGGTGCGCAGGCGGGAGCACGTGCCCTCCTGCCGCCGCGCGAACTGCAGCACTCTTGAGACTGCGGTGAAACGAATGCCGCCATGTGGGTTCGCCGGCTGAGCTTGCCACGGAAGGCTAGGGCGGCGCAGGGGAATCGTGGCGCATGGTGCGAGATGTGCCTTGCGATGCCGGAGTCGAACACGCGGGAACCCTCCATGACGCGTGCTGCCTGGGTCCTTCCCTTCCCCCTAGGCGAGGCAAGAGACCCACATGTTCGCTATTCGGCCTTCGGCTGCGCGTGTGTGTACGGTATGCCTCGAATGCGCTGTTGCGACCGGCTGGCCGGCACGGTGTGGTGCAGCGCAGATTTCCCCCTCCCCCGCGGGGGGGGCCTATACGTGGATAACCCCCCCGGGGGAGAAGGACCCCGGCTGAAGGTTCCGCGGGGATGCAGGAACGCGGCGACCGGAGGGACGTGGAGTTGCGATTGCGTGTTGTGCGTGTTGTGCGTATGTTTGTGGTTTCAGAGCGTGGAGTTGGCAGGAGGGAGGAGGGTGGCGGAAGAACAGTGCAACACGCATGCCCAGATAGGACAAGCACCGGCGGTGGCCGGGATCCCGTTGCGGGCTTGCGGCGCTCCTGCATCATGCCGTGTTGGGATGCAGCACGGCGCAGCGGCCACAGCGGCACGGGTGTAAAGACCGACTCGGCGCGTCGGCGGCAGCGGCCCCCAATATGGTGTTGGCGAGGAGGGCCCAGTGCAGTGCAGTGCCGCCGAGGAGAGGAAGGGGCAACTGGTATCGCTGGCATTGGGGCTCCGGACCGGCTCCCCCCGCTGCCTCCGCCGTCCATCACTGCCGGTCTCCGGCCTGCTTCTCACCGGACCTGCCGTGTGCTGCGCTGCGCCCCCCTCGTGCTGCTGCGGTGGTGGGCCCGCTGGCGCTGCGGCCGCGGTGGGGCCGACGGTGGCTGCTGATGGGTACCGTTATGGACCGCCCGGGTTGGGCCGGCGGGCTGACCCCCGCTGCACGCAGTTCTCCTGGCGGCTGCCTCGGACGCGCCGTCAGCGGGGGCTGTGGTGGAGCGGCGAAGGCTGGGTTGGCGCCGGTTGGCCATTGGCCCGAGGAAACGGGTGGCAGACAGCGCGCGGCAGCACGCCGAGTCGGATCGGGTCGTGTCGGGTCGTGTCACAGCATTCAACAGCAGCGTGAGCCGCACCGCGAGTCAGTGGATGCTGGGTGCCCTGGTGGACAGCGACGGGACGGGAGAGGCCTTTCCGGGGGTTGGGAGGTAGAAAATGATATCGGTTGGGAGGTAGAGCGTCAGGGCTCTTGCGGGCCGTCATGCGCAGAGGGCTGTGCAAAGAGCCCTCCACTCGCCCGGGCGAGTGCGGGCGGTGCTGATCCGTGGGGCAGGACGTGGCGGTGGCCTCGTGGTTGCGTTTCATGTGGTCCAGAGGGCTGCCGAGTGAAACGTGACGGGGGGGGCGGGACGTGGCTGTGGCCGGCGTGCGCTGGTGGTGCGCCATCCGGGTCGGCACGGCGCTGAGTGCCAGCGCAGCGACTGTCGCGGCCGCTGGCCCCGCCGCCGCTGCCGCCGCTACAGTAGACGGCGCAGATGCGAGGAGCCGGGGTCCGTCACGTTGGGTGGTCGAGTAGGGGAGTAATGGGAAGTGCGGTGCGTCAGTGCCGCTGCTGTCCCGTCGCCGTGTAAAGCACGACTAGCCGCATGGGCCGCCCTGCCTGGCCTCCAGCGCTCCAGGTGTGGGCACGTCATATCACTCCCCCCAGAAGAGAGTTGAGTGCCCAAGTGTCCATTCCAGCTGGCAAGGGCTCCAGTCTCAGGGTCCCAGGGAGGTAGACCGCTGTGGTCAGGTGGCACCATGCGGTGCGTTGAAAGCACCCCCTACCACCACACATCTATTACTGCCATACACACACACACCAGCTGCAGCAGCCTGCGGGCGCAGCGCAGCCGTTCCTCGCCCTACCGCAATTCTTTATTCCAATTTACACACGAGAAGCGCAGCGATCTCTGCCAGCGCGGCATCGTGCACTGCATTGCCCCAGCACCTCCACAGGGCGGCGGCGGCTCCCCTCCCCCCCTCCCCCCGGGGCTCACTGCCGTATGGGGGCGGGCGACGGACGCTTGTTGTCGAGGCCCTGTCCCGGCAGGACCCAACGAAGCGTACCGGTACGACATTCCGCTCGTACCGTATCCAAGGACAGGGGAAAGGGGGGAACAGGTATATACGGCAGTGCGCCCGCGTGCAGCCTGATGGACGAGCGCATTCCGTCTCCGTACTATGTACGATCATGCAAAACCCGCAACAACCGAGAGCACAGCTGCGGGATAGCAGCCCCACCCACACCACCCAGCCAGCTCGGGTTGGGTTGGGTCTGGAGCTCTGAACTCTGAACAGACAGTGCAGACGGGGGACCGATCCGAACCGGCGCCGCAATGCCGCTCGAAACCTCGATAATATCTCCACCCATCCCCCTCGTCTCGTCTAGGCCTGCAATCCGCTTGCATGGCTCGTTTGCGTGGCGGCTAGCTCCCCGCAGCGCACCCCCAGCCTCGCAGCAAGCGCCACCACGCCCCACAGCGGCCCCCGGCCCAGAACCAACAACTGGCCTCCGCTCCCGGCTCCTAAACCACCCCCAAAGCACCTTCGCGGAACCTCTGCCCGGTCCACATCGCCGCCGCCCAAGCCATGCGCCGGGGCCCTCCCTCCCTCCCGCCAGCCTGCCCGCTGCGCCTCACCTCCCCTCCCCAAGGCCAATGCGAAAGCCACACATGGCATCGCGGTTGGTCGGTTGGAACACCCCGATCGCCGGGTCGCAGAGGGTCTAGACCGTCAGCCAGAGCCACAGCCAAACGCATCGCACTGCATCTATGAACGCACGCACGCACGCAGAGATATGAGCTGGTGGGGTTGATCGCCCCCACTTAGCATTTTTTGCCCCCACCTATTCCACTGCACCACCACCACCTCCACCACCACTACATGCCCTATACTCCCTGCAGCTGTCATGCAGGGTCGTCGGCCCTTTCCCTCCCCCACCACACACACGTCACACACACATCGCATGTGGCCCCCCTCCACCACCGCCCAACAGGAACCGTTCATCCCCTTCGGTTCGGTTAACGAACGTTAACACCAACAACGACAACATGGGGATACGCACCGCTGCTGGCCTCGCTGTCTGAACTACTCCTACTCCTACTCCTACTACGACTACCACCACCGCACGCACTTCGGTGCTGCTGCTGCTAATGCAGCTGCTACTGCTGCCACCAGTGCCAGAACCGCTTAACGCGCAGCTTAGCTGTTGCACCTCGTGCCAAAAGCAGCAAGCCGTTGAACCTCCGGAAGGGGCAAGAGGCACTTGGCGCGGCAGCGGCGCCCCCGCACTGGTACCATGACCAGCTAACAAAATCCAGGACCTCTGGCAGCAAAGCAAAGCAAAGCAAGGCATCGCGTGACATGAACTGGTGACCCATGCCTCCCGCCGAGGCGGACGCGATGCAACACCGGACTGCTCAGAAGAGGCACCACACCCCCCGCCCCCAAAAAACCGCTTCCCCTTGCCGCCTGCACCCAAAAACTAAACCCCAACCCCAACCCAAAACCTAAAAACCTAAGACCCAAAAAACCCCGCAACAGGTGATCTGCATGGGTTAGCCCTACTCGGGCGGAAAAAAAGAAAAGCAGCAGCAGCAGCCCAAGGTATGCCTGCTGACCTAGGAGAGGGAATCGATAAGAGACGTGTCAAAACACACACACATACACACATATACACATACACACACCACACAGCGCGCACGCGTGTACACGCACGCACTCCCGCTAGGGGAATCACAAGGATATGATAACAAGGTGATGCCCCCACACACGAGGAGGGGGGCCCGGGCGGCCTGGGAGTTCCGTATCACTCGGCCCCCCCTTTCGTATCAGGGGGGTCCTGTGCGCCCGCGGCCCCTTCGCTTCCCCCCACCTCGCCCCCACCGCCTCCCTCGCGCCACCAGTAACACACCTTCCGCGCGCGAGCACGAGCCGCGGCCGTGCGGCCACTGCCCTTCCCGCCTGAGCCCACCCACCCGCCTTTCCCTGCCCGGTGCCCACCTACTCGCGCCGCAGTACCCACCTTCTAAGGCGTCTTACGCCCACTTACGCGCACTTAACCCGAGGGGATGAAGGTCCCCCCCATATACATATACACACATACACACACCACCAACACACACACACGAATCAAAAACACATCGACCCCCTCATCCCGCGAAGCTGTACACGATGGCCTTCCCGTCATCGCCCGAGCAAACCAGCTTGTCGTACGATGCCTCCATGCATCGTACGGCAGCCCGGTTGGCGCCCAGGGCGTACAGCGTGCGGCCGGTCTGGGCGAGGAAGGGGGTTTTGGTGGGGGGGCGCGGAAGGGAGCGTGGGGGGAGGGGGGTGAGCAGCAAGGCAGGAACGCCTTCACAGCGGCCCGGAAAGGGGGACCAGAGGGCAGGGGGGCGCTGTTCGTGCCGCAGCAGACTCTTACGGAACTGCGGGATGCGGCCAAACCCCCAGCGGGATGCGAACCCCCCAAAACGCTGAACCGGATACGTCAGGGTATGGCACCCAGTTGGCCAACTCGCACCTGAAACGGGAAACGTGGGACCCCCCTTGTGTGGTGGACGCCACCCCACGGCATCCCCCCCGGGGTGTGCCGGCCCCCAAATCTAACCGGGCAACCCCTCCTCTTCCCCCGAACCCCCCCCCGAACCCCCCCGACCCCCCCGACCCCTCCCACCGCTATGTCGAAGAAGTGGATGGAGCCGTCGCCGCAGCCCACCGCCGCCGTACCGCCCGCCGCCGTCATACTGTACGGGAAGTTGGTTAGTCGTACGGTGCCGGACAGCGCAAAGCCCAGCCGCGGGTCGAGCACCCGTGCGGTGCCGTCCGCCCCCGCCGTCACCACCAAACCGCCGACTGCGGGACCGCCCGCGATGATGTCGCCCACTGCGCCGTGGCCCTGTCGGCACATGTCGTGTGGTGTGGTTTCGGGGCATGTGGTTTCGGGGCGTGTCAGTTTTAGTCGGGAGATTCCAGAGGGGAATACGAAAGTGAGGACAAGTTGGTGCCGGAAGGGATGGTGTGACACAGTGACAGACGTCAGGGGCGGTTGGAAGCTCTAACCACCACCTTCCAACCGCCCCAACCGCCCTCCCAACCCTTTTTCGTCAGAAGCTGAGGACCCAGGCCCCCCACCCCCAACTCCCAACCACCCCAACAATCACCTGCTCGTTGACGTGCAGCTGCACTTTCGCCACGTTGGATCTGATGTACGGCACCACGTGGGGGAGCAGGGCGGGGGGCGGCGCGGGGCCCCGGGGGGATGAGGGAGGAGCTGGTGAGAGGAGAGTCCGGTGTTGTGTGCGTGTGCCACGAGGGGAGGCCGCGGCAGTCATGGTTGAGGGCCTAATTCAAAGCCAAACGGCACAAACCGTTTGCTGCGCATACAAGCACACACACGCGGTTATATATATGCACACGCACGCGGTTGCGCAAACCAACCCGCGGGGCCCCCTTCGGGGGCCCAGGCGACATGACACGACACGACATGACATGCAGCGCATGCCTGCATGGCTGCCTGACCTCCCCTCGCTCCCCTCGCGTCTGCCCTGCCCCTGGGGCCCCCCACTACCCTTCCCTCCCCTCCTCACCGCTCTTCGGCCCAACCCAACCCAACCCAACCCGACCCGACCCGACCCATCGCAGTCTCACTCACTTGGCTCGCGGATCCCACACCCGCACCACGCCGTCCTGCCCGCCGGTCACGAAGCAGCCCTCGCCCTCGCCCGGGCTCGAACCCGCGTTCTCATCGAACCAGGCCAGCGCCGTCACGTGGCCCTGGTGCACGTTCTTCATGCGCCAGGAGACGCCACCCGCGGAGATGTCCCACAACAGCACGTGACCGCTGCGGTCGCCTTTTGGGGGGAAGGGGGGGGTTGGGGGTGGCGGAGGACGTGTGTGTGTGTGGTGGGGGGGTCGGGGGTGGGGGGCGGGAGGCAAAGAAAAGAGATATCGCAGTGAAGTGGAGGGCGGGAGGGAGAAAGAATGGGGGTAAGAAAGGCGAATGCCGCAGCCGAGAAACCAGCCGAGAGGGGCGATTGGGGGGTTTCAAGAGTGTAATGCATGAACGAAGTCGGGAGGGGGGAGGGGGGGAGGGAGGGGGGCCGGGCCGTGTGCTGTGTGCTGCGTGTGTGTGTGTGAGAGAGAGGGGGGGGCCTGCTGGTCAGCCAGCCCAGTCGATTACTTCGCCGGCGCAGGCGGCAACTGCTCTCAACCGCCAACCGCCAATCGTCAACAAACGACAACGGCCAACGAACTTACCCGATACGATTCGACCGTCGGGACTGATCTGCATTTCCAGCACTGGAGCGTCGTGACCCTGAGGGGTGTGGGGGGGTGTGGGGGTTGAGGAGGCGTGGGGTGGGGTGGGGCACACACGAGCAGGGGGTTCACCCTCTTGGCGGCCCCGCCACCCGCCCGCCCGCCCTCCCTCAGTTCCACCGCTGCGGTTTCACCTTCACTACCCGCCCGCCGCACCCCCCCCTTTCAGCCTCACCCGAACCCGAACCCGAACCCTCCCCTCCCTCGCCAGTTCGCCGCTTTGCCAGTTCAAGCTGTCCTACTCCCCCCTCGCTCCACCCCCCCCACCCTGACCCCACCCACCCCACCCACCCTGACCCCACCTCGCCCCAGACCCCTCACCCCTCCGGACCTGCAGGCAGCCCGCCTCGTGGGGCCGCGCCCCCAGCTCCCAAAGCCGTATAGTCTTGTCGTACGACGCGCTCACGACAAGATCCGAGCACTTGTCGTACTTGACCTGTCAGGCGCAGCGCGCCGGTAGCGGGTTGGTGGGGCGTTGGTCGGGTGGTTTGGAGGGGCGAGGCGGGGGGGGGGGGGTCAGGGGGGGGGGGGAAGAGGCTTGTGGGGTGGGGCGGGGGGCGTCGTCGCTCCTGGATGCCCCCCATCCAGCAAGAGGAGGCACTTGAAGGAACACGGAAGGACCGGCCCCGTTCCCTCCCCCCCCACCTCCCCCCTCCCTCGCGCTCCCACCCGGACCAACTGACCAACCGGCCCATCAGATGCCCGCCCAGCCCCTGATCCCCACCGTCTGAACCCCCCGTCCGCCCCCCAAAACACTTCCTTCTGCGGTTTCTTTTCCCAATGTCCTCACGTCCACGCCCTCCCCCAGCCCACCCACCCACCCACTCACCCACCCACCCCCCCGCCCTCGTCCCCCTTCCCTTTGCGGACCCCGCCCCTGACCCCTACCTGGGAAATGGGACCAAAGTGCGCCTCCGCCACCATTCCCTTGTTGCCCGAGGCCGGCCACACCCACAGCTTGCTGTCCATGCCGCCAGACACGATGCGGCCCCCACCGGCGTACGTCACACACGTAACCCACCTGGGGGGGAGGGAAGGGCCGGGAGGAACGGGGGGCCGGGGGGAGGGAGGGGGAGGGAGGAACGGGGGGACGGGGGAGGCAGGGGGAGGGAAGGAGGGGGAGGGAGAGAAGGTTGGTTACTAGGGTCGAGATTTTCGGGCGGCGAGGGCGGGTGCGGGGGAAAGGGAGTGGAGGCAAGGCAGCTGCTCTCGCGGACAGGAGGTTCGCGGCTGGAATGACGCCGGGGGACAGGGCGGCGAGAGTCCTGTGTCCCGAGTCCTGGGTGCCCTCCATATTCCAACCAGACGGCTCCACCGCCGGCTGCCACCAGGAGGGAAGGAGGGAGGGGCCCTCGTCAGTTGCCACACAGCTCTACCGGTAACCTCTCCGAGCAGAACAAAGCCCGTGACCGAGCGAATCCGGTCGGGATCTCAAATCTCCGACCGACCGACCCACCGACCCACCCACCCACCCAGCCACCGACCGGCCGACTGGGACTCACTCCGCGTGGCCGCTCGTCTTGCTGTACAGCGTCCGCTTCCTGAGCCCCCGGTTGGCATCCAACACGTACAGCGCGTGATCCGTGCTGCCGATGACCACCTCCCCTCGCGACCAGTCCGCGGCGGAGCAAGCGTTGGGCCTATCCGACAGATCGCACATCACACCGGCCGGGTCGGGGGGGCCGCTCTGCCACCCAGCCGCCGCGCGGCCAGGGTAGCGGGAGCCAGCGGCGCCGGCGGCGCCGCCGCCGCCGGCCTCGTAGGCCGCGGCGCTGGCGCGCCGCGGCGCGGCGCCTGGCGGCGCCAGGCCGGGGCCGCCGGGGCGCGCCGGCGGCGGCGGCCCTGCTGCGCGGGACGGCGGGGCGGCGGGGCGACTACCGCGGGCTGGGGAGGCGGTGGTGCGGCTGGGGGTTGGGACCGGAGGACGGGGCGGGGCGGGGTGGGGTTTGAAGAGTGAATTTGCAACAATGAACTAAGGGGTGGGGCGGCAGGAGGCTGAAGAGAGCGTTCTTAATCAAGGGCGAGGCGAAGCGGGGCGAGAGGCAAGTGGGGAGGCAGAGGCGTTGGGGACGTGGGCGGCTGCCCGGGCGACCCCTGCCCTCCCCTTGCTGCTGCCTTGGTGACTGGGTCGTTCCCTGCCGTACCGTACCGCACCGTACCGTACCGGACAGTACCTCACCCGACCTCGGTCCTGTATCCTGGAATACTCCATACCGCCAACCTTCATACCGCTGACTCGAGAGCCCACGGAGCCCCCAACCGCCCGAGCAACCAGGCATCTCCCAAACGCCGCCACTCCAGCCCCGGCCCAGACCCAGACCCAGACCCGGCCGGAGGGAGGGAGGAGCTGGAAGAAGAAGAGAGGGCAGAGTCGCAGCGAAGACACCGAGGGAGGAGACCCAGCCCAACCCAACCGGTCCTAGCCCAGCCCGGTCCGGTCCGGGGCCACCCTCAGCCAACCCCCAAACGCACCGCACGGCCGACGACGGCATGCCGTACGACGGCGGCGGCCCCGACGGATCCTCCAGCGACGCGTACACGTTCCGCTGGTGCGCCGCCAGGGAATTGCCAGCACGCGCCGCCGCTGCCGTACCGCCTCCCGGTGGGCCGCCGCCTCCCTCCCCCAGGTTCATCGCGTGCAGCTCCTCCCAGGCCCTCTCAAACTCCTCCATATACTTGTCGTTCATAACGTGCGACCGGGCGGCCGAGTACTTGCCTGCGCGGCCCACACAGGCCGGTAGGTATAAAGCGCGGTTGTTGTTGTTGGCACCCCCGGTTGGCGGGCGCGAATCGTAATGCCGGTATCGTTATCATAATCGTATCGTATCATATCGTAACGTATCGTATCATATCCATCACCACCACCACCACAACTGCAACAGACGCACGGCTGTGACGGCCCACGGTGGGGAGGCCCCTCGTGCCACTACCACGGCGCGTGGGCGGGGTCTGATTCACCCCCTTCCCCCCCGGCAGGAGGGCCCCTTCCCGAAGGAAATGTAATGGAATGGTGCATCCGTGTTGCGGTAATGGAATGGTACATCGCGCGAAACAGTGGGAGGGCTGCGGGAGCTTCTGTCCGCAGCGTTTCATGTACCGACCGCCGCCCAGCGCGAGTGTGGGGTTTTTCACCCAGGAGGGGCACCGGCTTGGGGCGAGGGTCAGCAAAAAGATACTTTGTGTGGGGGGGGAGAGGCGCAAGGGGGGCACAGGACAGCGAGCGCGGCAACGGCGACGCTTGGCGTGACGGCGTTAGGGGTAGCGCCTGAACGGTAAGCCCCGTGCTTTGTACGGAGTTGGCGACTGTAGATAGAGTGGGGTAACGGCCCGGGTCCCAAGCCTTGACCCCGCATGTAGCCTCGCACCTGCAGGTGGATAGCCACCACCTCTGCCCGGCGGAAGGCGGCTCATGGTGTGAAGCTTTGCTCCTTGTCCGGCGTTGAGAGGAACGCGCGCCTTGCGCAGAGGGCGACGGCTTCTTGCCTATGCCCTGGGCACTGGTAATTTAATTGATTATAGAAAGGAATGCGTTGATCGCCTTGACTTCGGCCCTGCACGCAAACTGGACTGAAACTACCCGTTGACGTGATAAAAGAAATACCAAATACGGACAAGAAAGAGAAATTTGTCTCACGCGTTCTTCAAAACAGTGCATGCGATGAATGGGGCATTTACAAAGAGGCGAAAAACATTGCCGTACGCAAAGCCGTGAAACAGAGAACCTGCTCACGGCATGTTTTAACGCGCAAGTCCGTTCCGTGCTGTCGTACGGATCGCAGCTGTGGGGTGCTGACTTGGTCCTAGCCATGCTAGAGAGGGGTTTCCCGGCCAATGAAGCTCCACGCTCTTGTTATTTTGAGGCGGCTATACGAGACCGGATGGTCAAGCTCCAGATTTCATTTATGAAGCAATTGGTTGGAGCCGCCGTTCCGCCTCTTCAGTTGTTGTTTAGGGAACTTGGTCAGATGCCTTTGCAGTTGCACTGGGCCGAGTCGGTTTTTCGCTTCTGGAATAGTCTGGTGGAGGTCACTAGCACCGTGTATCACAGTGCTTTTCGTCACGAGATTCGGTTGGCGTTAGAAACCAATCTGCAGGGTGACGGTTGGGGTTCCAAGGTCATCAGGGCTCTAAACCTCTTAGGGCATGTCTGGGGCGAGGACGCAGCAGCGGGTAGCATTGATGCTAGGGTTAGGCGGTACGCGGCCAGCAAGCTTGATGTTGAGGCGCTGATGGACACCCTCAGGGGTCGTGTTAATGACGACTGGAGCAGCGACAGGTTGGCTGTGGACCCGAGCGCTTTCGTTACGGACGGTAGAAAGCCCGGTGTTAAGATGTGTCGCCACAAACATTGGATGGGGCTGCCGAAGCGTTTTGAGGGTTACATCCCCCTGGCGCACCATCGTTCTTTACTTCGTTTTCGTTTGTGTGTTTCTGCTTTGGCGATTAACAGCGAGATTAGCCGGTCTAGGGAGCTCCGTGTTTGCAAAGCGTGTCGCTCTGACGGTGCGGTCGAGGATGAGAAGCATTTTCTGTTGGAGTGTTCTGCCCTTGTGTCAGCACGGCAGATGCTTTGGGACTTAGGCGTACCCAATACTGCGAGTGTTCACGATGTCATGCAAGTCGACGATCAGCGCGGCCTTGCGAAAGCTATCTTTGAGATGTTCAGTCTGCGGCAAGAACGCATTTCATCTTGAGAAGTTTGTTTTTGTGCGATCTCACACAGTTTACGTTCCATTGCACCACTTTCGTTATGAGACGTTTGTGCTGTCATTTTGCTTTTGTTTTTCTTTATCTTTTTCTGCGCGACTGAAGCGGTTCATGAGCCTCCGGGTTCGTTTGAGCCGTACGAGCTCACTGAAGCTTGTAACATCCATCCATTCACGGCACGGACAAAGACACGCAGTTTTTATTATCCGAATTTAGACAGCGCTTTGACGCTTGCTTTGCAAATTGGAAAGCACAGTCTCACGCAATCGATCAACTCGATTGGAAAAACCTTGTTCGCCGATAGGGTCCATAGACGCTACCCAACCCTTTGTCTGCAACCATGACTGTCGCCCAGAAGCTTCAGGCATTTTGGAACCATCCCGCAGGCCCGAAAACAAGTAAGAGGCTTGCGGCAAGCCATCTTTTCTGCCCTTTCGGCGAAAGGCAATCCCAAAGATTTCGTTTATGGATTCGGTTGTCGTCCTTCTGCCGACGCCACAGTTCACTTCTGGGCTCCTACGTTCAAGTGGGGCATCTCGCTGGCAAACATCGCCGACCTCGATCGCCCCGCCGATAAGATCAGCTTGCCACAACAGTGTGGTGAGTTAAACATGCGTTAGGACGTAGCGATCAGCATTCATCTCCAGGGAGCACGTGCTTGCGTCGCAACCCACGCCGGATGCCCGGAAGCAGGTCTGGGAAACCCCACTTGTCCTCCAGCAGACTATATGAGCCTTCAGTACTATCGAAGCCACTTTCTTTCTGTCTCTCTTGATTCCACTCACCGATTGCGACCGGCGAACCGCACCCCTGCCCACTGCGTGCCGCAGCTATCACGGCCACCGGCGTGATCTGGTCCCGGTACAGCACCCAAATCACACCGGTCAACTACAACCTTCTGGCTGTGAATGCCTTCATGGCCGTCACTGGCGCGTACCAGCTGTTCCGAAAGATCAGGTGCGTCTGGTGTCTGGTGTGGCAGGCACCTCACCTGCCCGCCGGGCCGCTGCCGCGCTCGCCCCCCGCGGTGCCAGGCGCCACCATCGTCCAGTCACCCCGCTCCACCCCACCCACGGACGTTGACACGGCCTGCACTCAGTGCGCGCTCCCTTCCTTCTCCCAATTAAGACGCATCCCTCCTCCCCACCCGTCACGCAAACCCGCCCCCTTTCCCCCTCCACAGCTACGACATGGCCCAGCCCGCCGCCACCTCCTAAATGGCGTCCCGTAATCTTCGAGGGAAGGCCAGGCCCTGCTGAGGTGGATGCGCGGACGGGCAGGCTGGCGGGCCACAACCCAGTTTATCCCCGGCGGGGCGTGTCGTCCCCTCTCTCTCTCAAATTCTGAGGCGCCTCGGAACAGCGGTCGGGCCTCGGCGGCGGCGCTACGGCGGCGTCTCCGTCTTGGGCGGGGGGCCGGCAATCGACCGCCGCCGCCGCGGCGACGGCGGCGTCAGAGCGAAGGCGGCTGGCCCCGACCCTGACCCCATTTGCCTCGTGCTCTTTGCTGCTCTCTCCGCCCGCCGACGTGATGCCCTCGCCTCCTCGAGGGGGAGGAAAGGGATCCCGGGCAGGGGGGCCCTGGCTCGGGGCTGATGAACGAGTCTGAGGGTCGGTCGCTGCCTGCCGGGGTCAGAGGAGGAGGAGCAGGAGGAGGAGTGAGGGCGGCGTCGCTGTGCCTGAGATCCTGAGCGAGGGGCTTCTGGGAAGGGGGCTTTTCGCGCTGGGGAGGCGGAGGCGGTCCGGTCTCCGCGCCGAGCGCTTCGCTTCGCTGCACTCCGCTTCGCTTCGCTCCGCTCCGCTGCGATGCCAGGGGGACGGGGAGGGAGCCGAAGGCGGGCAGTGCGCCCCCCCCTCCGGGTTGAAGTCCCAGGGGCGCGTCGTTGACGCCACTTTGCTCGGCTGTGGCGTAGCTTATGGTGTGGTTGTTGTGTGGCGTTGTGGGGAGTTGTGCGGCGCGGTACGGTTGCTGAGTCGGTTGGCGCTGCCGCCAGGGGGGCCCGCGGCGCGTGTCGTCAAAATGGGGGAGGGAAGGAGGGAGAGTTTGGGGGGCGGGGCGCCGGGAGGTGTGTCCGCACGGTGGCGGCAGCAGGACGGCGGAGACGGCCGCAGCACCTTGGGACGTTGGGAGGGGTTTGCGCTTTGGTGGTGGGCACGTGACCCGTGGGTCGATACACGTTGACGGGTGACCCGCGGGCCACGGTACTGCAGGCAATGGCAATATGCATGGACGGTGCTCGTATGCGGCGGTCGTGTGTCGTATCTGAGTAGTTGTGTGTTGTGAGGTAGGTTGTGGTAGGTTTGCTCGAACGTGTGTGGATATGTTTGTGTGCGTGCGGGAACCCAGGGTAGGGTAGGGCAGGAGGCTCATGGGGCACATGGCCCTTTTTTCTGTGTGGAACTCGCTACGCTCTGCGCTCGGGCAACATTGCCAGGGGAGGAACGAAGCGCGCGTTGGGCCATGCGAGGTCCCATTCCTCCGGTGTGGCTGTTTGCGGGTAGATATTTACAGACGACATTTGTAGGGGGGTGTCGTTGTTGCTGACTACCAAAGGCGAGGGGTGGTACCGTAACCTATGTATGATATACTATATAGTGTGAGACCCCCCGAGACTGCGCTCGTGTGGAACCTAGGCGGAGGCTCTTGAGGCTCTTGAGCCGCCGTATATCTGTCGACGACCGCACACACCTTGTCAGCCGGTGCTGCGGCGCTCTGCACCCCCTCCTCCTCCTCCTCCTCCTCCTCACCGACTCTTCGCAAAGCCTTCTGTGGCGGCGCGCGACTACCCTGTGTCCTCTCAGTCAGCCCCGACGGACGTACCCGAAAGCCCCTGCCGGAAGCCCCTGCCGGCAACGCAGCGGCGGCGCTGCTCAGCAGCTACGGCACGGCACGGCTACCGGTAGGCGCCGCCCGCATCCGAGCAGAGCCCCCGCCCGCCCTTAAATACGACATGACGTACCCATACTCGTACAACGCGGGAGAACAGATTTGGAGGCCAGCGCAACAACAACAATCGAAGGAAACTCATTAGCAACATTAACATCAGTTCCTCCCCAAAAAAGATACTGTTACCAACAGCGGTCGCCTGCGGTGCAGTGCACGGTCAGCCGGCCCGCTAGCGCCACTCTTCTTGGAGCCCCACTGTTAGAAAAACGGCAACCACAATCACCGCAACCGGCGCGAATCATCGCGTCCTTGGCGTGAACCAGGTGACGTCGACTCTCCCCCCCGTCAAGGCTGACAAAGGCTGGAGGCTTTGCTATGATGCAGGTGTAGCAAACCTCAAGTGTACCACCAGGGGTGTCGCCGCACGAGCATTTGCGCACTGGTGGGCGCTGGCAGGCGGGCATGTTCTCACACACCCTCCCTCGCGATTGACTTCGTGGTCATCGCAGCATCCGAAGTTTGGCTTGCCCTCTGCCATGCGGTTCACAGTCCCTCCGCAGCCGGCGGTGTCTCTACACACGGATCATCCCCGTCGTCGCCATTGCCCCCTCCCTGGCACTCCCTGGCCCTCCCTGCCGCACGGCGCCACGCGCGTTCCCCGCCACGGTCTGCCATGCCCCATGCGTGTCCTGCCGAGCACCTCACGCTGAGCGGCACTCCAGCAGCAGCAGCCTGCCTGCCTGCGTCACCTCCCCCGCGCCCTTCTCCTCCAGCCACCGCTCATCGCCCTCATCGCCCCGTGAGGTGGTAGTGCCAGCCCGAGAGCCCGCTAGGAAGAAGATCCGCCGGAGGAGCTCCGAAAGGAATCCCCCTTTCGCCGACCCGCTGCCACTGCTGCTGCTGCTGCTGGTGTTGGTGGTGGTGATGGTGGTGATGGCCGCGGCCGCGCCTGCAGAGAAACGCAGCGGCGGGGATGGAGAGGAAGGGAAGGGAGGGGAACGAACAGGCAACGAACAAGCAACGAACTAACAAGCAACGAACAAGCAGCAGCGGCGACAGGGGACGGCGACAGGGGACAAGCGATCGATGATCACCTGGGGGCGCGGGGGCGGGGGCTGTCACATGTAGCATTTAGCAGTTTTGCAGTTTGATCACACACAATGGTGCTTCTCAGTCAGGTCAATCCAAGTTTGGAGGGCATGGGAGCGCAAGTATGAGAGGCAGAGGCGCCCGGCCAGGCCCGGCACTCGGGTGCGCGGAAGTGTTGGCGTGAAGTGATGACATCCGGGGCAGGAGTGTTAAGCGTTAGGGAGGTGGACGGCCGCCGAACAGCTCAGCCGCGCCCCCATCCGTGAGCAGAGAGTCACAAGACACGATCGGACGGTGTCACACAAGCGTTGCGTTGCGTTGCCATTCCGGAAGGCCCGGTCAGGTACACAACGCTACCGGGAAAGCCGCGCTACATCACCGCTCGCGCACCCGGCTTCTCGCCGCCGCCGCTCGACAGCCGCTTCAAGTTGTCGAAGAGGATGAGGGCAGCCACACCGGGCGAGAAGGGTCCCGAGGCCGTAAACATGGCCCTGCGCGCATAACACCCATACGTGTCAGCTCGTTCAGTAACTTGCGTGCTGAAGTGCGGTTTGCCGGGCATCTACTTACCCCCCTGTGCTGTGCTGTGCTGTGCTGGGCGGCTGGGATCTGCCTGCCGAGACCAAAAGGACAAAGGCAGGACAAGGCAGGCCACCGCCCGACCATCCGGGCATGGGGCGCAAGGGGCCACGCAGACCAGACCGACGCGGGAGAATGCCAACGATACGACTTATTACAGGTGATACGACTTATTACTAGAGATCCGACGGACACGGGGTACCTTTGCCCACTTTTGACGCGCTGCAAAGGCCTGGTGGGGCGGGCGCCTGGCCTTCCTTGCTGGCCTTGCGTACTCTCTTTGGTTTCGCGATATTTCGCGCGCACTGCGGTAACAGTCGCAACGGTGCCGCTACGGTATCAACACTACCTGCCGAATGGCGCTTCTGTTTTTGATACTGGATACAAACAAAAAAGGCGAATCCTTGTGACGGGTCTCGCACTGCTTGGGACCCCGCGAAGGCCGAGAGCCGTCGCCATCTCGCCAACTGCCACCGAACCTCGGGCTCGCTCTTCACATCACTCGTGGCGCCGACAAACGCATTTATAATGACACCCAAACAAGACAACGTGAACGCCTGATTTAGTTCTTCATATTAGTGCTCAAGATGTCAAACGCAATCCACACACACTGCTAAAGGTGAAAGGCTACATGTGAGCCCGCGCTGCGCTCCGGTGCCAACTGCCAAGCCGGCCAGCGCGCCCAGCAAGCTGCAACGCCTGCGCAGGCTTTTCACCATTTCCAAAGCCTGTGTGCGCTTGCTCCACTACCGAATGCGCACCGAGGCGTTATACAGAACGGAGCAGCATGAGTTGGCGGCCCACGGCGCGGTTTGGCGGCCCTTGACGTTCTGCCTGACAGCATGGCCGGAGGCAGACTTCCCCTCCCACAAGCAATAGCAAACAAGCGCGCACTCGACAGGATTCGAACCTATGCGGGAGATCCCATCTGATCGATCGTGTATGAATTCAAGTCAGACCCCTTGACCACTCGGGCACGAGTGCTGTACAGTACATTCAGACAACCGTCCAGGTGATGACAGAAATTAAAACAACATTACTATATAGTAATATATAGCAAGGCAAGTTGACGATCCGTGGGGCAATCAACGGGACGGCGCCCCACCGCAACTAAAGGTGACGCCCGCACGCCGCCCACACACCCACGCATACACCCAAACGCCCACGCACACATACACGGGGCACACGCTGGCGTTATGCCGTGTGCGCGCACCTGATTGCGACGTTTGGGTGGCGCGCTATCACCCTCCCCGCACAACTAATATGTACACAATCATAATTCATAAACTGTACCCCGTGAATATGGTTTCATATGGACAGGCTATGTACGCAAATCCCCCCGCTCAGCACACATGATCGCGAGGGGGCGGCTGTCCCTCGGGCATACTCCGTTTCGTCCCACAGTCCTCCACAGGCGCGCATCAGCAGCCAGCCGTCCGGCGCTCGCCGCCCGCCGCTCATCACCGCCCGCCGCTCGGCGCTCCTCTTCGACATGTACGGTACATGAAGAAACGTCGTGGGCTCCCCAATGCGACCTTTCATCTCGCTGCTGCTGCTGCTGCTGCTGCTGCTGGCTCTTGCTTGAGTTACTGCTTGTGGAACTTCCGGAAAAGCCGCCGCAGGAAGCCGGGGAGCAGCCCCTCCTCCGACGACTGCTGCCGGCTGAGGGCGGCGCACCCTTCTTCGCACGGGGCGGAGCGGCGGGGTGATACACGCGGGCACACGAGGGGGAGATAGAGCCATATTAGGTTCGACCCGATGTATTGTGTGTAATACCCCGCGATCAAGGTGTGCATTTGAGGCAAGGAAAGATGGGTTTGGGCAACGCAGATCACGCGGGGGAGACGGACATCCCACCCATGTTGTTGTTCGATGCGTAATTCGCATCCCAATAAATGAATCACAGCTTTGTGCAATTTTTTGCACTGCTCTCGCGCACCTGCTGACTCGCCCCCGCTCGACATGCGCTTGATTTTGTCGAAAAGGATGAGGGCGCCCACGCCGGGAGAGAAGGGTCATGGAGCGGTCAGCATTGCCTGGGCACACGTCCAATGATGCCATACACAAAAAATAGTTTGTGAGCAGCAAAAGATGATGGGCGCGATCCGCCAAATGCTTCGATAACTTCCCGCGACACTTTATACCCTCAAATTCCCCTTTTACACGAAAAGGGTACTAAAACATACGTTAGATATTTCACTATCAAAAACATCATGCTGCCTTACCTGGGAGCCCTGGCGTGCGTGAAGGGGTCTTCGCGAGCGCCTCGATGATTTCTTTGTTGAATCCTTTTATCCGCAAGCTCGTGCCAGGCGCTCTGGAACCACAGGCAATTATAACAGCTGAATACTACTGAACAGGTCTTTTATACATCGCCAAGCTCTACGAAAGGCCAGAAGAGTGGAAACCGTCAACCAACCGCTCGCCTACTGCCGGCTCCCGCCTCACTCTTGTATAATACCATGCTACGATGGCATGCCGGCATCCGCCTGACTTTTATGTGGTACAGACCTACGGGGTAAATTAAGTTGGCGAGGCTTAGAACACTTGCTTTTTCAAATTTACCATTTTATAACAGTCAAGTCACACTTGTGCCTAACAGAAGAAGGTTGCGGTCTTGCGGCGAGTGAGAACAGTTCCAACCGTCGCAGCAGAGCTGAACGCTGCAATCCTGCGCGACGGTCTTGGCTGCGCCTTCAAACCACGAGGACCGACATGTTTGGCGCCATGTCCGCTTCCTGGACCCTGCCCCACCGCTTCCTCGCGCTCCTTCGAACATGCAGCCAATCTTCGTTCAGTCAATCTTCAGCCCCGCACACACGCCTCCCACACCAGGCCTTTGCTAGCGACCGCAAACCCACCCAGCACACATCACGACCCCCCACACCACACCCCCACCCCGCAGCCAAGCCCCGAACACGCGTAGAACACACGACCTATCGCAGCGCGTCTCCTGTTGCCGTTGCCCGGCAATTGTGTGGGCGAGGAGCTCCCGAGGGCTGGCGGGGAAGCTGTTGCCTGGCTCTACCCTTCATGGAGCAGCAGCGGGCCCTTCCTCCCTGCAGCCTTCTCCTGCGCAGTTCCGTCCCGAGCCACAAAGTGTGGCACACACAGACATACCGGTACGTTCCCGCCGCAATTTGTGGCTCTCCTTGGACTCATTAATCAGTACACGGTAGCCCCCTGCCCCCCTGCCTGCAGGCAGCCGGGTGCGGCAGCCGGGTCGCGTCTGCAGCTGCGCCGTCGGGGCCGTCGTGGCCCGGCAGATGGTCCAGACAGACACGCATGACGTTGCGCCAAAAGCCCCCCCCCCGGGCGCCTCCCGCACGCGGCCCCCTCATCCTCACGCGGCCCCGTCCCCCCCCCCCCCCGCCCTCCGCAACCATCCACCCCCTCCCGCCAATTACAAGTTCACAAACCCTCCTTCCCTCTCCCTCATCCCTCCCTCTCCCCCTGAACCCCTCCCCCCCACACACAGCACAGCTCATCTCCCCCCGCTCGCCCCCACCTCCGCCCCCGCCCCCGCCCCCGCCAGCAGCTCCCCGTATGCGGCCATCACCCTCGCCACCTCCCCCAGCCGCAGCTCCTCCGGCCGCACCCCCGCCAGCCAGTGAGAGTGGGAGGCAACCAGCCAAGACAGAGACACAGGATCGGCTGATGCCCCGCCGCCGCCGCCGCCGCTGCCGCCGCCGCCGCTGTCACCTGAGCGCTGCCGCGCCGCCAGCTGCTCCTCCTGCTCAAGCCTCTCCCAGCCGAGGGTGGCGCGGGCCTTGAGCAGGGTCTGGTGGCGGTGGGGCCGGAAGGAAGGAAGGAGGGAGGGACGGAGGGGGGCACAGGGGTTTAAGGGGGAGAGGAGGACGGGAAGGGACGTAGGGGAATGTTGGGAGAGCACATGCACGCACGCACACGCACATGCACACACACGCCCCGTCACCGTCCCTGCAACCCAGACCCGCCGCTCCCCCGCCGCGCCCCAACCCCACCCCATCCCGCTTCCCCCTCCCCTCCCTCCCCCACCCTTACCTGGCAGTCCGCCAGCACCAGCCCCAGCTGCCCCACCGTCAGCCGCTCCGGATTGCTGCTCGCCAGGTGGGCCCGAGCACACGACACAGCCCACCCGGCATCAACACCGCCACCGCCACCGCCACCATTATCGTTTCTGGTGGTAGTGGCAGTGGTGGTGGTGGTGGTGGTGTTGTCTGCCGCCAGTCTGCGGCCCAGAGCCGCCAGAGCCGAGGCCGGGTCGGCGCAGGGGGTGGCGGCGTCGTCGGGGCCGAGTGCGGCGGCGCTGACTCGGGCGGAGGTGGTGGCGGAGGTGGAGGGCAGGGGCGGCAGTCCCAGGCCGGCGCGGAGGCGCTCCAGGGGGCCCCGCAGGTCGGACGAGGAGGAGGGGGAGGGGGAGGAGGGCGAGGAGGTCGCCGGGCCTGAGGGGCCTGCGTGGGGGCGTGGGGGCGGGATTCGCAGGGCGCGAGGGAGGAGGAGGACGCGGAGGTTTGGGACTGCCCCGCCCCCAATCCTCCGGAGGCGGGGGCCCGCCTCAACATAACCCAGCCCAGCCCAGCCCAGCCCAGCCCAGCCCAGCCCAGCCCAGCCCAGCCCAGCCCAGCCTGTCAACCCGCCTCCCTGGACTGTCATCCCCTACCTCCCGCCGTCCCTCCCTCCCTCCCCTCCTCCCATGCGCCCACTCACTCGTCGGGGACAATTTGCTGCCCTCAGCACCGGCCGGGGGATGGTACGGCGTCTGCGGTGGCGGCGCCGCCGCCGCCGCCTGGCCACCCCGGTTCACGGAACCGTCAAGCAGCCGCGACAGGATCCCACCGCCGCCGCCGGCGCCGCCTCCTGTCGGCGACGTCGACAGCTGTCCGCCGCCGCTGCCGCCGCCGCTGCCGCCAGCTGCCGCCGCCGCCGCCGCCGCCGGTGTGGCGGTGGCGGTGGCGTCTTTCGACAGCAGCGTGCTTACTTGCTTTGTGAGCCGGTTGAAGGCCAGAGAGGCCTTATCCGCTATTCTCTCCCGCCCGCCGCCCTGCTGCCCCTGCCCCTGCTGCCCCTGCCCCTGCCCCTGCTGCTGCCCTCCGCTTGTGGAACCACCACCACCACCACCAGCGGTGGTGGTGGTGCCGAGGGTGGAAGCATCGACGGGGGCGGCAGGGAGGGATCCCCAGGATCTCGACGACGCCATGCCGCCGCCAGGCTCCGGAACCGGGTACGACGCCGGTACGGGCACCAGCGCCGACGCCGCCGCCGCATCCAGCGCCGAGCCGGAGCTGCTGCTCAGACTGCCGCCGCCGCCGCCGCCAGCGGCGGAAGCGGCGGTAACGCCGCCGGCGGGCCGGCCCGACGACGCCGGCGGTACCAGCTGCGGCGGCGGGTGGTGCTGCCGCCCGTCGGCGCCGTCGGCGCCGGCGGCGCCGCCGGCGGCCGTCGCCGCCGGCGGCGGCGGTGCGCTGCGTCTGAGCAGGTTCGCTAGGAGCGTCGGGTTGGCGATCAGGGGCCCCTGAGGGGAGGGGGGCGCTGCCAGAGGGGCGGCAGGGGCCGATGCAGCAGCCGCCGGAGGCGGCGGCGGCGGCGGCGACGGGGCTGCTGTTCCTGCTGCTGCCGCTGGCCCTGTTGGCCCAGTTGGCGCTGGTGGCGGGTGGGCTCGGGGCCGGTTGGCATAGACGGCGAGCAGTGCGGTGGCGAGGGTCTCGGGGCGGGGAGCGGTGAGGACGGGGGTCAGGTTGTCGGGGCCCTGCGAGCAAAGGGGCGCAGGTCGTCGAGGGGATGGCTGAAAGGGGCGAGGGCGAGAGCCGAGAGGGCGACGCATGTGCCGGGCCGGGCCGGGCCGGGCCGGGCCGGGCCGGGGCCGGGGCCGGGGGCCGGGGCGGGGGCGGGGCCCTCAGCGGCTGATGTCCACCGCGGCGAGGGGTCCACTGGCAAGAGGCAGCCCTCCCCCCCCCCGCCGCCGCCGCCACCGCCACCTCGCTCCAACCGCTGACCGCCGAGCTGCCTTGTGCTGCTGCTGCAGACGGCGTCATGCAGACGTACCTAACCTTTCACGGGCTACGGCTTGTCCCTGGAAACAAACAAACAAAGAAACAACCCCCAGGACCACCCGCAGCCACCCACCATCGCCAGCCACCAGGCGTCCGCACAGATGCCGTCCCGCTTCCTGCCCCCCACCAGCAGCAGCCGCCCCTCCGACCCCACGGGCAGCAGCGAGTGACACATGCGCTCCTGGGGAAGCGGCAGAAGAGCAGACTGCGGCTGTGGCTGCTGGTGGTGTTGGGAGGGTGGCTGGTGGCCCTCGCCCTGCTGTGCCGCCTCTGCCGCGGCGGCCGCCTGCTGCTGCAGCAGGGGCAGTAGGGAGGGGTCTTCCAGTGCTGAGCCGCTAAAGGTGGTGGCGCCCTCGGGGGACTCCACTCGATGCCAGCTGGGGGGGGGGACGAGGGGGACGAGGGGGGGGCGGGGGAGGGGGTAAAGAAGATACCGCAGGGGATGAGGTGGGTGGGTGGGTGGGTGGGGTGGGGGGTTCGGCGCGGGGTGCATGTGCAATTTGATACCGTACCGCGATGTCGGCGGAGCGGTTGCGTCCCGGGGAGGGAGGAGGTGGGGGCTGAGGGGGGATGGGTCGTGGACCCCCGCACCCTGCATTGTGCCCATGTCCCGTTAGCCGTTACCCCGCCCCCCCCGCCCCCCGCCCCCACCAGAAGTAGCAGTCCACCCGGCCCTGGACGTTGCCCTGGCCTCGGTCGAAGCTTAGGACAACCAATAAACCCTCCTAAGTGGCTTCCCGATTCCGTTACTGTCCCCCGTCTAAACCCCCTGCCTGTACCACCACCATTACCACCACCACCACCACCACCACCACCATTCATCCATCCATGCCTCCCTCCCTCCCTCCCTCCCTATTGACCCCCACCCCCCACCCCACCTGAATGTGGCCATGTCCAGCACCCACAGTTCATTGCACTGCAGGTAGGTGCGGCTGAAGGACAGCAGCGAGGAGTGGTTCACACAGCCGCCGAACACAGCCAGTCGGCTGCCGTAGGCTGCGGGGGCGGGTGGGCGGGTGGGTGGAGGGGTGGGGTGGGGAGGGGCGGGTGGAGAGAAGGGGCGGGTGCGGGTGAAGCGGATGCGGAGTGAGTGAGTTGAGGATTGGAGGGGCTGTAGGGTTTAGGTCTTCCCTGCCCTGCCACCCACCCGCGTCTTCCCACCACCACCCCCAACCCCACCCGCATCCACCCCCAACCCCCAACCCCCCAGCCACCCACCCGCCATGGCGTGTCCGAACCGCCCCGACGGCGCCGGCCTGAGTTTGATCTGGGTCCACTTGGCCGCCTCGCTGCCGTCCACCCCCTTGAGTGTCCACAGGTCATCCAACATGCCGCTGTCCCGCTCCCCCCCGAACACCACCACCCGGTTGCTCAGCTCGTGGTACACGGCCGAGTGCATCTTGCGAGGGGGGGGAGCGGGGCCCGGCATACGCAGCGGGCTCCAGGTGTGACTGCGGGCCCGGGCGCGTGTGCGTGCGTGCATGTATGTATGTATGTGTTAGGGAGGGAGGGAGGGAGGGAGGGAGGGAGGGAGGGAGGGAGGGAGGGAGGAAGGGAGGAAGGTAGGGAGGCAGGGAGGGAGGGAGGGAGGGAGGGAGGGAGGGAGGGAGGGAGGGAGGGAGGGAGGGAGGGAGGGAGGGAGGGAGGGAGGGAGGGAGGGAGGGAGGGAGGGAGGGAGGGAGGGAGGGAGGGAGGGAGGGAGGGAGGGAGGGAGGGAGGGAGGGAGCAACGGGGGTAATAAAGAAGAGACGACAGCGGAGAGGAGGAGAGATGGCGTCAGCGGTGGACGGAGCCAGAACCAATGGGGGCAGCAGGGGGGTGTACGACCTTGGGAGGTTGTTTAGAGGCGTCGGGGGAAGAGGGCGATGCTTAGGAGGGGTTTCGATTCGGACGTGTAACGGTGCCGGTCTGGATCATGTTCCGGCCCTACACCTCCAGGGACCCTCACCGCCTGGCCTCCTCCCAGCCCCGCATCCCGCTTCCCAGCTGGCGGCTCACGGCCCGGGAGGACTGTCCAGTTCTGTTCGGTTCTGTTCGGTTCAGGTCCCGTTGCCCCGCCCCGCCATCCTGCCGCCCCGGGTTACCACACACCCCAGACCACCCAACCCCACCCCACCAGACCCCCACCCTAACCGCCCATCTCACATCCACACACTCTGCCCCGGACGCCAGCTCCCCTGCTCCTCCTCCACCCAGACCCCTCCCCTCCCCTCCCAGGACCACGTGCCCTGTCCCTCCCCACTCCCCGGCTTCTATCCCTGTCCCCCAGCTGCCCTCCAACCCCCTTTTTCCTTCCCTCGCCGGCCGGCGCCCGCCCCCGCTCCTCCCTTGCCCTACCCTCTACCCTCCCCACACACGCACATACGCACACGAACGCACGCACGCACACGCACACACACGCACACGCACACACACGCACACACGCACGTGTTCGTGTCCAGCAGCCAGGCGTCCCCCGCCACCCGCCCCGACTCCAGTCTCCCCCCGAACAGCAGCAGACAGGAGGCCCCCGCCCGGGTGAGACTGGCCATGTCCCGCCGGGGGGGAAGCTCGGAGCTGAACACGGGGCCGGGACCCAGGTTCTGCCAGCTCCAGGTGTCCTGCAGGGGGAGAGGGGGAGAGGGTCGAGCGGCCAAAGGGCGGTCCGGGGAGGTGAGGGGGGTGGCCGCAAGCAGGGGTGTGTGCCAGGAGTGTGCGATACGCTCCTGGTTGGTTTTCGAATCGTCAAGGTTCCGGTTGTGATGCGGCGTGGCCGTTGGCGGTTAGCGGTTAGTTAGGTTCGTTGGCTCCCTCTCCCTCTCCTTCCCTCTCTCCTCCTCTTCCCCCCTCCCCCCCCCCCAAACCTCCCCCCCCCCCCGAATCCTCTCCCCCAACTCCCCCTCCCGTCCACTCACGGTGTCCAGACACCACAGGTCGTTGAAGAAGCGACGGCGCTTCTTGTTCATGACGGAGTCGTACGACATGACGTGGCCGCCAAAGACGTACATGCGGCGGTCCACGGCGGCGGCGCAGTGGAAGGCGCGCGGCTCGGGCAGGCCGCCCTCGGCTGTGGGGCGGAATGGCGCGGGAGATGGGGCCCCGGAGGGGGGCCAGGGCGGGGGCGGGGGCGGGGGCGGGTCGGTTCGAGGAGCACGGGCGGGGGAAGGCGGGGAGGAGGGAGGCCGGGAGGGGGAGAGGCTGTGGGCGAGATCCGTCTGATGTCGACAGCTGACGGGCGAGCTGGCAGGCTGGCAGCGGAAGACGTGCTGGTCTGGGTTATCTGGAACTGGGTTGGGTGGTGAAGGAATCTGGGTTATCTGGGTCTGGGTTGATAAGCAGTGGGTCTGGGTCTGTGTTGTTGAGGAGTGAAATGCGTCATTGGTCATTGGGTAGTGACATGGTGTGGGGGAGGAGGCGGGGTCGTAGGTGGGCAGAGGGTCTAGGAGGGGCTCTGTCAGACGCTTGCAGCCTCTCCTGGGGGGAGGGAAAGGCGGGGGACGGCGTCATCGTTTCTGTTGGGTTGAGGGGAGGGAGGTATGGAGGGCAGCATGCACACACGCCGGCCTTGCCTCCCCCCTTCCCCGTGGGCATATGTCCTAAATACCCTAGGGGCAACCGTCTCTCTTTCGTCCTCAGTCCTGTAACCGTCCTCCCCGCCCGTCTATGTCCCTTCGCTGCGATATCGTTTCCCTATCGTGTTTTCTCTTACCTCCCCGAAAACACGAGCTGCACGACGGGCACACGGTTGCACACGCGCAAGCGCGCACGGACGCACGCAAACGTACGAACGCACACTCACGTGTGGCGGGGGAGACCTGCGGCGCGAACCAAATGTCCGCCTCCGCCTGCAGCACCGTCACATCGGCCAGCGCTGTGTGGTGCTCCAGAGCCGACTCGCCGTCGCTGTAGGAGACACCGCCAAAGACCACCACCAGGTCGGTGCCCCACACGGAGCCGGTGCCGGAGATGCACACGGCAGAGTGGCCGAAGCGGGCGGTGGTTACCGTCGCGTCATGGATGGACGCGCCACACGGTAGCCACTGCATGGTCGATACAGCCGCTCCGGGGTGGAGCAGGCAAGCCTGGTGGGTAGACTAAAAGATTGCCTAGGGCCCTAGGGCCTTTCCGAAGGCGTTGAATTCACAAAGCGACAAGTGAAGCTAAAGCAGAGTTCATCCTTAGTTCATCAAAAATGCAGTGGGCGCAGCCTATTCATCTGAACTTAAGGCTCGGGAAAGATGTCGCAACATACATCTCCACTCAGCCAGCCATAACCGTCAGCATGTGTTTGTTACTCAGCTTCTGCTTCATGTAAGATTAGTAGGAGCCCCTGATGCCCTGAATGCCTTCAAGAGCAATCGGGAAAATTGAGGCAGAATCCGGGTAACGTACGACTTTCAGAGAAAACTCCTCAATTGACCTGCGCGACGCATCTTGAAGATGCGAGTCGATTATGTATCATGATAGGAGGGCTGGTTAGCCGTGTACTTTCGCAACTCAACGACAACGAACGGCAGCGGACCAACTGCTTGGCTGCAATTGCTCGACAAGCAAAATTTGCCTGGTCCAACATATAGACCAATACCTCAAGTGCTGCTTAGTTAAACACAGTAAGCCTTTTCAGCGTTGGGGCAGAACATCTCGGAGCAGCGTGCGGAGTAAGCGGTGGGCGAGAGGCACGACGCCGCCGCAGCCGCTCGTGGCCGAGGCACGAATGACCGCCCTGCACCAGCATATAAATGGCTGCTATCGTAGCAGCAGCCAACGATCCGCTGCGAAATGGCGGCTGGTGCCTGGCCCGGCCGGCGTCCTCCTGACGCCATGCCTCGCCAGGCATTGGGCCTCCTCCCCCGGCCGCGAGCACACCACCGCCGCCCACGCCACGCAGCCGGCGTCATCCTCCACGCCGTCCTCCTCCGGCGGCTCAGACTGGTCCAAACGGCTGCTGGCTGTCGCCAACAACAAGAAGGCCGGCAACCGCGGCAGCGCCGCGCCATCACCATCCGCGGACATCTTCAGCCCCGCCAAGCGCCGGCCGCCCCAGCAGCGCGACCCAGCCTCCCCCAACCGCGCTGACGACGACGCCTCCGAAGCCCACGAAGATTTCGACGACGACGACTTTGACGCCGACGGGCCGGGCGGCATGGATCTGGAGCCGGAGCGCAAGCGCCTGCCCGCCGAGATGCGCTGCTTCGACACCGCGCGCATTTACATCAAGGCCGGCGACGGCGGCAACGGCTGCGTGGCCTTCCGCCGTGAGAAGTTCGTCGAGCACGGCGGCCCGTCGGGCGGCACCGGCGGCCGCGGCGGCAACGTCTGGGCGGTCGCCGACGAGAAACTCAACTCCCTCACCTCCTTCCGCGGCCAGGTCCACTTCCGCGCCCCCGCCGGCGTCAACGGCCAAGGCTCCAACTGCGATGGCGCCGACGCGGAGGAGCTCCTCATCCCCGTGCCGCCCGGCACCATCATCCGCCGCCGCGACGCGGCCTCGCCCGACGACCCGCCGCTCGCGGAGCTGCTGCGCCCCGGCCAGCGCGCGCTGCTGGCGACCGGCGGCCGCGGCGGCCGCGGCAACTTCTCCTTCAAGACCTCGCGCGAGCGCGCACCCACCATCGCGGAGAAGGGCGAGAAGGGCGAGGAGCTGTGGGCCGACCTGGAACTCAAAGTGGTGGCGGACGTGGGCATCATTGGCGTGCCGAACGCCGGCAAGTCCACGCTGCTGTCCGTCCTCACCGCCGCGCGACCCAAGATCGCCAACTACCCCTTCACCACACTCGTGCCCAACCTGGGCGTGTGCGAGTTGGACTACCGAACCACCGTCTTTGCGGACGTGCCGGGGCTGCTGGAGGGCGCGCACGAGGGCCTGGGCCTGGGCCACGAGTTTCTGCGCCACGTGCAGCGCTGCCGCGTGCTGGTACACGTCATCGACGGCACCAGCCCCGACCCCGTCGGCGACTTCAACGCCATTAATCTGGAACTGGAGCTCTTCAACCCCGGCCTGCGCAACAAGCCGCAGCTGGTGGCATACAACAAGGTGGACCTGCCCGATTCGGGCGACTTTTGGGAGCTGGTGCGCGAGCAGCTGGTGGGGGAGCTGGGGCTGCCGGCGGAGCGCGTGTTTGCGGTGTCGGCCGCGACGGGGCGCGGCGTGACGGAGCTGGTGCGGGCGGTGCGTGCCGTACTGGACGAGCTGGGCCCCGCGCCGCTGGAGTACGAGACCAACGCGCTGAACCAGACGGCGCCGCCGGCGCGGCGCGACGTGCGCATCGACGGGTTTACGGTGGAGGTCGAGGAGCTGCCGGCGGCGTCTTCTGGCGGCGGCGCGTCGCGCGTGTTCTACGTGTCGGGCGAGGGTATCGAGCGCTTCGCGCAGATGACGAATTGGGACTATTACGAGGCGGTGAAGCGCTTCCAGCGCGTGCTGGAGGTGAGCGGCATCAACGGCGCGCTGCGCGCGCGCGGCGTGCGGGCGGGCGACTCGGTGGTGATTGGCGAGACGGAGTTCGACTGGAGCGACGACACGTCGGACGGCGCGGTGTACGACAGCTGGCTGCGGGACATGAAGGACCGGGGGGTGAACCGGCAGGGCTCGGCGCGCTGGCCGCACCCGGACGTGCGGTGATGAGGAAGGGGGGTGGCGGGGGCGCGCCATGAGGGAGGATTAGGAGGAGGAGGGGGAGGAGGGGGGGTGAGATCAATGGATTGCTAGCGAAGGGACGGAGGCGAGGAGAGAGGTGGGGTTGGGGAAGTGGGAGGGCGGGGAAGGGAGGTGGGGACGACAGGGGGGTGGGGTGGGGGCCGGGCCCAGGGTGTTTGGCAGAGGGAGTGCGTCGTTGGGCCGTTCAGCGGCGCACTCCGGGGGGGGGTCTGGTCCCGGAGGTGGAGGTGGAGGTGGGCGGCGTACGAAGGGGAGCGGCCGGCGGGCTTGGGGAAAAGCGGCCCAGCGGGCGGGCGGTGGGCCACGTGGGGAGGGACGGACGGCTGTGAACCGCCCCGGGGGGGGGGGCCCTGGAAGGCCGGAAGTTATTTGTTGGTGGTGTTTTGTTGCGACTCATCACTCGTGCGCCACGTTTTGCGCGTTCGTTATTTTGTGCGGTTGCGGATGAGAGAAGAGGCAGAGCTAGGCTGACGTTGAGCCGTTGCATGGCGCCGCGAGGCCGTGGCGAGGCGAGGCACGGACGCGGTACCGGTAGGGGTTGCTACCGTATACGGTGTCTCACCCGGTGCTCACGTGGTCGATTCAGAAATCAGGACATGCTTGAAGAGGTCTGTGCACGTGGGGGCCAGATGTCCCGCATCCCTGCCTAATCTATCCAACCGTAGAATGGATCATCAGTTCGGGAGTCAGGTGGTGCAGTCAGGTGTGTGTGTGTGGGGGGGGGGTGTGGGCCGTCAAGACGTCACAACCGCGCCTACCAAAACGTCAAGACGTCACAACCGCGCCTACCAAAACTGCAGCCGGTGGACATGGGGGTAATCATGCTACACAACAGGCCGCAGTCGGGAAGCCATGTCAGGGTCAAGGCCTCACGTCGTTCCGCCACCACCCCGGGGGGTTGGGGCCTTTCGCTCCCTCTGAATCAACCGAGCTACGGTACCTCTAATGCACCACCACCACCACCATCAGCGGCATTCCCCTACAGCGGTATCCGCACCATTACCATCACCACCACCACCACCACCACCAATATCACCGTATGGATGCAAGGCAGCCCAAATCACGAACAGACGAGAGAGATGCGACAGCGTCGAGCACTGCATGACAACGACAATGAGATGACGGGGACGGGTCAGGTGGGTCCAGGCCATGGCTATGGCCAAGTCATGAAACGCGCGTCTGAATGCAAGACACGCATGCCCGCGATACTGGCAGGGGGGGATGAAAGGAAACACAACGCGCGAGAGTCCCCTTCGTGCCTCCCTTCCCCCCTCCCCCTCCGCCTCCTCCTTCGCCGCTGCTTCGGCATCCACTGCCTTCGCCGCTGCCTCCCGAAACACCTATGTTGGCGCGGGGGCAGCGGCGAGGGGCGCTTCACCAACCACCAACGCGGCTAATATGCTTCAACCGACCGGGCCCCCTCTCCCCACCACCCCCATCCCCGCATACTTTGCACAAAGACACCTACCCCACCCCAATTGCCGCTCCCGCCCCCTCTCCAACTGCCCCCATCACACGCCGCCAACCCCATCCCAACACTTCCAAGCACCTCCCGCCGGAGAGCCGCAACAGCTCACCAGCCCCACCCCCCCTCCAGCTGCAGGCGGGGTGTGTCGCTGTGATGAGCCCAACTTAACCCTCCCCCCTCCCGCCATTCCCCGATGGGGGGAGCAAACCAGGCAACCACTTGCCGCGCAACGGCGACAGACCAACAGAGCGACGGAGGGACAGCCAGGCAGGCCGCCAGGCAGGCAGTCAGCCAGGCAGGCCGCGCAAGCGCCCCACGGTGTGGACTTGCGGTGGGGGAGGCGCCAGGGGTGGCTGCGTGCGGATACGGAATACGCCGCCCCCTGTCCCCCCACGTCTCCCTCCCCGCCGCCGTGAGAGCGGCCCTCAGAGAGGCCTCGCCCCGCCCCTCACACCACACCACACCACACCACACCACACCACACCACACCACACCACACCACACCACACCACACCACACCATATAAAGCTCGCATGCACGCACGCACGGTCGCACACACGCACATCAATATCAGCATCATCGCCGCATCCGCAGTCCTTCGAGCCCTTCGCGCCAGAGAGCCGCGTGCTTGCAGCGTCCCCTCCCTCCCTCCCTCCCTCCCTCCCTTTGTCCGTTTGCGACCGCCACAGGCGCACTTGATCCCTCACATGGCCACATGCCCACATGCCAAACTGTACGAGTACTAGGACGAAGGCCACGCCTCCTCCACGCCTTCACTGGTTTGGAATCCTCGCCTCCGGCCGGGCGGCATTGAGAACTAACAAGCTCTTTGAGACGAAGAAACGAGGGCCGTAGAGCGCGCAGACAGGGGGGCAAACGCAGCATGGAGGACCGAGTCGTCTGCGTGAGGGCTGCAGGGGTGCGGCACCTCTGCGGGCCCCACGAATGCGGGCCCCAACCTCCGCCTCAAGGAGATGAGTGGAGTGGAGTGGAGAGGGGTGGGGGATGATGCGCCCCGGCGGCTTCCGAGCCTTTCCCCAAGCTGCCGGGGCCCCCCAAAGGCCCGCGCGCCGTCACGCGCGCGCCGCCGGGCCGTCGAACTCGCAAACGCCGACACTCGACCCCCTCGCCATCCCTCGCGCCGTATTCGGTTGCGCCCTTCCCGTATTCGGTTGCGCCCTTCCCCTATTCGGTTGCGCCCTTGCCGTATATTCGGTTGCGCATTTATGTCGCAGCATGTCCTGGATACGGACACGGACCTGCCGCGTCATCTGAACGCACGCATACGCCATTCCCAGTACCCCTTTCCGGCATACGCCATTCCTGCCACCACCACCGAGCTCTCTCTCACTTTAGAGGAACCGTCATGGCCTCACCAGTGGCTCCTCCCCCCGCCCCGGAACGTTACGCAAAATAACGAACCACGACAACAAAGCAACGCGATAATCAGCCCCCCGAGACAACCACAAAGTCGAAATACGGTATACAGCGAAGGTACGGTTGCCAATGAAAGCAATGAAGGCAATGAAGAAAACTTAACTGCGAGGAAGGGTGCGTGGGGGTGGGGGCGGCCTTTGCGACCCCCTCCCTTCGGGGCAACGAGTGTGCGTGCAGTGCAACACGAGACAGGCGCCAAGAGGGCGAGCTGCCGCCGCCGCCAGCGATGAGGAACGGTGTGGCATCCGCCCAGCGACAGGCGGTGTGGCTTCCACCCAGTCCGGGGGGAGGGGGTTTGAAGAGTGAAAGCGGGGCTGCTGAAACAGGCAACCGCGACGCCCCTCCATGACGACCAACGCTCGATGGCCCCCTGCCGGCCCTGCCGCCTGCCGGTCTGTCGGCGCGTCGAGGCGGACCGGCGACAGAGCTGATCAAGTCACCCGGTGCCCAGCAACGCACACACACACACACACAAACAGACACACACACACTCACTCATACACTTCAGCGCAATTTTCTTCCTCAATTTCCAATGCACACACACATACACGCACGCAAAGCCTGCTCTCGCGACGTCGCAAATCGGTCGTCGCGCCGGCCTTGCACGCACACGTTCTCGCAGGTGCACGGCGCCAGTGCAAACCACCACCACACACACCCACACCCCTTCACATACACACACACACACACCCGCGCACTTCCCGTTGCGGCCTCCCTGCTGCGTCGAGCTCCCCGTTTGGCGCCAATGTGGGTCGGCCGCACACACACACGTGCGGCACTCCCTCCCCTGAATTGTCATGAATCAAAGCGATACGCACCAAGCCGCGCGGAACCCCGCCTCGCCGCTTCCCCCAATAGAAACCCCCTCCTGGATGCATCACCAAAACCCAAATGCCGCGGCCAAGTCACCGAGGCCGCTGCCCCATGGAGTACTCCAAGTCAATACACACAAGCCTTATTTCCGTTCTGTTCGTTTGTGGAACGGAACATAACCACCGAGTGTTCATGTGTCTCCGAATCATTGCGGCAATGAACTCATTAGGGGAACATGATATATTGATATTGCAGCATCGCCCCCGCGTCCCTCCATCGCCTCTCCCCCCTCCGCCCTTCCCTTCCCTCCCCTTCCCTCTCGCCCGTTTTATGGTGCAGTGCGGTGGGCGCTCCGAAAGGGGCCCCGAAAGGCCTCCTCCAAAGACGTGCGCCGAGAGCGGCTGAGTACCATCCTGGACAACTGACAACCGACAACGGACAACGCCTCTATCTCCCAGCGCGCGTGCACAACGTGCAGGCCAAGGGAGGACAAGCAAGCGGCTATCCGACAACGGACCTTCTGACCAACACCAACAGGAGCCAATGACGCAATGACCAACACCAACACCAACAACAGCAGCAGCAGCAGCAGCTTGGGTGTGCTGCCGAACAGCGGCACAGACGGACGGAAGGGAGCGAAGCGAAGCGAGCCAGGCGGACGGGCCTCACTCAAGACTCAGCGTGTGCCTCCTGCCGCCGCGCCGCAACCCGTCCCAACACAGCCCTGCAGCAGCAGAAGCAGCAGCAGGCCGCGATCGACGCGGACAGCAGCATCATCATCATCAGCAGCAGCGGCGGTGTGGACTGCTCGGTGGAGGGCAGTACCACCACCGCCGCCGCCGCCGCCGCCGCTGCTGCCAGGGCGATCACCGCACCGCCCAGCCAGGGCCGCAGCTCCGGCACGCCGAGGATCGGCGGCAACGGCGGCGGCGCCGCCGCCGTTGCCGTCACAGTCCCGGCCTCCGTCGAGCTCTCGGACCAGGAGCCAGAACCCAGGCTGCCTTGCGCGCTGGAAAGCTCCCTAGGCAACACAAGCTGCTGCTGCTGCTGGTGGTGGTGGTGTGTTGGCGGCTCGGGGCCGAGCGAACAGAGCGTCCGGCTGCCGGCCGCAGCAACGGCGGCGGCGGCGGGCGTCATCACCTTATTGGCAGCGGGGCCGGCCGGCAGCGACGCCGCGCCGATGGCGCCAGTGGTTGGCGCCACGGCCGCATCCGCGCACGTCGCCGCAACCCTGGCAGCCGCATCCGGCGTCGCCTCGCTCTCCCCCGACTTCCCAACGCCGCTGCCACCTCCGCCACCGCTGCCACCGAGTACCATCCGGTCCAGCTCAATGGCCAACAGTGCCACTGAACTGGCGTCGCGCGATGCCGGCATGGGAGGCGTGGGAGGGATGGGAGCCGGCGCTGCCGCCGCGACGCCGCCAAGATTCAGCAGTGGCATCGGCGGCGGCGGCGCCGAGAGAGCCCGGTGCTGGAAGGCAGCGGCGGCACCGCCGGCGGCGGCGCGGGTAGCGTGATCGAGGAGGGCCTCTGTGACGGCGGCGCTTGATTCGGGAAGGAGGGCCGCCAGGTGGGCGGGTGTGACGCCATCGGGGCCTGGTGGAGGCGGCGGGTGGGGGTTGGCACACGGCAGCAGTGCAGCAGTGCAAGACCCGTGGGTCGGTCGGTTGGTCGTCCGGGGCGATCGGCCCCGGCAGATCCGCAGCAGCACACGTTTCCGCTTCCCTTCCCCCAGTTCCCGTTCCCGTTCCCGTTCCCGTTCCCGTTCCCGTTCCCGTTCCCAGCCCAGCCCAGCCCAGCCGCCCCTGCGCACCAGCTTTCCCCCCCAGCTCCAGCTCCAGCGATACCACCTTTGCTTCTGCCACCATGGTACCGCTGTGTGTAATTTCCCCCGCCCTCCGCCCCCGCAGTCCAAACCCCGACCCCCTGCTCCGTGCACGCGTCCGCAAACCCGTGCACCTCCCCCCCCCCCGCCCCGCGGCTTTTCCACCCACCACCACCCGGCTCCACGGCAACCCACCCGGCTCCATCACGTTGAGCGGATGCCCCGCCAGCCGGCTCACTCTCAGCACCAGCTCCACCGTCTCCCCGCTGCCGGACAGAACCGCGTGATGCAGCAGGCTCATCCCCGTCTCCAGTCGCACCATGCCCGACAGCAGCGAAAACACGAGTTGGAGCCGCTGCCCTCCCCGCTGCTGCGGCTGCTGCTGCGGCTCCTGCTGCTGCAGTGGCGGTATGTGGCCTGGGAGGGGGTGGGGCTGAGTAGGGGCGGCGGTGGTGGTGGCGGTGGTGGTGGTGGTGGTGGCGGTGGTGGTGATGGTGTCCGCCAGCTCGGGGTCGATGCCGGCGGATCGCAGCAGGAAGCCCAACACGAGCGCCACACAGTGAGGGAAGCCCCTGGGGAAGGAGGGGGAGGGGAGGGGGAAACGGGAGGGGAATCGATGCCGCGGGGAGGTGCGGGGTTGACCGGGGCGCGGCGGGCAGGAGAGCGGGGGTTTGGGGTGGGGGCAGGGAGGGGAGGGGAGGCGGAAGGCACGTGCTGCAGCTGTAGACGCGCCCCGCAGTGTCCTCCAAGTCCCTCACCTCCCCACACCTTCCAAACAGCGCGAGCCCGCAGGGCGCCGCCCGGGGAACGGAGGCCAAGCGCCCCCAACTGAACACCACCCCAACCACCCATGCACTTCCACCACCACCACCACCACCACCACCCCCACACACGAACACCACCCACCGATTACAGAAGAATACGAGCAGCGACCGGGCGCGGAGCGTCAACTCATCCAGCTGCCGAGCCCGCCAATCTGCCACCACCGCCTCACGGCGACAGGCCGCCGCCGCCGCCGCAGCAGCGGCCGCAGCAGCGTTCGCATCCGCGCCGGCGTCCGCAACGCCATTCGGCCCTGCGCCGCCGCCGCCCAGCAGCGGCGGCGGCGGTGCCGCGCTCTGCAAACACATCTGCCGCAGTCCATGCGTCTCTACCTGCGCTGGCGCCGGCATCGCCGCATGCTGGCCGCTGCCGTCACCACCCCTCCCGCCCGCCGCCGCTGCGACGGCGCCGCTGCTGCTGCTGCTGCTGCCGCCATCTCGGTCCGCCAACGCCTCCTCGCACGTTACCTCGGCGCTCGCCGTAAAGCCGAAGAAGTGGGCGGCCTCACTGGCCGTAAGGCCCATCAGCGACGGCGAGGGCGACGACTCAGACGGGTCCGAGCAGCGCCACGCGCCGCCGGTGGAATTGAAGCCACGCGAAGGCCGTACTGGCGCCGCCGGCGCCGCCGCCGCCTCCCAGCTGCCGCCGCCGCCGCCGCCACCGAATACGGAACTGTAGGCCGCCGCCGCTTCCTGCAGACCGCCGCCGCCGAGCCTCCGCTCCGTCGGGCCCGGATCCGACAGCGGCTGCAGCGGCAGCGCCGCCGCCGTCAGGTGGCACTGCGCCGCCGCCAGGCAGCCGCCGTGAAGGGGGCTGAGCGCGCCGCCGCCGCCGCCGCCGCCGTCACCTCCGCGCTCCGTCAGTCCTCCGGTGCTTCGCGACTCGATGCACAGGGCGCGGTGCCGGAGGGGCGCGGTGCCGGGGGTGCCCGTGCCGTCGCTGTACGGCACGACGGGCTGCGCCGCCGCGGCGGCAGCGGCGTCCACAGCGCCGCCGCCTGGCGGCGCCGTGCAAGGTGGTGGCAGCGGCGGTGCCGCCGCCGCCGCCGCTTGGCAGGCCTGCGCTTGCATGGCCGCGGCGAGGAGGCGCCCAGGTGGGCACGCCGCCGCGCCGGCGGCTGCAGCGGCGCCGCTGGCCGCGGGTGCGGCTGCGGTGGCTGGCAGGTGCGCGGCGGCGAGGCGCTGGCCGACGTCAGCGTCTGCGCGCATCGCGCCGGCGATGACGCTTTGACTGTCGCCTGAGCCCCAGGTCCCGCTGAATGGGTCTGTGGAGGCCGCGGCAGCGCCTGCGGAGAGCGGACAGCGGAGAGCGGGGGGTTATCCACGTATAGGCCGGAGCCCGTGAACGGTAACGTAACAAAAAAATTCCGTCGGGGCGGGGGGGGGTAGCGGTGGAGAGGTGGAGCGGAGGGGGGTGGGGGGTGGAGCGGAGGTCTTCTCTCGATGGACCCTGTTTCGGTTGGTCGGTTGGTTGGTTGGTTGTTTCCTTCACGATACGGTATTCAAATCGCCCTCGCAACAAAAACGGAACGCGTCGCCGTACTCACCCTCCAGCTGGATGCCGTACACTTCCCCCCGCGCGGGCGACGCCCCCGGGGCAGCGCCGGCGTGGCGGCCGCCGCCGCCACGCGCCGTCACCGCCGCCGCCGTGGCCGGTGCCACCCCCGCCGCCGCCGCCGCCACCTCAGTACCGTACTCGGTGCCGTACTCGGGATCCAGGGCCTCCAGCACCAGTCCGAAATCCACCAACAGCTCACGTGACCTGCAGCACGGCGGCGGCGGCGAAACGGAAGGGGGGGAGGGCGGAGGGGAGGGTTAAGAAAGAAGACAAGAGGGTGGTGATGGGAGCGGAGGTCGGCAGGTGCCCGCTCGCTCGCTCGACTTCCAAACGGGGTTATCCACGTATAGGCCGGAGCCCGGCCCCCCCCCCGGGGAGGGTTATCCACGTATAGGCCGGAGCCCGTGAACGGTAAAAGTAACAAGGGGGGGATTCAGACGGGAATCGACGCACTGCAACATCGACATTGCCGCGAGATCCTGTCCACATGCAAAGCAATGCAGTCAAATGCAGTTCAATGCAGTTCAATGCACAGAGGCGCTTAACGGGTGTGCCTCCCACCCCCACCCACCCGCGCACCTGGTTGGTTCCCGCTCCCCGCAAAGGGAGTTGATCTCAGCCGCCGCCGCCGCAGCAGCAGCCGGCAGCACCACCACCGGCCACCAGTCGCTCAGCACCCCGCCGGTCACCGACGAGGGCAGAGGCGGCGATTCGACTTCCACCAGCGCCAAACCCGCCCGCGGCGCCGACTCCACGAAAAGCACTGTCACGTCAGGATCTGTCGTACACATGCTGGCTCTGGAGGAGCAGTACGACGGTGGGTCCGTGTCCTCGCCGTCGCCAATGTCGCTCATGTGGGTTCCCGCCAAAATGCCGCCGCCGTCGCCGCCGCCAGCTGTACGGCCCGACGGCGCGCCGCCGTTCGCCGGAGCTTCAAGTCGCCAGGGCGCTTCGGGACGGACCGCGCCGGCGGCGGCCGCCGCCGCCACCGCCGCCAGCACGCGCCCCTCCGTCGCCGGACGCACATCCGTGTAGGATGCTGGCCGGCGGGCGACGCGCTCCTCCGGCGCCGACGCCGCCATGTCGTACGTGCGGTTGATGGTCGCCGGCGCCGTGTTGTGTTCTCGGTCGCCGCGGTCGCCGCCGCCGGCCGACCACTCCTCGCCGCCGTAGCCACTCGACCGAGAGTCCGACGCCGCCGCTGTGTCGCTGACGTCGCTGCCGCCGGTCTGGCGGTGGCCCCCCGTCCCCTGACGCCGGCCCCGGGATAAGACAGTGGCGACGATGGGGACCGGCGGAGGTGGCGGCGGCGGCGTCGGCGGCGCCGCTACGGTGCCGACAGCGGCCGGCGGATTGTTGCCCAGGCCCTCGCTGCTTCCCCACTCGCCCTCGCCCGCCGCCTCGACCACCGCCCCACTGTCGCCGCCGTACTGCTGATGGGATGCGTCACCCAGCGTCAGCGCAACGGAGGCCAACACCCGCGGCGCCCAGGTCGCTGACGCCGCCGCCGCCGCCGCCGGTGCCGCCGCCAGCGGAGGACTGGCGGGCACCTGAGCCGCGGCGGCGCGGCGGCGCAGCTCCCGTGGGTCGCAGTACGGCTCCGTTTCGTACGGCAGCTGCATCGACTCCAGAAGGGCCTGCTCCTCGACGCTGAGGGCCGGCGACGCAACGCCGCCGCGGTGGCCGCCATCCGCGGCGACGGTGGCGGCGGCGGCGGCGGGCGCCTCCGTCAGGCCGTAGCCGCTGTCGCCGCTGGTTGGCGTAGAGGTCACAGACATGGAGGAACAGTACGACGACGGCGGGGGATGGAACCGGGCCGTGTCGGAGGTCGACAGGAGCACGCGTCGATTGGGAAATGGGTCGCTCAAGTGTTGGCGACCGGCGGCCGCCGCCGCCGCCGCTGTCCCCTGACGGCCGCTATCCTCCCACGCAGAGACGGATGATGCTGGCGGCGGCAGGCTGTCGACGGCCGGGCTGGCCGCGCCGCCGCCGCCGCCGCCGCTGCCGTACTCGGACTCCGGGAGCTCCGGCATGACGTCGAGGTGGCGGCCCCGGAAGCGCACGTGGAAGGTGGTGCCGTACAGGTGCAGCCCCCGGCCCAGCACCTCCAGACTGAAATCGCAACCTGCGACCCCCCCGGGGAGGGGGGTTTAGGGGTTGGCGGTTGGAGGGGGCGGTCCCGGTTGGAGGCTCGCCCGTGGGCCGTACATGTGCCGTACTGACGTCCAACCCTGAAACGGTCTTGCCACTCTGATGAAATTACCCAAACTCCAAGCCAGACCCGCCATGCCATCCCCTCACCGCGATGGCGCCGCATGCCAAGTGCTGGAGAGCGCACCAGCCCTCCATGGCCGGCCCCCGAGAGCAACACGGCTACGAGTACAACCGTACGACCGTACGACAACGAGATCCTCAACCAGCGAGAGGCCAACCCCCCGTTTCCCCCCCTCCCCCGATATGTCTTCCCGCAGTTTACGCCGGTACCTGCGACGACCGCCAGCGGCGCCACGCCCAGCACCTCCTGACTGACCCACGGGTCGGCTGAGGGCCCACCGCCGCTGCCGCCGCCGCCGCTGCCGCCGCTGCCGCCATGGCCCTGGCCCAACGGCGACGGCGAGCCGGCGAGCGCCCCTGCCCTCCGCCTCAGCTGCACCTGACCGTCCTGAACCACCAGCAGCTGTCGGTCCGGTGCAGAAGGGGGAGGGGAAGGGGGAGGGTCAGGGGTATGGCGGTCGAAACAGGCAAAGCCCCTCCGACGAAGGGAAGGGAGCAACAAGACGGAGGGCAAGGGGAGCCCTCCCCCTCCAAAACCCCTCCAGGTGGTAGCAGTGGTGTCCGCTGTAACGCTTCGAACTTCTTCGAATGTCTGCCCACCTACGGTACACACCTACCTACCTACCCACCTACCTGCCTTCCTTCCAGCCTTCCCTTTTCCCTCTCTCACTCCCCCACCGCAGCCCCAGCAGCAATCGTTCGCACCACCACCACCGCAGCACCACCTCTCCACCGCCACTCACCTCGTCTCCGAACTGCACATGCAGCCGACAGCTGTGGTCCAGCCCACGCTGGCCCAGCACCGCCCGCACCAGGCGCTCCGCAGCGACCCGCGGGTCGGTTCCCTCCACGCCGCCGCCGCCCAGCAGCAGCTCCGCGCCCAGCCGCTCCCGCCCCCGGTCGGAGCTCAGCAGGTCCAGAACCAGGTGGGTGCAGCCGGGGCGGATGGAGCCCTGGAGGCCAGGGAGGGGGGGGGTGAAGAGTGAATTTGCAAGAAAGAAACAGGGAGGGGGGTGTATCCACGTATAGGCCGGAGCCCGGAGGGGGGGAGTCAGGGAGTGATATGCTCCATTAGATAACATGAGGGCGGGGAGGGAGGGAGGGAGGAGGGGGCGCCGGCGGGAGGTGGGGGCCCGGGTTCCCGAATCAGGACCGGGAATCAGAACCGGAAGCCGCAGCGATAAAACGGAGGCGACGTTGGCGAGCACACCCGGGGCAATACAGGGGAAGCGTCCCGCTCGTGGTCCCGCTCATGGCAGCGTCCCCCTGGCCCGCGAACAACCCTAAAGATGAGATGTGCAACAGCACGGCAAACAACACCAAGACAAACACCCGCCAACACACACGCCAACACACGCACAAACACCCCTCACCCCCCCCCCAAAACACACACACACACAGGTGCCTCCACACACGCACATCCGCAAACCCTAAAAACCGCAACGCAAACCCTAAAAACCACCGCAACGCAAACCCTACAAACCTAGAAAAACCCTAAAACCCTAACAACAAGGGGTTGGTGTCGGCTTCCTTGAAGCCGGAAAAAGGGCGGGGCCCCACTAAATCCGTACGGGTTAAGTTGAGTGCTAGGGCAGCGAGGGCGTGAAGTGTGAGAGTGTCGACATTCCTGCTGATAGACAGCCAGAGCTGTTTCCCGAAATGCCTGCTAGCCGAGTCGTTAGCAAGGCCTGCCGGCGCCGCGCGAAGCGCGTCATCCCGTCGGGTGCATGAGCGCATGTGCGCATCGACCGAAATACGGCATTTCCAAAGCGAGCGGCGAGGGCGCCAACTGTGAGAGTGTCGACATTCCTGCTGATAGGCAGCCAGAGCTTTATAGCTGAAATGCCTGCGGCTTCAGCAATCCGACCCATGTTTAGCATCGCGCGCCGTCTCGGCACTGTGCAACTCTTCCGGCCAGCGCATTGGCTGAAGTTACATGACAGTAGACATGGAGTGTATGGAGTGTATCATTTACACATCACGCAGGCTGACTTGCCAATAGAAGGACAGCGGAACTGTTTGCGAGGGTTGCGACGACGTGCAGTTGCCGACGAGAGTGCACAGGCTTCGCTACTGAGGTATTCACCGTAGAGGAGGCTTGAGTGCTTTAACATTAGGACAGGGAACGTAGAAGTCCATCCCCTAGGTTGCCGACTGGACTTGTTGGGCGGCCCGCAGAAGACCACTGCATCGTGCGTGCATTCGCGGCTTGGCGTCCAACAACCAGCAGTTGGCACCTCATGGTTTGCTCCTTGCAACCTTTGTAATAGTAATATGCGTCAAGACGATCGGACCGGCAAGCAGAGCTGCTGTGGTGTGGTCGCGGGAAGAATGTTCGCAATGCAAACATAGTTTGTTGCCGAAACGAAGATTCATTTCACGCCGTCATGTCAGAATTCCACTTTGAGGAACGATGAATCTTCTGGAATTAATTATAGGCCGAGAGGTGTTGGTTTGACCTCGGCCTCGGTCCATGGAGACTGCCAAACTGGTTGGGTTCCTAAACGAGGTTGGGTTCCAATAATAAATTTACCGTGCAATAAAGAATGTAATCTTTTCCTTATGCAGCCTTTCCGATGGCCGAGATTCTTGACTTCCCCTATTACTTCACATACACGCATGCACGCATGCACGCATGCACGCATGCACGCACGGACATGGGCAATCCTACAGGGCGGGGCCCCCCTGGGCGCTTCGCGCTGGGGCCCCGCCCAAAAACCCTTAAAAACCCTAAAACTCAGCACCTGCAGCATGGACGCTCCCGAGTTGGCAATGAGTTCCGCCAGCTGCTCCACCAGGTCGGGGGACAGCTCCTCGGGGCGGCGGCCGTAGATCTTGAAGTTGAGGCGCTCCAGGAGGGAGGCGGGCGGATGGTAGGAGGCGCGGGGGCCGCCGGCAGCTGAGGGAGGTGGGGCAGGGGAGAAAAGGAAGGTGGGGCAGGGAAGGGAGGTGCGGGTGGCGGGCGGCGAGCGCTGGGGATCAATCAATGCGGGACGGACCGGGACGGACGGCAGAACAGAGCTCTGTACAAGGTCCGTATCAAGGTCAGGTCTGTGAGTACCGGTATCGAGGTGTGTGACCCCCTGGCGCCGCCTCCTGGGGAAACGGGCCGGGTGGTGCCCTCCCTCCCTCCCTCCCCCCCTCCCTCCCTCCCGGGTCCTCTCACCCAGCAGGCCCTGCGCCGCCTCCTTCAAGCTGGGGCTCATGACACCCCAGCCCCCCTGCTGCTGCTGCTGCTGCTGCCGTTGCTGCTGCTGGTGATGCAGCGGCTGTTGTTGCTGGTGTGGCGGCGGCGGCGCCCCCTGCAATTGCAACACGTGGTGCGGCTGCGGCCGGTTCTGCAGCCGGTGCTGCAACAGCAGGCCCCCCTGCTGCCGCGGTTGCTGCTGCTGCGGCGGCTGCTGGTGCTGAGGCGGCAATGGCGGCAACTCCCCCCTGCCAACCGCCTCCAGGTCTAGCGTCAGCGTTGGGCCCCCGCCCGACCCAAACCGCTGCAACTGCTGCTGCTGCTGCTGCTGCTGCGACTGCTGCTGCTCAGGAAATGTTCTCATCGGGCCGTCCAGACCCAGCGGGCGCTGCAGCACGACGCCCTGGATACCGGCGGCGTCGCCACCGGACCCCCCGACGGCGGTGGCGGCGTTCTGCGTCAGCAGCGTCAGTCGCTGCTGCTGCTGGTGCTGTGGCAGCCGGTCCAGCGACAGGACAACGCCATGCGCGTCCGTATGCAGCTGCCGCTGCGCCTGCTGTTGTTGCTGCTGCTGGGCGGAAAGGCCGCGATGGCCCAGCCCGCCCGTCGCAGCGATGTTGCCGCTGCTGCGGCCGCTGAAGTCCAGCGTCCAACCCCCGCCGCCGGCGCCCTCCGCTGTTGCGACCGCCAGCGAATCCGCCAGGCTGCTGCCGCCGCCGCCGCCGCCGGGAGAGCCGCCCCGGCCCGCCGCGCCGCCAGCCATATCGCTGCCGCTGCCGCTGTTGCTGCCGCCGTGGCCCCCGCGCCCACTACTGAGCAGGCCGCCGCCGCCGCCGCCACCGCCGCCGCCAGGGAAAACAAGCGAGGAGTTCCGCGTCCCGGCGGTCCGGCCCGTTATGTCCAACACGTCGCCGCCGCCACCGCCGTCACGGCCCATAAGGCCTCGTAATCCGTTGGCGCCAGCGCCGGCGCCGCTACCGCCAGCCAAGCCGCCCGGGTAGTAGCCGCGGCTTGGCGGCAGATCCAGATCTAATCGGAGCACGGGTGGCTGGTCGTCGTAGAGGTGTTGTTGGTAGTGGGCATGCAACGACTGGTACTGCCGGCCCTCCTGCTGCTGCTGTTGCTGCTGGTAATGAGGATGGTGCTGCGGATGCAGTCGGTGGTGGTGGTGCGAGCTCTGGCCTTGGCCCTGGCCTTGGCCCCGATTCATGTTAAGATTGAGATTGAGATCAAGGCCGAGCGAGAGGCCGGGGCCGCCGCCGCCGCCTCCCTGGGACAGACCCTGGTCGGACAGCAGAGACTGGCAGGGAGGGGATCTTTTCAGCAGCTTTATGTGTTGCTGGTGTCGCAGCTACCAAGCGCCCCCTAAATAGCTATGGCGGTTTAGGGTAGGGTAACAGCGCGAGCAGCAGGAGGAGGGGTGCATCCGCCGGGCGACGAGGCGGCAGGGTGCGACCCCGGGGGGCGCCAGCCAACCGCGAGTCGAGGCGGGCCGTGATGCCGCAGCCACCAGCACCAACAAACGATGGCGCCGCCCGGCCGGCATCCGCCCACTGGCGCGGCTTTGGGCCCCGAAACCAACGACGCAGTTCGGTGCCCGACGCCCCGTACAGACCAAGCTCGATCAAGGGCGCAGTGCCGTGTGGGTTGGGCAGTGCTGTGTGGTTTGGGCAGTGCCGTATGGGTGGGTCCACATGTCATGTCCGTGTGTGTGAAGGGGGGGAGGGGGCAAAACCACATCGCGGTAAGTGCCCTCCCCGCAATCGCCATCGCCATCGCAGCCGGCTTCGGCGCCATCGCAGCCGGCAAGAAACCACGCGCCCAACCACGCACCCAGTAGATCGGATCGAAACCCAGATCCAGATCCAGATCTCACCTCTTCGGCGATCAACATCAGCTCCAGGTCCAGTGGATCCACGGCGCTGCTGCTGCTGCCGGACTGCAGCTGATGCAGACGCGCAATCACAGCAGCTGCGCCACCACCGCCACCGCCACCACCATGCGCCCAGGAAGCACCCCTCGCCGACTGCCAAGCCTCCGCCATCACGACGTCTGGCCCGGCGGTGGCGGCGGCGGCGGCGGCGCCGCCGCCGCCCCACCCTGCCGTCAGGCCCAACATGGCCGCGGCGGCGGCGGCGTCCGTGGCATCGTCCCTGACCTGACGCAGCAGCATCACGTGGCGCTGCAGGCGGCTGAGGCTCTCGCCGCCAATGTCGCTCGCGGCGGCGGCGGCGGCGGCCGCCGCCGCTGTGTACTGCCGCTGCTGCCCGCCCGCTGCCGCCAGCCTCGCCTGCTGCTGCTGCTGCTGCCGAGCCTCCAGCTGTGCCGCCAGTTGGATGGCGTTATGATTCCGCAGCTGCTGCTGCTGCTGCTGTTGAAGCTGCGCCTCCTCCAGCCCTTGTGCGCGATGCAGCTCGAGCTGACCTAGTAACGCCTGCCGCAGCTGCTGCTGCTGCTGATTCTGGTGGTTCTGCTGCTGCTGCTGGCGGTGTTGATGGTGTGGGGGCAGGGCCCCGGCGTGGCTCGGCGCCGGCGCCGAATGCGCCTGCTGCATCTGGCCCCCCTGCTGCTGCTGTTGCTGTTGCCGCGGCTGGTTCTGGGCGTGGCAGCCCCTCAAGTCCAGATCTGGGTCTGCGGTGCGCAACGATCGGCCGCGCGCGTGGGGCGCCGGCCCGCTGCCCTCGGTGCGGCTGCTGCTGCTACTACCGCTGCCGCCTCCGCCGCCGCCGCTGGCGGTGTCGTTGGAGCGGTGCTCCCCCGGGGGCACGGGGCGCGAGGCGCGCTGGCTGCCGCCGGGGCCACCGAGGTACTGGCCGTGCATATGGGCAGGATACGGACATGATACGTGTCGCGATCCCCAGGGGGTTGGGAGCGAACCGGGGTGGGGTTGGGGACGGGGAGGGGAGGGGGGTTAATAAGGAGTGTCATGCGCCGCTGGATCTGGATCTGGTCGCAGCAACTGGAGGGAGGGAAATGTAAAGATGACACACCGCAGCGGCGATGCGAGGAAAGCGACGCGGAGGAAAGGGTCATTGGCTGACACCCAATGCGCGGGCTGGCCACTGCAGCAGCAGCGGGCAGGGTGGGAGCTGGGAGGAGGGAGGAGGTTCCATCCAACGCGACCCGCCGGAAGGGCACACAGCGTTCGGACCGACTGTCACACACACATACCAGCATGCGTGCGAGCAGTGTTGGGTGTGAGCAAACGCCGTGATCGACCGGGAACCAGCACCAAAAGCACCAGACAAAGACGCTGCCGCAAACGCACCGCTGCCGCGGCCGTGCAGCTGCACGTACCTGTTCCTGCTCTGACTTGACCTCCCGCTGCCGCTGCTCGTCCTGCTGCGTCTGCGGTTGTTGCTGCGATTGCTGCTGCTGCAATTGCTGCTGCTGCAATTGCTGCTGCTGTGATTGCTGCTGCTGCGATTGCTGCTGCTGTGTCTGTGTGAAGTCCATTCGCGGGTCATCGGGCGACAGGTCGCGCACATCGATCGGCGGCGCGCGCGGCCGACCGCGCTTGCGGCGAACCTGATTTGGGTCGGGGCCGGCGGGGGTCCGCGCCTTGGCCTTGAGCTTGGCGTCCTGCGGCATCCCCGGTGCCCCGCCCCGCCCCGCCAGAAAGGGCGCCCGGACAGAGCATATGCAACACAGCACAGCACAGGTGCACAGCACAGCACAGCGGCGCACGTTACAGCGCACAACCGCGTGGAGTCAACTTGCGTGCGTTGATCCATTTCGTGAGCACGCAATCGCGCTCCGGTGTGCCCGGGGCCGTGCCCAGAGTCGGGGAGGATTTCGGAGCTAAGGCCTCTGCTGTAGCGTTGTTGAAGGGCTGTTTTAGGGTTTTCAGGGCCTTGAAGAAGCGCAATGCTCCCTCCCCGCCTCCTTCCCGCCTCCGCCCCCGCCGCCTCTCCACAGCCCGGACCCGCCCACCGACCTCCTCCTACCGACCCACGGCCACCCACCCACCCACCCACCCACCAGATCTTTGGCGCCCTGTCGGGGCCCGCTGTCACTGCACGAGAGCAACACCAAACCCAAATACACCACCAACAGGAGGGCAAGGGCGAAGCCGGCAGGCCGTAAGACGGCGAAAGCAGGTCAGGTCGAGGGCGGGGGCCAAACGGCAACGGGGCCAGAAGGCAGCAGGCAGCGGATGCCGGTTCACGCGGCGCGGGACCGTGGATAGACACGGCCTTCAAGGGGCCTTCAAAGGGCAAAACGAAACGAAGGGACCCCTTGAGAAACACAGCGTGGGCCCCCCACCCCGACCCGGATCACCACCCCATCCCCCCCGCCTCACGCTGCGGTCGGCAACGCGTCCAGCGGCACAGGCATGTTGCGCCGCTTGTAGAACCGGGTCAGCAGCGCCCGCTTGCAGCTCCTGCGGGCGCCGGCGTCGTCGTAGTCCAGCAGCCACCAGGGGGAGGAAATAAGGAAGACGCCGCAGCGGAGGGACGGAGACGGCGTTAACGAGCGGACCCAGAATCCAGGCTGGAAACGGAGGCGGGAGAGGCGGCGCGGCACAGGCGCCGGGCGGGCGGCCAGGCGCCCCTTCGCGAGGGCGAGGGCATTGCTGTGCCTGGCGCAGCGGAAATAATACGTGCTACACTCCCTCCCCCAAAACGCACACCTACATACATACACAACACACACAGGTGTGCCAAAGGCGCGCCCGCATGTGTGCGGCCTCGACGCATGCATGCTCGCGCGTTGCACGCCCCCACGCGCCGCTCCCACCTCTTGTTGCCCTCAAACTCCTCCAAGCCGTGGAAGCGGCCGCACTGCAGCGGCAGAGGTAGCGGCAGCAGCGGTAGCAGGCGGGTCAGCGGGGCGGGGGGCAGCGGCATCCCGGGTGGGGTGAGGTGCGGCGCGGCAGCGGCAGCGGGGCAGGGGACGCGCATAGGTTGAGGCGGCCGGCGGGGAGGGTTTATCCACGTATAGGCCGGAGCCCGTAAACGGTATCAAACCGGCGGGGAGGGGGGTTATCCACGGGGAGGGGGGGGGCCGGTTGGGCCGGAGCGGGGCGAGGCGGTTACGCGACCATGGCGAGGACGCAAAGGGGGGACGGGGCGTGTCGGGGCGTGATCGCGTGACGGGCACATCCCCCCTTTGCCAATCACAACCCGCCAAGCATTTTAACCCAGGGTTAGCGCTCCAACTGCATCGCCCGCCCATTTCCCCGGCACGGTTCCCATTTTCGTCCCCCGGTCACGCCGGCCGGTGCCCCAGCCTGGTCGGTGCGTTGCCCGGCGGGGGTCTCCTTCCCCCATCCATCCACCCATCCATCCACCCATCCATCCATCCAAGCGCTCCCCACCTGCTGGCAGAAGCGCGAGGGCTTGCCCTCGATGCAGAGCGACAGCGTCTTCAGGTGACGCTCACAGATGCGGAAGCGGCGGTAGTAGGCCTTGCTGCCGGTCAGATCCAATGCGCAGTCCTTGACCTGGCGGGCAGGGCAGGCAGGGAGGAAGGCACACATGAGGAGCAGCAGCAGGGGCAGGAGGAGGAGGAGCAGCAGGAGCAGCAGCAGGAGCAGAAGCCAACGCAGCAGCAGGAGCAGGAGCAAACGCCGCCGCAGCAGCAGGGGCAGGAACAGAAAAGGCGGTTGCGCGGGAAGGGGGGGGGGGTGGCGGCCGGGCCAGGAGGGAGTCCATCGGGGGCAGTGGGCGTGACGGGGGCGCAGGGCAAAGGCGGCGAAGGCTGGGTCGCCAAGCCCGGGAGGGGTGAGCTCCGTTAGCTGCCATCACACGTAACAGAGTGTTACCGGGATGGATGGACAGCTTGCACGTTTTTTGTTTGTTTCGGCGCCAAGGAACGATGGCACAGATAGGTTGGGGGGGAGGCGGGTCAGACGGCGCGGGGCGCGCGCGTCCTCCTGTGGCGCCGGCGCCGCGCTGAGGCAGGGCGGGGCAGGGGAGGCGGAGCCTTAGGTCGCCGCAGTCGCGGCTGCTGCTGCGCGCTAACACACCCCCTTTGATTATTTCAGGGGTTCACGTGCGCCCCGCTCTTCTTCATCCCACTCGCCGAGCTGCCAAGCCTCCGTTTCCCCGCTTGCGAGCCCCAAAAATGCCTTGCACCGAGGGCGCAGCGCGCCCAAGGCTGCAGGCGTTGCAGCGCCGAAACCGCATCACGGTCGTATGCGGATGCCCGCTGCTCCTGGTACGGGATCAGCGTCGGACGGGCCACACACGCTGCCGCACATGGGGGCGGGGCGGGGCAGAGTGCACCCCGGGTCGACAGCGCAGCATGTTGAGATGCCCAACGGGCCCGGGGGCTTGGGCCATGCAAGTACGTCCGAGGGCGAGATAATTCACCGACACGGGATCAAATGCCACGGGGCCCCCAGCCATGCTGGTGCCCTGGTCCGAGTGCGATGGCCAGCCCGGTCGCCCGTGTCTGGACGTACCATGCACGTCTCGCGCGGTGCGGCTTGCGGATCGCCGGCTTGGGTATCACCCTCCATGGGCTCGCTGAAATCCTCTTCCTGGCGCGCATCCTCAGTTTGTCCAGCGTCCAAGGCCGTGCCCGCGCCTGTGCGAGAGCCGCATCACAGTCCCCGCAGGCCGTAGTCTATTCGATGCGCTGCCAACGAACTCCTCGATTCGTTCTATGCGCAGAGACTCTTACCTAAGCGCAGAGCCACCAGGCGCCGGCTGTCCCAGACGTAGTCTTCTGCTCGCCAGTCACTTGGCGCCGCGCGGACATCCTCATCTCTTGATGGGCCATCCATGACAAATTGTCCACGAGGGCTTTGATAAAAGACACAACGTTGCGGGCTAAGCTACCGTGTTGTTGCCTGCTAGGTACACTCTATAAGGTGGAACCGCTCGAGCCCATCGTCCAAAGTCTAACAGAAACATTCCCACGAGCGTGAGTACTAACGAAGTTGATGGGAAACTGCATGCAATATACCGCACGAGATTAGTCGCCCGAAAAGACGACAAAAATGCGGAAACCAAAGTGCAGGCTATGTACCAGAAATATCATGATTTTGCACGTTACTCGGTTCTAGGATGTGTAGCTGATGTTACTGTACACGCTCCAGCATCCTTGCGGAGACCTCTCGTACGCACCACCGATACCCTACAACGTACAACCTATCGCCCGGGGCACCAGTCCACAATCAGATGCCGTTTTAGAATGTATATGGCGCTTCCAGTTATAACTGCGGCCTCGACTCAGCTCAATCCAACGGGAGGGAAAGTGCTGCTGTACCGTACAGGACTGGTTTGCAGGCGCATCTTTAGTGCGAGAACTACGCCTGCACGCGTTTGATAGCCTATTTTTTAGATAGGGACTTTCTGGGAATATATTTGCCGTTGTTGATCGGCGTCTCTGAAGCGCTTATCTCGTAGAGCTTTATAGATAGAACTTTGCTGGTCTAGCCCGCGTGCGCCCGGGCCCTGCCAAACAATCTCAGCCCTCGAATGCTTGACCTTGTTGTCTGCAAACCACTCCTAGTTATATGAAGGATATGGGACAGCCATATTAACCGCTCTCGTTGCCCGTGTCCAGCCGCCAGCGTCTTGTGCTGCTAGTGATACATACGGTGTATCAGTGAGCAGCACTACGCCCTTGTGCAGCCAACAGCAGATAACCCAATTTCAGCCAGGGGGTATTGAGAACTTCCGGCGCTCGTAGCGGCAGCCGCGACGGCGACCCCCTCCCACCCCTGCGACCTCGCGCGTCCAAACCTGACCAATCCACCTGATCCTGGAACCGCAAATCCCCTTTGCACAACCGCGACGCGGCTCCATCCTCCTCACCTCCTTCCCTGCACGACTACAATGAAACCTTACTAAAATGTATCGAGGTAGCGGGGCTCCGGCCGCCTCTAGTGCACACGCCTCTATCGCCCGCAATCACGCAACTGCATCGGCATGGAACCCCTCAACAGCGCTCGGATCAAGAGGGTTGCCAGGCCGGAAGCAACCCTCTCCAGCCGCCGCGGGCGCTGCTGGGCGCGCGAAGGGGCAGCGCGCCGGTGGCCGTGCGACCGGCCCCAAAGTTCTCGCCTGGTTGCCATACGTCCTGGCCCCAAGCGCGTCAGGTGGCGCAAAGCTCTCTGCGCAAAACTCCCGGCGCACGTTGTCTTCACCGTCCCCCTTACCTCTACTCTTGCACGTTCCGCCGGCTGTCCAGCACTCCCGCAGTTGTGCCCTGTACTGCAGCAGTTGTGCCCTTGGGTGGCAACGTGGGGCGGGCACCGCGGCACCTGTGCTGCGCTGCTGCTGCTGGGGTGGGTGGCTGGAAAGCATGCGGGCTGCAGCAGGTTGCAGGCCCAGTTTTGCTGCACACCGCTCACAAAACATCATTCCGGGGCGGTCCCCAGGGTCCACCGTAACTCGATTCATTCCATCCGGGGGATACCCGCTGGGTCCGGCGTCACGCTGTCGTGCCAGCCGCGGGTTCGCTACGGCAGCGGTCCTGAGCCTGTGGCCCTGTGCGGACATGACGTCGTTTGGAGGACAGCGCGACAGGGTCAGCGGAAATGAAAACATCGACGCGAGAAAGCCGTGAGAAGAGAATCAACATGTAACTGAACCCCATGCACCTGAAACGGATCGTAAAGAGCGCCTTGGGTCCGTTGAGTGTCCCTGGTAACGTACCGTTTGGCATACGGGTAGGTGCGCCCAATATGATACACCCCGTATTATGATACAAGAATTTATTTTGTCGTGATGCTGCATTCACAAATCTCCAAATAATTATACAAGTAAGGGCCTCCGGCAGTCCCGCTTTTGGTGTAAGCAGGCCGTGTGTAGCGGACCAGCGTAACCAACGCACTAGCTAGCCGAGGCATCGGGAATAGGGAGAAGTAGGTAGTCATATCAGTTGCCCTGTATTCAGGAGGTTCATGTGCGCGCGGTCAGGGTATGGCTCCAAAAACACGTCTTAAACACGGATGCAAGCTTGCAAGGCCCAACACATCCGCCACGTCTGCACGACAACGCACGGCTAAGAAGGTAAGAACTCCATCAGGGTTGGCAGGGGTGGGCGAGCGGCACTCGGAAGTAGGATGCGATAGTTACAATGAGGGACCACTAGGGTCCTGCGCTGGCGCATTCTGAGTCAGCTCAGAACCTCACGGGCCTGCCGACTGCAGACCAGCACCCTCCCTCGTGTCCGCTCATCATTGAGGGAGGGTTGGTCCCATGGGACCCACCGGCGGTTAATGCTAGGGCACTGCCTAATGTGGCAGCCTGGCACGGATATGGCCGTTCGCGTCCGTGTGGAGGAAAGGGTGGGTGCTTGCTTGGGACGTCATCCCAGTTCGCGCGGGCGTCTCTAACGAGCGCAAAACAGCGTAGGCGCTCCCAAAAAGCTGCTTCGATACTAACCCCTACTCGATCGCAAAAACCTTGATCGGGCGCGGCTGCCCGGGACTTGTAAAGCAACTGCCGCCCTCGTTCCAGCGCTACAATTGCCGCCAGCACAACAATATTCCAAACCTTGCCTGAGATGCCTACCGGTGGCTCAGCTAGCCATAGTTCACAACGGGAGATGTGACCGCCGGTCGCACCCTCGCCAATACGGTTCTTTGTTCTCGTTCTCCCACTCCCACTTCACGGGGTGCCCAGGGGGGCTTGGGGGGGCCCCGGGGGCCGGGGGGGGGGGCCTCGGGGGGGCTTGGGGGGGCTTAGGGGGGCGGGGGGGGCCCCGGGGGGGCTTGGGGTGCCCAGGGGGGCTTAGGGGGGCTTGGGGGGCCCCGGGGGGGCTTGGGGTGCCCAGGGGGCCTTGGGGGGCCCCCGGGGGGGCTTGGGGGGTTCACGGGGGGCTTACATGGGGCCCCGGGGGGGCTTGTGGGGGCCCCGGGGGGGCTTGTGGGGGCCCCGGGGGCCTTGGGGGGGCCTCGGGGGGGCTTGGGGGGGCTTGGGGGGGCTTGGGGGGCACCGGGGGGGCTTGGGGGGGCCCCGGGGGGCTTGGGGGGCCCCGGAGGGTTTTGGGGGGCCCCGGGGGGGCTGATTACTGCACGCCGGCCGACCACCACAAGAGGTGCTACAGCCTCTTCCGCTCCGTCTTCACGACCTACACCGTCGAGGACGGTACATCACCAGCCGTGCACCCAGCCCGCTAAATGCCTAATCTGAGTTCGGTCATCGCCATGGCCCCCAACGATGTGGCACATTTCGTGCTGACACAGGGCCATGGCTTGTGGAGCTGGTGCTTTATCTACTGATGGAGCTGGGACTCGACTGTTATTTTGTGTGTGTTTGTTACATGGTTGGGGGTGCGTGTTCCTCTCATGAACAAACAGCCCAAACGAGCCGAGGGCCCAAAGGAACACTAGCGGCCCGAGGGGACAATTGAGTTGCGGTGGACTCAGATGCGCCCAAGCATCTTCGCCAAACGAGGGGGATCCTATTACATCGCTTCCTCCATACACTCAAATTGGGGGAACCCTTCATCCGCGAAAATTGCTACTACTATAAGCAGGGACTGTTATGAATCTGGCATCCGGGCGGCACAGGCCCGTGTACGGGACTCTCATACCGCCCAGCATGCTTGGGCAATAATCACCTAGCTGGTGGGGCTTTTCGTCAGCTGTACTCAGTTGTGCGTGCGAAGGCTGCACTTCCGGGTTTGTTGAGGTTGGGGTGGAGGGTTGGGGGAGGGGTAAGGACGGCTGTGCTCGCGGACCAGGGTCAGCCGTCCGCACACGGGGCCGTTATAGGGGGCAAAGGGCCATGCATGCCGCGGCCGGGTGAGGATGCGCCACATGGCCCGTGCCCCTTTAGATGGGAGCTTTGAAATACCTCATCCCCTCAGGGCCTGTTGGCTTGCTAGGAGGACCTGCGCGCGTTGTCGCGCTTGTTGTAGGATGTTGTCCAACAACGCATCCTCACGTCCGCGGCCTTCCGGCAATCGTGCGAAGAGCGTGCTCGCACGTTCTGAACTGCAACCCGCAGCAGGTCTTCGTCACTTGGTCTTCGTCACTTCGTCACCTGGCGCTGCCAGGCTTGCTGCGGCCAGGCTGTGCGTGAAACTAGCTATGCATCACGCCTTCTTGCAGCGACCGCAGCTAGTTGCCGCCTAGCGCGAGCGCAGCCATGTTCGCTCCATCGGAAGCACGGGTGTGTTGCGTGTCCTAACGCTCCTATCCTCCAGGCCGTGCGTCGCTGTGAAGCCGTTACTCTCGCGCAGTCGCGCTGATTTACGGTTGCCCTCCGTGGTTCCTCATTTATTTATTACTCGTGTTTCGGCGTTGCGATACTGGAACGGGGTGTCTCGCCCTGGCAAGTGCTGTGCTGTTATGATGGTCGTTGGCGACCGTTGCCGTTTTGGTAGTCACGAGGGCCAAGATGTCGCCCAGCCCTACCCTGCCAGGCCGTTTTTATGCCCTCTGATAACTTTACTGTATGCATACACGTTACATTAAAGAAATGAACGTTTCGCTGTCCCGCTCGTTCCAACTTTCCTTGCCCTTGCCCATTGTCTGCTCTAGTCGACATGTCTACGCATGGCAACGTGTCCACTACTTCTGTGTGATCTTTTCTGAGACGGGTTCGCGTTCTGGTGGTCGTTAGTGGACGTTTCATTTCTGGCCGTCACGCGGGCGATTATGGCGCCCAGCCCGGCCCGAGCCGGCCTTCTTTGTGCCTTCCATTCCTCGTCCTGTTCCGGCTCCTCATGTACGGTCGGCTCTGTGCAGTGAACACGCCCGCAGCTTTTTCGCGTTGCGCGTACCTTCCTGGTACTGCTTTTTACCGCTATACGGGTCCCACGTACGGGTCCCACGCCCCCTCCTGGGGACATAAGCCTCTTTTGGTTCTTAGAACCAAAATCGGTAACAAGACGTACAATTGTACGATTTACATGCAGTAATTTTACATGCGCGGAATTGCCAAGCATGTGCCATCTACAGCGGCAGCGTTGTTTTAGCCTTCCACTTGTTGCCACCCAGCCAGCCAGCCACCCACCCACCCAGCCACCCACGCACCCAGCCACCCACCCACCCACCCACGCACCCACCCACCCACCCAGGATGCCTATATGATGTTTCTCTGGGTAGGATGCAGGAGGGGGGTGTTCCCGGCAACTGAACCGCCTTTCCGTACGGAGTTCCTATGCGTGTGTATCACAATAGGGTACCTGTATCACAATAGGGTGCGAGTACCCAACCCCGTTTCCCGTGGGCTAATTCCTGCTAATGTTCAAACTGTTAGCTGAGATGCGGGCGAGGTACAACTAACACATATGAGGACACCTCTGAATTTTTTCGGCATTTGTCGTGCGCTGTAACATATTGTTATGTCGGTTCAAAGACTAACTGTATCATAGAGTTATTGGGCGCACCTACCCGTAGGGAGTGGTCAAATGTTATAGCACTGCCGCTGTTGGTATTCAGGAAGATAGAAGGACTCGAAATATCTGTTTCTTATATCTAGGAGTTGTGATGTGCAAGCCCGGTAAGACTGTGCCGGGATTATGAAGAGTTCCGTTCGCACCCGCCGCACGGCCCGGACGTTGACATGTTCGACGACACAAACGTACAATGGTGTCGATTGATAAAATACAAGCTTTCACAGTCGTTCAAATAACCTTGTCTCTTCATGGCAGCTGATTACGAAGTGATGACATTAGACAAGTAATCGGCAGTTGGTGTAGTACCGGTGCCTCGTAGCGTTTTTCGCACACCCATAAATCTTCCCTGCGCTTCAATCGCAACAATTCGTAGTAAATAATTAGATGTCTTGTGCGATGATAGCGTGCGAGGCCAACGTCGTCGTCGAGGGTGGCTAAAGGCTACGTCTAGGAGCTAGGGTGCCTCAAACGGAGCGCCCAAGGTGTGAGGAACGTGTCACGCAAGGGTCAGCGTAGGCATATATTTCGTCTTTTTCCTTTTCCCTGTGTATTCGACAGACGGAAACGACGGAGCTGGACATTCACCGTGTGACTCCTGCAAACACTTTCAGCGCACTCCTCATGCGTCACATCTTATTTCGTCTTTTATTCAGGGTGCGTCTTGAAACGTATGCCCACTGCGCCGGCAATTGTCTGGGCTGGAGTTGGGGCGCTCATCCTATTCAGCTCGGTGACACGCCTGTCCAGGTGGGATTTGGTCCGCCTGGGTGTCATGAAGGTGAAATTGTGGATACAATCAGGCAAGGTTGGCGACGCCTTCCTAGTTGGTCCCTGCTCCTTGCCCGTTCGTTTCTTGGGTGATGGGCGTTGACCTGCTTTTTGGATCGTTTTAACAGCCAGAAGTTATCTCCTGTATTTGAATCAGGCAATCCTTAAGAAAATTATCCAGGACTGTGCTGTGGCAAGCAGCAACGGCCAGGGTGACCACACGCGCTCCCCCTCCCTTGCCTCCTTCCCCCAAAGATGCCTCGCGGGTACTGCCGACGACGCCGGGCCGCCGGGTTGGTGGCTCCTCCCCCGCCCGTACGGCAAAGAATCTGCCGGGACTGCAAGTGTTGCAAGCGCGAGATGGAAGGACGAGAGGGCGGCAGGGGAGCACAAGCGATCTGAGGCGTGTCCGTAAGGTGCCGGAGGGAACAGACTGCGTATAAGGCGGGAGAGACGATAACGCTGGTGGCCTCACCTGGGGGGTTTCATTGGCTGAACGCCCGGTCAAGCACCTAGCGACGCACAATCACTGAATCAAGGTTCGTGCGCGAGTACGAAAAGGGCAGGGCTGCAGAAACCTGCTGCGGAAACCCCTGGCGTGGGATTTCACCCTGTCGGCGCTTGGGAGGGTTGTGTGTGTGTGTGTTTGGCTTGTGCGGGGGCGTTTGGTGTCATCAGAGCAGCTGAACAGCGTAGGCGGACGTTGCATGTGTGCCCTCCAACGCGCATGTGGGTGGGAACAGCCGTGGCTTGATGTCGTCTAGCGCTCCATGTGCACAGGCGAGTCCCGGCATGGCCCGAATAGCGATCCCAGCCGGGGACGTGTGCCTGGAGGCTCCCCCCAGGTAGCATCCTAAACAGGCAATGGAGAAAATCAAGCGCCGCGCCGGCGTTTCGTGTCATCACACCATCCGAGTGGTGGGCTTTTCGCACCATTAGTTTTTTCATCATTCTTTGCACGTGCGGATTGCGACCCGTGCTGCGCGGCTCATAATTTTGTGTGGATGGCGGCTGCGAGCTAGCTCGCAGGCTGTGCTGTACATCTGTACTACATCCCCGCCGCCGCCGCCAATCCGTCTGGCCGGCATTGGACCACCCTCTGTTTGGCCACGGGCGACTTCTTTGGTTGGAAGAGCGCGATGCGAAATAAAGCAATAGTACGGAACCAAAGTTGGACGTACCTAAAGTCCTAAAGGCCGTAAGGGCGTCCGCCGGGCCGGTGCCCCGGGTGTGTACCAATGTTGCGAGGTCCGGTGCAGGACGGCAGGTTCGATTGGCAGTGCGTGGGACAAAATCCCTTTTGAGTACGTCGTCGTGATTACGAGTCGGCCGTATGTACGGAACGCCGCCGTACATGTGCAGGACGGTGCGACGATTGCCATGCCGCAAATCTCATTTGGCCATCGGCGGGTGTTTCGTGTTAATCTTCACTTCACTACATAAAATTTGGGCACTGGATCCGGCGTGCCGCCGTGCCAGGCAGGGCTATCGCGTGCCGTCGTGCAGGTCGCAATTGCTCTGCATACGACATGCCGTACAGCCGTACCGCACGCGGCCGTCGGATTGGATTCGTGCCCGCTCAATGAAAGCGGCATGTGTGTTTGGTGGGTGGGTGAGTGGGTGGCTGGGTGGGCGGGTGGGCGGGTGGAGCAGCGCCGCCGTATTGGGACACCGATTCGGGGGGCGGCTGCTGTACAGGCTTCTGTCGCTCTTGCACCCCACCCAACCCACCCTACCCAACCCAAGGCTTGCGAGCGAGAGCGCGAGCTGCGGCTGATTTGGTGTCTCTCGCGATGGTCCACACGGGCAATATAATTTGTACCGCAATAATTTGTGTACCACAATAATTTGTGTACCGCAATGAACGGCAGCGCAGCGAATGGTAACGCCATGGCTCCACATCGCGCGCGTCATCACCTGTTGGACGAGAGAGGTGCTGTCGTGTCGTGTGGTGTCGTGTGGGACCCCCGGGGTCGCGTCCGTTCGCTGCATCTGATCCACCCGCGGAGCCAACCGCCAGCCAGTCCGGCGTGGTGTGTCGTGTCGTGTGGTGTCGTGTCGAGGCATGTGCTAGCGGGGCCGGCTAGCGGCCAGGCACTTGGTGCTGCTGCTGCTGCTGCTGCTGCTGGTTATGGTGATGGTGGTGATGGTGGCAGCCTCCGAAGCGCCCTTCAGAACCGCGTCAGGCGGGGGGGCGGGCGTCAGGGGGTGCTGGTTGCTGCTTCTGAACTCCTTCAACTGCTGCTGTTGCACGTTGTGCCCGGTACGCACCTGCCGGGGGGGAGGCACTGCTCTACTGCACTCGCCACGTCGCCCTCTTTTGGCGGTGGTTGCGATGAAGGTGGAGGTGAAGGTGGCTCCGGTACCCACCGCCATAACAACAACAACAACAACAACCACAACGAGACCTGTCCGGGCCTCATTGCCCCCACGGCGAGCTCCTCTCACTCATCGGAAACCCCAAAATCGAACGTGGACAACACAGCGTTTCCAGCGCGGGTCAAGAAGGGGGGTGGGGTGCTGCACCCCGTGCTGCCTGTTGCCGGTGTGCGCTACGAACCCTTCCTGCCCGTGCCCCGGCTTGTCCTGTCCACGACATACTGGTATATGCCCCCAACCTCCCCCCCCAAATAACACGTCGCCCCTCCTCCTCCCAAACGAAAAGAAACACCCCCGGGGAATTTCCAGAAATGCGCCTTTTGGCCTCGTGGTGTTTTGGCGCACGAACCACCAGGGATGCATTGCCAAGAGCGATCCTACGGGGTCCGTCCGTCCGCTGTAAAACTGGACCGCGACTCGTTTCAAGCCACATCGTTTCTGCTGCCGTTGGGGGAATGCAGCAGTGTGGCCGGCCGGCCGGCCGGCCGGCCACGCATTCGGTGCCCTCGAGTATTTTCGAAACCCCGCCTACATCGCGCGGTTCCGGAGCCGGTGTACGGCGGGCGAATGTCCGACGCTGCGGGCGTCAGGCCAATACCGGTAGCTGCGAGCGTCGTGGTTGGGCGGCGAGTGCTGCTGCTAATGCGGGGCGCAAAAGGTGGGAGCGATGGAGGGCGGTCCACGCCCACTCCGGATATCGCCGGGTCCGTTGACTCACGTCGCCGCCGCCTCAGCTCCCCGCCCTTCCTGCTTCTCTTCTACTGGCCCTCTCCTCCTGCCCCCCGCAGGCCGACGACCCAACCCCCGCTCCCAAATCCCCGTTCTTTCTCCAGCAACGGTCCCCCTTCTTCCTTCCTCCTCCTCCTCCCCTTCTTCCTTACTCCTCCACCTCCCCTGTCCCTGTCCCTGTCTCGTCCGTGAGCTGCTGCTCGGCCGCCGCCGCCTCCGCCTCCGCGGCCACCAGCAGCGAACCCAGCTCCTCGCGCAGCAACACCTGCCCGACAGGGGCACGACAGAGGGCGGCCGAGGAGGAGGATAATATTTAAAGACACGACAGGCCGCCGCCGCCGCAGCAACAGAGGGGAGATGGGTGGGTGGGTAGGTAGGTAGTAACGACGGATAAAGGAAGGAAGGGTCCCGCTAGGTGGGGGGGATGTGGGAAAGGTAGGAGCGGAGGAGAATGGCGGGGTGCGGCGACTGCGGCAGGTGGGGGGCGACTCTGTTCAGTGTTGGCCGCCACTGTCTGTGTGTGTGTGGCCGGAAACTCGGGGTGACCTCACCGCCCACCGCCCACCGCCTCGGCTTCGCCCTCCGACCGTTCCCTCTCCTCGCGCCCCCGCCACCATCCGCACCCACCTCCAGCCGCGGCGTGACTCCCCAATAGTCCCGCAGCTCGACGTACTCCCGCGCCGCAGCCAGCTGCTGGCGCCCCCAGGAGGGAGGCGGAGGCAGAGGAGGCGAGCCCGCCCCCGCGGCGCCGTCACCGCCGCTGGCGGCCGCCCGGTCCGGCTGCCCCCCGCGTTGCGCCTCTCCTTGCTGCTGCGGCTGCTGTCGTACAGCCCGTATGAGCAGGTTTCGGGGCGTGTGCTCCGTCGACACAAACTCCACCACGTCTGTCTGGTAGCCGGCGACTCTGTGGTCGGTTGGGGAGTTCATTGGGGGGGGGGGGGTTTCTCCAGGTTTCGAGATTTCGAGGTTTCGGAGCGGAGGAAGGGACAGGGTGCAGACAGGGCCAGGCGCCCCGCACCTGGCAGTGTGTGTTGGGGGGTGGGGCTGAATCCACCAGGGAGGAGTGGGGAAGGCGGTCGCGAGCCGAGCCGTGGAGGCGAAACGCCCACCCACCCACCCACCCACCCTCCCACCCACCCACCCACCCACCCACCCACCCACCCACCCACCCACCCACCCACCCACCCACCCACCCACCCACCCACCCACCCACCGCACCCACCTCAGCAGCTGCGCTCGCAGTGTGTCCGTGAGGAGGTCCAGTTGCCGCTGGCGGAGGATGCCGTGGCGCAGCAGGGGGGTCCAGGGCGGGCGGCAGGAGGGCGGGCGGCCGGAGAGCTGTTTGTGGAGATGCGCGTGGCAGCAGGGGACCGCCATGACGAGGGGGGAGCCCTGGAGGGGAGGGGAGGAGGGGGGAGGGGAGGGGGTCGGGAGGGAGGGGGGGGAGGGGAGGGGCGAGGGGAGGGACGGGTGCGGGAGAGGGGATGTTTCGGGGGAATGAAGAGGGATGGCAGTGAGCGAGGCGCGACGCGGGGGTCGGGAGGGAGGGGGGGAGGGGAGGGGAGAGGGGAGGGACGGGTGCGGGAGAGGGGATGTTTCGGGGGAATGAAGAGGGATGGCAGTGAGCGAGGCGCGACGCGGGAATGGAGGAATAAAAGAAATTGGAGGGAGGGAGGGGGGCAGGGAGGCAGGGGCGTTTGACCCGGGGATTTGACACCTTTCTTGTAGACCGTTCTATTGTACCCCTCCCCCATGGCGCCCTCCCCCTCCAAACTGTGCCACCCCGTCCCCCTCCTTCCCCCTCCTCCCCCTCCTTCCCCCTCCTCCCCTCCCTCCCCTCCCTCCCCCGGGTGCAGGCACCTCACCTGCTTCACCGCCAGAGCCAGAGCGTCATCGGTGGCCGTGTCGCAGGCGTGAAGGGCCAACACAATGTCGGGGCGCACGGGGGGACTGCGGCATTGGCGAGGATGGGAGGGGGGCGGTGGTGGGGGATGGGGGTGGGGGGTGGGGGTGGGGTGGGGGGTGATGGGGTTCGGGAGAGAGAGGGGCTGGCGGGGCGCCAGTATCGTCACACACGCACGCACACGCACATACACACACGCATAGCGGCATACCGGTACGTAAATGCGCACACGCGCACACACGCACACACACACGCACCGGTAGACTCCCCTCCCCCCCTCCACCCACCTGTACTCCCCGATGGGTGCCGTGTGGAAGCTCACCCCCTCCATCCCCAGCTGCGCCGCGTTGTCGTTGGACCGCTGCATCAGTGCCCCGTTCACGTCCACCCCCGCCAGACTGGCAGGCAGACCCAGCACGTGGTTCAGGTAGTGGTACGTACCTGGGAGGGGGGGAAGGGGCGGGGCGGAGCAGGGGTTATCAACGTATAGGCCGGTGCCCGTACACGGTAATGTAGCAGGGTTTAAACCCTCACCCTAAAACCCTAAGGCCGAGCAGGGGGGATCTTGGCTGGCTGGCTGGCGCGGCGTCCGTCACCTGAAGGAGGGCCGGAGGTTCGTCTCCAGGACCAGGGAAGGCAGCGAGCAGCGATGCGGAACGACTGCCCGGCGCGGCGCGGACGACTGCCTACTGCTGCCCTGCCTGCCAACGCCGCCGCCGGGTCCGCTTTGCCCGTTGGCCCCCCCGACTCGGACTCCAACGCGAACACGAACGCAACGCCCCCCGCACACACACTCCGCATACCCACACGCGTGACTCGACGCGATGCGGCGCGATGAGGGCTCTGAGGCTGTGCGGCCCTCCTAGGGGTGGGGGCCGTGAAGGGGGACTGTGACGGGGAGGTTGAGGTTGAGAGGGAAGGGAGGCCGGGTCGGCCAAGGGGCGCACAGACGCGTGGGAGGGGGACGCACCGAAGGAGAGGTGGGAGGAGCCGCAGCCGCAGTCCAGAATGTGGAGCGGCGCGCGGGCGGGCGGGGGCCCAGGTTGCGACTGGCCTTCTTGCCCTCGCTGCTGTTTGCGGCTCCCCGCCGTCGTCGTCGTCAGCAGCTCCCGGATAAGGCCCGTGTGGCTGAGCAGTTTGAGGAACTCATTCACCTGACTGAACTTGTCCTGGGGAGTGGACAGGGCGAGGGGGAGTGGGAGTGGAGAAAGTTTTACATACGAGTGCTGGCTGCGCCAACCAACCCTACGGTATCTTTTTCCCTGCTTCCCTCCCCCCCTCCCTCTCTGGGCCCCCTCGGTGCGCCGGTGCCCCAAATAAAAATCTCCCTCCCCGGCCCTTCTGTGTTTATCGTCAACTCACCATCTTTCCCTCCCTCCGCTGTGGTCTCTCCTTCCTTACCCAGCCAGCCAGCCAGCCAGTCAGCCACCCCCCACCCCACCCACCTGCATGTTTGCTTTGATCCGCCCGTCCGCCGTTTGGAAACCGATCTTGTGCAGGAAGGGGTGCGGCTGGTCGGCTGGGATGGGCGTGTGCTTGGACCGGTCGTGAGACAGAGCTGAGCCGGGATCCGAAGAAACCAGCGCAGGACGGTTCTGAGGAGGGGAGGTGGAGGGGTGAGGTGAGGGGAGGTGGAGGGGAGGATCCGGGTCGGTGTGGTTTCGCTGTCGCTCACCTCTTAAAACAAAGAGGAGGTAAGGGTTAGGGGGGCCATGCACCCGGGCCGCGGCAGCGGCAGCGGCAGGTATTGTGTTAGGGGGGGGAGGTGAGTGGCCCACACGCGACGGCTAACCGGCTTCGAACCTACTTGCGATGCCGGGGTCCCCGGAATGCCACACTTCCTCCCCCCCTCCAACACACACCCGCCCACACCAACACCCACCCACTCACTCACAGATGGACCCCCAACCGACGCCGGCACACGAGCCCGCTTGCTGCTGCTGCTGCTGCCCCGACGGCGGGCACCCAACCACCCACCCACCTGCGGGGAGCTCCGGTGCACGATGCCCTTGCCCCGCTTCGTTATCTGCGGGATTCGAACCCGGGTTGGGAGGTTCGGGGTTCATCTGCGGGATTCGGATTCGGGGACTGGCGCCGATGCGTGGGTGCCCATGCGCCGCTCTGGCCGCCTCGCCGGGCGCTCTTGACGCTCCCTGCCCTCTGCCCTCTGTCCTTCTGTCCTACGGCCACTGCACCCTTCCCCCCTCCGGAAGCCTGACGACCGGTCCAACGCCGGCTCCCAAGCAATCCCCCACGTTTTCCCGTGTTACGGTACCAGTTTTTGCAATGTCCGTAAGTAACTCCCCCCCGACCCCACCTTCAAAACCCCCGGCAACGCGGCAGCACCCCTTCCTCTCACAACCCTCCCGCCCTCGCACAACCTTCCCTCCCTCCCGTCCTCACACAACCCTCCCTCCCTCCCGCCCCCCCTCCCTCCCTCCCTCCCCCCCCAGTGGCGGCACACCTGCACCGCGAGGTCCTGGCCGGCGGTGCGGAGCGTCACACTGCCCACCCCGCCCATCCCCAGCAGCGGCCGCACCACCGCTGCGACCGCCTCCACCGCCTCCGCCGCCTCCGGAGGGCCCACGGGCTGATTGACGGAGGTACTCTGCCGCGCAGTGAAGGTCGTCACCTGCTGACAGCGGCAGCGGCAGCGGCAGGGGCCGGGGCCAGAGGCAGGGCCAGGGTCGGGGCCAGGGAGGGGTGACGGGGTGACGGGTTAGAGCAACGGAGACGGCAGGCAGATGGGGCTGGGGGCTAAGCAGGCCCTGGTGCGGCAGCACCGCCGCATTCGTCCGTTACCTGCAGGTGACGCGCCCCGCGGAGAGAGACCGGGCGCACGGTGATGGTGTGCCAGGGCTGCGCGGATGCGACCTGGGGGGGGTGGGGTGGGTGGGTGGGGGGCAGGGACACACGGGCGGGGAGGGAAGCTGCTCGGAAGCCTCCTGGTCAACAGTGGTCTGGTCAGTCCGTTTGCGCCATGGAGTGCCGCAAGGCCGCGAGGGGCGGCGGCTGCCGTACTGTACGATGCCGTACCTTTGCGCGGATGGTGAGCTCCGCAAAGCCCTCCGCCCGTGCCAGGGCTGTGATGACCTCGTGCCGCCAATCGTCCTTGCCGCCAGCAGCGCTGCTGTCCCCATCCGCGCCCTTGGCGCCGCTTGCGTCGGCCTGCCGAACGGGCCCCGCCGCCGCCGCCGCCGCTGCTGGCGCCGCTCCCACGGCCGCAGCCAGCCTGCGCCCGTGAGCGCCGCTGTAACCGCCAGGGGCCGGGCGTGGCTCCACCACGCAGCTGTGGTTTACCGTTTGTGGCGGCGCAACCGCTCGCCGGGGCCCGGCGCCCTGCTGGGGGGGTAAGGGCCCCCACGTGTTGGCGGTCGGATGTCCGGAGTAGGGCGCGGGCACGGCGCGTGCACGGGAGGCCCCGGCCCGGCAGGAAACGCGAAGCCGTCCACTTGTAGTCACTGGTGAGGGGCAATGTGAGCAAAGGCCTGTGGTGGTTGCGAGCTTCGCACAACCTCTATGCGCATCGAAGCGTGCGGCGGCCTTCATATTGACCCCCGACCAGTCCAAATTAATCATTCTGTCACGTTTGAGGGTGAGAAGTCAGTCATGAGATGCTGCATTGAGGTTCAACGCGTATCCACTGGCCAGCATAATGTCCCAGGCGTCGTTGATACCGTTGAAGCGGTTTCGGAGGCAAGGATTGTTAGGAGCGGGAGCAGCGGTACTCTAGCTCGCAACCCTGAGTTTACGTTCTGATTAGCATTTACCAGTGCGATTTACATCACCAAGCAACCATTTTGGTGATCTCTTTCGTGGGGTTTGGCGCAGGGGCTTCGGTGCAGACTCACTCGTCACCTCCATTTCCATTAGGCGTCATCATGCAGCCACCAAAGGGCAGCCAGCCCCAGGCTCCGAACAAACCAGCGGTGGCCGAGGACAATGACAGTGTCCTTGCCGACTACGACGACAGCGCGGATGTGGCTTTCGAGGGTCCTGGACCGTATCAAGAGAAGCTACTAGATTCAGACTTCTACAACCAGTTTCCCGACGACTTTGACGAGACGGACATGGAAGTGCAGGGTTGATCATTTATTGCGGGGTTCGCCCCGCGATTAGGCTTTATTAAAAGTTAAGACATCAATAAAGCGAAGGACGTGGGCGGGTTGGCAAAGGTGAGGCTAGAATGCTAGAAGGTCTGGACACAGATCTAGTTGCAAAGACCTTGTGGCATATGGTTGCGCTTAATGGGGCATTCCGGTGCAGCCTATAGAAGACATGTTGGCACAAATTAGCCATGGTTATGCTGGAGTTGTTTCCGACGACCCTTGGGTCTGTACAGAAAGACTTCGTGACGGTTTAGTACCGTGCTGTGTATAATAGGTTTGCGTCGCAGGTGAGCGTTTTGGGGAGAAGCCTTGTCAATGTCCATAGGAGTTTTGGTGGCGTTATGGCAGTTGACACGGAATCAGTGTGCATGGCGGACGAGGGATGCACGCCGGTGCAGTTGCGGAACAAGCTGGTCATTGGCTGGGGGATGCCTTCGGCACGTGTAAAAGAGCTTGACACTTCAGCGCTCCATCAACATGGAGCAAGGCACGGACCACCATCCTCCAATGTATGCGCGGTACGCCCTGCTCAGAACTCTGCCCCTGCTCGTCGAAGCGGGCCCTGCAGGGCAAAGTTGCCACCGACAGCGCTGTTCCGGCTAGGTTCACCAAAATCCTTTGGGAGGACAGCTGTCCACGACAGCAAAACCCTGCAACAGCACGTGTTTCATGATTGACCGCACCACTGCTTTATGACACTATGACGACAAGTAATTAGAACCAACGACAGGTAGGTGCCGGAGGGATATCCATTCTCATACCGGCGATTCCCATGGCAAACAAACATATGAGACCAAGCTCCGCACAGCCAAGGCGCAAGGGTGAAATCCTTGAATCCCCCAGGTCCCACCAAGCGACCGCGTGCAACAGCTCACACGTATTTGGGGCATTTGCCAATAGCGCCACGCGTAGAGTAGACTGGCAATACTTCATGACTCTCCGTGTTCTTCTCGAGTAATGGTGGTGCCTGGACCCAACAAACCCGGAGCCGGCTAACCGTCATTTCTACACCTCCGTTCACACGTGGCGTTACCTCTCCCGGTGTTACCACCGCGGCCGACTGTGGCCCAAACCTGCTCTAAAACTACATACGACCATTACCCTGCATTACCTGTCGGCCTGCTTGAGACTACCACCGAATGATTGCACGCGGTCGGCAAACTACACCCGACCAACTACTCTGCCTCACAACATCCTGGGTCCACTGTAAACTGATTCATTCATCTCATAAAACATCATCACGAGTATACAACTAATTCCCGCTCACTGACTGCTCATTATGTACGCCGCCACGATACCGGTATAGCAGTTGTAAACGAGCCCTGCACCGGCGCCCCACATCTGTCTCATTTGCCCGCCGATGGGATGGCAGCGCTGGCGGCCAGCTGCTGCTGCGACAGCTTGTCTGCAGGCATCATGGAACCCAGAGGCTTGTCCTTGGCATCTCGCTCGCTGCGGTCACGGTCCGCACCGGGCTGCTGCACCAGCGCGCGCGCCTGCAGCGCCTGCTGCGCCAGGGACTGCCCGGCACCCGCCGCAATGGCTGCAGCACCCGCCATAGACGCAGTGATCCTCCGCGCCGGCACGCCAACCGGTGATGGCGAGGATCCAAAGGCGCCCTGCGCAAGGCAGCGAAAACAAGCTGGTGTGAAGAAATTATCACCATATGCACATCGAGATGCCGTAGCAGAGGCTTCACATCGGACAGAGGGCACGCCGATGATGCCCCTGTCGCTTACTGATTACGTACAGGAGTGTTACGTATAGAATCCTGTACGTAACACTTACCGGCCTCGCTCCCAGGGCAGGCGCCAGCCGACTGCCCCACTGGTCCGGTTGGAGCGGCGAGACAACGGAGCTGAGCATCATGGAGGTCTCCAGGTCGGTGATGGCGCGGCTGGTCGGTCCGGACGCCAGCGAGGGCCCGTGCACCAGCGTCGAGTGGATGGAGTGGAACTTGCGCTGCAGCCGCTCCACCTGCGCCCAACAGCGGCAGGTTGCGGATGCAGGGTGCGGATGCATCTTCACCCTCGACAGGCATGTGTTGGTGCACACCGCCATGTGCACGACCGCCCACAGTACGGTAACCACTACTTCTGGTACCACTGGAGCCGAAGACTGAAAGAATCGGAGCCGCAACAGCGGGGGTGTAGCGCCCGAAGCCGCAACGACACGCGTGACGTTACCCCCCCCCTCACACGCACACGCACCCGGCGCAGCTCCTCCTGCAGCTCCGCCTGCCTGCACTCGAGCGTCGCACGCACGCTCGCCGCGTCGAACACGTCGTCCAGGCCCTGTGAGCGGGGCGGGTAGGCGGGTTCCGGGTTCGGTCAGCCCGGCCCATCCATGAGGACATGGCATAGGGTCAGTGCACATTGTAGCGACAGTGCTCAACCGGCCTTGGAACCGCGGGGTAACGCCGTGATAAGAGGGGCACAGCCCAGGTACCCGCGGTTAGGATGAGGACGCAGACAGGTCTTCGGCATCGCACCTCCTCATAGGCGTTCTCGATGTCCCGCCGCAGCCGCGCCGGAAACGAGTCGACCAGCGGCATGAGGAAAAAGCAGTTGAACTTGAGCTCCGCGGCCTGCTCGGGGTATAAAGAGCATTTCGCAGCGAAGGAGACGGCGTTAGCGAACGGACCCAGAACCCGGGTTGCGGAATGGCGAGCGTTGGTGTTCACAAGGCCCCGCAAGGTATCTGGTTACCGAGGATCCAACAAAAACTACCACTGGGGCGTAGCCACACCGGTGATCATTACCACGCAATGTGGCAGGGGCATCACATCACGCGGCGCCAGGTGCTATTAACCTATTATTGAGCTGGTGTCTCGACGGCACACCTCAACACCCACCTGCACCAGGTGGTCCCGGATCCCCTCGAACATTTGTCCGACCAGCGCCCGGACGATGTCCTCGGACACGCCCGTCAAGTTCCTGTGCGCGCATTCCAACACGAACAGCCAACACTTCGTGGAGCTCAACCGTTTGCCGCGTGCAAAAGGGTTTCTCTCATAGCCGGCCACCCGGCATGAGTGAGAATCGCACGTGCATAGACATGTAGCAAAGCCCCGGTATTGTGTGCTGTCCGTGCAAGCAGGCGAGGAAGGGGCAGCACCCGTGGGAGGGGTAGCAATTTGCTCGTGACTCACTACTTTCTCCGAGCACCCTGCGGGACGGCGATCAAGTATTACAGGCAGTTCCCTCCAGGCCGCCGGTCAAGCTTGGCCCATCATGACAACCAGAACCTCCATGTCCAGCCAGCCTCCATGCCCTACATTCCTCCGTCCTTGGCCCCCACCTGTTCCATAGCGTGGCCTCCAGCATGTCGGGCAGGCTCAGCGACCCGGTTGGGGAAACACCGCCGGAGAGTGACGCCTCGCGGCTGAGGACCGGCGTGGTGGACGGCGCGCTACCCGGCTTGGCACCATTGTTGACAGCCGCCGGGGTGCTGGCAATGGGGTGGCTGCCGGCAGAGCAAGAAGAGCCGCTCTCGTTCGAGGTCACGCGGACCTGCGCCAGGGAGACGCGGCCGTACAGGATCGCCCCATCTCCAACAGCAGGCAGTAAGGAGCCAAGTTCATACCCGTTTTCGTTATGAGCAGCCGGGGGCATGACAATTAGCGCAAGGTCGCTGCTAGCTCACATAAGCATCGCGTAGCCTTCTTGGGAACTCATCGCTGGCCTGCTAGACGCATCTCTCTCACCTTCCCCAACACCTGCTTCAGGTTCCTGCTGTTGCGGGTGTGAAGGCTCCAGCTCACGTAACGGGTGGTTGATGCCAGGTCCTCCAGGCACCTGGCCAGACATACATGACGACGCAACGCGTGCACGTGCAGAAGCAAGGGTTGTGTCAAAATGGAGACGACAAGGGGATTGCGGGTGACCTCTGCTGCTCTGCATGACCCAACAGCCGCTGGTCATTCGTTCGGTGGGCAAACCCAACCAGGAGGCGCTGAAGCGGGATGACCTTGATTTGAAGCTTTCGTGAACACGTGAACGTGCCCACAGCCATGTTCATTCACGGGTAACAGTAGCATCACGGATGTCCCGGCAAAGGAGCAGATGTCGGACGCTGTAGGTAATTGGCCATCAAATAGGACCAAACAAACCTACACACGAGCTGGCGCCGCCAAGCTCACCGCTCCTTACAGCTCTCCTCCACCTGGGTGAGGAAGGCGTGGAACGCGGTGGACACGCGCCGCATGAACTGATCGGTGATAGCTGCAGCTGGCGCCGCCGGCCCTCCACCCAGGTAGGCATCTGCCGGCTGCTGCTGGTGCATGAGCGCCAGACTTATTTGGTGGAGACGGCGCAGCACGTGGGCCAGCCGGGAGCCCAGCTGCCGGACGAAAAGAAAGGGGGCCAGGAGGTTGGGGTTAGGAAGCGCGACGCAAGGCCACAGCGGTGCGGGATGACGCGAAGCATTCCAGCCTCTTTGGCCTAATTGCGCCCTGTGAGTTTGCTTCCGTCTGGCCTTCAAAATGCCGCTTCGCTCCATTGGGGGCATGGCCGTGTAGGGCTATGGGCAGGAGATATCCCCAATTCCCCATGCCCAATCGAAGATACCTCGGCGGCTCTCTCTTAGCCGCCCACCCCCGCCCGGTGCACCTGGTGGATGTAGGGCTCCAGCATCTCCTTCGCCTTGCTGACCGCGATGACGCAGGCGGTGCGCACGTAGTTGACGCCGTCGTGCCCCCCTTCATAGTCTAGGCCGCAGGCGTTGACGATGTCTTCGTGGCTCAGGTCAGGGCACTGCAGCGCACCCACCACGAGCCTGCGTAGCAGCACATACCGTAAACCGGAAAGTGAACGACGGCTAACACGGGCTGCTTGCGCCTTGCCGTGGCGCCCAAGTCATGTAAATGCACATGCGCCCGTGTGCAACCGTTGTCCAACACGGCATCCTACTCACCGGAACTCAGTCATGGCGCGGTGAAACTGCGCACCGCCATACAGCCGCATGCTGCTGTTAGGCACAGCCTCCTGCAGCGGCAGCGACCTCCCGTGGCTCGACGCAAAGGCTCCTGCAGGACCGTTGGGCGAGCCGGAGCTCAACATTCAGCTGTAAGGGTGTGCTTCTGTGAGGTTGTGGCTGTGGAAATCCTGCTGTGGCAGATGATGCCTCATCCCGAGCAGGATGACAGGAAAGACGCACAACTTACCGCTGCGGGTGTGTTCTTCCGCGAGCGTCTCGCCCCACTTGTCTGCGGGTGCTGCCACGGTGCCGCGCAGGAGCTGCTGCAGGCGGTTTAGGAAGGCGTCCACGAAGGCGCGGCCCTTGTCCTGTCCGTGTCAAGGTGGTCGGGGGGGAGGGGGGTAAACAAGGAGGAACATGCAGCGCAGGGCCGCTGCGGTGACCGGCCCGCTGGCAGACGCTGACCCGCTGGGTGTGCCCTCCGAACGGCCCTTGGGATCCGATGGGGCCTATTGCAACCAACCACTACGAAAGAAGCTACGATTTTCTTTGCGAACTTGGGGACGCGCACCTTGAGCTGATCCGGGTTCAAGCCCGTCAGGTCCCGTCGCACCGCCTCCAGTCGCTGCTGCGTGGCGCGCTGCTCGTGCTCCAGGAGCGGCACGATGACCGGGACTGCGTCCAGGTAGCGCTTCTGTCGGTCGGAAGGGCAAGGGCGGCCAGACGTGGGTACTCAGGCGTGCCTTTGCATGTTTGCAAGGCAGGGGGCCGGTACCCGCAGGGAGGGCATTACCTGTAGCAGCTGTTCCAGGAAACGGCGAAGTGCACCAATGCCGATGTGGTCGCGCTCAGCCCGACAGAGCCTGCAGCAATCGGAGGCGACGTGTGAGAGCGCCAATTCCGCAAAGCTGGGGGCGCAAGACACTTTCTCCGACGATGTAAAGGCACAGGCACGAGCACGAGCGCGGGCACCAGTGCGGACACAAGCATAGCATGGCTCCAGGGATCAGGCCCCATGTTTCAAACCTACTTGCGGCCCAGCTTCGCCTCCAAGTCCGCCGTGTCAATGACCTCGCGCTCCGCCAGCCGCTCACGAAACGCGTCGTGCGTCGGAAAGACGCAGTCCGGCGCAGAGCCCACGCGGCCCGAGGGGACGGACCTGAGGTGGGTAGAAGCGTTGCGGCACATGGGGCACGTCATTGACGGTCAGGAGGTCAAGACCCAACTGCCGAGCACATGGACACCAACCAGCCGCATGTGGCCTAGCCCCGGTGCCCCGCACAGGCAATCTCAGCCGGCAGGGCGGAACAGACAACCGGAAGCCATTCCAGTGGGATGGGCCGCACGTATGAGCTAAACGCATCAAAAGCGGTCGCCTCAAACCCGGTTGGAATGGCTCACGTGAAGAACGGCCCGTCGCCCAGCATGTTGCAGTCCTCGAGTGTGGCGGGCTTCAGAAACATCTCGCAGTCCGCACCGCGCGCAAACTGGGGGATGCGCGTGTCGAATTTGGTGCTGACGAGCACCGTGCGAGACAGGTTGGGGTCCACCTGCGGGAATGTAAACCCAGGACGCTTACCGCCGGGCGGAAGTTCGAAAAAAGCCGATCCCCACAAATTAAGCGCGCAGTGCACCGGCTTGCGCCGGGCCGAAATTCGGGATAATTGCAACAGCGACACAGCCTCCGACAGCGCCACAACAGCCGTTTTGCGGCACGTTTTGTTTGCTCCGGGGCGTGTTGGGTTTTCCGCCGCACCTGCATCACGAGACGGCGAGTGGTTGCGTTGCTCCAGTCGCTGCAGTCCTCCAGGCACAGAATGACGTACTCGGGCACCTGCGGAAGGGGCGTGCCGTTGCCGGCGGGCATAACTTAGGGGTGGGGCCGATGCTGGGTGACGTCCAGCGGTGTGGAGCAGGGCCGGCCACACGCAACGGCCCAACTGGCGGGCTTCGCAAGCAACGACTCTGCTGTTGACGGCGGTGCATGCGGCCAGGATGCACGCAAGGGGGCAAGATGTTTCGTCATCCCAGGTGCGATCACGGCGAGGATAACACGTGGTTGCCGGGAAACGCGATGCCCCCGTTTGCGCACCTGCGCCTTGCTGCGCACGATCTCCTCGACCTGCGCGGCACAGGCCTGCAGCGCGCAATTCTTCTTGCCGGGGGCCGGTGAAATGAGACCTGAGGTGGTACCACGTGGGAGATAAACGCGGGGCTTCATGTAGCTTATTCTTGGCTTTCTGGCTGCACTCCTCGAACTTAAGGCTCGTCGGTCGCGAGGGGGGCAGAGCCCTCGACCACATCATAGAGCGCTGGATAATATAATATAATATAATATAATATAATAATAATAATAATAATAATAATAATAATAATAATAATAATAATAATAATAATAATAATAATAATAATAATAATAATAATAATACGCCCAACCGGAGGCCGAGGCGTGGGTTAAGGGAGCAGAGGTGGGGTGACGGGTTTCCCCGGTCCCAGTCCTCCCCCGCCACCGCCGGTGTGTTGGAGGGCTTTGTCATGTTGTTTCTGCTTGTGGTCGGTGTCTGCTGTGTATCCTATTTCGATGATGTGCACGGTGTGTTGACTAGGGTCCGGAGGTCCCATGTATCCGATCGCTTGTGACTCGTCGAGAGGGATGCTAGGGATTAGTAGATCGGGGCGCATTTTGAGCCGTTTTTCCTTTGGGGTGTCTGGGAGCAGCCATTGAGGTAGTCTTGTGCCTGCTACATAGTCTGGCCGGTCGTCTGCGGGGCCGGCATCCATGGGGTGTAGCAGATGACCGGCCAGACTATGTAGCAGGCACAAGACTACCTCAATGGCTGCTCCCAGACACCCCAAAGGAAAAACGGCTCAAAATGCGCCCCGATCTACTCATCCCTAGCATCCCTCTCGACGAGTCACAAGCGATCGGATACATGGGACCTCCGGACCCTAGTCAAAACACCGTGCACATCATCGAAATAGGATACACAGCAGACACCAACCACAAGCAGAAACAACATGACAAAGCCCTCCAACACACCGAGCCAGCCCAGCTCCTCACGATGGAGGGGTGGAAAGTCAGTTACACGGCACAGGAGGCCATCAGCCTAGGCTTCGCCGGTACCATCATCATTAGTATTATCATTATTATTATTATTATTATTATTATTATTATTATTATTATTATTATTATTATTATTATTATTATTATTATTATTATTATTATTGCTGGACTCGGCGCGTCAAGCACCTGGGTGCCAGGATTGCTGCTCCCTACCTAGTACCTACCTGGCGTGTCGATGATGGTCAGGTTGGGGCAGTGCTTGTACTCCATGCGGACGACGATCTCGCGCGACTCAAAGCGCTGCTCGCGCTCAAGCATGGCGTTGTCAGCGTCAATGTAGGCCTGGCCACAGGATGCGCGCCCCGGTACGTGTGTTAAAGCCGGACGACGCAACACGAGTTTCCCCGTACAGCGGACGAGAGCAAGGTCCGAACCCCGCAACGTCGTGTTCAGCCTATTACAATTGCAGGCGACTTGTGATACGCTGCCCTAGAGCCGGCGTAGGTGGATGCGGTCTGGGCGTCTGGAAACCTGCCTAGCCCGTACTTCAGCCTTCAATGCCCCAGATCGGCTGCAGACCGGCGGGGGCGCCTCACCTGCAGCTCAGCCAAGGTGAGCGCCTGCTCGGTAACACCGTCCTGAAGCTTCAGGAAGCACGACGGCGTCGAACATGAGCCGTTGTACTGCAGAGGAAAAGGGCCGGGGCGGTTAAGAGGGCAAGATTTTCATGGGACGGCGCTCGAACGGGGCCTGGGCGAGGGCATGAGGTGCTACCCCGATGCAAGCTGCAAGGGCATCCTCATGATGTCTGAACATTGGTGGCCGCGCACGCCTTCACGGACAACGGAAACAGGTGACCGCGTCCTTAGCTCCGCCCCTCCGGTTACCTTCATGTTGATTGCGATAGGCCGGCGGGTCTTGGTGCCACCACCGACGCTGTTAAACTGCGTGCATTCGGCAGAAGTGGTTGTAAACTCTGAGTCAATACACGGAAGATGAAGGCGGCCTTTACACGGCTGCTTACCTGGAAACCCATCAGTGCCTCAACGAGCGCTGTCCAGGCGGCCCCCAGGAGAAGAGCGAAAAGCGTGGTATACACCAAGGAGAGCCAGGCGGGAGGGTGTCAGGGCGGCACTCGCAGCACGGTGGCGGGTACAGCATGCCAAAGAGTGACCAGCAACGGCATCGTGTCGGTATACTTCCCAAAAAGCAACGAGGAGTGCCGCCCAGTAACTACGTCCTGTATGCACCTGATTTGCCGTCCGTTTGGTGCCCGACCACCAGGATTGCCGGCGCATCGAAAGGCTTGTTGAAGGATTGCGCCAACGCATGCAGCTCGTTGTATGCATCTGCGGAACATCAGCGACTTGGTGGATAAAGGCACGTCCCCTCCATTTGCAGCGCTCCATCCCGCTCTGCTGCCTCACCATAAAGGCGCTCATGTCCCCGCAGCAAACCCTTGTTGTTACGATCTTGCATTTGATCTTGCACGTCGAAAACGCTGTCATCACCGGCCATGTTATCAACTACCCTTAAACTTTTAGTAAAAAGCCGAGATTAAGTTGTCCCCGACAGCACGTCCAAGTTTAGCCGATTAGCATATGTGCGAATTGCGCTACGCAGACCAAATGAAGACAAGCTTTATGCAGACGTGGAGCGGTCGACAGCTGCCGTAAAAAACGCACTGGATCCAAATCAGCGGGCACACTTGCCCAAACCATACAGCTTGCATGAATCCAGAGTGACGTTTTGTTTTGGGGTGAACGTGTGTTGCGATCGGCCCGACCTGGGCAAGGCTACGCAGGGAGTTCCGCGTCACACCCTCAGCCACCAGTGCTTCAAGCGGCTTCCTAAATCGCCTTTTTCCTTCTACGAAGACAGTGCTGTGCATTCTATCTGTAGTGCTAATAATTGTGGAGCGGACAGGCTTTTTCGAGGTAGGCTTGCAAGCGATAAGCACCCATTGAAATTGTTCGCCAAACCATTCGGGACAGTATTCCAGAATGCAAAGCTATGGATGCAATTCTCATTATAATGCAAATCCGCGAGCTGGTCCGTCTTACCCGGAATTGGCCCGCAGGCGTGCAACCATCATGAACCTGCTCGGCGCCCCCGTCCGGGGCTTCGCGCCCTTCAAGCAGCACAAACAGGGCGCAAAGCCCCTGCGCACTCTGACACAGCGCCCCCAGCCGCTGCGCCCTGGCGCCGGCGTGGTACCCCCGGCAGCCTCACGCAGCCTCGTCCGCGCCGCAGCAGCGGCGCCGGCAACCGCTGCGCCCGCGCCCGCCACGGCGGCGCCGGCCCCCGCCTCCACCAACGGCTTTAGCACTTCGCCACAGCGCAACGGCCTGGTGAAGGATGCTCCCACCTTCCAGGAGGCGATTGCCAAGCTGCAGGAGTACTGGGCCTCGAAAGGCTGCGCCATCTGGCTGCCGCACAACACCGAGGTGCGCCGACCCCGCCCCACAACCCCACTCCGCCCCCCGGGGAAAAACCCGTCCCAAGCGCCGCAAGGCCGAAGGGCTGTGCGTGCCTTTCCGTGGGGCGATGCAAACCCCGCGCTATTATGGACACCACGCACGCAAGCGCCAGGGCATGCTCCGCGGCATGCCACGCGTGCTCTCCTCAGAATCCGCGATCTGGGTCGGCCGCCAAAACACTCCCGCACCCGTCTAACGCATCCCATTTCCACGCCCGGCCGCTGCGCACGCTTTCCGCTGCCCGCCCGCAGGTGGGCGCGGGCACCATGAACCCCGCCACGTTCCTGCGCGTGTTGGGCCCTGAGCCCTGGAACGTGGCCTACGCGGAGCCGTCCATCCGCCCCGACGACTCGCGCTACGGGGACAACCCCAACCGCCTGCAGCGCCACACGCAGTTCCAGGTGGGAAGGGCGCTGTGGGGGAGGCTTATTTACGGTACCGTTCAGGGGCTCCGCCCTATCCGGGGATGCCCCCCACCCTGAACCCTAACACCCTAAAACCCGAACCTTTCAGGTGATCCTGAAGCCGGACCCCGGCAACGCCCAGGAGCTGTACCTGGGCAGTCTGGAGGCGCTGGGCATTGACACCAAGGTAAGGTGGTGAGGAGTGAAGGAGGGAACGAATGGTGGGGCTTGGTGGGGCGAGCCTCCTGCCAAGGTACCGGGGTGCGGGGTGATAAGGAAGCGTGAGAGACATGGGCGAAGCGAGCCGCCTGCCGCCGCGCTGGCGGGTGGCTCCGCTGCACCGGACGGCGGCACCGCCCTTTGCGACGGCGGGGCGGCCCCAGCTCTGGTCGTCTTGGTCTTGGGTTCGCGCCCTGATTCGTGATGTCTTGGCCGGACGTGCCTTTGACCTGCCAGGCTGGGTCTCTGGAACCTCGTTTAGCCTGCCTGCCCATTCCTGCCCCGCTCTGTTGCAACGAACGCCCTGTTCCTGTCTCTGTCTCACCCTGCGCTTGCCCTTGCCGCTCCTGCCTTGTGCCCTGCCCCTGTCCCTGCCCCTGCTTCCCCCTCCTCTTCTCTTCTCTTCGTCTCCTTACCATACCCCGCCCCCAGGTGCACGACGTTCGCTTCGTGGAGGACAATTGGGAGAGCCCCGTGCTGGGCGCCTGGGGCCTGGGCTGGGAGGTGTGGCTGGACGGAATGGAGGTCACCCAGTTCACGTACTTCCAACAGGTGCGTGTAGGGGTGTATGGGGGTGAAGGGTGGGGATGTTTGTGCCTGCATGCAAGGCAGCACGGGGTGGGCGGGGCGGGCCACGCGGCTGGCGGCGGACTGGGACGTGGGGGACAGTTGAGGAGGCCGGTCCAGCGGTGCGGGCTTCCCCTTTTGGGGGGGGGGGCGGAGCCCAGCAGCAGCGGCGGAAGCGCAGGTAGGTCTGCTCGGCACTGTACACGAGCGGCGGGGGCCCAGGGCCACGGACGCACGGAGAGTGCAGTGCTGGCATGGAGCTTGCGGCATGTGGGTGGGAAACGGCGGGAGCGGGGCCTGTATGGCAGTATGGGCTGGTGCTGGGCTTGGAGGTATTGCAGGCTCAAAGGGCCGGTGGATGTGTTTTGGGTGGGTGGGGGGGAGTTGGGGGGCTCCGACCAGCTCGGCGGGTCAGGGTGCGCACCGTTTTCTCCCCTGAGGGGACCCGGTTAGGGCCCGACCGCTGCCACCCCGCGTGCCTGGCCCTGACCGCTGACCGCGTGCGTGGGTGTGTGTGTGTGCGTGTGGGGCACTAGTTGTCCCTCCCTCCGTCTCCGTCTCCGCTGCGGTACTTTCTTTTTACCTCCCTTCATCCCTCCCTCATCGACCCCCGCCCCGGCCCGGGCCGCCCCGCCCCACTCGGTTTGCACCGCAGGCGGGCGGTCGCGCGCTGGACGCCCCGGCGGTTGAGATCACGTACGGTCTGGAGCGGATCATGATGTCGCTCCAGGGGGTGACCAACTTCAAGGACATCCGGTGCGTGCGGAGGGAGGGAGGGAGGAGCGAGGGAGGGGGGGAGGGAGGAGCGAGGGAGGGGGGGAGGGAGGGGCGAATGGCTGACGGCGCCAGGTGGTGAGGGGGCGAGGTTTGGGCGGTGGGGGGGGGTTGCGTTCTCATTGGGCCGGCGGGGAGAGGGGGGAGAGAGGAGGGATGGGGAGGGATGGTTGCAGCCGAACGGAAGGCGGCGCGGACAGAGGCTCTCGGGGGGGGTGGAGGCCGCTGCCATCGAGGTCTCTTGGAGCCGAGTCGCGTTGCGGTGTCGGCCACCATCGGGGACTTGCGTCCGACTTCAATCATTTCTCACAATAATTCTCCATCAATTCTCACCGCTACCGCACGCACCGCACCACACCACGCGCGGCGAACACTCCGCCCCCCTCCTCCCGCGCCCCCTCCTCCCGCCGTGCCCGTATGCCCACCGCCGTCCCTTTCTCCCCCCCCCACCACCACCACCCCCACCACCCGCCCTGCCTGCCGCGCGCGCACAGCTACGCCCCCGGCGTGACGTACGGCGAGATGTTTTACCAAAATGAGTACGAGATGTCGTGCTACAACCTGGACGAGGCGGACGTGGCGGACCAGCGCGCGCGGTTCGAGCTGTACGACAAGTGAGTGTCGGACGCGCGTGTGCCCCCCCCCGACCGGATGGCTGCTGCTACTGCTGCCGCTGTTGCTGCCCGGGGCCTGGGGCGCGCGCCCCCCGCCCCCATCGTGCTCTTACCCCCCGCCTGCTGCTCCCCGCCTTCATTTCCTCCTGCCCCTCGCCACTGCACTCTCGACCTCCACCCCCCACCACGTCGATAACCCCCCCTCTCCCTCCCTCCCTCCCTCCCTCCCTCCTTCCCTCCCTCCCTCCCCCCCTCTTTCTTTCTTTCCCTTGTTTCTCTCTCCAGGGAGGCCCGGCGGCTGCTGGCCAAGCGCCTTCCCATCCCCGCCTACGACCACCTGCTCAAGCTGTCGCACACGTTCAACATCATGGACGCGAGGGGGGCGGTGGGCGTCACGGAGCGGGCAGACTGCTTCGCCACGTTGCGCGGACTGGCCAGGGAGATCACCGGTGGGGGGGGGGGCGGGTGGGGGGGGGGGGTGGGGGGGGCCCGGCTGGGTGGCGATGACTGCGTGCGTACATCTAGTAAGGAAGAAAAAAAAGCCTGCGCTTTGGGTTATTGGCGCCCACCCACAGCGCATGGAAACGTGCGCACGTTTTATGTGTCACCTGGATCCACCCCGCCACCCCCCCGCCACCTCCGTCCCTTCGCTGCGGTACCTTCTTTTTTACCCCCACCCCCCTCCCCCGCATACTGTCTGCCCCTGTTACGCTGCTTTCTATAAACCGTTACCCCCCCCCCCTCCTCCCGGGCTCCGGCCTATACGTGGATATCCCCCCTCCTCCCCCCTTCCGGGTCTCGCTCCCCCGCGCCCCGCAGGCCTTTGGGTGTCCCGCCGCGAGGAGCTGGAGCACCCCCTGGGCCTTATCCCCCCGCCCGCCCGCCCCACCCCCTCCCGCCCGGTCGTGTCCGCCTCCCTGGAGCCCCGGACCCTCGTGCTGGAGGTGGGCACTGAGGAGCTGCCGCCCGACGACGTGGTGGCGGCGGTCAACCAGCTCAGGTGCGGCGGGGACCAGGGACCCAGGGGGTCAGGGGGGGCAGGGAGTGAATGCTCCTTTATATAACACAATGAGTCACTGCGGGCGTTGGGACCAGGGGGGGAAACAGGGGGAGGGGGGAGCTCGCGGAGGTGTTGAGGGGGGGAGCGTGTGGGAGCTAGGTTGTGTGAGGTGGGGGGTGTGCGAGGGGGGGCGAGGGGCGAGGGGAGCTGCTGCGTAGGGCCCCCAACCCGCCCACCATCATGTGTACCTCCCGGGGGAGGGGGAGGGAACACCTCGCGCGCGTGTGTGTGTGTGTGTCGTTCGTGTGAAGATGTGCGGAATGCGGAATGCAGCGATGCATTCGCCCGCCGGCGGGGATGGACAGCTCTGCGTCGATGATGACCCGGAGGTCGAAGTATGTCTTGCGGCTCTTGCCCCGCCTGCCTGCCTGCCTGCCTGCCTACCTGCTCTCCTGCCAATCATCGTTACGCCTGCGCTGCTGTCGCTCCCCTCCTCTTGCGCCGCCTCGCCCCGGGCCCCCGCCCCGCCCCGCCCGGCAGGGAGCGCGTGCCGGCGCTGCTGTCGAAGCTCCGCCTGACCCACGGGTCGGTGCACATCGAGGGCACGCCCCGCCGCCTGGCTGTGGTGGTGGAGGCGCTGGCTGCGCGCCAGGCCTCGGAGGAGGCCAAGGTGGGTGGGGCCCAAGCCGTGGCGAGGTGGGGTAAGGTGGGGCACCAGAGGCGATGGGGGGTGCCCCTTCCCCCTCCGTTCCCTTTTGTGATGTCCGGGCTGTGTGTCTGTGCTGGTCTCGTGCTATCGTGTGCCGGTCTGTCTGGGGTTGGTCGGCGGCGACGCGGCCGCGCGCTCGTTTTCTTTCTACTGGAGGTAATCCTCAGGTAATATCCCAGGTAACTACGTTGCGTTCCCTCGTCCTGGGCCGTTTTTCTTTTACCTCCCCCAACCTAAGTTTCGGTGGCTCTTGAAGTTTCAATACAGCTCTTCCGATACGTGTTCTGACCTTCTCGCCGGTTTCCTAAACAGGCAGCAACGTGTTCTGACCTTATCGCCGGTTTCCTAAGCAGGCAGCCAACTCGGCGTTTGGTGCTTGTTGAACGGCTGATTGGTTGCTCCAACCCGTGTTTACCGTTCCCAAGCTCCGGCCCATCCTCCCGCCGGATAGCACCACCACCCCTTCTTTTTACCTCCCAACATCCGCAGGGCTTCTTGAATCAATCCTGCAAATTCGTCACTCTTCAACCCCCCCTCTCCTCTCCCCTCCCCCCTGACCCTTCCCCCCTGGCATCGCCGCGCACTCGCACCCGGGCCCCGCCCATGGCCGCAGGTGCGCGGTCCGCCGGCGAAGCAGGCCTTTGGCGCGGACGGCTCCCCCACCAAGGCGCTGGAGGGCTTTTGCCGCAAGAACGGTGTGGATGTGACCTCGGTGACCCGGGAGGCGGACGCCAAGGGGGTGGAGTACGTGTTCGCGGTCGTGAGGGACGCCGGGCGCGCCGCGGCGGAGGTGAGTGAGGGGCGGGGTGAGGTGGGACGCGCGTCTGCGGGCCCGGGGGAAGGGAGGGGGGGTGCGTGCGTGCGTCTGTAAGTAAGAGGGCCCCTTGGAAGCCGGGAAGGACGGACCCTGGGGTGTTGGTGTGCTAGTGTGCCGATCTGTTGGATTCTGTGTGTGCTGCCTTCCGTGTGTGTATGTTTGATTGTTTGTGCTGCCTGATGTTGGCGCGTGTGTGAGCAGGTTCTGACCGACGAGCTTCCGGCGCTTGTGGGCGGGCTGTCGTTCAAGAAGTCGATGCGGTGGAACGGCCACGGCGCGGCGTTCAGCCGGCCCATGCGCTGGCTGCTGGCGCTGCACGGCGATGTCGTACTGCCGTTTGTGTACGGCGGGCTGCAGGTGCGGTAAACAGTCCATGGGGTGGGTGGAAGTGACGCCGCGGCCGCCCTGCAGGGTGGCGCCTGGGGTGTGCCGTTGTGAGTGCGGGTGGTGGTTATACTCTCAATCCCACCTCCTCCTCCCCGCCCCGCGGCTCACTGCCGTCACAGTCCCTCCGAGGCGGTATCCCCCTTGTTACTCCCCACCCTGTGCCTACCTCCCCGCCTTCCCCCCCCACGTCCGCAGTGACTCATCTTTTATATAAAGGAGCATATCACTCCCTCCCCCCCTCCTCCCTCCCTCCCTCCCTCCAGGCCGGCAGCAGCACCCGCGTGCTCCGCAACGCCCCCTCCCCCGAGCTGCCTGTGTCCTCCGCCGAGGCCTACCTGCCCACCCTGGAGGCGGCGGGCATCTCCCTCAGCGGCACCAACCGGGCGGAGGCCATCTGGAGGGACGTACTGGAGGCGGCGGCCGAGGTGCGGAGAAACACACGTGTTGGGGGGGGGGAGGGGGTGAGGGGGAGGGGGGGAGGCGTGGTGAAGATGCGGCCGCAGCGGTGGAAAGGAGGGAGGGCCGGGGGGAGGGGCCCAGCTGTCGGTGCGCTTGCTCCGGGGCACGTGTGTGTATGTGTGTGCGTGTGTGTGTGCGCCTTTCGGGGGAGGGAAGGGCGACATGGGGCAGGTCGTGCTGCGGCCATGCTGCGGTGGGCGCACGCAACGCGCCGACCCACAGGCGCCTCCAAGCGGCGGAAGGACCCCCCTCCTCTCTCCCCCCTCCCCCCCACCCCAGGTTGGCGGCCTGGTTCCCGAGTCCAGCCGGGGTGACCTTCTGGAGGAGGTGACCAATCTGGTGGAGAGCCCCACGGTGGTGAGGGGCGCATTCGCACAGGAATTCCTGGCGCTGCCGAGGTGGGTAGGGGTGGGGGCGGGGGGTGTGGGGTAGGGCGGCGGGCGGGTGGGGGTTGGGGTGGCGTGGGGTGGGGTGCAGCCAGCTTTGGTTGATCGACTCACCTCTCTTTCCGTTTGCAGACAATAAAACCTTGCCTTTGTTACGCACCCACTTCGTTATTTACCGTTCTCGGGCTGCGGCCCATGCGCCCATCCTCCCTCCCCTCCCCTCCCCTCCCCGATCAGCTTGATCAACAACGTCCGCAGTGACTCATTGTTATATCACTCCCTGATCCCCTTTCCGGGAACAACCTCTCTTCCCCTCCCCTTCCCTTCCCTTTCCCTTCCCCCTTCCCCCTTCCCCCTTCTCCTTCCCCTTTCCCACAGCGAGGTGTTGGTGATGGTGATGCGCAAGCACCAGCGCTACTTCCCGGTCTTCGCCCCCGACGGCTGCTCGCTGCTGCCGTACTTCATCACCGTGGCCAACGGGCCGGTGGACCCCGCGGTGGTGGCGGCGGGCAACGAGGCGGTGCTGCGGGCGCGGTTCGAGGACGCCAGCTTCTTCTACCGGGAGGACCTCAAGCAGCCGCTAGAGGCGTTCAGGTGGGGGAGGGGGAGGAGCTGGGTGGAGGGGGTGTGGGGGGGGCCCGTGTGGTTGCGGTGTGACGGGCGGCCAGTAGGTGTGTGTGTGTGTGTCGTACTTGGTGCGATAAGTCCTGCCAGTCTCGGCCCTTGCCCGCCTCCTCTCCCTCCTCCTCTCCCTCCTCAGTGGGGAGAGGGAGGGAGGAAGGGAGGGAGGTTCTCGTGGTGCATTGGCTGCCCTGCCTCGCCCAGGCGATGGCGCTCCCTCCTCTCCTCTCCGCCGTTGACCGTTGCCATTGGCAGTTAGGCTCTGGCTTTGCTCTTTCCGCCCGTCGCCCCTTTTTGAACGCGAAGCCAGCTAGGCGGACACTCCACGGCTGCCCTCCCCTCCCCTCCCCCCAGTCCCACTGCGTATTAACAATTACCTACCGGTACTTCATCTACTCTGCCTACCCTACCCTAACCTTCCCTCCACGGCTGCTCTCCCCACTCCCACCCCCATGCGCTCTCCGTGCCTTCGCTGCGGTACCCTTTTTTTCTTACACCCTCCCCCTTTCCCCCCAACCCCACGCGCGCTGCGAACTCATGTTCATTACCACCCCCCCCTCCCGTTCACGGGCTCCGGCCTATACGTGGATAGCCCCCCCCCCCACCCCACGCGTGCTGCGATTCCCATGTTCATTACCACCCTCCCTCCCTGACCCCTCCCCGGCCCCCACCTTCCAGGCCCAAGCTGTCCGGCACCACTTTCCAGAAGGAGCTGGGTTCGCTGCTTGACAAGACAACCCGGCTGGAGCGACTGGTGGCGCCGCTGGCAGCCGCCGTGGCTGGCCAGCCGGGTCAGTCGGCCTGGGGCGAGGCGGGGGTGCGGGGGGTGGCTGCCCAGGCCGCTGCGCTGTGCAAGGCGGATCTGGCGACCAGCACGGTGACGGAGATGACGGCGCTGGCGGGAACCATGGGTCGGCACTACGCATACAAGCAGGTACGTGGTGCGTGGTTGGTTGAGGATGGTGGTTGGGGGTTGGTGGTTGGGGTGGTGGTTGGGGGTGAGACTTGACCCTCCCCTTTGCACCCCCGTCTTTGACGCCGTCCCCACCGTCGCCGCCTCCTTTCCGCCGTCTCCGCTGCGGTATCTTTTTTACCCCTCCTTTCCGCTAACTCCTAACTTGGTCTCTCCGACTCCGGCTCCGACTCCTGCCTGCCAGCCCGTCAGCTTGCCCGTTCGACCCGTTCCTCGTCTCCCTCCCTCCCTCCCTCCCGCTGCGGTATCTTCTTTTTACCCTCCCTTTTGCCCCCACCAGGGCCTGCCGGCCGCCGTGGCCGAGGCCATCTTCGAGGCCGCCCTGCCCCGCCAGGCGGGAGATGCGCTGCCCTCCAGCCCCGCCGGTGTACTGGTGGCGGTGGCGGACCGACTGGACTCACTGGTGGGGCTCTTCGCGGCAGGCTGCGCCCCCACCGCCGCGGCGGACCCGTACGGCCTCCGGCGCGCCGCGTACGGCATGCTGCAGTCGCTGGTGTCCAACGGCGTCAGCCTCAGCCTCCGCGCCGCCGTCGCGGCGGCGGCGGAGCTGCAGCCCATCCCCGTCTCGGGTGCCGTACAGTCCGACGTGTTGTCGTACCTTAACGGCCGCCTGGAGCAGCTGCTGAGCGACGGCGGTGCGCCGGCGGAGGTGGTTCGTGCCGTACTGGCGGAGCGGGGCGATGATCCCGCCCTGGCTGCCAAGACCGTGGAGCAGCTCCGGGTGCGGTGCGGGTTGGGCCGTGAGGTTTCTTGTTTCGGTGGGAGTGTATGTGGGGGTTGGGAGGGTGTTCCGCGGTTAAATGAAGAAAATACCGCAGCCGCGTCCCTCCCCTCCCGCCCTTTTTCCCCGCGCCTCATGCATTGCACGGCGCTCTCAACCCCTCACCGCGACTCGTTCTCCCAGCCGACCCACCAACCGACCAACCAATTAACGAACTCGATGCGCGCAATCGCGGCGCCGCCCGCGTAGGCTGAGTGGGAGGCGGGCGAGTCGGGCCGCCTGCGCCGCGTGATGGCCGCCTTCAGCCGCCCCACGCGCATCGTGCGCGGCAAGGAGGTGCCGGACGCCTCGGTGGCGGTGGACCCGGCCCGGTTCGAGGGCGAGGAGGAGCGGCAGCTGCATGCCGCCTACCTGGAGGCGAGAGACAAGGTGGGCGGGATGGGGGGGGAGGGATGCGGAGGGGGAGGGGTGTACTGTATTGGAGGGGGAGGTTGGCTTCTAAAGAGGGGGCGAGATAGCGGGCAGCCCGCTGGTCCCTCTGGGGTGGCGGTCTGGCGGACCCTCTGATCGGGTTTGGGTGTCGTTTTGCGTTTTGGGTGTCGTGTTGTGTTGAGGGGAGGGAGGGTGGGCCTTGGCGCCGTCGCGAGGACTGCGGAGGAGGAGGGCGTTTTGGCCCTTGTGAGTTGTGATCCATGGGTCATGCATCCGTGCCCCTGTATACTCGGAGAGAGATGCCTGTATACCTGTCACACGTCCGTGTTCCGTGTCACCGAGACGCAGAAGGACTTGACAGCGGTTGTGTTGCACCCACCCACCCACCCACCGACCGACCAACCGCTGCGTCCCGCCCTGACTTTCCCCGTTACGCCCCTGACCGTGGCCCCCCGCCCCAGAAGGGAATCCTTCGCCCTCCCACTAAACCCAAACTCAACCCTACGCCGCACCACACCGCAACACCGCATCCCTGCCCCTCCGCCCTTCACGCTGTGGTCCGTAACTCCTTCCCCTTCTCCCCCCCCCTCCTCACCTCGCCTCGCCTCACCTCGCCTCGCCACGCCAGCTCACGCCCGGCTCGTCGGTGTCGGAGTGGCTGGCCGCCGCTGAGCCGCTGCTTCCGCCCATCGACCGCTTCTTCGAGAAGGTGTTTGTGATGTGCGACGACGCGGCGGTGCGCGCCAACCGCCTGGCGCTGCTGCGGGACCTGGCCGCCCTGCCGCGCGGCGTCATGGACCTCTCACAGCTGCCCGGCTTCTGAGAGCCGGGCTGCTGAGAGCCGGGCTGCCCGAATTCTGAGAGCCGGGCTGCACCCAGCTGCACCCAGCTGCACCGCGGCGGGGGATGTGAACCGATACGGTGATACCCTCCAGGGCCTCCTCCTCCTCACGGAGAGCCGAGCTTCGGAGGTTCGGGGTCCTCAGGGTTTTGGGGGTGTGGTGGAGCTCCTGTTGGACTGATTGGGAGTATCCGGTTTGGGACGACCCGGTTTGGTTTGCTTTGGTTTGGTTTGGTTTGGTTTGGGGGATATCCGACCTCGCGGCTGCAAAACCCCCGGTTCGGTTGGACGGCCCCCAGCTGCTGCTGTTGCTGCTGCTGCGGCGGCGGCGGCCGAATGGGTGTGCGTGGAGCGCGGAGGCACGGGGCCCGTGTCTGCGATGGCCGGGATGGGAGAGCGGTCGGTCCTTCCCGTGCCGGGTGAAAGCCGGGCGCTGCGGCATCCGCGGTCGCGCCTTTGCAGACTGCTTATCCCTCCCGCGGGGAGGGGAGGGGAGGCGAGGGGGAAAGAGCGTGCGACCCGGCGGGGCGGCGTTCCATCCGCCCTGTGTAAAGTTTGACACCACATTACCGGTATGGAGAGAGAGAGGGATTTAGAAAGAGTGAGAGAGGGAGGGGGCGGGCGTCACAGGTTACGGCAGAGGCGGCCGCAGCCGTGTCTGTTTATGAAGCAGCCAGGGCGGGAGACGCACACGGGACCACACGACACGCTGTGCTCCGTATCTTATCTTCTTATCTGTATTCCGAGTGTATTCCGAAAGGCATCTTGGTGTGCCACCACGTTGGGTGTGTGGTCGCCCGGTGCACCAGTGGGGGCCTGTGCCTGAACCTGTGCCTGCCGGTGGGTGATCGGCCCTCCCGCCCGGCATTGCCTGCGGCGATGATGTCAGGTGCTGTGGCACTCGACCGGCACTCGAGGCCTGTGCTCAGTCCTGGCCGGAGGCAGGCTGGGGACAGGGCAGGGTTGGGGGTTTCGCCGCCCAATCGCAGCGGCTGCCAGCGACTGCGGCGCGCCTGGGCTGTGGCACGTGGTACGTGGTACCGGTGCGGCATTGGGTGAGCTTTTTGGTTGGGTACACGCAGCCCCCGAAGGGGGCGAATGGGGGCATGGAGTGCACGGCGCCGGGCGGCGCCGAAACAACCCCCCCCCCACCACCACCACCATTAACGTGGCGGACTTTGCCTCTGTCGTGCTGGGAATGTACGTATGTATGGGCCCCTAGGCCAGGCGTGGATGGGGAGGTGGCCACTTGCCTCTGGATGGATGGGTACATACGTATTGGCTGCGGTATGCAGGACGGCGGTGGGGGTGGAGGCGGCGCCTCCGCCGTCGTCGCTCTGGCCGCTGGGCGTCTGAGCTTTAGCGGTGCTGCACCCGGACCCGGACCCGGACCTGGACCTGGACCGACATGAAGGAAGGAAGGCAGGCTCCCCAAACTGCGAATGACCTGACCACCATCATCATTAGAGCGGTGTGTTGTCGTGGGCGGCTGGGCGGCAACGAGCGCGGTCCGTGAGCAGTTGCAACAGCCGGTGCGTCATCGTCATCGTCAGTCAGCTAAAGGTCTCCAAGCTGGAACAGCCGTAGCGGTAGCAGCTCATCTCATCAACACGAACAGCTCCTAAAGCTGCCAGGACAGGACAGGAGGGGAATCGCCTGGGGGTTGTGACGATGACGACGTCGTCATCCACCCACGACGCCACGAGGCAGGCCACCTCAGATTCGCCCCCGCCCCCCGAATGCGTCCACACGCGTCACGCGCCCGCTGCCCGCCGTTGGTTTTGCTTGCCGTCCCTTCGCTGCGGTGTCGTATCTTTTCTTTACTCCCCGCAACCCCCACCCATTGCCCTGAAACACCGCCACTCTTCCACCTCACCTCGCCCGTCCGCTTGCCCACCCCGGCTCGTTCCCGCTCAGCACCCCACCGCGAATCTCCCTCTCCCCATCCGCCCATTTCGCATGATACCGATACCAACCTCTCTCACACATTGGCCAATGATCTACTTTCAACCCTTAAACCCTAAAACCCGCAGCCTCCTTATCCACACGCTTACTCCACACACACATACACACACACACACACACACACACACACACACGCACACGCTCTCCACCTCACTCTCTCCTCTCTCTCACAGCCTCGCTCCACTTTGCAGCGAAACCACATTGAGTGGCCGCCCACTGCAGCGAACCCCAGCTGCAGCCCTCAACATCCCCACCACCCACATTGAGGGGCTGCCACCTGCCAACAACACCCTCACGAAGGCTGTTACCTTCGGTCCTGATTCCTGGACGTATGTTCAAAATGAGCATGGTTGTCATCGCCGGGTCCCATCCGATCATCTTGCCATCCACCGGGAGTGCGGGAGGTACGCGGATCGACCCCGACAACGCCCGCATAGCTCAGTCGGTTAGAGCGGTGGTCTTATGTCCTCCCCCCCCAGGGGAAGGGATAGCCGCAGGTCCTGGGTTCGAGCCCCAGTACGGGTACACGTCGGCTGCGGAAACAGTAAGGGTACGGCACAGTGGACTGCGAGAGCGTCCATGGCCATGTTTACAAGACTTCTTCGTTATTGATACACAGCAGCGGCGCATGTGGGTCAGTGCATCCGAGGGTTTTCGCGGAGTGTGGCCGCACCGGCGGCCTTTCGGGCAGGACCAGGTCCAATGGCAGAACAACCCCCGCTTTTGTCCTTTACCTGCTTTACGTGGTGGGATTAACACGCAGCGGGTACTCCTGCAACACCCGAGCGGGTTCAAGCGAACGACGGTCCCCCGCTATCCCGCCGGAGCCAGCGATGTTGGCCTGGCCCTGGCGCCGGGGGGTGACACGCCGACGTGCCTTTCAGCAGCTTGCATGGATAACGGCACTCTTCAGGGACGCCGTGCTGCTTGCATACGACCCAAATGCTGCTTGCATACGATCCAAATGCTGCTTGCATACGACCCAAATGTAGCGCATCCGCTCGCTTGAACCATGGGTCATCACGCACGCGCGTCTTTTGTTACTTGGTGCTTGGTGACGGCACTTAGTGAATGCCCTCTTCGACACGGCGTGAAGTGAAGTATAGTATGTCGAGTAATGGCTCACAATGTCACGCGGTGAAGCGAAGAGTAACGCCGGTGTGAATGACTTTCGGCCGAAGACATAAAACATGAACGACATAAGCTACAATTCATTGCAGTGGCTCTTCCGGCTGCTGGCCACACGCTTTTTCAAAAACTCATTCGTACGGCACGTCGGTGGGTCTCGGCGCAGCATACCAGTTACGTGCGCAATTGCACAATTATCCGTCTAATGCAAATCACATAGCTCCATTTAGGCGTTTTAGATTATTCTAGCTGGGCGGCTCGAGTCAGCACAGCCACAGAAAACCATGTCGCACGACGGCTGCCACGAGGTCGCCTGGAAAGGGAAGGCCTTTCCCTACCTGATGCACCACCCAAATTTTCATTCGACCGAAAATTATGGCTCGATGCGTGAAGCGGCAGGTGCGGCCAAAGTTTGTCCGAGCTGTGGGCGTCAACAGGCCATCGTTTTGCCACAAGCACACACGCAGACTCCTTGCACCCGCATCCAACGCTCCCCTGAACTTCAAAATGATTCCTACATGTACAGGAGCTTCCGCTGGGCACAGCCAGGCTCACGGCCACGGCTACGGCCGCCAGCCCCTGCCATCGGAACAGACCGGAAGCGACGTGCACTCGCGGGTGCGTGAAAGGCCGCTCTCATACTCCGCCTGAGACGCCCCCTGAAGCATACTTAGCCCGTTTTTCTGCGCGAGCCTCGCCCGATGAGCACCTTCATTTCATCCCCTGCAACGACCCCTGGGCCCTCGCCCCCCAGGCAGGCACCGGCACCTGGAACGGCCCGGCACCCCGGGGAGCGCAGGGCGCCGCGAGCCAGGTGCGTCACCATAATGTCAGGGCAGCGCAGATGCACTGGGCGTTGTGTTTGGAGATAAGGACTTGGGTTGTTAGTTGGGAGAGGGCAGAGGCCAGTGGTACAGGCCAGTGGTGCCTGGCAGGGTGCGGGAGGTGCCTGGCAGGTCTTGCCGCTTCTGCTGCCGATGCCGCTGCTGATGCCGCTGCTGCTGCTGTCGAGGAGCGGCTAGCCTGACATAGCTTTCTGCTTTGTCGTCGCTTGACAAGGTTTTTGTCCGCCTTCGTATCCGCGTTCGTATCCGCTTTCGTACTCGTCATCGTATTTGTCAGCGTTTGGTATCAGCCATTCGCCAATTGCCTGTTGTGAACAATATTTTTCTCGCCCTACCTGCCTCCCTCTCCCGCCCATCCCCACCCATGCTGCCGCCTTTAACCCAGGCTGGCGCCGGCGCCGACGCCGGTCCAGTGAAGGAGCCCGACAGTGTGCGTCTGGCCAACGGCGTGCGGCTGCCGCTGATCGGTCTGGGCACCGCGGCCATCAAAGACCCGGAGATCATCAAGTAAGTGAATATTTGTGTGTGTGAGCGAGTGAGTGTGTGAGTGAGTGAGTGCGCGACAGGATGTGCGAGCGAGTGGGTGTGCGAGCGACCCAATGCGTGGTTGAGTGCTGATATTGGTCTAGACTGGACTGGGGTGGGTTGGGGTGGGGCAGTGCTGGGCTGGGCTTAAACAGGGCTGGGCCAGGGCGGTCTGTGGGAATCCGGTGCGTATCCGGTGCGCTGTGTGGCTTGAGATGGGCTGGACTGGGTTGAGGTGCGGTGCGGCCACTGCGCAGCGGCACCGGAGGAAGGGCCCTACTGACGGTCTCGTGCGATGAAGTGCAGGCAGGGGGCCACCCGCTCCGAAACCTCGGAAGGGAGCCACCTGCTCCGAAACCGGAACCGCGCAGGCAGCAGCAGCAGCGGACACGGCCGTCTGCGCTGTGGCTCCCCAACCCCCCAAGCCCCTGACTCGCTGGCCATCTTCCGCGGCATGATGTCATACGGCACATGGCGTGACGTCATGCGCTCATGCCACGCGCCCACGCCGTGTCGCGACATGACGACATGACGTCATGCCACGTCACTTGATGTCATGTCACGTACCGGTATGGTTCTATGGTATGATGTCTACATGACATGACGTATCACATAACGTCTCAGACATTACGTGATTTCTAACAGCGTTCAGTCGCAGCGGTCAACGCATTTTTCTCGCCCGCTCCGAAGGACGCACACCTCCACACTGTTACGTACACACACCTCCGGATCTCCAGACCTCGCGAAGGCGACATCGCCCTCCGGCCCAACCCCGTTGCACCCTCCCTGCTGCCGCGCGCCGGCCTCGCGGCCTGGCTACCCTTTGCCGGGGCCCACCAGGCCTCCCTCTGCTCCCTCCCGCTCAGCTCCCCTCAGCTCCCCTCCTGCTCAGCTCCTCCCCTCCCCTCTCCCGCTTAGCTCCTCTCTCCCGCCCCGCTCCGAAACCCCCCTGCAGGTCCGCTCTGCAGGTCGGCTACCGCCATTTCGATTGCGCCTGGTTCTACGGCAATGAGGAGGTGGGTGGGGGGGTGGATCGATGGTGGGTGGTGGGGGGTGGCAGGGTAGGTGGCGCATTGGGGGTTGATGGGTGGATGGGGGGCATTTGGGCGTGAGGGAGGGGTGGTGGGCCTGGTAGTGGGTCTGTTGAGGTGCGGTGACTGGTGAGGTGAGGTGAGCGACGGCAAAGGCCGCAGCGGATGAACGGATGAAAGGGAGCGAGAGCGATTGCTCGTCGTCGCCCTCATCGCTGCCTGACCGCCTACACGGTGCACGCCCCCTCCCCCGGCCCCCATGGCTACCTCTTGCCCCAATCTCCCCGTTGCTGCTGGCGGCAACAACGGCGGTGGCGGCGGTCGTGGCGGTGGTGGCGGTCGTGGCGGTGGTGGTGGCGGTGTTTCAGATTGTGGGTCGGGGTCTGGCAGAATTCATTTCGGCTGGCGGGCGGGATGAGCTGTTTGTGGTGTCTAAGGTGTGGAACACGCACCACCGGCCCGAGGCGGTCAGGTGAGGGAGGGAGGGGGAGGGGGAGGGAGGGTGGGTGTGTTTTGGCGGGGGGGAAGGGGCGACGGGGGCGGGGGACGGGGAGGGTAAGGGGTGGTGAGGAGAAAGGGGACGCCTGTCAATCCCCCTCTCTCCCTCCCTCCCTCGCACTGTCCCCACCCCCACCCCCCACCTACGTAGCTTTGAACATATGGCTGGCTCCTGCTGCTGCTGCTGCTGCAACCAGCGCAGTACCCTTTGCGCAACTCCCTCCTCCTTCCCTCCGCCCCTCCGCCGCTCCACGCATCGCACTCCTACATCTTAACGGCCTATATGGCCGGATACCGCCCCCCCAACCCCACCCCACTGTCAATCCCTCCCCACACACACCCACACCCGAGCCACGGGCTGCGGCCTATACGTGGATAACCCCCCACCCGAGCCCCCACACCCCACACCCCATACTCCACACACCCCCACCCGAGCCCCCACCCCCCACCCCCCACCCCACCCCCCTCCACACACCCACCCCCCCAGGCGCAGTGTGGAGGAGTCCCTCTCCAAACTGGGATGTGGTCACCTGGATCTGCTGCTGATGCACTGGCCCGAGGCCTGGACCCCGGAGTCGTCGTTCAGCCAGCCGGTGACCGACACCGGGGTGAGTGGGACCGGCGGGTGTGGGGGTGTGGGTATGGGGGCGGGGGGGGGGGAGGGGGGAAAAATCCCCTGCAATGGAATAAACAGCCTTCCGTCGCCTGCTTGCCGGATCCGTCTCCGACTGGCGCTGACTGCGCTGATCGTCGCCGCCTGCTGCTGCTGCTCTCCTGCGGATCGTGTCTGGCCCTAACCCCGCCTCCCATCGACCGAATGACCCACCGGCTGACCCACCGACCCGTGGGTCTGTCTTCATCCATCCATCCGCCCCTTCAGGTGACCATCTCTGAGACGTGGGCCGCCATGGAGGCGCTGGTGGATGAGGGCAAGGTCCGCGCACTGGGGGTGTCCAACTTCAGCATCAAGCAGGTGGGGAAGGGAGGGCGTGAGGGGGCGCGAGGGTGCGTGAGGGTGGGTATGCGTCGGCCTGCGTATGTGTGTGCGTGTGTGTGCAACAGTTATTTGGTTCGCGGGCTCCAGGACCGGCTGGACGGGGCCTTGAGGGCGCCTCCAGCCGCCATCCCCACGCCTCCTGCGTGTAGGCCCCTCCCCCTTACGCCCGGTTCGCAACCCGTCCCAACCCTCCCACTCCCGCTCCCTCCCCCACTCCCCCACTCCCCCTTCGTTGTGGTTTCTCCTCCGCCGCCTCCCCTTCCTGCACCTACAACGCCCAGCTCGCCTACCGGCTGGGGGCCTACAGGATCGCTACTTGACCTCATCCCCACTCCCACGTCCCACCTCCGCCCCAACCCCAACCCAACCCCAACCCCAACCCAACCCATCTCAAACCCCACCTCACCCCCCCCCGTCCCCCCCCCGTCCCCCCCTCACTTTCCCCCCCCCCTCTTCCCCCCCTCGCCCCCAGGTTGAGGAGCTGCTGTCCAGCTGCCGCATCCGCCCGGTTGTGAACCAGGTGGAGCTGCACCCGCTGAATGCGCAGCGCAAGTTGGTGGGGGTGCTGTTCCGCATGGGGCTGCAGTGCGTGGCATACTCGCCGCTGGGAGGACAGGTGGGGGCGGGGGGGTTGGGTGTGGGGAGGGGGGGGAGAGGGGGGGGGGAGGAGGGAAGGGGAGGGAGAGGGGAGGGAGGGAGGAGGAAGGGGGGGAGGGAGGTGGGGGGGAGAGGGGGGGGTGTGGTGTGTGAAGGGGGGGGTAAAGCGCTTTGCGGGAGGGAAGGGGGGAGCGGCGGAGTGGGTTGGGGCATTTCACTCCCAGTCCCCCAACCCTTCACGGAGTGAGCGGAGGAACTGGCAACGGAGAATCGGCAATCCCACTGGCGCCTCCGCCTCTCCACCTCTCCCCTCGACCCACCGTCGTGTCCCCTTGTTCCCTCCCCGTTGTTCCCCCCGGTGCCCGCCCCCCCTTTGTCCTCTCCCCCCCGTCAGAGTATGATCAAGCCCAACGAGCTGCTGAACAATGAGTTGGTGGCGAGGGTGGCGAAGGAGGCGGGGAAGACCCCCGCGCAGGTGCGGAGTGGGTGCGGAGTGGGGAGCAGGGAGTGGGGGAGTGGGGCAAATGCCTGTGGGTGTGGGAGTTTAAGCGGAGCGGGTGAAGGGAAACTGGGGATGGGATTGAGTACGTGGGGATTTTGGACGCCCGCCCGCAGCAGGATGCACCCAGGAAGCAGGAACACCGCGTCAGGGGCCCCGTCCCACCATGCACCATTTGAAACCATGCTTTTAAACATGAAAGGGCTACCGCTCTCCCCATGGTCATCGAATATCGGTGCTGAAGGAAAGTTCGGTGGGCGTGTGGGGTCATGGTACTGCGGTACCACTCCCCCACACTCTCCCCCGGTGTCGTGGCCTCTCTGAAAGGGAGAAGTATGTACTTCCTAATATACTAGAGTGAGAGAACTTGTATGCGCAGGCCGGTGGGGAGGAGGGGGGGTTGGAGCGAGGGGAGCACCATTTCAAACCATGCCTCTGGACACCTCGGTGTATCTTGTCGTACATTTTCCGTACGTTTCCGTACATTTCCATACGTTTTCCGTACTTCATTATTTTCCGTATACCTACCAGGTTCTCCTTAAGTGGAACATCCAGCGCGGCGTCCCCGTCGTCACCAAGACCTCCAACCCGGACCGACTGGCTCAGAACCTGGAGGGCATGTACGACTGGAAGTTGTCGTACGAGCAGAAGGCGGCGCTTGACTCTCTGGACTGCGGCACCCGCTTCATTGACTTTGACTGGAAGTGCTGGGCGGATCCGGAGGAGGGAGGCGTGGCCAAGCCCAGCAAGGTCATGGGCCTGTGAGGGGGGAGACTCTTAACACGCGGACTGGGACAAGGGTTTGGACACGGGTTCGGGAGGGGGGGGCGGATGTGTCGACGCGGCTGATGGGAGCCCCCCGGCGGCGGCGGTTGACCCATCTTTTTTACCACTGCTGCCGACCACTGCTGCTGAGGTTCCCACCCTGCTGACCACTGCTGCTGCTGCTGCTGAGGCTGTGTTGACTGGATGGGGACAGTGCGGGTATGTGGATAGTGCAGCGGCGGATGCATAGGCTGCTGCTGCTGCTGTTGTTGCGGCTGAGGAAGCCGGAACAGACAGGCAAGAGAGGAAGGAAGGAAGGGTGCAGGGGGGAAGGGGAGGGGGAGGGGTTAATGTGGGAGCCAAATACGTGCACCAGCAGCAGCAGCAGTAGTCGTGCTGGTGGTGGTGGTGTTGGTGCGCCGGCATTGCGCTGTGTGCGCGTCGGCGTCGTCGTCTTCTGACTTTGGAAACGGGAGGAGGAGGCGGAGGCGCAAGGATATGGTGTTGGGGTGGGGGAGAGGAGGGGAGGAAGACGGCGGCAGCAGCATGGTTCCGGAGCATGCCGCGACCCCCAGGCGGGGACCCCAGGCGAGCCATTGGAAGCGCCTCCCAACCTGGCCAACTTTGTCGGAGATTGGAACTCGCCGGTAGCGGGACGGTGGTGTACGACCCGTAAAGTAGGAAACGTACAGGCGCAGGCTACCGTGTCTGAAGGCTGGTGGATCAGCACCGGGCACTCCTAGCCGTTCTCAAACGGCCCGAGCACACCCCTTTTGCAGCGGCGGTTCAGAAGGGGGTGACCAAGGAATGCAGCTGTCTGCCGATGTAAGAGGGGAGGAGAGTTAGCGGTCGTCGTTCGCCGACGCCGCCCTCTCGATGTGGCAGCCCGGCCGTACAACTGTACCGATGTCGTAAGCTTGTAATACGGTATTTAAGCGGCGTAAAAATATCTTTAGGGAACGTAGGGAAATTTCCGCTGGTACCCAATTTTGAGCGAGCTACGTAAATAAATGGCCGCGGTCGTCGCGCACTGCACAGTGCGATGCAGCAATGTTCAGTGCGGGAGTACCTACGAAAGGGAATAGGTAGGGAATCTTCACAAGCCAAGTCTTCAGTCCAAACCAATGGTAAACGAAAGGCTTGACTTAGGTCCTACCTCCACTTGAGACGTTGAGTCTGGGGTTCCGGAGCAGGAATATTTAACGCCGTTGCCCGTGGATGCCGTGAATAATGCTGTAAAATATTACAAAATATTATACATACTGCAATCCATGAAGGATGTATAAATTTCAGGCGCGGGGATCTGTCCCGCTAATCCTCGCCCAGTCGAAGTTGTAGGACCTTGGATGCGCCTGACACGGACAGGCGCCTGAATTTATTTAATGAAAAACTGTGATTATCCGGTTGCCACTTACCTAGGTACTGTTGACCTTCTCGCTTCTGCTTTCTCAGCAGTTACCGTACAAACGTCCGGGGTCCATAATCCGAAACGCGATAGTTTGGTCTCAGATGTATCAAAACACGTCAATTCCTTTTGTTTCAGCTTTACAAGCCTGCCCTGAGCGTTGATCCCCTTTTCCAAGGCCCACACAAGCACGGCTTCCGGAAGCACCTGCCTGGAATAATGCAGAGCTTTACTAAGCATAAAGATATTTGAATTTCAAAGCGATGCGGGGCCTTGGTGGCGCTACACGGAAGGAGCAGACCAGGTGCGCCAAAACCCTTCCTTTGGGCAAGCATCAGGTCGCGGGCCGGGCACGCACCGGAATTACGAATCCCACAACGCCGCAGCACCTCTCGCCAACATGCTGGCTGCAAACTCACTCGCATCGGACACCGTCTGGCAGAGGGCTTCCCGGGACATCGTCGTGCACCCAGGACGCCAGGGCCTTTGCCCTCGCGGCCCCGTCCCCAAACCACCAACGCACTACGCACGCGACGCAGCCTACCCCCCACCACTCCCCCCCACCCCCCCGCCCCCCGCCCCATCCGGCTCGACACCCAGTCGTCTTACTCATCGTCGTCGTCGTCGGGCCAACGTCGACGCCGAAACTTCTCCCCATCATCCACACTGCATCAGCCCCACCCGGATCCCTCGGGTCCGCTCTTATTCGCTTCCCCCCCTCATCGAACCCTCCACAGGCCTCGCGTCTGTACGTCAAATCGCACACACACATATGTTTCCCATCCACCGCCCCCCTCGCCACCCACATCCCCCCCAACCCCAACCCCAACCCCAACCCCAACCCCAACCCCAACCCCAACCCCAACCCCAACCCCAACCCCAACCCACCCCCCAAACCCCAACCCCCAACCCCCAACCCGCGCATCATGAGGGATGAGCTGTTGGAGGCGGTCCGGGCGGAGCGGGCGGTCCGCAGCGGCGCCAAGCAGCGGACCCGGGCGGCGGTGGAGATACAGCGAGTCTGGAGGGGCCACCGGGCGAGGAGGCGGCTCCGTGAGGCGCTGGTTTCGGAGTGGGCGGTGTCGTACGGGCCCATGGTGGCGGCGCCGGAGGCGCGGCTGAGCGGCCGGGACGTGGCGGGTGGGTGGTTGCTGGGTGGGTGGCGGCCAAGGTGGGAGGGGAGAGTTGGGGGAAGAGGGTTGGATCGTGTTTCTGGGGCCATCGAGCCCCCGGGGAGGAAGGGCGACCCGCAGCAGTTGCCGCTACCGCTACTGCTGCTATGCCGTACTGTACAGCGCTCTGACACCTGACAGGGGGGCCCCAGCGCCAGGATGCGTATCCGAAGCCCTCTCCGCCCCCTCTCCCCCTCTCCCCCTGTTTCGTGTTTATTACTAGTTTATTACCCCTCTCCCCCTCTCCGCAGACAAGCTACTGCCCCCCCTGCTGTTCCTCATGAAGTCACCTGCCCGCCAGCACACTGCCGCCGCCACCGCCGCCGATGCCAGCAGCATCAGCAGCACCTCTGTGTTTCTTCTCCCCCCTGCCGGTAGTCCGCTGTCCAACATGGTTCGTGGGTCGCTGGCGCTGCTGCTGCGCACCTGCAGCGCCACCGACCCACGGGACAGTTACCTGGCGCTGGCGGTGGCGGCTGACGAGGCACTGAGGGTGGGGCGGGGGGCGCGAGGGGAGGGGGTGGAGGCAGGGAGGCGGGGGAACGGGGAAGGGGCGTGCGGGGGGTAAGGAAAGAGGACCCGCAGAGAACCCGCAGAGTTCATCCACGGGGGGCTGCGAAGATTGCCGTACCGCCGTACTGCCGTACTGCTGTACGTGGGTGCCGTATGCGCCCCCTCCCCGCCTGCACACGTGGTCCCGCAGGCGGCCTGGCGGGAGCAGGCGTGGCGGCTGCTGTCCGCGTGTTGCCGCCTGGTGGCGGCTCCCAGGGGGCCAGCCGCACCGGGCCTCGCGTCGGGAAAGGTGTCGGGCGGTGGTGGCGGCGGCGGCGGTGGCGGCGGCGGTGGCGGTGGCGGTGGCGGTGGTGACCCGGTGATCGATGCGGCGGCTATTCGGTTGGCGGTGCTGCTGACGGATGCGTCGTCATGGAAGTGCCTGGCGGGTGGGTGCGGGTGCGGGTGGGAGGTGGGTGCGGGTGGGGGGTGGGTGCGGGTGGGGGGTGGGTGCGGGTGGGTGCGGGTGGGGGGTGGGTGCGGGTGGGGGGTGGGTGCGGGTGGGGGGTGGGTGCGGGTGGGGGGTGGGTGCGGGGGGGGGGTGGGTGCGGGTGGGTGCGGGTGGGGGGTGGGTGCGGGTGGGGGGTGGGTGCGGGTGGGGGTGGGTGGGGATGTGGGAGAGGCGGTGAGCGGGCGTTGGGCGGGCACGTGGGTACGATGAGGGGAGACACACACGGGGGGGGAGCGGGTGCGTGTGGGTGCCGGGGTCTCCCGGTGCGGTCTGGTGCGGGCGGGTGTGGGCGGATGTGGGCGGATGTGGGCGGATGTGGGCGGATGTGGGCGGATGTGGGCGGATGTGGGCGGATGTGGGCGGATGTGGGGCATGAGGGGGATGTGGAGCTGAGGGGGATGTGGGGTGTGAGAAGCGCGCTTGGACCCGTTTCTCGTTGGTGCGTTGGGTGGGTGGGGGGCAGAGGGGGGTGGGGGGCAGCAGGCGGAGCGCGTGCGCGGGTCGCTGGACGCACATCGCTCCTTCCGCTGCCGCGCCGCGGCGGCATTCGGTGTTCCCCCTCCCCCCTCCCCCCCCACACCCACCACCCACCCACCTACCCTGGAACGAGTCCAGTCCGCCGTCCTGCCTGCCTGCCTGCCTACCCGCCCGTTGCGCTGCCCTCTCGGCTCCCCAATCCCCAATCAGGAGGCAACAGCTGCGTCGGCGGCGCTGCCCAGCGGACCACCGCCGAGGCGGCCGCCGCTCACCTCCGCAGCCGCCTGGCTCAGCACCCACACGCCCTCTTCGCCGCACTGGCCCGCCTCCTGGCTGTACGACAACAAGTACAGCAAGTACAGCAACGCCAGCTAGCCGACATCAAAAGTGCTAGTGCGCCCGCCACCGCTGCTGCTGCTGGCGGCGGCGGCGGCGGTGCCGCGCCGGCGGCGGCGGCGGCGGCGCAGCAGCAGCAGCTGTCGCGGCTGCTGGGTCTCGTGCTGGCGGTGCTGCGATCCGCGCTGGATCTGGATCCGGATTTGAACCCGGATCCGGATCCGGGTCAGCGGCGGCAGCCCCCGCAGGCGGGCGCAGCGGCGGCGACGACGGCGACGGTGGCGGCGGCGCCGCCGGCGGCAGATGGTCTTTGGGGTGGCCGCCCCGGCCCCCACCCCGGCCCCGGCCCCGGCCCCGGTGGTGACGGCGGCTGTCAGGCGTGTCTCTCGGCGTTCTGTCGGCTGGTGTTGGTGGCTCCAGGGGTGGTGGGACTCATCCCTCAGGACATGCAGGTGAGTGCGGCCCGGCGGTGTGGAGGGCGGAGGAGGAGGAGGAGGCGGTGAAAGCGCTGCCCCCGCCCCAGCCCAGTGTGGGAGATCGCTCGAGCGCGCGTTTTGCTGTGGGTTGTGGGTTGTGGGTTTTTAGGGTTCTCACTCTTCAACCTTTCTCCCCCCCACCCCCCCACCCCCCCACTCCCTGACTCCCCCCCACCCCCCAACGGTGACCCTCCGGCGCAGGTTCGATTCCGCAGTTCGGGGGCCTTCGCGAGGTTGTGCCGATCCGTACGACAGCAACTGACCGCCCGTACAGTTGGGGGACCCACGGCGGTGAGGCGGGCGGGTGGCCTTTCCGCGATGGAAGGGGGGGTGGGGGGGAGGAGAGAGGCGGGGATTTAGTGGGGGTTTTCTCTTTCTTCGGGTACAGGCCGCGTCAGCAAAGGCGCGGGCCCCCACCCTTCCTCAGCCCGTCCTCAGCCGATTCGAACCGTCCCACCGCCCTCCTGCCCACCGCCCTCCTGCCCACCGCCCTTCCCCGTCTCCTACCCCGTCTCTCTCCCTCTCCCGCTCTCTCTCTCTCTGTGTTTCTGTCAGGCCGCCTGGTGCCTCACCAATCTGCTACAGCTGCTGTTGGGACCCCACATGGTCACTGCTGCTGCTACTGCTGCTGCTGCTGCTGCTGACACGGGGGGGACAGCGGGGGGAGGGGGAGAGGGGAGAGGAGGAGGAGGGGGAGGAGCGGGGGGAGGGGTGGTGGGGGTGTTGTCCCCTCCGCCCGATTCGTTGTGGGGGGGCGGGGGGGAAGTGGCGGGGGAGTTGGCGGCCACTGCGGCGGCGCTGATGGAGACCATGGCGGCGCGAGGAGGCAGGTGGGGGGGAACCCGTGGGGGGGAGGGGAGGGGGGGAGGGAGGAGGGAGGGAGGGAGGGGTATAAAGAGAAATCGCAGCGGAGAAGGAGACGGGAGGGAGGGAGGGAGGAAGGGGGTGGGGAGGGGTGTAGAGGAGGGGGAAGGGGTAGAGATCGGGTGGGAGGTGGGGGTTTTGAGAAGCAGCGGGCTGGGTGAGTCCTGAACTGGGGTGGGGGTGGGGGGGGGGGCCAAAGGGGGGGAGGAGGGAGAATGGGGTGGGGGGGTAGGCGGGCGAGCGCGGCGGGGGGGGGAGGGGAAGGGGCCAAGGGTAAAGGTGGAAGGCGGGAGTATGGCGGGCGGGTCAACGGGGGGTGGAGGCTGGGGGGGCGGGCGCGGGGGCGCGGCGGTGCATGGCATGCATGGGTGGATGACATGCGTGTACGGCGACATGCATACACACACCCCCCATAAGGGAAAGCCGTCGTCGTGCCGTGTTTGGGTGGTCAGGAGTACGGCACGCTGTCACTGTCGTACGCGCGCGCCGCGCTGTCACGGCGCGCGGCGACCTGCGCCGCGCTCCACCCGCCGGCAGGTTGTACGGCAGCTCGGAGCTGGCGGCGGCGGTTTCGGGGCTGTGGCCGCTGGCGCAGCGGGGCCTGCTGGTACCCATGCTGACGGCGCTGGAGGTGCGTCGTGTCGTACAGTACGGCAGCACTGTTGCCGTCTGCCGTATGCGCGCGTCACACGACACACGATGCGCGTAATTGTATGCCTCTCGTCGTCGTCGTCGTCGGGGTTTTTCGTGCTGGGGGCCTCCCGCCGAATCCCCCCAGCGTCCACCTCTTCCCTCCTTTCCCCGCCTCTTCCCCCCCTGAACCCCCAAAAAGATCCTAGAACCCCCCAAACCCCCCAAACCTCCCAAACCTCCACTCCGGTCCTCGCCTTACCACCACCACCAGCTTCGCCTTGCACACATACGACCCCCCCCCACATACACATACACACACCTTCCCCTCCCCCCCCGGTGTGCAGGCCCGGCCCGGCGGCATTGAGTCGTACTGCGACATGTGCTGCACCGCAATAGAGCTGATGCCCCGGTGGGGTGGGGGAAGGGGAGGGTGGGGGTTGGGTGTGTGTGTGGGGGGGGTACGAAGCGACTTGTTGGTGCTGCGAATTGAGTTGAAGGGCAACAGGAACCCCGACGCCCGGTTGTCTCGTGGCCCTATAACCACACCGGGTTGCCGTGTGGGGGGGGGGGGGAGTGGGGGGTATCCACGTATAGGCCGGAGCCCGTGAACGGTAGGTGGGGAGGTGGTGGTGGGGGGAAGGGGGGTTCACGGTGGGTGGCGCAGTGGCGGAAACACCTAGCCGAGGGAGACGTAGAGCACGAGCAGCGCAGCAGTGCCGCAGCCCCATTCCCGGGGGGGCGGGGGGGGGGGGTTGCAGCCCCTCGGGCGGTATCGTCGGCTCCAGGGGGGCACGTAACCCCTCCGTTATATGAAGGAGCATATCACTCCCTGACCCCTCTGTCCCTCTGCCCTCTGCCCCACCTCGGTGTCCCTCTCCCGCCCGCGGTTCACCAACGGACCCACCCACCCACACCCACCCACCCCGCACCCACCTACCTCCCGCAACCCGCCCCCCCCCTCCGGTATCTCGCCCCTCCGGCAGTCTGAGCGCCGCGTTTTCGGACGCGGGTATCCGAGCGGGTAAGTGTCGTACCGTTGTGACGTGGCGGTGTAACCGGGTGCGGAGGCGACTGGGACAGAGACTGCGGCTTTGTGGATGTGCGGGAGTGTGCGGTTGCGGTGGGGTGGTGGGGTGGTTACTTCGTTACCGCGCGCGATGACATCGGCTGTCGAAACGAGCAAATGACTCCCTCCCTCCCCTCCCTCCCTCCCGCCATGCCGCCATGCCGCCATGCCGCCTGGTCTGTCGCCCCGTGTCGCGCTCTCCCAACGCCGCTCCTACCCGCCCTAAGCCCCCGCCCTCGTCCCTCCCCACCCCCCACACGCCCACCCACCCCCCACGCACACCACCCCCCAACCCCCAGACGTCCCCGGCCTGCTGAACGCCCTGGCCTTCTCCCCCGGTGTGCTCCCCCGGCTGTGGCGCTGGCTGTGTTTCGCACTGGGCCTGCCCCTGGAGTGTCCCGCGGGGGCCACCCGGGGTCTGGATGTGGTCGCACTGGCGGGGGGGTACGCGGGGCTGCAGCCGCGGAGGGCCCGAGTGCTGGGACTGTTCTGCAGGTGGGGGTGGGGGGCGGGGGTGTGTGTGGGTGGGTGGGTGCTGGGTGGGGGGGTAAAGAGAAGATATCGCAGCGAAGGGACGGAGAGGGCGTTCGCGAACGGACCCGGAACCCCCGGGAGCAATACTTACCGAACATACCTACCGGTATTGGGGGGGCGGGTGGGGGGGAGGGCGAGAGAGGAAGTGAGGCGGGGTGGACGGTCCCGGCGGGGCCCCCCCAGGGGCGTGGAGCGAGCTGGGTTGGGTGCGCCCACCCCCTCCCACCTCCCACCTCCCTGCTCCCCCCCTTCCCACCTCCGTCTCCCTGCCCCCCCCCCTTCGCGAGGCGTCTTAAGCTTCCGCCGACGTCGCTCCCCCATCCCCGTCCCAACTGCCCAAAGCACCGATCGGGGACGCCGTCTCCGTCCTTTACCGCTGCGGCATCGTTTTTCCCTGACCCCCCGGGCCTCCCACCCCCCACCCTCCCCTCCAAAACACACACACACACGCACGCAGGGTGTACGCCCAGCTGCTGCTTGTGTTGGACGACGGCGAGTTTTACGATCTGCAACAGCCCCTGGAGCTGACTGCTGCCCGGGCAGTGGGCACATCCCTCAACTCCCTGGTCTTCCACACATACCTGCCGAAGGTGGGATGGAGGCGGGGGAGGGGGCGGGAGGGGGGGAGGGGGAGGTTAGGGGTTGCTTGCGTGGATAGGGAGGGGGGGCCACCTTGGGCACCCCCCCCTGGAGTCTGCAGGTGTTGGTTTCGGAGCTGCCGGGTGCGGGGATACACTTGCCTGATGGCCGCCTTCTGGTCGCTTTGTTGCTGAGTCCAGGGGGGTGGGGCGGGGCGGGGCGGGGGGGAGCCCGCGGCGGGCCCGACCCCACCCACCCAGCCCCTCCCCGACCCCTGGAGCCAACGCATCTCAATAGACGAATCCGGGCCTTTTGGTCGTTTGGCCGCGAGGTTCTGGAGCACTCGGCGCAGGCCGCGAGGTGCGCACTTCACCGCCGCCAGCCCGCGCGCGCGGGCTCTACCTCGTGTTCCACCCCTTCATCCGCCACCCCCCACCCCAACCCCAACCCCAACCCCGGTATCTTATTTTTACCACCCCCACCCCCACCCCCACCCCCGTGTCCTCCCGCAGCCTCCCTCCGACGGCAGCCGACCTCCCCCCGCCCCCGACCCCGCCGACCCCGACTTCTCACTGCTCGTGGAGTGGGCGCCGCGCCTTCTGCGCGCCCTGTACGAACGTGATGTACGACGGCCGTACTGCCAGTCGATGCTGTGGCTGGCGCCGTACCGGGAGATGTTTGGGACGGAGGACGAGCAGCCAGGTGGGGGGAAGGGGAGGGGAGGGAGGGCAGTTGGCAGTTGGCAGTTGGTTTCGGCGCGAAACCGCGGAAGGAGCTAACCCCCCCGCACCCCCCCCCCGGAGTCGGGAATTGGGAGTTCTTAGGGGTTTATGTGTTTGGTGGGTGAGGTAGGTGGCACGACAGCAAGCACACCCTCCGCCCTGCCCCCCTCCGGATGATGTAGGGCTCCCGCCCCCTCGGCACCACCCCCCACGCGGCGGCGGCGGCGGCGGCGGTGGCGGCGGCGGTGGCGGCGGCGAGGCATTCTTCTTTTTCGACGATGAGCCCTCCGCCGCCGCCGCCACCGCCCCCGACCCGGCGGAGGCGCGTATCGGCACGTTTACGGCGGGTGCCGTACTGCTGGCGCTCATGTACGGCGGGGCCGCCGGCGGCGCCGGCGGCGATGAGGACGGCCATGGCGACGCGGCCGCCGGCACCGCCGCCGGCGCCGCCACGGCGGCCGGCGGCGGCGCGCCTCCCGCTCTGCAGGTACGGTACCCTTTACACTAGTGCGATCTTTGAATTGGATATGGATTTGGGTTTTGATTTCGATTCGGTTTGGGTATGGTTGGGCTGGGAGGAGGGGCAGTGGTCAAGCTGCCGAATCGAGCTACCCTAAAACCCTAAAACCCTAAAACCCGCCTCGGTCCCGCCTCGGACCCGCCAATCTCAAACCGAAAGCCGCAGGCAGTGTGTCCTCCCTCCCTCCCTGCCCTCTTTCGGAAGGGAGCGTCTGCACCCCCCCTTCCTGCCTCCTGCACCCCGCCCCGCCCCCCGCCCCTCCCAGGCTCCGTATCCGTGTGTAAACCCCCTCCCCCGCCCCTCCCCCTTCTTTCTCTCATCATCCTCCTCTCCCCTCTCCGCCCCCTCTCCCCGCCCCTCCTCTCAGGCCAAGGCCGGGGAGGGCTGCCGGCCCCAGAGCCTGGCATCACTGCTCAAGGCCACCCCGCAGGTCTGTGGGTGGGGGGGGGGGAGGGGGGGGGGCGGCTGTGTGAGTGGGGTGATCCTCCTCTTGCCGCGCATAGAGAGTGACGCGTCCCGCTCTCGTCCCGCTTTCGTTCACACACATGTCACACACTCACAGAAGGGGGGCCCACTTAAACACAACCCCCACACAGAAGGGAGGGGTGGGTTGGAGGACATTCGAGGAAAGGAAGGGGGTGGATGGTGGATGCACGAGGGGGGGCTGGACGGGCGGGGGCCGGAGAGAGGGGGGAGGGGAGAGCAGGACGGAGAGGGGTTTAGTCACGTATAGGCCGGAACCCGTGAACGGGGCGGTGGGCGGGTGGGCAGGTGGGCGGGTGGCAGCCAGTTGGCCGCAAGCCGCCCTCTTCCGGACGTTGCCCGGGACCCACCGACCCGACCCGACCCGACCCGACCCGACCCGACCCGACCCGACCCGACCCGACCCGACCCGACCCGACCCGACCCGACCCGACCCGACCCGACCCGACCCGACCCGACCCGACCTCCCCAAACCTCGCACCACACCACACCCCTCACCACCACCACCACCACCACCTTCTTCCCACGTCCCAACCCCCTCCCTCCCCTCCCTCCCTCCCCGCCTCCCTCCCCCCCTCCCCTCCCTCCCCCCTCCAGGCCGTCCCCTTCTCCCGGCGTGTGGATCTGTTGCGAGCTCTGTTGGCTGAGGACAAACGGAGGGGGCGGTGGGAGCTGCCGCTGCATGCGGGGGGAGTGCCGCCCATCAAGGTACGGCTTTAGGGGTTTTAGGGTTTTTAGGGTTTTCGGGTTTAGGGTTTCACGGGGATCCTTCCATCCCCTCCCCCGCTAATCCCCCCCCTCCACTCCATACACACACATTCTTCTCCCCCTCTTTCCCCACTCTTTCCCCTTCTCCCCCCCCCCCCATATACACACATACACACACACCCACAGGTCACCATCCGCCGCGGCTCCCTCATAGAGGACGCCTACAGCGGCCTGGCTGCCCGGGGGGCGGGTCTCAAGGCCCGACTGCAAGTGGTGTTTGTGAACGAGGCCGGAATGACGTGAGTCAGATCTACCGACCCGGGGGTCAGCGGGGCCCGAGGGGCGGCGGCCCAGACGTCAAATCCATCGGGCCGGTCTCTCTCCGTACTGTTTACTGCTTGGTTGGAACCACTACCCGTAAACCCACACCCCTACGGAGATTCGCCTCAGCCGCCGTCCTCCCACCTCCCACCTTGATGACCTAGCTGACCTAGACGAAACCCCCACCTGCCTCCCTCCTTCCAGCCTTCCCTCCCTCCTTCCTGGCCCCGCTCCGCTCCACGCTCCCTCTTTTCCTGATGCCCTCTCTCCCGCCTCCCCTAATTTCCCCTCTCCACCTCCCTCCCCCTCCCCTCCCCTCAAAGTGAGGCGGGTTTGGATTTCGGTGGTCTCCAAAAGGAGCTGCTGGAGAGGGTGGTGGCCGCGGGTGAGGGGGAGGGTGGTGGTGGGGAGGGAAGGGGGGGAAAGGGGTGTGTGTGTATGTGGGGGGGGGGGGGTTGGGGGAGGGTGGCGGGCAAAGCCACGAACAGGTCGAAGGGGGGCCCGGGGAGGGTCTCACTGCCTGAGCCGATGGGAGAAGGGAGGGGAGGGGGAGGATGGATGGCTGCCGGGGGGGGGGGGGGATGCTGCCGGGACGGGGTTTCGGGTCCGGAGGCGGAGGGCTAGCCTCACTCACTGTGATGCCCTCACCCCCCCCCCTACACACACACATACACACCCGCTCTCACACACCCCGTCCCCTCCCTCTCCGACCGTCCCTAACCCCCCCAACCATCGTCACCACTCATCCCCCCCCCGCACCCTTCCCCCCTCCGCACCCTCCCCCTCCACCTCCCCCGCCCGCCAGGCCTGGACGCCAACTACGGCCTCTTCACCTCCTCCCCGGACGGCCTGGTCTACCCCAACCCCGCGGCGGATAGGCTGGACGGCGGCCTAGCGCTGCTGGAGTTCATGGGTGGGTGGGGGGGTGGGGGGGTGGGTGGGTGGGTGGGTGGGGGGTGGGTGGGGGGGTGGGTGAGACCTCAGAGGCTGAGGCTGAGGCTGGGGGGCGGATTGGGAGTGAGAGGCGCTGGGTGTGTGTGGTGAGGGGGGAGGGGAGGATGGAGAGGAAGGGCGCTGGGTATGTGTGTTTTGATGCCTCGCTCGCCCGCGCCCTGCCCTCGGCCCACGCCCGCCGGGCACTATGCTGTGCCGTACGACACCCATGCCCTGCAGGCCTTATGTTTGGCAAGGCGTTGTACGAGGGCATCCTGCTGCCCGTACCCTTTGCGCACTTCTTCGTGGCCCGACTGCAGGTGGGTGGGTGGGTGTGGGTGCGTGTGGGTGCGTGTGGGTGCGTGCGTGGGTGGAAGGGGCGGCCCCCAGTGCGGGATACGCTGGGCTGCGTTTCCCCTCCCACTGGTGGTGGTGTCGGATTAGGGTTTGGGGTTTGGTCCGATTGGATGTGAACTCCGTCCCCCCCCGCCCCCCGCTCCCCCTCTCGAGCCCTCCGGCTGCAAAACTCCCGGTCCCCACCGCCCACTCGGCAACGGCTCCAAAACCTGTTTTGCGGAAAAACCCTAAAACCCTCCTTCCCCCCCGCTCCCCCTCCCCGCCTCCAGGGTCGTCAGCCGCTGTTTGACGACCTGGCCTCACTGGACCCCGAGCTACACAGAAACCTGCTACAGGTGCTGACCGGGGGCCCTCCCTCCTCCCCTCCCCCCCTGGGGGGATGTGGATGTGTGTTTGGGGTGGAGGGGTTATATCGGGGTTGAATCAGGATGAATCCGGGCTTGTTGGGGGTGGGGCCGGGGGGCCGGGGCCGGGGGTGGGGGGTGGCGATGGGACTGGCAACAGGGGTCGGGCCCGAGAGCTGGAAGGGGTCCGGGAAGGCCCCTTCATAGGGCCCCGGGGGTTTTGGGGTTCGGGGCGGTTTGGCGCTGTTGCCGCTGCCGTACCGCATGAGCGGGTTGCTCGGGGTACTCGGGGGCCGCTCCTTTTGCACTCCCCGGGGGGTCGGGGTTATTCCATTCCAACCTACCACTCCCCCTACCACTCCCAGCCCTGCTTTCCCGCGGCCCCCCCTCCCTTTCGGCACTCAAACCCCCTCCATCCGCCCCCCGTCCATCCGCCCCCAGTCCAACCGCTCAACCCCATTACCCCAACGCCCCACCACCACCACAACCCGGGCCCCGGCCTATACGTGGATAACCCCACCACCACCACCACCCAGGGGTAATGGGGATCTCGGTCGCCTACGTCCCTCCGCTGCGGTGTCGTTTCTCTTACCCCGGCTCGGCCAGGGCCGCGCCTCCCTCCACTCCCCACCCACCCCCCCCCCTCCCTCCCCCCACTCCCCACCCCCCCTCCCTGCCCCCCCTCCCTCCCTCCCCCCCTCCCAAGCACCGCACTTCAGGTGAAGCGCTACGAGGGCGACGTGGCGGACCTCGGCCTCACCTTCTCCGCTGACTCGGACTTCCTGGGTTGCCCCGCTCACCACGAGCTGCTGCCGGGAGGGGCGGACAGAGCGGTCACGTGAGGGCGGAGGGGATGGGGGGGGAGACGAGGGGGGAAGAGGGGACGGGACAGGACGGGGACAGGACGGGGGCCAGAGGGGCTAGCGTTGTTGGGCCCTGCAGGGGAGATTGCACCGTCGCGTCCCCTGGCCGGGGAAGCAGCCCAGCCAGCAGCAGCAGCAGCACACGGTACGGCAGGGTATATGGCATCACACACATAAACCCCCACCCGTTCACCCGCTCCCCCCTTCTCCCGCCCCCCCTATGCGTGGATAACCCCCCTTGCGCCCCCCCAACCACCACCATCAAACACACCCCCCCACACCCCCCCTCCCCTGCAGCAACGACTCCCGGCTGCTGTACTGCCACCTGCTGGCGGACTGGCACCTCAACGGCAAACTGGGGCCGCCCACTGCCGCATTCGCCCGGGGGCTGTTCAAACTCATTCCACAGGTGCTGCTGCTGCGGGGGAGGGGGTGGGGGGGTTACGTGTGCGTGTGTGTTTGTGTGTGTTTGTGGGCCCCCTGGTGTTTATTGGGGAGGTGTTATGGGCGGGCGTCGAAGGCCAGGGGCAGGGGCAGGGAGGGGTGTCGGGTCCATTGGGCTTGTGGCCATGCAGGTGGGCGGGCGCAGGCGGGTGGGCGCAGAGGGTGGGGGCAGGCGGGTGGGCGCAGGCCAGGACACGGCGCAGACGCCTTTGCTTCGGGCGAGTTACTTATGTTGCTCTGCCGCCCCCCCTCTGCCCGTCCACACCCGCCCAACTCCCCACCCGCCCACCCGCACCCTCCCACCCACACCCTCCCACCCACCCGCCCAGGCCTCCCTGCGCCTCTTCAACCCGCGCGAGTTCAACCAGCTGCTCTCGGGCGCGGCGGCCGACGGCCCGGGGGGCGGCGGCGCGGCCCCCCTGGACGTATCCGACATGCGGCGGTGGACCCGCTACAGCGGCGGCTACGGCCCCGACTCCACCACCGTCAAACTGTTTTGGCGGGTGGTGGCAGAGCTGACTCCCGACCAGCAGTCGGCGCTGCTGAGATTCGTGACCAGTTGCAGTCGGCCGCCGCTGGGGGGCTTCCGGTTCATGCAGCCGCCGCTCACGGTGCACAAGGTGGGCTGGGGTGTTGGGTGGGTGGTGTGTGTGTATGTGTGTGTATGTGTGTGTGTTGGGGGGAGGGGGGAGGGGGGAGAGGGAAGAGGGGGGAGAGGGAAGAGGGGGGCGATCAAGAAGATACCGCAGCAGGGGGGTTGGGTTGAAGGTGAAGATGAGGGTGGCTGCGCTGCAATGGGTTTTGGTGGAGTGGGGCGAGGGTGCGTCGGCTGCCATCGTCGTACCACATCGTACGAGCCACGCGTCACTGTCGTACATCATTGTTGGGTTTGGATTTAACACTCAGCGTACTGCGTTGCGCAGGTGGACTGCGAGGCGGGTCTGTTTGCCGCGCTTGGCGGCCGGGATGTGGACCGTCTGCCCTCCGCCTCCACCTGCTACAACATGCTCAAGCTGCCAAACTACCGCCGAGCCTCCACACTCAAGGAGAAGCTGCTCTACTCGATAACGTCGGGGGCAGGCTTCGAGCTGTCGTGAGAGGGCTTAGGGGGGAGGGTGGCATGCGGGGGAGGGGGAGGGCAGGGGGCGACGGGGGGCGGTGCAAAACGTGCAGCTGTCCCGGTTTGCAGGGCAGGCGGGTGGGTAGGCAGGTGGGAAGGTAGGTGCGGGAAGGGGAGATGCAGCAGGAGGGGAGTAGTGGTGCCTGGGGGCGACGCAGGCGGCGGTGGGAAGTGGGGGGTGTTGGGCGCATCGATTTGGGTGCATCGAGTTGGGCGCAGCGGAGTATGTTCGTGTAGGGGCGCTGTGTTGAGCGCTGGTGGGGTGGGGTGGAGTGGCTGACTAGGGGTGGCGGTGGAGGACTGGCGCCCCGCGGCGGAGGGATCCAGGGGGCGTGCAGCTTCAAAGGCCGCCCGGACCTTGGGGCACCGTATGAAGAGGGACTGAGGCGACCAACAGTGTGGAGGCCAGGTGTGTTGAGTTGTTCCGGTTCCTGTGTGCATTGCGGTTCACTCGGGTTACCGGTATGCCAGGTCTTGCGGCAGGAGCAGGAGTGCGTTCCTTCGCGGGAATGTGGACACATGTCGACATGTGAAGTGGGGTGGTGGATCACAACCACGACCGCTCTCGGTGCGCCGTACTGCCAGAAGATAGCGAAGTCGCTGCCCACGGCGGCGGCACGTCGCTACTTTCCTATCATCAGAGGGGAAGGTGGATTGCCCCGCCGGGCCGGGCCCGGGCGGACAGCATCAAGTAATGTACGTGGTAACAGAAGCAGCGGCGTCGAGTGCGTTTCGTTTCTTTTTCATAAGAAGGTTCTTAGGGTTTAAGCTCAGCCGAAAGGGGTGGCCCACTTCTCGTCTCCCAACAGATACGTCCCCCCAACAGAACATCCAAATCCCGCAGGAAACACAGAAGGAAATACAGAAGAGCCGGGACCCGAAAGGCGCGCGATGCTTCGACGCTCTCATTGGGCCGATGGACGTCGGCCGCAGTTGGCCATCCGCCCGTCCGCCTCCCTCCCCCCTTTTTCCACCGATGCCCAAAACAAGGGGCTGAGCCCCCCGCTCCCGCACAGCCGCAACCACATGGCGGCAACCACATGGCGCTTCGCACCGCTCCGCAGTCGTCCGCAGCGCCCATGGTTCGCGCATCCGCCCGCCCCATTTTCGAAACAGAGGCGTCTGGAGCCTCCGAAAAGGGCTGCGACAAGTGCGGGGCGCCAACCAGCACAGTGCAGCGCACACGTGGGTGGGCCGGCCCCTCCGCATCTGCGCGCCCACGAGTGAGTTCCGTTCCGCCCCGTAAGCTCTCACGCGCAAACCCGGCCAGTGACGGCCAGCCACCCGCATGCTCCGCGACCAAGACCAGCACCACTCTGCGCAATGCCACCCGCATGCCACCCACCAGCAACCAAAACCAAACAAGTGAAGACAAAAGACAAAACAGGGAAAGCACGCGCACGCCTGAAGCAAAGGCACAAGGTCAGTCACATTGGGGTCCTCCACGTCTCGAATCGGGACGCCATCGGGATACGTCTGCCGTTAAAAGTAGTTTTGCCGCCGCCCCGCCTGCTCTCCTACACCTTGCCCAGGCCCATCCCAACTTCCCCCCAATCCCGCCTCGTTTCGCCACGTGACAAACCCGACTCCTCGGCACCCGCGCCCAAGCGGTGCGCGCCGCGCCAAAACGACCCCACCCGCCCCGGCCCCCCCCCCAGCTGACGAGGCGGTCCGAGCTCTGGAACCCCGCAGAAATGCCCAGAGAACCATCGCCTGTCCCTCCTCCCCCCCCGAATCATTCCGCACACTGCCCCACAAGCCACAACTGCCCTGGACGTGTCCCTCCCTCGACCCTTTTCCCGGGCCTTCGCCCGGATCTCCGGGAGCTCTTGGGAGGCACACACCCCAAAAGACTAAAGATGCACATCGCAGACGCACAGAAGAATGCACGCATGCTGATACTGATGTGAGAGCGGAGCGCCACCGGCGGGGAGGGACCCGCCTGCTCGATAAATGTGCGCGCGGGAAGGCCGCCTCGAGGCAGGAGAGCTGCGCCACCGCCCCCAGACGCATCGCGCCACAAGCCATTCGCGATGGGTCGCCGGCATACCGGCATATGCCTGTGTCTTTAGAACGGTCATGAAAGGTCCACAATGCAAACAATTCGGACCACGCCGGCCCGCCCGCGCCGCCAACAGTGCTGCGCCAACACGCTCTGCTGTAGCCACGACTGTTTTCGTCTCGGCCGTATCATACGGTATCCTTAACCGCAAAGCTATTTATATGATGTCAAAGCCAATTTTTTTCAATGATGGCACTACCGACGGGCCGTTTGCAAGCGAGGTGTGGCCGGCGCGGGCCTCGAAGGCAGGCAGAGGATCGGATAGGGGCGGAGGGAGAGGGGGCCGGCTTGAGACTGCCCGCCTGCCCGCCTTCGCCGCAACCGACTTTCCAACTCCCCCTTGCGCCCAGCCCTGCGCCTGCGCCGCTCCCACCGCTCAATCCCTTCATCCTCGTCTCGCCCCCGCCGCCCCCGCCGCCGACGCAGCATCTCCCTTTCGCCTGTGACTCTATGCGTCTCCGGACGTGCGCCACGGACGCGAACGGGGGCACCGTGCGGGCCCCGCCTCCTCAGCCGCCGCACTGTTGGCCGCTCAGTCGTCCCACGCCGCGTCCGCAACGCCCGTCCCGGCCGTGGCCGGCGCCGCCGTGGCCATGTGCGCGTACTTGTCGTCCACCTTGACTGAACCGCTGCCCGTCTGCAGCATGCCCTGACTCGTCATCTTGAGCTGGGACCTGCGGAGCGGAGCGGGACACACGGGGCCGTGGCGGAGGGCGGGCGGGGTTCCGGTGTTAGCTGGGATGTGACCTTCGGGTGTGTGACCCACTTCATCGCGATCAGCTGCCGGTATCCGCAGGAAGGCGCTGTGTGTTTAGAAAGCTGGGCAATACGCAACCGAGGGGACAGAGACGGGCGAGGTTACGTGCCACGCGGGTTTGGAGATGGAACGACGACTCCTGGTACGCTCCCCACAGCAGCGGCACAGTTCTGAGAAGAAGGCACGGTCGCGACACACCCGGGCTTTTTCCGCCCAAGGCCCAACCCGTCCCCCTCCCGATTGTTCCGGGGTCGCTCACTTGAACTCGCGGGCCAGCTGGCGCTCCTCCTTGCGCGCCTCCTTGCCCGTGGCGAAGGCAAAGCCGTTGCCCTTCTCCAGCTCAGAGAGGGCCTATTAGGAAGAGGGGGCGGGGGAGCGGCGGCGACACGAGTCGTCGGTGCATGCATCCGGGATGGCAACCAGGGGGCCAGTGACAGACAAAGAGGGAGACCAACCGAAGGGGCTTGGGCGGCGGTGAAGCAGGGGGGTGATGCGGAAGAGCAGGTGCAGAGAGGAGGCAAGTGGATTGGCCAAATGCGCGCAGAGAGGACAGTGTTGTTGTAAGTGGCTTGACAACCACAGCAACCAGGTGCCGCAAGGAGCTCAACGAGCGCCGGCTCACCCCCGCGTATGTCAGTCACGCCCCAGCTTGGGAATCTGCCAGTACAGGTACTTTGCTCCTCCGCTTGCTAGATATATATATCGCCAAGACAAGACACCCTCCTCGCAACCCCCTCAGCCGCCTGCTGCAGCCTCCCTCCCCTCCCCTCCCCCCACCTGCCCCTCCCCCTCCCCTCCCCTTCCCTCCCCTCCCCTCCCCTCCCCTCCCCTCCCCTTCCCCCCCCTCCCCCCCCCTCCCCTCCCCTCCCCCCCCTCCCCTCCCCTCCCCTCCCCTCCCCTCCCCTCCCCTCCCCTCCCCTCCCCTCCCCTCCCCTCCCCTCCCCTCCCCTCCCCTCCCCTCCCCTCCCCTCCCCTCCCCTCCCCTCCCCTCCCCTCCCCTCCCCTCCCCTCCCCTCCCCTCCCCTCCCCTCCCCTCCCCTCCCCTCCCCTCCCCCTCCCCTTCCCCTTCCCCCCACCTGCCCCTCCCCGCCCCCCCACCTGCCCCTCCCCGGCCCCCCACCTGCCCCTCCCCGCCCCCCCACCTGCCCCTCCCCGCCCCCCCACCTGCCCCTCCCCGCCCCCCCACCTGCCCCTCCCCGCCCCCCCACCTGCCCCTCCCCGCCCCCCACCTGCTTGATCTGCGCCACCAGAAAGCTGTCCCGGTCGTTCCACAGCGAGGTGGCCCGGCCCTTGGTGCCCGCGCGACCCGTGCGGCCTGCAAGCGGGTCGCGGTGGCGCAGGGGGAGCAGGCGCGGGGGTAAGAGCGACGCGCGCGAACGAGTCGGTGCATCATCATTCATCAATCCATCATGCAGGAATGACCCAGTCCCGTCCGGTCCCTCGCCCCTGGGTACCTTCCCCCCTCTCCTCCGCCCTTCACAGTCAAACGGAGCGGGCCGGGACTCGGACGGCCGATCGACAGCGAAAAGGCATCTATGGGCACAGCGCACGGGGACCACCACCCCCCTCAAGGCGCTCAGCCCACGAGGCGCCAGCCCCACCCCCATCCCGCTTGGCCCCTCTGAACCCCCTTTCGCTCCAGGCCGCACTCCCCGCGCCCAACCCACCCTGCATCCTCCCCCCCCCAAAAACCCCAAACCCCAACCCAACCCTACCCACTCACCAATGCGGTGCACGTAGTCCTCAAACGTCTTGGGCAGGTCCATGTTGATGACGTGGCCAATGCCCTTGATGTCCAGACCGCGTGAGGCCACGTCGGTGGCCACGAGCACCTTGATGTCGCCGCGGGCGAAGTCGCGCAGCGCCGCCTCGCGCTCGCTCTGGAGCGTGGAGGGAGCAGGAGGGAGGGAAGGGAGCGAGGGAGGGCAAAAAAAAGATACCGGGCGGTGGTCTCGAGTGCATTGCGTGTACGTCGGTACTGGTTGCAGCAACCAGCCCAATACGGTAGATAACCATCAAGACCAGAAACAGCTGAGAGCAGATAATGTACAAGATGGGAGGGAGTGAGGCATACAGCCCGGAGGGACGACTGGATTATAAAAAACAGCACTCGGTCGTGGGCGGGGTCGTGGGCTGGTGGCCTTCGGAACCGGATGGTGGTGCACGTGGTGGCCTCGAGGCCTTCTCAGTTCTCACCCGGGGCCACAGCAGCCGCCGCAGCAGCAGCCCCCACGGGTACCGGCCACCGTTTGCCCGAAGCGCGCCAAGCCTGGCGCCACTGATCCAGCCGGGATCCCCCTAGCGGCACGAGCCGCTGTGGACCCTGCTGTGCTGTGCAAACCCTCCTGAGAACATCAGGAAACACGGGAGCGCTGGGGCCGCAGACGCAGGTGCCCCGGCCGCGAGCGCGCAACCCGCACCCAGCCGTGCTGTACCGTGCGGTGCCGTCCCGCGCCCCCCACCCCGCTTGGCGCTTGCCACCGACCCAACCACGCACGCCCTCACACAAACACGCCCTCAACACACGCCCTCTCACGCATGCACGCACGCACCTGGCCCAGGCCTCCATGCAGCGCATTGGCGGGTATTCCGTCCTCCCTCAGTGCCGCCGCCACCTCGTCGCAGCGGGTCTTGCGCTCCACAAACACAATGGTCAGCGGCATGGGGGGCCCGCCCGAGCTCTCCGCGGCAACCTCCGACGAGATGAGCGCCACCAGGATATCGAGCTTCGAGCCCTCGGGCGCGTGCTCCAGCCGCTGAGACACGTTGGCGGTGGGCGTGGACACGGCGCCGATCTGGGGGCGGGGTGGGGGGGGGGGCGGTCGTGTTGGTGGTGATGGTGGTGATGGTGGCGGCGGTCGTGACGGGAGCAGAGGACGATAGTTTCAACAACAAGGGGAAAGCTGACAGGCTGGCAGAAAGACGCAGTGGGGCACGCGTGATCGACAGGGGGGCACGTGACAACGCTGGGGGATACGTTAGTGATGTGACCGGAGGAGGGTGATCGACACCAGGGGGGATTCATCAGGTCGGAAAGCCGAAATCGTGGCAAGGGGCCAGGGCCGGGGCTGGGCAGGCGGCCGAGCGCCATGGTGGTATTTGCAGGCAGGAATCAGGGCTCGCGCGTCCGAGCCGAAACCAGTGCACGGTTAGGACACACGCACTGCAGCCTGTTCGTGGGGCCCCTGCATGCAACGCGCCGACAAGCGCCCCTAAAACCCCAAATCAACCAAGCCCTGAGCCCACCTTGACCGTCACGGGCTTGTTCAGGTAGGCGCGGGCCAGCTCCTCAATCTCCTGTGCTCGAGAGGGGGGCCAGGAATCGGGAGGAGGAGGGGGATTGGAATCAGGCGAGCAAGCGGGTGTGATATGACGCGTCGATGGTGGGGCAGCTGTAGCCGGAAAGCCGGCACCGCGGGGAAAATGAACGGATGCGGATGCACAAGGTGTCTCCATGCCGCTGCCGTGGCCATGGCGCGGGGTGGACATCGCTGCGGATGAGTCGAAAGCTCGGGGGCGACCTGCGGGCCGGCAAAGATGCGGAGCGCCTGGGTGCGCCAGAGTGCCGCGCCCGACAATGCCGTCAGCGCGACGGCTGCCACGCCCCCCTCCCCCCTCCGACGGCTTTCCAACGATTTTGGGGGTGCAGGCCGCCTTGCCTCCGTGGGCCCCTCGCCCAACCGACCCTGCTACAACCCCGCCAGCTCTTCTCCTTCGCGTGCTGCTTCGCACTTCGCTTGTGCGCTCCTTCCAACCAGGAAGGGGCGTTGTGCGTGTGTCACTGCCGGGTTTATGGTGTCGCTGTCTGTCCGGACGCTGCTCCCGTCTCTCTCCGGTGGAGCAGCGCCGCCGGCAGGCTGCGACGGTTCCCTGGCCGGTCCCCGAGCCCCAGGCGCCAGGCCTAACACCAGTGGGACCTCGTCCCGCAACCCCCCCACTCCGCGGTGCCACAGCCCGCCAGAGGAACCACCTAGGTGATAGCGCGCCCGCCGGCGTGGCGTGCGTGTGCTCGCGAGGCAGCTCAGCTTCGGCTTCGACCCACACAGGTAATCGCGCCCGAGCACGCCCTTCCCTTTCCCTTCCCTTTGCTTGACGATTGGCAAAGAAATGCTTGAAATCTGACCCGTGCAGCGCACCCTTCACCTGACTCCCTCCGCCTGCGGCGCTGCGGACATGTGCTTCGCTGCGCTGCGGCGGCAACACCGGTATCCCCCATCCTCCCTGCTTGCCGAGTTTCCTTCACCCCGCCCCCTTCACTTCTTTCCACCCCACTACGCACCTTGGGCATGGTCGCGCTGAACAGCAACGTTTGGTGGCGGGGCGGCAGGTTGTTCATCACCTCCTTGATCTGTAAGGGGGAGGGGGAGGCGATGGGGCGATGTGGGGTGAGAAGAGAGTGAGGAGAGGGGAGGAAATGTGGGGTGAGAAGAGAGTGAGGAGCCAAGGGGGAGAGAATGACTGCAAGACATCGTCGGAGCCGAAGCCGAGGCAAGGAATAAGATACCACAGAAAAGGGACGGAGACGGCGTTCGCAAACGGACCCAGAGCCCGGAAGGGGGGGTTGAGAAGCGCCATATCTTCACGAGTGGCCACGGTCAAGAGCCGAGGGCGAGTGGGTGGGTGGGGTGACCCTGGCGCCGCAGTCGGTCCCCAAGCAGGGCCCGGCAGCACCCCTCCGGTAGTGCTGCTCCCTTCCACTGAACCCGCTCTTGCCTCCCGCCCGACGCCTCAGCCCAGGCCCAGGCCGACATCGGAGCCAGCTGCAGCGCCCGAGGGCAGCGCCACAGCACGGAGGGGGGCTGCGTCCGGGATCGAGCGAGTGTGACTCCGCCGCTCATCACCTAGATAGACACACCCACCCGAGCGGGAGCAACCCGCACCCCACCACAGGAGAGGAGATGCAAACCACACCAATTCCGGCAGCAGCTGGCGCCGCAGCCCAGCCCGCCAATGCACCCCGAGGCGCTGCCTGCCGACTGGACCGCCCCCACCCCTGCCGTCACCCCGTCTCCCCTCGCAACAGGGCTCCGGTCCCAAACCCCGCCCGTCAACCCATTAACGCAGGAGCGGGCCAGTCCCTCAGCCAGCGGCCCCGCCCGGCGCCTCGCCAAGCCTAACCGTGGTGCACAGCGCACAGCGGCGCGCCGACGGGCCATCGGTTTGGGATTTCTCAACCTAACATCACATCGCCCCGATCAATTGAGCATGCCGGGGCTCCCGCCTTGGCTGCAAACTCAGCCCGAGCCCAGTCCCCCGCCGCCCCCCTGCCCACACCGTCACCACGAAGATTCAGGAGCCCGGCTCCGGCCCGCTCTTCACAGCGCCTTCACGCGGCCCTGTCCCCACCCACCCCCGTTGGCCGAGGCACCATCCCGCACACGCCCCGGCACCCCCGTGTGACGGTGTGACGGTATGGCGGCATCCCCCCAAGGACGGTTGCACTGCTTGTGGCAGGCGCGCGTCCGCCCCCAACCCCCTCTACTCTGCTGGGATGTGCACCTCCAATTGGCTCGACAGGGAGCACCGCAGCCGCAGCCGCCGTGCCCCTTCCACACGGCTGCTCCGCCAATTGCCTTCCGCACCACGAGCTTCCCGGCGCCCCTTCCGCCGCGTCCGTTTCCGCAGGCAGTCAAGCCGCGATGGCCTATGGGTTTGCTCCTACAACCATGCTACGCCCTCCCCTTTCCCTCACCCCCAAATCCGAGCCGTGATACGCCGGGCACACACACGGCTGTCCTGAACTACCGTACGTCGTGTTCTGGAGCCAGTCTGTGCCATCAGCAATGACTTCGGTTTGAAGCTGTGCGCGCGGGGCAGTCCCCGACGCCACGCCAATCTCGGCCAATTGGACGCTCGCTCACGGCGCAACGGCCCAGGCCACCATCCCCGGCTGCAGCCGCCCCGACCCACGAAAACCTGTTTCCACCCGCACAACAACCCCGCCCTGCCTGGCTCCTGCCACCATTCGCCCCCATCCGTAGCATCGTCGGGCGCGCACTACCCGCGGCCCGCCTCCCCAGCCCCGGCTCGCGGAACCTCTCCACCGCTCCTCACACGGGCTTCCCATCGCCAAATGCGTGAGAGTGTGAGAGTTCCACTATGAGAGCACTCACGTCGCCAACAGCAATAGGCCCTCGAATGTCCCCCACCACACACATGGGTGCAGCTATACGGCACCGCGGGTCCGGCATCGAATGCGCGCCATTGCTGCGTTCCCAGTGCCACTCCCCTGCCTTTGCCCCTGTCTCGCGCCCTTCCATGGGGGTGGAGGTAGTTATTGACTTCCTCGGGGCTTTGAGACTTTTCCGTTGCCGAATAGGTTTCAGGGTTGCCCCCTCCAACACACACACACACACGCACGCACGCACCTGCGGCTCGAAACCCATATCCAGCATGCGATCCGCCTCGTCCAGTACGACGTACGACACCCGGCCGAGGTTGGTGTTGGACTGCTGTAGGTGGTCGATGAAGCGGCCGGGCGTGGCCACCACAATCTCCACGCCGTTGCGCAGGTCGTGGCGCTGATCGTTCATGGGCACGCCGCCCACCACGATGGCGGTGCGCACGCTGCGGATGCTGCTGCGGCTAAACGCCTTAACCTGCAGGTGTGGAGGTGTGGGAAATGAAAGTGGGGGTTGAGGGTTAAAGAGGGGGTTGCGGGTTGAAGAGGGCAGTGAGGCAGGGAGGGGCTTGGCGGGAAGCTGAAAGCGAAGGACCGCGGCATGGGACGCGCGGCCGGGCCTGGAGGGGGGAAGGTCTGTTGGCACGAGGCGAGGGCGTGTGTGTGTGTTGGGAAAGGTGCGGGTGGCGCGGGGACGCGGGCTGCTCAGGAAAGGTACCCTGTGCGCCTTGGCTAGTTTTATCTTGAGGTACAGCCTGATTGCCTTCGGGGTACAGTACAAGGATAAGCATAAAGGCCTGTCGGTACGGTTCCGGGGGGCGACCGCAGTGCCCAGGGCCTCGTTGGCCCACCAGCACGACGGTGTCCCCCAGGTAGGATTATACACGTCCCGGGGAGGCCCGCCGAGACGGGAGCGGGAGTTCACGTTAAGGTCAAACTGAGCTCACGCCCGCGGCCAACGGTGCCACATGCAGCCGCCGCCATATGCAGGCCCCGTGCATACCCCCTCCCCTCCCCTCCATGAGCCCAAACACGGCACCAACCAACTGGCAGCCACCCTAGTCCCTGGCTGCCCAACGGCGGCCGGAGGCCCACGTTACTGTCTAGGTGCATGTAAAAGACCGCGGAAGGAATTCGCTAAGGAACGCATGGGGCTCCATGGTGCCGTGAACGCACCTCGCGCTCTATCTGCTGCGCCAGCTCACGAGTGGGGGCCAGCACGAGCGCCATGGGCCCATCGCCGTGCCGCAGCGGCGGCTGGTTGAGACAATGCTGAATCATGGGAATCGAGAAGGACGCGGTCTTGCCGCTGCCCGTCTCGGCGCAACCCAGGATGTCGCGCCCCGAGAGCGCGATCGGGAGGCCCTGTGCCTGAATTGGCGTCGGCGTCTCGTACTTGTGATGCATGATGTCCGCCAAGATGTCCTTATGTAGGTTCTGCAACGCGCAGCGTGCCGGAGTGTGCCACCCGAAAGGAGTTGTGTAAGCCATTCCGCCGCCAGCGTGCGAAACCGCGGAAGCCGCAGATAACCAGGTACATCATATCGTAACAATATGCATGGGCTCTTGGACTTGTAATCGCCATGTGGGGTGCGGAAAAGGGCAACTGCTACGGCTGGAGGCTGGTGCACAGGGAGCAGCGGGCTTCACCCCTCACCATCTCATGGAACGACTCAATTGGTGGAGCGGCCTTGGGCTCGCCCTCGCATACATCGACCGTGACCTTGAACCGCTGCCGAATCTCCTTTATTGTTTCATCGCTCAACGCCAGCACGCGACTCGTGGGCTGCCAGTTGGCAAACACTGCCTCAACAGGCTGTCCTGCGTTCCTCTGGTATCCTCTGCCGCCATCCGCGAAACTTTGCGTGCTTCCGGTGCGAGGGAGGCCGGTCGACCCCTGACGTGAAAATCCAGCGTCCCGTCCGCCATAACCTGCGCTATCTAGACGGTTGCCATGGCTGCCAGAGCGGTGAAAGCCGCCAGAGGGGCCTTCAGGAGCGCGAGCAGCGGCGGTGGAGGATGGCTCGGTTGAAGCAGCCTCTTGCTGCTTGCCGCGCTGGTGTGGTGGTACGTAGGGCATGTGTAAATTCGATGGCAAGTATCTGTTAGCGTGGTGGGGAAAGTATGGCTGTGTCCGCCAGCCGCGTAGACAACGAGTCTTATACTTCTTGCGATCTACTCCGTCGTACGTCGGTTTGCGGGCGGCAAAGTTGCAACTCAGTCCCGACTTGTTCTTCGTAGCATTTTCTACGGTTGATAAAATTGCAGAATAATAGGACAGTCATTTCATGGTGCTTGCAATATTAATTCTTTCGTGTTTATCTGTACTGTACAATTTTTCAGAGCAGCCAAAGGCCGCAGCGTGTCAGCTCACGCTGACATCCCTCGCAAAACTCTGCAGCTCAAAACATGTCAAGCCTTGTTATTTGTGGGGTAATCCAGTGGTTGCCGGCTACACTCGGGGGTCCCGTTACCGTTTTGGAGTGACAACCAGCACCATCTGGGGCGTACGCGTGCCTCTTACCTATCTATTCCAAACAGGAGGACAGCCTGAACCTTTATAAACTGCTGGTCGGCGTCCTTACACGCTTCACCAAACCGTGACCCACGGGCCGCTGAGGCGCTCTTGGCCATGGTGTGCTGAGGTTGGCGAGCCTGGGCTGTCTCATGGCAAGATGGATCCTGTATGCGATTGGCTCCGTACGTCGATTGCGGTCAAAGACTAAAATACCCAAATCATCATGATGGCATCTGGCTTCGCAGCGCTTTCCTGCCATACTTCAGGAGGCGCAGTCACCTCAACGGGTGTACAGTATGTGGGCGTGTCTCACAACGCCTTGGCATGCATCTGGCTGTGGAACAGCCAAACGAAGGTATGGACAGTTAAATGTAGGAAAGCAGAACCCATAGTACTTACACTTGGGTTCACGCGACATCCTGTACCCAAGGGGAGGGGATCATCCACAGGCAAACGCCGAAAGGTGACCCAAACGGCAGCAGCCTCTTAGTGCCCATGGGTCGGCTGAACTGCACGCGGCCGGCTGTACTGTGATCTGCGGGCTGCTAGCTCTGAGTGTGAATGGCTTGCCGGCGTTGGGTCAAGTGAGACGCAGTACCGTTACCCGAAGTATAGTACGGCGGGCGGAGGTTATGATATGGTGTGGTGGGATGTGGGTTAGCCCAGGTCCTCCCAAACCTAATCAGATGCGCCATGCGGGGCTCCTAAGCTCATAATAAGCCCCAGATTCCCTGAAACACATTGACACCCAGTTCAACAAGGCCGGGATGCCTCACTCCCGCCCATCCCCACGCCCTTCCTGATGTGTTAGATGGGCAGGCTCCTCGTGCTGCACTGTCCACAAAGCAGCCGCCAAATGAAATGAAGTGGAATGGAATGGAATGGGCCCGGCGGCCATGGCAGCGTTTCCTCAGAGGTCCAGACCCTGGCACCCGGCGTCACCCGGCACATCGCATCCGCTCCCGCAGCATTCGTTGGGTTTTCGTCTTGGGAGGGAACGGCTGCAGCCAGCAAGAGGACAGGGCGAGCAAAGCGGCTCCGGGTAGCGCCACTGCGGAACGGTTACCACCTGTTTGGGATAAGGGTATGTTCCGGAATGCCGGAACCATGCCTTCATGCGTGCGACGGCGGCAGGGGGCGTCGCTATCCACCGTCCTTGAGGCGCTTATGAGCGAGTCCCCACGGCACCAGGCCTGCAACAAGCCCCTCTTGCTTTTCTGACCACATTCAAGTGGGTGCCTCAAACGCCCCAATCGCACAAACAAGGACGGCAGGCAGTAAGCGCGGCTGCAATAGGCGCGGCGCATTGTCACGTGGCCAGGCGGTGTCATTGGGAGTAGTGGCCAGCCAATGGAGTAGGATTTCCGGTTTGTAGTTGTGGCGTTGGTTTGGGGGGAGAACGAGGGGGAGAACGGAGAAGAGCCGGGTCCTTTGGGTTGGCTGAGCTGAACTGTGTTGGCCCCACAGCGATTGCCATTCTGCATTTACTGGAAGTGCAGAGTTCAAAGGGGGTTAGGTGGCCGTGCACATGGTCTGGGGTGTCCACCTGGGTGCTCGCACGCCGAGTTGTCGGCCCGGCCCTGTAGGCGAAATATTAGTCATCGACGCTGGCCACATTTTACCATAATGAAATAAATAACATTTTTCTCGACAGCGATGCTGCCCGACATAGTGCGGGTCGGTTGAGAGGTTCGTGCAAGGCTCGACAGCTGGGATCCCATATCGCCCTCGTCTGGCTCGGCGCGGCTAGCCCAAAGCAAATCTACAGCCCTGCAAATTTATGAGAATACTATAGCTACAAATTATAAGACATCCTGCCCAGTACACTACGACTGGCACCACAGTGCCGCATCGCTTCGCTGATAGGCCGGGACTTTCAATACGCAAGTCGTGCCGCGTGCCGCGACATTCGGCTGTTCAGCTCGAAATATCGACCGGCGGCAGGGCAGGTTGCATCAATGGCGTCCGTGGTAGAGGAGATCAGCGCCAACCGTCACCATGGGGGCTTCAACCGCCGCTACAAGCACCGAAGCAGCGTGCTCGGTTGTGATATGACATTCACGGTCTACTTTCCGCCCGCCGCGGACAGCGGCAAGGTGCCGGTCCTCTACTACCTGTCGGGCCTGACGTGCAATGATGAGAACTTCGTCCAGAAGTCGGGTAAGACCACTGCCCGCGACAAGTCGTTGGCCCACCTCGCTAGGGGAACGAGGTGGAGAGACCGGTTGCGAGTCACGGGTCAGGTTGCCAGCAGGCAGCGTACAGCCGGGGGCCAGGCGCCGGGAGTTGTCGAGTTTCATGCTCGCGCTCATGAGCGCCTTCTCTTCGCCTGCATGCTGCACTCACCCACCTCGCAGCTCCGTTCAAACGCATAATGTGCCAAAGCGCCGTGTTCCCGAGAAAGCGCAGGCAGCCGCTGTGCTGCACACATGCGCACGAGCACGCTACCCCCCCAGCAGTGACACGCATACGGCCCGGCCTCGTCCCAGCATGTGGCTCCAGCATGTGGCCTGAATGCCTACGACCTGACCGCATCCTAGCCCCTAGGCTGTAACGGCCCCCAAACCCAAACCATAACCATAACCACCACCACCACCACCACCAGCGCCACCATTACAAACTTGGACGTACCTACCCACCCAGCACCCACCCACTCAATCACCCACCCACCTCCGCACCCACACGCACCCCCTCCAGGTGCCCAGAGAGCTGCCGCCGCCCGCGGTGTGGCCCTGGTGGCCCCCGATACCTCCCCCCGCGGTCTGGGGGTGGAGGGCGAGGCCGACTCGTGGGACTTCGGAGTCGGGGCGGGTTTCTACGTCAACGCCACGCAGGTACGACATGTACGACACGAGAGGCACGGGCGTTGCGTTACGGGGGGCACGTGGGCCGGCATCTGAGGCGGACGGGCGGGTGGGCATTTCTGGGAGGAGCCGGCCGGGCGGGTGGGCAGGCGAGACCGCGGAGACCCACAAAACCAGACCGGAAGGCGGGTTGAGCAAATGACAGGCAGGGGGGGAAGGCAGGCTTTTGGCCTTCCATGCACGCACCAGGCCACCAGCCCTACAGCGTCTCGCCGCTTTACCGCATTCGGGAAATTGCCTTCAATCACTTCAGCAGCGCCATCGCCTCCCCTCCCTCCCACCCGCTTCCAGGAGAAGTGGCGCGCGTGGCGCATGTACGACTATGTGGTCGAGGTGGGTGGGCATGGGTTTTGCGGCCGGGGCGCTGGACGCCATCGGGCCTTCGGGGCGGAGACCGGAGAGGGGGGCGCGCGGGTGGGGAGCGGGGAGCGGGGGTGTGGGGTGTGGGTTTGCGGGTGCGGCGCGGGGAGCGGGGGAAGACCCCACGTGAAAAATCTGACTCGTGGAGCTGCGAAGCGTGTGCCCCCTTCCCTGCCCTGGCTACGACACCAACCGCGCTTGCAAGGGAGTGGTATCTGGTGTGTAAAATGTATTCCACCAACCCCACCACCACCCCGTGTGTGTGTGTGTGTGGGCTCACCCACCGCTCCGACCCGATCCGCAGGAGCTGCCGTCGCTGCTGCGCACCGCAGCGCCCTTCGCCGCCTGTCTGGATGCGGACCGGGCGTCGGTGTTCGGCCATTCCATGGGGGGACATGGAGCGCTGGTGGTGGGGCTGCGCAACCCGCAGGTGGATGGGTGGGTGGGTGGGGGGTGTGGGGGGTGAGTGGGGGGGAAAGGGGGGAGCTAGGTGCGTGGGTGTATGTGGTGGGGGTGAGGCTGGTGTGGGGGCAAGGTGGGCGTCGTGTTCGGGCGGGGGTGGGGGTGGGGAGTGGACGGGTGGGTGGTGGTGGGCGCGTCCGCGTATTCCTTGGGCGTATGCCCCCGTGTGGGCGTGTTGTGTGTGGCTGTGTTGGGGTGGTCCAGTTCGGGCTGTGCGCGCAGAGATCAGGAGATCGGGGCCGGGCAGCGCTGCACGGCCGCTCAGGGGTAAGGGCCGACACGCCGGCGGGGCTTCCTGCGCGCTCCCTTCTTGCGCTTCAGTCCCATCCTCGTTATCCCTTCACTCCACTCCACTCCATTCTGAGGACCTCCCTCACCCCACCCGATCGCCCGCCCGCCCGCACTCCCCACGTTGTGCGATCAGGCCTACCACTCCATCAGCGCCTTCGCGCCCGTGTGCAACCCCTGCAACGTGCCCTGGGGCATCAAGGCATTCACCGGTGAGCACCCCAGTGGCACGGGTGGGGTTTCTTTGGTGGTGGTGGGGGGTGGGTGGGTGGGGGGGAGGAAATGAGGTACTGCAGCGACGGGAGGGACGTGCGTTGGGACGGTGGAAAGAGCAAGACCATGCGAGGATGGGGAGCGCCGGTAAGGGATGTCAGTCGGGGAGGGGAGAGTAGGTTGGTTGAAAGGGGAGATGTGAAAGGCAGGCGGGTCAGGGGCGGTCAGGGGGGGAGGCGATCTGGGAGCCTGGCAAGGCAGGGCGGGGCAGGGCGGGGGGAGGGTAAAAGGGGCCGCGCGCCGCCCGCGCCCTTGGGGCTGGGCCACGGCTGAGTAACGCGAACTGCGAGCTGATTTTTGCCCGCTGCATGGTCCTCCTCGCGGCCATCTCCCGTCACACACGCGCATTTGGGGTGATGGCGGCGGCGCGCCCCCACCCCCACCCCCAACCCTCTGCGAGCCGCGAGTCCGAGCGCCAGCTCGCACCCCCCCCCCCGCTCGCCCAGCTCCCAGTCCTGCTCCTCAACCCCGGGAGGGCCAGCAGCAGCGGGAGGAGGCACTCCTTAGCCACAGCCTCCTTCAACGCAACGCGGCCCCCCTCGCCCCCGCCCCCGCACACCTTGCTCTCCTCTGCCGCTCCGCGCGCACGCGCGTGTCAGCCCGCCAGCCATCCACTCTGCCCAGTTGCCTCTCTCCAGGCAACTGCGTATTCCTCTCTTCCCCCACCCCCACCCCCACCCCCCCACCCCCACCCCCGCCCTCCCTTCCCCTGCCTCTTTTGGTTCCTCCCCCCCCCTCCAGGCTACCTGGGGGAGGACCGCGAGGCCTGGAAGCAATACGACGCATGCGAGCTGCTGCGCGCCTTCTCCGGCCCCGTGCGGCCGCCCATCCTGGTGGACACGGGCTCCGCGGACAAGTTCCTGGAGGTGCAGCTGCAGCCGGGGGCCCTGGAGGCGGCGGTCAAGGACAGCGGCTACGGCCCCGCCAAGCTGAGGATGCAGGTACGGTAACGTACTGTGCCGTACTGTGCCGTGCCGTGCGGTTTGGGGCGTAATAGAAAAAACGACACCGAATATACATATCCATATCATAGCAACCCTGGTCTTCGTCGGGGGGAAAACCCTTAGGTTCCCCGAAAGAAAGACACAGAACGGAAAACACAAACAACAAAAAGCAAGCGGCGTGCCCTGGCTGGGTTGGACTGGGTGGCCGCGCATGCGTCTGCTGGTTCGTGTGCGGTGCGGAGGGTGCGGGTGGCCGCAGGTGCCCGCGGGGGGGGGGGCAGCAGGCGCCTCCCTCCTCTCCCATCCCCTCTGCAAGTTAGTGAGGCCGCATCGGACAGTCCCCCGCATCGCACCATGAAACGCAGGACGGGTACGACCATTCTTACTTTTTCATCTCCACGTTCGCGGACGAGCACGTCAACTTCCACGCCGACGCGCTGCTGGGGCCGCCGGGCGCTGGCGGCGGCAAGCAGTGAGGCCACGCTACTCGCAGCACAGCCCCCGCCTGCCGCCACTTGCACCCGCCCCCGCACCCGCACCCGCCGGCGGCCGCCCCCCTGGCCCTCAACCGGCCGGCGATGGCTGCGGCACCCCGGCACCCCGCGCGTCTCATGGTCTCCACCGTGCATCTCATCTCATCTCATGTGCTGCTGGCTTCCGCCCTCGAAGGTTTTGAGGTGTCCCCGGAGGTTTTAGGTGTCCCCGGAGGGGTGAGATAGCCCCGCGAAGTTGCGCAAAGTGCGCGTGAGGCGATGCGCTGCAAGGGTGCGGCGCGCAGGGGTGCCGCTGCCGCCCGGGGCCTGGCTGCGCATCTGACCCACCGGCCTACGGGTGGTCCAGCGGACCCAGGCAGCCGAGCAGGCAGGCAGGCGGCCGGGCAGCCGGGCAGGCAGGCAGGCAGCTATCCGGTGCTGGCGGCCGCCCGCGTGGGGGCGTGCTGCGTATTTCGATGGGACGTCGTGGCGGCGGTGGCGGCAGCGGCAGCAGGGGTGGTGCGCGTGGGTTGTGTGGGCGGTGACGGTTGCCGGTGAAGGGGCTCGTGACGACCTTTGTGGCCCTGATACCGGGATGTGATGGGTTTGCGTTGCGTTCGGCTGCGCTTTCGGCGGCGGGGTGACGGGCGTGTTGATGTGCGTTGAGAGGTGGCCCTGACCGGTGGAGGGAGGAGTCGGGAGCATGAAACAAAAACCGGTACATGGTTTTGACGGCGCATCCGGAAGCAGATCGCTCGAACACGGGCTATGCTGCTGCCTGGCCCGGTAGTATGCGGCTGTTTAGAGGGTGAAGGTGTTTGGTGGCGGCGCCGTACACTGCCGCCACATCAGGGGGTCGTGTCCTCGAGCGCTCACACACCCAGCCGCCACGTGCGGCGGGTGGGTTTGCGGTCCTTATACGTGCGGGTCGGGAATTTTGCACGGCCTGGGCCCGCAGACGGACGTTCGTGTCGTGCTTGGCAACGCTTGGTGATGTCGACAGACGAGCTGTGAGCTGCCTCTGTCAGCGGTTTTGGTGTGGCAGTGTGCGACCAGGTTCGTCCGGGTGGTGTCCCTGTGGCTTGCAGTTTGGGTGTAGTGCGCCTGAGGACCTGGGGCATCCTGTAAGTCTTTCATCACATGATGTTATGGCGCAGCGCAGGGAGTTGAATGGGGCCGTCTTACGTAATGGCGCAAAATCAACGACCGTACTGTTCTGTCATGATTCATACGTCACAGTATTTGGGTCATCGTAGCAGCTTGGCGCTTCGCTCGCTGGTTCTGCGCGTTGATATTTCAATTATTTAGTAGTCATCAGTAGTAGTGAAGGAGTGCGCGAACTTTTGCGCAGGAGGTCGTCAGCGGTTTATGTATTGTGTGAACTCAAAGCCCAGTGCATATAGTGATTGTAAATGTACTTTTCGACGTTGAGGGCTAAATGCACAAGTTGGCTTCCGCATCCGGGCGTCAGCTCAAAAAGTCTTTTTTGACGTTTCTGAGGGCGCTTCGTAGGGCGCCCTGCTACCCAGAGGAGTCTAGGCAGCTTTTCGTCGGTCACTGGGTGCACCAGCTTTAAGGATCGTAGTTGCGCGACTGAAGGTGGAGCATGAGGGCAAGAGAGCGAGGACTTTTCACTCGCTTCACCCGCTCAGGCCCTCATGCGGTTGCACTTAAATCACTTATGATATGGCTGGGGTCTTGGGTATATTTGAAGAGGTACGCGGGGAATTCTGCGCATGAAGTGGCTTCCAACAAAACAGCTTTTCAGCGCAAGCGGAAGAGCTTCACGCCCGGCTGAACATGCTTTGATCTTGATAGTCGCTACGCAACCCGTCGCTCCTCCCTTTCCAGGGTGGCGGACCAAGTTTCGTGCGCGGCGGAGCCGGACCGTTACTATCGTCATCTACAGTTTCTTCGCAAGCTATTCACGGATTATCCATGCTCTGAAACCGGTCAGGGCGCCAGCACCATCTTTGATGGCCTCGCATACTTCGCAACCCGGCCGTCCATCGCGGTCCGCGGGCACGCCTTCGCCGCTTGGAACTGCGTCGAGGAGCTGGGGGACTCCTGCGTCTTCTTGATCAACGCCATTTTCTGTCTCGGGGCGGCCTTGTTCCCCGGCACCCGGGCGTACCGCCTCCTTCGGCGGGTATTCTTGCTCGTGCCGTACTTCGCCCACCTCCTGCTCTCAGTCCCCCTGCTGGCGTCGGGGCCAGGCTCGGCCGTTCCCTCGCTGCTGGCGCGGCTAGTTCCGCTCCGCCCCCTCTTCCTGTTGCACTTCACCCTCACGGGGGTAAGTAGTATCACCTGGGGTAGAGGCCCCAGCGCAGGCGGCCAGCCTGGGGGTGCACAGGGCCGGGCCAGCAGTCCGCTCGTTCGCGGCCCCTGTGTGCGATATTGGCTCTCATACCGTGCGGGCTCGCGAGGGAAGGACTTGGACTTGCGGGCCTGGAGTTCCTAGAACCGCATACGCACGAAGAACCCGAGAAACAGGCCCCATGCTGCCACGCCGCGCTTGCCCTCGCACGGCAAAATCGGGGCCACCGGCTCTGCACCCCCCATCATCATCTTCATCATCATCACCCCCCACCGCAGGCACGCTGCTGGGTGGTGGTCGCCGCATCCGCCGTCACGGTCGGGAGCACGGTAGCCACCACGGTGCTGCTGCAGCGCGCGGGCGTGCCACTCAACTACCGGCCCGTGCGGGTGATCGTGCAGGTATGCAAAGCGCATTACGGGACGTGGCCACTGCGCCACTGGGGCGCTGGCTTGCCGCTACAATGCCCTTGGACCGCCGACGGGTCATCGACAGCGGGCACGCTGCCCCCACGTCTGTCACCCCGTGCCTGTCCTCGCCCTTGCGTCTCGCCGCGTCCTGCAGATACTGCTGGCCTCGCTACCCGCCATAGCCTGGGCTGCGCTCTGGGACGGCCTTCTCCTGCCTGGCTCGCTGCGCCTGCGCCGCCTGGGCCTGAGCGCCAGGGCCGTGGAGGCGGCGGAGGCGGCTCCTGCGTCGGGTGCGATGACAGCGGGCCGATACGGAACGACCCGGGCGTCGCAGAGGGGGCCTTTTGCGGCGGCGGAGGGACGAGCAGCGACGGAGGCGGAGGAGGGAGCCGGGTGCACGGGGGATGTCCCTTCCGCGCCGGCGACGCTGGCGTCTGGTCTGGTGGCGGCGGTGGTGGTGGGGCTGGGCTGCGGCAAGTGGCGGTACGACGGCGGCGCTGGCGGCGCCGCGTGGGGTTTTCGAGGGGCTGCTGACGGGGCCGCCAAGATGGAGAGCGGCGGCGGCGTGCGGAAGCTGAGGAGGTACGTGCGGCTCGCCGGGGTGCTCTCGGCCGCCTGCGCCAGAGAGGCTTGCGGGCTGGTTGGCCTCTTCGGGCCGAACCGCACCACACAGGCACTACACCGAAATAAGACAAAGGGCGCGGAGGGCGGATGTGTCGTGCACACGGTGATGTTCTGCATGTGCCCGTTGTTCGCTGTGGGTGGGTGGAGGTACTGGTCCGTATCTCCCCGCTGCCGAACAGCTGCTTTCAGCAAGCGCGCCGCCGCGGTGAGGCATCTCCCGCCGCCGGCGCGATCATGGGCTCCTACCGCCCCAACCCCCAGTCTCGCGACTGCTTTTCTCTCCCCTCCCTGGTGTCCTCCTCGCAGGCGCCGCGCGTTGGGGGCGTTGGCCGCCCCCCAAGCCGCCGGTCTGCTGCCCGCGACTGACGACGACGACGACGCGCCCGAGTGCGACCTCATCTCCGCGTCCAGCGACGGCAGTTGCGCGTCGCTGTGCTTCCGCGGCGACTGCCGCGATGGGCTCAGGAGCGACACCACCCGGCCTGCAGCAGCCCTCGCACCGCAGCGCCTGCCGCTCTGGCTGCTGTCGCTGGTGCGAAGGCCGGGCATCGGCGGCTGCCACCGCGCGCCCGCGCCCGTGATCGCAGCGGCGTCGGCGGTGGCGAAGGACTGGACGCTGTGCGCAGGCGGCGGGGCGCCGGCGCTGAAGCACCGGAAGCAGAGCGAAGAGCAGCAGCAGCAGCGGCGGCGGCGGATGGAATTTGGGGCTTGCGCAGAAGAGGAGCAGGCGGCTGCGGAGGAGGAGGCGGAGCGGGACGCGTGCGTGTGGTGCCCCGGCGGCGCTGGGCTCGATGCTGCTGCAAAAGGCGGTCGCCGCCGCCGCTTCGCATCGGGGATCCGGCGGGAGGTGCTGCGCGCTCACATTGTGGGGGCGGATCCGGAGCAACTTCCGGCGGACTGGCGGGAGCTTGTGTTTGCGCACTTCGACGGCAGGTGCGTGCAGAGAGGCCCGGTGCCATCTGTCGCGCGCGTGCGTGCGTGCGCGCGCATGTGCGGAAAGCGAGGGTATGGTGGTGGGTGCGCGCGTGTATGTGGGCGCGCGCGGGGTTGGGGCTCGGGTGCAGGATGCGGGATGCGCGCGGCGCGGTGCTGCGCCGCCGGTGCAGCTGCACCCCACGTTTTGCGCAGGTCGACCGCCAATGCGTGCCTGCGGCTGTGCTCGTTGCGATGAAGCGTCAGCGCAGCGCAGCTCTCTTCCCAAGCGTATTCTTGTCCATTGCCTTCCATCGGTCCTCTTTTTGGGGTGGTTGGGTGATTTCTGGTTCTTTGGGGTTGAGATAGAAAAAGGGGGGTCCAACCTGCCTGTCCGGCGCCGCCTGATCGCGTACAGGTGCAGCGGCAGCGGCGCGGCCGCCGCCCTCGACGGCGCCGCCGCTGCGAGCTACCTGGCGAGCGGCGTCGCCGTCCGCCGCGGCAGCATCTTCCTGACGGTCTCGCTGGTGCAGATGCCGAGTCCCCACGACGGCGTCGAGGGCCCAGGCGGGGCGGGCGCGGGTGCGAGCGCAGGCGCAGGTCCAGCGCGGCGGCGGAGCGAGGGCGCGGCCGCCTGTGATGGCCGCGAGCGGCGGCCGGCTAGGTCTGAACCAGAGGCGGCCGCCGTTTGCTGCGCCGCTGCTTCTACAGGTGCGGGCGGCACCGGCGCGGCGGCGGCGAGCGGGAGCGCAGTGGAGGCCGGGACGGGGCAGGGTGAGTCGGGACCCGACACGGCCGCCGCGTGGCGGCGCCCGGGGCTGCGGACCCCGCCGCCGCCGCTGCCGCAGGAGCCGCCGGCGGGGCAGGGCTCGTGTTTGCTGGTTCGAGCGACCAGTGGCGGAGCGGAAGGGAGGCACGGCACTGGCGCTGGTGCAGTCAAGTCCGCGGACGCCGCCGCCGCCGTGACCTCCACCGCCGCCACCATCACCACCGTCACCGGCGACCCCGCCTACCCCTTCAGCTCCGGCCGCGGGCACCTGTCGCCCCGCATCCAGCCGGCTGCCGACGGCGCTGGCGGCGCCGGCGGGCTGCACGGCGTCTACGGTGCGGTATCGCCGCCGCCGGGCTACACGCCCGGCCGGCGGCGCGTCGCCGCCGTGTGGCGCGCGGAGCGCCACAGCGCCCTCCACAGCACCAGTCCCTCCGCAACGCCGGGCGACAGCAGCAATCCGCTGAACGTGCTCGGCTCCGCCGCCGCCGCCGCCTCGCCTTGGTCGGGTAGCCCCTTCCAGGTCGGCCTCGCCAGCGTCGCGGCGGCGGCGACGGCGGGCGCCGCCGCCACCTGGACCGCCTCCTTATCGATGTCGCCATCGCCGGGTCCGGGGCTGGGACCCGGCGCCTCACCGGCTGTCCCCATGCGCTACACGCCAATGCTCTCGCCCGCGCAGCAGGCGTCCCTCTGCGACGGGCTGGCGCCGTACGCCCCTCCCGTCGCCGCCGCCGCTGCCGGTTCCCGGTCCTTCTCCACCGAGCCGCCGCCTCACATGCACCCGCGCGGCGCCGGTGGCGTCGGCGCGGCAGCGACGCTGACCCACGGGTCGGTGCGCACCGGCGGCAGCGCCGCCGCCAGCATGCAGGTGGCTCAGCTTCTGGATGCGTTGCAGCTGCACCGCAGCAGGGACAACACAACTGTCACAACCGCCATCGCGACTAGCAGGGAGGCGCGTGCGGGCTGCGCGCCGGGCGGAGTGTTGTCGGCCGGGGCCCAATTGGACGCCAGCGTTCCATTGCGCCCGCGCCAGGTGCTGGCGGTAGCGGGAGGCGGGAGCTGGGAGCTGGGCGGCGGCGGGGAGGCGCCCAGCAGCAGCTGGGAGGTGGACGGCGTGTACGAGCGGCCGGCGCCGCCGCCGCCGCTGCCGCCGTCGGGGCTGCAGCGTCAGGCGGGATATGCACCGCAACAGCAGAACCAGAACCAGATCCAGAATCAGAACCGGATCCAGCAGCAGCAGCAGCAAGCTGGGAGGTGGGCGGAAGATCTAGTGCCGGCAGCAGGAAACGAACTGTATGTGCTCTCGGACGCGCCGTCGCCGTCGCCGCTGGCGGCGGCGTCGATGGCCGGTGCCGGCTTGACTGGCGTCTCCACCGCCCTGCTGAACCGTGGCCCAGCGGCCGACGTGGCGCGGCCCGCGGCCTTCGGACCTGTGCCTGCGCGGCCGGCGCAGCCGGGCTTCCCAGCGGCCGGCGGCGGCGGCGGCTATCCGCCGGCGGCGTCGCCCGGCGGCACCGCTGCGTGGACCGCCGCCGCCGCCCCGGCGACGGCGGCGGTGTGGCCCTCACACACCGCCGGGCTGGCGGTGCTGGCCGACCCCGCCTCGCTGCCCGTGCGGGATGTGGCGGTGAAGCCGGTACTCATCTGCAAGGCGCCGCTGGCGTGCGCCGCGGAGGCGGGCGAACTGGCCGCCAGCATCCCCGCCGCCGCCGCCGCCGTCGCCGCCGCGGACGGCGGCCCCGACGTGGGCGGCGGCGGCGGCTCCGCCGCCGCCTTCGGCGGCGGCCCCGGCGGCCCGACTTCGGAGCTGGAGCTGTCGCTCATGTGCGCCCCGGCGACGGTTTCGGAGCTGAGCGTGATGCTGCGCTACTGCGGTCCCGCCAGCGTCTTTGGCGAGCAGACCTACCTGCCGGTGCAGCTGCATCTCGACTCGGCATCGCCGGCCGTCGCCGCCGCCATCCGGCTGCAGGCCGCCGCCGCCGCCGACCGCGACCGCCGCGGCGGCGGCGGCGGCAGCCGTGACACGCGCGCGGCGCGCGACGTGGCGGAGGCGGCCAGGACCGACCCGCTGCCGGCTCGCGCCACAGTGCGGACCGCGCTGGCGGCGCTTGCCTGCCCCGGCGTGCTGTACGTGGAGCTGTGGCACGGTCCGCAGCTGTGCGCCTGCCTGCCGGTGCTGCTGCTGCCGGAGAGCGCGGCGAGCTGGGCGCATGAGGTATGCAGCCTGTGGCAGCAGCAGGCGGAGGAGGGCGAGGCGGCGGCAGCGGCGTACGGCAGCGGCGGCCGCGCCGGCGCCGCCGCCGTGCCGGCGGCGGCGCACCAGGTGGTGGAGGACCTAGGCGGCTGGCTGACGTACGCCGCGCACAAGCGTTACGTCGCGGAGCGAGCGGCGGCGGCCGCCGCGGAGCGGGCGGCGGCGGGGGCCGCGGCGACGGCGGCGGCGAACTACCAGTCGCTGCTGTTCCGCCCGCCGCAGTACTACCAGGGCAGCGGCAGCAGGGCCGGCAGCACCCTGTCTACGTTGACTATCTCTCCGCCGCAGTTTATGGACGAGTGGTTCTCGGGGTGGCTCGTGGATATGATGCAGTCCGATGCCGCAGCCGGCGTCGCCGCCGCCACACCCTCGCCGTCGCCGCCTGTCACCGCCGCCGCTGCAGCGTCGTCGTCGCCGCCTGTCGCCGCCGCCACGCCCTCGCCGCCGCCGCCTGTCGCTGCCGCCATGCCCTCGCCGTCGCCGCCTGTCGCCGCCGCAGCAGCAGCGTCGTCGTCGTCAGCGCCGCCGCCGCCGTTGCCGTCGGCCGCCGCCCCTCCGCCGCCGCAGCAGCAGCCCCAAGCTTCGATCCCACCGCCGCCGGCCTCCACGGCGGCGGCAGCGACTGCAGCCAGCAGCTACATGCCGTACGGCCCGGCTCACGACGGCGGCGCCGCCGCCGCCGCGGCTGCGGCCGCCGCCGCCGCCGCCAACCGGGAGCTTTTCCACGACATGATGCTCCAGGAGGGCTACAATTGGTTGGCTGACTGTGTGGAGGCGGGCTGCACCGGCTTGGCGGCGGCGCTGATGGAGAGCCTGCTGGCGGCCGGTTGCTCGGCGGCCGAGGTACTGCGCACCTGCCGCTCCGCCGACGGCCTGCCCCTCATGCACGCCTCAACGCTGTCGAACAACCCTGCCATGCTGGACCTGGTGTGGGGCTGGGGTCAGGCGGCGGGCGCGGACATGCTGGGCTGGGCGCCGGCGCCGCCGCCGCCGCCGGCTGCCGGCGGCGCGGGTGCGGATGCGGGTGCGGGTGCGGCCACGGGCGTGGCCGCAGCCGGTGGGGGCGGTGACGGCGGCGTTTGGACTGCTGCTGCGGCGACGGCGGTTGCCATGTCGGCAGGAGGTGGGGTGGGCGCAGCGGCGTCCGGGTGCACTGCGTTGGAACTGCCCGCGGCTGGCTACAGGACGGCGTCGGCGGCCTGCCGCGCCGCGCTGCGAGCGCTCGCCGTCGCGTCGCGGGAACCCTGCGCCGCGGCGCGTAAGCACGCCGCCGCGCTCCGCCGCGCAGTCGCGGCCGCCGCCGGCGGCGCCGCCGCCGCTGCGGTGACCTGCATGCGCAGCTGCGGCAGCTGCGGTGGCGGCGGCGTGGCCGCCGTCAAGGCCGCCGCTGCCGCTGCCCTCCGGCTCGCGCAGCAGGCGGCTTGCGGCGCCGGCGGCTTTGGCGCGCGCCTGCGCCTCTGCGGCCCTGTCGGCCGGATGGCGCGGCCGCCGCCGGGCGGTGGGAGCAGCAGCGGCGCCGGTGCCGGCGGCGGCGGCGCCAGTCCGCTGTGGTGGCGGCAGCGGCACGCGACGGCCCGGCGGGTCGCCCTGGCGGTGCTGCGTGTCGGCGACGCCGCTGTGGTGGGGCTGCACTCGGCGGTGTTGAGTGTGAACCCGCTGCATGTCGACGGCGACGCGGAGGAGGAGCGCCGCTTCCTGAGGTGGGTGCGCCGGGGTGGGGTGGGGTGGGGGGTGAGAAGGACGCATTGGGCAGCGTTGGAGCGAAGGGGACGTTGGGACGCTGGCGGAGGGGGCTGGGGGAGCGGTAAGGCATACGGAACCGCGGCGGCGGCGGCGACGGGGACGGGTGCGAGTGGGTTGAGGTGCGGTAGAATGCGGTGAGTTGGTACCGGTTGCAGCAACGCAGCCACAGCCCGAATCCGCACGCACGCACTCCCGCATTCCAGCATCCACCCCACCTTCGCCTCGCCTCGCCTTGCCTCCCTTCGCTAACGCCGTCTCCGTCTCGGCTGCGGTATCTTTTTTTTACCCTTCCGCAGCCACTTCCAGCAGCGCCACGGCTGGGTGTTCTCCGCCTGGTGCTGGTCCATGATCCCGCTCTACGCGCTCATCGCCTCGCGCTGCGCTGCGGACCGGCAGTGGGCCCAGCTGGCCCTCACGCCGCTGTGGATGTGGATGTACGTCGTGTGCGCCGCCGCCGACGTGGCGGGGGCCACCGCCTCCTACCGCCGCCGCACCGAGGCGCTGGCTGCGGCCATGCACCTGAGCCACTCTCTGGCCAAAGCGCTGCACTGCGCGGGGCTGCCCTCCTACCCAGTACCGGCGGGCAGGCTGTACTGGCTGGATGTGCTGGCGTGCGCCACGCTGTCGGCGCTGTGCGAGCCGGTGGGTGGGGGCTGTGGGGGGTGTGGGGGTACGACAAAAGAATACCGCAGCGAAGGAGCGGAGACGGCGTTAGCGAACGGACCTCCGGAACCCAGTTATACTCACCGAACATACCTGTAACCTTCCCAAGCCAAGAAGCGCAGCGACCGCGTCGCCGCCAGACCAACCGGGGGGTGGGGGCTGTGGGGGTGGGGTGGCTGGGTGGCCGTGTGCGTGCGTGGGTGGGTGGGTGGGTGGGTGCGGGCTTATCCCCGCTTATCTGTCGACCCTCAACCCTCCCTCGGCCTGCCTCCCTCCCGCCCTCCCTCCCTCTCTACCCCCTCCCTCAATCCCCCCGACCTCTCTCTCCCTACCCCTCCCTCCCTCTCTACCCCTCCCTCAATCCCCCCGACCTCTCTCTCCCTACCCCTCCCTCCCTCTCTACCCCCTCCCTCAATCCTCCCGACCTGGGGTCACTCCCATGACCCCTCCCCCCGACCTCTCCCTCCCTCCCTCCCTCCCCCCGCACGCACGCAGGTCCGCCTGTGCGTGGCCCTCCCGCTGCGCCTCGTCAACTTCGCCGTCTCCACCCTCCTGTACCGCTTCACCGGCACCGCCCCCACCTACACCGAGGCCCTGCTGCTGTCCGCCTCCTGCCACTGCTTCGGACTGCTCATGCAGCACGCAGTCGAGTCGTACTATCGCCGCAGCTTCGCGGCACTCAACCACCACCACCTGCTGCACCAGGCCGACGGTGCCGGCGCCGACGGCGCGGCGGCCGCGCCGTCGTCCAAGTCAACGCCGTCGTGCTGCGGCGGCGGCGGCGACGGCGACGGCGGCGCCGCCAGCGCCGATGGCGCTGGCACTTCACCAGCGCGGCTGCCGGAGCCTGCTCCGACCTCGCCATCGCCTTGCTCCACCTCGCCGTCGCTCTGCCTCACCACCATCTCATCGCCGGCCGCAGCTGCCTTCCCGCGCCCGCAGATGGGCGCGTGGCCCGCGGTCCAGACTTCCGCCATCGGAGCGGCGGCGGCAGCTGCCGCCATGGCGGCGCCGCCGCCGCCGCCGCCGCCGCTGCCACCCCAGCGGTACGCGACCGGGCTCTCACAGCCGCTGGACAGCATCAGGGACGGAGGCCGGATCCGTGACCACCGGGAATTCCCGGTCAGCTTCGCCGCCGCCGCCACTGCCAGTCGCGGCAGCGGCGGTGCCGGCGGCCGTCTTTCGAGGGAGTTGCTTGCGCCGGTGGTGGACTCAAGGGAGGTGTTTCTGCTGCCGGATGGCGCCTGGGAGGCCCCCGAGGATGGCGCCTGGCCGTACAGCGGCGTCGGTGGCTCGCGTGACATGGCGCCGGCAGCGGCCGCGGCTGCGGCTGCGGCTAGGGCGGTGGCAATGGCGGTGTCGGCGCGGCGCTCTCAGGTGGCGCCACCAGCGCGGCCGCACCTGACGGAGTCTCCACCGGCACTTGCGGCGGCGTCGCCACCCGCCCCGCTGGGACAGGGCCAGCAGCCGCAGCAGCAGCGGCAGCAGCAGGGCTGGCAGGAGGGGGGGCAGCCGCAGCAGCAGCGGGGCCGGTTTCGGCAGCCGCCAGAGGCGTCGGAGGATGCGAGTCCGAGGGAGGAAGGCGACGGCGCTGGGCGCCTGTCGGGACGTGGCCTGCGCAGCGGCGGCGACGCGGCTGTGGTGGGCGTCGGCGGGCGAGACGGAGGCAGCGGGCCCCTCCCGCGCTCTCCACCGCCGCCAGTGCAGGAACTGCCGCTGCCGCTGCAGCCCCGGCCCATCGCGCCCGTGGTGGACACCGGGGCTGTGGTCACTGCAGAGAAGCGCACACCCGCCGCCGCGGCGGCGGCGGCGCCGGCACCCGCCATGCCCGCATCTGACCTGAGGGGCAGCTCCGGTGGCGGCAGCAGCAGCCTTGGACATGGCGGAGGCGGAGGCGGCGGAAGCAATGGCGGCGGAGGCGGCGGAAGCAATGGCGGAGGCGGCGGAAGCAATGGCGGGGCAGGCGGAAGCAATGGCGGCGGCGGCGGAAGCAATGGCGGGGGAGGCGGAAGCAATGGCGGCGGCGGCCGCGGCAGCAGCAGCATGGACAGCGACAGCGGCAGCGCCCGGCCGAGCTGCCTTCATAGCAATCGCCACAGCCAGAGCAGCAGCAGCAGCAGCGGCGGCGGTGGCGGTGGCAGTAGCGGCCGGGGTAGCGGTGGCGGCAGTAGCGGCCGGGGTAGCGGCAGCAGCCTGCGCCAGCTCGTCTCTCGGGCGACGGGCTGGGTGGCGGGCACCCTAAAGCGTCGCGCCTCGCGGGGGGTGGGGTCGGGTGGCCGCAAGACCAGTCGATCGAGCTGACCTGACTGCCCCAGCAGGCCAACAGCTAGCAGTAGCAGTAGCAGTAGCAGCAGCAACTGGCAGCAGCAACTGGCAGCAGCAACTGGCAGCAGCAGCAGCAGCAGGTGGCGTTTACCATGTTTACTTTACCGATGGCCGCGGGGCCTTATCGATCGTTTGGGGCGGAGGCTTGGGACTGCGAAGTGCACCCCACCGTGAGGAGGAAGATGGGTGAACTGAGGGAACTGCGCCGTGGGGCCCCTGTGAGGAGGAAGATGGGTGAACCGAGGGAACTGCGCCTTGGGGCCCCTGTGAGGAAGAAGATGGGTGAACCGAGGGAACTGAGGGAACTGAGGGAGCAGGCTTTGATCCGTTGGGTGCGCGCGGCCCTGGCAGTGTAGTGTATGACGTTGCGGAGCTGGACCCAGGAACCGCCTGCGATACCGGCCCCCCCCCCCCGGGGGGCAAACGGACGCAATAATGACAGTGAGAAGGTGAGCGGAGCGGCGACAACTTCGGCAGCGGACAGGGGAGGGGACGGGAGTATCATCGCGCGGCGGAGGGCGCGTGAAGAGGTTGCGGCTTGGTCGCGACTGTGCCGTGGGGAAGGAGACGTGGGTCTGATCGGATGGGGAGGGGGTCGCTCTGTTGTTGGGCGCACCGCGAGGGGCGGCCGCTGTATGTTCCCACCGCCATCATTCATTCTTGGGCCGCAGCTGCAGACCGCGTGGCGGGATGGGACTGAAGCGCAACAACAATGAGGATTGGAGGAGAGGAGAGGAGAGGGGGGAACTGACGGCTGGGCCCACGCGCGCGTGCCGCCAAACCAGCCCTGCCGTACCCTGTCGTACCGTCCGGGGGCCGAGGGTCGGCTGCAGCGCGGGGTTGGGCGGCAGGAAAGCGGACGTTGGTGTCGTGTCGTGTTGTTGGTGCGCACTAATGACGGGCTGTCACTCTTGTGTGCGTGTGCGATTGCCTGTGAGCGGGGCAGGAGGCAGGGGACGGGAGACGGGGGACGGGGGCGACTGCGTGGCGACGGAACGCCGCCTGTCGACGGTTTATCCGCCGTCAAGTGACCGCGGTGAACGCTGCAGGCTGGCTGCTGGCTGGAGGGCGGACTCGGACTGCGGCAGCGCATGTGGCATGTCTGGTCTGCGGGGAATAAGACTGGTCACTGAGGGAGAGGGAGACTGGGCGACTGGGAGAGGGCGCAAGGGCCACCACACTCCGGGATGTGGGGAGGAGGAGGAGGGGGTTGATGAGTCCGTAGCGTGTTGACATGGGGACTGTGTGCTGGGAGAGGGGCTGCCGAGCACTTGTTCCGCGAGATTGTGACCCGTCTGGGGCCGTTGCTTGGTTCATTTGGCGGCGGTGCGGGGTGGATGGCGTTTGCGGCGAGCCTGTGGCAGTGGTCCGGGGGCCGGCAGTGGAGCGGAGGAGCCCAGTCCGTGGCTTTGGGGTGGCGGAGGCGGCGGGCCGACGTATGCGGGCCGCCGATGGTGGCGGCACGTAGGCCGCAAACGGACCCTCGCTGTGAATTTCTCCTTTGTTTCTCGTCGCTTGCCTGTAGATGTGGATGTGAGGACGTGGATGGTCACTCCCACCTGATTTGAGTAACGTCGTTGGCTGAGGGAGGGAGGGAGGGGGGGCCCGCACCGCACCACCTTGCCTGGGTCATGTCGCGCGGGTCATGTGCGGGTCATGTCCCGCAAGTGATGTCTCATGCGTGTCGTCATCGTCGTCGGCGGCGGCGGCTGCTATCCGCACCGCCACCTGTGTGCCTCGTGCACCGAGAGACAACTGCGCTTTGGGGGCTGGCCCGTCTCCCGCACGCGCGCGCGCGTGCGCGTGTGTGTATGTATGTGTGTATGTGCCCCCGTGCATGCTCTGTTTGGGTCCTGGTCCTGTGGACGCTTTCCCTAAATGTTTTTTTCGCTGATCAAAAGCCGCCGCGCCAGTTTGTGGGTGGGTGCGCTCTGCGCTGGCTTGTCAGGCAGTCTCTGTGCGCATCCTCCTGCGCGCGGCGTGCACCTACCTGACTATTGCGCGCGCGTACGCGCGCGCGCGCGCGCGCGCGAGAGAGAGAGAGAGAGAGAGAGAGAGAGGATTGCAGCGGCTGCAGGCGTCCTGCTCGCGTTGAGCAGGTCCCGGCCAGGGCCAGGGCCAGGGCCAGGGGGCCGCCTGCCGAGAACCGCTCCTGTGAGCTCCCGCACGTTTCCCTTGGGGGCAGGGACGCAGCGCCTCCCCCCCGCCGTGCACTGCCACGGCCAGACCGGCGCTTTGTGGTCGATGCTGCTTATGGTGGGTGTTGGAGGGAGGGCATGGCTGGGTTTGGTTGGGTGGAGCACTTTGAAGGCAGCTGCGGGACCCGCGGCCCTGCCCGCCTCGCTGCTGGGCCTTACATGCACGGTACTGTACGGCATCCGACGACTGCCTGCCTGCCACTCGCTCGGCGGTGCAGCGCTGTGCTGTCCTGTTCTGTTCTGTTCTGTTCTGTGGGGTCCCGGGTGGCGGGTGCGGTCAGCGGGTGCGCCCCTGTACCTTTCCACTGCCTTGCGACTCGCCAGGCCCGAGGCGCGGCGGAACGCGCCGCACAAGAAGGGCGACGCGGCGTGGTCGAGAGCTGGGGGGCAGGGGTATCCTGACGCCCAACGATGTTTTGACGCCCGCGACTGACCCCTCTCTGGCACCCGCTTGTTTGCCCCGTGGGTCGGTGCGTGGTTCTGGCGCTCAACTCTCATGTGAGAAGAAGCGGCCCGTTGTTGTGTCCCCTTGCGCCTCCGTTGGCATCCGTTGTACCGTCGTGTTTAACGCCCCGCATGATTACCGCCCCGTGATTTGGTGTCGTCGTTTGTTATTCATATACGGTGTTTGTTCGCTGCCCGCCTTCCCGCTAAGTGTCCCGTCCCTGCGTGTGTGTGGTGTGTGTGTGTGTGGTGTATGTGTATGAGAGTGAGCGTCTGTCCGCCGCATGCGCACGCTTGCGTGTCCGGTTGGTTGTTCGGACACCCATCCATCCGCGGACAACAAGGGGGGCAACACGGGACGCCCGCCGCATGCGTGGCGGCCCGCCGACGCACCGCACTGCACTCCACTGCACTGCGCTGTCTCCGGGCCGTCCCGGGCGCCAGGCCGCGTTCGCACTCGCAGGACCGATTTGTCCGTTGGCTGGCGGTTGGTGCTGCCGGCCGGGTTGCACACACTAACACTATTTGATGATGTTCCCTATCCATATGGTGGCCTTTGGCCGCCATGAAATCGAGCCGTGAAAGAGGGGAGGGAGGGGAGGGGGGCAGTGCGCAGTGCGTATCTTTGTTGGTTCCGGGCGGAGAGCGGGACCGCGGAGGGTGGTACCGTAGAACAAGGCAATGCCGGAACTGCTGCTGCCTTGCGTGACTCCCGGGGGCTGCACCCTGGGTGCGTGTGTGTGTGTGTGTGTGTGTGTGTGTGTGTGTGTAGGAACGCTGTTATTTTGAAGTAGCCGTTGTGGCGCGCAGCCGGTCCGCTTTGCGGCGCAGCGGCGGTCCCGTGCACGGGGGGCCGCCGCCGCGGCTGTGTGTGTCAGGCGGGCGGCGGGCGCAGCGCTGTGGACGGCTCGGTTCTGTCGGTTCGGTTCGGTGCGCTCTTGACGTTCGGTTTGCTTAGGGTTTTGGGGGGGTGTTGGCGGGGGGGGTGTTGGCGCGTTGTGTCGTTGTGCATGCTGCATGTGTTCCTGGATGGCGCGGCTCAAACTTCGAAGTTTTCTCCTCGCCGTGAAAGACCGAGCTCTCTCGGAGCACGAGCGGAGTGCGTGTGTAAACATCGTTGCGCACCGACCGGCCAGCGGGCTGAAGCTGAACCTGAAGGATGGCGCTTTGTGGTGCGGCCGATTGGGCCGACCTGATACGGTACCGTAGCAGACACCCGCCAACACAGGGGCGCGGACATGGGCGCGGAGGGCGCTGGCGAGGCTCGCGCGGCGGCGCTCCGGCCGCCATATGGACTTATGGAGCCTCGCTCGATTGCTGCTCCCGCCTGCGGGTGCGGGCACGCTCGCGTGGAGCGCGTCTCCTCTGTGATGTGGCGGCCCGGGTGAAGCCCGAAGGGGTGCCTTCCGACTCACTTCCCTTAGCGTTAGCGAACGGACCCGGAACCCAACAATACTTACCGAACATACCTGTAACCTTGATACCTTACCAAGACGAGAAGCGCAGCGACCGCGACCGTGAGGGGGGTGGGGGTTGGGTGGGTGCTCCCATCGGATGTCAGCGTCTTGGGCGCCCCGCCGCATGGTCAAAAGAAGGCACGTGGATAAAACCGAATATATGGAACCGCCAGCCGTGTCCAGCCAGCTTTCGTGTGGCTAGCGCCTTCCAGGGTTTGCAGACGGTATCGTTCCGCGCGCACGGAGGCGTTCAGATGCCCACATGCGCCGTAAGGTTCATATGAAATAAGAAGAATAGAAGAGTCATAAGAGGAACGCGGTTGTGTTGTGTTGCCTTCGGCCCTTAAAGTTGCTGAGGTCGCTGCCATCTTCGTCAGCCGGTTAAGGAAAGCACACCCTCATTAGCAGGCCTTGAAAGGTCAAGGGTGTTTATGTTACATATTATCTTCCATTGTCTTGGTAGCTCGCATGACGCGCTAGGCGTGACATGCAGCTGCGGCCCCCAGGCCTCGACAGTCGAATTTTAAAGGTCAGATTTTATATGGAGACAGCGTTTTTCTTTCCTGTAAAAAAATTGACAAATTCGTATCATTATCAACGCTGATGCCTCATTTTGTGGCTGACCTGAAGGGCGTGCACGCAGGACGCAGCCCAGGGTACGCCGACTCGTTAGTAATACTGAGTTTCGCCTAATGTGGATATGATGCTCAGTCGATTGCAATGATGGCCTGATTATGTATTTAATAATATTTTAGTCTACAGAACCCTTCCACTGAACTATTTGAAGCCCCACTCAGCATTTCCCAGGCAATGGCAACGGCGCGACTGAGATACTGGGACCAACCTGCAATCATACGTTTAGGAGTATAACATGAAGCCACAGGTTACTGGCACTAATCGCCCTTGCCAGCGTGTGGCGTTTTGCTTGGTGGTGGCCTGCTTCGTAACGAGCACCGCACTCATCTCGGACGACCCCCTGGTTATAGAGCAGGAGCAGCTTGATGCTTGCGTGGAGAGCCTTGCACGGAACGTTGAAAGGTAGAAAGGTATCTCAACGGATGCAGAAAGCCCGGCGCCTGACAAGTCCCGTCACAGGCGCAAATCACGTGCACAACCTACTGAGACCAGGCATTACATGCAATAATCCACCTTTCTAGAAGCCCGTGTCTGCACGCATGGTTCTCGGAGCGCGCCTCGCCGGCAAGGCCTGACGGCCTAGCAGCAGTGCTCTTCGCCATGTGGCCCAGCCAGGGCCGTCTTAGCATTGTGCCAGTGCAGCCGATCACTGCATACGAACTGGTAGCCATTGTTCGCGCTTGTTTGACCGAAAAACTCTTCGTTTCACCGTAACTGGGCGCGGCAAGCGGCCAGCCGCCCGCAACACCACAGCTCCTTGAAAAACTCCCTTCCACTTCCGATGCCTGCAGCACTTGCGGGCTGACGCCAAACGCCACCAACCGCTTCGAAACCGTCGCCGACGCCGTCAGAGACTTCGTGAACTCATGTCTGCATCTGCAGACGCAGCAGGGGAGAGTGAGCGCCTGACCAGCCGGAGGGGGACCCGGGCGGGGAATGGGGCCGGGCGGTGGGGGTGTCGTACGAGCCGGATGCCCTGTCTTGGACGCAAACCCCAGGCACGCTGCCATTGAGACTCCAGGGAGGTCTGCGTGTATGAAGCTGAAGTGGTGGAGTGTTGAGGTCGGAGAAACGCAACGGGAGCTCGGTGAGGGTTGTGCGTGTGTGTCGCTACAGTATCTGACCGGGCCCTGACGCTGGCCAGGGGCTGCTAACGCAGCCTCGACGGAAAGACCGCCTAAGCACTCTCCCCCTTGCGGTGGGAGAAGGTGCGTGTGTGTGTGAGCCAAGTGCTGCCACGTGACCGACCCGCTCTTCGTGTTCCGCTCAGAACCGCCGTCAGAGTGCATGTCAGCCCTCCGCACATACCGGGTATCCGGCTCTGGTTCTGCGCTCTGCCTCCCTCGATCGGGACACAGGCCGGGGTAGCCATTCCCCACCCAAGCAGCCGGGAGCAGGGTTTTTCGCCGTGACACTCCTCTGTCCATCGGTGGTCGAATGCGGGCGAAGCGGTGAACGCGCTTTTCCCAGTAACGCGACCGCGCCAACACACTCGGGGCGACGGAGCAGCTCCGACAACGCTTGCGCGAACCCCGCGCGCGGATGCTTTTGGCCTTTCTCCTGCGGCCGTATCCTTTTGCGCACATGCATGTGCGCCCGGTGTTTGAATGTGTGTGCGCCACCCCACAGGCCTCCGGCCACTCCAGCAAACACCCCGCTCCGGCCCCCCTTCCCCGCCGCCGCCCCCCCGGCGGCGTCGCTGAGGCGGCAGCGGGCTGGCAGGCGTCGCAGCATGCACAAGGTGGTTTGACACAGCAGGGGGGAGGGAGCAGAGGAGGTAGTGTGGGGGGGAACGGGGCCCCCCTTCAGACCTCCAGAAGGGGAAGGGTTGGACCACGACCGCGCGGACTTCCCCGCATCCGCTCTTGCAAACAGGATTATGGTGAATAGAAGGCCCGGGTCAGGGATGCTGGCGGACAAATGGGGAACGGGCGGGGAACTGGGTAAGAAAAGGGCCGCACCCGTCTTCCCGGGCGGCGGCCGGACAGTGCAAGCAGCACCTTTTTGGCCGCTCCGACTCCGTCCGGTGGAAAAAACCCGACTTGTGCTTCTTCTGCTTCTCCTTCTCCTTCTTTTTCTTCTTCTTTTGCATCTTCTTCTTCCTTTTCTCCCTCGGCTTTTGCAGCTTTCCGCTCCTGGCTACAACGCTTGGGGTCCCCGCCGATGGATGCCCACTGCCGACGCTGATGTTGGCACTGCCGTAACCGCCTTGCAGGCAGCGGAGGCGGAGCCAGATCCCCGGGGGGCGGCGGCGGCCTCAGCGGGGGGGCCATTGCGGCTGTTGTGGCTGCTGCGGTTCTGGTGCTGCTGTTGGGGGCGGCGCTTGGGGTGGCTGTGGCCAGGCGGCTGGGGCAGCGCGCCGCCGCGGCACATCGGCGGCCGCCGCTGGCCGCCAAGCCGCCCGGGGTGGGGCCGTCGACCACGCTGCTCATCACGGGTGGGTGGGTGGGTGGGTTTAGGGTTGTCGGTGCGTTGGCAGCCCTCGAAGGGTGGGGGGTGGGTGGGTGGGACACGGGACAGGAGCATATCAGCGCGCTTGCTGCTCGCGGCGCGGCGCCTGCTCCCGGCGTGGCCCTTTCTGTCGTTACCAGTAGGGGGCCGGGGAGCGTCAGTGCCCTCGTGTCGAAGTGTCCAAGGCGCTAAGCTGTGCGCACCGGTGTGCATGTGAGCCAGCTGTGGTGGTTGTCATGGTTGTAGCGGTTGTGGTGGTGGTTGTGGTGGTAGTGGTGACCCGCCTCCTCCGCACTTGATTAGTGGTGACGTAACGCGACCCCATCGACCTCCCCCCCCGCGCGAACCCTTCTCTGCCACCCCCGCATCACACCCGCCCCCACCCGTCCCCGGCTGACTCCGTCGCCCTCGATGACCCCCGGTCACCCCACCCCACACACCGGCAACACCGCACCCCGGGCAGATATCGAATCCAGGTGCGCGGGGAAGGCGTGGCGTGGGTGCGGCGGGAAGGTGTGGGTGCGCGTGTGCGTGTGCGTGTGCGTGTTCGGGGTGTGTGTCCCTGGCGTCGTCATGCCAAGCTGGAGCGAGGGGGAGGCCATACCGGTAGTCAATCGCCTCGGCGCACAACTCGTGTCTGCGGCCAGCAGTTGGTGCGGTGTGCGAGTTTTCTCAGGACGTGCCTGCCTGGATGACGACTGAGTGGTGATGACTGAGCGGGTGCGGGTGCGGGGCCTGGGGGGGATGCGCTGATGCCCCTGGCGCCCGGCCTGCTGAACCGTCGCCCGGTGCTCCGCCGCTGAGCGTCCCGCGTGGGCTGCACTGCACCGCACTGCACCGCACTGCACCGCACTGCACCGCACTGCACCGCACTGCACCGCACTGCACCGCACTGCACCGCACTGCACCGCACTGCACCGCACTGCACCGCACTGCACCGCACTGCACCGCACTGCACCGCACTGCACCGCACTGCACCGCACTGCACCGCACTGCACCGCACTGCACCGCACTGCACCGCACTGCACCGCACTGCACCGCACTGCACCGCACTGCACCGCACTGCACCGCACTGCACCGCACTGCACCGCACTGCACCGCACTGCACCGCACTGCACCGCACTGCACCGCACTGCACCGCACTGCACCGCACTGCACCGCACTGCACCGCACTGCACCGCACTGCACCGCACTGCACCGCACTGCACCGCACTGCACCGCACTGCACCGCACTGCACCGCACTGCACCGCACTGCACCGCACTGCACCGCACTGCACCGCACTGCACCGCACTGCACCGCACTGCACCGCACTGCACGGGCGGCGGCACGCAGGACGCAGCAGCCCGTCTCCCGCCCGTCTCCTGCGCAGGACTGCGCCAACGTGCCAAGCGAGCAGCCTCCCGCGTGCGCGTTCCCGCGTGTATCCTCTTCTGCTGCACGTGCGGCTTTTTACTGTCGTGCTTTAAGGCGTTTTTGTGCCCTTGGGCCCTCGGCTCGTATGGGTTTTTTGTTCATGACAGGGGCACGGGCCCCCAACCGTGTAACAAAAAAACGCACACACACATACCCCTCGGGTGGCCGTTCCTCCCATTCCTCCTCACGACGACCTTCCTCCCGCCCCCCGTGAGTTTCACGGCCGCCTCGCTGCTTCGCTGCGGCTCTCCTTCCTTCTCTTTCTTGCCCCTTTCTTGCCCCTTTCTTGTCCCCTTCCGCTCACCCGTTCTCCCGCTCTCCCGCTCTCAGCACCACGCTGTGGGAGGTGCTTTCAGAGGACTGCATGGGTCGGGCGGTGGAGTTGCATCACGCGCTGGTGCGGGCGGCACTGGCCCGCTGGTCGGGATACGAGAGCGCGACGGAGGTGCGTGATACCGGTAGAGGATAGGGCGGGAACCGGGACCGGGACAGGGAAAGGGACAGGGACAGGGAGAGGGGCGGGTGAGGGCGGGTGAGGGCGGGTGAGGGCGGGTGAGGGCGGGAGGGGGGCGCAGGGCGGATTGGTGCTTTGGCGGTAACCGGGGTGTGGGTTCTGGGTTTCAGAGTTCTGATTTTGAGCTTGGAGCTGCATTATATAGAGCGGGCAGTTGTCTGTGGGTGAGTGGGTAGGTGTGTCTTGCTGGGTGGGTGGGTGGTCACTGGGTGGGGGCCGCTGGTGATCACCGGTGGTTACCCCCCCCCCCACACACACACACAAACAAACACAAACACACAAACACACAGTGCAGCTGCGGTTCCCAGCCAGACGGGAGCCCGGCTGCTCAATCTGAGCTGGCTGACTGGCCCAACCTGACTGGCCCAACCCCACTGGCCCAACCTGACTGGCTCAACCCTGGTGTTTGCGGGATCTAAAGCCTCCCAGCCCCCACCCTACACAGCCCCCACGCGTCACGTGCACCCACATGCAACAGCAGAGATCACTGCAATGACGACGACGTGCACTCCTCGGGCCACCCGATAAGCTCCCTCTCCCCCCGCCACCGCCACCTCCACCCCGCCACCTCCACCAGGGGGATTCCTTCATTTGCGCCTTCCACACCGCCTCGGACGCTGTGCAGTGCGCAGCGCAAATACAGCAGGTGAGTGAGGAGCGGCGCGGGCGCGGGCGCGGCGCCTCATACTGGGTGTGCAGGGTGTACAGGAAAAGATGCACTTTGGGGGGAGGGTGCGTGCTGTGTGTGGTGTTGCGTGGCTTGGCGTCGGCGAGGGCTCTCTTAACACACACACACGAGGGCTCTCTTAACGCACACACACACACACACACACTGCTCTTCCCCCACGCCGTCCCCAACGCCGTCTTCTTCTCCGCTGCGGATTTCTCTGTATATCCCCCACTTTCCCGTGCGTGTCTCCCCCTCTCACACACACTCACACACACACACGCTGATAAAGGATCTGCTGGAGGCCCCCTGGCCCCCCGAGCTGCTGGCCAGTGACGCGGCGACTGCCGTGGCGGAGGTGGCACTGACCCCCGGGTCACTAGCCGCCGAGGTGGCGTCCATGCTGTCGGCGGATGGCCGCGGCGGCGGCCTGTGCCTCCGCTTCCCGTCACCTGCACCCACCCCTCAACACCAACACCAACACCAACACCACACGGAGCAGCAGCAGCAGCAGCAGCAGCAGCAGCGGCCCCTGCAGCTGGCCCTGCAACAGTCATCAGTGGCGCAGATGAAACCGCAGCTGACGCACATCCTAACGCAGCAACCTCAACCTCAGTCTCCACCTCCGCCAGAGCCGCAGCGGAGGTGGTGGAGGAGGCACCTGCATCGGATTCAGGGGCTGCTGGGTCGGGGCCCCGAGGATGCTTCCGGGCAGGAAAAGGAAAGGGAGGTGCCGCCGGTGAACACGCCCTCGCTGCTGCCGCGACTGGCAGCCGCGGCGGCGGCGACGGCGGCGGCGGCAGAGGCGGTGACACGGTCGGCGGTGCCCAGCGGGGTGTGTGGGCACCACGACTGTGTGGGCAGCACCACTGGGAGCGGCGGCTGGCCCCGTCTTCCGGGCCCCTTTTTCTCCAGGACCCTCAGCAGCGGCCTGGTCTCCGCCGTATTGCACAGCCTCAGCGGCACGAAAAATATACGGGTATGGCAAGGCCCGGAGATCGAGGCGCCGCCGCCATCCTCTGAGCTGGCTGGCGGCTGCGGACCACTGCAGCCGCAGACCTGCCACACCGACGGCGGCGGCGGCGGCGGCGGCGCCAGCGCCGGCTTCGCCGGCCTTGCTGGCCGCCGCGGCAGCGGCTTTGGTGGCTTGGGCGGCGACAGGAGCGGCAAGAGCTGGATCTTCGCGTCATACGACTTGACCGGGATCTGTCCCAGGGCTTTCGGCGGCCAGCCGCCGCCAGCGCTGCCACCCACCACGGCGCCAAGCTACGACCCACCGGCGGGGGTGGTGGGCAGCTCGCAGGGCGAGGGCGCTACGGCGCGCGTCCGCTGTCTGCTAGAGCTCATCCGGCTGGCCTGGCTGGGCGGCGCCGGCGCCGGCGCCGTGGCCTCCCCCCGCCCGATGACACCCATCCTCCTGGCCACATGCACGTCCTCCCCCAACCCGCCGGCCGCGACCCCGAGCCCCTACGCCAACGACAATGCAGGTACGGCCGCCGGCGCAGCCGCAGCAACAGCAGCAGCAGCGGCCGCAGCAGCGATGGAGGAGGACGGCGTCAGCAAGGGCCTCCTACCCCTTAGTGGTAGTGCTGGTGGCGGCGGCGGCGGCGGTGGCGGCGGGGTCTTTGCAGACGTTGCTGTTCCCGGCTCCGGTTCCACGGTGGCGACGAGGCTGCGCCACACCGCCAGCAGCCCGGGTACCGTGCAGTCCCCGCAGGCGCCAGCGTCGCCCTGGATCCCCTGTACCCCCTGCTCCACCACCCGGACCGCCCGGACTCATCAGCACGCGTCGTCGCAGTCGCACACGCAGTCAGAAGAGCACCTGCGCTCCCTGCCGTCTCTGCTCCGGTTGCTCGTCACGCGGCATTCAGCGTGCGACAGCGACAGCGCCAAGGCCGCCGGTGGCGGCTGCCGCCCAGATGACGGGCGCGCAGGTGGTGGTGGTGGGCGGCGGGTTACGCTGTTTCGCGGCCTCCGAGTGCGGATCGGCATGGCCAGCGGCGTGGAGAGCGCCATGGATCTGTCGTACATTGCAGGGGAGGCTTGCGTGCACTACAGCGGGCCCTGCATGCGCCTAGCCCGCGCCATCACGGCGGCGGCCGCGGGAGGCCAGGTGGGCGGGCCTGAGGACTTAGGGACTTAAGGTTTTAGGGTTTTCGAGACATGGGGACGTAGGGACGTAGGGACTGTGCAATTGTCCTCTGGCTGTGGATCCCCCGCTAACCCATGCACTCATTTATTCATTCGTTCATTCATTCAGGGTGCCACGGACTGGCAGCTTCTCTACAGCCCCCGCCTTCGCATTCCCTTTCATCGGGCTTTATCGGGTGTCGTGCTCCCGGCCCCCTTCCCCTTCCCCCCTCCGCCCCTTCCCCTTTCCCCCCTCGACGTCCCAACTGGCGGTCGGCCCCTTCCCCGCATACCCTCCTCACCGCCTTCCCTCGCTAACGGATGCAGTATTCAATCCACCAATCGATAACTGTGAACCCTTAACGCAATCAGCCGCCTCCCTCCCTCCCTTCCTCCCCCTCCCTCCCTGGAGGTACTGTTGAGCACAAACACCTTTGCCGAGCTGCGTCAGTCGGGGGGTGGCTCGTCTGGGGTCTCTCCGGGTGTCGGGGGCCGCCAGTCATCGCCGTCGTCGTCGCCGTCATGCAGACCGAGCAGCAGCAGCAGCAGCAGCAGCAGCAGCAGCAGCCGCCAGTCGCTGCCGCTGGTGCTGCTGCACCTGGGGCAGCACGAGCTGCTGGAGGCCGAGCAGCTGGATCTGGATCTGGATCTGGATCCGCAGCAGGTGTACCAGGCGCTGCCGCTGGGGCTGGTGGGCAGGCTGGCGCTGCTGCCACCGCTGAGGGTCAGGTGGGCTGGGCGGGGGCCCCCCGGGGGGCGAGAGGCGGAGTGGGGCGAGCTGGGCGGGGTGTACTTGTCGGGGATGCGGCCCCGGGAGGGATGCGGGCCCCCCTGGATCGAGCGGAATTTCTTGGTGAAGGTGGCATCCAGGCGCCTTTAACCCGCTGCTGCACGCACGCCTTCCTGTCGCCTCTCCTCGCCTCGCCTTGTCGCGTATCTACGGGGAGCTGCCAGCCACGGGGCTGACAAGATGCGCCCGCGCCTCCTCAAGATGCGCTTCGTCCTCCGTCTCCACCGCCCTCCCTCCCTCCTAGCCCGAGCCTGGCCTACGCGCCCCCGCCCCCGCCCCCGGCCCCGCCCCAGGTCGACCTTGTCTGTGGGTGTGCTGGATGCTCCCGTGGGCAGTGCCGCTGTGGCATTCACCCACGTGGTGGGGGTCGAGAGCCTCATGTCCTGGGACGCGGCGGTGGCCCGGCAGGCGGTGGCCCTGATGGAGGCGGCCTTTGCAGAGGAGGTCATGCGGGTCAATGCGTCGGGCGGAGGCGGCTACATCGTGAGTGCGTGCTTTGATGGGGGGCGGGGGAGGGAGAGGGGGGAGAAGAGGGGGAAGAAGGGGGGAGCTGCGCTTTTCGATGGGATCATATAGCGACGAGGCAACAACACATGGCTCACTACCTCTCCCCCGCTCCGCTCTGCTCTGCTCTGCTCTGCAATGCGAAAGGGGTCGTGTTCTTCGTGGTCACTGGCAGTCTGACACACACACGTCACAACTAGGTTGGAGGGGGGGCCGTCCAATGTGGCGGTGGGGGCGGCCGGCTGGCCCTTTGGTGGGGGAAGGCGGGAACCGTGAGAAGCGTTGAGGGGATCGACCACCACCACCACCAGCAGGGGTGCGTGAGTGCGTTTGTGCGTGTGTGCGTGTGTGTGGGTGTGTGTGGGTGTGTCACGAGTCTCCGAGGCTTAAAAGAAGCATTAGACCTGACGTGTTGAGTATTGTGGGGGAATACCGATAGCACTACATGAGTCGGGGATGGAATTCCTCGGGCCCGCAAACCTCAGCATCCGGTCTTCCATCAATCTGCAGGTGGCTAACCCGCATTCATGACACTGCTGCGGAATGCCGAGTCCCAAACCCGGCGCCGACGCCGCTGCGGCGCCTGCTGCTGCCGATGTTACCGGTAGCACTGCCACTGCCGCTTCCGCCGATATCACCGCCATTGTCGCCACTGCTGCTTCGGCCATTGCCGCTGCCGCCGCCGATACCACTTGCGCCAGCCCTCACCCTCCCCCGCCGCTGCCGCCACTGCCGCTGCTGCTGCTGCTGCTTACCCCAGGCTGAGGCCAGCGGGGGGCTGCTGCTGGCCGCATTCACGGACCCCACCGCGGCGGTGTGCTGCTGCCTGACGGCGGTGGCGGCGATGCCGGGGCTGGCCTGGCCGGGCGCGCTGCTGGGGCATGCGCTGTGTGAGGAGCTTACGGTGGCGGGACTGGATGAGGAGGGGCAGCAGGCGGAGAGGGTGCTGTTCAGGGGCCTGAGAATCAAGGTGAGGTCTGAGGTGTGGTGCGCTGCGGTGCGGTGCGATGTGGTGCTGTGTTTTGTGGGAGGTTGGCGGCGGTGCGGCATACCGGCATTGCGCCAATGCGTTGGTGTATATATATTGCGTTGCTGTGCGCAAGTGCGTCGCACCAGCTTTCATCGAAGTTCCATCCACATCCGATTGATAAGCAAGTTCGTTATGTGGTGGTTCAAAGTCAGGGTGGTGGTGGTGGTGGTGGTGGTGGTGGGGGAGGTCCTTGGCCCGCTCCCCCGCCTGCGTCTGCCTCAGTCCTCAGACATGCTCCTTGGCTCCGTTCGTTGACCACCACCGCAGCTGCCGCTGCTTGCCTGCGTTTTTGCTGACGGCGGCGGCGAAGGAGCGGCCACCACAACGAACGCCGTCTCTGTCCCTTCGCTGCGGTACCCCTTTTTTCTTATCCTACCCGCGCAACCATGTCGTATACCGGCACACGGTTGGCGTCCGTCTGTGCAACCAACTAACCAACTAACTGTCGTGTGCAGACGGGGCTGGACTACGGGCCCGTGCGGGGCGCCATCAACGCCGCGACGGGCCGGCTGTCGTACCGGGGCCGCGTCATGAACCGCGCAGCGAGGATCGCCGGCAAGGCAACAGCCGGGCAGGTGATGGGGGCGCGGGCAGCTGGATGCGTCCGACTGCGGGCTCATCTCAGAGCAGATCTCAGCTAGTCTGGCATACAGGCGTGTTCGATATCTTTGGTTGCCTGCCTGCCTTGGTGCTGGATATGGCTGCCTGCCTGCCCGACCTTCCGGATGGAACTTGGACAGAATTTGCGGCGGGCGGCGGACACGGCATTGCACTTGAGGTGGATGCATCTCCGCGCCTCACCAGATCTCCATCAGGTCTCGATCGGCGGCGGCGGCTTTGTGACACTGTGTGTCCGGTGTTCCCCCAACTAACGCCCTGTCCTTCGTCTCCTCCTCCCTTGTCCACCTCCTCCTCCGCCTCCGCCTCCTCTTCCCTTCCTCTTCTTCCTTTCCTCCTCCATGAACCCAACCTCTCATGGTTCGTTCTTCAACCCGCAAGTCATCAGCTCAGCTCCACTACCCCTCCCACTGCCTCCTGCCTCCTGCCTCCCATTCTCGCCTTTCTTCGCGCCCTTGTCCCTTCAGGTGTTATGCTCTCGTGACCTGTGGCAGGCCGTGCGCAGCCCGCCCTCCGCCGCCTCCGCCCACTCGCCCGCCGCGCTGCCCCAGCAGCCCATCACCTCCCTCAGTCTGGGGACCTGCCAGCTCAAGGGGGTGCCAGAGCCCGTGGAGATCATGGTCTGCCGCCACGCGCCGCCGCCGGTCCGCATTCCCACAGCGACCGGGATGGCGCAGGGGCCCGAACTGCCCCAGATGGTGTACGTGGAGGATGGCATGGGCATCTGATGGGGGCCCAGAATCGAGCTACGGTATCTATCGCGGGACCTTGATTGCGGACTGCCGTGTATGTGCTGGTGATCTGTGCTAGGGATCTACCTTCTTTGGGTTTGGTTCTGCAGCAAACTGGAACCCCGGAGGTCACAGCAGCGGGATGGCGGCCCGGAGACCTCCGAGAATCCTCCGCAAATAAAATGTCGGGGGCTTATTGATTGGAAAGCGAAAAAAAGTTCGGTGGCAGCTGGCGGTACCCCTGGCGAAATCCTGCGGAAGAATCCATGGATCCAGGAGCTGGCGCCAATCGCGCCCGTGTAAGCCGACTACGGCTGTGTCCTGACTGCAAATGTGCGGGTGGGCTTTGGCGGCGCTTTTGCGCGCCTGTCCTTGTCCGATTGGTCGATCGCTCGCTTGTGTGCGTTACCGATACCTTGTGTCCTTACCCCACAGGCCACAGGCCCACAGCATGTGTTTTGGGCGCGTGACTTGGGGTAGGTCGTAGGTGCAGGGAAGCGTGCCCCTAACGAAGGAGGATGCGGCGGTTGGTCATTCGTGTTCAGCAGACTGAGCGGGAACGAGTCCGGTTACGGACCACACCCACCCACCGGTGCAGATACCGTAGATGTCGAAACAGAAGGCGGTCGCAGTGCGCGCACGACAGAGAATGCATTCCCCTCCAGCAGCAGGCCTCCGGTGTGCCGTATGTACGTATGTATGAGCCCCCACAGCGTGCGCGTGTTGCTCCCTGCCTCGCTCGCCATGCAAGGGACGAGCGAGGGTGTCTGCATGTGACTGCTGCCGCATGTGAGCGAGCGTGTGTCTATGTGTGTGTATGTGTATGTGTATGTGCCATCGGCGGGGGCGGGCAGACGGGAGGCACGACACGGGCCCGTGCGTCTGAGGCCGTGCGGAATTGTTGTTGTTTGTAGTTGTTGCTGCAAAGGGCTCCCAACCCTTTGGGAGATGCCGGTAGACCCAGCGGAGTGTGAGGGACGTGTATGGGGATGCAAGAGATTCCCGAGGCGGCTTGGCAGCAGCTGACGGAGCCGGAGGCGATAGATCAGGGTGATGATGAGCGCGGTTGCAGCAGCGGAGGGCGCCGCCGCGGTGGCGGGCGGTGGCCCCTGCTCGACGACGGCGGCGGCGGCGGCGGTGCGCCCTTGCATGAGACGGCAACGAGAGCCCGCTGCTGGAGGCCGCTTCGCGGATTGTAGGCGGCGGCTGATCATGGGTTTTGGCGGGTGGATTGATGGATACGGCCGTGAAGGCGACCTGGGCCGCCTGCAACCTTCAGCCCTCGCTGCCAAGGGGCGGCGGGAGGGAGGGAGGCTGGGAGGGCGGGAGGGAGGCGCACGGTGCAGCTCGATGCTTTGCACCCCCGCAAAGCCCACACGTGCCATTTTACCACGGGCTGCTGTGCACCTTGATGATGCCCTTACTTTGTCATGCTCGCTCCTTTGGGGCTCACCCGGCGGAGGGCGGAGGGCGGAAGCGCCGCATCGGCTTCGGCGGCAGCGGGCTGGGTTCTGGGCTGCGATGCGTTATGGTGGGCGGGCTGAAGATTCCGGGGGCGGCGGTATTCTTTGACTGTTATTAATAAGGCGACCGAGTGGGAGCCTCCTCCCCCCCCCCCCACCTCGGGTGATTCCGTGTTGCTTGATCGGCGCTTTCACGTTGTGGTGCACAAAGCATGGATGGCTCGCCAACGGTCAACCAACCAACGGCCCACAAATCTGGCACAAGGCATCTGTACAAACTTCCCATGATGAAGCAGCGCATAGTCGAATTGTCTACGCGGGCGCCGCACCGCAGTTTCGTACCATTTCCGTACATTCGTAGCAGAGGGTGTTTCACGTCCCCACATCCACCGGCTGCTAGACCGGGTGGTGCTGCTGACGACGTGGCTGCCTGCCGCCAACGTTCTACTGGAGGGGGTGCTGTTGTGGCGTCAAGGGCAAGGGCCGAATGCTGTGTGTAGTCCTCCTGCCGCTGATGAACTCCTTCGCTGCTGTTTCCGAACTGATGACTCACGATTGTTTTACACAAGGATAGACGATTGTTTTACACAAGGACAGACATTTCTTATCTTGCCTTGGTTTCTGCAGCGTCTAGCATCTAGAGTGTCTTGGGATGGCCTGGCCGGGTGAGCCGGCAGGTTCTAGTCTTCCCATTGGTGAGTGCACCGTTGGGAACTGCTCCCCGGAGCTTGATGTGGTCGATATCACCGCGCGCCTGCGGGACGCTGTAGAAGGCAGTCGGTGCCATACGTAATTCGATTGCCGGTTGTGGGTTGCCCATGGGGCTGTCCCGAAGGCAGTAGGGCTGTTCCTGTGGTTATTACCTCAGCGGTGTGTTGTCATCAGCATTGGATGGGTTCATAAATGCACAGCCCCACCTTCACACCTACATACCGCGTGAGTTGCATGTAGAGCGGATCCTGAAGTTGATGACCGTTGGGGGTCGGGGTTCCTGGAAGTGTGGTGTCACGGTATACCTGGCACTGGCTTACAAAATAAACCAATTTTCAGATAAAATTCCACTTTTCTTGTAATGGGTAGCTCGTGGCGTTCAACGCGACCGTGTTTAGGATTTGGGCCAACCAGGGGCCAACCGGCAACCGCCCTGGGGCCAACCGATGTACGACGGTCGGAGGACTTCCAACACAGTGCTCAGTGGAGCGGACTCCACACTCAAACGGAACAAACGGAAATAACAAGGAAAGCACAAACCGCTAGGAGCCGACGGGCTAGCAGGGAAACATCCGACCAAACTCAACTCAACAGCCGGCAACATTTTCAAGACAGGCACTGGAGCTCCACGGAATCAGAGGTGAGTGCCTGGTGGTTTTGTATGTAATTCTTCGCTCGAGAGCCGCTAACACGGTGTGTTTGCCTCGTAGTTCGACGCATAGGTGCGGAGCTCACTGAGCACCTTGTCCCAGTGGTTCATCACATGCGTGGACAGGCCCTCCGTGAAGCTGTCGCCCATGATGCCGCCCATGGCCCATCGCGGCCTTCAACTTCCGCAGGATCTGCTGGGCCGCGCCGCGCAGGACCTGAGCAGCCGCGTCGGCCGTGTTGGCGAGCGGCGCCGCCGAGCCCAGCGACAGGAGCACCGTGCCGAGGATGGCCTCCGCCATGAGCGGCACGTGGGTGGGCCCATCGTGTTTCGGCTGGGCCCACAGCAGCGCCCCCGAGTGCTTCCTAACCTGCAGCTTGACCGCCTGGCTTGCCAGCTGGGCAGCGTTGCCCCCCAGCCCCTCCGGCGGCACCTGAAGGTCACGCAAGGCGGAGAGCCTCTCCAGATCGCGGGCCGGCAGCCCCTGGGCGTCGACGTACTGGGGCCCGAACGTCGCGTTGCCCCTCCGCAGTCGGCCATCCGGGTAGCCCTGTACCGCCAGCCCACGGTCCCAGACCCACGGTCCCAGGCGTGGACGCTCCAAACGACAACGGGTTGCCTCTCAGGGGGGGTGTCCAGCCTGTCGCACGGTCATGCCCTATGGGTGGGTGGGTGGGGTCGCGACTGGTCCGCAAGCTTTGAGCCTTGGGTTCGGAGCAACGGTAAGAGTATTCAGAAACGCTGGTGCGTCCACATCCGCGGATGTATACTCAGTTTCGCGGTCTGCCGCTCACGCCGGTTGCCGTGGGCGTTACTCGGAAGCGTTTAGCCCCTATCTTGCGGGTTTTCGCCCGTGCCCTCTCCGGACCTCTCTGTCCTCTGGTGGTTCCCTATCGCTAAATTTGCTCTTGCGTAACTGCCGAATGTGCGCGCGCACTCCGCGCCGGTTGGTCGATCCTTTGCTTGCAGGCGACCAGCGCGCCCGCAGGTCCCGTCTATGGCCTGCGGGGGTGGTCGCTGCCCTTCCACCATCCGCCTGGCTATGTAATTGCTGCCTTCGCCGTGGGTGCCCAGCCTGTTCGTCTGACTCTCGACTTTAGGAAGCGACGGCCTTGCTGGGTTTCCCTACCTCAACCCGGTCTGCTCGCCCCGGCCCGTCCCAGTTACCCCAGTCTGCTTATCCATCTCACATACCGGTCTCAGCCGTCTGTAGGGGTTTAGGGTTTTAGCCTCTTCGTGCTTGTCGGTTGGGCCCGCAGGTGGCTGGCGTGCCCATGGGTCTCGACTAAAGCTCCCTGGAGTGGTCGCTACCCCGCGGCTCTCCACCTGGCTATGTAAACGTGGCTCTTCCCGGAGTGACTCGGCCTGTCCTTTCCGCCTCGCTGCTTTAGGCTAACGTGGTCCTGCTGGGTTCCGCCACCCCGACCCTGGCCTGCCTTCCCCCCCTTCTCCCGCTCAAGTTAGCGCTGGGTGCCTATCCGTCCTGGGATCCCCGAGGCGCTGAACCCCCGCGGCGTTCCCTCAGTCGCAGGCGTCGGTCACTATCCCCGCCCTTCCGCCTGCGGCGTTCGTGTCGCCCGTAGCCCCGAGCGCACCTTTCGGTTTTGTCCCTGCGGGCGCAACCAGCTTGGTGAGTCAGGTGGTCGCTAGGCTGACGGTTCGGTGTAGCACCCGACACAACACCCGCTGTTGTCGTGTAGGTGGCGCCACCGCTGGTGGTCGGCTGGCCCGGGCCCGGGTGGTTGCACAGCTCCCTCCCAGCCTGCAAATTCCGCCGGTGGCTGAGCAGGATCGGATCTACCAAATGCTGGCTACCTAATCACTGCTCTCGCGGGGGTGGGCCCGTCGGCCCGGCCGCTGTCAAGGCCTGCCCTCACCGGTTTTTTCAGTCGGGCGGGGCGTGGCGGACGCTACAACGCCGCCACCGGGCTCGGTGGAGGACTTCCGAACGGCTTACCATAGCGCGCGGGTGGCCGCCGGCTACACCGAACTGTCGGCCGTGCCACTGCGATGCGTCAAGTATCGGTCCCTGGTGTTGTACCTGTGGAAGCAGATGGAGGCGGCTCCCAGCTCGCTGGAGCGGGTGGGGCTGTTGCGGGACCTGCTGTGCGTGCTGCTGCTCTGACAGACCTCGGTCCGGGGCCACGATGTGGGCAAAGCTGGGGCTGGATGACTTCGTGGACCCCGCTCGGCCCGACCTGCCGTACGACGGATTCCCGCTACCGCCGCCCTGGTTGTGGGGCGCGGCGGCGGGGCCCACGCTGTGCTTCCGGGAGCGGGCGGGGCACCAAGATGTACGAGCCGGTGCGCCCCCCTCCGGTGTGGCTTCTGCCCCTCCGACCGGCCATAGGATTCCCCTCACCCGACTTCAGAATGACCGCTACAGGTATCCAATTCTCAATACCCCGGAAACAGATACTCGTTGATAGCAAAAGGTTGTGCAAAATTGTTTTTCCGTTGCATGTCGCCGTGATGCGGCACGTGTATCAGATACCCGAAATCGACCCCCGTGAGTACCCTCTGGCCGTTGCACTCGGTGCCCAACACATCTCACGGCGTCGCGGGCCCTGCATGAGGATCTGCCATCTGCGCTCGGTTTGGATGCAGATCAGTTGAGGATTGCAGAGCGTTCTGCTTATGCAGACATTCGGGTGGGCTAAAAATATAAACCAGAGTGCGTGCCGCCCCGCAGATATAGACTGGTACCGAGTGGTATGCCCTATGTGATGCAAGATGTCAACCCCTGTTAACCCATGGGTCATGGCCACAATGCATACTGACATCCGGGCAAGGTGTTCGTCGTTGGGCTAATCACGCCCCAATTCTTTCCCAGTCTCTCATGTTGCCTGTTGTTCGGCTGAGGTTGTAACGGCGCGTCTGGACCTTAACGTGGGTCTAGACCTCGCGGGGAGTGCCCATACCATGCCGCAATTGCAGTTACAGTTACAGACACGGAGGCAGATATGCGGGACATATAACGTTCTAACCCCACGTGCAGGCCACGTAAAATACGGTAATCAGAAGACACGTTACAGGCAGTGGATCTGATTATCGAGTGACGTGTGCGTGGGGAAACGTGTGCACGCCGCCCCCGCCCCCCCCCCCCCACATCAAAACACGGGCCCGCAGCACCACAGGGCCCCGGACTCGTTCGTACTGACAACGGTCTCCGTCCGATTAGTCACAAACCACGGGCTGTCCAGACGTGCAGCCCTCGACGGGCAACAGGGAACCCGCGCTGCAGGCTGAGCCCAAACGGCACCGAAACCAAAGTGCCGTGCATTGGGGCCTCACCCACCCTAGCTGCAACCGGCTGCCTAGTACACGCAGCTGCACGCCGAGTACTCGACTACTCGTATGACGCGACCATCGTTCTTTCCGCGAGGGGGCGTACTGTTACCGTACTCCAAATGAATGCATACATAACCCAAATCACACTCTCGTCACCTTCCGGGTGCTGTCACCCTAAAACCCTACCGCCACCTGATGGAGAAATCCCCACACGCCATGTCCCCTCCGCCCCGCGGCTGATCGGCTGCACGCCGGTACTGATACCGGTACCGGTCACTGCACATCACGCAAAAATCAGGTCGGTGCTGTATCCTCGCTCGGCCCCCCGCACCCCCTGTTGCCCCCAAAACCCCCACCCACCCAGCCCCCACCCGGCGAAGCGGATGCAGTTTACGGAAACACATGCCCCGCCGCCTACATCGACTACAACGACTGCCACGTGACCGCCATGTGCACCACCACTACCACCACCTTCACTTGTGTCACCACTCAGCAGCAGGGCCTCGTCCCAGCTCCGCCAGGCATTCAGGAAACAACTTCCTCCTGAGGACATGCCCTACCTCCCTTACCAGGCAGCACACGAAGCTTACCTTCGCCACTACGCCCCCTGTGAGGTCTCTTCTGAGTTTTGCCTCCGGGAAGTCGACTTCACCCAGGGACCTGAGCCCAATTTTTGAAGAGCTCAGCAACAAGATGAAAAAAGCGGTCATTGATTGTTTTGACTCGTCAGATGACGAGGTAAGCCGAGCAACCAGATGACGACGACGGTGCGCCTGCACATGACTCCGGAGCCCACAAGCAGCACCTAATAAGAGGAACGGAACATGACGACTTGTTAGGGATACGGGCAAGATACTTGTGCGATACGTGGGCTGCACACACACTGACTCCGTTGGTTGCTTACCTCGTCATCTGACGAGACAACAATCAATGACCACTTTTTTCATCTTGTTGCTGAGCTCTTCAAAAATTGGGCTCAGGTCCCTGGGTGACGTCGACTCCCCGGAGTCAGAAGATAGAGACCTCACAGGGGGCGTAGTGGCGAAGGTAAGCTTCGTGTGCTGCCTGGTAGGGTAGGTAGGGCATGTCCTCAGGAGGAAGTTGTTTCCTGAATGCCTACTGGGTGTCCAACATAATCAGGCCACCTACTTATATAACTATACTTCCTTCGGTTACAGTTGTCCAACGTGTTTGGTCGGCGCGGTTTTGTGGAAGTGACCTGGGAGGTGGGCTGGGAGGTGGGCCGGAGGTGGCCCGGGGGTTGTCCAGGGTTTACCCGGAGGTGAGCAGGTGACCGGACGGCGTCCAACACTTCACTCGCATAAAGCATAACATCTTCACCCTTGATTGCTTAATAGCCTATCTACACACTTTGCGCACAGCCTAATCGTTACCTCCTGCAGGCCAGAGACATACCCTGGTAATGACGCGAACCCGGCGTGGTGAGCTTGCGTGACCACCCAACGCCATGCGCAACGAAATCCTGTCAACGTGCCAGCGGTAAGACATAATAGCGCAAGAATGCCATGCTGCTGGCAAAACAGAGGGCTCCGACTCTAGATAAACTCGGGAATTCGAGCTAACTCGCAATTCCTTATGTCAGAAAGGTCTTCATCATTGCTCATATAATCACAGCCTGTCACAGCGCTGGAACGTGTCAAGCGTCAGACCCTGTCAGACAAGCCCTAACCTACACACTTTAGGGTCTAATCAGCGAGTTCAGACTTGCGCATTCACACAGTTGACTGCGAGCTTGTGTGCAGCACATTGTATATATTTTTACAGCAGCGTCACACAGCGTTTCGGACCTGCGCTGTCTATGCGAATGGTGAAACGCTTTCCATTGGCCAGCGGCTTTCCATTGATTCTGGGCACAGTTGCTTGAATTTCGATACAGGAAAATGCACTTGCTGCTCTGCAGTATAGTTTCTATCACAGATAGGAAACTCGTCCGTCATTCCCCGTCGCGGAATGCTTGTCCTAACGACCAGAGGTTAAGGAAAGTTTCTCTGCGACGGTGATTTTATAATTGTACTAGAGGAAAGTGAATGTTATAAGGTTTTTGTTGGGTTGGAACTGCTCGTTAAACCTAGTGAAACTGACATTACGGATTGATGCGTCAGATGTAACCGCCGTCCGCCTGAGGGTCCGATGCATTGAAGCCCTGCAGCTGACAATGCCAAAACCACGCAAGAGGATACATAATTGCGCCTGCAGTGCTTGTACGAACAGAATGCACTAAACGGTGCACCCGGGCCGCTCGGCCTGTTGAACTCCAAAGACGGTTAATGGAAGCCCACCCAAACATCGGCTAGGCCAGGCCCTCATTTGCATAACACCAAGGATGCACATTTAAGTATTTACTGGTAACTTTGCCAGCTGGGAACGTAAACGTTGTGCAGTCACCCATCACAAGCAATGCATGTATGAAGCCGAAGGTGTCATACTCGATTGCTGATATGGAGGCGCACATAGCCAAGACGTGCTGAGTCAGGTTGTCATCCACGAACCGGGCTGCAGACACCGGACAGTCCATCCACCGCCACGCGCCAGGCCCCGTGTGAGACGTCTCCAGTCGTGCATTCCGAGAGGCACCCTGCGCGCAACGCCAACCAACCGCCCACAACCGCACGAGCGCATGCAACTACAACTTCCAACCACCAACCGACAGCCACACGCGTCATACCCAGGAACCTGCACCCCCGCGATCTCGCTCCCGCCCCCAAATTTTCTGACCACAAAGAGGCTTCAACGGCGGCGGCCGGTCCGAAGTCGGAGAGAAGGCCCACCAAGAGGCCGAGGCCCAGCTGGTTTAACGTTGTTCCCCCTCCACCTCCGTCACCTCCACCCCGCGGTTTCACCTTGACGAAACCAAACGCACGCAACGGCCCCTACAGCCCCTACGGCCAAGCCCGCCCAAAACGCGATGCAACCGGGGACCCCCCAGTCGGGTGCGAACACGCACACCCACACACACACGCCCTCGTCTCGGCTGTTCAATCCTTCTGGCAGCAACAGCTCCTGTACAGTACCGGTAGTACAACCCTACGCAACAGCCTATGCTTCCCTACGGCCCCCCTCCCCCTCCCCTCCGCCCTCCTCTCCCACAGCGTGGCGGCGACTGACCGCATCCGGCACCCCCCGTTCGACCCCCCTCCTTTCGACCACCTCTCATCCCCGCCTTCCCGCACCCGCCCTCCTCCCCCCCGTCCTTCCTCCCGCCACCCTTGCACCCTCCCAACCCCCTCTCCCCTCCGCCCCGGCTCTCCTGCCCTGGTCGCCCCGGCTCCACTCCCTCCCGCACCCCCCCTCCCCACCCGCTCGCTCGCTCGCGTCTCCCGCCCGCATCCAGAACTGCCTACGCTGCCGCCGCAGCCGCCTCGCTCGAGGCCTTCCCGCCGCCCCCGCCCCCGCTCGCGCCCCCGCCCCCACCACCATTCCCCCCCACCGCCGTCCCCAGGTCATCCACGTTAGCCTGCTGCCTCGACCAGAGCTCCGCGTAGCGCCCCCCTAGGGCCAAAAGCTCCGAATGGCTCCCTGAGGGGGGGTGGGGTTGGGTTGCTGGTTGGGTTGGGTTGGATTGCTTGGTTAAGGGGTCAACGTCAGGTCGTTGGGCGAGGGAGCGGATACACGTGCCCCCCGGCACACGTGTCGCAGCCGCCCAGCGCCCTTTCGCCCCCCGACGGACCCTCCTCGCTGCTGCCGCCCCCGCCCCCGCCACTCCGCGCCCCTCCCTCGCGCCTTGCGCCCCCCCCCATCTCGCCCCTCGCCCCCACCCACCCGACTCCACCACCCTGCCGTCATCCAGCACCACAATCTGGTCGCACTGGGCCGCTGTGGACAGCCGGTGGGCCACAAAGATGGAGGTGCGGCCCTGGGGGGGGGAGGGGGAGGGAGCGAGGAAGAGGGGGAGATAGAGGGGGTTCGCAACTTGGAGGGAGGGAAGGAGGGAGAGGAACGCTTTCTCCCCGCGGTTGGGACCTTGGTCCCCCGCTTTGCCGCAAAGATCACAGAACCGCGGTCCTCCCCTCCCCTCCCCTCCCCTCGCCCCTCTCCTGCCCCCCCAAGAGCACCCCGTCCCGCCCCCGCCTCCGGTGGCTCCGGGCTCCGGGCGCTCCGTGGACCTCCCACCCCCCAAGGGGCCCCCCACCCCACCCTCCCTCCCTCTCTGACCTGCGCCAGCAGCCTGAGCGCCTCCAGTATCTCCGTCTCCGTCTTTGCATCCAGGGCGCTGGTGGCCTCATCGAACAGCAGCAGCTGGGGGGCCTTCAGGAAAGCCCTGCAGAAGAAGGGAGGGAGGCAGGGAGGGCATGGAGGGCAGGAATGCGGCTGTTGCTTGCTGTGGGGGGCGGGAGGCCACACAGCCACACAGCCACCCAGCCAGCCTGCCTGCCTGCCTCCTCATGCCCTCCCCCCCCCTCCACACACACAGCAAGCAACAGCCGCATCCCGCTGCCCGCTGCTCCCCCCTAGTACCGTACCCTGCATCCCAGTACCCGCGTCACCTCCCCTCCCTCGCTCACCTCCCTCAACCCCCCCCCCCGTTTCCTCACCCCCCTTCCTTCCCTCCCCCCCCTCCCTCCCTCCCTCACTCCCCTCCCCCCCCTCCCCACCTCGCAATGGCCACCCGCTGCTTCTCCCCTCCGCTCAGTTTCAGTCCCCGCTCCCCCACCCGGGTCTGGTATCCATCCGGCATGTCCTCAATGGCGCTGTGCACTCGGGCCTGGTGAGCCACCTGCTCCACATCGGACTGACGAAAGAAGGGGGAGAGAGGGGAGGGGGGGAAGAAGAAGGGGGCAAGGGGGGAAGAGGCGGGGGAAGCAGGTGGGGTCCACGGATGGGTCGGATAGCCCGGATAGCCCGGGGGTGGTTTCGGGGGATTAGGGAGGTCGGGGGGAGAGGTAATGAAGGAGATGGCGCAGCGATGGGACGGAGGCAACGCCCGGGGGGAGAGGGAGGTACAGGTACGACAGTGAGGGTGGGGGGCGGAGGGTAAAACGAGACGTCGGCGAAGGAGCCGAGTGGGCGGGTGGGCGGGGGTGGGTGGTACGGCTGCTGGTACGGCAGGAAGCAGCCATTTGGGCAGAAGCCGGCGCGGCAGTTTGCCGCCTGCCGGCGGGGAGGGTCACGCGCCACGTCACGCCACGTCACGGTGCCACCAGTACGACATCCGTACCCGCGTGGCGCCCTCCTTGCCGTACGCGATGTTGTAGTAGATGGTGTCGTTGAACAGCACCATGTCCTGCGGCACGATGGCGATGGCGGACCGCAGGCTGTCCAGCGTAACCTGCCGTACATCGTGCCCGCCAATTCGTACGGCACCCGACTGCACGTCGTAAAACCTGCATGAGACAGGTAAAAGGATCGCTAAGGTGCGCTGCTGGCTCCGTCCCACGGAAGGTCGCCTCGGTTACGTCATAACCGCTGGTGGGGGTGGGGGGTGGGGGATGGGGGGGAGGGCTATACACCGCTCTCTCCCGACTGTGTCTTCCTTACCCCGCCCTTGCCCCCGCCGCCCCCCCCGCCCCCCCCACACACAAACACAAGCACCTGGACAGCAGCCTCCGCCCAACCCTCCCACCCTTACGCCCTCCCAACCCCTCCCAACATGCCCCCTACCCCCCCGCCCCCCCTCCCCCCCCACCTGAACAGCAGCCTCAGAATGGTGGACTTGCCGCTACCCGATGCGCCCACAATGGCACACGAGCTGCCGGCCGGCACGTGCAGCGACACGTGCTCCAGGAGGGGGTCATCTGGTCGGTAGCCGAAACACACGTTGTCGAGGGTGACGTCGAAGCCGCCGCGGGGGGCGGGAGGCAGCGGCACAGCGCCGGGAGCGTCCTGGGGCCGGGAGGGGGAGAGGAAAAGGGCGCGGGGGGCGGGGGGCGGGGGGCTGCTGGTGCTGTTGTGAGGGAGAGGGGGTGGGGCGTGTGTGTGGGGTGACTGACCTCATCCGGCCCAACCCGATCCGGCCCGGCGGGAGACCTCCCTCCCTCACACAAATGACACAACTCACCCACCCGACCCGCAAACCCATCCACCAACTGCCCGTCCCCCCCGCCCCACCTTGATTGAGGGGTGCTGCTGCAGCAATCCAAACATGGCGCCCATGTCCTGAGGGGGGAAGGGAGAGGGGGAGAGAGAGCGTGTGTGTGAGTGGGGGGGGGGGAAGCGAGGTTGAGGGGGTGGAGGGGAGATGGGGTGTGCGGGTGTGGGGGGCGCGGTACGGCAGCGACTTACCTTTATGGCTCACGCGCAGAGTGTCAAAGCTACCGATCCGATCCATACACGTTCGCAAAAGTCACGTTCGCAACAGAGTTGGAAAAATAAACACAGAATTGGGCAGTGACATGTAAGGTGCGGGATGACAACGGCCGCGAAGATATGGCAGGGAGGTACGGCAGCGAGTGCTTACAGGGCGCGGAACGGTGCGGGACCGGTGGCAGTGTTTGTTTGTGCCCCTACCTAAGATTTGTTTGTGCCCCTACCTAAGATTTGTTTATGCCTCTACCACGTATGTGTGTGTATATACATGCGTGTGTTGTGTTGTGGGGTTCGCGTGGGGCCGCGGCAGCTGGCTGATGCGAGCCAAGCAGTATCGTACAGGTCATTCGCGCGTCCGTACCACTTTTGCAGTACAGTCGTACAAACTGATGTGCCATCCGTACCTGCAGCGACTGGCGCGTCTCCCGGTACACGGTGCCCAGGAAGTTGAGCGGCATGGAAAGCTGTACGGCGGCAGAGAAACGGCACATATTTGTACGACACGGTCGTAAGGCGTCAGTGTCGTACGGTGACAGGAGCCTTTTGCACTCGCAGCAGCCAAGCGGCGCGCCGCCGCGCATTCGCACTCACATTCGCAGACGCTCTCGAGTCGCTCGGCCGCCCTGCCGGCGAGTCGCGGCTCGCGGGGACGCCTTCATGCGTTGGCGGCGCGAAGGAGATTGAAATGCCCGCCGGCCATCTCAACCAAACCTGCGTAAACCCCCCTCCCTCCCTCCCTTCTCCCTGCCCCGCCCCTCCGCTTTGCTTGCTGGCTGTATGACCCCTTGCCCCTTTCCCCCCCACACACACACACACACTCGCACCCTCCCACCCCTCCCACCCAAGACCCAACCCCCCTTCCCTCCTTCCCAATGACGAGAGCGAGACCGACCCGGCAAACGAGCCATCACACTGTAGCTCCCACCCCACCCCACCCCACCCCCTCACCCCACCCGTCTCCGTCTCCGCTGCGGTATCTTCTTTTTGCACCCCACCCGGCCCCCCCAACAGCCAACTCGCTCACCCAGACGGTTCCTCTGTAACCCAACCCAGCCCCCCCTAGACATACATACACACATACACACATACACACCCGGCACCCCGCCCCCCCCTTCACCCCCCTCACCCCCTCCATCCCCCCACGCACACCCACCTGGAACAGCAATCCGTTGACCATGACTAAGTCCCCAACCGATGCCGTACCCTCCAGCACCTGCCGCCCCGCCAGCACCATCGCCGCAGTCATGCCGGCGGTGAAGATCACCGACTGACCCAGATTGAGGTACGACAGACTCTGCTGGGTCTTGACCGCTGCCGACTCGTACGACGCCATGCTCTCGTCGTACCTTGAGGGGACAGGGGACAGGGGACGAAGAAGGGGGGACCGGCAGCGGTGTGTTGGGGTGGTGTTGGTGGTGCTGTTGGTGAGATGGAGTTGAAGTGTGAAGTGCGGGGAACAGGCCGACCCGCAACGGGGGTGGAGAGCGGGGGGAGCGGGGAGACCAGGGGGCCAGCCCTCCAGCCCCCCCGACCCGCTTCATTCAAACCCTTCTTCCACGAACCCCCTTTTTCTGTTACTTAACCGTTCACGGGCTCCGGCCTATACATGGATAACCCTCCCACACACACACCCATGCCCAAGCCCCCGCCCCCGCCACCCCACCTCCCACGCACACACGCCCACGCACGGACGCACACGGCTCTTCCCCCCCGCCCCCCCCGCCCCCCCGCCCACCTCGCCTACCTCGCCGCCTCGTGCTTCTCCGCATTAAAGTACTTGACTGTCTCGTAGTTTATGAGTGAGTCCACCGCCCGGCCCGCCGCCTCGCTCTCCGCGCGGTTCATGGTGCGACGGAACTGAGTGCGCCACTGGGTGATGGCCAGGGTGAAGGAGGCGTAGGCTGAGGGGGGGAACCGCACACCCCCGCGTGTGTATGGGTGTGTATGGGGGGACAGGGGAGCAGGAGGGAGGGAGGGGGGGAGAGAAGGGGAGGGAGTTTGCGCAGGCGGGTGACGGCGGTGGTGGTGGGGGGGGGTGAAGAGTGTAATGCAAGAATGAAACCGGGAAGAGGGAGGGGAGCCCAGGAGCCTTCTCTCCTGGGCAGCTCCGTGTGTGTGTGTGTGTGTGTGTGTTGGGGGGTGAGGAGGGGATAGGCGAAGGCTGCGAGGGCAGTGCAGCTGTGCGGTGGGACAGAGCGCTGGCGGCGACTGGTGAGGGGGACTAGAAGCAGGCGCAGCTCCGAAACCACCACAAAGGCAGACGCCGCCTATGCTTCAACCTGAGGACCGCGACCTCCCCGCCCCCCCCCCCAATCCGCGTACCTACCCCCCTCTGGGTTCCGGGTCCGTTCGCTAACGCCGTCTCCGTCTCCGCTGCGGTATCTTCTTTTTACCCCCCTCTCAACCCCCACCCCACCCACCCGCCTACCCACCCACCCGCCAGAGTGGCAATGGTGATGACTCCCAGCGCGGGTCCGCACTTGGCGGTGAGGATGGCGGTAACCACCGTCACCTCGAACACAGTGGGAACCACGTTGAACACCTAAGGGGGGGGGGGAGGAGGAGGAGGGGGGGCGGGGCAGGGGCGGGGGCAGGGGGGCGGGGGCGGGGGCAGGGGGGCGGGGGCGGGGGCAGGAGCGGGCGCCAAGGGAGGGAGGTTGGCCGGGCAACGGACGCCGCGCGCTGGTTGGAATCACGGGTGGCAGGGAGAGAGGGGCACGCGTGTGTGTGCGTGTGTGTGGAGGGGGCGGGGGTAAGAAAGAAGATACCGCAGCGAAGGAACGGAGGTTGGGGGCGGGGGCCGTTGCCACCTCCTGGAATTAGGCCTTGGCCGGTGCTCATTTCAACCCCTCCCAGGGCCCCCCCAACCCCGCTGCTGCCCCCCCTTGCCTTTCCTGTTCCCTCCCCCATATCCCCGCCCCTCCTTCGCCTCTTCGAACTGCTCCACCGTAACCCCCGGCCCCCTTTCGTTCCCCCCTTCACACCTTCCATCCCCTCTTTGTCTACTGCTTATTGCCCCTTTGGACCGCCAATCATGCTCTCCCCCTCCTCCCTCTTCCTCCTCCTCCTCCTCCTCCTCCCCCTCCCCCTCCCCCTCCCCCTCCCCCTCCCCCTCCCCCTCCCCCTCCCCCTCCCCCTCCCCCTCCCCCTCCTCCCCCCCCTCCCCCTCCTCCCCCCCCCTCCTCCCCCTCCCCCTCCCCCTCCCCCCCCCTCCTCCCCCTCCCCCTCCCCCTCCCCCGCCCCCGGTTTGCATCCCCTTCCCCTTCCCCCACCCCCTGGCATCTCCCCGTCTAGTTTCCGTCCTCCCGTCCCCCGTTCCTTCCCCCGACGCACCCCGCCCCCTGACCCCCCGACATCCGACGTCGCGTCGCCTCTGCCACCTCCCATCCTGCCGCCCTTCTCCCCTCTTTTCGCCTGTGCCACCGCCCTCTACCCCGCGCTCCGTTCCGCTTGCCTTCGGTTGTCCCTTTAGCGTTCTCCTTGCCTTGTCTCCTTGCCGCTCCCTCTGCCTTTCTCTTTTCCTTTTGCCCTTTCTTCCCTGCCCTCCGCCGCCTGCCGTCGTACTTTTTGCCCTTCCGTATCCCGTCTTATCCGCCCCGCTCTCCCGTCCCGCCCTCTTTTGCGCCGCGTCGCCGCCCCAGCTCGTTTATGGGTTTCCGAGTGTTGTTGCTTTGCCTGCCTGTTAGCTCCTTGCCTCGCTCACATCGCCGCTCCCCATTGCCGTTACTCACACCCTTTCCTTCGCTTCTTTCCGACTCCTTTCTCCACTGAACGCAGGTGAGTAAGCCATCGTATCTTTTGTGCTGTCCGGGCTGTGTGTCTATGTTGGTCTTGTGCTGTCGTGTGCCAGTCCGTTTGGGGTTGGTTGGCGGCGACGCGGCCGCGCGCTTTTCTCTGCTGGAGATATCAGGTATTCATCAGGTAATATTCCAGGTAACTGCGTTGCATTCCCTCGCCCCGGGCCGTTCTAATTACCCCCTCCCCCTCCCCCTCCCCCTCCCCCTCCCCCTCCCCCTCCCCCTCCCCCTCCCCCTCCCCCTCCCCCTCCCCCTCCCCCTCCCCCTCCCCCTCCCCCTCCCCCTCCCCCTCCCCCTCCCCCTCCCCCCCCCTCCTCCCCCTCCCCTCCCCCTCCCCTTCCCCCCCATACCATGCTTGAGAGTATGAAGTTGATCCCCCGTGTTCCCCGGTCCACCACTCGAGCCAGGCTGCCGGTCTGCTTGGACAGGTGGAAGGACAGGTCCAGGGTGTGAAGGTGGGAAAACACCTCACGGGCAACACGACGGATGGTGCCCTGCGAGACCTGCGCGGGGGGCAGGGGGGGGGCATCCACGTAGGGGGAGGGGGGGTTGAAGAGTGAATTATTGCAAGAAGAAACAAGAAGCAGGGGGGGTATCCACGTATGGGGACATTGGGGAGGGGGGTTTAAGGTGTGGGATGACGTCGCAGCGATGGGCTGGAGACGGCGTTAGAGGGCGGACGAGTGGCAGTGCTTGGGGCCGCACCCCACCACCCGCGCCCCTGCCCTGCCCTACCCTACCTTGCCCCTCATACGCTTTACTGGGAAGAGCACCAAGTGCCAAGGACGCGTTTGAAACCCTCAAACCCCTCTTCCCGCCGCCCCCGCCCCCCACCCTCAACTGTGCTGCCGCGCCCCTGGATCCTCAAGCCGGCCGTGCTGCGGTACCTTTTTCACACCCACCCCACCTCTGCAAACACCCCCCCACCTCTGCAAACACCCCCCCACACACACACACACCAAAATTCTCTTTATACCCCCCCACACACACCTTTGCAAACACGATGTTGCGCATCTCATTGCAAAAGGCCATGCCGCCCCGCGCCGCGCCCCAACCCAGCAGCAGAGCGATCGGCCCCAGCGCCATGCCGTACACCATCACCGTCGGCGCCGCAGCCGCCGCCGCGCCCGCCGCCGTCGCTCCCACCGCTCCCACCGCGCCTGCGCCGCCACCTGCCGCCGCCGCCGCCGCCGCTGAGGAGGCCGCCGACGCCGCCACCGATCCCGTCAGTGCGTCCACCGCCAGTTTTAGGAATATTGGCACATTGATGTTGAGCAGTTTAGCGACCACCAGCAGCAAGGTAGCCACCATCACACGGCGCCTGAACTCGGGGTTGTCTGGGGGGTGGGTGGGTGGGTGGGTGGGTGGGTTGGGGAGACAGGAGGTGGGTGGGTGGGTGGCCCTCGTCCGTAAGCCCGGCCAGCCAGCCAGCAAGCCATCCAGCCAGCCAGTCAGCCAGCCAGCAAGCCATCCATCCAGCCAGTCAGCCAGCCAGCCAGTCAGCCAGCCAGCAAGCCATCCAGCCAGCCAGTCAGCCAGCCAGCCAGTCAGCCAGCCAGCCAGTCAGCAAGCCGTCCTTGAGTCCCCCTCCCCCTTTGGGGCCTCAACAGCCCCCAATAAGTTCCCCAACCCCCACCCCACCCAACCCCGCCCCACACCAGCCCAACCCCCCTGCCTGTACCGATGACGCACTCCCCTCCCACCACCCTCACCCCGCCCCGACCGCCACCCACCCACCCACCCACCGCGGGGCCAGAGGTAGGTCAGGAGGCGGCCCAGGATCTGCGCGTCACTCAGCCGCTCAGCAGCCGCCTCCAGGGAGGTCGGCTGCGGGGCCGAGGCCGCGGAGGAGGCGGAGGGCGGCCCCGTCGCGGCGACGGCTGCGGGCTGCGGCTCTGGCGCCGCCGCTGGCTGCCCCGACTCCAGGGGACCCGGTCTCGGCGCTTGGGAGCTCGTGGCCAGGCAGCGCGACACGTGGAGGGCGCCGCCGCCGCCGCTGGGGTACAAGTGCGGGTGCGGGTGTGGATTGGGGCTGCGCCGGTGCGGGTGCGGGTGGGGTGCAGGGCAGCAGCCTCCGGCGAGGGGGAGGGAGTCGCCTGGCAGCCGCCAGGTAGCGGGGCCGCCTAGCCCCGCTGCCGCCCCGGGCAGGCCCCGCCGATGGGGGTGGTGGAGGTGGCCGCTGCGCCGAGGTGGGACCGTCGGCCGCCGCGTCAGCAGGCTCTCCAGCGCGATCGAGCCTTCGCCGCCGAGCGAGCTGCCACTGCTGCTGCTGCTACTGGTGCTACTGCGGCAGCGCCAGCAGCAGCAACCGGCGCCGCCGGCGAAACTGCTGCTGCTGCTGCTGCTGGCTTGGTTGCGCCAGTCGCGCACTGGGGTAGCGGAGGCGGCAGGAGGGGAGGCGAGGCCGGGGGCGGCAGCGGCGTCCGGGGTGACGGCTTGGGCAGCACACCAGGTGCCGGGCACCGGTGCGGCCTGGCCATGGGTAAGCTGACCCATGGGTCGGTCAGCTGCGGCGGCCGGCGACATCAGCCCTGGGACCCAATAACGCGACTGGCGGGCGGGCTGCGGCGGCTCCGCCGCCGCCGGCGCTGCGACAGCGGCCGGGCCCTGCGCCGCTGCCTGCGAGACGGCCGCGGTCAACCAGACTCAGGTGTTTTAACAGGCAGGTTGCAGGCAGACGCGCCGCCGGAAGGTTCTCCGGTTGGTATAGCGGGAACAGTCGGAATGGGAACAGTCGGAATGAGGCATGCAGGGATGCGGGAGTGTAGAGGTAAAGAGGGAGGGGGGTGAAAAGGGAGGGTGTGGCTATGAGCTTGTCTGGGCGGGGGGACCGCACTGCGCGGGTGCTTGCGGCCGTCAGCCGCCAGCTCTGCAGCGCTGCGTTGCGCTGTCGGTGCGTGTATGTGTGGGGCTTGAAGCGGCAGCGGCCGGCAACTGTATGTGGTAATGGGAGAATGCCTGTGCGGACGTGTGGGGGATGGACGCTTGCTTGTTCGCGAGAAGAGGCGCGTGCAATTCCCGTGCCAACCGCTCCCTAGTACTGCATCCCCTTGCCAGGCGGCAGATCAGGCGCTGAGCCCTCTAGCGCACCTGTAACACCCCCTGCGCGAGCATAGCAGGCACGCCGTTCTGCTTTAGCCCGCCACCCAGCACGGCCGCCACACGGCTTGTCGCCAACATGGTGCTTTCCCGACCACAGGTGGATTAGGCTTTAAAGCAAGTTACAACAACAATGCCTCAAGCAGCCAATTTGCGGGCGGCACCAGTCATGTTCGCGGCGTCTCGACGTCTCTGCGAGTCCCGCTTGTCTTTGCTAGAGGTTTTAACCTGACGATAATCATGTAGCATGATCGGATGAGCTTTCCGGATGCGCACACAGTTGCCAAGCTCTGGTGGACTGATGCATGCCAAGGTGGCAGGTGGTTGTTGTCGGGTTGGACGTCCAACTAACCTTTCCAGAACGCATGTTTTCACGCCTCGTCGACTACAAATCTTGCATATAACCTTCCAATACTTTTACTTGTGTAACGTATCTATTCACCCTTTAGTCAGGCACATATCCGTGTGGGTCGTTGCGGACCTCTGTCCGTGGACCGCCCGTCGCGTACTTGCTCACAGCCTGGCTTGAGCAGCAACCAAAGCAAAAATGATTCTTACAAGATTCCATCAGGCCTTGGCAGCGGGCCACCGCGTCGGGCGCACGCAGCGGGCGGTGGCTTCAGTCCGCCCATTTTGTGGTGTTCACTTCGTGGCGCCTCGAAGGGTGGAGAACCGCGCTATCGTAAGTTGAATTCCTCCTTATGGCTTCGTTGTCGTTGTGATGTCTGTATGGGGTAGTGTTCGCAGCAAGTTGGCCAAAGAATGTTGTGGCCCTAACACATGTCCGGCGGCGGCCTGCGTCCTTTTGATGTATAAGTTGCGCGTTCCACTTGAATTGGATATTACGCATGGAACCGTGGCCTTTGCTTGGGCAAAGAGCGAAGACCGCAGGAGGGGCCGTCGGAAGTTTGGGCCACCCAACCACAAAAGTTACTTCGCTGCCTGCCGCTAATCCGTCCTCCCTATTCGCACCTTCTGTGCTTGCTTAAAGTCCACCGATGTGGACGCGAGCTTCAGCTCCCTGCTCGACGACGAGGATGAGTTTCTGGAGGATGAGGAGGGCGTCGTGTCGGAGCAGGAGAAGGAGATCGACGAGTCTCTACTGGTGCGCATGCCGAGGCTTGATACAATAGCACTTCGATTGGCTACTGGAACGTGCAGTACCCTTGCTGTCGGCAGCCCCACTTCTACCTGACCTTTGACCGCCCCTTCAACATTTTCGCGTCGCAGATTGCCAACCTTGGCCTGTGCGCTGAGACCATGGACGCGCTTGCGGCTCGCGGCATCTTCGGCCTCTTCCCGGTGCAAGCCCAGGTACGTGAAGTCACGGCACGAGGGGCCGGATACCTGCGGAGAGGGTCCCACTGCAGGCGCAGCCTTTCCGCAGACAGTGCATCCTGGGCTGCAGGGATTGGAAGCCTTGTTGAAGGGGCAAGGAACGGGAGCAGCCCTCGTTGCTGTTGACCATCTGGGTCGTGCGCAACGAACTCGAAACGATGGTGGCTGTGGGCGGGTTTGGGGCTACACCCTGGCCGCCGCCTGTTCGTCTGCCTGACGGTGTCGGTGGTGCCCGGCCCTGTACTGGCTTGTTCAAACGGCCGGGAAGGAGTCGAGGGGTGTCGGCGTATCGTCTGACGTCAGCCATCCCCATACCGCCGCGCGTCGGGGGTGGCCAAGTAGCACCGTAGCAGCGCTGCTCACATGCATGCGGCCTGGGAACAACGCTAGGAGAGACCACTATCCTCTCCCGTTCAGCGATGCAGCAGCCACTGCACTTTCCTCTACCCGCCTTTTATGCTTCCCCGCCGATCAGCCAGCACCAACTGCTTATTGGACTCTCTTACAATCCTCTGCCGCCGCTCACACCTGCTCCACGCTGACGTGCCTTCATGCGTCGGCCAGACATCGTGGCTTTTGCCAGCTGCTGACCCACAACCCACATCGTCGCGCCTCTCCCCGTCTCACTTGCTGCCCGTCCAGGTGTTTGAGCCCATCATGAGCGGCCGCGACGTGGTGTGCCGCGCCAAGACGGGCTCGGGCAAGACGCTGGCGTTCGCCCTTCCGGTGGTGGAGAACCTTCTCGAGGTAAGCGAGCGAGCGAGCGCGGAACCGGGTTCTGATGGCAGTGGCGATGGGGTTGGGAGTGTGATGAATATGCGGTGGGGCCCGCTGCGCGCGCCTCGGTGGGGCCTGCGGTATGGTCCTTTCCATGCTGTGTCCAGCGCCAGTCCTAATGAGATGACGGTAAAGACAACGGTATTGTTGGACGCCACATGTTGCAACATGCGGTTGGCTTACTTCCTGGGTACGACCGGTCGGGGCATGTGCGGCTGGCGCACGGGCAGAGGGAGCAGGCTAGCCCATCGGACTGGTGGGCGTGACGTGGGCTGGTCAGTGACGCGTAGTAAAACGGGTGATGAGACGACGTTGGGACGGCGAAATGACACGGAGCCGCACACAGGTTCACATGCACGGGCATCTGACATGCGTCGCGCGGCCCCGATCGCACACGCCGCGTCATGACCGCGACCATGACACTGTCACATTAAACAGGGTGTCCATCTCTCGGTGCCGGCCACCACGTTTCGCAATGAGGTCGCGATGATGGTCAGTAATATGCGTGCCCGTGCTCTCCGTGAAGGCCCTGCGCCGACCCTTCCTTGTCTGTTCGCTCACCGCCCCGACAGGAGGACCGCAGCTCCCGGCCCCGCAAGGGCCGCTCGCCTCGCTGCGTGGTGCTGGCACCCACCCGCGAGCTGGCCAACCAGGTGTCCCGCGAGTTTGAGTCGGTGTGCCCCAACCTCAAGGTGGACAGCTTCTACGGGGGCGTGTCTATCGGCCCACAGGTGAGGACTATGGGAGTGAGGAATCTTGGGAGGGGGAAGGGGGCGAAGAGGGCGAGGGGAGGGGCGAGTGGGGGTGGAGGGGACGATGGTGGCCGAGGGGATGCATTTGCGCGATATGAATGGTCTGCTGCTGTCGACAGGGGGAGCTGGTGCTGAAGAGGAGCGACAGCCGCTTGTGTTGTATGCGCTTTCGCGCCTGCTTGTCGCAGGCGCGGCGGGTGTGTGTTAAGCGTTTCCCCCAGTGGCGACTTGGCGCGTTCCTGGGTATTGCGAGTGCTCAAATCGCTTAAAATGTACGGACTGTCGCAGCCTTCTCTACACCCGGAGTTTGGGCCTGCCGGCGTGCGGCCCATGCGTATCCTGTTGAACATGTTTGGTTTTAGCCCCCTGGCACTCGCCTGCCGCTAATTGCCGCCTCCTCGCCTCCTCTCCCTTCCTCAGATGCGCTCCCTGGAGCGGGGTGTGGATGTAGTGGTGGGTACTCCGGGCCGCATCATCGACCTGCTGGAGCGTGGGGCGCTGCGCCTGGACAGCGTGAGTGAGGGCGGGGTGCGTGTGCACGGCATGGGGGTGCACGGCGTGGAGTGCGGGGGAAGGAGAGGGGTGACTGGGCGGGCTGCGGGTTTCCGTGTTGGGCTGTCGCTGCATGGGGCCACGTGGAGCCGCGGCGCTGGGTCCGGGCTGGCCGGGGGGATAGGAGGCAGGGCGGCGGAGGCAGAGCAGGACGGTCGACGGAGGCGGAGGCTTCTTCCGTTCACGGACCTGCACGTCGCCGCCACCGGGGTCCACACCTCCTGGTGCTTTCCAAGGGATTGGGCGGGCCTCTCCACCGGCTTGAAGGTGGTCGGGCCCCTCGCTTCCGCTACTCGTTCTGTTTCCTCGCACCATTTCGACTCGTCTTGCTGCGCACCCGGCCCGATTTTATCCTCGTTCAGATCCGGTATGCAGTCCTGGACGAGGCCGACCAGATGTTGGATATGGGCTTTGAGCAGGACATGGAGCGCATCCTGGGGGCCATCCCCGAGGGCAAGGAGCGCCAGACGTTGCTCTTCTCCGCCACGCTGCCCAAGTGGGTCAAGTCCGTGGCAAAGAGGTACGTGCACGGGGGCGGGGAGGAAGGGTGAAGCGGGTGGGGGGGCGAGGGAAACTTGGGATAGGGCATCGCCCGTGGGTGGAAGATCGCCCACGGTTAGGGCATTGGCATGAGGGGCCGGTGGCGTCGGGTTGGGCGGATCAGCGTTGGAACTGCGCGCGGAGGACTTGGCCGTTTGCAGCTCGTCTTATGTGGGTTGGCTTTGCTTTCCTGTTCCCTCTTCACCGAGAGGAAGACGCGGAATTGCGAGGCGGGCGGTGGGAAATGGAGGAGTTCGGCTCGCGCTGCAGCGCGGGGAGGGCGACGATGGCGGCTGTGTCGTCGTCCGGACGAGCTGGGGCAAGGGGGCGCAGCTTTCCTTCCGTGGCTATCTATGCGCGCGCTCGGGACAAGCCAATCACAACCCAGATGGTCCCACCACGGGCTCCACGGCACGGCCACGCACTCTCCAGCTTGGCTTGCTTCCACTAACCCCGTCAGGCCGGTTCGCGCCCCGCCACCCGGTTCGCGATTCCGCCGTCCGGTGGCCGTTGTCCCCGTCACCATACCACGCGACCCCGCCACCCGCCGTGCGCTACCCTTACCTCTGTCGCTGAAACAAGCACTAGTATCAAATTTCACTCACGACTATCTCCTGCGTGCGGCACAGGTACCAGAACAACCCGCAGACGATCGACCTGGTGGGCGAGGAGAATACGGGCAAGCTGGCCGACACGATCCGTCTGCTGGTGCAGCAGGTAGACGGCAGCCAGAAGATCAGCGCGCTGCAGGGCTTGCTGGCCATGTACGGCAACACGGGCAACGGCGGCAAGGCCATCATCTTCGTCAACACAAAGGCCAAGGCGGACGAGGTCAATACGGCGGTCAACGAGTTTGCGCCGTGCGACGCGCTGCACGGAGACATCGGCCAGGCGCAGCGCGAGAAGGTGCGGGGGGCGGGCTGTGCAGGGGAGGTTGGTGGGTCAGTGTATGGAAGCTCGAAGTGCATCTCGGGGGTTGCTTGGTCTCGGTTTGGCCTCGATCTCTGCTGCCCTGGCATGCGGTGACCGAACGGCGGTTTTTTTTGGGGGGGGGAGAGGGGATCGGGGGCGTGCAGGAAGGTGGGTGGACACTGAAGTTCTTAGTTTCCGTTGTCGTGCGTGCTGATGGTGACGGCGACGGAGCGTTGTGCGTTGACGGCAGGCGATGGGAACTCGTCTTGATGTGGGGCGCAGGACGCGGGTCCGGGGCTGTTCGCGTGGATGGGACGGCACGAAAATGGCGTGATCGAGGTGTGGGGCATTTCTGTTCTTCGCCGCTCCTTTCCCGTCTCTCCTGTTCGCGTCACAACGGTACCGCTGTTCGACACGGACATGGTCCCTTCGTTTCTTCGTGGGATGTATGCTTGATCGCGCCGTCCCGGCCCCCCTTTGCCGCGCTCTTAATTCGATATGTCTCTCCTCGCCCCCTCGCGTTGCCCTCCCCAGGCGCTTGGCCTGTTCCGTGAGGGCAAGTACAGCTGCCTGGTGGCCACCGATGTGGCGGCCCGCGGTCTGGACATCCCATCGGTGGACCTTGTCGTGCACTTCGACGTGCCGCAGGTGAGGGTGGGGACCGGGGGGAACTGACCCGTGGGCCGGTGGTTTTCCGTGGGTTGGTAATTCCGTCTTCCGTGGCGTGGTGGTCCACGCAAATGAGCGTGAATAGCCTCGTCAAGGAGCCGGGAAGCAGCTGTGCAGGCGAGCGCCTCGGGCATCACCTTCACATGTACATAACCGCAGGAGGGAAGCATTTCGGCCTCTGCCCCGATGTCGCTGCCCGCGGAAACGCATACCGTACTGGGCGAACCCGTCACCTGTCTCTTCCGCCACCAATTTACCCCCCGCCCGCCCGCCTCACCCCGCCCCCACCCCCACACACCACGCAACAGGACAACGAGGCTTTCCTGCACCGCTCTGGCCGCACCGGCCGCGCCGGCAAGCAGGGCACCGCCGTGGTGCTGTTCACGGAGCGCGAGGCCCGGTCGCTGGGGCTCATCCTGCGGGCCACCAAGGTGGCGAACGCGGAGCTGGTGGGGGCGCCCGACCCGGCCGACGTGATGCGTACCGCCTCGCGCTCGGTGCTGGGCAAGCTGGACAAGGTGCGATGAATGCGTTGCGCTGAGTGTGGCGCAGGCTTGTGGGGCAGACCAACGGACGGGCGGAACCTACTGACCCGCGGGTCGCGGGTCTGGACTCGGGCGGGATTTGGGGGCTGAGACGGAGGCTGGAGGGTAATACATTAGAGCCACACGATCGAGAGATGCGTGTCCTCTCGGTAGACCGCAGCTTAGCGCCGCCTCCACCGTGCCCTGTCCCGCACTCTCGCTTCTTCCCTTGTGACCTTAGCCTTTGCTGCCGCCTCTGCCGCCGCCGCCTGCTCAGGTTGACACCGGCGTGGTGGAATTCTTCGTGCCGGCTGCTGAGCGGCTGCTGTCCTCTGAGCAGCCCTCCCGCGTGCTGGCCGCGGCGCTGGCGGCGCTGGCCGGCTTCCGCCAGGTGCCGCAGTCTCGCTCGCTGCTCACGTACGAGATGGGCTTCGTTACTCTGCGCCTGCTCACCGACCGAGGTGAGCATTCCTCGAGGGCGGGACTGAAGCGCAGCCTATTGGGGGGATTGAGGAGCCATCCCGGCTAGGGCCTAACGCGGATGTGAGGCCCCCGGGAGCCTGCCGCGGTAAAAGGTTTGCGTCAATGAGCAGCCTTTTGACCTGCCTCTACAATTGCACTGGTTTTCGCTGCCCTCGAAAGACGCGGTCGACTGTGCGTCCGGGCCACGCGCGCAGCTGTCTCTTCGCTGCGCGTCAACGAAGCCCCCATCCAATCCCACCGGGCACGCGGAACCTATTCGATCAGACAAACCTCGCTTTTCTCTATTTATTATCAATCAGCATCGATTTGTTCGTTGCTCCTGGATGCAGGCATAACGGTGGATGGCATTCGCTCTTTGGGTACGGCGCTGCGGCAGCTGACCAGTGCAGTTCCTGCCCCAGCTCAGCGGAGCCTTGGGGATGTGGACCGGCTGATCGGGCGCATCCGGCCGGTGGAGGGGCAGCCGGGGGAGCCGGAGGCGGGCAAGTCGGGGCAAGCTTTCGACGTGCCCACGCAGATGGCTGAGGTGAGTCCTGTGGCGCGGGTGCTGGCGACGTCGGGGGCGGGCTCAGCGGCGACGTTACCCGTACATCGTTGGTAGGCCGAGTTTTCTTCTGGCGGCACGGAGCCTCCGTGCTGGATCGGGCACGGGTTGCTTCGGGGATAGTCCTCTGTACGCTATCCCGCGGCCTGCCTTGTCATTTGCGTGGACGCGTGAAGCCAGCCAGCCAACGGCGCCAGCCCAACCACAGTCACGTCCCTGCCCTGTGCGGTTTGGGCAGGTACACAGTATGTACCAAACGCGGCCCCTGCTAGTCGTCTTCCCCCACCACCGTGTCTGTCACGCCACCTAAGAAGCCCTCCCCCCCCTCCGCATCCTGCTTTGACGTGGTGTCTCTGTTCCGCACAGCTGCTGCTGACGCACTGCGCCCCGGTGGCGGCCCAGCGGGGCTGGGTGCTAGACAAGCCCAAGTCCATTGCCCTGGAGGTGGACACGCTCATGGGCGGCAGGGCGGGAGGCAGCCGGGCCGGAGGGGGCGGCGGCAGGTCGGACCGCTGGGGAGGCCGGTCCGACTCGCGGGGGGGCGGCTACGGCGGGCGCGACGCGTTCCGCAGCCGTGACGGCGGGTCGTATGGAAGCCGCGACGGCGGCGCTGCTCGCAGCTACGACCGCGGCGGCAGCTACGACAGGTCGGACCGCGGTGGGTACGGCGGTGGTGACCGGTACGGCGCCGGCGGTGGTGACCGCCGCATGTCACGTGGCGGCGGCTATGACCGCAGCGCCGCCAGCGGCAGCAGCTACGATGACTGGTCCAAGGGCGGGGCTGCGCCGGGCCGCTCTTCGCGCGGCGCCAGCGGCGGCTCTCGCGGCGGGTGGTCTGAGTCGTCGGACGCAGAGGGCCGGCAGGGCGGCGCCCGCAAGGCTGGGCGGCCGGCGGAGAAGGGCCGGCGGCTGGACGACCCATTGAGCGCCGACAGCTGGGGGCAATGGTAAAGCGCTGCTGATGCTGCATGGCAAGGATGCAGGGTGGAGCGAGCGACTGTGCCGGGCTGGGTGGACTGGCAGAGATTTGGCTTGCGTTTACTATGGGCTATTGACTGGCTTGGGCAGTCCCCAGCTAGCCAGCCTGTTATGCGCACGGCCCACCGAAGCAGCCAGCCGGCCGGCGGGTGAGGAGGGGACTCTTTTCTGGTGAGCCGACATGATGGGGCGAGGCTCGGATGGGTGACGGGCGGGCAGAAGGGAAAGGGTGCGCGGCGGCTTGGTTCGGCCCCCCGCCTACCCCTTGCCTCGCCCAGGCAAGATATGTGGCGCGCGTTGCTTGAGGGAGTGATTTGTTGGAGTGAAGAGGGCTCCAGTGCTCCAGCTGCGGGGTGGGGCCCGTTTGTAGTGGCGAGATTTCCTGGCGCATGCTTTTCCCGCTGGCATATTTCCTTGGGATGCACACTTGAACCGGGAGGTCAGGGAGTAAGGATCAGGGCATCTGTTTGCACGAGACCGAGAGTGAGGGTTGAGGAGCGGCACGCGAGGATTTATTTTTTGGGGGGCGGACAGGGAAGTCCTCCCAAGTCCCTACTGACTCTGTTTTGGCGGGTTGGTGGGAACAAGGGGCGCCCTGTCTGCTAATCCCATGTTCGGTGGCAGCGCGGGGCCGTGGGGCCCGTCAGGGCGCTTACTGTGGACCTCTTGAGCGTCGTGGCAGCTACACATCACGGTTGCCTATCAAGTGAAGAGGTGCGAATGAAGAGGCGAGCATCGCACCGCGCATCGAGGCTTGTGAGTTTGCACGCCGCCGTGTGGCGGTAGGCCGGCAATTGACGGCGTCGCTCCGGGAAGGATGGCGGGAGGTTACGAATCCCCCGTTGTCCTCTTGTCCAGGCCCGTGCTGGACAGTTCGGGAAGAGGGGAGGGAAAGGCCGGAGGGAGGTGTTACTTGGGCTGCTGTACCAGCTGCACCAGCCTGCGGTGCCCCTGACCATGTACTGGAGGGGACTTGGTTGTTCGCGTCGACTATTGTGCACGGGCCGCAATCCGCAGTAGGAGCAATAGAGCGCGCTTTGTTTGGTGTTTGACCGCAATCAGCCGGCCAGGTAGGGAGACAGCCCGTGCCGTGAAGCCATTTAGTAACGACTATACACGTGGGTTTTGCACAGCTCGTTTTCGTCGGGGAGGCATTGACGGAGGCTGGGGGCTTGCTGGTTTTTGTGTCGGCCAGCTGCTTTTGCCGCCCCCCTGGGTGCTGCTGGCCCGTCTGCGCGGCGGTTTGTTGGGCCACCGCGCATCACGCTGCCGGCCTCTCCAATAGGAGGGATGCGCTCTGCGTTGTCAACTTGAGCGCGGCTCGGGGGTTGAAGCGCTCTTTGCAGTCTTGTCTGAAGGGTCCGTCGAGCTACACGGCCGGGGAAGGGGGCGCCATGAAGACGAAGTACTAAGTGGGAGTCTTTCAAGTGCCCCGTCCTTGCCGCGGGTCTCGTGAGGTTAACTTTGATCGTGGTTTGAAGACAGATAGCGCTGATCCCGAGGCAAGGAAGCTTGTGAGCTAGGGTTTCAAGCTGCCTGCGAGGCGATGCGTGGCCCCGAGGCTTACAGTAGCCTCGTGCCCGAGACAGCAGTCGACGCAAACACGGGAGTACGGTGCTTCGGCGCTTGACAGACTTGACAGCCCGCGGCAGGGCTACCCCTGGCTACCCAGCCAGACGGTGGTGTGCCTAATGCACAGGGTTGTAAGAAATCAAAGCGCAGAATTTTTGGGAGGGGCCCCAGCGCGAAGCGCCCAGGGGGGCCCCGCCCTGTAGGATTGCCCATGTCCGTGCCTGTGTCTGATGTCTAATGTCCTAACTAAAGTGCAGAATCTCAGCCAGCGGAAACACTGTAGAAGTAAAAGATTACATTCTTTATTGCATGATATCTTTGGAGGTTGCGTTGCAGGCGCTCGCGCCCCGATGCGTGCTTCGTGGCGGGGCGGGGGGTTGTGTTTTGGCGTGGGGGCAGGCAGGCATTGGGGGGGGGGGCAAGCCCTCTTCCCCGGCGCCGGCCCTTCTCCCCGGCGGCGGTCCGCGCACTTTCTTGCTCCATCTCACAATCTTCCTGCTGCCAATCGATCGTCTCTACCTCCCTTCCTCCCATCCCTTCCGTCCAATCCATCCCAACGCCCGCACCTTAGGGTGGTCGTTGGGCCGTATGGAACGCGACAGTGCCGACGCCCCATGGGGCCACAGGGCCCTTGACACTTACACTGGTGCGGAACCTGACGGAAAGAGATGCGAGGAACTACCTCGTCATTAATCAGGTGGCGACCAAGCTGCAGGAGGAAGGTGCAGCCGTTTCGCAGCGCATGTTGCATGCTTGGGTGGAGGCCAGGCAAAACCTGAAAAAGGTTGTGGTGGGAGATACGGTACTGCTGGGCAGCCTGAAGAACCTGGGGGTGCTGAGCCCCAAAGCATCCGTTGTCAAGCTGGCAAGCTGCACGGCCGTTCACGCCGCCCTGAGGGGCCATCGCAGCTTGGCGCCCGTGGCGGAGGTGGTGCGACAGCTTGGCCTGCAGCGGCCCAGCCTCAGTGCTGTCAACCCAGCTGTGACCCCAGTGCTGCTTGCGCACGGCGAGGCATTTGAGGCGCGTCTGCCGCCTGGTGCACGGAGGGGCGGTCGCGGCATCGGGGGCCCACCGACACGTGCAGCCGACGCCGCCAACCAGGCCGCCACCGCCACCACCCCCGCATCCGCCCCCTCCCCCCCCCCCCCCGCGCCCGCGTCTACTCCTGCCGCAGCGGCCGCTGCCCGGCCCTTCACCCCAGCGGCTGCTGACGCCAACACCGACGCCACAGTCGCCCCCGCCACCTCAACTCCAACCACCACCGCCACCACGGCTCCAACCGCCCCCGCCTCTGTTCCCACCGTCGCCACCACTCCCGCCGACGCCGCTGCAGCGGATGCCGGCCCAAGCAACGCCAGCCCCTCCCCGGCTGCCGCTGCACGCCGGCCCGCAGCGGCCACCCAGAGTCGCGCCGCCGGTTCCGGTGCAGGGACCGCCGCCACCCCGCGGCATCCATATTACTATCCAGTGAACCTGCCATTCACGTCCACGTTGCCAAACATCGCCTGGGCCGAGGCGCCTGGCCGCATCGGCCTCCTGGCCATGCTAAAGAGCAGCAACCGGGGGATGCCCGCCGCCATGCCCTTGATGGAGGAGCTCGACGATTTCGAGGCGTGGTGCACCGCTCACTTCAACTTCTTAGAGGGTGGGAAGGGTGGCGTAAGCACGGCCACCTACCGCGGCATTAACAACACCGTGTCAAAGGTGTTGGGGTTCACGTTTTCCTGCCTCGCCATCCCGATGGCGTACATATCGCTCCGGGTGTTCAGCAACCAGGTGGGGGGTGGACGGGGGGGGGTGGGGGGGTGCGGGGGGAGGGGGTGGGGAGGGAAGGGGTTGGAGAGGGAAGGGGATGGGGAGGGATGGAGAGGGAAGGGGGTTGGGGAGAGAAGGGGGTGGGGAGGGAAGGGGTTGGAGAGGGAAGGAGGGTGGGTGGGTGGGAAGGGACAAACCCTTCAACCCTAATCCGATGGGATTGGTTGGCTAGGCCATGCACATGCCCTAACCCCTACTCACTCTACGTTCTGTGTACTGCTCTGCATCCTCCCCCACTCAGGACATCCTTGTGAAATTCATTGACTTCGTGGTGAAGCGCTGGGGCTGCAACCATGCACTGGTGGAGATCACCCGGCTCGTAAAGGTGGTCGCGTACCTGAAGCACAAGGACGCGGGCGGCCAGCCTCCATCGCCCGACTCGGCCGCAAAGGTGTGTTGAGAACGGGTACATGATGTGTGTGTCGTGTGTGTGTCGTGTGTGTGCCGTGTGTGTGTGTGTGTGTGTGTGTCGTGTGTTGTTTGGGGCAGATGGGGTGGGCAGGTGCCTGTTTGATTGCATGCACGGGTTGGGAGGAGGGTGAGGGGAAAGGAAAGGGAGGGGGGTGATGGCACATGCTTTGGTGCCCACGAAAGCTGAGAGGGACAGTGTCCCCGCACGATAGGTCATGGGAACCTGTCCCCACCTTCACCATCCCGCTCTCCCTCCCCCTCCCCACAGGTTGGCCACTGCGGGAGGCTGGTGGGCTGGCTGCACAACATCCAGCGCCAGCTGCGACGTGATTACCCGACCGCACCACCTCAGGCACCACAGCCGGCGGCAGGGGAGGGTGGCGGCGGCGGCGGCGGCGGCGCGGGTGAGGACGAGGGTGACGCCGATGACAACGGCCTCCCCAGCATGTCGGAGGTGCTCTCGTTTGTGATGACCCTGAGGCGCCGCGCTGACAGGGTGCTGGCACGCGACCTGGGGGCGCTCGGCAGCGGGCCGGTCAGCTACGAGGCTGCCGTACTGCAGATGCACGCACTGCTGACCGAGTTCCTGTCCGGTGTGTACATGCCGCCCATGCGCATGAGCAGCCTCTGCACCTTGATGGTGCCCGGCCAAGACACATGCCAGGAGCAGGACTGCGGCCGGCAAGGCTGCCGGGGCAACAACCTGAATACCTGATGGATGCCCGCGAGCCCAGCCTGGCTGACCGACCGCCGCCATCGGGCCCAGCGTCGAGCAGCAAGTGGCCTCAGCCATCATTGCCCGACCCGGCGTCGATCAGCAGCAGCAGCGGTAGGCGGCTGGTGGTTGAGATAACGCACCACAAGACGGAGCGCTTCTCCCGCAACCAGCCGCCGCTGCGCCTGGTGCTACCGGCCGAGCTGTCCTCATCGGTCCGGCAGTACGTCCAGTACGCCCGGCCCGTCCTGATGCACCGTGCCGCGCGTGAAGACCACGGGGGTTGAAGCGCTCTTTGCAGTCTTGTCTGAAGGGTCCGTCGAGCTACACGGCCGGGGAAGGGGGCGCCATGAAGACGAAGTACTAAGTGGGAGTCTTTCAAGTGCCCCGTCCTTGCCGCGGGTCTCGTGAGGTTAACTTTGATCGTGGTTTGAAGACGGATAGCGCTGATCCCGAGGCAAGGAAGCTTGTGAGCTAGGGTTTCAAGCTGCCTGCGAGGCGATGCGTGGCCCCGAGGCTTACAGTAGCCTCGTGCCCGAGACAGCAGTCGACGCAAACACGGGAGTACGGTGCTTCGGCGCTTGACAGACTTGACAGCCCGCGGCAGGGCTACCCCTGGCTACCCAGCCAGACGGTGGTGTGCCTAATGCACAGGGTTGTAAGAAATCAAAGCGCAGAATTTTTGGGAGGGGCCCCAGCGCGAAGCGCCCAGGGGGGCCCCGCCCTGTAGGATTGCCCATGTCCGTGCCTGTGTCTGATGTCTAATGTCCTAACTAAAGTGCAGAATCTCAGCCAGCGGAAACACTGTAGAAGTAAAAGATTACATTCTTTATTGCATGATATCTTTGGAGGTTGCGTTGCAGGCGCTCGCGCCCCGATGCGTGCTTCGTGGCGGGGCGGGGGGTTGTGTTTTGGCGTGGGGGCAGGCAGGCATTGGGGGGGGGGGCAAGCCCTCTTCCCCGGCGCCGGCCCTTCTCCCCGGCGGCGGTCCGCGCACTTTCTTGCTCCATCTCACAATCTTCCTGCTGCCAATCGATCGTCTCTACCTCCCTTCCTCCCATCCCTTCCGTCCAATCCATCCCAACGCCCGCACCTTAGGGTGGTCGTTGGGCCGTATGGAACGCGACAGTGCCGACGCCCCATGGGGCCACAGGGCCCTTGACACTTACACTGGTGCGGAACCTGACGGAAAGAGATGCGAGGAACTACCTCGTCATTAATCAGGTGGCGACCAAGCTGCAGGAGGAAGGTGCAGCCGTTTCGCAGCGCATGTTGCATGCTTGGGTGGAGGCCAGGCAAAACCTGAAAAAGGTTGTGGTGGGAGATACGGTACTGCTGGGCAGCCTGAAGAACCTGGGGGTGCTGAGCCCCAAAGCATCCGTTGTCAAGCTGGCAAGCTGCACGGCCGTTCACGCCGCCCTGAGGGGCCATCGCAGCTTGGCGCCCGTGGCGGAGGTGGTGCGACAGCTTGGCCTGCAGCGGCCCAGCCTCAGTGCTGTCAACCCAGCTGTGACCCCAGTGCTGCTTGCGCACGGCGAGGCATTTGAGGCGCGTCTGCCGCCTGGTGCACGGAGGGGCGGTCGCGGCATCGGGGGCCCACCGACACGTGCAGCCGACGCCGCCAACCAGGCCGCCACCGCCACCACCCCCGCATCCGCCCCCTCCCCCCCCCCCCCGCGCCCGCGTCTACTCCTGCCGCAGCGGCCGCTGCCCGGCCCTTCACCCCAGCGGCTGCTGACGCCAACACCGACGCCACAGTCGCCCCCGCCACCTCAACTCCAACCACCACCGCCACCACGGCTCCAACCGCCCCCGCCTCTGTTCCCACCGTCGCCACCACTCCCGCCGACGCCGCTGCAGCGGATGCCGGCCCAAGCAACGCCAGCCCCTCCCCGGCTGCCGCTGCACGCCGGCCCGCAGCGGCCACCCAGAGTCGCGCCGCCGGTTCCGGTGCAGGGACCGCCGCCACCCCGCGGCATCCATATTACTATCCAGTGAACCTGCCATTCACGTCCACGTTGCCAAACATCGCCTGGGCCGAGGCGCCTGGCCGCATCGGCCTCCTGGCCATGCTAAAGAGCAGCAACCGGGGGATGCCCGCCGCCATGCCCTTGATGGAGGAGCTCGACGATTTCGAGGCGTGGTGCACCGCTCACTTCAACTTCTTAGAGGGTGGGAAGGGTGGCGTAAGCACGGCCACCTACCGCGGCATTAACAACACCGTGTCAAAGGTGTTGGGGTTCACGTTTTCCTGCCTCGCCATCCCGATGGCGTACATATCGCTCCGGGTGTTCAGCAACCAGGTGGGGGGTGGACGGGGGGGGGTGGGGGGGTGCGGGGGGAGGGGGTGGGGAGGGAAGGGGTTGGAGAGGGAAGGGGATGGGGAGGGATGGAGAGGGAAGGGGGTTGGGGAGAGAAGGGGGTGGGGAGGGAAGGGGTTGGAGAGGGAAGGAGGGTGGGTGGGTGGGAAGGGACAAACCCTTCAACCCTAATCCGATGGGATTGGTTGGCTAGGCCATGCACATGCCCTAACCCCTACTCACTCTACGTTCTGTGTACTGCTCTGCATCCTCCCCCACTCAGGACATCCTTGTGAAATTCATTGACTTCGTGGTGAAGCGCTGGGGCTGCAACCATGCACTGGTGGAGATCACCCGGCTCGTAAAGGTGGTCGCGTACCTGAAGCACAAGGACGCGGGCGGCCAGCCTCCATCGCCCGACTCGGCCGCAAAGGTGTGTTGAGAACGGGTACATGATGTGTGTGTCGTGTGTGTGTCGTGTGTGTGCCGTGTGTGTGTGTGTGTGTGTGTGTCGTGTGTTGTTTGGGGCAGATGGGGTGGGCAGGTGCCTGTTTGATTGCATGCACGGGTTGGGAGGAGGGTGAGGGGAAAGGAAAGGGAGGGGGGTGATGGCACATGCTTTGGTGCCCACGAAAGCTGAGAGGGACAGTGTCCCCGCACGATAGGTCATGGGAACCTGTCCCCACCTTCACCATCCCGCTCTCCCTCCCCCTCCCCACAGGTTGGCCACTGCGGGAGGCTGGTGGGCTGGCTGCACAACATCCAGCGCCAGCTGCGACGTGATTACCCGACCGCACCACCTCAGGCACCACAGCCGGCGGCAGGGGAGGGTGGCGGCGGCGGCGGCGGCGGCGCGGGTGAGGACGAGGGTGACGCCGATGACAACGGCCTCCCCAGCATGTCGGAGGTGCTCTCGTTTGTGATGACCCTGAGGCGCCGCGCTGACAGGGTGCTGGCACGCGACCTGGGGGCGCTCGGCAGCGGGCCGGTCAGCTACGAGGCTGCCGTACTGCAGATGCACGCACTGCTGACCGAGTTCCTGTCCGGTGTGTACATGCCGCCCATGCGCATGAGCAGCCTCTGCACCTTGATGGTGCCCGGCCAAGACACATGCCAGGAGCAGGACTGCGGCCGGCAAGGCTGCCGGGGCAACAACCTGAATACCTGATGGATGCCCGCGAGCCCAGCCTGGCTGACCGACCGCCGCCATCGGGCCCAGCGTCGAGCAGCAAGTGGCCTCAGCCATCATTGCCCGACCCGGCGTCGATCAGCAGCAGCAGCGGTAGGCGGCTGGTGGTTGAGATAACGCACCACAAGACGGAGCGCTTCTCCCGCAACCAGCCGCCGCTGCGCCTGGTGCTACCGGCCGAGCTGTCCTCATCGGTCCGGCAGTACGTCCAGTACGCCCGGCCCGTCCTGATGCACCGTGCCGCGCGTGAAGACCACGACGCCCCACCCTACCTTCTCATCTCCAGGAACGGTGCACCGTTCGCCTGGCAGCCCCGTCCAGTTCGCGGTGGAGTGGCAGTGGATGCAGGCGGCCTACGATCCACCGTGGCGCCGCTCCCCGCCCCAGAAGTTCCGACACACCTACACGACAGGTGCCGTCCAGGGTTTGGTGCAGGAGGTGGAGGACCGCCGGGTGAAGCTGCAGGCCGACGCCAAGGCCATGGGCAACTCGCTCCGCGTATGGGACACACACTACGTGCAGCGACAGGATGACATCCTGGGCCAGGTGGCGATCAGACGGCTGCAAGCATGGCGGGACGCGGAGCTGCAGTGGCAGGGGATCGCCACCTGGCCCAGGATGTCATCCTGTCGCTGTACGTAGTGTGTGTCCCATACGCGGAGCGAGTTGCCCATGGCCTTGGCGTCGGCCTGCAGCTTCACCCGGCGGTCCTCCACCTCCTGCACCAAACCCTGGACGGCACCTGTCGTGTAGATGTGTCGGAACTTCTGGGGCGGGGAGTGGCGCCACGGTGGATCGTAGGCCGCCTGCATCCACTGCCACTCCACCGCGAACTGGACGGGGCTGCCAGGCGAACGGTGCACCGTTCCTGGAGATGAGAAGGTAGGGTGGGGCGTCGTGGTCTTCACGCGCGGCACGGTGCATCAGGACGGGCCGGGTGTACTGGACGTACTGCCGGACCGATGAGGACAGCTCGGCCGGTAGCACCAGGCGCAGCGGCGGCTGGTTGCGGGAGAAGTGCTCCGTCTTGTGGTGCGTTATCTCAACCACCAGCCGCCTACCGCTGTTGCTGCTGATCAACGCCGGGTCGGGCAATGATGGCTGAGGCCGCTTGCTGCTCGACGCTGGGCCCGGTGGCGGCGGTCGGTCAGCCAGGCTGGGCTCACGGGCATCCATCAGGTTGTTGCCCCGGCAGCCTTGCCGGCCGCAGTCCTGCTCCTGGCATGTGTCTTGGCCGGGCACCATCAAGGTGCAGAGGCTGCTCATGCGCATGGGCGGCATGTACACACCGGACAGGAACTCGGTCAGCAGTGCGTGCATCTGCAGTACGGCGGCCTCGTAGCTGACCGGCCCACTGCCGAGCACCCCCAGGTCGCGCGCCAGCACCCTGTCAGCACGGCACCTCAGGGTCATCACAAACGAGAGCACCTCCGACATGCTGGGGAGGCCGTTGTCATCGGCGTCACCCTCGTCCTCACCCGCGCCGCCGCCGCCCTCCCCTGCCGCCGGCTGTGGTGCCTGAGGTGGCGCGGTCGGGTAATCAAGTCGCAGCTGGCACTGGATGTTGTGCAGCCAGCCCACCAGCCTCCCGCAGTGGCCAACCTGTGGGGAGGGGGAGGGAGAGCGGGATGGCGAAGGTGGGGACAGGTTCCCATGACCTATCGTGCGGGGACACTGGCCCTCTCAGCTTTCGTGGGCGCCAAAGCATGTGCCATCACCCCCCTCCCTTTCCTTTCCCCTCGCCCTCCTCCCAACCCGTGCATGCAATCAAACAGGCACCTGCCCACCCCATCTGCCGCAAACAACACACGACACACACACACACACGACACACACATCATGTACCCGTTCTCAACACACCTTTGCGGCCGAGTCGGGCGATGGAGGCTGGCCGCCCGCGTCCTTGTGCTTCAGGTACGCGACCACCTTTACGAGCCGGGTGATCTCCGCCAGTGCATGGTTGCAGCCCCAGCGCTTCACCATGAAGTCAGTGAATTTCACAAGGATGTCCTGAGTGGGTGAGGATGCAGAGCAGTACACAGAACGTAGAGTGAGTAGGGGTTAGGGCATGTGCATGGCCTAGCCAACCAATCCCATCGGATTAAGGTTGAAGGGTTTGTCCCTTCCCACCCACCCACCCTCCTTCCCTCTCCAACCCCTTCCCTCCCCACCCCCTTCTCTCCCCAACCCCCTTCCCTCTCCATCCCTCCCCACCCCCTTCCCTCTCCACCCCCTTCCCTCCCCACCCCCTCCCCCCGCACCCCCGCCATCCCCCCAACCCCCCCCCCACCCGTCCACCCGTCCACCCCCACACCTGGTTGCTGAACAACCGGAGCGATATGTACGCCATCGGGATGGCGAGGCAGGAAAACGCGAACCCCAACACCTTTGACACGGTGTTGTTAATGCCGCGGTAGGTGGCCGTGCTTACGCCGCCCTTCCTTCTCCATGGACCGAGGCCGAGGTCAAACCAACGCCTCGCGGTCTGTAATGAATTCCTAAAGGTGCATCGTTCCTCAATATGGAATCCAGAAATGACGGCGCGAAATGAATCTTCGTTTCGGCAACAAACTATATTTGCATTGCGAACATTCTTCATTCCCGCGACCACTCCACACCTCTGCCACCCGGTCCGACCGACTTGGCGCACATTTCTATTACAAAGGTTGCAAGGAGCAAACCATGAGAGGCAAACTGTTGGTTGTTGGACGCCAAGCCGCAAATGCACGCACGATGCGGCGGTCTTCTGCGGGCCGCCCAACAAGTCCAGTCGGCAACCTAGGGGACTTCTACACTCCCTGTCCTAATGTTAAAGTTGTCAAGCCTCCTCTACGGCAAATACCTCGGTAGCCAAGCCTCTGCTGCACTCTCGTAGGCAACTGCACGTACGTCGTCGCGACCCTCGCAAACAGTTCCGGTGTCCTTCTATTGGCAAGTCAGCCTGCGAGGGCCTGCGTGATATGTGAATGATACACTCCATGTCTACTGTCAAGTAACTTCAGCCAATGCGCTGGCCGGAAGAGTTGCACAGTGCCGAGATGGAGCGCGATGCTAAACATGGGGCGGATTGCTGAAGCCGCAGGCATTTCAGATATAAAGCTCTGGCTGCCTATCAGCAGGAATGTCGACACTCTCACAGTTGACGCCCTCGCCGCCCTAGCACTCAACTTAACCCGTACGGATTGAACGGGGCCCCGCCCTTCTTCCGGCTTCAAGGAAGCCGACACCAACCCCTTGTCAGATGCGGGTCGCTGAGGGGCTGACGCGCCTGCCTCTCGACGGCGTTCATCTCAACAACTTGAAATGGGACTACACGCTGACTACAAGTCGACCACCAGCTTGTTTCCTTAACTTCCGTGCATCTCGCCTATTTGCATCTCGTTCCAATGGATACCATGTGGCAGTGATTGCTGAAGACCCTGCATCCAAGTTATAAGGATTATTAGAAGGATTTCCGAACTCGGCCTAACGGTGAAGGGTTATAACAGAGACCGGCGCACTTGAAAGTTGCCTATGCCGCGGCGAGACATGGATTCGCCCCGTGCGGATATGCGCTTTGTGTTCAATTTCATATTTTGAAAGATGCAAGGCATCTGATCCATACGGCGCCGTCGCAGCGACTGCAATGTGTGCGGGCCGTCAGCGGGCCCAGGCGGGCCGTTTAGGGTAGGGTCAGGTAGGGTTTGCGCCCGCAACCCAAGTCGGCATGAACGCGGAGGGAGCGCTGTTGGGGCGCGGCCTCCCTTTTGTATTATCGCGACACAGCAGGAAAGCATAGATTTGCCCTGACCGCGCACTGCACACCACTCGTCGCACTGACCCGTGGGGAACAATTTTGCTGCACATTGCATGGACGAGTGCACGCATGCTCTAACGTGACTTACGGATGAATGGACGGCTTAGAAGCATTGGAACAGAGAATGGAACAGAAAACATGGAACAGGGAATGGAAGCTGTGAAGCAGAGCTGTGGAGCAGACAGGCATTGCGGCTCGTCAACGCTGCTTACTTCTTACCTTTTGTGTGAAGGATAACCGATCAAACGCGGAATGCGATTATTGGGCATACATAGGACGCGGGGCTTGCACGACACATCGGCAAATCACTTTATTCCATTTTGTACGGCCCCGCGGCCGCGGCTTCCGCCTGGCAAAGCACTTGAAGCGATACTGTCTAACTTTCAACTTGCAAACCTATTACGTGCTGCTTGCCACAAAGAAGGTAATAGTTCTATCAAGTGTACCAACTTGCTTTGCGCTTTGCGGAGGCTTTGTTACCCGGGCCTCCGTGGCGACCAGAGAGGACAAGGCTAACGCAATGCAGCGTCCTCCTTCAGACGACCTGTGTTCTTCGTCATTCTCGAGCTCGGTAGGTGCGGACTTGCATGGACAGGTTGCGTGTCAGGAGCTCCTAGGCGCTGTCGGCAAAGTCTTTTGACATGCGGTTCACGCTCGCTGTTACGCTCAGCCCCGTGACTTGTGGGTCGCTGACGTCTTTTCAGAATGGCAGCGTTCTAGCAAGCTTCACCGACACCTGCCTTGGGGCCGAGTGCAGCCTTTTGTACCTTTTTGAAACATAATTTATTGTATGGATTACACACCGCTTGAAGCTTCATGCCCTGTTATTTGAGGGAGAGTAGGGTGCTATCAATCGGGGCTCCGCGTGCTATCAACCTGAATCGCATCCTGGAACAAATGTAGGATATGGACATGTCAGAGATGGCTCGGCAAGAGGAGATGTTGGTAGCCAAGTACGGGAGCTTAACCCTTAAGAAGCGTGCCTTGGTTGGGAAGGTAAGGATTTCGTAGGTCTCCCAAGTGTGGTCAAGCTGTCCCTCTCTCTTTCTCTCACGTAGGTGTTTTCTCTTTCTGCAGAGGTCTACAACGCGTTACTTCGACTCTGCCGACTGGTCACTGCAGAAGCAGGGCAAATTGATACCGGACGTGTTCCTGGGCTTTGACGTAAGTTCACGCAGCCGTCGTTTGGGGACCGCGGCAGGCGCTGTCGAAGTGACACGGCTTGCAATAACAGCGGTTCCCTGCAGCGGGTTCCGGTCTGCTTTGTTTAGGCTGCGGTGGGTGGCAGCGCGCCGCCAACGGCGGGAAGGGGGGCCTCACCCCAGCGTCTCATGGCTACATTACTGACGGTGGGTCAACGCAACCTGGAAACCCCGTCCATTGCCCATGCAGTGCCCCATCGACCAGCTGCCGGTGAAGACAGAGCCCACCCTCCCAGCACAGCGTAACCGCTCACACCTCGATGCTGTGGGGTGGGCAGAGCCGGTGGCGATACCGGCCAACAACTCCAGGACTGTCCTGGACATCTGAGTCCCAACCGCGAAGGCTGCACGAGCCAGCAGGGCCGTTCTTGGGGGCCACCAAGGAATCCCTGCCTGCTCCCTCGCCCGCCAGGGCCCTCCTGGTCCACTGTCGCACTGTCGTCTCCCCGTGGAAGTTGTCTGCGGAGGGCCGCTGGCGATCACTGCCTCCAGCACAGGCTTAAAAACGGCGAAGGCGACAGGCCGTGCTATGGCAAAGCTGCTGAACGGGGTCGGACCGGCCGTGGCTGCGACGATGGTACTGGCCTTGCTTGGGACTTCAGGCCGCCGCACAGCGCCCCCCTGAGTCGGGCCGCAGCCAGGGCGGCGGGGCAGGGCAGGTCCTGGCGGTTGACACAAGCAACCGGCGCCACGGCAGGACGCGGCCTGGGAGGGACTGTTCGGGGCGTACTATCCCCTCAGACGCGACCCATACGCTGTGTGAAAAGTGCGTCAGAAGAGTTATGTCCTGCGGTGGCCGTGGCCCCCGATGGAGGGCGTCCGGTGTTGTGTGATTTGGAACACGACGTCTGACACTCGGAAGGCCCAAGCCGAGTTATGCTGAGCCCTTGCGGATCAGCGCTCCTGTGTGTCTGGAGCAGTGGGGGTGATCATTAGCAGGGGCACGATGTGGAACAATGACGAAGCGGGATTAGCTGTGGGTGTTTTGACATGTGACACGGCCCATAGTTGCCTTCCTTGGGTGGGTGGCCTACTGGGTGGCAGGCACCGTTTCAACGTGACCTGTACAATAAGTAATACGTTGGGAGAAGGGCTGTGGGTTGCCGGCGGTAGAATGCATAATGGTAGTGCTTTTGTTTGCTTCCGGTTTTGAGACGCAAGGATGGAATGGGGCCTGCCGCATTCCGCACGAGGACCAGGGGGCTGTTATGTGGGTTGGATGCTGTTTTACTTCTCCGTGCGGAGGTGTTCGGGCAGTAGCTGGTAATCGTTGCACCCCGCGGCTGCTCGCAGCTGCCATATCTGCCGTATCCGCCGACGAGCAACCGACCTGAACTACGCGGCATTTCGCGATGGGTGTTGACTCGGGGGACACTAGCCCGTGACTCGTTTTTGGGATGCAGGCCGGGAGCATTTGGAATGCCTGGCGGGGCGCGTGGTGGCCCATGTTGCCGGGGTGTTCCATCAAAGCCTGATCTGCGCCTTGTTGACATGAGGAAGTCTGCTGACGAATTGCACTCGGTGTTGTACTTCTGTGCTGCTGCTGTTGTTGCTGTTGATGGGATTTTTGACTCCCTGCAGGTTCATCTGAATGCATAGCACCTGTCACATTCTCACATTACATGAGGTTGTGCGGGGTCCTGTAGGTGGGGCGGGGTGGATGGTGTGCCCGTTGACAACTGCTTGGGCCCGCTGAGACAGTGCGTGGGTGGGTTTTGGCTGGCTTTCGGCTGTGGGGGCAGGTGACTGCGCCCCAAGCCTGTTGATCGTAGTGAAGCGTGCTGGCTTCGGTATTGAGGTTGACTGTTGCTGCATCCTCGCATCCAATGCTTTCAAGTAAGACGTCTGCCAAGTATGATTTGACTGCGTGTTGTAACATCTCGGGTGCTCCTGCCGTTACGTAACTGACACTTTTGGGCCAGTCCAACCGTTCAACGTTTGGAATACATTGCCGTACCGGTAAAGTACGGCAATGTATAGTCCGTTGGCCGCCGCCGCAGCCTGTTAGACCTGCGGGGGAAACCGCCTTCGCCCCGACCCCACTGTTTTTTCAAACAGGTAGCTCGCATACAAGCCAGCGCACGGTGCACTTGCCTCGAGATGGCGCCTCTAGCGGGCACAAACCTGCAGGACGTTCCACCAGCTGACACTGCACCCGCCCCCGCGGCCCATGGGTCGCTGTGCCGCCCTCTGCCTCTCTCCCATGCCTCGGGCCCATGTGCGGGGGCCAGCGGCCAGGTTCCCCACCGTGGCAGCTGCACACTACCTTTTCTCACATGCACCTCGCACTCCTCCGCCGACGAACCGACCGCATCAGCCATAATCAGCCCAGCGAGAATGGGACCCGAACACGGCATTCACCGCCGCACCATCCCACTGGCGCCACACCAATGTCCGGCGGGTGGCAGGGTGGGGTGCACCGGGCAACACGGCGACTCTGCCTGCAGGCCCCGGGAACACAGATCGCGGCGCTCGGAGCCAACCACCAGTCCCCTGGGCTGTGGTGCCCCCCCGCCTACCCTGCCATGTCCCGCCCGTGCCGCCGTACCGCCGTTCCGTATGCGCATACATCCTCGCGCCCCCACCGGTCCTGTCATGCCCCCAGCCGCATCCGAGGGGCAGCTAAGTTGGATGAGCCGTTTTATACATACCGGTAGTGCACCCTAAGCACCCAACTTGCCGGGGGGCAGGTGTGCAGCCCCCGCACGCTTCCCTATCAGCTCACTCGCGGACTGTAACAGAGCGGACGGGGCCGCCACAAGCCCCGTCAGGCGTCAGCTGCTGCCAAGACGCCGCGGAAGGCGGATGGGCGCAGGGGTCGAGACACGCTCATGGGCCGACTGTTGCCGTCTGTTCCGGGGACTTCAGGCACTGCACAGTGACGGTTGGGCAGCGTTGGTAGGGCGCTATGAACGACACTGGGCACATGGCGTGTGGGGCGGATGTGCATTTCGTTTGGACATTGGAGTGGGGGAGGAAAGAGCGCGAGCAAGAAGAGGCCGGGGGCAAGCGTGAAGGACAAGCCTGGGCTCGTCGTGGTTGGACGGCACCCGCCGTCGGGATTTGGGGGAAAGGTGTTCGGGGAGGCGGAGCATTGGTCTGGATGAGCGCACTGTTGCCAGGAAAGCCCCAGAAAGCCCCGTGCATCACCCCGCAAAAAGATAAAGAAATCAATTCGCAAATCGTACATGACGTGTTGGTTGCTAGTCCTTTCGATCAGTGTATCAGACCGTGGGGGCAGGTGGGGGGCCATGCTGGCGCGAGCTGGGCCTGTGATGCGGCCATGCTCGAAACACACAGCCCTATCCACCCCGCCCCAACCCTCCCCGTCCCGCCCTAACCTTCCTTGGGGGGTGGGGGGTTCCTGCTGCAATGGAAGCGGGCCCAGCGGGTGACTGCACCATGTTTACGTTCCCAGCTGGCAGAGTTACCCGTACATATTTGAATGTGTATTCTTTGTGTTCTGCAAATGAGGGCCTGGCCTAGCCGATGTTCGAATGGGCTTCCATTAACCGTCCTTTGAATTATGATAAACAGCTCGAGCGGCTCCACCGCTTGGTGCATCCTGTTCATACAAGCACTGCAGGCGCAATGTATGCACCCTCTGACGTGGTTTTTGCATTGCCAGCTGCAGGGTGCATATGTGCATCGCACCCTCAGGCGGACGGCAGTTGCAAGTCCGAAGCATCAATCCAATCTGAGCAATCCGTAATGTCAGGTTCATAAACGAGCAGCTTCAACCCAATAGAAACCTTGAAGTATTCAATTTCTTCTCGTGCAACTTCAAGACCACTCGGCACTTTCAATCCGGGCTTTCAACCAAAACTAATCAAAATACACCTCTAACTACTCTAAGGCCTATTATCATAACGTTTTGAGTGCTTTCCTAAATAGCCTCATCAAAGCTTCGTTTGTCCGTTTGCCATGCATGGCCTATTTGCCTTGTACAACTGGCCCAACGAGGCTTTGACCGGTTGCTGCTCACAATCCAGACTCGAGGAGATGGAGCTTGATCTCCGGGTAAGCCTTTCTTGGCCGCTTACAGTAATTTTCGGTAGCTCGCATGTGTCGTCCTCTTCGTCGAAACCTCTTGACTTGCACGGGCTGACAGCTGCGTCAGACCCGTCACGCAGCCGGGGGAGGAAGGTCGCGACAGCAGCAAGGCAGGAGCTGCAGGCGGGGGCAGGTGCCGGGCGAGGGCAGCGGAGACTATTCCTCCGACACAGTCACGCCGTGGCCTTCAAGCTCCAAGTCGGAAAGCGCCGTCAGAAGAGCGCGCGCAAAGAGGTCGCAAAGAGGGCAGGAAGGCCGGCGGGCCGCCGCGCACGGGCGTGTGGTCCACTTCACATCAGGCGCCGCCGATGGCCGATCATGCGCAATGCTTTACGCGGGCGGGCGGTTCAGCTTTGTGGGTCGAGATCGGCTTTGCCCCTCACGCCCCTCTCTCGACGTCGGACAGCTGTAGCCTGCAGGTGCGGCGGGGCGTGGGGGCTTGTCGGTCAGCACATCGCCAGAAGCGTTTGCAGTTGCAAGTCCGCAATGCATTCGCAAGCCAGTGGTCCTGGCGGGGACGTAACCCCGTTGACGCGCTCATTGGCATCGCGTGGGTTGCAACTTGCTTTGCAAACAACACGCATTCATTAATGCCTTAACGCCTACAGTACCGGCTCCAGAGGCTAAGTTTCAAAATTTTATAAGGGAGCCAGGGGCGCTCCTCCGCAAGTGGCCCTGGGGTAGGATGAACTGTCTGTCTAGCCTGTACGGCTAGCAACCGGTGTGAAAGCCCGTTCCCCTTTTAATCCTCGCATCCTATTTTGGGGCCCCTTAAGTACGGCTGTCGTAAATAGTACCATTTTTCGGCCTCCATCTAGGAAATAATACTATGATAGTACTATAATATACTAATACTATTTTCTAGTATAGTATGCCGGGAAACCCTAGTTGCAAGCCTGTGACGGGGATTCGAGCAGGCTGGAGTTTGCGACCAACTGCAATTGCTCCATGCAATCGCTCGGCTGAAAACGACGCGTGCTAGGCAACTGACGCGCACACATAAACATCGCAACATCCATAATCCAACTTATGCACATTTCGCATTCGATGCCATAAATCACCCATACGGTATCATTGTCACTTTACACCGGGGCAAGGCATACCCACGGACCGGTGCCCCTCCAACGAAACGTCGCGCTTTGGACCGGGCGCCTGGCAACGCTGGAGACACTCCCCACTGCGCGCCGGGGCAAATCAGGGAGCAGCTAGGCATCAATAGGCAGTAATAGACATCTGTGTCCACAATGCCGCGCGGAAAGCCCTCTCAGAGCGGAGGGAAGGCGGCCCACAGCAGCGGCCGTGAGCGGGGCAGCGCCTCGGCCGCCCCGGCCGCGGTCCGCCTCTCCGCCGGCTCCCCGCTGGACCACACGGTCACAAAGCTACGCCGCGTGGGCGCAACGGTCGACCGCCTCTTCCCCTCCTCGCCGTCCTCAGCCTCCGCCGATGGCTACGAAGGCTGCGACCCGTCCTGGCAGGCGCTGCCCGCTCGCGAGGTGGAGGACCTGGCACGCGATCTGGACGCCCTGGACGAGCGCTTCGATGACCTGTCTACAGCTTACCGCAAGAAGGGAACGCTCGCAGCGAAATCGGAGCTGATCAATGCGGTGAATGCGGTCCTGGCACTGGACCAAGGCGCCGCCGCGATGACGCTGCTGCGGCTGACGGTGCTAGCGGTGCGCATGCCCTGGCAGCAGGCCACGCCAGGCGGCAGCGGCAGCGGCGGCGTGGGCTCGAGCCGCGTGACGCAGTTGCTGCGTGAAGCGGTTTCCTGCGCTCTGCGGCTGGCGTCTGTGCTCATGTTGCCCGCCGACGGACGCAACCCGCCGCAGCAACAGCCCCAGTCGGCTGCAGCCGCGTCGGCCCCGCCGCAGTTGCACCTCCACCTCCTGACGGAGTTTGCACACAGGCTGATCCGGGCGCAGAGCCTGCAGGCCGCCGCGCAGCAGCTGGCGGCGGCGGCAGACCAACTGGCGGCGCTGCCCGCGGGGGCGGTGGGCCCGGCGGAGATGCGGCAGCGGGCCGGGGGCCTCCTGACCGACACCCTGCAACTGGTGGAGGGGCTGAGCGCGCTGACGTTCGGGCGGATGGAGGGACCCGGCGGCCGGCGGCTGCCGAGGCAGGTTCACCAGCTGCCGGTGGCGCCGCACAGCTACGCGGTGGAGCTGGCGGCGGCGCTGGCGGAGAGCAACGTGCTGGAGCACGCGGCGCGGCTGCTGATGGGGCTGGCGAGGAGCTCGCCGGGGGCCTCGCTCAGGAGCTCCCAGGGGACCGGGAGGGGGAGGAGCAAGAGCAAGTCGGCGGCCAACCCGCCGGCCAGCAGTGCGGACAAGATTGTCGGACCGGCGGCGCTGCCTCTCATTCACGTGTATGCGAGCGTCTACAGCGACAGGGCGCCGCCCGGCTCCTCCCTGCGCCGCCAGCTGGAGCACATCAAGCGCGGCCAGTGCGCCAACTTCACGGTCCTAGTACACGGGCTGGCGGCGCTGGTGATGGCCGACGGCGGCCCCACATACGGCATACCCGCCGACCTGCTGGCGCGCCTGCCCCTGTGGTGGACCAGCGACGTAGCGCACGAGCCGTCGCCCCAGCTCATGTACGTGGGCCGGCTGCATCCACCGGCGGTCCTCGCCTTCATCTCGGCGGTGTCGTACAGCCGGGAGGCGAGCCAGCTCAGCAGGCGCGCCGCGCGGTGCCTGGCGCTGCGCTGGGTGCGGCTGGCGGTCACGACGGCCAAGTACGACGCAGCGGCAGCGGCGAGTGAGCTGCAGCTGGGAGCCGCGGGCAGCAGCAGCAGCGCAGAACCCGCCTCGGCCTCCACCTCCGCTTCCACCTCCGCCGTACAACCCCGCCAGACCGCGTTGTTGTTGAACCAGGAGAGCACCGCAGGAGTGGCTGTTTGGGGTCTGTCCTGTGCGCTGGACAACCTGCCGGCGACCCGGCGGCAGTCGGAGGAGGGCCGGGGGGCAGCGGCGTCCGGCTCGGCAGCCTATGTGGCCGAGGCGGCGGAGTGGTGGCGGCTGGCGCTGGAGGCGGCTCAGCACGCCATGATGGGGGCGGACAAGGCGAAGCTGCAGCAGATGGGCGGACTGCTAGCGGCGCCGCTGACTGGGGCAGGTGAGCAGGAAGGGGACTTCCGGGGACCGGGGGGAGGTGGCGGTGGCGCTCGATGTGGTACACGGGATGAGGACACGGATGCCCCATCGCACACGGGTGGACAAGTCGCACATGGAGACATGGTATCCGGATGTAAGCCCCATAAAGACCCGCTAGCCGGGGCTTGAACGGGTCCGGTGTGTGCCACCAACCCAGCGTTGGCTTTCTCTACGTCGGCGCTTGGGAGGTCCCGACACGATTGGTGCTCGATGCGCGCCCGCGACCTTCAGCCCATGGCTTTGCCCGGACACTCCGCGCGCTGCCCCCCAGGTCTGTCCTCCTCGCCCGCCGCCCCGTCAGCCGAGGTGCAAGCGGCGCTGGCGGGGGAGCTGCTGCCCGGACTGGAAGCCCTCCTCCGCCGCGCCGGCAGGGAGGCGTCCCAGTCGCCAGGGCCCCAGCGCGAAATCGCGCAGGGCCTCATCCGGGGCCTGCTGGCGACCGGCGTGCAGCTCGGGCTCGGCCCCCTCCTGGCGCACGGCGAGCCGCGGCAAGCAGCGGCCCTGCTGACCACCCTCACCAAGCTCCTCCGCCGCGTACCCTCCGAGTCCGACCACGTCTTCAACCGCGGCGTGGTGGACCTCACGACCAGCTGCTTGGGGACCCTGTTGGGTCACCTGGGGGATTGGGTCGAGGTAGGGTGTGTGGCAGCGGGCGGCGACCAACAACACCAACAGCAGCAGCAGCAGCAGCATCCCCTGGAGCTGCGGCCGCAGCTAAGTGCAGCCACCGCTCAGCTGGGCCTTATGTTGTCGTACGCGGCCTGCGAGTGGCTGCCGCTCCTTCACGGGTTGCTGGGTGAGTCCACGCGGCGGCACGTTCGGTCGGACTCGGTGGGCCTGAACTTCATGCAGTTCGTGCTGCTGCAGTGGCTGCTGCTGCTAATGACAGGCGTGTGCATGGACGAATGTGCGGCCAGCAGCGGCCCCGGCGGCAGCGGTACAGGCGGCGGTGCCGATGGTGGCGGCGGCAGCGGCGGCGGCGGTGGCGCCAGCGAGCGCAGCGCCCCCGACGGCGGCGAGCTCCCCGGCAGTGACCCCGGCAGCTGCCACACCGGCAGCGGTGCTTTCAGCGGTGGGACTGGCCGGGCTGCTCGCGGCTGGCGGCACTTCCTGACGGAGGAGCTGGGCGCCGGAGAGCTCCTGGGCAGGATGCTGCGTAGGGTGGAGCACTCCGTCGATGCGGCCAAAGCAGACACCGCGGTGTTGGTAAGCATGGTCAGTGCCTGCTGCTTGTTGACAGCTGCCTGCCCGGAGGAGGTGATCCTGCGGCCGGCGGCGAGCGGCGGAGGCGGAGCTGCCGCTGCCGCTGCCGGGGGAGGCCAATCGCGGGGCGGCCCCTGGTCGCGCAAAGCGCTGCGCTCGCTGCATTCGGAGCTGCTGCGGCGTGGGCAGGTGCGCAGGCCTGGGGCGGCGGATCTGTTGAAAGTGCTGGAGGAGGTGGAGGCGGCGCGCTGCCGGGGGAGTGGCGCCGCGGCAGCGGCCGGTGAGGGGTCCGATGATGCGGAGGGCTGCCTCGGCGGCGGGGCGCGGCTCGACATTCGGGGCCACCCGGCGCTGGTGTGGATGCGCCGCGCCGCTCTGAATGTTGAAAACTGTAACTTGCAGCTGTTGCGCGCCCTGACGCCGCCGGAGGAGGCGCGCCGCAGGGTGCTGCTGCTGCCGCTGCCCGCCTGCGCCAACCCCGCGTGCACCCGGCTGGAGGGCGACAGCGAGGCAGCGGTGGCGCTGCGGGCGTGCGGCGGCTGCGGTGCAGTGTCGTACTGCTGCAAGGAGTGCCAGACGGCGCACTGGCGGGCGGGGCACAAGGTGGCGTGCGCGGTGCGGCGGAGCTGGTGATCGTGGGGATGGCGGGGGCCAGGGGCGGTGGGCGTGGGTTAGGGTCGTACTGCTGCGTTCACCTCAACCTCTGTGCAGCCATTTGGAGTTGGAGTCGACAGCTGGGCGCCACCCGGGCTGGGGCATGTGACGTCTGAGGGAGGGATGTCGTACAGCCAGCGGTTTGGGTCGGTCGGGAAGTATTGGCAGTAGCGCGATGGATGTCTGTGGCGAGACGCAAAATGAAAGGCAGCCCCCAGGGAGGATTGGTACAGTGTTGGCGCCTGAGCCAAGCGTGTGTTCTGTGGTGTGCACGGGTGACAGCACATTGTTGACCTTGTCACGGTTGATACGCGGGGGCTACATGGGGTTGGGTTTTGGCGCGGCGCGGGGCTGCAGGGTGCAGAACGGAGCCCGCATACGGATGTGGCGTGCACCTGGGTTCAGAGCCGACCGGCTGGGAGGCGGACGCAGGGCAGCGGAGTGCTGAGATACGGTGCTGCCTTTCATACGGAATGAACATATTCCGTGCTGAGGGCAAATAGTACTCTTTGCCTTCAGCATTTCGCTGGCAGGCGGGCAGCAGTAAGTCTGTTGCGCGTTGCCGTGTGTTCACCGTGCGTGCTGTGACCCTTGAAGCAGCACGGCGGTCATTGCCGTTCAAATGCCTTTTGACAGTTGATGGCCTTTGAGCAGTTGGGCACTGCTTCCAAGCTTTAATATCGGGTGTTATTAGGCTTTTCGGTGTGGAACGTTTCTGGGGTATTATGGTACTTGGCAAGGGCCGGAAGGAAAGCCCCAGCAGGCCGCAGCTCACCGAAGCATACGAAGCTGCAGGTCTGCGCTGCCTATGTCACAAAAAGACTTATACATAACCCTTCATGTATCTTTCTAACGTGCACTTTGTGGGGTTCAAACCACCAGGATTGCGGTTTCTCTGCACGGCACATAACCCTCAACGGCGGGCTGTATGTCGTGGATGGCCTGGAACACGCCCCTGGAAGATGCCCAAGTGAATCACTTATACGGACGCCGTAATTGTATATATCCCTATCCTGGTTCCTTATCGTTTATCACAATCCAGCTTTTAGGGCAATCCAACCCCTTTCGGTGACCACGCACCTAGCACTAGCCGCGCCTTACGGTTGGCCGGTAGGCTTGGAACGACACTTTGACCTTGTAAGTATCATGCGCATGCTGTCACATTGGATAAAGCAGCCTGGCGGGGCAGGAACGACCGGAACGGCCTTGGGCAATCCGACGTGGGCGCAAGGATCAGTCCTATTCGCCGAGGCGCTGCCGTATGCAGCAGCATTACAGGCGTTTTCCCTCCTCGGAGGAAATGGCAAACGCTGTCATGCGTCTCTCGTCGATGAAGAGCGTGTCCTGTTTGCCAAGTCCCGCTTGCGACACTTGCGATATGGCCTCTAAGAAGCTTCCGAAACCTCAGCTGCTAGGACTGCCCTGGTTGCGCCGTGAAAATCCCTGCGTTGCGGAAGTGGATGTCCACTAGGGCTGCCCCGATTTCTTCATGGCCTGCAGGCAATCAACCAGTAATTATGATGGACCCCCGTATGTGTGGCGCTGGTCGTTCATGAAGACGTAGATGGTAGTAAGGTGGGTCCCGGCTTGAGAAAATCGCCGGAAGAGCTCCGGACGGTCGCACGCTCGTGCCTCAAGAGTTCCGAGATGTGGAATGGACGTGAAGTGTTAATCTTTATGCTTTATCCCGATAAAATGCAGGTTCACCCACTTGGTAGCCCCCCAACCGCGCATGGCACTCTGTAACGTCGTGTACGCTGAAGGTGTAAGAGCAAGACAAGAAAATCAAAGAGAACAAAGATTAGGGCAATAGCAGTCTAGCTTTCGCTTCGTTAGCCAGGGTCAGCTTCAACAGCTCAGGTTGCGGTTGGTTGGATACGCCACACACTTGCCCTCGCCAACGATCTGTGCGACTCCCAGCCATGTCACACCATCACGGCAAGCACAAGGGGATGCACCACCTGTCGGCGCACAATCACGATGCGCACGGATGGGTGGAGGGCATCACCAGCCTCAAGGTACGGGGGAGGGGCGAATCGGGCTGGGGAGGGGTCGCCGCTCGCTGGGGCAGGGTCCGCAGGAGTTTCGCGTTCGTGGGCTTACGGTGTGTGCGGGAGGATGACATCTACTTTATACGCAAGCACTGTGGCACCCTCGGCAAGCACCGTGGCATTAGCTGCACACCTTGCTGGTTTCGGGGCAGACAGTCTTTGCCCGCAAACCGCATCATGTGGCCTGGCAGCTTCACACGGCCAGGCAGCCGCACTGCACACCCAAAGTGACCTCCGCAGTCCTGGCGGGCTCACCGCAACCGCTCCGCACCGCCAGTGCCGAGCCCCTGACCCCGTAGCGTGCTGACGACCTACACCCTCCGACCTTGCATTCTGCGGCCGCCAATGTCCCAGTGGTCCACTGGAAAGGGCTATTCCGTTATCTCTTGGCAGAGGTCAGAGGTCGGCCTTGTCATGCCATGTCACCTCGCTGTCGGCGCCGCCGTGGACGGAACCGTCGAGCGCCGACAGGTGGTGCATCCCGCTGACGTGCACCACCACCACCATCTCCACTTCCACCACAGCATCATCACGCACATGCTGAGGACGGCCTCACGGTAGCACGTCCGCACAAACCCCGTGTCTCCTCGCCAGCTCAACCCACCCCCACCACCATCACCACCACCTTCCGCAACGGCGCCTGCACTGCGACACGACCCGCAGGCGGATGACCGGGCGGTGGAGCTGCTGGCGGATGAGCCGGAGCGGCTGCCCGGGGCAATGAACGGAAAGGCATCGGCATCTGCTGCAGCGGCGGCCACAGCGGCGGCGGCGGCGGTGGCTGGCCAGCGGGCAGCGGCGCCAGCGGGCCCAGCGGGCAGCGGGAGCGCGGACGCCACTCTAGCCGGCGCTGGCAATGTAAGTGGGGTGCACACGACACGACACGCTGTGCGACAGACCGCGTTCCGTCCGTCGGTTCGTGCGTGTGTTGCACTGCACTGCGCTGCGCTGGGTTGGTTTTGGCTGGGTTGTGCTGGGTTGGGTTAGGCTGGGATGGGATGGGATGGGATGGGTTGGTTGGGCTGGGTTGGGCTGTGATGGGCTGGGCTGTGATGGGTTGGTCTTATGGATGGAACCCCCCCGCACTGCACTGGCGGTCCCGTAGCGCGCGTCTTGGGACCCGCTTAGTTAAGAGGCTACGGACTGGGGTCAGACGGCTCGGGCAAGAGAGGCGAGGGAGGAGGGGCTGCCGTAAGGGACCGGGGTGGCAGTGGGGGGCTTGGCTGGTGCGGTTGTTGTTCTGGTTTCGGTTGGGATTTCGGTTGCGGGCAGCAAGCTGAAATGGCTGGGCGCCTCCGTGTTGCGCTTCTCCGCTACGCCCTGCGAGTGGATTTAAAGACATAATGGTTCATAAACACTGTGATTCAAGGCATAGTGGTTGAAAGGCATAATATAAAGACATAGTGGGTTTGGGGACTGGGGGCGCCCTTCCCACGTCGATGGCGTTACGTACCACGCTGCGGTGCGGTGCGGTGCGGTGTGTACACGCACGGATGTGTACTTGTGCCGGCATTGCGGCATGGTGCATCACCACGAGCAGCGCAGCGCAGCTCGCGTAGCCATGGGTTTCAGCAGGCCTCCCCCGCCGCCAGGCGCCCCCGCCCACCGGCAGCACCCCTTGGCAGCCCGGCTGCCGTGGTAACCGCCCTTCAAGCAGGTGCCTGCAGTCACTGCAATCACCTCGCGCTGCATTGCAGTGGCACCCGACCAACTGGTTGTGCCGTGCAAGGCCGCGTTCGGGCCATGGGTGGATTTCTGAGGCGTGGACTCATCAATGCCGCAAACATCGTCATCCTCTTGACACACACACACCCCTCCTCTTCCTCCTCCCCAGGCTGCCGCTGCCACCATCTCGGCGGCCGCCACGCCGGAGGGCGCCGCGGCTGCGCCTGGCCCCCCCGGCGCCGGCGCTGGCCCCGCGCCAGGAGTGGTGTCGCTGACCCGTCCGGAGGATTTTGAGTCGGTGCTGCAGCATGCGCTGGAGGTGATGGCGGCGGAGGTGAGGGTGGAGGAAGGAGGGTGGAGGGTGGAGTGAAGAGGGAGGAGGGAGGAGGGAGGGAGGGAGGGGCCTCGGGGGCTGCACTGCACCGGGGAGGTTGGGGGGATGGGGCTTGGGAGTTGGGGTTGGCGGGGTTTGGGAATCGGGGGGTGGGGGGTGGGGGCTGGTGCCTGCCATTCGAGGGCGGAGTCACAAGCACGGTGGTCGGGCCAACCCGGGTGACAGTTGCGGCCCAATTACCGCTCCACCGAATTAAGGACGCCATGTTTGCATACGGTACCCCAGCTGCCTCTCATTCCACTTCGCAAGGGCCAATCAGCAAAGCTGTGCACTTAAATGGGTAAAACTAATTATGGAAAGAGCCCTAGACTTGTGGTCGGATCAGCCCGGCGGCCTGAACGCCGTTGCCGCAGGGCCCTTACATCGTGCCACAACATTGAAACGCCTTGTTTGCTTACCCGAGCGGCATTTCCGATCGTGCGACGAGGGTCAATGAGCAATGCAACAAACATTTAGTGTGCCGGTCGTAATGTGCCCGTGTCTCCGCTCGCTCGTCGTAGCTCTGATGCCCTCCACCTAGCGGGGTTAGGGGCCTTCAATGGGAAGAATTTGGGCCGGCGGATGGTAGGATGGCATCACATGGCGATGAGCAATTGTGTCCAAAGTAATGACTGCAGCCAAGGTTGCAAGGCCTTCTAGCTCAGTTGGTTAGAGCGTGGTGCTAATAACGCCAAGGTCATCAGTTCGATCCTGATGAGGGCCATGTCAATGTACAGTTTTTCTGTTTTGATTTAGCTCAGTTTGGTATTGGTATTGTTGCGCTTAACGATGAACATTTCATAGCTGTCAACAGACCCACTGAATAGCTGTCACTAGACCTCCTAAATTATCAAATGCTCGGTGATCTCCGCGCAAGCGAGCGGCACGCCAAGCCATACACCGCCCTTTACCCATGCCGCCCCATCCCAACTTCTGACCCCAGATCGAGGCCGTGGGGGAGATGGTGTTGGATGTGGGTGCGCCGATGGGCTGGGGTCCCGTGGGCCTGACGGTCCAGCAGCTGGAGACCTGCCTGGAGCGCATTCGGGCGGTGGTCAACCCGCTGCAGGTGGGGTGCTGGGGAGCTGGGGAGGGGAGGTCGGGGGCGAGGGCGAGGGGTGGGTGGGTCGGGCCGGTGGGAGGGGCCAGAGGGCATATGAGGGGCTGCTGGCGTGGGGAGTCAAGGAAGTTTCTACCAGCCAAGGGGTTTCTGGTGGGTGCTGGGAAGTTGCGGGCAACTGGCGAAGGAGGTTAGCAGGGCCGTGCAGGCGGGCGGGTGAGTGCGGAGGAGGAGGAGGCGGCGGGGGGAGACTTCAGGGGCGTTTGCCCCTATGGGGATGGGGACAGGCGTGGAGGGACGGGTACCGGTACCTGCGCGGACAGTCGGGGTTGCGAGGCCACAAAGCCCCGTGCAGGGGCCGGACTCTTGGGTGTCTTCGGGCGCTGCGCCCGCCATCGCCTTGCGCTTGAGGTCACGTTTGACCCGGGTTGCCCTTCCCTCCTCTCCCCTTTTCCGTCCTTCCCTTTCCATGAGTTTTGCCCATCGGGACTGTTCTGTTGTCTACCGGTATTCAGCTGTTCAACTTTATCCGCCCCTCCCCTCCCCGCCCCTCCAGTCGATCTTCAGGCTACAACGTCCGCAGGGCCGTTTGTTTCTTTCTTGCAAATTCACTCTTCAAACTCCCCGCCCCTCCCCTCCCCGGGCAGGTGGACGCCACGTTGGTGGCGCAGCGCACGGTGCAGCTGCAGACGGCCACCGGGCCAGGTGGGTGGGTGGGGATTGGAGGTGGGTGGGTGGGTAGGTGGGGGTGTGGGGGTGTGGGGGACAACAAATAAATAGATACCGCAGCGGGTGCGGGTAGGCTGGTGACGTGGTGAGACCGGCGGGATTCGCACATGGTACAACAATGGTGGAGGTGGTGGTGGAGGCGGTGGAGGCGCTGGTGGTGGTGGTGGTGCCCTTCCGGCGTGCTTGGGGCCGGAGGTGATCGCAAGCGTGCCAGGCTCTTCTGGCGCTTGCCCCCGGCTTGGCGCTGTACGGCTGTAGCCCTCACCCGCACCCCGTCCGCCTGTACATCGCGCGGTCCCGACCCAAACCCTCCACCTCACCCTCTCCTCTCTCCTAATCCGCCTCTCTTCCCACGCGCCGCCCCGCCCCCGCTCCCCCGCTGCCCGCCCACTGACTCCACGGCTATCTCGGGGGCTGCTTACTGCAACCACACATTGCACCCTTCTTAACCCCCCGCCCCTTCCCCCGCTCCCCCGCTCCCCGCCCACGTCGCAACGGCTCCTTGACCGCAATCCTCATTTTTGTCTGCCCCTCCCCGCCCCTCTCGGCAGTTGACTGCCTGACCGCCGACGTGCTGCTGCGGCGGCGCCCCACCTCCCGGGGCCCCCTGGAGGTGCGGGTGGCGGTGATTGGCAATGTGGACAGCGGCAAGTCCACCATGGTGGGGGTACTCACCCGCTCGATACTGGACGACGGACGAGGACTGGCCAGGTCAAAGGTGTGAGGGGGTGCGATGAGCCGCGCCGCGGTGTGGGGGTGCGACGCTGCGGTGCGGGGTTTTGGGGGTTGGGGGTTGGGTGGTTAGGAGGGGAGGGTTTGCTTCTTCACGGACAGGCCGGAGGGGTTAGGGAAGGAAGATCCGGAATTCCGGATGGACAAGCTGACAGGCTGACCGAGTGACGTGCAGTGGGCGAAGGAGTACCGGTAGTGTGCCAAGAAGATGGTGGTGGAAGCTGCGGAGGCCGGCCCTCTCCTCCGCCAAGCTCCCGATCGGGACGGCTCGCACGCACACGTGCACTGTATCCGCTCCCACAGCCCCCACACCTCACCCCGTCCTTCCCCTCTCCGGCCCGAGTCGGACTGTTCTACTGTACTCAACCCCCGTCCGCCCCCCTCCCCTCTCTTGGCCTCCTCCATTACTCCACTCCTGCCCCCCTCTCTCCCTCCCCCCCTCCCAAAGGTGTTCAAGCACCACCACGAGGAGACCACGGGCCGCACCTCCTCCATCGGTCAGCACACGCTGTGTCTGGACAGCAAGGGGAACATACTCAATGACAACCTGTTCAGGTGCGGGGGAGGGGGGCGGGAGCCCGGGGCCAGGGACCCGGGGGAGGGAGGAGGGTAAGGGAGGGGCGGGGGAGGCTGACCAGCCGGCGTGAGGACAGTGCCTTTTGGGGCGCCGCTGCAGTCCAGACCCGCCCGGACCAGTGCCCCGCAACGGCTTCCTCATCGTCTCATCCTCACCACACTTCACAGAGCAGGCCACGGTCTGGGCCTAAGCGCGAAGTCTGGGCCTGCCATCGATTTCCCCATCGATCTCCGCCCGTCGGCTTCCTCGCTGTTGCAGCCGGTCCTCCCGACCCCCGAGCCCCGCCTTTGCTCCTCAGCTCGCGCCACCTCCCCCTGCCTGCCCCTGCCTGCCCCTGCCTTGCCCCTGCCTTGCCGCTGTCTCCCCCTCCCGCCCACCGCTGTCTCTCACTTATCGTCTCCCTTGTCTTGTCTTGCGAGCCGCATTCTCCACCGCTCGCGCCCCGCACCCCCTGTCTGGGTTACTCGCTTGCATCGCCCCAACTTCCCATCGCTGCGGTTCCATCTCCATCAACCCCCGCCCCACCCCACCCCACCCCTTGCGTTGCGTTCCCTCGCGCCCCGGGCCGTTCTAATCACCCCTCAGGACCCAGACCTGCTCCGATTACATCGCCCGGGCCAGCAAGGTGATGACGCTGGTGGATCTGGCGGGGCATGAAAAGTACTTTCGTACGACAGCGTACGGCCTCACGGGCCACCTGCCCGACTACGCCTGCCTCATCGTGGGGGCCAACATGGGCGTGGTGGGCATGTGCAAGGTGGGTGCGTGTGGGGCTGTTGGGCTGTTGGGGTGGCGGCTGCGGGCGCGGCTCGGGGAAAGGGGGAAGGAAGGGAGGAGGCAGGAAGGTGCAGAGGCTCCAGTACTCCTGGGGTACTGGCAGGGGGGGGTGGATGGTGTGTGGGGCTTCTTGTAAAGAAGGCTGGCTGCGTTGGCCTGCAGCCGGCGAGCAGCAGGGCAGGGGGGCATGAGGGCTTCTTCGGCATCACGGACGGATGGCAAAAGAGGGCAAGGGTGATGGCGAGCCGTGGCTGCCGTTTAGTCGCTCCCAGCAATGTTTCTACCCTGTGATCAGTCATGGGAGTAATGAATCCGCCCAAAATCAGCTAGGCATGTTCTCAGTGCAGCGGCCCGGTATGGACGAGAGCCTCCCTAGAGCTGTCAACCTCAACCCCACCTGCTTTCCTGATCTCCCTGCTGGCCCCCCCCTGGCTGACCCCAGGAGCACCTGGGTGTGGCCCTGGCGCTCAAGGTCCCGGTGTTCTTCGTGGTCACAAAGGTGGACATCGCACCCGAACACATCCTCAAGCAGACGGTGCAGGTGAGGCAGGACTGGGCGGGTGGGGCGCGGGCGAGTCGCGGGTGGGGCGCGCTGCGGTCTGCGCTGCGCTGCGTTGCATTGCAGCTGCGGGGAGGGGCGACGACGAGCATTGCCCCCGTGCCCACCATACGGTAGCCCCAGAACCAGGCCTGTCAGCTCGTAACCCTGATCGGCCTGATTTCCTTCCTTCCTACCTCCAGCACCCTACAGGTACCTCCTACCTCAATACTCATGTTTTCTCGGTATCCAACCCGATCGATTCACGCTCCTACTCCCCTCACCAGCTTCCCGCTCCGCGCTTTTTCCCTCCTCCCCCCCCCCGCTGCGGTGTCATTTTCTACCCCCCCAACAGAACCTGGCTTCCATCCTGAAGAAGCCCGGCGTCAAGAAGAAGCCGTTCCTGGTGAAGAGCCAGGAGGATGTGCTGCTGTGCGCCCGCAACATGAACACCGACTCGCTGGCGCCCATCTTCCTCACATCGGCGGTCACGGGTGGGGTGGGGTTTGTGGTGGGGTGAGGCGTTGAGGCATTGCAGCGCACTAACAGGAACCCTCCCCAATCCCGCACGATATGAATACGGTATATATATGTATATATGACCTCCGACTGCATATCGACCATCACACGCATCCCAGGACCCTACGTCTGCCCTTCCTCCCCGCTCTCTCCCAATTCAAGCTCCCCGCCCCCCCCCCCTCCCCGACGGCCTTCTTCTCTTACTTCGCCGTTCACGGGCTCCGGCCTATACCCCCGTGGATAACCCCCGCCCCGCGGCCCCCGAACCCCCCACCCCGCAGGCAAGGGCCTGGACCTGGTCCGCCTGTTCTACAACCTGCTCCCCCAGCGGCACCGCTGGGTGGACAAGCAGCGAGAGCTGGCGGAGTTCGTGATCGATGAGACGTTCGGAGTGCCGGGGGTGGGCACTGTGGTGGCGGGAACCGTCAAGAGGGGGGTCATCACACCCAACACGACGCTGCTGCTGGGTGGGTGGCTGGCTGGGTGGGTGGCTGCGTGGATGGGTGGGTACGGGGAGGGGGTCCGTTTCCGGAGGAAGGGACGGCGGGAGGGCGAAAGGGCGGGAGGGCGATAGGGCGGGGGCTAGCATAGGAAAGTCCGTAGCGGTGGAGCGACGGCGGCGTGAGCTGGACACGAAGACACCGATCAGCCGTCGCGATGCGATGCAGGGGCGAACAGGCACCGATGTGACCGGAGCTCACTCGTGCTGTCGCTGGTGCCCGGCCTGACGCACTTTTACTGCCAAACCCGCCCGCCCGCCCGGCTCCCTCGCACGTTGGCTCCCAACACGCTCCCAACACGCCGAACAAACAGGTCCCGACATCGGCGACGGCAGCTTCAAGGCCGCGTCCATCAAGTCCATCCACTTCAAGCGCCTGCCGGTCACCATGGTGGTGGCGGGACAGACGGCGGCACTGGCGCTCAAGAAGACCAAGCGCAACCAGGTAAGGATGCGAGAGTTACAATGAGGGACCGGTAAGGTACCGCCCCGGTGGTGGTTTCTTTCTATTGTGTCATCTCTCATTGTGTGTTTGGTGATGGTGGGGGAAGTGGATTTGACTCCTGCTCAAACCAGGAGTGGGCAAACAGCCACCGTACTACCACACACCCAGGGCGGGTCGGGCCGGGGCTGCGGGGTGCGGGCCGCCAGCTGACCCGCCTCGTTAGCCTGCCTCCGGACCGCCGCGCGCAGCAGGCTGCGCTGGCTGCGCGATCGCCTGCTCACTCCCTGCTCCTTGATCAACGCTTCTTCCCACGCCCGTCTCCGAACGCTGTTGTGTGTGTCCACCGCGCCCTCCCTCCCGCCCGCCCGCCCGCCCGCCCGCCCTCGAAAGAGGGGCCCCCCCAAATTCTGTCCTGTCAGGCACCCCCCATCCTGCGGCCCTTTCGATGCGGTCCACTTTTAACCCCTTTCCCTTTCGCCCACTCATTGTTACGTACCCGCCCACTCGCTTGACAGTTATCTCGGTGACCGGTTAAAACCAATACCATACAACCGCCCGCCCTGGCTGCTCACCCCTACCTGCTCTCACCCTCCTCCGGCCCCGACCGGGAAGACGGAAAGATTTCGAGTGCACACGCCATTATTTATCATTCAGGGGCTCCGGCCTATCCATGGATAACACCCCTCCCCTCCCTGACCCTGCAGGTTCGCAAGGGCATGGTCCTAGTGGACGAGCGGCTCAAGCCCTGCGCCTCGTGGGAGTTCGACGCCGACATCGCCATTCTGACCCACTCCACCACCATCCAGCCGCGCTACCAGGCGGTCATCCACTGCGAGATCATCCGCCAGGCGGCCAAGGTGGTGGCCATGGACAGAGAACGTGAGTGGAGGCTGATTGGATTGGGAGTGTGTCTGAGTGTGTGTGGGGGGGGGTTCGGTGGGTCGGTGGGTCGGTGTGTGTGACCTGCACCAAACCTACTGCACGCCACAATCACTACGGAGGTACTTTCCACGATGAAATACGAATACAAAGCATGATTTGGCTTACCGATATCTGATCCATCTGATCATCACACATTAGGGGCAAGTGGCGCTCCAGTTTTAGGGCCACCCAGGGCCTTCTTCAGCCACATCGCTCCGGATGTACAGCTGGCCCGGCGTGGTGAAGTCGATGCAGTTTGGAAGTCGCACGCACCCCCGAGCCCCGACCATGCACGCGCCCGCATTGCCCCCCATCACCCAGCCGCCGTTGCCCGGAGGAGGGGCGGCCAAATCGCAACCTGCGCCTTCTATGAGCCTCAACCTCACATACCTCGTATTTGCCCCCGCCCGTCCCCGTCGCCCCGCGCGCCTCGCCCACTCCTCTCGCCCTGCTGGCTGCTGCCCGCATTCCCCTCCACCTCCACCTTCACGAGCTCCGCCCCCACCCACCCACCCATCCTTCCTCACTACCACCCCCCATTGCTCCACACGCAGGCCTGCGCTCCGGCGACCGCGCCTGCGTGCGCTTCCGCTTCATCCAGCGCCCCGAGTACGTCACCTCCGGCACCCGCTTCGTGTTCCGGGAGGGCCGCACCAAGGGCATCGGAATCGTGGTGGGCACCGAGCACCAGCCGGTGGAGAGGTCTACCACGGCGGCAGGCGGGGGCGAAGCGGGCGCCATCAACCGGCCAGACGAGCTGGAGGCGGATCGGGAGCGCGAGCGCGCGCTGGCGGAGGTCGGCGCCGCCGCGCCGGCGGGGGTGTCCGCGTCGGGCGCCGGCGGCAGGAGGAGCAGCAGCGGCGGCGGCGCAGGAGGCATTGGCGGCGGGGGCGAGGCGGCGGGGGCGGCGCCAGGCGCTGCTGTGGCTGCGGTTCGCGGGTGATGCCGGCCGGGGGAGCGGGCGCCAGCGGACGCGAACACCGGACGCGACTAGTTGCACGGAGCTTAACGGCTATGAACGGAAATACAGGGAGGTACTTCACAAATGGCGCCCCTAGATTAAAAGTACAGTAATTACTTGGGGGAAGCGGGGCGGTAGGCTTGGGTTTCAAGTGCTGGCGCTGAAACCCCCTAGCTCCGGGAGAGGGGTTCTGCGGCGCCAGGGTTTTGCCAGCTGCTTGCAGCTCGGCAGTGCTTGGCACGTCCTGCTCTGCACTTGGCGCGAACGATGACGGTTTCGTTTGCGGCGGCCGAGGAGGACGAGGTGTCGTCCACGCACGCCTCGTCTTGCATTCGGACATCCGTCACGATTGATTCGGGCATCCTTCATGACTTATGACTGCGGTTGACGGTGTGTGGGATGCGGCGGTGCAGTGCTGTACCGTGCAGCGTGCTGCGCCAGTTGCATGCTCCTCGGCGTTGGTCCACCTCCCAAGTGGGTGTGTTGAGGTCCGCCTTGCTGCATGGCAGGCAACGTTGTGTGTATGTTTTGAACATTTGTGTGCCTACGACTACACGGGTCCCTTTATCCGCGGCGCAGGCCCCCTAGTTCCGCCCTCGCTCTAGATAGAGCTGTGCAAGGACATAGGGCCGTTCCCATCCCTGGCACCCGGTAACGGTAATATCATCGCCACTGCGTGCATATGGCTTATGATGCAGCGCGTGGATGGAGAAGAGTGGTACGACAGTGACGGAAGGTCCGTGTCGAGGAGCTGCGTCTCTGCGGTTGCCGTACGCAACCCCTGCCTGGCTCCTCCCCCTGTGGTTACTGCAATCCTGGTACATCCCCACAACAAGGCAAAGAGGGGTAAATGTAGAACCAGGTGGATCGGTCGGACTACAGCCAGGATCAGGTACTGCAGCCGGTTCAGCGCACAACTCAACGCAGACAACGCATTTTGAAACCCAGACACGGCCCACCGCAGAGGAAATGCAGCGAAGCCAATGCATCCAGTACTGATACCGTACATGCCGGAACGCGTCATGCATCCAAGGGGCACCCCGGCGCAGTGAAACCAAACCCCTGGCAGCCTGCCTTGCCAGCATGCGCCCCTGCAGATCAAAGACACAATATCTCAAAACTGTAATAATAAGTCAGAGCGGAAAAACATTGGTCACCTCCGTGCTTCCGCGGCCGTGTTGCAGTCGCGAGGCCGACGGCGACACCCGAACCGCCAATCGCTCTCAGCACATATCCAAACCAAAAGTGTTTGCGCCACACCCAGATGGCGCCCCTCGTGCAAGCTGACCGAGACAACCGCTCAGCGTATTACGCTGAGCATGCAAAAAGCCAAACACCATCACTACCACCACCAACAACAACAACAGCAACAACATGCCAGAATGCCTGCCTACACCCGTGCCTTTGACCTACGAGTCAGAGGGTCTACCGTATCATCATATGTACCTCACGACGTCTCTAAACAAACCGTGGCGGTGACACTCCTGCGGACCGATTTTAGAGCTGCGCGGCAAGGCCATAGACTCCCGGCTGTACCCGCGCGTTCCGTCTGCCACGAAATAAACCGTCTCCAACGCGGCCACGCGCCAACCCAGCATATCCCCCCGCCTGGCGCGAAATCCAGCTACACGACCTTGTTGGCCATTGTGAATTGCCACTTTTCGAAGGAGAGCTTCACTCGTCGCCGCCCCAAAACGGGCAGAGCGTCCCCATGGGGTCCCGGAGCACCGCGTCCACGACGTCATCGGAATCTAAACCCTGTGACCTCAGCTGCTGCAGCCGGGGCAGCAGCTCCCGGTCCAGATCCAGGTTCAAAACGCCGGGAGCTTCAAAGATGACAAGTTCTAGGATATCATCCTCGGGAATGCCCAGTTGACGGAGGCAGTGCAGGACACGGCCAGCTTTGTACAGACAGGCGGACGGAAAAAAGTGCGGGGCACGCCTGACCATGGACGCCACGAAGCCGGGTGGGGCACCGTAAGCGGCGAAGAAGGTGTTCCACGCTGCGAGGTTGCATGCAAGTATGTTTGGGCACTCGGTCAAGACCTCCCGTACTTCGCGCCGTGTCTCCGTCGGGTTTGGCGACCCGTGGGCGAGTACGTCGTGCAAATTAGCCAGCGCGTCCAATCCATCCGTGGAATGCCGAACTGTAAGGATATTGGCAATTTAGTGGAGTTGTTAGCTTGATTGGGAACGAAATATCAGTCGTTGTTAGCTTGATTGGGAACGAAAGCAGGTCACCCAAAACAGTTCAGCCAACAAGCCTACCTTGCCTCTGCACTAGCAGGCATGTCTTTTCGTCAAGCCCAAGGAACGAAAGTGCATCGGATAAGCTGTGCCGTTGGGAACGACTGGTTGATGGAGCACAAATCTCTACTTCTACCGACGTCGCACATGGGTGAAGGTTACTACACCACCTTTTTGAAAAGTACGTATGCCGTGCAGTCCTTCTGCAGCCTCCTCTTAAGGAACAAGGTAATGCATGATTGTAACCGCCGTAGCCCACCGAAAATGATTTCATCTTATCGTGGGTTTTATAGACTTTTGTTAAATTTTCGGCTTGTTATGCGTAGGAGGCCGCTTGTAAACAAGGACCGTGCTGTGAAAACGGCGTCGTGCAGTGGTTCCATAGTACATGTACGCGCGCTCACCCACGACAGCTGAGGAGCTGACTCGCTGAGACTCTGCATAGGCAACTGTTTCTTGCTGAGTTCAATAGTACTTTTTTGTTTTACATGTTGCATTTCCTGGCCCGATGGCCATGTTGAGCAGCGGTCCACGCGACGGTTCAGACGGTTGTTGGACCGACACCTTCATTATACCGTGCGTACCACCTGGTTAGGGGGCAACTGAACCTAAGGAAGCGAACGAGCGGCACGAGCCTGGCCGAGGCGTTACTCCGAAGATGGACGTCAAGGCTCGATTGCGCTCGGCGTTGCTGTCGCTTGAGGACCGCGACCTCAGCAACTCGGGACATTTTTCCATAAAAATGCTGATAGACAAGCTGCATACCGTTCAGCACGCGGGATTGTTCGTGCGGGAGCTGACGTCAGGTGTGCCCATCAAATGCCGACTGGCCAAACCCACGCTCGGGAGCCCCCTCACCGACAACACCGCTGCTGTGCCGCAGGGTTGGGTAAATGCGGTCGTAGCGCGGCAAACAACCGTCTGCTGCTGCTGTCTTACCTGCTGGCTACCCAGGCGCACCTGCACCCAGTACGAGCACTGCCGCAGGCGATACCCAGCCTGGTTGCCTATCTGCAGCGGCAGCACCACACGGCCAATCTGGATGACTTGTCCACGCTGGGCAGCCGTCTGGGCCAGGCTCTCGCCGCCGCACTGGCGGCAAGCGCGGGGCAGCAGGGTGGCGCGGCACGTGGTGGCGGGGACACATTCCGGCAGCTCGACCGGCGCGCCAGCCCGGCGGGCTCGGCTGTCAGCTCGGCAACGGGGGACGCGGGGGGCTCCTCCGTGTCCGACCCGCCTTGGGTGCTCAACCACGTGCTCCTGCCGCTGCTGAGGGTCGCCTGCCGGTGAGAATCGCCTTCCCGCGACACATAGAGCTTCCCGCTTCCCAAACACGCACGGAACACGTGTCGAAAGCCGCGTGAAATCGCACAAACGCCACAGCCATACCAGCGCGCCAGTTAATCGTCGTCGCCCTGTGCCCACCCTGCAGGGGCCCGGAGCGCGAGGCCATGGCGGCTGCCTGCAGTGTGCTGCTGCCGCTCGTGGAGGCTATGGGGCGCCAAGCCGCTCGCGGGGCAGCTGGGGCAGGCGCTGGCCGCTGGGCCCGAGGCCCCGTCGCGGCCGTGCTGCAGCGGCTTCTTGGCTGGGCGTTCACCCTACAGGGCAGCTCGACCGCCCCGCTAAAGGCCCCTGGGGTGCTGCAGCTGTTCGTGAGCTGCGTGCAGGTGGGTGCGGGCCAACAGCACCAAGGCCACAGGGGCCTGGAGGGACATCGCGGGCGCTGCCAGGGGATGTGATGGGGGGGGGTAGGAGGCTGAGCAGGGTGGTTACTTTGGCAGGACGCGCGCTCCTGCGTGCACCACAGCATGGAGTGAAGGAGGAGCCACACAGGTCAGCGGTGCAGCGGGTTGGGTGTCGAGTGTTTGGAGGCCAGAGCTAGAGCTGTGTCATGTCAGCAGCGCCCGTTTGGGGCGGGTTAAGCCTTAAGACAGGGACCGGGCACAGCCATGGGACTGCATGCCGTCGATTGCAACGCTAGTCGTGGGCCGGCCGGCACGGTGGCTAGCAACGGGCAGCCGCCCTTATTCACGTGCCCAACGGAGGGCCCGGCAGGTCTGAAGTGCGGGTTGCATGCCCCATTTGGCTCTTGCGCTGTTTGCGTGACGTGCGTCGCCCTGCGCCGCCCTGCTCGCGACCCCGTGACCTGCGTCGCCCTGCTCTACCCCGCTGCTTTACCCCACCAGGCGCTGGGCCCCGGCTTGGAGGCGGACACGGCCAAGCGGCTCCTGCTGGCGGCCACCTCCGGTCTAGACTGCGCCGAAGACTGGCAGGTCGGTGGGGCACCTGGCCACCTGGGCGCACGACGTGCTGCTGCACCGCAGAAGCCCCCCCTACACCTCCTGCCGCCCTCATCCGCGTTACTTCCCCGCTCGCCCTCCCCTCAATGCGCGAGCGGGAGAGAGCCAGGTTGCGTTGCAGCGGACTGCCCGTGCGCGCAGCCCCGCAACGCACGCAGCGATGCACCGCGTTTCCGCATGGCAGCACCTCGTGTGTGCGCATGTCTGCGCATGTCTGCGCATGTCTGCGCATGTGTGAGCATGTGTGTGCATGTGTGAGCATCCCCTTGCGGGTTGCGGTCTGTGGTCCCGACCGGCTGCACGGGCTTTTTCCTCCTTGGCTGCGCTGCTGTCCTGCCTGTCCGTCACCTGGCTGTGCGGGCGCCGCGCTGGCCCGTGCCACCACACACGCATACACAGCGGCACGCCGTCAGGCGGAAAAACATGCGGGCGGGCGGGCGGAAAACACACGTGTTCGCCGGTGCATGTCCCGATGCATGGCGGCGGTGCAGGTGCGGCGGGAGGCGGCCAACCTGATCGCGGCGCTCGCTGCGACAGCTGTGCTGCCGGAGACACAGGCGGAGGCGGGATGGGGAGCGCAGGGCCAGGAGGCGGAGGGCGGCGGCGGCGGCGGCGCGGCCTGGATGACAGGGGCGCACCGCCGGGAGTTCCTGTTGCAGGTGAGGGCGGGGACCGTGGGGCGGAGGGCAGTGTGGCGGTGAGGGGGCTTTGCTGCGGGCAGCGTGTGGCCTGACGCGCCCCCGGCCTGGGGCCTGCAAGAGGCATTCGACATCCCAGACCCGGTGCCGGCTGTGGCGGGGGGAGGAGGGAGGGGCGGTATCGACCTGCCTGGGCCTCAAGTGGGGATGCACTGCTCGAAAACGGCCACCGGGAACGGCCGCCAGGCTCGAGAGAGGATGCCGTATTGTCAGGTGCCCCTCGCATGTGCTTCCCTCGTGCCAACCCAACCCGCCTTCCCGCGCCCCTCAAGCTCCCGCCACCCCTTCTTCCGTGCCCCTGCGATACCGCCCGCCGCTCCCCCGGTGTCTTCAGCCGGCTCCGTGATCTCCTCCTGCCCTCCTCCTCCTCGTCCCCTCCCGCCCAACAACAGGCTCTGGAGCCCATCCGCCACGACAAGTTCCCCGCGGTCCGGGCCGCCTTCCAAGCCGCCGCCACAGCCGTGGCGCAGCTGCCCGCGTCAATGGAGGAGGTGGTATCGTCCCAGGAGGAAGCGCCGGAGGAGCACGCCGGCTACGCGGCCCCGCCGGAGCCCGCCTCCTCCCGACGCGAAAGCGCCCGCCGCTCCCTTCCGGAGCCCCTGCGCTCCAGGACTTCCCTCGTCGGCGTGCAGTCGCAGCCGCAGCCGCAGCCGTCCACTCGCTCATCGTCGCGCTCCAGCCGCCCCAGCGGCGGCATCCCGGCGCCGGCCGCTGTGTTGGCGCCCGTGGACCAGCAGCGTGGACGCGCCGACCCATGGGACGGCGAAGGGGTGGACTCGTGTCGGCAGTCGGACCAGCGCAACGGGCCGGCCGACGGCGGCGGTGGCGGCGGCTGGGCGGAGGCGAGCTTTTCCGGAATGGCGCCGCTCCCGACACGGGCTGCCTCACTAGCCAGGAACGGTGCAGCGGCCTGGCCCCCCGGCCCTGCAGCCGCCGCTGTGGGCGGCGACTTCCGGGCAGCGGCCTCAGTTCCGACGCAGCGCGGCCGGCCTCCGCCGGCCCCTGCCCGGACTTTCAGCGCGCTGCCGCCCGGCTACCAGGGCGTTGCGGCCGCCGCCGGCCCCGTGCCACAAGCCCCCAGCTACGGCGGCCGCCGTGGAAGCGGCGGCATTGACCCGCCGCAAGCCCCCGGTTACGGTGGCGGTCATGGAAGCGGCGGCGTTGACGGCGGCGGCGTCGATTACGGCGGCGGCGGCGGTTACGCCGGCGGCGGAGGCGGAGGCCATGGGTACGGCAACGAGCATGACGACCAGTGCGGTTACGACGACCAATCTTTCGCGGGTGAACGCGGCGGAGTGGGCGGCGAATGGCCCGGCGCTGGCCAGTTCCATCAGGGCTGGCGCGACTCCGCCGGCGCCGGCGCCGCGGGGTTCGTTCGGACGGGCAGCCTGGGCTCTGGCCGCGCCGCTGAGTCCCGGTTCCACCAGCCGATGGAGGAGGCGATGGCGCAGGCCGAGGAGGAGGATTCGGAGGAGGTGGCGTATGCTCGGGGCAGCTGGCGGTCGGCATCTCCGCCTGTGGAGGAAGGTGGGGCGGGGAGGGGTTGCGTATGCACACCACACTGGGGCGCAGCGGCGGACGGAGTCAGGGGGGGCGGATTGCGCGGCGCGTTTCATTGCTGCAGGCTGCGTGTCCAAGTTGCTGAAGTTGTTTGGGCGGGAAGACCCAAGGGGCGTTCTCCGAGGCGACGCGGGTCGCACGGAGGGTGCCCTCGGAATGCGCCTCTTCCAAAGCCAGCTGGCAGCAACTTAGCACAGCGCTACGACCCAGCCGCGCCGAGAGCAGATGCCGCAACCCTGCGTGGTGGGCTGGTGGCTGCCGCAGCACTGTGCACGGCGGCACAGGTGACAGGTCACGGCCACACAGGACATCGGGGCCTTGCGCGAGTCGCTCGCAGCCGTGCGCACAGCCGACGCGGGGCCACCACATGGGGGCTGCGGCATACCGTCGTACTGCACAACGCCGCCGCCGCCGCCGCTGCACAGCGGCGCATCCCGCGGCACCGCAGCGGGTGCGGGCGGCGAAGCGGCCTCCATCCCGTCAGCCCTCACTGTCCCGAAACCCTTCCACATCAGGAAAACAGGTCGAGACTATCACCCCCTCACCTCCTCATCCCCTTCACCTCCTCCCCTGCCGCCCGCAGGGATGCCGGCGCCGCTTCCCAGTAGGAGCCCCCAGGAGCGCTCCGTCCGCATGCAGCCCTCCTTCAGACAGGGAGGAGCCATGGAGCCGCCGCGCCGCCAGCCCCCGCCCCGCAGCCGCTTCGCCGACGACCTGCCTGCGCGAGCGCCGCCGCAGCGACAGTCGTCAGTGCCAGTGGCGTACCGCCAGCCGCTGCCTCAGCAGCAGTCGCAGCGGCAGCTGTCGTCAGTGCGGCTGCCCTGGCGGGGCCCCGCCCGGGGACCCTCCCCTCTGCGGGCCCGCTCCACCAGCCCCGTCCTGGGCGGCAACCACGGGCTGTCGGCAGCCGGCATGCAGTTGGGGCCTGCGGCCTCTGCCTCCCGGGGACCCAGTCCGTTTCGGGAGCACCAGACGCCGGGCAGCTCCGATGGGGATGGGTGGTCGGATGACCGGGCGCCGCCGCGGAGCTGCGCCCCCGACGCCGGCGGCGACGGCGGTGATGGCGGGGCTTGGTTTGCGAGCTCGGGCGATGAGGGCGGCGGCCGCGGCCGGGGGCGATTCGCGGGCCACGCGCCGCCGCCGTCGATCAGGGCGACTCGGCTGCCGGCGGCGGCGCGGGCGGAAGTGCGCTGCGGCAACGCCGGTGGCGCGCAGGTTACCTCGCTTCCTGCTCGAAACTTCCAGCGGCGGGACTGCTCCCGCGTCAGCCTGGGGTGGCCCTTCGGGTAAGCTTGCGCCGACTGACTGGCTGGCTGGCTGGCTGTGGCATGCTGGGTCTCGTTTGCCTCACCCGGCGGGCTGTGGCCGAACAGCTGGCGTGCCGGGTCCTGTGGAGCACACAAAGCGTCACGCAGGAATTCCGCTCCGATGGGGAGGGGGCCAGACCACTGGGGGCAGAACATGGGGACAGAGCCTGTACAAGGAAGTCACACAGGGAGAGCATGACCGCGACCAGCCTGAGCACCCTTTGACAAGGGCGCGCGCGGCCGCTGAAGGCTTCGGCAAGCGTGGCTCGGCCCGCACCGCCATCAGCACCTCCGCCTGCTGCGACCCCGCGTAAAGCGCAGCCGCTAGCCTTAACCCCCCGTCGTCGAATCACCACTCCAGGAAACGCCCGCCCCACCCCACTATCGCCCGCGCACACCCGAACCAAGCCCACGCACACAGCCACACGCCCCCGGTCCCACCCTGCTATCCCCGAACTCGCGTGTCGCTGCAGGTACAAGCCGCCTCGCGGGTGCCCCCGCATTCGGCGGCCCCCGCCGCTTCCGCCGCAGTCCGATTTCGGCGTGCTGGTCTTCGCCAAGGACCCGCCGCCGCCGCCGCCCCCACCACCGCCGCCGCCGCCGCCGGTCCCGGATTACGGTCAGGGCGGCGGCCGCGCAGAGCCGCTCTACCGAGTGAACGTGCGAACCCAATCACGGGAGCTGACGGCGCTGGTGGCGGTGTCGCCGCCACGAAGCCCCTCGCGGGGTCGTTCCATGAGCCCCGCGTCCCGGGGGCGCAGCCCGCGCCACGGCGGCCGCGATGACCGTTCTTATCAGCCGGCGCCGGCCGCCGGCGGCGGCGGCGGCGACTACTACGACGATTCCGGCTTCGAGAGCGGACACTCGGAGGTGGATTCGCAAGTGCCGGGAGCGGCGGTGGCGGCGGTGGCGGCCATGGCGGCGGGCGCCGCCGCGGCGGCGGCGGCCACTTCCGCTGGTGGCTACGGCGAGCCAGTGCAGCAGCCCCATCGTCAGCAGTACATTGACGCGCGAGTGCAGCTGGTGGGTAGGGAGGAGCGGCAGGAGGGGTGGCCGGCCGGTGAGCAGCTGGCGGGAGGAGAGCAGTGGAGCAGCGAGGATGGGACGGAGAGCGGGAGCCGCGAGAGCGGCAGCAGCGAGGGATGCGTGAGCGACGGCGGTGGCGGTGGCGGCGGGGCCTTGTTGGCGGGGCGGCACGACACTGCGGCGATGGAGCACCAGCTGCGGGCGCTAGTGGAGCAGGTGGGTGGCGGCTGGGGGCTGGGGAGGGGAGGGGAGGGGTGCACGGGGCCGGGTGGAAGGCCGTGTCGAGGTTTGCTGTGCGTTTTGCCGGAGAGGTGCTGTGTGTGTTTGTACGATTTGTTCCTGTGTGTCTGTGTGCGTGGCTGTGTGTGTGGCTGTGTGGCTGTGGGTGTGTGTGGGTGTGCAAGGGGGGAGAGGGCGTCGTCACATCCAGCGAGGGCCGTCCCGTTTCGGTGATCCATTGATCCAGTTACGTGGCATCCGTCCGTCCGATGTGGCGCGTGGGGGCCTGTTGCTTGGTGATCGCGCTGCGCGGGCATCGCTTGTTTGCGGCGCTGACGGCGCGTGGGACTCGGAGGCGCCGCGGCGCAAGTCCGAACCCTCTTGTGACGGGGAGCCGCGTCGCCGGCTCACCAAGGCATCCGGTGCGCGGCAATCCCTCGCTCTCCGCTGGACTCTGTCCCAACATGGCAGCAGACCCTTGCAGACCGTTGCCTACCTGACCCGATCCCAATCAAGCACGCGTGCCGGTGCCCTGCCCCTCGCCCGCCCCCTTGCCCCCACCCCCCCAACCCCACAGGCACAGGCGCTGCAGGCTTCTCTGGTGCGGTTGAGCAGCAACCAGGAGCCCGGCGGCACCCGCAAGCAGCGCCGCCGCTGGGACGGCCAGTACCCGGGCCACCAGGCACCCCAGCACCCACACTACCACCCACACTACCAGCAGCACCCACACTACCACCAGCACCCGGGCAACTCCGCGTGGGGAGGGCCGGAGGCCCCGCCGGGCCGCTGGAGAAGCGACGCGGGCGCCCCGCCGCCGCCGCAGCAGCAGCCGCAGCAGCCGCCACCCGCCGCGGCGTTTGGTGTGGACGCGACGGCCGCTTCGGCGGCGGTGCAGCAGCTGCAGCAGCTGCTCCAACAGGCGGCAGGTGAGGTGGAGGAGGTTGAGGGGTAAGGAAGAGGGACCCGCGGCCAAGGGACGGAGGGGGTGTCATGGAGAGCGAGCGCGCAGGGAAGCAGTGCGGTGGGGGCGGGGGAGAAGGCGCGCAGGGGCGAAGGGAACGCGCCCAGTGAGGCGTGCGGGGTGCGATGGGGGGGCCCTCGTCCCCGGTGAAGACCGAAGACAGAGTGTGTGTGGCCTTTTGCTGCGGGCGGGTTTGATCCATCGGGTCTAGTACCAGCACCAGCCGCTGCGCTCTTGCTGCCTGCCCGGACCTAGCATGCAGCAGGCCCTGGCCAAATGCCTCTTGGGAGGCGAGCCTCGCGAGCCCCTGGAACAAATACGTGCATCGACCTTGCTCTCTTCCTCCCAACCCTGGCCGTCCGCCCGTGAACCCCTTCTCCCCGCCCCTCCCTTACCTGGCCCTCCCCGCCCCTCCCTTACCTGGCCCTCCCCACCCGCAGGCGCCCAGTCCAGCCTGCAGATGCTCCTGTCAGGTGCCGGCACTCCAAGGTCCCTCAACGGTGCCGTACAAAAGCTGGAGGAGCTGGTGACGGGATTGCAGCAGGTACAGCATGCGGGGCATGGACGGGCGTCGGCAGCGAGCGACGCGTGCGATTGGGCGTGTCGTGTCGTGTGGTGTGGTGTGGTGTGGTGGAGGGCCGGACCGGGAGACGGGCAACGAGGGGTCGGGAGGCCGAGCGGAGGGCAGGGGGTAGGCGGGGCTAGGGAAAGGATTTCCTGCACAGGCTGGCTTATTCGAGTCAGAAGGTAGGCGCTGCAAGGTCCCAAGGGGGGAGCTGCAGGGCGCCAGGGGGGGGGGAATAAAACCCTGCAAGGCGCCAGGAGGGGGGAGAATGATGAACGAAGGTCGGACACATTAGGGGCCTGAGCAGCCGAAGCCACCGTGCCACGCGCCGCGGATGCGACTTACTTACACTGCCGCCCGGCCTCTGTGGAACCTGCCTGCGTCTCCGCAGACCGGCAGCACCATGGGCCGCGGCGCGGTCGCTCACGGTGGTGGTGGTGGTGGAGGTGGAGGTGGCGGCGGCTATAGCGGCGGCGGTGGAGGTGGCGGCGGCTATAGCGGCGGCGCCTCCGCGCCGCCAGCGTCCACGTACCAGGGCGGCTCGCAGCCGCCTCCATCGGATCAGGACGCATCGTCACCTTCCCTCTCGCCACAGCCCAGCTTCCCCGAGGTCCAACCCGGTCCGCTGATCCAACAGACGCGAGAGTACTCCTTGTTTAACGCTGCAGCCAGCGGCGCGCTGCAGGAGCTTCTACGACAGGTGGGGGGGTGCGGGTGCGGGTGTGATACGCCGTCGTCGTGGCGACGAGGCTGTGAGACGCGACGAGGCCCCGGCTTGCGGGTTACGACGCGGGGTCCAGGGCCGTGGGAGCGCGCCTCCTAGAAGTCGTCTGAACCGGAGATGCCCCACCCCACCCCGCCTCCGTCTCCGTCTCTGCTGCGGTATCTTCTTTTTACCCCGCATGATGGCAGATTTTTAGCTGATAGGGTTGGCTGTGGCTACCGCTGCAGGCATGGTTTCTGAGCAGCGCATGTTTGCTCGGCCGGCGCCGCCCAACGCCGTTAGCAGGAATGGTCAGGGAAAATCGTCGCAAGCAGCGACGCCGCACCCGGCTTCGGCGAAGCTGCAGCCGCCAAGTCCGCGTGCGCGCCCTCCACGCTCCTGAACCGTCCTGTCCTGCTTGCACACCCACCGTCCCGTGGGCCGCAGGTGAATTCCAACCTGAAGGACATCAGCAGGGTCGCCAACGGGGAGGCGCCAGCGGCGCCAGGGCCGGATGCCGACGGTGGCAGCGGCCCGGGCAGCGGCAGCTCCCCCTCGCTGTCGCCGCGCGAGGGCGGAGACATGCGCCGCGGCGGCCCCGCCGCGCTGGCCGCAAGCTTCTCGTCGCATGCGCAGAGCAACAACCAGTGGTCGGTGCCGCCGCAGAACTCCCCGCCGCACTCCGGTGCCCCGGCGTTTGGCGGCGGTGTGACTGCTGCCCAGCACTCGCCCCAGTTCCCCTCCAAGCATTCCACCGCACCGGGCGGGGGCAGCCCGTCAGGCCCCAACCCGCCATCACACCCGCCGTCCCCGTCCCACCACGCCGGCGTTCCTGGCGCCGGCGCCGCGACCGGGCAATCATTGCTGCAGCTCTCGTCCCAGCAGCCTCGCCAACCCAGCAGCCCCAGCATGGGCGGTGCCAGGGGGCCGTCATCGCCGCGGCCACACGACCCGAACTACCAGCCCCAGCGCTCCGGAGCCCCCAACGCCGGAGGCCCGAGCAGGCTGTCCTCTTTGCCACCGCCACAGCAGCAGGCCCGACAGTTCGGCGCCCTGGATGCCCACGCGTCCCCGCGGCAGCGGCCGGCCCAGCCCTCCCCGTTGTCCCGTACCTTGGGCGCAGGCGCCCCGAACGGCATGTCGTCCCACCAGCAGCAGTTCCCGCAGTTCGGCGGCGGCCCGGGCTCGGGGGGTCCGTCACGGGCATCTTCGCCTCCGCCGCCGATGCAGGCGCAACGCAGTGTGGTCACCCCCTGGGCGGATGCGATGCCGCAAGCGCTCTACGCGACAGCGGGGTCGCAGCACCTGGCCGCCGGTGGCGTGGAGGCCGGCGGCGGCACCGGCGGCGGCTGGGGCTTCCCCGCCCATGCTGAGGGGGGCCGCTCCGCGGGCAACAACGCCTCGCGAGTGCGATTCGACGTCCCTGCGGACGTCCCTGCGTCCAATGACGCCGGAGAATGGGACACCAGCGGCGTTGGCTGGGACCAGGGCGCTTACGGCGCCGATGACGCAGCGGAGGAGCCGGATCCGGGGCAGGAGCAGTGGCCGGGTGGATTCGGTGCCGGGGGTGGTGCGAGGATGCGGAGCGCCGGCAGTGCGCTGGACCGGCGGGGGCCGGGAGCGGGGGAGGGCACCACTGCGTCGCTCGGCAACCTCATCCAGCGTACTGGGACGCTCCGAGTCCCCGGAGAGCCCGCGCCAGCACCGGCGCCCCGCGCCGCTGTGCCCCGCGCGGCCACCAGCGTGGACGCGTTGCAGTACCAGCAACAGCTGCAGCAGCAGCAACAGCTGCTGCAGAAGCAGCAGCAGCTCCTGCTGCAGCAACAACAACAGTTACAGCAGCAGCAGCAGCAACAGCTACAGCAGCAGCAGCAGCACGGCTGGTCCGACGGCGCGCCGCTCGCGGCCGAACCCAGGCGGGCCCGCTCACCGCCGCCGCGAATGGCGCCCGTCGCGCCGCAGCGGATGGCCGAGGCGTATTACGAGATGCCCGCGGCCGCTCAGGAAACGACCGGACCTGAATGGCAGTACGAAGAAGAGCTGTACGGCGACGACCCATGGGTCCAAAGCGGGAGCCAGCAGCAGCCTCGTGGCGGCCCGCAGCACTACGGCCACAGCCACGCGCAGCGCCGGGACCTGCAGGGCGGTCAGGGGCCGGGAGCTGACTGGGGTGTATCCGCACCCCCGCTGGGCAACGCGTACGGCAACACGGAGCAGCCGTCCGCAGCTCCTACGTCGTTCGGCGCCGGAGCGTCCGCGTCAGCCGTGCCGCGGGCGGCTGACGGCTTCGCGCCTCGCGCGACGAGATCCGCGTCGCCGCCTGGGTACGGACCTCAGCCACACGAGCCGCAGCACGTGCCCCGAGTCATCGATTTCCGGCCGCTGCTGCCTGTGGCAACCGCGCGGCCGCACGTGGTGGGAGGCGCCGCTGGCGACCCCGCCGCGGGCTCCTTCCCGCCGCGCTCCGCCTCGCCGCCCATACAGGCCGCCATGTCGCGCCTGCACTCGCTGGGTGCGGCCCTCGCGCCCCTGGACGCGCGGCGCGGCGGCCACGATGCGTCGTTTCCGCTCCGCCAGTCGCTGCCCCCGTACCCGCTGACCGTCGTGCCGCGCCAGCCGCGGTACCCCGCCACACCCGACGACGACGCCTACTCCTACGGCCCTGCACCTGCCTCTGCCTACGCCCCCACCCATGGCTCCTACTACGCATCATCGCCCTCGGTGCAGACCGTGCTGGGGCCTGAGCTGAGCCACCTGACCGTCACGCCGGGCACCTCATCCCACCCCATCTCCACCACCGCAGCGGCGGCCCGGGCCGCTGCTCGCCTGGCGGCCCTGGACATCGCCGACACAGCGGCCTCTGCAGCGCCGGTGCCGCGCGCGGAGACTGGGATTCAGACCTCGGACGCGGGTGCCAGGTCAATGAGCCCCCCATCGCGCCACCGACTCGCCATGTCCACCTCGCCGGTCGACTCGCCGCTGCGTGCCGCCGCAGCCGCCAGTGGCGGCTACGGCTACACCGCCAAGCCGTTGTCGAGGTCGGTCCCTTCGTCACCGCGGTCGCCTTGTTATGGCCCGGCACCGCCGTCGGCGGCGTCGACGATGGGCCAGCTGCGGGATGGCGCCGCCGGCGGGGCGGCTTCCGCCGTGTTTTCCATTTCAGGCATGGGCGCCTGCGCCAGCACGGACCCCGGGGTCATTGGCGCCATGGACGTGGCAGTCCGGGAGCCGCTGGTGCTCGACATCATGACAGCGCCCAACGTGGAGGGGGAGGACGGCTATTTCGCGGCCACCGAGGCCGGCCACCACACCTTGTACAGTGCAGTGCCATCGCCTCGCAGCCAGGGCCGGCCTTCGCAGCCAGCACCCGGCGGCGGCGCTTGGCGGCAAGGCGGCGAGGCGGGTGGCGCATACGGCGCGTCAAGAGTTGTCTCCCCGGAGCGGAGAGGAATGGCGGGCCCAGCTGCCGGTGGCGCGCCGGGCAGCCCACGAGGTCCGCGAACCCAATACTATGAGGGGCCGTCGGCCGCGCCGCTCATGTACGGCCGTGCCGGCGAGCGCCGTTCGCCTGGGCACGCTTGGCAGGAGTCGGGCGCTGGAATGGGCCAGGTGGGTGGTCGGACACCAGGGCTGACGTCGAGAGCGAAGCGGGCTGGTGTACTAGTCAAGCACCGTTATTCATGTAGGTTACTTCCTGCATGATTGTGCGACAGGCCTTAGAACCGCCCGAGGCAGGTTTGGCCGGTCCCGGTTAGTGGCGCCCTGGGAAGTCACGTTCTTGAGTGTCCCTAGGATTCCATGAGCCCACGTGGGCAGGGCACATTCAACGTGGCATCACCCCCTCATGAGTTGTGACCGAATTATCCGCCCCTGCTGGTGATGCCGCAGATGTCCGGTGGCGGCATGCATCCAGCGGATGTGATTCCCTCCAGGGGCTCGACTGGCGACCTGGTGGCCATGGCGTCCGTGACGGAGTTCGACAATGCGGCTCACAGGGCAGGCTTCTCTGCGCCGTCGCACCTCATCGCAGCGCCTGGCATTCAGTCCGCAGGTCAGTGAAGAGCATTGTAGATAAGGTGTGCTGCATGCTGGCTTCGCTGCTGCTCAGTGGTCCTGCGTTCGGTGCGTCCTCATGCCCCGTCTCTCAACCCTTTTGCTACTTACAGGGCATGCGGGCGAGGCATGGCAGCACGGCTACCAGCAGCATCCCCAGTCCATGGATGGCGGGGACGAGGCCGGTTATCCCCTGCCGACATACGCGTACCGTGCGGGACCTCCCAGCCCGAGGGCGGGCAACGATTTGGCGTCCATGTTCCCAGCAACGGCCGCGGCTCTGGCCCGACAGGGCGCGATGAGCACCGGGCCAGCAGCTGGTGCCATGCGGAGCCCCTCAGCTGCCCGAGATGATGCACAAAGGGCGTCGTACGGTGGCTTCGGCGCCATGCCCACGCCGCGCGGACGAGCAGCGACCTACGACGGAGGCGCACTAGCTGGGCCAAGCGATGGCAGTCAGGCTCAGGAATGGCCGCCCTTGATGCCGTCCCCAGATCCAAACATCGACGCACGGCAGCAGATGCCGCGAGCTGTACGACCCGCGCATCTGCAGGCCCTTCGCGACTCGGCCAGCGGACTCGCGAGGTCCAGCATTGAGGCGGTCCGGGAGGTGGAGGAGCTTGTGGTGCGGCTGACCCTCCTGCAGCAACACCTGGCACGCCGTCGCACGATGGACGGCGCAATCCAAGCACACACTGCGCATCTGCAACACGATGTGCATGCCGGGGACGTGTATGATGGAGAAATGTATGACGAGGATGTGTACGAACTGCCGTTACTTGCCGAATAGTTCCCGCCACTTATGTGAACGAACCTTCGGGCATCAAATGCCAAACAGGGGCCGACAACTTAATTCGCTGCTCAACAGTGGTTATCTGATTATTCAGGATGGCTTAGTGTATCCTGTCCTGTAAGCTGTCTTAAGTTCTGCTTTCTGGCGAGATGTTTCTGCGTTCTGAAATATTCCACATCTGCATGTGACATTCATGACAAATGCTGCATGGCCTGCTCTGTTGTCAGAAATCCACGCTGCCTTCCTGAGCTTGGTGAGTTGCAATAATGTGGAAGGGTAGCGCGCCTCCAAAACCCAGAGAGATTTACCTGATCTGACCGACACGCTTGTAGATATCCTATATGCACACTCCATACCCTCATTTCCATCCAATGTGTCAAAGAGTATTACATTCGATGTCATCCATCCTGCAGTGTTCGGGAGATCGATCCCACCAAAAATCCGGTCAAGTCCGGTCAGTTCGGGAGAAGGACCACGTGTTTCCTACATTCCCAGTTTTGGACCGCAATCACTGTGATTCTCACAGTACGTGAAGATAAAAAGCATGAAAGAAGAAACCGAAACGGAAACGCCTGAAGCCATAACAAGACGCCTCAAACAACAATACAGAAAATAACATTACCCACGTGCCTCGGCCACGACCGGCCTCATGCAACAAAAACCCAGGCAAAAACCCAGGACAGACTTAAATTGTCTGTCCCGACGCCGGTGTGCGCCATGGCACAAATCGACCGCGCGCCACAATCACAACCACCATTCAGTGAACGAAACATTGAATTCGAATCATTTCATGCAGGGGTAAATAGCGCCCCGCGCTTAGGCCTCCATGACCTTCTCCTCGTCCTCGGCCTGATCGACAGCCACATCGCTCCACACGTACAGCTTGCCGGGTGTGGTGAACTCGATGCCGTTGAAGTCGCAGGCACCCGCGACCGTGTACGCGCCCGCGTTGTTCCACATCAGCCAGTCGCCGTTGCGGAGGACAGGCAACGACACGTCCTTGTAGACGCAGTCCGCGCTGTCACAGGTAGGGCCCCACAGCGTCGAAGTGTAGGTGCTGTTGTCCGCAGGCTCGGGCAGCAGCGGCGACCGCACGACCTTGTACGCGGGGTTCTGGCCGTCGTACAGGATGCTGCAAGGAATCACAGCCGGGAACACGTAATTAGGTTTCTGAAAAGGCACATGTAATTAGGTTTTTGAAAACGTGCATGCAAATACTGAGAGCTTGTGATGCCTGCGAGGACCTCATATAGCCCAGTCAACGTACCGGTGCAACATTTATCTGTCCTTCAAATTCACAAGGCCAATCAACCCCTAAGTACCATCCACGACATAATACTCACCAGTTAAAGCTGCCGTACAGGCCGTCTGTCAACCAGTAGTCCTTCTTGACGGAGCCGTCCTGCGCGACGCGGTCGCGCTGGCCGTACACCGGCGTCAGCAATGTGCTGCTCGTCTCGGCGAAGTAGCGGCCCGGCTCGGCAATCACGCGCACACCCATCTCCGGCGGAAAGTAGGCCGCCAGAGAGGTGTTGATGGTGTTGGCGATTTCGCCAAACATCACGTTGCCCATCTCATCGAAGTGGCCCGTGAAGCCACCTCCGATATCCAGCAGCTCCATGTTAAACCCGAGCACGTGCGCCTCGTCGAACACCTGCAAAAGGATTGGGTAGGGATGGCAATACCAATGACGTGCAAGCAGCACCAGAAAGCAGCTGGGGCTAAACAAAGCCGATTGCGAAGATAACTCCCATGTTAAACGTCGGAACAAGAAATAGTTGCTCATGAGCAAACGCCCTACCTTGCGGGCGTTCTCGATGGCGCCCGTGAAGGTGGACAGATTCTGGCAAGCGCTGCCAACGTGAAAGCTGACACCGACGACCTGGAGCCCGAGCTCCTTAGCAGTGCGGAGCAAAACCGGCGCCTCCGAGACCTCAGCGCCGTACTTCAGGCCCAGGGGCACGCGGGCGTCCGGGTCGTCCGCGCGGATGCGCAGAACGCACTTGAAGTCCGGGTTCATCTGAGCGATCTTGTGCAGCTCCGAGATCGTGTCGAACTGCGCACAAATGAGGGGGAACGCCAATCACTTCAATCACGACATTCAATGTGGCATGTGCCATAGGCTTAGCTTTACTGCGGGTCTGGACGACAGGACTACCAGAAGATCGTTGCATCATGATGGTCTTATGCTAGTCATGTCCAGACCAAACTTGCAATAACTTGGCTGACAAGTACCGGATCTCACCGTGGTGTACTGAATGCCGTGGTCGCGCGCATAGCGGATGTCCGACGGGCGCTTGCACGGGTGCGCAAAAATGATGCGGCTTTGCGGCACGCCCATGCGCAGCATCATCTCCAGCTCGCCCTTCGAAGCGCAGTCGAAGCCCGCCCCCATCGCCACCAGCAGCTTCAGGATGCCAGGCTCCGGGTTGCACTTGACGGCGTAGAAGGGCACCACACGTGGCATCGCCGCACGCCAGGCCTGTGGGAATAAAACGGCACGGCGCACGTCAGCAACCACCTGGAGTTGGCAAGTCCTTCTCTCCCATTGAACTTTGGGAGGTAAGAAGGCGCCGAAGGTAGCCACTGGCCCTCCTGGCCGTGATGGCGCGATCTCTGGTCTCGTATGGTAGGCCAGGAGGACGCCACGTGGCTTCATGCGTGTGCTTCGCGCCAACAGTAGACCAGAGACAAGGACTAGCTGCCGAGTCCATACAACGTGCAGCAGTTGCACGCCTGCCTAAAGCAAGGCGGCAGTGATGCACGCGTTGGGGCCCGGAGCCGGAGGGCAAGCACGCAACGCCCCAACGACACGCAGACTGCCACAAGGACCATTGAACAGCACAGTACACGCCAGCCGCGCCGATGCATGCACACGCCGACACGCCGTTTGGACAGCACGAGACAATCACAGCGTGCAAATGCAAAGGCGCCCAGTGAAGACCACCTAGCTGCTAGACAAAAGAAGAAAACACCGGCCCGGTTAGTGGTTATGGCGCGTGAGTATGCAAAGAGGGTTACCAGGAGCAACAACAGGTTGGGTTGTGCTGTTAGCAACGGTGCTGAGTCTTCTGGCTCCGCGGCACGGCTCCACACTCCTCGCCTCGGCTCCGAGATGCCAGCCGTCACCACCACCACCACCGCTCAGACCTTGCCCTCGGAAGGAAAGGCTCGCGCTTGGTGAGGCGTGGGGCGATGAAGTGCGGATGTGGTCGCTGATGGCAGGGCCCGGAAGACTCCAGGCCAAGCAGAGCAGCTTGATGCAGGCGTGGCGCCATGTCGTGGCGGATGGTGTAGTTGGAGCGGCGTTCGAGCGCGTGGTGGTGGTGGTGCACGGTTGGGGTTGTTGTGTGCAGAAAGGCACTATGCCAAGTGATAAGGTGCGAGTGTCAGGCAGGGCTAGCCTGCAGGGCCGAAACATGAGGAACACAGCAGGAGAAAGTTAATTCCAGGTCGGTAACGCACAGTTCGCACAGCGTACCATCGGCAAAACCAGACGCCAGAGCATGCACGGCGCAGCCCGCAATGCTTGCTAATTAGCGAAACCCGCCATGCGTTCCCCAACCCGTCCCGTGTTCAGTCCGCCAGGGTAGACGGCGCATTACCTTGAACATGCGCTGCACGTTCGCCAGGTCAACGACGTAGAAAGTGTCATCAGGCTTGTGGCGGACGATGTGCTTGATAGCCTCCTGCTTCATCCCCATCGGGCCACCTGCACGGATACATACCAACCAGCGAAGTGCGAAGTGAAGTCCTAAACAAGGCCAAAGAATGCAATCACCAATCACCCTGCATTCCCCCGACACCTTCCATACCCACTTTCACCAATCACCCTGCATTCCCAAAACACCCACGCACCTGACTTGATGTGCTCGGTCTTCAGGTCCACCAGAACCTGGGCCGTCGCAAGCTTGCCCGCCACCTGGTACTGCCAAGAACGGAGCAGCTTGGGGTCCGGTGCCGCAGGAGCCGGGCCACGGTCCACAGGCTGCACGCTCCAGTTGTCAAGCTGCACCATCTCCAGAGCCTCGGCCTTCATATCGAGCATTGTTGCAGGGCCGAACTGCAGGAAGAAGCAAACAAGTAGAAGAGTCTAACATCGCCAGGTGGACCGGCAGGGAGGCCGCTGAACCAAACGCTGGTGATATGCCAGCAAAAACCATAGACAGTGATTACAAAGCACATGTTAGCATTTACAGCACGTGAGACTTGCGCGCCCCGAGAAGTCGGTCCGATCTTTGACGACTGTCAACAACAAGTCCGGAGCAGCCATAACTTACAGCGCTCGTCTTGCCCGCCTCATTGCGCCAAGCACTCCGGGCAAAGGCGGAGATGTCGCCAGTTTCAGTGACGCTGCTGACAACGTCGACATCACGGGCGATGGGCAGCTGCAGAGACTGCAGTTGCGGCGCGGCTAGGCTCGCCACCGCGGCCGGCGGAGGGGGACTCAGGACCTCAGAGGTTGTCATGATGGCACAATTAAACCTGCAATACGCAGAGGATCGCTTCAGGGATCTCAGGGATACCAAGGCAAGAGGCCATCCGCCTTCCGAAAAGCTGGAGTCAGATGTTCCGTGGACGAGCAGCACGCAAATGCCGCCGTGAGCAGCATTCGTGGGAGCATGACCTTAAATGTTGCTTGGCACCGAAAAGCCACCAGTCGGCCGCCATGCCTAGTACGCGCGTTTGCCTCACCTGTCAAAAAAGGAACCTGGTGTCGAGGAAGTAGTCGTAACCTGAGAGCGAAGGCTTCCCAGGAGCGTAGAGCTTCGAGCTAACAGAGAGGTAGCGAAATTACGGGGCGCCAGCTTGAGCCAGTTATGGCCAAGCGGTCTGAGCTCGAGAGGAGAGAGTGGATGCCGTGCGCGGGGCAGCGTCTGAAATGAGTAAAGGAAAATGCCTAGTGATGTAGTTCGGAGGATTTCGGCGCGTCGGCGCGAATAAATCACAAATCAAACGTACGACGAGGGGCCCTTTTGGTCCGCGGACGAGCGAAAAGTGTAAGCAGCATCTTCCGCAGTGTGTAGTAACGCACTGGCGGCGCATACGAAGGCCTCACACATGTGATGCCAGCCTGCGCACTGTTGTCTGGGAAGTTGTCGGATGGTCCTTCGTGTCGTTCCTGGCAAGAGAGTATGATACGCGCGCGCGGCGCCTTGAAGCAGGACCGCGTTTCGAACAATTTCGATTTCCTTGCCCCTGTATCTGCATCTAGTTTAAATCTTAGCGTGCGCCGTGATGAGAGCGATTTGGGTTGAGTGTGGGGATCGGCTCAAGCCCATGTGGCGCCGGCCTGCAGATTTATAAGCTTTTATCCGCGTCCTAGCTTAGATCCAACGTGCTGTTGGCTTTGGTGCATATATTTACCCACATGCCTGCAATGCTCAGCCCAGGTTCGGCCGTGCGCCCGTCACACCCTGCCCACCCCTAAGCGCCTCGATTCGTGTCTACTTTCGCAATTCTGTTCACAATTTGGTTGTCGTCTGCGAACTCAAGCGACGATCTTGCCATTACCCCGGCCGTAGGGCATACATGTGAGGGTACTGAACAGGGTTGCTACACGTTTCGCGAGTGCCATCTTCCGTCACAGGTGGCGCAAGGGAAGGCCTTGCGAGGGTGTTGAATATGTTTGCTGTGCACGGGTGGTCCTCGCACGAGGTCGAAGTCCGCAATCCTCAGCGCTTGTGATTGTCGGGGCTGTTGCCCGTACGCTGGCATGCCACCGCTACCCTTAGGATCACCATGTATCACCCGTCGTCCCATCGGTCCCAAATCCCAATCCCCAGTGGGTACAGCCCTCTGCCAGAGGTGCTGAACACAAATGACGGAGCGAGTGGGGCAGCTGCGGCAGCACCAGCCGCGGACCAACGGGCCGCGCGTCCGCATCCGCATCCGTGAAGCGGCGGTCCCTGCCACCTCCCGGGGCCAATGGGCCGATGGCCTCCTCTGCCCCAAACCCGCTTGCTTGCTTGCTGGTGCGGGTCTTTTCCGGTGCAGTTTTAACGGCCGGCTGCCCCCCGCTGTCCATCTCCATCTCCACCGTTCCGTTGCGATCCACACCGTTCCGTTGAGGTCCGAGTATTAAATCCATCGCAACGTTTACCGTCCCGCAAAACCTCCCCCCGGACATTTGACCACCGTCACGCGCCGGGTCAGGTATGTGGGATGGGAGGGGGCGCCATCGCGCCGAGGATACCCAGGCCACTCGCTCGGAACATCTCCCCCTCCCCCTCGTCCTTCTGACGCCCCCTTCCTGGGCCCGGGCTGGGCCGCCGAGCCCAGCTCGGCTCAGGTGCCGACCCACGGGTCACTCAGTAAAAGAGCTCCCTCCGGACCCGGTCCAGGGTGGCCTCCACTCGCGCCACCAGCTCCGGCTCTGTGGAGCGCAGGGTCTCCGGGGAAGGCAGCGCATCGTGCGCGTCCGCCTCCGCCGCCGTCAGCAGCACCAGATTATCCGCGGTGCAGGGCCGGGAGGCGTCCCACCTGCGGTGCAGCGGTGCAGGAAAGGTGAGACTGCTGCGGCGACGGGGATACAAAAACGGTGATACCGCAGCGAAGGGACGGCGGGGCGGGGACGGCGCGGCGCGGCGCGGTGTGGAGTGGAGCAGTGCGGGCTTGCCGCGGAGACAGGAAGGAAGCACATTTGCGCTCGTGGAGTGCGCTCGCGCAGGGGTGCAGGAGCGGGTCGAGATGCGCGCTCCCGTCGCTCTTGCCGTTACCGCCATTCAGTGCGCCGCCCCCGCTCCCGCCCCCGGCCCCCCCCGCACCCGCGTCCGCGCTCGCTCGTACTGCATACGCACTGGACACGCGGCATACGGTGCCGTACCTGGTGAACGCCAGGTGGGCGGTGGCGCGCATAAGGCCCTTGTCGCCGCCCGGCGCCACCACCCGCTGCGGGTCCCGCGCGCTGAAGCCCCTCCACGCCTCCCTCAGCAGAAACACAATGTCGTCCAGGTCCACTGCCACCCCCTCATCCGAGCCGAACCTGAACACAGCAAACACACGCACACGCGTCCACACACGAAAGGCACGCATGAGGCTCACAGAAGGCACGGTGTGGCCGAGACATGGCCTTTTCGCCGCCTAGGCCACAGGCTCATTTCATAGACGCCCCCGAGCCGGGCAGCGCAAGGGGCATGGATGGGGGGCTGGGGTTCGGGCAGCGCAAGGCCCGGGGTACTGTAAAACAGCCCGCTTTGGGAGCTCGATGTTCGGTGACTGACAGACCTGTGGTGGTGGTGGGTAGTCACAATCGCACAACGTTGTGTCAAAATCGCGCGAAGTCAAGCATGAGCGCCCTCCTGATGTGATTCCCACAGTCCTTTGCCAGCGAGGGGCAGCCTGCAAAGCGAACCGCTCCCCAAGTCCCCATCCCCCCACGCTCACACACCTGGCGCGCTCCCGGTCTCGCAACCGCTCCAGGGCCCGCTCGTACTGTACGGCAGTTAGCCGGATGATGGGCTCTCCCTCTATCGCGTGGCTGGGCCCCGCCAGTGCGCACAGGATGTAGCCGGCGGCCGCCATACCGAAGATGGCGGGGGTGGTGCCCAACACGGGGATGGTCCGCACCCGGAAGTTGGGCACGATCTGGCGGGGAGGGGGTGGGGTGGGGAGGGAGGGGCGGGGCGGGGCGGGGCAGGGCGGGGCGGGGGCAAAAGCCGGCGACGCATGGGCGAGACAGGAAGAGAATTAAACAATATGGAAACAGAGCCGGGAGCGTGAGAGGTGGCAACAGGCAGGGGAGGGAAATAAGTGCTAGAGGTGGCATGGGGCGGGAGTGGCAAGGGCCGTGAACGGAAAGCGTGAACGAGCGAGGAGCTACCGACAGTACTCCCAAAAGGGCAATGCCAACGCCCATCGTCCTCGCAGTTGCGCACGCATGCCGTTACTCTTTGATGTAACACACAGGGCTGGGCCCGTCTGTTCTCGATGCGTACAAGACACCCCACTGGGAGGACCAAGTGGGGTTACTTGTGCGCAGTGGCCTATGGCCTTGCAACCCTCTGGTCCGCCCAAGTCAGTCGCAGCGGCCTCATCGGGCAACAACCTCGCGAGGACTCTCGCTACGTCGTCAGGACGGCTTGCTGCACACAACGCAGCGTGGGGCGTGCCGTGAAAATGCATAACCCGCAACGGTCGAGCAACGACTCCCCTCCCTCTCCCGCATCCCCTCATCCCTGCTTACACACGCCGAATCCCTCCCGCGCACATCCATGCACCCGCCCGCCATCTGCCCGGCCATCCTCCCACCCATGCCCACCTTGCAAGCCTGCTTGTCCGCTTGTGATTTGCCCCCACGTCCCTTCCCAAACATCACTCCTTCCATGTATTCCCCTCCCCCCTCGACCTGCCCCCCCACCTTTTCCCGCCACCCCCTCCCCTCCCCTCCGCCCGCCGAGGACGCCCACCCCCTCCCCCCTCGACCCCCCCGCCCACGCCCCCCCCGCCCCTACCTGGTAGTCTAGCGGGTTGCCGGCCTCCATGTCCGCCAGGCTGACCAGCTTGCAGCGGGGCTTCTCGGTGCTCAGGAGCACGGGGATGCCGCCCGACACGCCGTGCTGCTTGCGGAGCCTGAGGAGAGGGGGGAGGGGGCGGCGCGAGCGGTCGTTCGGGTGCGCATATGTGTCTTTTGGATGTGTGGATGGCGCAATCGTCGTGGGCCATTCCCTGCCTTGCGTTTGACCCCAAACCGCGGTTCTCCTTTGGGAGGTAACACACACACAAATACACACACATACACACATACCGGCTCGAAATGCAGCGAGGTGGTAACCGAGGCAACGTTGGCGGACGGACCTGGCCCAGCCCCATGTTTGAAAGGGCCGCCTGGCCTGCAGGACAACTCCTCAACCCCCCAGGCCCCGCCGGGGTCCGTTCCTCCCTCCCTCCCGTCCTCCCCTGCGCTTTCATCTTTCTCACCCCCAGCCACCCAGTCACACTCTACCCCCAGGGCCCCCTCACCGCACCGTGTCCTCAGCGCCCGGGCCAGCGGGTCCACAGACGACTCGGACACGTCCACGAACTTGAGGCGGGTGGGGTCGGCCTTGGCGCCCGCGCCCGCCACACTCAGCACCCGCAGACCCCGCCGGTGGCAGGCCGCCACTAGAGCCACCTGCGGCGGGAGGCATGAGAGCGGAGGAGCGCGCAGGAGGCGAGTCAGGGGGGAAGACGGCGATGGGGCCGGCGGGCGAGGTGCAAAGCGTGTAAGGGGGGCAAAGCTTGAGCGCGAGCATGGCTCACAGAAGCAGGGGGGAAGCGCCTCCTGCTCAGCATCCCTCCAGTGTCATTCAACTGCCTTGCCCTGCCCCTGTGCAGCGCCCTCTCCTTCGGACTTCAGAGCCACTCCTCTTCGGGAGAACGGCTCCTTACGAGACGACGAGTACTCTTCAGGGCAACTACTCCTATTGGAGGGGTTCTTGGAGGGCGCTTACGGCCTCGCAGCCCCCCACACAGCCCCCAGCCCCCCAGCCCCCTACACAGCCCCCAGCCCCCTACACAGCCCCCAGCCAGCCACACCCCCCCCACCTTGGTGTCGATGTTATCGATTGCGTCCAGCACAAAGTCGGGCCGCCCCGCCAGCAGCTGCTCCTCACCCTCGGACGTGTACATCTGAACAACTGCCTCGATGTGCGCCTGAGCGTCGGTGAGGGGCAGGGAGGAAGCGCGGGGGGTTATCCACGTATAGGCCGGAGCCCGTAAACGGGGGGGGGGAGAGTAGTGAAGCGCAAGGAGACGGTGAGATATCGCGTACCGCCGCGGGGGCTCGCGAGCCGGAACTGGCTTCGGAGCAGGGGCCGTCGCAAGGTGCTGATAAGCGGCGTCGATGCCCCGACGCTGTGGCCAAAGACGACGAACAAGCTGCTGCGATCCGTTCCGCTCAACCGCGCCAAGGGTTGGTGAGGACATGGCCGGCGATTGGGGCTGGCACTGCACTGCGCCGCGCTGCTCCCTGGCCCCGGGGCCGAAGCTGTAATCCAGGCCCCGCCGTCCCACACCTCGCCCACGGCCGCATGACCCCCCCCCTCGCGGCGTCGCGTTCCCATCCCCAGCAGCGGCACCCTCAAAACCCTCCTGCTCGCCTGCACGCTCGCGAGGCCTGGACCCCTCGCTATGCCAGGCGGGGCCCAACCCAAGCACCTCCCCTCGTCCCCCCCCTGGCGCTGGTCACGTACGGCAGCGCCGCTTGGCCCGGCCTCCCCGCCCTGTGTTCGCTATCTCAAGGAGGTCCCCTCCCATTCGGGCTCCGCACCTCCGGCATCATCTGTCGGAAGTGCTTCTCCAGGCAGGTGGCCTTGGGGGTGCCCACATCCTCCCGGGTGGCTACCGCGTGGCGGTTCAGGGAGGAGAGGGTCACCTGGGGTGGGAGGGAAAGGAAAGACGAAGCCGCAGCAATGGAACGGAGGGCGGGAGTTAGGGGGGCGAGGCCAGGGGGAAAAGGCGGCTGGGCCTGGGTCTCTGAGTCGGGCTGGGACAGGCGTCGGGATGTGTGTGAGTGCCGGAGCCGACAGCGAGCTGATCACGGCTTCATGGTGCGCCCTCTTGGACTTGGACTTGTCGGCAGTTGGACTCACACACAAGTGGGGGAACAGCCCCCGCGATTGCCGATTTCGGAAGAGCAGCGGCACGACGGCTGTCACACGGCCGCATACGGTATGGTGTGCGAAGCCATCGTTGACGTCCGCACGAGAGACACGCGCGGGAAGTTTGGGCCCGCCGTCCTGGCCGCGCCGACCCCTGTCCATCGGCCCCCAGCCAGCCGGTGTCGCTTCACCGCTGTACGGCAGTAGCTCGCGCTGGACCTAGGGCCGCAGCCGGCACCGCACCGCACCGCACGTGCCCCCACTTGGGGTTGGGGCCCTCGCCATCCGGGGCCCCGACCCCACCTGCGCACACCTGGTCAAAGTCGATCAGCCGCAGCCGGCCAACGCCCGAGCGCAGCAGCAGGTGAGCTGCATGGCTGCCAACCCCCTGCGCGCCGAGGTTAGGATGCAAGGGGGTCGGGGGAAGGGGCAGGGCCATTGCATTATAGAACGAAAAACAGGGAGTCCAACTCGCGCTCGGTGACGGGGCGCCTGAGAGCTGCGGAGTTGGCCGCTCGGGTGTGTCCCGTGGGACCGGGTTGCATACTGAAGTCCCAACGTGTGCTTTGCAAACAAGAGAACTTGGACATGTGCTTATAATATCACACGTGTTACAACCACTTACTCCTAGGCCAACGACGACGACGAACGACTTCGCGATTGCGACTTGCCCCTCTTCGCCGAAGAATTGTACATTCCGCGTAAGCTGCTCTGTTAACACCTCATCTTGGAGAAAGTTTTCAAGGGATGCCCCGCCAGTTGTGCCAATAGTCGTCGATGACGCAGGGGGTGTCTGTGCGGCGGCGGCGTTTCTATTGCCGACCAAGCTATACGCAATATAAGCAGCTCCCGCACCAACCAGCGCTCCTGACGCCAAGTAGAGCGACTTTGAACGCCAGTCGCTCATTCAGGCTGGTGGTTGGGACGGTTTCCTGGGCAACGCTATTGGAAAAAATCCACTGCCTGGTTATTTGTTGGTTCCTTAGTGAGAAGAAGCTTTGCCAGCAACGCGGCGAAGCGCAGAATTTGTCGCAGCTCACCAGAGTGCAGACTGTGCCGCAAATCCTTCAGTTACCACGGAATTTACTAATCTGACATCACTTAAGGCTGTGCAAAACCTACGCAGAACCTACTCACTTTCATGTTTCATCACAACACTGAAGGCCAGTGGCAGTTAGTTCGGTTCGCCTTAGTAATTCCCTGCATCAACTTCCGCGACTCCGCCAGATCCACCGCCGCCTTCCTGCTTCAAATGTTGTTGTACGTTCACAGATCCTGCAAACGTTCACCTAGTTGGGCAGAGCGCGGGTTCCATATCGAGTTACGGGCGCGCGCGGGTGCTACCAGAGCACCCATAGGGGCGTGATTTAGAGCATTCGCAGCGCGGGCATCCGGATCGCGCCGGATCACTGTTATGAGCTTGGCAATCTGGAATTTTGATGACCATCCAAGGCAGGATCGAACGGCAATACGGCAGCACCGATGCGATGGCTTCAGACTTGCACTGGTAAATGTATGGCGCTGTGACGGTACATAGGTTAGATTGAGGCACGCCTATAAAAGCATCCATAACATGGTGAATGACGAATGAGCGGACTTTGACACGTTTATGCCGCTTTACGCCACTTACGCCGCTTACTCATCAATCCATAAGTGCGAATTTCAACATGAAGATTAACTTCATGGTCAATTGGCTGATTCATTGGTTGATTGTCTCAAAGTTATATTAAATTTCGAACCCTGTCTGTCTATTCATCGCCGTACGGCCATAAACACGCGTGAACCTCATACAAAAAGGAAATGGCCCAGCACCAGCTCATCAGCATCCCGGCGTCCCACTACTGCGAGAGGGCTCGGTGGGCGCTTGACTACGCGGGCATACCCTTCGTGGAGCACAAATGGCCCCCGATGCTCCACTACTTTGGCACGCTGCCAGCAAGCGGGACGCGGACAGTACCGGTTCTCAAATGCCCGGCAACTCCAACCCAGAAGGCACGCGTGCTGACGGACTCCCAGGACATCGTCCGGTACGCCCATGAGCGGCTGCTGCAGGCCCCTCCCGCAATCCCTTCGTCCACACCGGCCAGAGACAACTCGGCACAGGCCGGCAGCCACCCCAGCCGCCCCATCGGCTCTCCACTCTACCCCTCCGACCCCGATCAGCTGCGCGAGGTACGGCACGCCACGTGGGTGATCCAGTTGACCCAGTTGCCTTGTCTTCCCCTGCACCGGTCCGGCGCGGGACAAGGACCAGGCGGTGCAAAAGCCAGGCAGGGTGGAGCGCGTTTTCCACCGTCGTGCGCCGCTGTGTTGCTCTGTCGGGGGGTGGCCGCCCCTGCTGCTGCTGCTGCTGCTGCTGCGTACGGGTAGCGGTTGCGGGCACCGCACCATTTTTCACACTGCAGGCCCCAGCCCCCCCCCTGCACATACACCCCATCCTTGCAACCGCCTCCGGTATCTCCCCCCGCCGCCCACCTCCTCCTGCCTGCTCCTTGGCGGCGGCGTGTGGCGGCAGGTGGAGAGGCTGGAGGAGCTCTTTGCTCGCAAGCTGGGTGTGTGGACTCGCGTGGTGGCCTACCACCACCTCTTCAGCGACCGCAGCCGCGCGCTGGATGTGCTGGCGCCGAGGCAACAGCAGCAGCAACTACTGCCGCAGCAGCAGCAAGTGCCGCAGCAGCAGCAGCAGCAGCCGGCGATGGCGATGGCGGGCTGGAAGGCCGCGGGGCTGCGTGGGAGCTACGGGCTGGTGCGGGGTGCCATCTGCAGGGGACTGCGGGTGGACGAGCGGGGGGCGGCGGCCTGCCTGGAGCGCATCCGGAGGACCTTCCGGGAGGTGAGGCGGGGTGTGTGATCGGTGTGTGTACGGCGCTGGCGTAGGGGGCTGTTCGGGTGGGCGGGCGGGCGGGCGGGCGTGTGCGCGGTTGTCTGCGTGTTCGGATGTGTGTTGTCCTGAAGGGGATGGGGACGAGGCATTGGGGAGGGAAGAGGGAGGCCGAGTAGACCCGGTACTTTCACAAGTAGGGTCAACGGCGAACCGTATGTGTGCCGTACCGGGTATGTGTGTCATTGCGGGCGACCTAAGGGGCTCACTTGGAAGGCAAGGGAAGCTCCCCTCCCCCGGGTGGAGAACCGCGATCAGAACCCAAACACAAGCCCAGGGGAGTGTCACTCTCATGACACCCCAATCACCAGGTCGTTGTGATGAGCTGCGCTGAGCTGCGTTGAGCTGCGTTGACCTGTGTTGGGCTGCGTTAGCTGTGCGGTAGTTTTGGCTGCCGAACAGCTTCCGGGGCACCCTCCTCTTACCTGTATCCGCCATACCGACCCCCACCCCCCACCCCTCAGGTAATATCCCAGGTAACTGCGTTGCGTTCCCTCGCCCCGGGCCGTTTTAATTACCCCGCCCCTTTGCTGGGTTCTCACCGGCAGGTGGGGGAGCTTCTGGAGCGGGGCGGTGGGGGCTACCTGGTGGGGGACAGATTCACCGCCGCCGACCTCACCTTTGCCGCGATGGCGGCTATCGTGCTGATGCCGGACCAGTACGGCGCCTACCTGCCCTCCCTGGACTGCTGGCCGGGGGAGTTCCCCGGCCGGGAGCTGCGAGACACGACCGCCGGCCGCCACGCGCTGCGGATGTACGAGCGGCACCGCCACCGGCGGCTGGACGATGGCGGGGCCTCCCCCGCAGCGATGCCGGCGGGGGTGGGGCGGGGGGCGGGGGAAGCAGTGACGGGGGCTGTGGGCGTGGAGCGGCCGGGCGCGGTGGCGGAGGCGGTGCTCCCGGCCGTCAGAGCCCGGATGTGAGACTGGACCGGGGGGCGCGTGTGTGTGTGGCCGTGCACACAAACAAGATCGGGAAGGAGCGGGAGGAGCGGGCATCGTGTGCTGATCGCGATTCATCCGCGCATGTGTTGGGCATGTGGTGACAGCCGCACATGGCGTCTGGAGCCGCTCACTGCAGACAACCAAAACAACAACAACAGCAACAACAGCACTTCACATGGTGCATGGGTGCGGGAAATGGCTGGCCCGCAACCCTCTGTTCACGGCAGTTGTTGGTCAGTCAGCAGCAGACCAGGAACCGAGGAACGAGGCAGCGCTTGTCCCGCCGTGTACCGAACCCCAAGTCCGTAAAACCACACGGTCCGGCAGTTCACGGTACGGCACAGTAGCACGCCCCAGTAGCAGCCCGTCTGCCCGTGGGATGAATGCGGCAACGTATGACCGAAAGACAACCACGTGTGTTTGTGTGTGTGTGTGTTTGTGTCAGCAAACTCGTACACGCCCGTCTGACGTCCTCCGTGCACGGCACCCACCCACCCAAGGCACCGACAACAAAACTACAAAAGCAACACGGTCAGCATCCTTCCTGCACCTGCCAACCACCTCCCAAACTGCAAAGCAAAGTGAACCACGCACGTCGTCGTCATCGCTACCGCTCGTCACGATTCGCTACCACTCTACAGTGCGTGGCGGACCCAAGGGAGCGGCCCTTCACAGGCAGCCGAGTGCATACATACCGGTACGGTACCCTACCTGCAGCTGACTGACACCGTCACGGCCGAAGCCCTAAGACCTGCGGAGGGCTCCTCACGGGCCCAACTGAGCAGTGCTGTGGACCTGCGGTGTGGGTAAGGGCGCAGACATCGCTGCCTCGCCGCCCCATGTCAGGCCGCTTCTCAGGCCCCCTCTGGCGCTGCCCTGCCGCATGCATGTCGGTCAAGCCACACGCAGCACCCGGGGTGCCAACCCGGGCGCGCGCAGCCTGGGGGGGGAGGCGGGGGAGGTTGGTCAAACACGGCCAACCTCCCGACGCACAGACACAGGGTAGCTGCTGCCCTGCACGACCAGCACCTGTCGTATCTTCCTCTGCCGGAGGAGGCGTGTGGTGATGGGGAGCACAAGTGGGATCGGGGTCGCGAGCAGGTGCAAAGTCTCGCAGCAGCACGGTGCGGTGCGGTGCGGTGCCCGGGGGGTGCGGTGCGGTGCGGTGCGGTGCGGTGCGGTGTGGTGCGGTGCGGTGCGGTGCCCGGGGGGTGGTTAGCTCTTAGCTGCAGCGCAGGGTCGCACACTCGCGATGTCGCGAAGGGAGAGATCGTAACACGTGACAGGTACGACATTGTGGTACAATGTGGCAGCGGGAGGCGCGCCAAACGGGAGCGGGCGTCCCCAGGCGCCCCTTTCACTCGTCCCGAGGAGTCCACCTTAACTCGCAGCAAACATCAGTACATCACCTTTTGTGCGGCATCGGGCAGTCACTGCAACCAGCGCCGCCTACCGTCAACAGCACCGTCATCCCCACCATCACGAATTCCCATCGGCTTCAGCCTTCAGGCCTCCAGCGCTTTCCCGCCACCAGCATATGCCCGGCCCACGCTTCCTCCAGCGCCCCAGGCCCAACCAGCAATCCGCCCCTCCACCCGTCCACCCGGCGAGACCCCGTCCGCAGCAATGACTCGCGCGAGGCACCAAACCAACGCGCCGTTGACTGGGTCTCCATCACATTCGGGTTATCCGGGATATGGGGATGTCCGGGTTGTCCGTCCGGGGGAGGTCAAGTCAATCACATACGGTACCTCTGGAGTATTCCGGCAGATATCCGGAGCTGTGAAACTGTCGGGCGGGCAATCGGTGGTCAAGCATGACTGTTGGGCTGCACACGTGTGTCTCCAGGGAGGGAGAGGGGGAGGGGGAGGGAGAGGGAGAGAGAGGGCAACATCCCACATACATACCGGACGTCCGGATGCGGGTGCGGATGCGGATGCAACGCAACAACCCACTCCACTCCACTTCACTGTCCACTCCACTCCACTCCGCGATTCGTAAGACAGGACTTCAGGGTTTTTGCTAGTACCGTAGTGCAAAACAGGTGCACGCACACGCACGCAGACACACGCACGCACACACGCACGCACACAAATGGAAACACTTGGTAGGCCGAATCGATCCCCCAGAGCGCCCCGACTTCCGCGGCCGCTGCACCCTCCTCTTCGGGCGCCCAGGCCCCGCCTCCACCACCCACACACGCAGCACCCCCGCCCACCCCCCTCGCCCCAGGGTACCTCCAGCTTTGCTTTCGTCTCGCACCTCCTTCCGGGCCTTATCTTCACTGCTTTCCCAGGTCTGGCTCAGGGCCGAGTTGCGGGGGGGTACGTCCGCCAACGTCGCCCTCCGTTCCACTGCCGCGGCTTCATCTTTATTCCCTTTATTCCTCCCCCCCGCCCAGATCAACAATACAAATCTATCCATCCATCCTATCCATCTATCCGCCCTATCCAATACATCCATGCATCGGTCCGTCAATCCGAGTCGTCCACGAAATTCAACACACGCATCCATGCCTTCCTCCGTCACATCAATCCGAGCCGTCGATGGAGACGGGCGGCGCAGACACCAACACGTCCCGGGTCGACCAAGACAAGCACCGGCTGTCGGCCCCGCCTGACAGCATTACCCGCCCGTCGGGGCTAAACGCCACACACGTCGCCGCGCCGCCATGGCCGCTGAGCCACCCCACCTCCCTCCACCGGCCCGTCTCCCACACGCGCAGCGAGCCGTCGCCCAGGCTGGCCGCCAGCAGCGAGCCGTCCGCACTGAACGCAACGCCGCCCACCTCGCTCAGCGCCGGCAGCAGCGTCACGCGCGGCGAGAAAGGCGCCGACGGGCCGCCGGCGCCGCCGTCGGCCGGGTCGGCACGGAAGGAAACCGTTGGGCCGCCGACGCGGCCGGAGGCCGCGCCGCCGCCGCCGCCGCCGCCGCCGCCGCCGCCGCCGCCGCCGCCGCCGCCGCCGCCGCCGCCGCCGGCCTCCGGCCGGCCCCATATGGTGACTGTGCTTCCCGCCCCCACCGCCGCCAGCTTGCCGCAGGGGCTGGCGGCCACCGCTGTCACCGGCGCGCCGTGCGGCCCCAGTCGCTCCGCCGCCTCTCGCTTCGACTTGACGCTCCACATCATCACCTCGCGCCCGCAGCCCAGCAGCAGCCACCGCCCGTCGGCGCAGAACGCCGCGCCGGCGTAGCGGCCCACCAGCGTGCCGCTGCCGTACGAGACGGAGGCGGCGGAGGTGAGGTCGCCGTCGCCGCTGGCGCCGCCGGCGCCGACGCTGGTTGTACTGCGGCTCAACGATGACCTGGCGCTGGGCCGTACGGAAGGTACGGCAGTGCCGACCTGCTGCCAATCCCGTACATACCAGACGGACACGCGCCCCTCGCCGTTGGCGGTGTAAAACAGCTTGCCGTCGGCGCTGAAGCCGATTGCGTCCATGGTCGTACTGCAGCTGTCGGCGCCGGCGTCGCCGCCGTCGCCGCAGCGCAGCCGAGCGGCCTCGCGCGTGGTGAAGTCGCCGTGCGCCGCGGCGGCGGCGGCGCTGGCGGCGGCGGCGGCGGGGTAGTGCCAGACGTGGGCGGTGCCGTTGGAGAGGGCGGCGGCCACCAGTGTGCCGTCAGGGCTCCAGGCCACGCCCATCACGGCTGCGGCGGAGGCGGAGGCGGCGGAGGCGCAACCAGGCACCGGGACAGTGAAGGCAGTGAGGGCAGTGAGCGCAAACTGACACGACAACGGTGCTTCGGCGGCAAGTGGCTCCTGGTAAGCTTAAGCCAGAGGCACGACGAAAGGGAGTGGACAGCCAGCACGTGCAAATCCCGAGCAACCGACGCCTCCCCAACCAAAGCCAACTACCCAAACTGAATTACCAAACTCTACGCAACTGCCCAAGCCCATCCTCCCAAGCCCACCTCCAGGCTGCTCAACCGCCACCAGCTCCGTGTGCCGTACAACGTCCCACAACCGAATCGTACTATCCTCGCCGCCCGTCAGCGCCATCCCGCCGCCGGGGCTGAAGCACACCGCCGACACACGGTCCGTGTGCGCGTGCGTGTCCGTCAGCATGGTCATCGACCGCCGCCCGCCGCCGCCGCCGCCGCCGGCGGCAGCCGGCGGCGACGAGCGGCCGCGCGGCGCCAGCGCGCCGCCGCCGCCGGCGGCGGTGACGGCGGCGTCCGCCGCCGCTGCCGCCACCGCCAGCTGCACGTCCCAGCTGTAGACCGCGGTGCCGCCCGCCGCCAGCAGCACCGCGCCGCGGCGGCCAAACGCCACCGTCGGCACGTCGCTGACGTCCTCGCCCAGCGGCAGCACCGTCAGGCAGGCGCCGGTGGCGGCGGACCACAGCGCCACCGACGCCTCCGCCACCGCCGTCGCCAGCAGGGATCCATCCGGACTGAACGCCAAGGCGCGCACCGCACCACCCAGTCCCCGCAACTGAGCCACCCGCGCACCGCTGCGGGCATCCCACAGAGTGGTGGCGCAGGCGTCGAGGACCTGCGGCGGCGGCGGCGCCGCCGCGCCGCCGCCGCCGCCGCTACCGCTGGCGTCCACCATCGCGCCGGCGGTCGCCAGCAGTCCGCCGGCGGGGCTGAAGGCGACGCAGCTGTCGGCCCAGGCGCGGCCGCCGGCGGCGCCGGCGCCCAGTGGCAGCGAGGCGACGCGGTGGCGGCGCTCCAGTGCCCACAGCTCCGTGGAGGAGGTACACACGGCGGCAAGCAGCGTGTCGGCGGCGGAAGACGAGGACGGAGCGTCGGCGGCGGCGGCGGCGGCGCCAGGCACGGCGGTGAGGTGCGGGGCGATGTGCAGGCCGAAGATCTCGCCGCAGGCGGCGGGCAGCCGGAGCGCGGCGGTGATGTTGCGCGACTGCGAGAGGCGCGGAGGTGGAGGTGGACGGGGAGAGGGAGGGAGGGGGGGAGGGAGGGTAAAAAGAAAGGTACGGCAGGTCCGCAGCGAAGGGAAAGGGGCCAGGGAGGGGCGAGGCGCCGGTTCGTCCAGGGTGTCACGTCGACTGGCAGAGTGTCGAGGTGAGCCGGGGTGCCATGTACGGCATGGCGGTACGGCAGTTACGGCCGGGATGGCCGTTCCCTGATGAGGGCGCCTAGGGGTGTAGCGGTGAGGTGAGGTGCTGGCGCTCGTGAAGCGGGGTGGAGTGGGTCGCTCGTTTGTGGTGTCGGCCTGTCGGCCGGCTGGCGGCACGTCGCCAAGCCTGGCGTCCAGGCACGACTTACCGGTATGGTTACCCACTCACTCACCCACGCATCCACTCACTCACTCACTCACTCACTCACTCACCTGCACATTCCACACCCGCAGGGTGGTGCTGCAGCTCTGCACCACCAGCAGCGACTTGCCCCCCGGCAGGAAGCCTAACCAGGCCACACCGCCGCCGCCGCGCGACTCCGACCCGCCCGCCGGCGGCACCAGCTCCGCAGTCCGCGTCGCGGCCCAGCCGTCCGGCGCCACCGCCCACAGCACCACTCTCCCGCCGGACGAGTCGCCAGCCGCAACCAGCGCACTCCCGCGCACGATTCGCATGCCGCCGCCGCCGCCGCTGGCGGCGGCGGCGGCAGCAGAGGACGTCACCATGCGCGCGCCTGACGGCGCGCCGTACGCCGTCGCGCTGGCGGCGGGCCCCGGCTCGTGGATTGCGACGCAGGTGACCCAGGGGTCAGTGCAGTGCGGCGGCGGCTCGGTCGCCACCGACCCGTGGGTCGCCGCCCCCGCCGGGTCGCCGCTGATGCCGTTGGCGAGGCTCACGGCGGCGCTGACGGAGGTGCACGTGGACGGTCGCGGCGAGGCGGCGGCGGCGGCGGCGGCGGAAGCGAGGGACAGTCGCGGCGAAGCGATGGCAAAGGACAGAGACGGCGACGCGGCGGCAGTGAAGGTCAGACGCGGCGAGGCGGCGGCGGTGAGCGACGGACGCGGCAAGCCGGCGGCGAGGGACAGGCGCGGCGAGGCGGCGGCAGTGGACAGCTCCGCCGCTCCGCCGTCCAGAGCCAGACCGTAACCTGACGGCGACGTCAGCAGCGACGTCGCCTCCGCCGCCTCCGCCGCCTCCGCCACGTTGGTCGATGTCCTGACGGGTGGGAGGTCTGTACGGCCGTCCAGCTCGGGCCGGATGTGCAGCTGGGCGCGCGGCGCACCTGTGGTGAGGTCCCACAGCGTGACGGCTCCAGGGAAGGAGCCGGCGGTGGCCAGCAGGGGGCGGCTGGGCGCGAAGGCGGCGCCGGACAGCGCCGCGTGGTGGGCGTGCGGCCCGGCGTGCAGCAGCAGGCTGCGGCGGCCAGTGAGCGTGTCGAGCAGGGAGGCCTGGCGGGCGGGGGAAGGGGTGGAGTGGGGGAGGGAAGGGCGGCGGGGAAGGGATTTGACCGGGTGGGGATGAAGCGGGTAGGGGAGGAGGTGGGCGGGTGCGGGAGGGGACTGGGCTGAGGCAAAGAGCGGTGAAGGGGCGCGTGAAAGGGAATGAAGAATGCGTGTGTGCGTGTGTGCGTGTGTGCCGCCCGCACGAAGGGACGTGGGCAGCTTTCAACCGCAGGGGTGTGGGATGGATGTGTGGGGTACGAAATAGTGTGGGTGGCGGATGGGGCGGTTCAGCTGGCACCGCTGAAGCGGAACAGGCGCCGCCAAACAACGACGGGCTATTCGCAGCTGCGAGAGCGGGGGGCAGCGGCCCTCAACAAACCCCAGGACAGTCACACACACACCCCTCCCTTTCCCCCCGCAGTCACACCCACCGCCGCCTTACCTGCGTCGAGCACTCCCCCGTGGCCAACACCACACCCCCGTCCGGGCCCGCCCGCAGCTCCGTGACTCTGTGGGGGCACTCCGTCGCCCGCAACACCGGCGAGCGGAAGCGCGGGTGCGGCATCGCAGTCACGAGTGCCGGCGGGAACAGTGGTTCCGCCGCCACCGCCGTCCCCCCAGGCGTCGACGGCGGCGGCCCCGACGGGGCCGGCGCCAGCGGGCTCGGCGCCGGGGCGACGGCGCCGCCGCCGCTGCTGCCACCGGCGCCACCGCCGCTGCCGCCGCCGCCGCCGAGCGACGGCGACGATATCTTGTACGGCAGCGGCGAGAACAGCGAGTCGGCGGCTGCGGCGGCGGCGGCTGCCGCCGCTGCCGCCGTCAGCTGCTGGACCAGGCGGCGGAAGGGCGACTGCAGCGGAGTGAGGCTGGCGCTGCAAGCCAGGGTCAGCAGCTCAGGACGCCGACTCAAACTGCGTCCGTCCGCCAGCATCCACAACAACGCGTCGCGCAGCAGAGAACAAGTGCCGGCGGGCAGCGGAGGCGCCGCTGCCACGCGGCCGTCCCGGGCGGCGCGCGCCGCCGCTGCCGCCGCCGCGGCAGCGGCGGCCTCGGCGGCGCCAGCCGCCGCCGCCGCCGCCGCCTCGGCGGCGGCGGCGGCCCCGCACGGCGACGCCCCGATAGCGGTGGCGGAGGTGCGGGGGGAGGGACAGGCGGCGGCGGCGGCGGGGGCGGTCGTGCCGCGGACAAGCGCCGTGGCGCCGCCGGCAGGCGGCGGCGTTCGGGGCAGCATCCCCGGCGGCAGCTGCTGGTGCTGTTGTTGTTGCTGGGTGGTGGTCGAGCGGGTGGCGTGTGGTCCCCTGGTTCTCAGCAGGTGCTCCAAAGAGGCCGCCACCATCTCCAGGTGTGAGCCCTCCAGCACTTGCCGCCAGTAGTCCAAGTCAAGGACGGTGGCCTGGCGGAGGGGAGGGAGGGGAGGGAGGGTGGGAGGGAGGGAGGGAGGGAGGAGGAGAGGGTGACGTGACGTGACATGCCAAACACGCCGTGGCAAACGGGAGTGTGATGACGAGGGTCGATTGGAGGGGTTGCGGCACGGTGTGCGCAGCAGATTGTGTTTGGAGGCCCCGTGTGTGCGTGCGTGCGTGTGTGTGTGCGTGTGTGTGCGTGCGTGCGTGTGTGTGCATGTGAATGTGTGTGCCCGAGTAGCCAGTTTCTCCCGGGCGGAGGAGCTCGCCCGCCGAAAAGTAGAAGCTGTGGCGGCGCTACACGGTCACACCTGCCCCACCTGCCCCACCTCCCCCATCCGGCCTGTCATATACACACACAAACACACACATAGACGCCCGGCCCTGCCCGCTCGCCCCGGCGCCACCCCCCGCCCCCCACCCACCTCCAGATCCCCCGCCGGCAGACGCGCCTCCGAGCAGTGCGTCAACACGTGGCGGAGGCAGTACACCGACGCAGGCGGCAAGCCCGCCCGCTTGCCGACGCTGCCGGCGCTGCCGCCGCCGGCCCCGCCGGCGCCTAGGAGGCCCAGTCCCAGCCCCAGCCCCAGCGCCAGCGGCGTCTGCCGTCCCGAACTCAGCGCCACCGCCGCCGTCGCCGCCGCCGCCGACCCTGCGCCCTCCGCCGACCACCGAGTCAAACTGCTAGCGGAGCCAGGCCGACGGAGCACCGCCGCCGCCGTCGCCGCCGCCTCCGCCGCCAGCCGCCCCGAAACCAGCTGCTGACGCAGCATCCGCGCCAGGACCAAGTGGCCCCGCTGCGCGAGCGGCACGCCCAGGGGCCCGCCCAACGCCGCGGCGGCGATGGCGGCGGCGGCGCCGCCGGTGCCGCCGGCCGACACGGCCGCGGCGGCGGCCACCGCCGCGGCGGCGGCGGTGGTGGGCGGCCCCGGCGCGGCGGCGGTCGCCGACACGGCGGCGCTGGCTCGTCGGAGCCAGTCGAGGAAGGACGAATGCCGTACACTGACCCGGCCGCAGCCGCTGATCCAAACAAGGCCCGCCAGGGGACCCTCCTGCGGTGAACGGAGGGCAAGGACCAGGGGCAAGGGCAAGGGCAAGGGTAAGAGTAAGGGCAAGGGAGCTATAGGAAAGGGAGAGGTAACAGGAACAGGGGAGCAGGGGAACATAACCCTAGTGACGGAGCTCTTGGCAAGAAGGGTAGGGGGGTCCACAGGGGTCCAGGGAGGGGCTGCAAGGGCGTTGACCCGGCGGGTGCAGCACGGCAGGGCACCTAGCACGCTAGCAGGGGTGGTTCCGGAGCCAAGCAAGGAAGCCGAGGCGATGGCGGGGATGGCAGGGGATGGCGGGCCGAAAGGGACCCTAGCATCCTACTGCCCAAGCCCGCCCGAGCTCCCTCGCCCTCGCCCTTGGCCCCGGTCCTCGCTCAGTCACTCCCTCCCCAGTCCCCACCTGCAGCGCCCACTCCAGGTCCCGCAGCGCAGAGGCAGCCGCAGCAGCAGCCGCAGCAGCAGCCGCGCGGCTCTCCTCCCGACTCTGCCGCGGCAGGCCGGCCCGACTGGCCCGCGTCGGAGAGCCCATCCGGCTGCCGCCCTCCTCAGTGCCTCCGAAACCACTGCCCCGCGACTCCTCCGGCTGGCCCACCGACTGCGCCCGCGAAGAGCCGTCGTCGCCGCCGCCGCCGCTGCGCAAGCTGATGGGCGTGCCGCGCCGCGACGTCGGGATGGGGGAGGCGGGTGTCGCCGCCCCCGTCGCCGGCGACAGCGCCGTCAGGTCGGACCGACTGGCCTTCAGCGGCAGCGCCGCCGCGGCGGCGGCAGCGGCGGCCGCCGCCACCGCCGGGCCGGCGGGCACCTCCGCCGACTGTACGACACGCGCCAGCAACGGCCACTCCAGGGGCTCCTGCGCCGCCGCCAGCACGTCTACGAGCAGCTGCAGTCGCGCCGCGCGCTCCGGAGGGTACGGCGGCGGCGGCGGCGCCGCCGCCGCCAGCCCCATCATCATTGTGTCCGTACGCTTCGGCGGGCGGCGCTGCTGGCCACGCGGCGGCGACGACAGCTCCTCTTCCGCCGCCGCCGCCACCGCCGCTGCCACCGCCGCCGCCACCGCCGCCTCCGCATCCCTTACGGTCGCGATCGACGCCTCCTCCTGCAGCTCTGCCGTACGTGCGTGCCACAGCACGCCGTACTCATCCGCCAGGCTGCCGCGGCAGACCGGCGGTACGACATGCATGCCGACGGCGCCGTCGCCCGAGTTGGGAGCGACCAGGCCCGTCAGCTCCCCCGGCGGAGGCGGCGGCGGCGGCGGGGGGAGGGGCGACCCGCTGCCGGACGACTCGCCGGCGGCGGTGCCGCCGCCGCCACTGCCCCCATCGGACAGCTCCCCCACCGCCACCGCCAGCTTGCGCTCGGCCGCGCCGCCTCCCGATCTCGCCGCCTGCCGCTGGTTCTGCTGCCGTACAAGTCCCGCCTGGTCGTGCCGCGGCGGCGTGCGCGGCCGCGGCGGCATGTCATGTCCCCGCTGTTGCTGCTGCTGCTGCTGCGCATGTTGTTCCGCGATAGGAACAGCCTCCTGCGGCCCCTGCTGCTGCTGCTGCGGCGGCGGCGGCGGCGGCGGCGGCACCTCCAAAATCACGACTGCGCCGGCCTGCGGCGGCGCCGCCGGCTCATCCGCGGCGGCGGCGGCTGCTGCCGCGGATGCGGCGGCGGCGGACGCCGCCGTCGCCGCCGCGGCGATGGCGGTGCCGTCGGGCAGGCTGGCCGCCGGCCCCAGCGCCTCCGCCGCGTGTCGTACAAGTAGTTGCAGGATGTGGACGTGCGCCAGGCAGCCGTGGGCCTGCCACAGCAACTCCCGGGCGGTCAGTTCGGGGCTGAGGACGTACTCCTGGGGCAAGGAGTGCAGGGGAGGGGAGGAGGGGAGAGGACAGGGGAGGGGAGGAGGGGAGGGGACAGAGGAGGGGCGAGGGGAGGGGCGAAAGTCCCACAGTGGGTGGGAGAAGAGGCGTCAAGTCGGCCGATAACGGTGTGCGGTGAGGGGGGCCAGGGAGGGGAGGGGCGAATGTGCGGCGGAAGGGGGCGGCGAGGGACTCCTTCCGGTTCCGGTTCCGGTTCCGGGTGCGGGTGCGATTGCGGGTGAGAGTGAGATGGTGAGACGCAAGCGAATGCACGCGGCCCCGGGAAAGGCTGCTCGGTGGGGAGGGGAGGGGAGGGGGTGCGACCGCAGCGACAGCAGCGAGAGTTGGGAGGGGGTCAGGGAGTGATATGCTGGGAGGGAGAGTCAAGATTGGGGCAAGCAGGGGCGGGCATCGGTAGGCCGCCGGGGGGTCCGGAGCCATGGGCACGGCCGCCAGTCGCCGACCAGCCCCACCCCTCCACCACCTCGCACCGCACCGCACCGCACCGCACCGCACCGCACCGCACCGCACCGTGGCCGCCAGCCCCCCCTCCCCCTCCCCACTCCCCACCTGCAGCGAATGAGCCAGCGCCAGCGGGAGGTGCTGGTCCCGCCGCAGTGACGTCAGCGGCACCTCCGTCGGCTGCAGCGCCCGTCGTACGGCAAGGTGCACGGACGCCGATGCGTCGGCGGCAACGCGCGGCGCCACGACCAGCGGCGGCGGACGATCATACGGCGCCTGCGCAGCGGCGCCGGCGGCGACGCCCTCCGCCCCCGATGCCGTACACGACAGTACGAGCCGTACTCCGGGCAGCTGGCGGAGGTGGTCCACCAAGAGGCGCAGCAGCTCGTAGGGCCCGGGGCAGGCGGGCGGTCCGGTGTCGTACTCGGGTGTGAAGGTATCGACGAGGGTGGTTCCGGAGGCGGCGGAGGCGGGTCCCTCGTCCAGGCCGTCAATTAGGAGGAGGTAGGTGGCGGGGGGGTCGCCGCGGGCTGCACGGGCCTCCGCGTCCTGCAGGGGAGCGGGGGAGGGAGGGGGGAGGGGGGGAGGGAAGGCCGCGTGTTTGGGACTTTGGGTAGGCAGGCAGGCAGCGGCGCGGAGGTTGACGAGCTGATGAACTGGGTGCCGCCGGGGGGGGGGGCGGGGGTTGGAGTATGGCGGGGGTGTGTGTGCAGGCGCAACCCGACCCCTGCCACCTGACCTCAGCGCCTACTGAAAGCCTGTCGCTGCGCTGCGCTGTGCTGTGCTGTGCTGTGTGCTGTGCTGCCTGCATGACCAAGACGTCATCCGACGTCATCCGCACGACCATCCGACCGGCGGCTCCTGACTCCTCGGGTCGGTCACATACCTCCCCCTCACCCACTCGCTCACCCACTCCCTGCCTTCCCCCCTAGCCCCCCTCACCCGCTCCAAGGGCCGCCTCAGCAGCGCCCCCACCACCTCCTCCAGCCCCTGCAACCAGCCGTCAGGACTCAGCGCCAAACCCCCACCCGGGCCCCCGAGCTCCAGAAGCGACCGGGCCAGCTCCGCCCCGAAACCAGGCGACCTGCACGACAGCTGGTACGACAAGCTCCGAACCACCTCCCCTGCCACCAGCGACCGCGCGTCGCCGGCGGAGCAGAAGTGGCACGCGACCTGCGGCGCCGGCGGCGCAGCCGCCGCCGACCCATGGGTCACCGCCGCCGCCGCCGCCGCCGTGGCGAGCCTTGCCAGCAGTGCCGCCATGGCCGTGGTCTTGCCTGACCCATGGGTCCCTGTGATCAGCAGTGCCGACCAGCCGGGGTGCCCCGGGGGCAGGGCCAGCCAGGAGGTGAGGGGGGACCAGTCCCACAGCCAATCGAAGCAGCAGGGGGACGCGAGGGAGGCTCCGGAGCCGCCTCCGCTGGCGGCGGCGGAAGCGGTGCTGGCGATGGAGGTGGCGGAGGACCTGGCGGCGGCGGCGGCGGCGGCGGCGGAGGAGGAGGAGGAGGAGGAGGAGGGCGCCGCCTTAGCGGCTGCTGCGGCTGCTGCTGCTGTTGCTGCTTTGGCGGGGTAGGTGGTGGCGACGGGGTTGGCGTCGCCGATGGGGACGCCAAGCATGCGGGCGGGTAACCTGCTCGCGGCGACGGGCGGGGGAGGGGGAGGGGGCTTAGGGAGGCTGGCAAGCCGCGGCGTGGGAGGCTAGGGAGCGCGAGGTTAGGGAGCCCTAGAGCGGACTGGGACTTGGGCATCGGCGCCATGGGGCGGCACGATGAGCAGTCTCCACGAACCACGAACCGCCGCAGCACTCTCAGCCCTACTCCCCACCCCCTCCGGGGTCCCCTGCCGCCTGCCGGCCGGGTCCCATCTCTGCGACCTCTCCTCTTCATCCCCACCCATCCTCCACTGGCGTTGGCACTGGCAGTGGCACTTCCCGCTCCCCTCTCGCGCCCTCGCTCGCATTCTCCGGCTCGCGGCACACGCCTCCTCCCCAGCCCCCTCCTGCGGTTTCATACCACCCGCCCCCTCCCCGCCCGCTCCCTTCCAGCCCTCCCCGCCTCCACCGCCCCCTCCAGCCCCCCCCCCCAGCCCAGCCCAACCCACTCACGCTCCGTCCATGGGCCGCAGCAGCAACGCCAACTGCAGCTGCCGAGTCAGCGCCCGCCCGCCCGCGAAGCCATCGTCCTCCCCCGGGTCGAAGCCGCGGTCGCCGCTGCCGCTGCCGCTGCCACTGCCGCTGCCGCTGGCGCGACTGAACCGCCGGTTTGGCCCCGACCCCACCGAGCGCCCCCCTGCGCCTTTGACCGAACGCGCTCCGCCCGAATTCCCGTGCGACTGCCCATGCGAGTGCGAGTGCGAGTGCGGAGCAGGCGAATGGTCGGCCGCCGCTGATGGCCGCCGCCGTCCGGGCCCGCCCCCGGCGGCGGCGGCGGCGGCCGCAGCGGACTTGTCCACGAACGCGCTGGCGGCGCTCGGCGAGTCCGCTGAGATGGCGTCGCCGCCGTCCCGCGGCGGTGGCAGTTGCTGCTGCTGCTGTGGCGGCGTCTGCGGCGGCGGCGGCGGCACGCCCAGCACCTCCGCCAGCACCTCCCTGTCGTACTCGTCCGCCTCCCTCACCGCTTCCGCCACGTCGAGTTCGCGCAGCTGTCGTACAAGATCGGCGCGGGTGAAGGCCTGCGGCGGGCAGCAACACGGCTGCCAGATCGGACGCCTCTCCCGAATTCCTCCTTCCCCTCCTCCCACCCACCTCCCCGCTGCGGTTTCCTCTCCACCACACCTAATAAAGGGTATCGGTGCTGGCTGCTGCCGCCGCCGCCGCCCTCTCCTCCAGCACCCGCAAGCCCTTCCCCCCCCTGGAGCCACCACGCGCATTACTTCTCCCCCGCCACACGCCCCGCGCCGCTCCCTTCTACCAATCCCCCCTACTACCCCTTCAGCCCCTCCCTACCCCCTTCCCACCCGAATGACCCGCGCTGCTCCTCCCTCCCTCCCTCCCTCCTTCCCTCCCTCCGTCTCCCTCCCTCTCTCCCTCTCCCTCCCTTCCTCCTTCCCTCCCTCCCTCCCTCCTTCCCTCCCTCCCTCCCTCCCTCCCTCCCACTCACCCGGTCCAGTGGCAGCAAGCTGATGGCCTCCGGCCCCCTCGCCCTCAGCGCCTCCGCAGCCTCCACCAGACACCACCCCACCCGCAGCGGCCGCACGTCCCGCCCCACCACCAGCACCGCCCCGCACCGCGCAGCCGCTAGCGCCCCCCGCGTCGCCGCCAGCGACTCCAACCTCGCCGCGCGCACCGCCGCCCGCTGCCGACCCGCCACCGCCGTTTGGCGCTTGCGCAGCATCGTTCCAAACGACTGAACGGGGGCGATCACGCCGCGGTCGCCTCCGCCTCCTTCCGCGGCCCCCTCCGCCTCCGCCTCCGCCCCCTCCTCCTCCGCCAGGGGCTGCAGCGCCGCCGCCGCGCCCATGATGTGCTGGCTGACCGCCAGGGCCCTCAGCCAGAAGAACGTGCGGGCGGGTGGCAGTCCTGCGGCCAGCTCCTCCAGCGCCGCCACCAGGTCCGCGAGGGGCAGGTCGGGCGGGTAGATGACCAGCCAGGTGGGGGCGGATACGTGACTGCGGGGAACCAGGAAGGGCTGGGAGGCGTAGCTGCGGGCGGCAGGAGCGGGAGGGGAGGGGGGCGGGGAGGGGCGGCAGTGATGTCCTCGGACCTGACATACTGCACGTCCCAGCGATCCCCTTGGGTACGAAACGGTCCGTTCACGTCCCGGTACGGCAGCTCAGGTGTGCCGTACCTGGACAGTGTGGCGCTGGTGGAGGGCCTTATGAGTTCCTCGACCACGCGGGCCACGGAGGCGCCGCCCAGGGGTCCCCCCGGGATGCGGCGCAGGAAGGCGCGGAGGAACTCCAGGGAGACCGCGGACTCGGCGGGTGTGGGGGGCGGCTCGGCGACAGGAGCTGCAAAAGGGGAGGGAGTTGGGTTGCGGGAGGTTCGGAGAGGTGGAGGGGGGTTGAGGAAAGGCGGGGGCAGGTGTCTGGGTTGTGTGAAGGGGGCGAGGTGGAGGGATGCGTGGGGGACCCAAATGCCGGGGCTGGCGGGTGCAGGGGGTAGATGGTGGGAAGGTGCTTGGGGTCCGTAGGAGAGAGAGCTTGGGAGATTGGGCTACGCAGGGAGGGCTGGGGAATTGTTGGTTGAACAAGGCAGCAGCGGTTGGGAGGGCCCCGAAGGAGGGGTTGGCATCTCACCGGGCGGCTTGCGCGGCGGCATTTTGAGGATGTAGGAAGGTATCGGGCACACCGGGAACTTGTGCTCCGGGCAATGCTCGTTTGCCACTGCAACTGTAGAGTCGCTAGTGGCGGCTGCTACAGCTTCACTGCCTGGCGCCCTCGCTGGTGCGTCCTGTGTGCTGGCCTCCTCGGCAACGTCCTGCGGTCCTTGGATGCTGCTGGCCTCCAGAGAAAGCCCCAGCTCCGCGCGGACCCGCAGCTCCAATATCTCCATTGATTCCATCAAATCCATTTTGATAATTTCACACTATGGCGTGCGGCTTCAGCTCGCTAACCTGACCGCGAACGCACCGTCCATGGCGACAAAGGTTTGCTACTAGTCATATCATTGCTTGTGGAAACAATGTTATATAATTCGTCTTCTTTAACTCATTTTCGACGCTTTATTGGGTATGCGGATTGTTCATTTTGCAACCCACAGTTGTAACTCATAGCAGGGCAGCTGGAGGCAAGATGTTGGGCGTAACGCGCATTGCAGCATAATGCGCCCAAACACAATGCTGCGCGGGTTGGCTTTCTTGATGGGAGAGAAGTACGCTGAAAAGCCGTACCAGTCGGACGACGACCGACCGACCGTTGAGCACGGTGCCGTGCTGAAGCACGGCTCAGCCGCGTCTGCATTATCTGCAGCCAAGGCAAACTATTCGGCTCAGTCGTCAGGGCCCGTCCACCCCGCTCGGTCAGGGTCGGCCGTTGACGAAGGTTACGGATTTGTAACCGGGGCGCAGACCGAGGCTGCACGGTTCGATCTATTCCACCGTTAGCACTCGCGTGCACTTATGGACCCTATCCCGCTATTCATTCATCAAGAACAGCACAAGTGGATGGGGATTCGCCTACCCTACCTACCTCAATGAGGCGCTCGCTGCAGCTCGTGGGCTTTGCCGTTATTGACCTTTCCCTACACATTGACAGCATATTTGATTGCGTCGTTGAAAGCTGGCTGTTCCAGGCCAGGCCGTCCGGACTGCGTTTGTTGCAATACCCAAGCGGAGGTGAGCGGAGAGGCCGCACCGCCTGCTGCGGTTTGAGTGTGCCATTATAACCTGGACGCTAGACCACGCCGAATGCTATTCGTTGTGTGCGATACCCAAGGCCCTTGGCTCGGCCTGGGATCCAACCTTGGGCGTCGATCCCCTGTAGACAAGGGCTCTGCCAGGAAAATGATACAAGAACAGTGTCAAGGAGGGCAGGAAGTTGTGAAACAGGGCACAGTGAATCGTGCGTGTGTGAGTTCCCAGCTTCGAAACACGCCCCGAAACGCGCTCCGCAGACAGTGCTCCGAGACCGATGTTCGAGCGAAGGGCGCGATAGTGCAAAGCATCGATACACATTTTGTACAGCGTTGGGTCAATTTAGATGTTTGCCTTTTGCTGTGCAAGAAGGAGCACACAACGACGCTGAGCGATTTCATATTGTCTGTCGACAGGCGCCAATAAACAATCACAGAACAGTACAAGAACCGATACCAGTACTTTTTTCAGTCAAGCTAAAGCCCGTGGCCGATGGGTTGCCTTCCTGAGGGTCTTATCGACTGGGATGCCGTCTATTCAACCATTCAGCCGCATGCGACGTTTGCGGCAGGCGTCCTCTTTGGAGTCGCATGGTACGTTTTTCCTATGCGTCGCATGAATGCTGCGTTATACAACTTCAAAACACTGTCTCACGAGGCGCCCTCGCTCGTGTGTGTGTGTTTGGTTGTTACAGTGGGCTCCAGACTATTGAAATGTGGTGTGCGAAATGCTGCGTCGGGAGCAGCACCATAGTTGGCAGCAGTTGGGTTCGCTATGACAATGTCGAATTGACGTCGTGAGGCGTCACAGCCCGGCTTGGGTGTGGGACACCTGATTGCAGTTGCAGTCCGCGTACGACACCAGCACGGCCCCGCTCCTGACCCCCTCCGGCCCCGGGCCGCTGCCCCAGCCAAGCCCCAAACCCCCACACGGCTCCCGCCTCTGCCCGGGGTCGTCTTTTACACCGGAAGACATGTCCGCCCGCTCACCACACGCCCCGCCCGCTTCTGCATTACCCCCGTTTCACGCATCAAGATCCGTTTCACGTAAATCTTTTCCTTACCTTCACCCGCCGCCCTCACCTCCCCACGGTCCGCCTCCTTGCTCATACCTTATCTTCCCCGCCCCGCGCTCCCCACCGCCCCCCGCCCCGAAACCACGTATGCCCGGCCTCAGGTGGATCTGGGGTGACGCCCAGCTGTACTCCATGTCAGTGGGCCACAGCTCCTTCTCCCCCCTGACCCTCATCCCGGGACTCGTGGCCACCGCCGCGGTGGTCATCATGAACTTCGTGAGCCGGGAGGAGGTGCGGCAGGACGCACTGGACGACGCAGATGCGGTGAGTACGTACATGACCGGGGGTAGCTAGCTAGCCACTTAGCTAGCGATTTAGCTAGTTCTCCAGCTATGTAGCTATCTAGCTAGTTAGCAATCTGGGGTTGTGCACCGACATCGCGAGCCCTGTGTGCGTGTGTGCGTGTGTGTGTGTGTGCGTGCGTGCCAGCAGCGCGTGTAGAGGGCACTGGTGAAAGGGGGGCGGGGCGAGAGAAGGGGTGGGGCGGGGCAGGGCGGGGGTTAGGCAGGGTGGTCAGACGGCGGGGTAGCGGGAGGTGAGGTGAGGTGATAGGATACGGGCTGTGAGCTCACATGCGAACAGGCAGGCAGTCAGGCAGTGCAGACCGGGGCGACGGTAGGGTGCGGTGCAAGACGTCACAAAATATAGGGGTTTCTACTTTCTAGGGTATCAAGATGTCCCTACCTACCGGGCCGCACGCAGAGACCCGGTAGCTAGGGACACGAAGGGATGCACGCACCCGTGTCCCTAGGGTAGGGCCACAAGGGGGGGGATCGCTTGCTTGTTTGGGGAAACGGTCGGGACGTCGGGTGGCAGGTGGGTGTATATACCGGTAGGTTGCCGAGCGCCGCTGTATGTCCTATCCCGCCCGGCGGCGGCGTGAGTCCGGGGCTGCCCGTCAGTCAGCAGCAGCAGCCCAGCCAGCGGCAGTCGCTCGCGGGTGGTTAATTCGATCGCCCCAAATACGAAGGCCCACGTGCGTACCCACGTACCCCTCACACCGCTTTCCCCGCCCCCGCCCGCGGTTTCCATGCCACCATACCATGCGTACCCCCCGCCTTGCCCCCGGACACACACACGCATGCACACACGCATGCATGCATGTGGTCGTACAGATGCGGGCCAAGCTGGTGCTGCTGTTGTCGTACCTGATCTCCCTGGGCGCCATCTGCGGGGCGGTGGTGCTGCTGGTGCAGGCGCACCAGGGCGGCAAGGACATGTGGGTGGGCGCGGTGAGTACGTAGTAGTGCCGTACAGTACGGAAACCGTACATACAGTCTCGTACGGCCTGAAGCAAGCGGAGGCGTGTACACGTGCAGCAGCGCACCGCAGTGGGTATGGGGTGCCCAGACGTACGGGTGCGTGATGGAATCACACCCTCCCGCTCCATAGCTGTCTGTTTTCGATAGGATAACTCCTGCCCGGCACGGCCTCTCTCCCTCCCTCACTGACACCAAGCCCCGCCTGCGAGGTCTGTTTCCCCTTATCCTGGCCCTGGCCCTGCTGCGGCTGCCCGTCTGTCTGCCTGCCAGTCAGTCAGTCAGTCAGTCAGCCTGGTCCCACCCTGTCCCTGTCCCTGTCCCTGTCCCTGCCTCAGAGCGGTGTGCTGCAGTGCTGCCTGGTGCTGGCCTCGGGCCTGCTGTGCTGGTTCTTCCACGCGGGGGAGGAGGCAGCGCTGGGGGGGTACGGATACCTGTAGCTAGGCTGGGTTCAGGTGATGTGTACGTGTGTCTGTGTGTGTGTGTCTGTGTGGGGGGGAAAGGGGAGAGGGGGATTGCCCACCGCAGCTTGGACGATTGGACGATTGGACGATTGGACGATTGATGATGTCAGGTGGACAGGGCGAGGAGGGAGAGAGGGCAAGGGGCGGGGGTGGCTGCGCGGAACCCAGACTGCCAGGAACTAACGGGCAGGGGAAGGTAAGGCGGGGGATGGACGGAGGGCGGCGAGGTAGGGGGGGTGGACGGAGGGCCGCTGCTGCTGCCGCTGCTGCTGGAGGCGCTCGCTGCGGCGCGCACCTAGCGCCTGTGTAAAATAAAATAAGAAATGGTGGGCGGGGTCAGCTGGGGTTAGTTGGCTGGTAGGCTGCTGGTGGCAGGGCTCGCTGCTGCTGCAGGTGGCGGTCGCGGTGTGGAATGCAGGCCCCCCCTGGTACATTTACATTGCTTTCGCGATGGCGAGGATGCGGGGATGGAGGCATGCATGCAGGGAGCAAGGGCCCATCCCTCGATCCGTCAAATGGTCCACATACACACACAAGTAAATCCCGAACGAACGAACGCACGGATGCTAGCTACGTACGTACCTACGTACCATGCGCAACTAATAATACGCTGAAGATTGCCCGTGTTCACGTGCATGTGTGCGTGTTTGTGTGCGTGCGTGCGTGTTTGTGTGTGTGCGTGTTGCGGCGGCACCTGCATGCCGGCTGTATGTACGGGTGCGCGGCCGAACGTGCGTCGAGCCGGCTTCGTTGGTAAACGCCCCGTGCTGCCCATTCAGTTGATTGTCCCTAGGGAGGAAGGAAGGGTGCTGATTTCGTTGCGGCACATACACCAGCAGGTGGTAAGGATGATAACTAATAACCATGCACACCGCCGGACGGGGGCTCAACTAACCGACGTACGGCGGTATCCAATCCATGACGCATGAACTACATACGGCCGTGCATCGTAACAAGCTTGTGCTTCACGCGTGTGTATGTTGGGACGAGTGGCGGCCTTCCGAGGTGCTGATAGGTAGGTAGGTGGATAAAGGGGAATGGCGAATGAGCCATCCCGGTGGCGGTTCATCCCGTCGCAATAATTCAGGGGCTTTGCGGCTTGCTCAGACATTCATGCTCGCGGGACTTCATGTCACCTCGCTCCTCCCAGATTCGAATTTCCCAACTCAGTGATACCCTAGGCCTTTCCGGGGCTTGGCTCGGTTCGGCGGCATCCTGCGGAGTGTGCGCGCTCGATCCGTCGGTGTGCTGCGTGCTCGCTGTACGACTGCTGCTGGATTTGTCTGCTGCTGCTGGCCTTTGGCTGGGTCGTCTATGTGTTGCCCCATGTGTATATGTCATCACCAATAATAACCGACGTCCACAGCAGCCTAACCACCGATAACGCACAAACAGCATTACAAGCATGGTTGAGCATTTGTAGATAAGAGCAGCCTGCTGGGAGGGGCATGGCATGCATGAGACCAACTACCGGTAACCCCAACCTAGGGGGTATTTGGAATACCGTATGCAGCAGCCTGCAGCAGTCACCCAGCATGCCCCCGCGCACATACATGCATAAGGTTTACGTATCGTATAAACACACCGAGGCAGTAAATGTGCTTGCACACAAACACCGACGTAAATAGAAGTCGATACGTATGCAGTACGAATATGAAATAGCTGTCGAGTGGATGGAATGCCAATCCACGCCGTACCAATCACGCGTGTCTCCTGCTCCTGTCTCCAAAGTGAACGAATGCTGCCGTTCAATACCCACAGGTAGAGAGTTGGGCCGCCCGCTCCTAATAACTAACGTCATGCAAGTGCACGCGCATGTATGCATGCATGTGGCGCCACCGCTGATGATAAAAGCTAAGAAAGGGCATCTCACTACCGCCGGGTATACTTATTTACTGGCCAAATAAACACTGCCTAAGTTTCTGCTCAGAGGCTCCTTGATTGATGGCAGATGTACCACTCGCTCGCTCGTTCGATCATATCGTTCGTATCTCTCGCTCTCACCACTCTGGTGGCACGCATGCAATGAAGGCGGAAAAACGGCTTGCCGGGCTACGTGCTATCCGGAAACAGCCGCACAAGCGGGCCGCCGGCGAACCGCTGATGCAGCAGATGCAAGGGATGTCACGCAGCAGCAGCAGCTGCAAATGTTATGATCTATCTACCGCGCGCGCGGTGGCGGCCGCGGCGGGCGCGGGGAGGACGGCGCACGAGGCGTCGTCGTCCGCGGAGCGTTCCGTGTAGGTGAGGGCATCGACGGCGATGGCGACGGCGGGGGCGGTGATGGTGACGGAGGTGGTGGTGACGGGGACGGCGGAGGCGGCGACGGAGGTGGCGGTGAAGGTGACGGTGGCGGCGGTGACGGTGGCGGCGATCGCACTGGTGGCGGTGGCGACGTCCGTTGGATTGGAGGGGGCCGTAATGGCGGGGGTGATGGCCGCGGTGACGGCGTAGGCGGCGACGGCCGAGGTGATGGCGGAGACCGCGGCGGGCGCGGTGGCGACGGCGGTGGGTTTGGTGGCAGGGGTGGCGATGGCGGAGGGCTTGGCGGCAACGGCGGCGATGGCGGAGGCGGCCGTGGTGGCGGAGGCGGGCTCGGAGGGAATGGCGGCGATGGCGGAGGTGAAGGTGGGGGCGACGGCGGTGCCGGAGGCCGCGGTGGCCACGGTGATGGTGGTGGGGGCCAGGGCGCCGCCGCCCTCTGGCAATCGGGGTCGTCTCGGTCCTGGGAAGGTGACGGTGGGGTTGGGGGGGAGGGGGCGTTTCGGCATGTTCGTAGGCTGCGCTAAGGAAGTGAACCACCAACGAACGGACGGCAAAATCGCGGAAACTTGTTCGGCGATAAGAGCCAATCCGTCCCATCCGCCGCCGGCGGCACGCGCAAGGCATATTGATTCGGGAACGAAGGAACCCACGCGTTGCTGTGTCCTCCAGCACGCGTTTTCGCCAAGGGGTCGAGTATGCTATTTGTGCATTTGCCGTACCACACCGTACTGTAGTATATCAGGACATGCTCTATGTGTCATCATGCACCCATGGCTGTGGGTGTGGCTGTGGGTTACTCCCACAGACGGATGGAGGAAGCGAGGGTTGCCACGCACACTGGCAAGGCAAGCAAATACCGTAATGAAAGTCGCCGCGCCCCCCCAATGCAAACAACAAAAGGCAGGCAGGCAGGATGGCTAGATAGCTCGCCAGGGCCCAGCAGCTCGTCACTGGGCGGTACTCACCACCAGACCGTCACAGTCGTTGTCACGGCCGTCGTTGCAAGTGGAGCCGCCGAAATTCTCGACGCGGCCGATGGCCCGGCAGACGCTGACCGTGGCGCTGACGTTTTGAACGATCTGGATCACCCGCACGACAATGCCGTACTCCTCTGGCGACCTGTAGACCTGACCAGCTTCACTCATCCAGGAGTTCAATTTGGACCAGTCCCAGGAAGCGAGATCCTGATCGGCGGGTTTTAGTGTGCGAGGCACGCAGGGTTGCAGAGTGGGTCGGGGTTTAGTTAGGCTTGGATGCACCGTAATGCCATGCAGGTAGAGCGATCCAAGGCACCACGGTCGGCACTACTGTAAAATTAATCGATTATTATTAGTGGTACGTATGCCAAATTACACAAAGAGCGACCATGCAGGCCGGTGCATGCAAGGCCATGCATGGCCTTGACATGGCAGGCACACCTGTTTGATTTTCGAGCTGTGGACCAGGACCAAGTGTGCAGGCAGGTACCACTTTGGCGGCGCGCCGACAATCTCAAAGGGTCTGACGGTGTAGCGGTAGGAGATGTAGAAGGCCGGCAGGTCCAGCTGGGGCGGCATGGGGAAGGGAAACGTCTCGGGCATGCCGGGGTTGACCCAGTCCGGGTAGATGCGGACGTAGGTCTGATCCGCGGTATTCTGGCCGGGCAGCACAAAGGTCCGGGGCCGGCCCACGTCGAGCGTCCTGGAGTCCAGTTCCCCGCCCGGCAGTGGGGCTACCCAGCCCATGCGCCACATGTTGGGCGCATTGTAGCAGGCCACGCCCCTGCGTGCGTGAAAACGAGGAAGCAAGTGTGTAGTTCGATCAAGAATGCGACAGATTATGATTAACCAAACCCTAAGTTTTGCCTTATTACTCACGCACGTGTGTATGTGTGGGTGTATGGGTGTTTGTGTGTGGGTGACCGAGCGAGCGACGCCGACGACGTGACCCTAAGATAGAAGACCTAGCTACCCTACCGCTCATCGAGTGGTCGCTTTCTGCGTCTAGAGGGGAGAGCCAGGCTGTGCGCGCTCGCTATCTACGCATGTACATACGTACATGGACCACATTTATTGTCTACGTGCGTGTATGTGTACCGGATGACCAACAGCGATGCAAACGACGGAGTGAACCGTCGGTACGGACGACATGTTTGGCTGCGTACGTGTATGTACAACATGATGGCGGTACATATATACGGCAGCCTGCACTACGTACTTACTTGCCCATGGCGTCGTAGAAGTCGCCGTAACCGTCAGTGCCGTTGGCCACATCCGAGTGCGCCAGGTTGAAATTGTGCCCCAACTCGTGCATGAACGTCTTTAGGTTGGTAGATGCGAAACCGTTGATCATTGAGTAACACGTGCCGCTTGCGCAGCCCTGTTCACCCAATCCTGCATACATCGATCGATCGGCGTCGTGGATATGGAGAGTTTGGTTACGTAGATCGTAGTACGATCGAGACGACGATACAGGATTGAGTCCATCCCCTAGCCACATACGTACGAATTGTTCCGTAAGCATAGTCGGGGGTTCAAGGTCTTTCCATCTACGCTCAAACCACCCTAAGCTATCCCCGATGTGCGCTATGCTATCAACGGATCAAGCCAAGCATACTGTATGCTGCATACATGTCCAGCCAGCCAAGCATGCAGCAGATCGTGTCGGAAATCCATCCGTCGTTAGCGGCGGTTTATTACTTTTTTACTAATGTGAACGAAGGGGCGAGACAATAATTGATTGAGTGCAATATCAAATGCCCCGCACGCCACCTACGCACCATTGAACGGGCATAATTTCCATAGCAAGGGGGTCGGCAGCACTGCAATACGGTGTGTATAGGCAGTGAGGTTTAAGCCCAGCGTCTTGGTCGCATAGTTCTCCGCCAAGCGATACCAAGCCATCCACTCCTGCGGGGCCGCCGGCGGCCGGGACAGCGAGCGAGGAACGAGGGCGTATGTATGCATGTAAGTGTGCATGGCGAGTTTGCGCACTACAAATAAATTACAGGCGCGTACGACAATTGCGATAAACCGTGCGTAATGTAACACTCCGTGAGGCGAATTAATTACTAGTTAAATCTTAATAATAATAATAATAATAATAATAATAATAATGAATTGAATAATAATAATAATAATAATAATAATAATAATAATAATAATAATAATAATAATAATAATAATAATAATAATAATAATAATAATAATAATAATAATAATAATGAATTGAATAATAATAATGAATTATTCGGGCATCTCGGGGGGCGCACAATGATGTGGACGCATTATTATTGGCAGGATGCCTGGATGGAACCGGATGCATAGTGAACCCCGCGCGCGTGTTAGCGTTTGTTTCTATCTCGTTGTGCAATCGGTCGTTTGATTGGTGCACACATACATACATCTATCTGTAGCGGCAAAACGCACGCGACCCCCTTTGCAACCGCCACGAGCCATTCCAAATTGAATGCAGTGGAATGGATTCAAGTACCGTTAAACCGTCGGAATTCCCAACGATCGATGTACGTTAAATTCGTCAGCGAGCGCGTGCGCACACCACCTCTCCACACATTCATGCAGGATGGAGGAAATCCGTCGGTGAGCGAGGTCGGTGCAGTTCGTTTAATGCCGTACATCAACCGGACGATGCCCCCCCACAGCCCGCAGCAGCACGCACGCAGCAGTAGGCTGCCGCGCGCTGCATGCACTCGGCAAAACAGCAAGCAAGAGAATCCCTTCCCGCATCATCACGCACGCACGTACCTCGGCAAGACACCTCGTCTGGAAGTCATAGGCGCTGACGCCGGTCGGAGAGGCCCTGTTCTTGTAGGTGCCGTTGCATGGAACCTGCAGCAGCAGGAGTGAATAAGGGCCACCTTAGCCGGCGGGCCACCCAGCAGTATGTAGGAGCGAGGTAGGACGCACGGCGGTACGTAGTAGTCACCCGTGACAAGGGTGATCGATGGCGGCATGCGCGATGCAGCCCAACCAAACGTACTACGTACAATACGGCACGCAGTCGCCCAAGCAACGAAGTGCGGCACTCGTTATGTGAGCACCCCGCCCGCCCGCCCACGCCTACATACGGAAAATGAGTATATGTCCGCAACGTGAGAAATTGTCGGCCCCGCCGCCCAAAGTGAGGTAGCTTAGATATAAAACGGACGGAATTGCAAGTATAGTACGTACAACCTCCACCCGTATGCAAGGATTTACGTACGCACGTGCGTAGTACATTCACATGCATGCACCACCTACGCACCTGGACATCGATGACCTTTGACGTTTCGGCTGACATGGTCACTTTGCCCCGCGAGCAGTAGCCTATGAAGTTTTGGAAGGTCATTTTGTCGCGCGGGGTGTTGGGTTCGTTGACCCACTCTTTGCGGAATGTTTCCGCGGTGTACTGATTCGTCAGTCCGCAGTCCGTAGACATGAGGTAGACTATGGTTGTCAAGTGCTGCGGGCCCATGACCATGTCCTTGGCATTGCCCGGCAAGCCGAGGAACTGAACGTCCTTAACCCGGACCGGCTTCATGGGGCCGCTGCTGCCTGTGGCCGTGTTCATGGCCGCTGCTACGAGGCGGTCATCGCGGCGCATGCGGACCTTCTGGCCCGAGAACGCCTGAGCCTGCTTCGGGAGGTCCACGGAAACAAATGAGCCGTCCTCGGAGTCACGCACGATGAATTGGATGGGAACGTTGTCGGCAACGTACGATATGAGCTCGCCTGCACATGGGGTAGGTAGGGTGCACGCGTGCATGCGTGTATATGTACAGCAAGCCCTATCATTATATAAAATCAAGGGTCGCATACGTCTTGCTAGTAGGCAGGGGTAGGCGAGGTGGGGGTGTCATCAACAGCGTATAACAGGCAATTGCACGACTGAAAGGACGCAGGCCGCGCTCCGAAAGCTTAAATTAATGGACGCATTCTGCACGCAGATGGCCGGCTGATAGATAGGAATGGCTGCGCGCCCTAGCTTCTGGAAGTGTTGAGAATATGAACGGGCGCGCGCACTCACTGTAGGTGTGATTCTATCTCTGCTTTAGCATTCATTTATTGCAATCGTAATTATCTTTTTCATGAGCAACGGCTCGCTTCTTCGTCTGTCAACACAGGCCATGAAGCTTCATCCGTCCTCGAGCGCATTCAAATTCTGCCAGCCGGCATCGTGCGTTGTGGTGGCTGTTGCTGCTTGCTGGCCGACATGACAAGAATTCTGTTCAACAGACGGCTGGATCTGGATGGCTAGGGCAACACCAGCCCCTTGGGCTCTCCGAGATAAAAACGAAAGACCGCGCGCGCGTAATGTGTAATAAGAAACGCGCGCACATGTTTGCTTTTCTTTGCTTGTTCCTGGACAAATCCCACGCACGCACCTTCGATGATGGATCCATCATCCTCCAATGGTGGAGGCGGTGACAGCTGGGATGAACTGAAAGCTTGCGGTGGCGAGCGGAGCTTTCGAGGCCGGGTCACCTTCCCAGCAGGCTTCGGCGGGGGCGTCGCCTTCTTCGCTTTCAGCTCCGCGGTCAGCACTTCCTCGCCATGGCAGAGGGGAGCGACCAGAGCAACGACCGTGAGTAGAACAACAACCGTCAGAGGTGCAAGGCGCCCGAGCCCGCTGCTGCTCCTGGGAGCCATGCGTGCCCTTCGCTTGCTCGTTGTTAGTTGGCAAGCTAACGCACAGTAACTCGAGTAGTCTTAGGCCACGCCCAGGAAAGGCAACCTTTGCACGACGGCTGGACTAGATAGACCAATAGACAGGGGCCGCTGTCGGCAGTATAATTGATGATACTGCTCTTTGATGACCACTGGCTGCTGGTCGGCACTCGTACATACGACAGTCTTTCGGCCGTCGTATGTAAGTTTACTTATCGCGGTCTAACACATTCATTTTATGCAAAAGTCAAGCGCGGGGACGAGATTGTATATTGTCGATCCGTGCGCCGCCAGACAGGCAGTGACGGTCTACTTGCCCGTAAGTGCCTATCCAAATTCTAAAATATCGTATGCAGTTTATTATTGGCCTGTTAAATAAGTGGACAATTATTGTATGAAGTTCGAAATTATTTGGAAGTGAAGATACATGTAAATAAATACTACGCCCTCGTATACTAGCGCCTCATACACTGTCTTCGGGGGCTAGATTCCGCGAGCGCCGGTTTCAACTAGAAGTTACTAAAGAAGATAAAACGAGCTCATTATTGTGTTACAAGTCTATCTTAGCTATATATTTTTAGCGAAGCTTGCAACTATATATTATTGTTATAATAAGTACTACTTCTCACACGCACGTAACTGAAGACCATGCATCCAGCGCGAATGAAGGCTCTGACCGGCGGATGATGGCTCCAAGCACGCCTGTATTAGCAAGCGTAGTAGGCACTTACTTGTGATCGTTGAACGAACGCAGCAATATGCAATCAACACGACCGCATCAGTTTGTCCTGTTTTAATGTTCCGCAGCCGTACCCCCGCGCACGCCAGATCCACCGCCGATAATAATCTATCAGTCGTCCCACCTTATTTCCGACGGACTACCGCAGCATTCTAAAAGAAGTCAGTCCAGTTGTGAGCTGCACCCGACGTAAGTTGTCCAATTGCCGATACGTGAATACGCCGATGCACGCATATGCCGACGTGTGTGAGCACACACTGCGGCCAGGATCTTCAAAAAATCGATTACACACTAGACAGCTACCGATGTATATGGAATGACGGAGTAGCACTCCAATCTATATGGACGGCAGCTGCCCCGACTGCCAGCGGTCATTCAGCGCATCTTAGGCGTCTTACTTACACACCGACGATGATTTGTAAAAGATGAAGCAAATAAAAATCAATCTATAGGATGTAAAGGGCTCAGGGCCGCCGTGGCCTCGAAATTTCAGCCGAATGCACGCAGACCGACATTTTAACAGACAGACAGAACGACAAACAGACGGACATGGGCGTCGAGCGTCTCCCTCCGCGACAGGGGCTCCGCCCAAAACGTTTGGTTCAACCTATCGTCAACGTGATACATTGGATGGTCGACGGTTGTCGGTGGGCTGGTTAGCATACGTATTAAAATGAAAAATGATAAAAAAAATGATTTCGCGCCCGATTTGGCTACCTCATCGAGGCAAGCTGCGCACAAGTGAACCTAACTAGCAACACCTACCCATTGATTTATATTTCATTTCATTTCATACGAAGCCCCATGGTGCGACAGCATGCTGTATGTATATGCGTGGTAGCATATAGACGAGACGAAGGGGCGGACCTGCTGGCTCCGGGTACATACATACAACGAAACGGCTTTTACTACTGTTCTGTAATGTAATTATACATATAGTAAGGAATGATATGTAGTAATCCTTGTGTGTGCAGGCAAGGACGAGTGTAGTCCGTTTATACATTATGCATCGAAGGGGCCTGCTGCTTTTGGCGGCAGTGCTATCAGGAGCATCCGTTGGACTTTCAAGTGAGTCGGTAGGAATGCTCCGTCGATAGATGCATGACTCTTTATTTTCCAATGTGCGACAGCGCTCATCTCTCACTTCTTCGGAATTGCTTAGCCATGCATAATGTGCATACACGACGGCACTTTACATCATTCCCGCTTCTCTTGCTTATTTCCCCGAACCTTACACAACGGCTGGTTTCTCTGCCGAACCAGGAGCGGCTGAGAATAATAATGACACGACCGTTGATGTCACAGTGTTCGTCGAAGGTAAGGGATGAACTACTTCTCGAGAAAATTGTTTAATGGGTGTTGCTTGTAAACCAATTGACTACGTGCCCCCGTACATAGTGGTTCTTTGGAAGGGCAACACGCATTTTTGGAGTTTCGAATAATATGGGGAATGTAAGAAGTGTGAAACGCTTGTAACAACGTCGGGTTACGAACGTACGCTGAACTTTACAACACAGCAGTACTTTGCGTTCCAGCAGGGACCGCAAAGCCCTGCTGTGCTATGCTAATAAGATGTGACCTGACTCTGACTCCCGGAACACTCTGCCAATTGTTCAGGCACGGTGACGGTCTACCTCTCACATGATTACCTGACAGAGGACAGCCAGCCGGGCCCAGCCCCGTCCCAACTTTCCTACACACTTTCGGACATACAGCCCAACGAATCTGACAGCGGAAATTTTATGTCTGTCGACTTTGGTGACAAGGGCGCTAGGCTGGTGACCGGCGATGTGGTTTTGGCCCGCCTGACGCTGCCGGTTCCTTCTGAAAGAGCAATGCAGCTCAGCTTGGGTAAGAAGAACGTACGACAGCGCCATAGCTACGTAGTATGAACACAGGAAACCGGCACGCATCAGTTGTACAAAGTGAGATCTTCTCTCGTTCTAGACAGACGTATGTCGATCGACTGCAGTATAATTTCATCGCGATGTTTTGCTTATTTGATTGGTGACTAGGTCATGTAGTTAGGTCATACATGTCTGTAGTGCTTGGGCGGAGCAAAGGCTACTCGAGATGCTGTGCGACGCCTTTCTTAGGCTTTATGCTAGCCGATTGTACGGCACCTGTAACCTCGGCGTTACATTCCCCCCCCCTCTGAAGGGAACGTCCTCGGTCCTCACTGCGTCCTCGCAGTGTCTGTGCACAGTCCACTCCGCCTTTCACCACCTTTGCATGCCTGGGGTCTTAGTCAGGTCTTCGGCATTGGGGTGGACAACTTCCCAAGTCAGGTCATGCCGCGGCATACATGCCTCTAGCCTTATTTTGCAAGGTTTTCTGGAGTGGAAGCCTTTCCGCGAGTACCAGGGATCGAACTGACGACCTCTGAGAGACTGTACGACAGTACTGGTCTCGATACCAATGTAGTGCTTGGGCGGAGCAAAGGCTACTCGAGATGCTGTGCGACGCCTTTCTTAGGCTTTATGCTAGCCGATTGTACGGCACCTGTAACCTCGGCGTTACATGTCCGTCCTTCATTCCGGGCAAGGCGGTACATGCAAGAAACAATATCGCTGAAAGCGTCATGTTATTAGTGTGATAGTTCTCCGTACAATGTTATAGTTTCTGATAACCCCAGTCTCACTGTACGTATGGTGCCTGGTGTCGCCCCAATTCGATCCATCGGCACCTGCAGCAGCAGCTGCTAGCGGTGGCTTCTCTGACCGCCGCCGCATGCTGAGCAAGGAGCACGAGGCCGCCCGCCGCATGGTGCTGAAGTTGAGCAAGTCCAACAACAGCAGCCACAGCAGCCGCCGCCGTATCGTGCAGGAGTTCTTGACCGTGCGCGACATCCTGAGCAACGTCGACGTCGCGTCCCTGGGAGGTGCAGTCAAGTCCGATTTAGCAGTGGTCGTCGGAAAGGAGACCTCAGGAAAGGTGTGGGAGGGATCGCTCGGGAAGGATACGTGTGTAGGGATGCTGTTACCACGGCAGTGCATGCATGGGAACCCGCTGGATTTATTTTACACACGTCCTCCTGAGAGCTACCCTCCCAGTTAGTTATTACTGGGCAGGGATCGGTAACTGGACCTTAACTGGGCTCTCCGTCCAGATGCTGCCCTGTCACGACCAGTTACCTCCCAGTTATTGTGGTGGTTGCCCCGTCCAGTTAACCTGCCCCTTTAACCGCCCGTTATAACCCTGCCAAGATATCCATCGGGCCAGTTACACTTTAGTCATCCTGGAAGTTACCCTTGGTCTCCCGTCCTGGGTAACCCGCTGCTGCAAATTAAACGTCCACGCGTGAAGTCCTCATGCATCCTAATGCTGTCTAAGTCATGAGCAAGATAAAACAGTTCGATAAATCGAGTAGACGCATGAGAAACGTCCGCGTTGGCTGTTACTGGGTGGCGGCCCCCCTAACCGTATTGGACAAGCAGTCCCAAGGGTACGTAACCATCAGGAGGACTGCCATAGGGCGTGTTTCGGAACACTGTTAACTGCCATGTTCTACAGGGCATGGTCTGCCTTGGTTAAAAAAGGCAGGGCTGATCGATGAACAATGAAATTAGAGAGGAGCTGGTCATTAATTATTGATGGCATTAATTATCGATGAAGCATGCACGTGGCCACGCCGCTGCTGCTGCTTGTGCTGCTGTCGTGCTGGTGCTGGTTACATACATCGCTCAATCCGTTGCAGGACTTGTTCATCAGCTACGACGGCCAACAGCTAAACATGACATCGGTGACGTTCGTTTTCAGGTCATGCGGCCTCATTCCGGCGCTGAACGCGTCCACGGTTCGGGACTATTTGTACGACAGCCCGAAGATCCCGGCCAACTTAGGACGCTGGTTTAATGTGAGACACAACGCCGTACGTAAGCTGACAAAGCGAATAAATGACCACGGCGCGACTGGATAAGCACAGCAAATAGCTAGCAGTCCGTGTACATATATCAGGTGTGTAGGTGAAGCTTTTACGGTTAACGAGGAAAAGCGCTCTACTACATACGCAGATCCATCCGCTGTCCTCTTTCCTTGCAGGTGTGCACTTACAACCAGCTTACGTTCATGAGGGAGCACAACATCTTGATAGAGCTGAATGTCCCCTGTACCGGCTACTATGATCTTGGCGCAAAATACGATTTGAAGAACGGAAGAGCAAATGGCAGGGATCACGAGAACGAGATGTGGGCGCTGCCTTCACTTGCAAAATCGCATCTGGAGGTGTGTCACGCACTCGGTGTATGTAAAGCTCCGTGGGACGACGCCGCTCGCTCGTTACCAATGCATGATGAGAGAACGAAGCAGCAACACCATACATGTGGCATCGGTAGCGCATACATATGTATGTACGTCATCCAGCCATCCAGTATCACAGCGCAATCTATCGTGATGCCTTGCGAATGCATTTATTACGCTTTTAAGTTACAGCTACGTAAGGGCAGCACGTAAGTTACGTAAGTTACAGCTACGTAAGGGCAGCACGTAAGTTACGTAAGTTACAGCTACGTAAGGGCAGCACGTAATAGAATACCAGCTGCATACCTCCGTATGGTTGTATGTTGCGGGTGTGACACAAAGTATCTCTGGATGGGTTGCGTGCGCGCGCTGCGCCCGCTGGCTGGCTACGGTGTAGCAGCGCCAACAGGCTTACGCAGTCGAGAGCGCAGCTGCGGCACTTTATGTGTGTATGCGTGGGGGGATGGGAGGGCGGGGGCCGCCGCCCATTTCGGAGCCGCATGGCAAATTTCCCCCTGTCCGCGGGTTTCGGAGCCTTCCTCATGCTGGGTCCGCTCGTTCCCATTGGGATGTTAGTTCTCACGCGGTCTTGTCGGGATGCGCGTCAGTGCTGTCCTGCTCATCTCCGGTGCGTGCAGTGCACGTGCCGCCGGCCCGCCGTTGGCTCTACTCTTCCTGAGTCTGGAGCCAATGCGTGTAACAACCACAAGGACTTCAATTTCCCTGCCTGCTTCAATTGGCCGCCTCTAACTAACTGCAGAAAGTAGACTACGACATGTACAGGCGATGGAAGACCTACCGCAAGGTTTACATATGGACTTTCAACTGGTTCACCAGTTACGTTCCTTGGGGAGGCCTGGTGCGTACTGCTGCTGCTGGGCGTGCTTATGTTTGACTGGGGCTTACGTCGTAGTGTGTTTGGATGGGGCGGGGGAATGCGTGATGAGCTGTATTCGTATTCGTATGGCCTTCCGCCTGGATGGATGGGGCAGTTGCTTGTACTGAGTGGATGAAGTGTATGTCGGGTATGTGTATGTTTGTGTGGCAGTTTGTGCGGGAAGACTACCATACGTAACAGCAGTGGATTCCGCAATGCAATATATCGTAATGCTCACAATTATTTGCGACTTAATATTCAATCGTTTGAGACCTCGGAATATGTGAGGGAAAACTCGTAAGGGTCCCTCGCAAATATTTCAAGTTTCAAAGATAGAGAACTCCCAACGAACCTCGCAAACTCGCAAACAAATAATTAACTCAATAGGCCATTTTTCCTACCGAGTGTGCCGGGAAAAGCGTTTAGAATCCAAGATGTGCCGGGAGCCGTGCGCGCTCCGTTTCTCATATGGCTCAGGAATGAACATTTCCATACATACCTTTCAGCAGCACGCAGATCAAGTGCGATACATCTGTGTGCGTGTCGCCACCCGCCGGGCCGTTCTTGTGTGACTACGTTGCTTGACCGTTGCTTGAACAGGCTTGCTTGTGCGTACTGCTTCAATGTACGTATGTATAAGCCTACATACACATTTAGCTACGTAGGTGATCGATCCCCCTCGACTCGCTCTGTATGTTGCGTGTACCCTCACATATTATAATAAAAAAACTTCCCGTGTACCAAATAAATGTACGCGCGAAGGGAGCTATGGGATGTGATCCAGTCAACCTTGAACGTTGCCACACCTGGATCAATCAGGACCCCGCACAGGCAACCCTAAGAATGTGGCCAGTCATCCAAGAGTTGGGTAAGCGTCAGTCTGCTGCGTTTCAACCGTTGCACTGCTCGCATGCATGCATGCTGGTCCATTTGGTGGAAATAAAGGCGCGCGCGTGGGCATCAGTCCGTCTGTCATTAGATGCATGCTGGCCAATGCTGGTCATAATGAGATCGCCATTACGCTGGTCACGCAACCTGTTGGCTTGGAGGTTATCAAAGCTGTATGTGGAAGGCGAAAGGCGTATGTACGTGTGCATGTGCATGCTCATCGGATCGGTCATCGATCGCCAGCTTACGTACTTGCTGTTCTCGTAACGTAGCTTGCAGCAGCTCGCCACTATATACGTACGGTACACGGTTCATTTTGCTCTTTCAGCTGTGACCGCCATTTTAGGGTCTGCTTGCATGCGCACATGTGTTGTATCACACCAAAGAAGGCCCATGGGTGGATGTCAGGGAAGGCCCCATATTCATCCATGTGATACTACAATTATCCCCCCTCAGCAGGGAGCGTCCCCGCACCCGAGTCGGGACTGGGATTCGAACCCTCACGGCGTAGTCTTGGGGCTCACTACCTCCCAAATTCTAAGCACCGCCCACTAACCAAGTGGTTAGTGGGATTCGAACCCATACGGGGCCTGGTCTCGATACCATTTGTTGTATCATACCAAAGAAGGCCCATGGGTGGATGTCAGAGAAGGCCCCATATTCATCCATGTGATACTACAACATGTTTGCTGTTGCTACTACTACTACTAATACGTACTACTACTACTACTAATACTACTGCTGCTGCTGCCGCCGCTGTTGTTGACAACCGGCTGTCCTTATCATGATCAGGCCACAACCTCGGCCTTGCGCACTCGGCCCGCCTTGTTACTTGGCCACTACCCGACGGCACGCCAGCATTTGCGTTACATGAGTATGGCGACAGGGTTTGTCCCATGGGTAGTGGAGAGGCCGAAGATCAGGACAACTACATCATTTGCACCAATGCGGCGCAGGTGAGACGGGCCTGAAGCGCGGCAAACTTGTTCATCGAGGTGGTTTTGTCGCTTACAGGTCTGTGTGTCTCTCCACCGTACACATGCAAATGGAATATGATGCATGCAGCAGCAGTACGTACACAGCTGACCATGGGTCGTGCGTCGCACGCCAGTTGTCTGCTGATGAACGACATAATGCCTCTGCCGTCGGTCGTCCTCTGCTAACAGTTTATATATATATATATCATCATCTTGTTCTGCTTCTGTCTTGTGCACATGGGACGACTGCGGGATTTATTGCCAGCGGTCCTGCTGCTTCTGATCCAGCTGGGCATGTCAGTATCTATCTATCTATCTATCTATCTATCTATCCATGTATCTATCTATTTATCTATCTATCTAACTATCTATCTATCTAGCTATCTATCTATCTATAAATGAAATATAAATATATATAATTGTGCGTATGAATGATGCTGCAGTCGTACAAAGCCGGCTGGTCCAGGCCCATCCCCGGCGGCCACCTCAACGCCTTTGCCGACCTGAAGCTGAGCGTCCATCAGGAGTTCCGCCTGCCGCCCATGCACTCCACCAAGTACAACATGCTGCGGATCTCCGTTGATCCGGCCTACAGCATCATTGATGACTCAGACATTAATTTCCAGCTAGCCGTCTTTGTGTCGTACAGGTGCGCCTTGCTTGAAGTGCGGTAATTTCGGCGGCATTCCGTCCGCCGGCCGGCGGCGCCATGAGCGGAAAACGTACGGCGACGGGGTAAGGAAATAAGGCCGGCCACAGTCAAGCCTTGTGGTTACGTTAGTTCCAGTCTGGGCAGTTGTGCTGCTCCTATCCGGAGTATGCATTGCTCGTATTGCTACCCAACTCATCGATTGAGTGATAGCGGCAGACGATGAAAAGGTATCAAGTAAGTGCTACCATCCATACGCGTTTTCCAAATTTCGCCTGCGTGCTGGCGCGCGGCGGGTACTGCAACGCACGAGCAACGCACGATTACTGCGCACGACGTACGGCTTCGTTCCTCGTTCGTATGCGTGTTTGCATAGCTGTTATCCAGCTCCTCTGTAATTAAGTAACTCGTTCGTGCCTGCTGCCCAGCTAAACAGCTGTTACCTAGTTTACCACAAACGGATACACATTGCTTGGTTCCTTGACTAAGTACTGCCTAGCTAGCACCTGTATGTCTAGCGCCGGTGTGCACATTGAGCGAGTGAACACATACGTACATGTACATGGGAGGAGAGCCGCCCGGTATACGATAGGCTTGCAAATACGGATAGATGGACCCCGCCCGCACCGCCGACCGCTGCGATGTGTTCAGAATTGTATTTGCTACGTACGTACGGGGAGTATATGCGCGGTTGTAGAAATTGCGCCTAGCTAGCTTCGCTTCATGACATACAGGTCAGATAAGGTCGGTAAATACGTATAAGATCAGTATATAAATATAAATACATACGCGTGCGTGCGTGGCAGGGAGCTATGTGCGTGTACGTACCACTCTCTGATGATCGTGGCCCCCTGCCTGTTCCGGAGATGATGTGTGTACGGAAGAGGAAGGCCAACGACGGATTCATCAGGGGGAGAGCAAACTGTTGGCATCGGTGCATGGGCTGCTGCATGCAGGGTTCGCCAGAGCGGTGTCGGCACCTTCGACTCCGGCATACAAACAAGATTGGATCGACGTGTCTGGTGAGCCCGCCGACCGGGTATTTTGCTTGTGTAGGTCCGGTGGATGCTGGATTGCTGGTGCAGCTATAGCTGGAAAGGACATACACGCTCGCTCATGCACTAGATATGGTGCCTATCGAAGCTTGGTTAGGTCTTTTTTCAGAGGTATTTAATTCGATTGTGGGCACCTCAGTGGGCAGTTGCGGAATAGAAAGATAAACAGCAGCGCATGACGCCAGAAAGGGTGCGTGATCAAGGTGCGTGATGATACACGCCAGTAATGGCCGGGAGCTCCGCGCCATCCCAGTTAGTTTAACCGTGATCATCTTAACCTCGCCAATCCACGTGCTCGGTGGCTGGGCATAACCTTGCGTCCGCCGATCGCACATCTGTTAGCGAAGCGCAATTTGCCGCATCAATATACGCACATATGTCATATATACAACACGCAAGCGCGCGCCCTTCACAGTCATGAACGGTATAATGGCATGCATTGCATTTGTTTGTTTTTGCCCCAACCTGCTTGCTGCTGCCTTTGCGTTTCTCCACACACACACACACACACACCCTGCCTCCCCTCCGTGCGTCCCCCTTAGGATTCAGGAATACAACCATCGGGCCAACGGACGCCCGTCTTACATGGACCACTGGACACACAATATGGCTGTGCTCACGGACGAACGCCCCCTTCCGTTATTTGATGATGGGTTTGGCTACCTGAACCGGAGCTGGACAAAGATGTTCCCGGGGGGTGTGCCGGGCGGCATAACCATCACTATGCGGAGCAAGACAGACGCGGCCGCCATTGTCACCGTGTGCCGCTTCCTGGCACCGACCGAGTGGGGGGGTGGCACCACTTGCATGGACGGACAGGACAACGATTGGTAAGTGGCCAAGTAACCTACCATACCTGGCCCCTCTGCGTGCATGTATGCATGGCAGACATGCACCGGCTGCTGAAGCTAAGCGTCAGTCCGTGTTCCATGCAAGCAAGCGCCTTTCCGTCACCGCGCCATGGGACTGGTGGATATGGGTACTGCTCCATGGGGCAGTACACGTCGTAAACGTCTTTTCATGGAGGTTCGTTGACCAGATCGTTCGTTCGTTCGTTGCTGCATTCATGACCTGAAACATGTACCGCATACGCGCTGCCCGCAGTGATGGACTGGTGGATATGGCAGACCCCGACTGCAGCGCCCCACAGCGCCCACCGCCGCCGCCCTCCCCATCTCCACCACCGCCCTCCCCGCCACCACCATGGCCTCCTTCACCTCCTCCTCCTCGCCGACCGCGGCCCACATCACCCCCGCCACCTTCACCTCCTCCACCTCGGCAGCCTCCTTGGACACGGCCATCACCACCATCGCCTCCATCACTAAGACAGCAGTCGCCGCCGCCGCCGCCATCACCTTCACTGCCTCTGCTGCCCTCCCCGCCACCACAACTGCCACCGCCTCCACCACCACAGTCGTCGCCACCACTGCCCCCACCACCTCGTGCGTCATCGCCTCCGCCGCCACCGCCACCTCGCCCCCCACCGCCATCACCACCCCCTCCCCCACCGCCATCACCACCCCCTCCCCCACCGCCATCACCACCCCCTCCCCCACCGCCATCACCACCCCCTCCCCCACCGCCATCACCACCTCCACCCCCGCCGGCATTACCACGTCAGTTACCATCGCCGCCACCACGTCTGTCACCGCCTCCTTCACCGCCTCCGCCCCCCCCACCGTCACCGCCTCCACCCCCGCCGCCATCACCACCTCCACCCCCGCCGCCATTACCACGTCAGTTACCATCGCCGCCACCACGTCTGTCACCGCCTCCTTCACCGCCTCCGCCCCCACCGCCGTCGCCACCTCCGCCCCCGCCGCCGTCACCGCCTCCGCCCCCACCGCCGTCACCGCCTCCGCCGCCGCCGCCGTCGCCACCTCGTATATCACTGCCTGCACCACCACCTCCGTTTCCGCCTCCACCGCCGCCCCCAATCCTGCTGCCATCGCCCCGTCAGTCCCCACCGCCACCACCGCCTCCTTCACCGTTTCGGTTTCCGCCGTCGTCACCTCGTCTGTCACCGCCTCCACCCCCAAAACTATCTCTAAACCCGCCACCTTCGCTACGGCAGTCACCACCACCACCTCCAACACTGCCCCCGTCGTCACGCGACATGCCAAAATGTGTCTTAAACTGTCCACTCGCGATCTGGGAGGAGACATACTTCTGACTGCTGCCGTTTGCGTAATTCTCCTACCCTTCGAACTGCAGGTGCGGGGTGGTATCGTACTGCTGGCAAGGCCTGACAAATGAGTGCCCCCCAAATGGAAGGCATACCGTCGGCATGTTGGTTGTGCCATAAGAAGACGACGGCCGTGAATCCGATAATACCATAACACATTTCGACCGGCACCAACCATCTTAAGCTATGGGTGCGCGGGTAGGCCACGTGCACGGCATACGTTCAGCGAGTGAGCACGAATACGTATGTACCCATGCTATGCAGACCGAGCCCACGGCCCACTTCCTTTCTGCTGGCCCGCTGGTTTGATCCCTTGGACGCTTCCTTGCCTACCTGCCCCTTAAGTGCGGTTGGCCTACCGGGAAAGCTCGCGCTATGCTACATCACCAAAGTATTCGCGTCGCAGTCTCAATCGTCAGTCGGCCTTGCTCGTAGAAGCGGCGGGCGACTTCTCCACTCGCCCGCCCGCCGGGCTGTTTCGCGGCCTTTCTCATCCCATCGGCCCCATCCTCACCCTCCGCCTCTTTGCTTTCTACCGCCGGGTTCGCCCCGGTAAGCTCGCGTGCAGGGCTTTTCCTCTTTTGCCGCCACGGGCTATATGTATCGTGCCTTTCGCGCCGCCAGCGCGGCTGCTAGCCGGCCCGTGCGTCAAGTCCTCTGGTATCCTGCCCCCCGCTCTGCCAGGTTGCACGCCTGCACTGGTAAGGTTTTTACCCTCCCCTCTATTCCCTCCTGATCTGCTCCCCAGGGTCGTGCGCCACAGTTCCGACCTACGTACCACCACCCCGGCCGCTCTGCTTTGCTTCGCTCCCACGTCCTCTACCGGGGTCGTCACCTCCTCCGTCCCAAGCCCCCCACCTGGGCGGGGAGCTTGGCGCGCCCCATGAACCTCTACTCCCTCCTAGCTCCCACCTCCGCCCCCTTCCCACTGCCTGCGGCCCCGAGATGCGAGGTCGTTGCGGCGACCTCGCTCGCTCGGCGATGTTTCCCACCGGCCCATCCAGGTGCGCCGATGTGTCCGCTGCTAGCACTACCCCTGTCTGCTCTCCCGCCCTGCCTAACACCTTCCCCGTGCTCACGCACTGGCACCCGCCCCACTCTGTTGCTTTCCCCGGCTGCGCCCCACCTGCCGCCGGTTCCCGACAGACGCCCGCCGAGCCGTCGTCCCTGCTTGGCACCGCACATCGTGGCCCACGTCAGCGCCCCGGTCGTATCCGAGGCCGTACACGGCCCTGCCACCAGCCGCCTGATCTACGCGGAGAATCTACGTGGTCCCGCCCTTCCACGGCGCCCCGCCGCTGCCGCGCCCTTGCCAGAGCAAGATGTTGGCGACTACCCGCCTATCACCCTGCGGGTGAAGATGGTCGATCGATCGGCAAGGGTGCCGCGGCCCACCGAAATTGGTGCGGGTGGACTCCCTGCCCAAGCACCGCTTTGTGCTCACCCTGGCTCATGCCTGGGTCCCGCCCCAGTCCCCCCAGGCTACCCAGGGCTCCACACACCATCACGGACCACACCTTCCGGCCCCTTACATGGCCGTAGGCACCAGCGCTTCGAGGGGCGGTCCGTCACCAGCCAGATCCTGTCTAGGCGCGTGCGTCACCAAGCACTTGGAGGTTGGAGCGAGGGCTCCGATGTCTACCCGTAGGGGGAGGCTCCCCACGCCAGGGGTTCCAGTTCGGCACCATCCGGGCTGCTCGTGCCGCCCGCGTGTCTCCTGAAGAGCTGCACGCCCACCGTCCACGAGTGTTACACTGATGACCTTAACAAGCAACACGTACCCCTGGTTTGGAACCAGGGTTCACGCAGGAGGATGGAGGAAGAAGTTGATTTTGGGGAAGTGTTTGCGCGAGCGAGTGGGCAAGTACGCCAGCCTGCGTGCACTCCTTGCGGTGGTTTCGGAGCGTGATCTCGAGCTGCACCAGCTCCACATCAAGACCGCTTTTTCTGAATGGCGATAGATCTTATACGTGGGAGTTTCAAACACAGTCCACCACTATCGCACTGTGTAGCTGTTATTCAGCTCCTCTGTAATTAATTATTATCACTGCTGCTTTGCGTGTCGAGCTGGCATCTGTTCCATCGGGTTGCCGTACTTCTGTGGTTCAACGGTTGTATGTTTGTCGTACGGAAGTCTGTCCTTGTGGGAGCGTTCATTTTCAGCCAGATTTCCTAAGCCCTGCGCCCACCCTGTCGTAATGTAGGCTTGAGCTCGCCTAAGCGAGTAGCCTTTTGCGTTCGTACTTCGTAGAGTCAGTCTGCAGCTTTGGCGTGGGGCCTGAAACTACCTAGCAGGTGTGGTAGGTGCGCCCACCTCGGTACGGCTTCTCACCTAGTGACAATATCTTGGCTGAGGTCTCTTACCTCAGACAGCTGAATGTAACAACCATGGCTTGCTTGAGACTTTTGGGCTTGTCTCTTAGGCTTACGCACGGCTCAGGAGAGCCAGTCTGACACACAACTGACACACAACTGACACACAATTGACACACAACTGATCCGTTTTATTACAGGTTATGATCCCGTGGTTCACTGCACCATCCGGATCTCGCCCCTCTCGACCCGCCCACGTGCACGAGGATGAACGCACTGCTCGAGCAGCGCGTTCATCCTCATGAACCAGTCATCGGAGTGCGAGACCTTCAAGACTTCCTTCCAGTTGCTCGGATCCGCGGCTGATATCTCGACAACTCACAAAGTCGAGGAAACCGCTGCCGGCGACGACGAGCGTATAGCTCAAACAAAGAACACAGCCACCGCAATACAAGCGGGGTTCGTAATCTGTTGGAAAACGGACCAGCTGCGTGTCAGACTGGCTCCCCTCAGCTGAGCCGTGCGTAAGCCTAAGAGACAAGCCCAAAAGTCTCAATCAAGCCACGCTTGTCACAATCAGCTGTCTGAGGTAAGAGATCTCAGCCAACATAAAGTCACTAGGTGAGAAGCCGTACCGAGGTGGGCGCACCTACCACACCTGCTAGGTAGTTTCAGGCCCCATGCCAAAGCTACAGACTGACTCTACGAACGCAACAGGCTACTCGCTTAGGCGAGCTCAAATTTAAAAATTATCGATACCCGCGCACTCGTCAAGCGCCAGGGCGCGCGAACCGCCCCTTCCCTACTCCACTTCCCGTTCCCCACCGACAGCGAGCTCTGAGGAAGGCCCCTCTCCAAAACCCCACCCATGCCCTCCCCGCCACCGGTGCAAACCCGCGCACTCGTCAAGCGCCAGGGCGCGCGAACCGCCCCTTCCCTACTCCACTTCCCGTTCCCCACCGACAGCGAGCTCTGAGGAAGGCCCCTCTCCAAAACCCCACCCATGCCCTCCCCGCCACCGGTGCAAACCCCCCCGCCCCCGCCTCCTCAACGACCAACCTCCCATCAAACTACGGAACCGGATCCATGACGTACACCCTAAGCTCCCTCTGGGAACCGAGGGACCTCACCTCTGAACTTCCTCTCCGAAAACACCAAGCCCTGCCTCCTCCGCCCCCTCGTCCCCCGCGCCACCCCCGCGACTGCCCGCCGCCGCCGCCCGCGGGTCCAAGTGTCGCAGTCCCCCAGCTGCCTCTACGCCCCGCCGCTCACCCTCCCTGCTGGCCTCTTCCCCTCTCCCCGGCCCGCGCACCGTCGCCTGCGCGCCCCACTCCTCCTCCTCCTCGGTATCCCCGCTGCCCGCCTCCTCGCCCCCCTCCTCCCCAGCCATTTCCCCGCCATCCCCATCGGACTCCTCGTCCTCTCCCGCCCCCTCCTCTGACGGCGTCAACCCCTCGCCCGCCAGCACACCTCCGGAAACGTCCATTGCATCTTGCCCCTTGGGCTCGCGCTTGGCCGAGCCCATCGCTCGCGCCCGCTCCTGCGCCGCCTCCAGCTTGGTGCGAACCACCTTGCGGCGCTGAGGCAAGGCATTCCGCAGGAGGCGGCGCAGAGGGGAGGTTTTGTGAGTGCAATGCAAAGTTGGTATACTGATCGCAGCAACCAGGCAACAAGATACGGTAACCATGTATTACCAGAAAGCATAGGGGCGTATGCCAAAGAGTGAAAGGATACGGCAGACCGCAGCGGGACATGATATGAATGCCGAGGGTATGGGCAGTGGCCATCCCCCAACCCTCAAGCCCCCTCCCCGCGCCACGCCTCCGGCGCGTTCGCCCTCCTCCACGAATTCCCTGCAAGACCCAACTAAACCCTCGTCTCCCAACGGGGCCCCGCGAGGCCGACATGTACGACTCTACGATACACGCTTACATAAGCCTCTATCGCTTTGGCCGGGTCCAGGCTTCTGGGCAGGTGCACGAAGCGTACGTTGCGGCCCTGCGGGGCGAGGAGCAGCGGGGGGCAGCGAACACGTGGGGCGCGGCTGGGACCCGGGGCGGGGCGGGGCGGGGCGGGGCGGGGCCCGAGGGGGTGGCTGGCGCTGGCGGCGGTCAGGCGGGTGGCCAGGCGGCAGGGCGGATGGACGGCCGAGTGTGTGGGCACTGGGCAGGCGTGCCTCCTCACCTTGACGTAAATGCTTTCGTACTCGACTTTGTGGCCCTGCAGGGAAAACGAGAGAGGAAAGGGGGGACCGGGGAGGGTGGACGGGGAGGGACAGTAGGCCTGGGGCGCAGTCCCCGGTCCGCCAACACAAACACGAATACACACACGCCGCTCCCCGGGCTGTTCGCTGCTGCCCACACCCCGCTCCTCGGCCGTCCGTCGGCAGTCCATACCCACCCCCTCACCTCGCTAGTCGCTGCCTTCGCCGGCCCCGGTATCCAAAACGCCTCACTCACCCCTGCCCGCCACCTCCTGTGTTGACCCGCCACCTTCTCTGCTTCTTACCCTGGCTACATGCCCACTTCCCCCGTCCTGACTCCTCCTCACCTCGACCGTCTGAAAGATCACCTCGGAAAGGGACATGCTGCGAAGCGAGAAATGGATAGTGGATTTGAGTTACAGGGACCGTGTGGCCGCGTGAGGGGCTGCGCTAGCTGGGCCCGCGTGAGGGGCTGCGCTGCGGTGCAATGGAGCGGCATAGGCGGGAGTTCGAAGGGACGCGCAGCGGCCTGTGGGCCTTACTGTACGCGTGGGTTTGTCGGGGACATCGGATGTCACCTTCTGCAGGCCTTGCGGGAAAAGGATAACCGCAAACCGGGGAACGGGAACCAAGATAAAAACCCGCGGGCAGCTGCAGCATTCCGTTTCCAGGATGGAGCGATAGGCCCCCGGCCGCTTTTCACAGGGACCCCCAGCCGTCGAGGGCGGCACCCGCTCACTTGAGGAAGTCATCCACGTCGTCCAGACGGCCGCGCAGGAGGATGTCGTTCCGGAGCTCCACCACCACCTTCCGCTCCACCTGGCTCTTGATCAGGCACACCAGCGTGGTCTCCTCCCGAGGAGGCCGTCGTCTGCGTCTTTTGCCGAAGCGAGCGCGCTGGCCCACAGGGTGTGGTGGGGCTGCAAGACCGCGTTGCTGCAAGGCTGAGGCATCTGCTCGGAACATTTTGGGTTGCTCTGCCCTTTCGGCCTCAGGTTTCACTAAGGAAATCCTTTACAAAGTTCTAATTCAATGATTGCAACAATGCAGAAGTAGAGTGAACCTTACCAGGTTTTCCTTCTTGACGCCGTATACAGGCCAACCGCCAATATAACGGCCATGTTTTCGGTTGAAGTCTCTCCAATTGCATTATGTTGAAGTCCACGCATGCCTGTCCTTTTAGGTTTTACTAGTCCCTACTGTCGGCTCAAGCAGCCGAGCGCAGCGCCTCGCAACTTCGGCGGCGGAATCTTCTCTCTTTTCACTTCACAGCCTTGGATTGTTGGTGACACATACAATTCCTGAATCCAAACTTGCTGCCGCTGACTTGCAACCCTATTGAAGGACACCATAGCGTCGCCCCGAGCACTGCGACCCGATACACCGTGTGAAACAAAACCACTTTGTGCTTAGGGGCTTCTCCCCTGGGCGCGTCCAGTCATGGGCGATAATGGCACACGACATTCGCAACGCGCAGCGGCCGGTCTCTCGAAGGCGATCCGTCGGGACTACGTGCGACCCGACACGCAGATTGTGGGCCCCGACGGCACAGTCCGCTACTTGTAAGCACCGATCCCTCGGAAGCGGGGATTCTGAGGGGATGCTTGCACAGGCTCGCCCGGCTCTTGTAGGTTGCCAATCGAGGGTTGCTCGGAGGAGCACGCACGCCACCCTGTAACAAAATCCCGTAACCCCAGCTCAGCGGCGGCGCAAGCATGACCTTGTCAATTTCCACAACAACTTGAGAACCATTCCGCCACCAACAGGCAACCTATCCTTTGCCCCCACTTTCCCTCGCGCTGCTCTCCGCTCGCGTCCTCAGGGGTCGTCGCAACGAGTCCGTCGACCCGGTCATGGCCTTTCACAAGTACAATCCGGCACGCCGCGACGCGCGCACCGGAAAGCGACCGAAGCCTGGCGCCGCTGCCGCCGGTGCGGCGGCCACAGCGCGGCGCGGCGGCGTCAAGGACGTCGCCTTCGGCCGCAGCGCCCGTAACGACGACGCTGACGGCGGCCCGCTCGGCGGCCTCTTGCGGGGGCCTCGCGACCTCGTGAATCGCATCCCCTTCATGCACCTGGCCATCACTGCAGCGCTGGCGCATCGCGTGTGGTGCTTTGTGACGCGACGATTCTTTGGCAGCAGCGATGCGGCGGCGGCGGCGGCGAGGGAAAACGGCAATCGGCAGCTGGCGACGCGGGCGGCCAACGGCGAGGAGGAAGAGTACGACGACGATGAGTACGACTTGGACGAGCGCACGGAGGAGCTGCTGGCGCAGATGCAGCATGCGGTTAGTGGGGCGCGGGGGTTGGGCCGCCTGGGGTCGGTCGGTCGCGCGTGCAGTGCGGTGCGACACCAGAGTGCGTTTGTTTGTGTGTGCCGTCGGATTGCTGTCCTCAGGCCGGGCTGCACGTAGACAGGGCAGGTAACGGGGCCAGCTTCCCATCCAGGGTAGCCCGCGCTTAACCCCTACCTGGCCATGCTGTGGCTCCTACTTCCTTACAACGCCAGACGTGCCGGCAACCTGTCCTGTCCTGTCCCTCCATGGGCTCTACCCGCCGCCCTCGACGCCCCAGCGCCATCTGGCGGACCCCAAAACGGCGGAGTGGAGCCCTGCTGCCTGCAGCTGACCTGCTGGGACTCTGCGCCCGCCCTTTCCGCCCGTGCTTGTGGCTCCGTGCGCTGTTGACATTACCACCCGCAGAAGCCGTTGTGTCGTGAGGCCATCACAGTTTGACAAACGCCACTTCTGCCCGCCTTCCGTGGTCGTCGTCCCCCCCCTTTTTTCCCCCCTGGATCTTTGACATCAGAGCATGCTACCCACCATGTTGCGCGCGTCGCTTCCGCGGTCGCACCGGACCAGCCTGGCCAAGCGCGCGGCGCAGCAGTACCACTCCCGGCCGCGGGGCTACCGAACCGCCCACCAGATGATGCACGGGGGCCCGGCGCCCGCGACGGCCAATGGCGCCGGCGGAAGCGGCGGAAGGCAGGCCGCAGGCGGGTCGGGGCGGCGGCAGGCGCAGCGGCGGCCGCTGGGGAAGCTGGAGAAGATGGACCTGATTGTACGGCAGCAGGTGCGGGGTCTATAGCGGCCGGCAGCGGCAGCTGTTGGCATCAGCGGCCGGCGCGGTATGTTTCTTGATGGCCTGTTCGGAGCCTTTTTAAGTTTGTACGGCAGCCGTTCGTAACCAGTGTGTGGGGGGTTGCCGGCGGGTGTATCATGCACCGCATCTGGCGCGGCAACCGCTTGGTAGCCCCGTGGCCCCGTGGGTAGGAGTCTGAAGCTCGGGACCGTCCCTCGGCGACATAGATTGCCCTCGCGCACACCTTCCGACCCCCACCTTTGCCCATCGGCGGCAGGGCTGCATCGTCGCCCTTGCCGCCCTGACCGCACCTTTCCACATGACGCGCCCCCACCGTCCTCGCACCTCCGTTTGCCATTCATTTCTGTCGGTCCCTATCCCCACATCGGCGCGAGCTTCCTAATGCCCGGCGGGCCCTTGCCCCCTCCGCCTCCTACACGCCACGGCAGGTGCGGGCAGCCATGCTGGCGCAGCAGCAGCAGCAGGAGCAGCGGCTGCATCAGCAACTGGGCGCGCTGGAGCCCGGACCCGCCGCCGCTGCACGCCTTGCCCTGCCCGGCCCGGCGGTCGCACCCGGCGCCGCTAGCAGCAGTAGCGCGCTCAGCACCGGGCAGTGCGGACCACCGCCGCCGCAAGCGTCGACAAGCGGTCCGCTGGTGCCGGCGGCGGCCGCAACCGGCGCGTTGCCTCCGGCGCCGCCGCACTGGCTGCAGGCGGGACCGCCGCCGCCGCCGCCACCGGCGTTCCGAGCGCTGCCGCCGGAGCTGCGCGCGCGCTTCCAGGGTATGAGGCACCCGGGGGCCGCGGCCTTGGCTCCGGCGGTCAGAGCGGCGGCGGCGGGGCCTCCGCCCGTGGGGTTGCAGGAGGCCCAGGCGGCGCCCGGTGTAAGTGGCAGCTCCGGTGCGACGACAGCAGCGGCCTCTGGATCAGCTGCGTCCGGGAGCGGGGCGGGTGCAGCAGTGCAGGGACCGGGCGAGGCTTCCGGGCGGGGACATGGGGATATGGACGCGGCGGCGGCGGGCATGGTAGCGGCAGGCGAGGGCGATTCAGAGGGAGCAGAGGTTAGGCTGGCGGTGCCGCGGGTGGCGCGGGGTGTACGGTTCGCGAGGAAGGCTGTAGGGCAGGAAAACGAAGGAGAGACCTGAATGCGCTGGGTTAGCGTTTCAGAACCAACTGGTTGGAGGACGTGAGCCGCGCATATGCGGGCGAGGACGGGCACCTTCGTTCTGGACACGGCCAATCGGGTACGGCCGTAGGACGATACCGTAGTTTGGGTTGGACACTTGTTCAGCGTTCCAACACAACATTGATGACATGATGCGTTTGAGCTTTTTAATCACCAAGTCCGGCCTGTTTAAGCGTTGCATAGCGAACGACCTCGTGTAACCTGGCAACCTTGAAGGATAGGAACGTCTTTTCAGCAGAACTCAGCGATAATTTGAAATTATGCCTACAAGAAACTTGCGATGGAAGCTGAATATGATCCAGGTCGTTCCTGAGGCGCTCAGCTTAGAATAGCACGCCACGCACGAAGTTCTTGAGTACGATTGCCGATAGGGATAGTTCATTGATGACCTTGTCCTTAATCGTCTAGCGGCTAAATGCAAACTGGCATGCCTCAACGAAGCGGGGAAGCTGGCAGTCGGTAAGTGCCAATTCGATGTCCCCAGATGCACGCAGCTCTAAGTGTTTGGCATCACTTTAGTTTAGTTTAACCTATGGAATGTTGCAGGCACTCGCCGACGCGGACGTGGGTGGCCGAACCACCTCCCTTCGGCATCGCGTCGCCACGCTTTCCCAACGAGGTGCGCTGACGGATAACATATGCCGTCATCTGGATTGGAATCGACGTATTTGCATTTCGGCGCGACAGCTGCTCGCGGCCCAGACGCAGTCCCCGGGACCGGGCAAGGGCCCAGCAACCGCGACGCACGCTTCATATGCAACCTTGAATTTTGCACCATCACCCCTTCCTGAGCGGCCTCCACACCTGCTCTGCAGGCACGAAAAGATACGCCGGATTACCATGTGGCTTATCGGGACGTCACGCAGCCGCCCCGTTGGACCGCAAAAGTGAGTCCGTACGCCCGTCCGTACAGCGTCCTTCATTCAGCGTCCGTACAGCGCTTGGAACTATCGCTGTATCGCACCACGCAGCGGCACACATGCCCAGCAAGGCCCCATGCAGTTCATCGCCCATCGCAACGATAAGGGATTGCTTCCGGCGGGGCTCAACCAACCATGCCTACGAACGGTTTAATGTTTCCTCCAATCCCCCCGCGGTTCCGCCTGTCCTTGCGTTAGTCAGCCAGCTCCCACAATAACGTACAATTCGTGGATTTGCTGTCATCTTAACGTCTTACACCGCCGGCGCCGGCTTGCAGGGATGGGTGGGCATCGACGACTACGTAAAGCCGAACCGCGGCACCGCGCCGTCGGTGTACGGCACGTCCAGCCTAGTGCCGCCGTCGGGGCCGCCGCGGCACGGCACCGGCCTGGCGTCGCTGTCGCCCTCGTGTCCCAACGAGGTGCGGCTGCAGGAGCTGCTCATGCTGCAGCGTCGGAGGGTGACGCCGGAGCCCGGGCCGGGCGCGTATGAGGTGGGTGGGCCGGCTCTGCCGCAGCTCTAAGCGGGGACGGGGTTGGCGGGCTGTGTAGCTGGGCGGGCGGGTCGAAGAGCCGGCGATGGGGCTGGTGTTGGAGGCATGTGGGATTGGCAGCAGCTGGGCCAGTGGGCGAGCAGGCGGTGGTGACCCACGGGTCACTTTGGCCCCGCTTCGTGGGCTGCAGCAGCCACGCGGCCTCGCAGCAGCGCAGCGCAATCGCATCTCCAACTATCGGAAACCCACCGAGCACAGCCACGACCTGGTGGACCCAAACCACGCCGCAGCCGAGGCCGAGCCTCAATCGCCTCTCATTCCGCAGCTCCCCAGCCAGGAAACCGGCGATCCCTGATCCCCGACTAAGGAACCCGCTCCTACCTGCCCCATCCCCTCCTTCCTGCCCGCCGCCCCGCAGCCTCGCGACGTGCGGCAGCACCGACGCTTCCGGCGGCGGCAGGACCCGCAGGTGGACGGACCCTTCTTCCTGGATCAGCTCCCGGGCGGCACCACCACACGCAGCAAGGAGATCGCTCCGCTCCTGCGCACGGCCGGCGATTCGGGGCTGGGGCCGGGCGACTACGACGGACTGATCACCAAGGACAGGCTCATGCGCAGCGCGCCCGTTTTCAAGGTGGGTGCGCGGTGGTGACGGCGACGGCGGCGGCAATTGCTCCAGGGCGGCGGCGGCGGGTGCGATTGTGACTGCGGCGGGGGTTGGAGGGGAAGTGTATCGTGGAGCGGGGGCTGGGGATGGGGCCGAAGCAACGGGCGCGGAAAGAGTGCACGTGTGTGGGGAGGGACCGCGAGGGCCCAGAGGCGGGCGTGGGTCGGGAAGAATGTGGGGGAGCTTCAGAGGAGCATACATGAATGCTGGGCCTATGTCCGCGACCTCCCGCCTCTTTTTCCACGCACTTTCCTACCCTCTCCCCTCCCGCGCAGTTGAGCACTTCGGACCGGGAGGGGCGGACGCACCACGCGAAGTCGCTCAGCATCAGCCGCAGCATACAGAACGGCATAGACTGGCACGTGCCGGTCATCGTGCAGCCCGCGACGTCCAGCACCGACGCGGCGGCGGCGGAGCTGCGCCCCGGCTCCCCGGATGCCGCCGCCGCCGCCGGCGACGCGTCGCCGAGATCGACCGCCGACCCCCTGACGGCCAGCACCACGCGGCCGTCGACGGCGGAGCGCTTGCTGGGCCTGTACGGCGGGCCGAGCAGGTCGACATCGCCGACGGCCAGCGGCGGCGCCGAGCAGTACGTGGGGGCGCCGCCGCCGCCGCCGTCTCAAGTGTCCCGCGCGGTCCGGCGGGAGCATCAGCGGCGGCCCGGGGACTGGGACTGGAACCGGCTGGGGGCCAACTACCGGACCACCTGGACGACGCTGCACGGGGGAGCATACTCGCATGGTAAGGGGGCGGACAGGGGTGGGGGCGGGAGGAGGGCGGGCGGTGGGAGGAGCGAGCGCTCGGCTTGGGCGAGTAAGATACGGCAGTCGGGCTTGTGCGCGGTGCGTGAAAGCGGCGGAAGGCGAAGTAGCGGGGTCCGCCCTTCTTCTTGCCTGTTGGAATACTGAAAATAGGCTTGCGCGGCAATGCGTGCACGCGCCAGGCCTGTTGGCGTGGCGGCGGAGCGTGTTGGTGTGGATTGTGTGCCGGTCAGCATGAGCCGGGGTAGGGCGCTTGGGTCACGCGCTACGAGTCGGGCTGGCGGCACTCCGCCCGTCGCTGACGCGGGCCCGTGGCAACGCTGTGGCCAGGGCGTGTGTTCGTTCGGCCCCAGCAGCGCCCTTGGTCTGCACCGCCCGAGCTTGCTCTTCGCGACGACTTCCAAGCCCCACTGCGCTGTCCCACTGCGCCGCCCTCCCGCGGACACCCCCCACCCCGCCCTGCCGCCTGCCGGCTGCTGTCCGTGCACGCAGGCGACCACACGCCGCCCCGCTCCGTGCCCGTCGCGTCACCCACTCCCGGGGCCTCCACCGCCGCAAGCCAGCCATCGCTGTCTCAGGGCATCTACCCCATCCAGGAGGAGAGCAGCAACGCCATGCGGACCGACCCGTCGGCGGAGAAGCAGCAGCCCCCCCAGCGGCAGCCCTACTACGTGGCAACCTTCCCCGTGGCGAGCGGCGGCGAGCAGGGCGGAGCAACTTGGCCGGGGAACGGGAGGAGTCGGGACAAGGCGCTGATGGTGACGGAGGAGGATCTGCGGCGAAGACGCGCGGCCGCGGAGTTTGCCAGCAGGGCGCAGCAGGCCAACACGCGAGTCACAGACTGGCAGTCCAAGTTTGCGGGATAGCGTAGCAGGAGGGCGGGGGGGGGAGGGCGTACAGGTTGCGTGCTTTGACTCTTCACTCGTCGCAGGGCTCATCGCAAATGACACCGCACAGGCGTTATTTGGATGTCGGATTCGTTGCCGCATTCTTTTCTTCGTGTGCAGGCAGGGATAGCAGAGGGTGTTGATGCAGTTGGCCCAAAACGCGATCCGTGCGACTGCGTGCAATTGTGTTTGGGCTGTGGTCTGTTGAGATGCAAATATGGGTCTTTTCCTCAAGTCGGCTGTTGTGGACTGCTCTCGCTCTTAGCTCAGGGAGTCAGGATATGTGCGACCGCGCGCCTGCAGACGTGCTGCGACACAGCGACAGGCTGTCTGTACCGTCTGATGGAGCAAAACAATGTCAACACGTAGGGGCGAGTTTGGCTTTTCACGTTACAGCTCTCTCTCCCAGGCAACCTCCTCACAGGCCACGCGTCAGCCGCAAGGGCGCCGGACACGGCGCGCCGCCCTTGCGCAACAGCAGCTGGGCGACAGCGGCCGTTTAGAAGGCACCGGCGAACGCCTCGGGGGCGACGTAGCCGGCCACCGGCGGCGGGGCGGCGGCCTCGAAGCCCGCTGCGTATGGCACGAAGGCAAAAAGGGCACGGTGAAGTCAGACCAAGAGTTAACTGGACTGCACTGATCAAGGTGGACGACGCAGTATGCACATACGCACATCAAAGACAGGAAAGGATCAGGGTACGCGCTACTTTCGAAGTGCTGTACCATGACCACCACGCGCTACTTCTCCGAACCCACATCGAACACTCCGCCAAACGCAAAGGTGTCTGTCCAGCGTGTGCGTGCCCGCTAAGTATACGCTCTGCTAAACCAGGGCCTTTCGAAACGGCCGACAACATGGCATGGTAGGAATCACATAGCGTCCTGTTCCCACGGCCCGCAATGCTGGCATCAACTTGAAACCCCCCTCGCTCGACACGAGGGCAGTTTATTACTTGCTTAGAAACGCAACCCTGCATGTAATGTCGTACATCACAGCTCCCCGGTGACAAAGCATGGCCACCAAAACCCACAACCAGAGGCCAAATGTCCCTATTGGCGACGCTCGATCCGGGTAAGGCTTGCCCATAGCATCGGCATAAATGAAAACAGCCTCCGGAATACCGACTTCAGATTGTAACACCCGTACGCCAGCACGCGCTTCCACCGTTGCACAGCAGGGATAATCAGGACAATCAGGGTGCCCGAGTTCACCCAGACACCACGCCAGAAGGCAGACAGTGGACAGCTGTTGCCGAGTTTGAGCATGCCGGTGCTTTCCCAACCTCAGCCCTCAGGGTGCTTTCTTAGTGAAACACGTTCACTTCGACGAAGATGCGCTTGCAAACACTCTGGGGGAGCTGGATTTTGAATGTCAAACCAACACTCTGCCGCATCCCCCATTTGCCTGCGCGCCCACGCAATACAATCAAAAGCCTCACAGCACAAATACCCTCCCCGTGACATTCCCTGCCCACAAGATGCACCAAGCGCCCGCATAGGAACCCATGGCCCCCTCAACTCACCGGCGGCCTCGAAGCCAGCAGCCTCAGGGGCGTAGCCAGCGGCGGCGGCGTCCGGCGCCGCGGCGGCCGCGTCACCCCAGGTCTCCGTGGCGCCCACGGGGGCCGGCAGGGCGTAGCCCTCGCCCTCGTAGGCCTCCTCCTCACCGCCCTCCTTGGTCTCCTCGGGCTCCCTGGCGGAACCGGCGGGGCAAGAGACGGTCACGAAATGCGCAAGAACTAAGGGCTGCCTGCTCACAGCCTTGCCGACCGGCTACGCGGACTAGCATGCATATCAGCACGGAGCGCGGCGGGACGCTGGAAGGTTCCAACCAACGCACTTGCACCCCTGCCATTTTTCCGAGCGTAGGACAGGCCAGCGGCATGGTACAACGCCATGCCTGCGTAGAGCCAGCTCTTGGTTTCGGGGTAACCGGCTTTTTATTGCTGTGCTAGACGTATGCGCGCAAATTTCGTGCACCCAACCAGTGAAAAATCAGCAACCAGCACAACCAAGCAGCAACCAGCACTCAGCCAGCTGCCCCGTGACGGCATGCGTGCCTCAAGAGCAGCCATGGGTGCGTAACCTCAATGAGCCCCCCGCGCGACGGCAAGGCGCAAACGCCCGCGTCCCGCGAGGAGACCCTGCTAGCACAATCTGGGCCCGCAGCATGAGAAATGCGAGAGTCCCTGGCTAGCGGCCGCTGCCCCCCATTTACTGGGCCCAGGCTGCACCAGGAGGCCACAGCAGCTGCTGCTCGTCTGATGGTATCCAAACTCCCACAAACATGCTGAAGACCCAGCTGCATCTCTGAGCAGGGCTCCTTGCTGCTGCGGCAGCTCGTACGCCTGTGCTGAACTGCATCGACCATCCAAACCGCCGGGACCCGGCAGCGCTGTACCCCGAGCTCCGCTGCTGCCGCTCTCCGCACCTGTAGAAGAACAGATCCACCATCACGTTCCACGGGTTCGCGGGGGTGATCTGCTCGCGCATCTCCAGGACCATGCGCGCCAGCAGCCAGTACAGCACGCCGATGGAGTGCTTGCCCTTGTTGTTGGCCGGAATGGCAATGTCCACGTACGTCAGGGGGCTGTCCGTGTCGCAAAAGGCAATGGTGGGGATGTTCATGTAGGACGACTCCTTCACCGGCTGGTGGTCGGTGCGGGGGTCGGTGAGGATGAGCAGGCGCGGCTCCTCAAACGCCTTCTGAATCTGGTTGGTGAAGGTACCAGGCGTGTGGCGGCCAGCCATCGACTTGCAGCCCAGGTACTGGGCGAACTTGAACACCGCGCGCTGGCCATAGGGGCGGGCGGACAGCACGCAGATGTCCTGGGGGTTCTCGATGGCCACGATAACGCGCGCAGCCATCTGCAGCTTCTCATAGGTCTTCTCCAGGTTGATGATGTAAATGCCATCCTGGCGACGGCGGTACATGTACCTCTCCATCTGGTAGTGGCAGTTCTTGGTGCCCAGGTGGCACTGGGCCGCCAACATCATCTGAATATCCTGCTCCTTCTGCGCAGGCCAAGGCACCACGAGAACGTTTGTAAGTATCTCATACTTCCATAAACTGTGTCTGAACTTCGCGTCTGGGCTGAAAGGCGCCTACCGCACAAGTTTTGGGAAAAGACTGCTACGGGACTAACCTGCGAGAGCGCCATTTTGCCGACTGTGAGGTGCACGGGAGCTACGCCCACAGGACAATCGGAAAGAGAGAGAACACGGTGAGGGCCGGGGCCGCTATACAGCCGCGGCGGCTGCCGTACTTGGGCCTTTTGGCAGCATAAAAATTATAATTGGACGCTGCATTCACCTTCCAAACTTGTCGTCTCTTCTTTCCCGAAACCCTCACGAAAGATTCGCCCTTTCCTCCAGCTCGCTGACACGAAACGGAACCTCACAGTCAAAATTGTGCCTCTGCTCTTTAGAACCGCCCTTTGCAGGGATATTTGCAAACTCAGAATAGGCTTTGGGTAAACTCCTTTTGTCGTGGCGTATAAACGCAGCGGCATGGACTGATACCTGCCTTACCGGTACTTCAATTTGCATGTGGCCTGCTATCAGCGGAGTTCAATGATGTCAGCACAGTGTGTCTACACAGCAGAGCCCATCAAAGGGCCCTTTGCCAACAATCCCGGCTTTCGTGGCAACGAAGCGTCCTTGGGCAGGACCCTGGCAGCGTTCCAGCTGGCGTGAAACCCCGGAGGTGCCTGCCTGCCGGACTGCTGTCGCGGCGCGTGCTGGACGCCCCCCGAGCGCAGCTTGTGCACAAGGACGACGGCAGCTGCGGTTGGGAACAGCGCAGCTTCGACGATGCCGGGCGGCGCTGTAGTCGTCCGGCTTTTTGCTCTTGCCAACAGATTGCCTGCCCATGCCATCCTCCTCTCGCTGTCTGCCCGATATAAATTTGAACAGGCTGGGGTTGGCGACAGGTCGGTCCCCCCCCGCCCATGCTGGCCGCAAGGGTGGCAATATGATTTCCGTATGGTCACGTTGGCCGGTAGGTGTGGTGCGTTACTCCGACACCGTAGCAGTCGACGCCGGCAACGGCACCAACTCGATTGTCCGGCTACCCGTGTTCCTCCAACGGCCGCGGACGCAGAAGGACAGTTTGACCTGTGACGTCAAGCTTTGCTGCTGCGCACAGTTTCCCGCCGACCCTACCTGTCTTGCGCCACTTCCGTTGCGCAGCGCATGCACGGCACGAAGGCCGCCAAGCAGCATCGACTCTGGTCTCTTGAAACGGCTGGGGCGATGTTTGCGCTGTACTGAGCGCCGGTGCGTTGTATGTCCCCACAAGACACGACACAATGCAGTGATTGTGACAGTGTGCCTCCCGTGATTACAATCAGAAGGCGGCGGCGCCAGTGAGTGCGTTCAGTCAGGCGATGGCAGTTTCCGTTACGCGAAGGAATTGAGCGCGCATTTAGGAGGTCCAACCGCCAGCGCGGCGTGACGTGACGTCTTGTCCAACTTAGGGTAGCAACAGGTCAATTCCTGGACAGGCGTGCAAGAAAATTCCACAAACCCACACACCGTACAGCAGGTGCACACGCAAAACTCCCTCAACACGCCCCCACGCCACGGTGCAGCATCGTAAGGGTGGATACGACATGCCAGCTTCGGTCAGCCAACGTCGAGACGCTCCCTGAACACCTTCTTCCGGAGTCGCATTTGTAACTGCCGTCCCGGGCGAAAGCGCCCCGTTCGGCAATGTACGTCAGTGCTGCGACCACGTCAGCGTCGGGTTGGGGGGCGTGCGGCGAGCAGGCTTCAACGTTGATTGCATGCCTAGGGTTGGTTGATATACCCGCCCTGCTGCGCACAACTGCCGGCGAGCAGTAGCTCCAATTACGTGCAGGTACGGTAACCCTTCTGAAGCCGTTGCATGGCTGTGCGAGCGTTCGCGGCGAGCGGGCCTTGGCAGATAAAAGGCTCGGCGGCCGCCTGCACCCACGGCAGCTTTAACCGACACCCTGTCACCGGCAACTTCAACCGACACCCCGTCGTGCGACGGTACCCGGCCCTGTCAGGCAGCCGGTGGCCGGCCGGCTTGCGCGGCCGCCATTCTCAACTTCGCACCTCGTCCGGTTTGTAACATCATCACAACGTCACGCTTCAGCTCGGAAGCGCACATCACCCGCTCACAGCTGCCATCACTACCCAGGATCCACTGACGATGGTATTGCCGCATACCCGTTGGTGCCCTCTTCCCGCCCAACGGCCCTTTGCCCTCGCCCCGGCCACCCACTTGGGACTATCAATCCATGCGGCAGCTGCCAAATTGTAAGCACCCGACCCAGCCCTGTTCAGCCTTCAGCCCGCAAAACCTGGCCCTATGCCGGATGAGCTTCAGACGGTGGCACCGTTCCCTGCGGCAGCGGTGAAGGCCCCACCCAGGCCCTTGAGACGCCAAAGACCCCACCCACCGCCACACCAGCTGCTCGGGTCAGGTCGGAGTCCTCACACATTGGTTGCGCCCTGCGCCTCCGCCGGCCCGGACGGGTAGGTGGCCTGCTGCTGCATGGTGCCGGTGCCGGGCACGTGGGAGATGTGTGCGCGGCCAAAGTAGCGGTCCAGGTTGCGGACGGTGCTGCGTAGGGGGGTGGAGGGAGGGACAGCGGGGACGGGCAGCAGGGTGGGATGGTGCTGTGTGGGGCCCCTTTCCGACTGCTCCTAACTGGGTGGGGCGGGGTGGGGTGGGGGGTGGGGGTTTGAGGGAAGTACGTATAATGGGCTGCACGGAGACCTGGCCGGTGGGTGTGATGATGATGATTTGATGACGATGGGGAGGAGGAGGAGGGTTGAAGAAGGAGAAAGGAGGTCGGCCCACCTCTTGCGGTAATGGTTGCCCAGCATCTGTTGGTAGATGAGGGCCGCCAGCGAGAACACGGCCGGCGTGATGTAGTTGAAGATGACCTGTGCGAGGAGTGGGTTGGGTTGGGAGGGGGGAAGGGAGGGGGAAATGGGAGTTAGGGCAGGCACAGACGCGGCGGGGAGAGCGGGCTGTGGCTTCATCACCACGGTCATGAACACGCCAGGCTCGGCACTTGCTCGGCACCTTATCGACCGCCCAGACATGACGAGTTGACGGCACACGCACGCATCTGCGCAGACGCTTCGCAAGCCGCTGCACTGCCCCTGAGGTGCAGCCCTCAGCCACTGTTGAGTGCAGTAAATGCGCACGATGCTCCCGCCGCATGGTCACTTACGTTGAGCGCGTGCGATCCGGCGTGGTGACCAGTCAGCTGGGGGGCCTGCGCCAGGGTGAAGGGCGCAAGGGGGAAGGGGCGGGGGTGAGGGCCCGGGGGCAGGGCGTCTTTTGGTGGCTCACTCCTGATGGGTGGGTGGGTTAACATCGTTCAGTAGGAAGGGGGGCGCGGGCGCAAGGCGGCGGCGTTGGATGACTTCCCCAAAGGTGGAACGCTGTCACAAGGCCGGCTTGTCCCTCGCGATGGTGGAGGGGAGGGAAGGGGATTCGAAGTGACTAACGATAGTGGCTATGGACACAAGCCCACAATCCCTCAGGCCTGCAATCCGCAAATCTGAATCCAACCTGCCCCAGGGCGCCTCCTTCCTGGATCTGGATCTGGATCTAGATGCGGATTGGGGTCCTCCAGCTCGATCGACACCAAGTCCCCCAAACACCCGCCGCCTCAGCCGATCACGGCACGTGGACAACACCCCGCCGTCCCCCTTCACCCGCTTCAATCCCCAATCCCTCTCCCCCCCTGGGGCCGCACCCCCGCCCTTCGTGTGTGTAGTGCGTTGCAGTTGTGCTGCAGTTCGCCCCCCCCCCGGCCCCCTCGCACCAGAGTCAGCAGCATCCAGACGGTGAAGGCGGTGAACCAGCCCAGGGTGGCCACATCGGATGTGCGGCGCCAGGTGGGGGTGTGGCGCCACAGCAGGGAGCCGCCGCGGTCGAACTTGGGGTAGCGCGCGTAGTGGGCAGTGAATGGGCGGCGCCACATGAGGCTCAGCTGCGGCGGAGAGGCAGGGCGGCGTGGCAGGATAGCAGCGGGGAGGGCGACGAAGGGAGGGAGGGAGGCGAAGTGGGGTCTCGGAGGCGGGCGAGTAGGGATGTAGACGTGGGCAAGGTTGTACAGTTGGGGGTGTCGGAGGGTGGGGGGGCGTGTTGAGGCGGCGGCAGCAGCAGGCTCGAAAGTCCAGGGCGGCAAGGGCCGCCGGCGGATTGGGTGGGAAGCAGCGATACGGTTACGGGATGTTGAAAGAAACGTGGAGGCTCTTGTAATGTAATGTCGGCCAGCACCTGGTCGCGGCTCTTGGCTGCACCGCCAAAGGAAGCCGCGCAGCTCCATAACCCATCACGATCCACCGACCCAATGGTCTGGCCACCGGTGACCCATGGGTCAGCCCTCCGACCCACCAGGGCTGTGAACGCCAGCGTGATGCCCGTGATGGTGGGGAACCACTTGTTGACCTGGGGGGGGAGAGAGGGGGAAAGGGGAGGGGGGCGGGCGGAGGCGGAGGGAGGCGATGATGCTGGTGGTGACGGTGGGGTCAGGACGCGCAGAGACACACGAGGACTGGCGGGATCTTACCTGTTTGAGGTTGACGAAGGACAGTCCCAGCAGGATGGCGAAGAGAGGCACCGAAATGAGCTCCAGCATGGGCCACACCTGTTGGTGGGGCGACAGGCGACAGGCGGCGGGCGGCGGGCGCCGGCGTGTCAGCGGACGGGTTTCAGTCACAAGGCGTGAAAACAGGCGTTCGAGTGGCCCGGCCGTGTGCACACACCTCCAGCAGGGAAGTCCCCTCCCCCTCGCTTATCAACGCCGTCTCCGTCCATTCGCTGCAGTATTCTTTTTCTTATCCTCGCCTCGCTCCACCCTCGCTCCTCCCTCGCCTCCTTCCCCTCCTCTTCCGTCCCCCAGCTTGCCGCGTCCCTGTCGTGGCCGCCCCCTCCCCCCCCCCCACCTTTTTGTAGCGGCTGTCCCAGGCCACGGTGCGCATCACTAGCAGGAAGGAAGCGCCCGCCACCGCGATAATCAGCCCCACGCGGAAGGCCGCGTCCTGCGGCGCGTCCGCCAGCCGCATGCCGTACAACGTTAGAGAATGGCAAGAGTACGGCAACACTTGCAGCAAGAATACGGCACAGCAGGGGCCGCGACTCCACCCCACCTGCAAAGCGAAAGCCATGATAACGGGCACCAGGGCAAGCAGCGTGTCCCGGGAGGACCAGTCGTCGTACGGATCATGATACTCCTGCGGCGGGTGACACGGGGAGGCGGGGAGGGGGGAAGGGAGCGGGGGGGTGCAGGGCGGCCCGAGGTTGCTGAGGAGCACTGATACCGGTACCGCGTCGGGGCTCCAAGTGTGTGCAGTCTGATTGGGCAGAGGCGTTGGGCGGTCCACGGGACAAGCGGCAGTGATTCAGTGGGCACCTTCGACGAAGGACGAAGGACGACGGAGGATCTGAGTTTCAACTCGGGATGGGATGGGATGGGATGTGCTGATGGCGCAACGCCGGAGAGCGGCGAACGAGCTGTCCCAAAGCCCACTGTCGGGCGCTGCAACCCGATCCCTGGAGGGGGGCTCATGCGGACCGCTGCTGCCTGGCTGCCTGGCTGGCTGCCTGGCTGCCTGGTTTGTGCACAAGCGTTCGCCGCACCGGCGCACCCCTCCCTTCCCATCTCTTCCCTTGCCTTGCCTCGCGCTCTCGAGTCTCCTTCCCCCCTTCCCCCCCAACCTCCCTCCCCTTCCGTGCCTCCAGTCAACCGCACGAATGAGGCCATGAGGGCCGCAGCGACCGCGGCCTGCGGACCCTACCGCCCAGCACCGCCCCCGCCCCCGCCCCTGCCCCACCCCCCTGCACCGCCGTCCCGCTCACCTCGTTGACGCCCTCAGCGATCCGCTTGCTCTGCTTCTCGTCCAAACCGCCGGCGCTGCCGCCCGCCGGGGTGCCGCCGGGAAGGCCTGTGGCGGTGGGGGCGGTGGTGCCGCCGGGCGCCTGCGGACGGTCCGCCAGCCGGGCGGGCGGCCGGGTGGGCGGGTTGAAAGGGCGAGAGCCGAGTGGGTGGGTGGGCAGCATCGTTCTTTGGGGGCAGCTGCGAGCACACAGTTTCGCTGTACCGCCAGGAAGGGATCCAGCAGCGTCTGGCCCTGGGGCCGCGTAAGGGCAGGCGAGATGGGCGGGCGGGACAGGCGGGCGAAACAGGCGGGCGGGCGAGACGGGCGGGCTTCAGGCGTGTCGGCCCCCCCCCCCCCGCACGCAGGCACCGGTAACAGCGGCGGTCCAACCTAACGACGCAACTAATTACTACTACGGTACGCTTCTCCAGGATTGCGTTAAGGTGGGCAGCTGCAGTCTGGCAGGAGTGCGGCACGGAGCCGTTCGGCTTCCTTCGGCCCGGGGGGCCCACACGGCAGCGAGATTGCGCCGCTGACGGAGGCGGACCGTTTACGGCCGGTCGGGTCTGGTCGGGTCTGCGTGTGGACTGCATTCCGGTGAGTCAGGCAGGTGCGTAACGTGGCGCCTTTGGCTGATTGGCCGCCACCATCCGCTGCCCGTTCGGTGCCAGGAGGCGCGCGCGCTCTGCCCGCTGCGCTGTGCCGCGGTGCCCTCCCTCGCGAGCTGCCTCGGAAGTGGCCGTCAGAGGCGCTGATGACAACAAGGGCGCAGTCGTCGCGCGGTGGGCGGCGGGATGCGGGGCTCTGTGCGGCCGCCGGAACTGACTGGACGGGTCCCGAGGACGCGATGACTGGATTTACGGGAGCGCTCACCGGCTCGTATGTCGCCATGTGGTGGTGGACTTTCTTTATCGGGGCGCGGTCCTCACTACTTTCGGAACGTGGCGATTAAGACCCAACAGGAAAGTGGCGTCTAAGGGAAGAACGGTCCGCGGGCGGAGCCGGTCCGGCCGGTCTGGGTCAGCGGCAGTCAGCGGTGCCAACGCAGCGTCTGTCTGTGTCAGCGTCAGAGTCAGGGCGCGTCGAAAAGCGTGTGTTTCGGGGGTTGATGGAATGACAAGGTAACTTTTGAAGTGGGCTGTTTTAAGGACAAGAGAGAGTTGCGGAAACAATTTGGACGGCGGCGTTGACGCTGCCGGACTTTTGACCTGCCGCATGAGTTGACGTCACTCCTGGATCATCGCGACGCCGTGGGAACGTCGTATACCGAAATCCGCAGCTTCGCGGACGTCCGCGCGCCCGCGCCGCCCAGCAGGGGTGACCACTTGACTCGTGAACGGGATGCTGGGTACCTGGTAACTACATACCGGCACCGCGGCGCTCGTCCTTAGCGGCCTAATGCGCGCTTCCGATTGGCGGAACAGCAAAAACGGTAACTGCCAACGAAAGGCGCCAACACGGCGGATGCGCATATCAGATCTCTTTGGAATTCGGAGATTTCAAAACCGGAAGTCCCAGAAACCAGGTGAAACACATTCACGTCCTGTCCTGCAAAGCAAACTCAACTGTAATACTCATGCATCATGCCCTTGCCGACCTGACAACTGCACCGGTAACCAGAGTAAAAGAGAACGGTACCAGAGAAAAAGACGGGAAGAGAGACAGACTGAAAGAAAAAACACCTTCTTGGGGGCCGTTTCAAGGGCGCCTCAGGGGATTGCCGGCCGCGCGCAACCGCCTCCAAGTTGCTAACCGACCCGTGGGTCTGCCAGCGCGCCGCGTTCACTCAAAAGGGTCCCACACCAGGCGATGCTGGAAGCAAAACAAGAAGCGACACAGGTTGCGAAAACAGCGCCTGTGCTCTAGCTACCCGTCCCAGCTATAGCTCTTACACCATGATGCAGCAGTAACAGCGGCGCGTGGCAATCCAACACTTGCGACCTTTGAAGCAGCAATCGGCGGGCCAGTCGCCCAACCCTGCCTTGTCCTTCCTATAAATATTGCAACAAAGAAAAAAGACACCTTGCGGTCCAAACCTGCCTCGAGACTACAGCACCGGGCTGGAGCGCAGCCTCGCTGTCCAATCCGGATCCGCCGCATCCAAAGCAACCTACCTACCGTATCCACACAGTTACACAGCTACCCTGCACTGCTCTGCAAACCTACCCGTACAGTCCCACTCCGGTTGACCTTCAAACAAAATTATGCAACACGCTGGAACACAGTGCCGGCTTGAGGGTAGCACACCCGAACGCCAAGCACAGCAAAGCAGAGAGAACTCCGCGCCCTCATCCTTTCAAATCTACGACAGGCCAGCCAGCCAGCCAGCCCGCCAAAGCATGCAAACACCCGCCCTGCCATAAACCCAGTCAGTCACCCGTTTAAAACCCAATCATCCTGCAGCCGCTCGTGTCCCGCTGGCCGTCGTACCACTGCCGTACCTCCTCCAGCAGCGACACCAGCCGCGCGGCGTCGGCCTCCGTTCCCAGCTCCAGCGTGGTCACACACAGCCACGGAGAAGGCGGCGGCAGCCGCCTCGCGGTCTCCTCCTCCTCCTCCTCCTCCTGCGCATCCGCCGCCGCCGCCGCCGCTGAGTCCGCTGTCCCATAGCCCCAGACCCGACTGCCCCGCTGAAGCGCCGGCGGCGCCGAGAGCGACGCCGCCGCCGCGCCGGCCCCGCCGCTGGACCCCTCACGGCCCCGCTGGGCCGCCGCCGTCACTGCCGGCGGCGGCGTCGCCGCCTGGCGGTAGCGGAGGTCCAGCAGCGAGCCGCCGCTCTCCGCCGCGGAGCCGCCAAACAGCGCCCCAGTCCAGCCGCCACCGCCACCGCCGCCGCCTTGCGCTGTGTCGCCGGCAGCGATGCTGCTGCTGCTGCTGCTGCGGCCGCCGCCGCCGCCGATGACGGCCCCCCAGACGCCGCCGGACGGGGGCTGCGAGTGCACGCGCGTGATGGCAGCGGGGGTGGCGGCCGCCGCGGCCTGCGGATGCTGTTGCAGCCGCAGCAGGCCGTGGGCGTGAGTTTGAGCGTGCGTGGTGTGGCTGGCGTAGTGCTGCTGCTGCTGGTGGGGGTGGGGGTGGGGGTGGTGCAGCCGAGCGGGCGCGTCCCCAAGCTGCATGTGTGCGATGTAAACCACACGACCGCCCCCGCCCCCGCTGTCGCCACCGCCACCGCTGTCGCCCCCGCCACCGCTGTACATGCCGCCGGCGCGGCCGCCGAAGGCGGATGACGCGGACTCCTGGCCGGCCGTGGCCCCATGGTGTCGAGGCGGTTGCTGCTGTTGCTGCTGGTTGGGCCGCTGGCCGCTGTGTTGCTGCCGGGCGGTGTGCTGGTGTTGGCAGGTGGTCATGACCAGTCCCTCCAGGGGCACTGTCAGACTGAGAGCCAGGTCGGAGGGGTGCGCGGCGCGCCACTCGGGCGGCGGCGGCGACTGGCGGGGCGACACCAGCAGCAGGTGGCGCCGGGTGACCACCGCAAAGGTACACTCGGAGATCTGCGGGCGGGGAGGGCGGGAGGGCGGGAGGGCGGGGGAGGGAGGGCGGGCGAGTCGCTCTTGAGATCACCCCTCGTCCAGTCGTTCCCACCCAGCACCCACCCACCCACCCCCACCTGCACGCCCCCCACGTAGACCTCCTCCGCGAATGCGCCCCCGCGGACCTCCCTCTGCAACAGCCGGCACATGGCCTCCAGCCAGCAGTAGCGCTGCAGCGGTGCCGCGGGGTCCACATAGCGAGGGATGCGGGGCCGCACAGGGCCGCCGCTGCGCCAGGGGCCCTGGTGGTGGTGGTGGTGGTGGTGGTGGTGGTGGGGTGATACGGTGGCCCTCAGGGAGGTGGCCGCCACCTCTACCAACTGAAGAACCGCCATGGAGGGCAGCGCCTGAGGGAGAAGGATGGGGAGGGATGGGAGGGATGAGGGAGGGATGAGGGAGGGATGAGGGAGGGATGGAAGGCAGCGCCAGCGGCAGTAGGCGCAGCAGTAGTAGGGGCAGCGGTGGGGACAGGTGCAGGGACGGGAGCAGGGACAGCGCAGCGGCTTGGGCAGGTGGGGATGTGGGAAGGCGGAGAAGGTGGCCGCGGCGATGGCGGGCGGCGGTGGTGGCGGGCGGTGGTGGTGAGTGGCGATGGTGGCGGTGGGTGGCTGTCTTACGCCGCAGGGGAGTGGTGCGGCCGAGGGAGTGGTGCGCGATCCGGACAACAAGGTGGCTCGCCAGGAGTTGACCCGCGGTGCGCCCAACTCGCTCGCTCGCCCTCAAGAGCTGTGCCCCCGCCAGCGAGCGTCCATCCGCCCAACCGCCGCTGCAGCACCCGCACGGTCCGGTCCGGTCCTGATGCCCCTGTCCGCCTCCCCCAAGGCCGCCTGCCGCACCATCTTCTCCGCCCCGCCCCTCACCGCAGAACAAGCTACGGTATTAGTGTCGCCCCCCGCCCCGCGACCGACTGCCCCCCCGCTCTCCGCCCCCAGTCACTCACCACCGCCCCCAGTCCCCCCATCAGCAGCTCCCGGGCCGTGCCGGTGGGGCTCAGGCGACTGGCCTGTGTGGCCACACGCTGAAGAATGGCGGCGTAGCCCTCCCAAATGGACTGAGAGGCAGCAGCAGCAGCAGGTTCGGGAGGGAGGGGGAGGGAGGGGGTCAGGGAGTGATATGCTCCTTTATATAAGAATGAGTCACTGCGGAGGGAGGGAGGGTGAGGGAGGGAGGGGGGGCGGGGGAGCCCGAGGGCGGGGGCAGGGGCCAGGTGGGCGGGGGGGTGGGGACAGAGGGCAGGAAAGATGTGGGGAAACGACTGGGCGGGCAGAGGTCGGGTTGGGACCGCTGGGCGATTAGTCGAATCGCGCCAGGTGCTTTGGTGGTGGTACCGGATCGGATCACACGGCCCCGCGGAGTCTGAGCGCGAGCACCCGCGGTGCGGGAAAGAGGCTCCGGGAGGGAGGCTGGGGGCTGGGGGAGGGACATCCCGCGGTGCGCGTCCACAGTTCAACACCCCCACTCAACACACACACACACACGGGCAGGTACGGGACGAGGCGCAGGACGAGCGCAGGCGGCCCCTCACGATAACGGCACCGTTGCGTCCCCCCCCCCCAACCCCCACACAGCAGCGTACCCACCAGCAACAGGTCACGCTGACCCGTCGCTGAGTGGCCTCGTGAGCCGCTGGCGCCGGCGCGACCGCCACCGTACGGCACGATCTGGCCACCGCCGCCGCCTCCGCCGCCGCCACCGCTCCGCCCGGCACCGCCGCCGCCACCCCCGCCGCCGCCGAAGCCAATGCCGCCGCCGCCCCGCCCCGCTGCGCCGCTGCCTCCCGGGCCGCCGATCCCGCCCCGCGCCGCCGTATGCGGCAGTGGTTCCGGAGCCAGGTTCGCCAGCGTCGATCTGGCCCTCCGGCTGGCCTTGACCACGCTGTTGCTGGCGGCGTAGGTGACGCTGCGAACCTGCGGAGGAGGTGGAGGAGGAGGTGGCGAGTGGCGACGGCGAGTGGGGGCCCAGTTTAGGACAGACAAGCTGTCATGAGGTTCGTTTTGGGCTTATGGTGTGTGCTTAGCGTGTGGGGCACTGCTGCATCCTTCCTGATCAGCCAGCCCACGCCAGCGAAGGCGCGCGGCGCCGTCCACTTCCGGAGCACTGTTAAGCAGGTACAGGTACTGGTGCACACTTGAGACACCCACACGCCGCACGCCCATGCCGCATCCCTGCTGCCGCCCTGCCGCTGCCCGAACCCCCAACCCCAGCCCCAGCGCCAGCCCCGGCGCGCTCGTTCCCTCCCTCTCTTCCCCATGCACGACACTCGACACCACCTAGCCTCGCTCCAGCCCTCTCTCCCCCTCCCCCTTTCCGTGTGCCGGTCCGTCTGGGGTTGGTCGGCGGCGACGCGGCCGCGCGCTCGTTTTCTTTCTGCTGGCGTTATCAGGTAATCCTAAGGTAATATCCCAGGTAACTGCGTTTGCGTTCCCTCGCCCCGGGCCGTTCTAATTACCCCTCTCCAGCTTCCGCCCTCTCCTGCTGCCCCCCCCCTCGTCACCTCCCCCCGGGCCCACCATGCTGCCCACGCCGCTGGCCAGCCCCGCCGCAAACTTGCGCAGGTCTCCCCTCAGCGCCCCCGCCACCGGCATGCTGATGAGGTGCCACACGCCGCCGCCCAGGCCCTGCAGCAGCCGCACCACGTCTCCGAATATGTCCAGACTGCCCACCACCTTGATCAACTCCCGCAGAGCGCAGTTCATGTAGTGGCGACCCACATTCTGAGCCACCAGCGCCACCAGCGCCACCACCACCACCACCACCACCAGCATCGGGCGGGAAGGAACAAGGGAGAGGAGGGGAGGGAATGGGGGAGGGGTTGGTGGTAAGGATGAGATTGCAGCGGTGGCACGGAGGCTCCGGAGGCGTGAGGGGGCAGGAGAGGAGAGGATGGGGACAGGAGTGCAGCAGGAGCACAGGAGAGGAGCGGGATGTGGCGGTGTGGGGACGGTGTGGGGTCAGCTCCCAGGGCCACCCACCCACCCACCTGCACCAGTGCCTCACTGCGCATCAGCGCGTACCGCATCTCCAGCGGCCGCAGCTGCACCCAAGCGCCCTCCAGATGCGCCAGCGACACAGCCAGCCGCACCGCGCTGTCGACCAGGCCGCCGCCGCCGCCGCCGCCGTCGCCGCCCGAGCCGACAGCAGCCGTCGACGGCGCATCATCGTCGTCGCCGTCGTCCACCGCCGCGGCGAGCCCGCCGTCGTCCACGGACGCGTCCGCCGCGGACGTGGGAGGGCCGCCGCCGCCGCCGCCGGCGGCGCCGCCGCTGTACGGCCCCGGCGCAAAGGACACCGAGATCCGGATCTCGCCGATGTGCAGCTCCTCGATATAAATCCGGTGGCTGCGCGCCGCGGCGGCCACCAGCACGCCGCCGCCGGCTTCCGCCGCCGCGGCGGCGGCGACGGCACCGCCGCCGCCGTCACGTTCGCCGTACCGCAACGAGCCTGGCGGAGACCGCCTGCGAGCCCCCCCTGCAGCTCCCGCTGCGGGTGCCAGGCCCGGCTGAGGCGGCCCAGACCGAGCCGAGCGGCTGAGGAGTGCCGCTTCAGCCCGCGGCGCAGCGGCAGCGGCAGCGGCAGCGGCAGCGGCAGCGGCAGCGGCAGCGGCAGCGGCGGCGGCGGCGGAGTACGACGAGGCCGCCGTGACGCTGGCGCCGTGCCCGGCCTGCCGGGAGCCGGCCAAGAGCGCCTCAGCGGGGGAGGCTGACGCGCCGCCACTGCCAAAGCCCAGGCGAGAGTCGTCCGTCAGCGGCGGCGACGCGGGGCGCAGCAGCGACAGGTCCGGCACGTACGGCAGCGGGACGTCTCCGTTCGGCGGCGGCGGCGGCGCCGCCACCGTCGGCAACGCCACAGCAGCGGCCTTTGCAGGACGGCGACCTTCGGTGCTGCCTCCGCCACCGACAGCGTCGCCGTCCTCGTCAGGCGCCGCCGCCGCCGTGGCTGCGGCGGCGGCGGCGAACTGCTCCGCCAGGCGGATGAGCTCCCGGAGGTGTGTCTCCTCGACGCTGAGCGCCAGCGGCGCCGCCGCCAGGCTGGCGTACTGAACGCACGTGACGCCGCCGGGACGCTTCCGCCACAGCACGATGCGCCCCGCCAGCGCCGGCGGCGGGGCCGCAGCTCGACCGCCGCCGCCACTGCCACCACCACCGTGTGCGCCGTCGCCGCCGGGCGCCGCTGACGCCGGCAGGGCGGCTGCAGACGCCACGCGAGAGGGTGGCCTTCCTCCGAACAGCGCCAGCGCGCCGCCGCTGTGTGGCGTGGTGTTACGTACGGCGCCGTGCCCGTGCGCGCCCTGTCGTACATGCGGGCTCAGCCGCCGCGTCTGGCCAGCAGCGCCGCCGGCGGCGGCGGCGGCCGCGCCGCCGGCAGCTGCCGACGGCGGCGGCGGCGTCAGGACCGGCAGCAGCACCGCCGTGTTGAACATGGACCGACCCACGGGACTGTACAGGACGATGGGGAACGCCGCGCCGCGCAGGCAGTTGTCCCAGCGCACGTGCTGCAGCGCCACCGACGCCGACACCTTGGCGGGACCCACCAGCAGCGTGCCGTGCAGCCCCTGCAGCAGCGCGTACAATACCTCCGCGCGCTCCGAAACCACGCTGACGGCGACGCCCGCCACCGCCGCCGTCACCTCTACCTGCCAATCCTCGCCCCCGCCCCCGCCACCGCCGCCGCCGCCAGAGGCGTCGTCCGCCGAAGCCGTGCCGAGGCCGCGGCCGCGGCCAGCGGAGGTGCGGCGTTTCGGCAGCGAGGCCGCCGCCGACCCGCGGGTCGCTGCCGTGGAGGACAGGGCGCCGTTGGGGTGTACGGCAGTGTCGATGACCTTGAGCACGCGCGTCGGGCCGTCGGCGGTGATGGTGACCCGCAGGCTCTTGCGGCCGTGGCCGCCAGTCTGTGAGGCCACCACCGAAACCAGGTGGGACGAGCCAACCTGCGGCCGCCCATTTGCCGAGGTAAGGCACACAGTGAAGGGCGGCGGAAGGTCAGCGCCTGTTTTGCCTTACGCGGTATCACTTCTACAAACAAATTCTGCTGTTGAAAAGATCCGACACAGAGGCTGCCTTCAAAGTTCAAACGACGAGTCATTTACTCGGAGCCGCAAAGACGGGCGCAGTCGGGGGTCCCGCAGGTGGTGGAGGTGGTGGTGGACTGTGAGGCCCACTGCGCTCCCTCCCGCACAGAGACCCGACCCCCCCTGGAGCCCCCCATAGCCCCATTGTGTCAGTCAAGTGATGCCCTGGGTAGCAGCCCCCCCCACCCCCCCCCCCCGCGCACACCGCACCTTCTCCAGCTCGTACTCGCCCAGGCGGCGCCGGCCGGGCAGCGACACCAGCACGCGCTGCGGCGCGGTGTGCTCGTCCCATGTGTACGGCAGACAGGCGTACGGACGTATGACGTCCTCCTGGTCCATGCAGCCCACCTGCTGCACGTGCAGCACCTCGCCGGAGCAGTTGTCGATCCTTACGATTGTCGAATGGGGGGCAGCGGGGCGGGGCGGGGCGGGGAGAGGCGGGGCGAAGGGCGGGGTCGAGTTGAGCTGGGGGTGTTAAAGAAGAGACCGCAGTGGAGGCACGGAGCCGGGGGTTGGGGCGGGGCGGAGCAGAGCGGGGCGGGTAATGAGCAGGTTGACTTTGACCGGCGCTGTTTGGGGCGGGGCGGGTTGAGTCTTGAGTAGGGGACCAGCTAGGCAGGCCAAAGGGCATCGTTGGCGCGCCGCACTGGGTGGCTGAACCGAAGGACCCGAAGGGCCCGGACATCGGGAAGCCTAGCCTCACACCGTGCATGCAAGGAGCCAGCCTTGCCAGCGTCGCCTGCAACGAGCGTGATGGACGACGGGTCGCTTGCGGCCCTGGGCAGCAACAGCAACAGCACCGCGGCACCCCGGAGAAGACGGTCGGCCCCGCACCTGTACGGCGCAAAGTCGGTGTGGTGGTGGCTGAGGCTCAGCAGCGTGGTGCCGGCGGTGCTGAGGCTGACATCCATTCGCACCAGCTGGGTCTCCGCCCGGTTGCGGTGCCGGATCTGGCGGCAGGGGCGGGCGGGGGCGGCAGGGGCAGGGGCCGAGGAAGGGGCGCCGCCAAGCGGGGAGCGCGATCAGGGAGCAGGCCGCAGCGCCAAGGAGGGGAGGGACCAGCGGCGGAGAGGGACACAGGACATCGTTGGGTGGCATCTCTCGACTGAAATGCCACACGACAAGGCAAGGCAAGGCAAGGTAAAGGCACAGGCAAAGGCACAGGCAGAGGCAGAAGCACGGCGTCCATCAAAACACGCAACGATGCGTCGACTCGGAGCCTGGTCGGGTCCAGGCACAGGCCCATGCTCCTGCAGCCTGGTTGCAGACCCGGATCCGGATCTGCGTCACGCCCCAGATCCCGGATTCCAAATCCTGTCGGATTATACTGGATCCAGATCTCTTACCTTGACAAACAGGTCGCCCGGTCCCACGGTGTCCATCGCGACGCCGCCCGACCAGGACCAGCCTGGATCCTGGATCCGGATCTGCAGCTTGAGCGGCAGGCCAATGTCCCCCCAGTGCACGGGCCGCCGCTCGCCCGGCCCAAGCGACGAGGCATGGGAGGTGCCTGCGGGACACCCGGGGGCGCAGACCAGGTTGCAACTGGCGCGTTGGACACTGTGGTCACAGGGGCACTGGGACACAGGAGCTTCGAGGAGGACCTCCACGCCCACGTCCACGTCCGCATCCAAACCCGTGCGGTGGCCCGCGCGGTGGCCCGGCGGGGAGGGAGGGCGGGTGACGGCTTGCATGTTTTGGCCAGCTAACCGGGGCTCGGTATGCGGAGACGAGTGCGTGGTGCGGCGTGCGCGTGCGCTGGAGGGAAAGGGCGCTTGCGAGCTGGGTAAGCAGCGCGGCCGCAGACACAGGCCCAGGCCCTGAGACCCAACCCATGGGCAGGCAGCCTCCATGGATGCGCGTGGATGGCATGCAGGACCGGGACCGGGACCGGGACCGGGACCGGGACCGGGACCGGGACCGGGACCGGGACCGGGACCGGGACCGGGACCGGGACCGGGAGGAAACACCTGCGCCGCTTGCAAGGGAGGCGAGCTACCGGGGCGCACCTTGCTGACGGACTTGGACCGCCGCCGAGAGGCCGTTGTGGACCACGTAGCGCGGCAGCAGGTGCAGCGCCACGGACCTCACAACACCGCCGCAGCCGCCGCCGCCGGTGACGTCGCCGCCGGACGCCGTGACGTGCGCCAGTCGGGCGACGACGTGGAAAGCGGGCCGGCCGCCGCCGCCGCCGCCGGAGGGGGCAGCGGCGGCGGTGACCTTTCCGCCCCCTGACGACGACGATGGTGGCTGCATCAGCGCCGCGCCGCCGCCGGTGGCTGTGTTGATGCCGCCGTCGCCGTCCGGCAGCGGGCAGGGGAGGGTGATGTGCTGCGGCGAGCCGTCGACGTCGGGCCAGATGGGCGGCGACCAGCCGCCGCTGCCGCCGTGCCAGACGCACAGCTCCATCTGGCCGACGCCGACGGGCATGCTGCCGTACATGCACGGCTGCAGCGCCCGCGTGCGGCCGACAGCGGCGGCGCCGCCGCCGATGGAGCCAAACGGCGACTCCGGGCGGCTGTACGATGCCCCGAAGACCGAGGCCAGACTTGCGCTGGGCGCCGCCGCCGCCGGCGCCGGTGGCACTGCAGGCAGCGGCGCCGCGCCGCCACCCAGAGGCGAGTAGACGTGTTGGTGGCGCGGCCTGATGTGGGTGCTGCTGCGGACGGAGGCGCCGTTGGGGCGGTGGGGGCCGCCGGGCGGCTCCACTGACGTGTGTAGCCCGGTTCGGTTGAGAGGCGCGGGCCGGGGTCTGTCCTGCGGGGCGGGTGGCCACGCGAGGTTGAGCTGGTCCAGGCTGGGGTGCCGCGCCATCTGCAGCGACACCTGGTGGTTGAGGTGGTTGGGGTGGTTGGGGTGGTACGGCGCAAGGGCAAGCGGCGAGGATTGCTGGTGACGCAGGCGCTGCTGCACCGACAGCCCCGCGTGCAGCGGCTCGTCGTCGGGCTCGTCGTCGGGCCCGTAGGCCTCAGCGCCGTCGCTGCGAAACGCTGCGGCGGCGGCGCCGCCGGCGCTCTGGTTGCTGTGCCTAGGCGACAGCTGCGCCAAGCCCGTCGAGTGCTGGGCAACGTACGGACACGTGCAGTCGAGGCCCGCGCTGCCGCCGATGCCGCCGCCGCCGCCACCAGCGGCCAACGCCGCGAGCAGACCCGTGCTGCCAAAGCCGCCACCGCCGGCGCCGCCGCTGCCCGCGATCCCGGCGGCTGCTGCGCCGCAGCCGCTGGGGGCGGAGGAGGAGGCGGTGCGGCCGCCGATCGACCTGTGAGAGCGAATGCTGCTGCTCGAACGTCCTGTGGCGGACACCGCAGCAGCGGCGCAGCCGCCGCTGCTGCTCATGACGTCCCGCCCGACGGCAGCCAGGTCCGCTTGGGTGCAATGCGATGGCCGCGCCGCCGCCGCCGCCGCAGCAGCAGCAAACAGTCCCGCCGCCGCCTGCAGCGCCGCAAGCTGCGACGTGCAGGGCCCGGCCGCCGCCGCTGCGGTGGTCGCGCCGCCGAAGGACAGGCACGGCGGAACCCAGGCCGTCCCGTCGCTGTCGCTGCCGCCGGCGCCGGCGGCCGCGCCGGGCGCGAGCCCGGGAATGGATGCGGCGCCGCCGCTCGACGGCGCCGCCGCGCCGCCGCCGACGATCTGGGCGGGCTGCCCGGGCAGTAACGCGATCTGCGCCGTGGGGCGCAGCTGCACGGGCAAGCCGGTGCAGTTGTAGACCCAGACGGGGCAGCTCAGATGGAGGCGTACCTGACCCGTGGGTCGGTGCCGCCACGTGCGCAGAACAAGCAGCAGGTCCTGTAGCCCCGGCTGCGTGGGCCGCACCCGCACCGCCGCCTCACAGTACGGCGCAAGCGCGCCGCCGCCGCCGCCGTCGTCACCACCGCCACCGCCGCCGCCAGGCGACGTCTCGAGACCGGGGTGCAGCGGCTCGAAGCCGTCGCCGTCGTCGCCGACGGCGCCGCCGCCAGGCCTGTCATACACCAACTGGCCGCTGCTCCACGCGTAACCCACCGGCCGGCAGGCCACGCTGACCAGGCGATGCGCCGGAAAGGCGTGCAGGTGCAGTGACGACAGCGCCTGCAGCGACGCGCGGAGCTCGGGGGCGGTGGCCGCGGCGGCGACGGCGCCGCCGCCCACGCTGCTGTAGGCCTGCAGCGCGAAACGCGCGGGCACGGGCAGGTCGTTCCGCAGCACCACTGGCGCCATCACCACGAGCTCCCACTCGGGCCGCTGCGGGGACGGGCCGGCGCCGGCCGCCGAGCCGGCGCGCCGGGACACGGCCGGCGCGAGGTGCACGATCAGGTGGCAGCTCCGCTCGGCCGCCGGCGTCGGCGTCGGCGGCAGCATACAATACACGCAGCGCGAGACGCCGAGGCGGCTGGAGCCGGCGGAGGCGGCGGCGGAGGCGGTTCCGGAGCCGCCCAGGCCCTGCGAGACGGCGTCAAACAGCATGGACGTCAGGTCGATCGGTGTGCTCCAATCGCTCCAGGCCGCAGAGGGCTGCGCCCTGGCGGCGCCGGTGCTGCCGCCCTCCGGCAGCTCGCCATACCCGCCGGCGGCCGCGCCGCCGCCGCCGCCGCCGCCAAGGCTGCAGAAACGCACCGCGGCCCTGCCGCCTGTAGCGTTGCCGCCCGCCACCGCCACCGCCGCCGCCGGGGGCGCCACCTCGGCGGTGCGCCCGTCGACGGCGGGGGCGTCGCCCTCGGCGAGCGCCGACGGCGCCGCTGCGCGAACGGCCAGCACCACGGGGCTCTGCTGCAGCAGCGCGGTCGATAGCCAGGTACTCCCGCCGGGCGGCAGGGCGTGCATCAGCATCTGCACTCCTGCGCCGCCGCCGCCGCCGCCACCGCCAGCGCCGCCGCCAGCCCCCGGCACCGAGCGCTCGATCAACGCCCAGTCTCCCATCGACAGCCACAGACCGCTCTCGTTGCGCAGCCGGACATTTGACCGGAGCTCCAGCCGGCGGCTGCACAGGCGGTGCGGCCGGACGTCGCACACCAGCCGCAGGCCCGGCGGCGGCGGCGCCGCCGCCGTCGGGGCGCCGGCGTGATGCGCCATGCCTGAGACGGCGGCGGGCGGCAACGAGAAATAGTACCGCGACGGCGGCGCGGCGCTGCAGGGAATGGGTCCCAGCCAGGTGCTGCCGCCGTACAGTCTGCAGTACAGCACACGGCTGCCGGTGCCGCCGCCGCCGGCGGTGTTGCTGCCGCCGCCGCCGGCAGGGTCACCCTCGGAGCGCGACCGCCGGTGCGATGCACGCGACGTATCGCCGGAGGCGCCGCTTGCGTCATGGTCCGCTGCCGCCACCCCTCGCTGCTGGTGGCCGTGGTGATGGTGCTGGTGGTGCAGTTGCTGCTGCAGACCGAGCTGCCACTGCGGCGGCGGCAGCGGCGCCACGTGGCGGCCCGCGAAGCGGCGCCCAGCGCGAGGCACCGAGTCCACCACGACCACCGACCCGTGGGTCACCACGCCGTCCACGGCGCCCGCGGCGCCCACGACCGCCAGGTACGATGCGTGCGGACGTTGCTCCAGCGTCACGAAGCTGACGGGCTGGCCCAGGTGGTTCTGGAGCCAGAGGCGCGGGAGCGCTTCGGGTCTGGCCGGCCCCTGGTGGACCCATGGGTCAGCCGCCAGGCCAAGGAGCCCCGTAGTAGCAGCCCCCATGGCGATGTGCGGGCCCGTCTTCTGGGGCGCAGCAGCGCCCCAGCTGCCAGGGTGAGGCCCTTGCGCTGTTGGCGCGGCGAAAGGCGGGTAGACAGCGGCGGGGGCGGGGCCAGTGGTGGTGGCGGCGGCGGCGGGGGAGCGCTGAGGGCTCGCCAGGGCGTATTGGAGCTCGTCCGCGAGCTGCACCGCGGCGCGCGCAGCGGGGATGAGCCCCGGCGACAACGTGGCTTCGAGGAGGGTGTTGGTGGTGAGGTTGATGGAGTGGCGCGGCAGGGGCGGCGGCGGCGGCGGCGGCGCGCCTGGCGGCGCCGCGACGGCAGGCGGGGCGCTACCGCCGGACAGCGGCCGGCGGTGCGGCGGCGGCGGCGCGGCGGCGCTGGGGTTCCGCGCCACGTAGAGCACCTGAGGGGGTACGGCACCGGTACCAGGCCCGGAGGCGGTGGGAGGTCACGCGGAGAAACACGGACAGCCGTAGGGCGCCGCAGAGCAGAGCAGAGCAGAACGGGCAAAGCCGCCGGCACAAAAGACTCATAAAATTCACGCGTGCCACCGCATCCGTGCACAGAAACCGTTTCGCCTTCGTTACACCGGTAGGCTTCAAGTGCGCGAGACCTTTACACTCAAGCCCGGCCGCAGCAGGTGTGGCGTGCGGGTGTCCTCCGCCGCACCTACCGTACCTGCACGGCCCACGGCTCCAGCACGGGCTCCCAGCCCAGCTTGTCCAGGTTGTATACATCCAGCAGCAGGCTCGCGTCCAGGACCACGTGGACAGACGCCACCTCCAGCGGCATCGACCGCGCCCCGCAGCCGGCCTCGGCGCACGACGCAGGCTCGGGCAGCGCCGACGCCATTGCGGCGGCGGCGGCGCCGCCGCCAGCCCCGGGATGTGCGCGGAGGATGCTCCGCCGGGCGCGAACGGGGACCCCGGCATCGCCGGCCTGCACGCCAGGCGCCGCCGCCGCTGCGGCGGCGGCGGCGGCGGCGGCGGCGCTGGGCAGCTTGTACCGCGCGTAGGCGGGCGCCGCGGCCGCGCGGCCCGCGCCGGCGTGCTCGCTGGCTGGCGCAGACAGGGAGCTCCGGGACAAGTCCCGGGAGGGCATGGCGTGGAAGGCGGCCGCGGTGTCGTCGGCGGCTGCGGCAGCGGCGGCGTCGCTCGAGTGGCCAGCGGCGGCACCGGCAGCGGCGGTGGCCGCGTCGCCTAGAGCGCTGAGCTTTACCTGGAGTTCCAGCGGCGCGATTGCGGCCTCGAGCAGCGGCAGATCGTAGCCCTGGGTGGACCATGGGTCATGCAAACGTTTCAAAAGCCAAGGCCGAGGAAGATGGGTTGTGAGGGTGAAGTGGCCAACTAGCCAAACTGGACGACGGGCCTGCTAACAGAGCGGTCTCGATCCCCCAAGGCCCACACCCGCCTACCAGCCGCACCCGCACCGCGGCCCTTCCGCCCCCGCGCCTTACCTGCACATCCGTGTACAGGACGGCCGCCGCTTTGCCCACACGCAGCGTCAGGCAGCACAGCGGCAGCCACGCGGGCAGCGGCGCGCCCAGCCAGGTCCCGGGCGCTGGCCCAGCGCCAGCGCCGGCCCCGGCGCCGTCGTCGCTGCTGCCTCTCGACCACGACGGCCCGCCGCCTGCGTCGCCCCGGTTCGGGCGGCGCTGCTGGCGGAATCCAGGGTGCCGGTGCTGGTGCTGGTTACTGTGCTGGTGTGCGTTCACGTGGCGGTGCGGGTTGACGTAGTACTGGTAGTGGTAAAGCATCTCCGGCCCGACGGGTAAGGTACCCGCGCCGCCGCCGCCGCGGCCGCCGCCAGCGGCGCCGTCGTAGTCACCGTCGTCGTCGGCACTGTGCGGCCACATGCCATGCGGCGCGGTCGACGCCGTCGCAGCTCCGCCAGCGCCGGTGGCGGCGGCGGCGGCGGCTGGGTCGCGCAGGCCGCCCCGGCTCCACGACGCGCCCCGCGGCGGCGCCGTCACGGCCGCGGCCGCGATCGCCGCAATGCCGGGCGAGCCCACCAGCCGCAGCGTCCGCTCGTCCAGGATCCCGGCCCCGAAGCCCACCCCGTCGCTGCCGGCGTCGCCGTCGCCGTCGCCGTCGTTCCCGCCGCCGTCGCCCTCCGAGTCCGAGCCCTCGAAGGCGCGCCGCCGGTCCGTCGCCGCCGCCGCGCGCTGCCAGCTGTCCTGGGTGTCGTGCGCTAGGGCCAGGAGCGCCAGCAACGCACGACGCGAGGCGTACAGGGAGGCGTGTCGCAGGGAGGCCTCCAGGAGCGCGTGGACCAACACGGCATCGTCGCCAGCTTCGCCGGAGGCGGCGGCAGCGGCGGCGCCGCCGCCGCCGCCGCTGCCGGCGCCAGCTGGTGCCTCGCTTGCGGGAGCGCCCTGGAGCCGGGGCGACCCGCCAGCTGGCCTGGGCGTGTCGGCCGAGGCGGGGGCTTGCGGCGATCCTTGGCGCGCCTCCAGCTCCGACGCCGACCCGCTGTGCTGGCCTGTCCCTGACGCAGAGCCGGGCCCGGCTGCGGCCGTCACAGCAGCCGCAGATGCTGCTGCTGCCGCTGCTGCTGCTGCCGCTGCTGCCGTGCGGTCCACGCCGCCCTCCGCCGCGCCATCGGAGCTGCTGACCCTGCGCCCGGCCGTGGCAAAGCTGCCACCGCCGCCAACATGTGCTGCTGCTGCCGTTACGGCTGCCGCCGCTGCTGCTGCTGTTACTGTTGCGGCCGCTGCTGTGGCCGTCGCCAGCGGCTCGCTGCCAGTCCTGGCCTGGCCCGGGCCGGCACCGCGACCAGCGCCCTCGTCGCGGCGGCGTGCACCACCACCCTGCTCCTCCTCCTCCGCTGGCGCGCCCCGGCGCAGATGCGGTACCGCGGCGCAGGACAGCCCCTCCAGCAGCGCCAGGCGCCAGCCGTCGCTGACGCCGTGCCAGGTACCGACCCGTGGGTCGTGCTCCAGCCGCAGCAGCCCCGCCGACACCGACACCTCCGGCAGCACCAGCGTCAGCCTGTCCAGACAGCCACCCGCGCCAGACTCCACGCTGGCACCCAACACCACCTCCACACGCACGCAGCGCTGCTCCACAGCCACCGCCGCCGCCGCCGCGGCCGCGGCCGCTGACGCGGCCGCGGATTGCAGATACGAGTGTGAGTGCGCGTGCGGATGGGGCCTGGAGCCGGCGAGCCCGGGCGCCAGCCCTGCTCCGCTGTGGTCCCGGAGGACTGCCGCGCCCGCCCTGCCCCCCGCGGGCGCCGGCTCCGGCGCCGCGTATGCGACCAGCGACACGTCCTGCACCGACAGGCTGGCGGTGGCGGGCAGGTCGAGCACCAGCCGCAGCAGCGCGTCGGGCTCCTCGGCGGCGGCGGCGGCTGCCGCCGCCGCGGCCGGAGACGCGGCGGCTGCCGCCGCCGCAGCCGCGGCCACGGCAACATGCGGTTTCCCGTTTGCAGCAGCAGCCCCGATCGCACGGGCGGACAGGCGGATCCTGGGAAGGTCTGTGTCCGGCCGTGAGGTTGACGCCAGCGCGTAGGCGCCGGGCTGCTGCCGCTGCGCGCCCCGCGGCAGCTGCGGCGGCGGCGGCTCGGCCAGGGAGCGCAGCGCCAGCCGCCGCTGGCGCAGCGCCGTCGCCGCGCGCAGCTGGGCCGCGGCGGCGGTGCGCCAGTGCTGGCCGCAGGCCGCCAGGCTGTCCAGCAGCCGGTGCCACTGCGTCGCGGACACCAGCACGTGCAGGCCGCTGAGGTCGACGTCGAAGTGCGGCCGCGCGCCGGCGCAGGCGACGCCATGCGTCGGCATGGAGCCGTGCGCGACCCGCGGGTCACTGGCACCCGCGCCGACGCCGCTGGCGCCCTCGGTGGAACGCCGCCGCTCGGCCGCCGCCACGGATTCGGAGCCCGGGGAGAGGGAGGAGGAGCTGGCGCACGCGGTCCCGTGCTGATCCTCCGCGGTGCGCTGGCCGGTGGCGGCGCCCGCGGCGGCCGGGGGTGACGGCGGCGGCGGCGGCGACGGCCGGACGTGCAGGGCGTTGCGGTGGCCGGGGCCGCTGCGCAGCTGCACCCGCAGCAGCAGCGTCGCGAGGACGGAGGCGGCTGTGGCGGGGGGAGGGCCGCCAGCGGGGCGCCCCCACGCGCTGGCGCCATTGGCAGCGGCTGCAGCGCTCAGTGCCGCCAGAGATCCTGTGGAACGGCACGGCGCGCCGGCAGACAGCAGCACGACGGCCGCCGGCGCCGTCGCCGGCGCCGAGCCAGCGGCGGCGGCGGCGGCGACTCCGTCGCCTCCATCGCCTTCCCCGCCGGGCCCAGGTGCCGGCTGCCCCCAAGCCGCCATGGTCAGCGGCAGGTGCGCGGCGGGCAGCGTCGTGAGCCGGGCGATGCTCTTGCTGGATACGGACAGGTGCACGCGTAGCATGGCGCCACGGCGGCTGCCGCCTCCGCCTCCGCCGCCACCGCAGGCGTCAGACGCGGAGCCCGACGAGCGCGGGAGCGCGCCGGGGCCGCAGCCGGCATCTGTCGGTTCCTCAGGCTGAGGCGCCGCCTCCCCCTTCCGTGGGAGGTGCAGCTCCTCCGCCTCCTCGCCCTCCTGTTCCTCCCCCTGGGGATGATCGGCGGGTAGGTCCAGATCCCGGGTGGCCAGCCCCTCCTCCGCCTCCAGATCCAGCGCGCTGCTGCCGCCCTCAACAGAATAGAATTCCGCGTCAGCGTCCGCGGCGCCGCCGCCGCCGTCCGTGAGCTGCTGCTGGCTGCCGCCGCGCGGCAGCGCCGCACCGCCCAAGCCCGCACCGCCCAAGCCCGTGCTCGGGCTGATCCCCAGCCCCAGCGCCGACGGTCGCGGCTGCAGGACGGCGCGCGGCGCGGCGACGACGGCGTCGGCGGCCGCAGCGGCGGTGGCGCTGGTCGCCGCGGAGAGCGGCGGCGGCGGCGGCGGCGGCCAGGAGTGTGGAGCGAAGGCGGTGGCGGCGGCGGCAGGGCTTCCTGCCTCCTGGCGAGCTGAGCGAGATGGCGCTGCCGCGCCGTGGCGCTGCAGCATTTGAGCGTGCCACGAGAGCTCGCACATGATGGCCAACGACCCGGCGTGGATCTTGAGATCCGCCGCCACCGCCGCGGCGGCGTCGCCGCCGTCAGCGTTGCCGCCGTCGGCGGCGGCTCCCTGCGCCGCCGCCCCGATCCCCGCACGCGCCGGGCGGTGCAGCCTTGAGCCCACGCTGCTGAGCGTCAGTTCCCGCCAGGCGAGGCTGCTCGCCACGTCGACATCCGTACGACCATACGACATTCGTACATCGCGCCAGTACAGCGCCGTCGCCTCCTCGCTCAGCGTGTCGCTTCCCAGCAGCGCCGTCAGGGACGTCAGCCTGGCGAAGAGCGCCAGGTGGGGCAGGGACGAGGCGGGGTCCCACGGCCGCGCGCCGTCGCCCCCGACAGCGGCGGTGGCGGCTGTCGCCCTCGGCGGCTCCGCCGCCGCCGGCTCGTACACCTGCTGAAGCGACTCCCGGCGCTTAGGTACAGCCCCAAGCTCCTCATGCGCGATCGCGGAGCGCCTCTTGCCTTGCAGCTTCAACCCTTCGCCTCTTGCCTCCTCCTCCTCCGCCTCCTCCTCCTCCTCCTCCGCAGCAGCAGCAGCAGGAGCAGCGGGCGGGGAGACGTCCGCCAGCAGCGCACACAGCACCCCCGCCTGCTGCGGCTGCAGGCTCGCCTCCACGTGACCCAAGTCCAGGGAAAGCCCCATCGTCGTCGCTCCCTGCGGCGACGCACCCAGGCCCACGCCCGCGGCCGCCACGTCGGCCTCGGCGCCGCCGTCGCCGCCCGCCGCCGCCGCTGCGGGGCCGTAGCGCGCGCCCACCTCTGGAAGCAGCAGCACCGGCGACAAGTAGGCCGAGTCGGGGTTGTCGGCCAGGTACAGCAGCAGGCCCTTCACGGCCACTCGGTGCATGTCGCCCACCTCCCCTGCCGCTGCAGCCGACCTGTCGCCCCCTGCCGGGGCACTGCCGCCGCGGCCGCTGCCGCCGCTGCCGAACCCTGCATCCGCCGCCGCCGGGCCCACCGCCGCACCGGCTCCGGCAGGCCCCGCGCCCGCTTGGTCAAGGCCGGGCGCCGCGCCAGCGGCAGCGGCGGATGCCGGGCGCAAGCTGTAGCCGAGCTCGTCTACGCTGAGCAGCGCGTTGCAGGCCAGGTGCCCGGCAGCGCCGGAGGCGGCGGCGAAGGGCGTGCGGCTGGGCGAGACGGCCAGGACGGCGCAGCTGCGGAGCTGGACCGTGACAGCTTGCGGCGGCGGCGGCGGCGGCGAGGGGCCGGGGGAGGTGGCCGAGCCGGCGGCCTGCGGACCCGAGCCTGCCGCAGGAAGCTGCACGGATGACTGAGGCAGACTGAGGGGTACGGGATGGTGAGAAGTCGCGTCCGTCCTGGGGCTGACGCTGCCGGCGCCGGCGCTCTCGTCGTTCCCGTCCTCGTCCTCGCTGTCGCGGCGCGCGCTCGGTTCGGAACGGGGGTGGCGCAGGTCACGGCCTCCGGCGCCGCCGCCACCGGCCGCACAGCCGCCGGCGGCATCGGACTGCCCCGCCGCGTCCGACGAGCCACGTCCAAACGCCGCTGGAAGGGACAGCAGCAGACCAATTCCCACCGCAACATCCGACACCACAAGCTCTACCCCACCGCCAGCGCCGCCTTCCTCACCGGAGCCGCCCGCCGCACTGCCGCCGCGGCCCGCTTCTCCAGGCCCTCGCGCCGCCGCGCCGCCGCCAAACACACTCGGGCAAGGCGCGGCGGAGCCCTCGCGAGGCCGCCGGCCGCCCGGGAGCAAGCCCGGCTTGAGTACCTCCGTGTCTTCGCTCGGCCGCCACCAGCCCGACACCACGCGGGCCTCCGCCGCTGCGGCGGCCCCGGCCGGGTCAGGCGGCGGCGGAGCGCCCGCGGACCAGTACCGGAGCGCCACCGACGCGTCGTCCGGCCCCGGGCCGTTCGATATGATGAAGTGGCCGGGGTGGTGGGCGGGCCCCAGCAGCCGCATGCCGCGCGCCGAGCCGCAGGCGCTAAGCGCGCCGCCCGGCGCCAATGTCGCACTGGCGGTGAGGGAAGCGACCCAGATGGAGCGAGCGAGGGACCACAACGCATCGGCGCGAGCGTCGGCGCCGGGGCTGTCACAACCAAGCGGCGATAGGGATGGTGGTGGCGGTGGCGGCGGTGGTATGATTTGCAGCTGCAGATCGTTGAGCCCCAGCGACAGCGATAGCGACGTTTCAACGGCTGGATCCGGGCCGGCGGCGGAGCCGCCGTCGACGCCGTTGACGCCGCTGCAGTACGACGCGCAAAGGTCGGTCCTTCCGGAGGTACGGATGACAAGCGCCGGCGCCGGCGTCGCGGACCCGGCGACAGCGGCCCCACCGCCGCCGGCGCAACCGTCCGCCGCGTCCGCATCGAGCACGTACTCGAGCTGGAACGGCTCAACCGACAGCAACACGCACGTGGTGCGGGGCAGGGGCGGCAGCCGCAGGGCGCCGTCATACCCGCCGGCGGCCGCCTGGGCCTCCACCACCACATCTTGCAACGACAGGCTGCGACTGGGGAGCTGCGCCGCGGGGCCCGCCGCCGCCTCGGGCACCGGCGCGTCGACGCCCTCGCCCCGCCCAGCCCCGCCGCTGGAGGACGCACGTGCGCTCGGGCGGCCCCAGCCCCCAGCAGCAGCCTCCGCGCCGCGCTGGGCGGCAGGTCGGCAGCCCAAACTCGCCCTCCGGCCGAGCCGGCGGCGGCTGGGCTCGCCGCCGTCGCTGCCACGATCCGCCGGTGGCAGCGGCGGCGGCGGCGCAGCCGCTCCCCACGAGAGCCGGCAGTTCGCGGTTTCGGTTGCGGTGCAGGGAAGGGGTGACGGCGGGGCGCTGCGGATGCATGGCCCGCGCCATGGCCTCGAAGGCCCGTCACCGGCACCGCCCTGCTGCCCCAGGCCGCCGGCGGCGTCAGGGACCGGCGGAGCAGAGCAGCTGACGGCTCTTGCTGCCGGTCCCTCTGCAAGCGGCGTCAGGGAGCCGTCGACCTGGGTTGGCGGGGAGCCGGTCGGCGGGGGGCGAGGCTGCGCGGCCAGCGGCGCTCCAGGGGAAGGTGACTCGGCTGCCGCGGTCGGCGAAGTGGCAGCATGCGCCGGAGCGCTTGGCGGTGCGGGCGGCGCGGGTTCCACGCCGTTGCCTTGAGCGGCGGATAGGCAGCGGCCCAGGTGCTGCAGGTCCGCCACCTGCAGGTCGACAGCGCGTGTGTTCGCAAGCGGGGGCCGCGCCACACACACGCGTTTAGTATCGGGCGCCGGTACCGTCAAGCCGGCGCATCGCGCACGCGCACGTGCTGCATCGCCTGCCTCACGGCGGACGGGCGAGAGCGGCGCCGGAGGGCAGCGCCGCATCAGCCGCCTCACGTGACCGAACGCAGACCCGTGACAAGAAGATAAGGTCTCCTGCTACGCTGCGACGCTGCATCCGCACGGGCGGGGCAGCACCACGCACCGTGCTGCGCTGCTTGGGAGGTGCTTACCGAAACGCCTGCTGCGGCAGTGCTGGGAGTGTGCCGGGGCAGGCAGGGTCGCTTCTCAAACAGCAGTCGCACTGGCGGAGGCTGTCGCGCAAGCAACCCGGTCAGTCAAACGTACGGCGCAAGAGTCCAGGAAACATACGAACCAAAAATCCGGTCCAACCCCTTCCCGCCTGCACGTTGGCGACTGTTTTCTTGTACCCGCTTCTCCCCGTCGCTTTCGCAGTTTCATCACTCTCCCACCTGCGACGCGTGCAGCTTGGTAGACAGGCCGCTGAGGGACAGGCGCAGCAGGTACGCGGGCGCACCGGCTCCCTGCTCCAGGCGGCTGCGGCTCAGGTAGCCGCGCAGCTGCAGCCCGGGCGGCAGCAAGGCAAGCGGCCGGGCAGCGTCGCGTTCGGCGCCCTGCTGCGGCCGCGGCCACACCGACAACGGCGATGGCAAAGCATGACTCTGCTGCTGCTGCGGCGGCGGTGGCGGCTGCGGTGGAAACGGTTTGTGTCGATCGTCGGCCTGACGCCCTGGCGGCGGCGGCGGCGGCGCCCTGGCGGGCGGCAGACGGTACGACACCCGGACCGCATGCACGACGAAGCGCATGTGCTCGTACAGGAAGAGCCGCGCCAGGTCATCTACCGAGCAGGGCCCACGGCTCGACGCGCCAGGCCGCTCGGAGGCGGCGGCGGAGGCGCCGGGCGCGGTTGCGGGGTCGGGAGAGCTGGGCGCGCCGTCGTTGCCGGGCGGCACCGTTGCCGCCGCTTCGGCGGCGCCGTCGGGCGGCTCCGATGAGGCCGAATGTTCGCTGGCGCTGGCGCTGCGCGCGCCGATGCCGCCGCCGCCGCCGCCCAGCTCCTGTGCCGCCCCCGCCGCCAGCGCCGCCAGGTCTGCCGTGGTGCTGCTGGGCGACAGCTTCCGCTGCATCATCTGCTGCAGGCGCGCGACAGCTCCGGAACCAGAGTCCCCATCCGCGACCTCCTCCACCTCGACCAACTCCTCCGCCGGCAGCGACGCCGCCCCCCCTAGGCCCTCGTCCGCTGCATGGCGTCCGCCGCCGTCACCGCCGGCGTCCCCGCCGCCGCTGCGGGTCCCTTCCAGATGTCCGTCACCGCTGTGCCGTGTCGACGCAGAACCCTCGGCTTGCGGCGGCGGCGGTGGCAGGCCCTGTACGGACGCAAGTTCGATGTCGTACAGTCCGACCGTCAGGTGGCCCGCCGCCGCCGGCGCTACACCGTTGGCGGCGCTGTCGTGCGCGCTGGCGGCTGTGCCCGCATGGCCTCCGTCGGCGGCGGCCGGCGGCTCCTCCAGAGGCACCACCACCTCGAGCCCCTCCAACTGCGGGTTTGTAAGCAGGAGCAGTCGGGGCACAGCGGCGTATCGGCTTGCAAAGTCATAGGGCCCCATCCCCCATGCTATCAGGCGGAGACCATCAGAGACCGGCATCGCAGCGTCGTCGTCGCCGTCCCCAAAAGGAACACTGACCCACGCGTTACGAGCCACGCGCCCCAAGCCCGACGCCGCCCCGGCCCTGTCGCTTACCCGCAGCCGCAGCTTCTGCGACGGCGCCGCGCAGCCCAGGCGCTGCAGCATGGCCAGCACGCGCGCGTCGCGCGCGCCAAAGGCCGCGATTGCGTGCATGGTGTGATGCTCCAGGGAGGTCGAGAAATCCGCCGTCAGCGCGGCGCCCACCGCCGCCAGACAGCGGGCCCGATACAGCAGCCGCAGCGGCCGTATGTGCAGGTCCAGGGGGCCATCGGCGCCGTCGGCGCCTCGCCATAGCGCCATCACCGGCGGCCCCGCGAACCACGCGTCCGCCGACGGCGCGGCGGCGGCGGCGGCCGCGACGTGCGCGTGCGCCTGGTAGCCCATCGCCCAGTGTCCCACATCCGAGTCCAGGCTGTCGGTGCTGACGGAGGAGTGCATGCCCGGCGAGCGGCCCGTCGTGCCGGAGAGTAGCTGGCCCAGGGACGCCCATGACCCGTGGGTCGCGCCGCGCCCGCGGCGCTGCGCCGCCTCGCCGGCGGGCGACAGCCCGCCGCCGCTGCCGCCAGAGGCGGCAGCGGCGGTGGCGCCGCTGCCGCCGCGTATGACGGCGGCGGCGGCGGCAGCGCCGCTGCCGCCTGCGTCCGGATCGATGTCGTCAGCTTGCGTCAGGATACACTCCGCGACCCCCGGGTCGGTGCACAGGTCGTAGGCGTGGAGGGTGCCGATGGACGCCTGCAGCGCGGTTCCGGAGCCGTCGGACTCGAGCGCGACGGCGGCCGAGCCCAGCACGAGGCTCAGCAGCGTGGGCGCGGAGGCGCCGCCGCCGCCCCCAGCGCCTCCCGCAGACCCACGGGTCGGCGAGGCGGCGGATCCGGGAGAGGCGCAGGCGGCGGGCGCCGTGGGCGAGCCGGCACCGCTGCCGTACCTCGCCCCAGCACCGTCTCCCCGGCCACCTCCCCCGCACTTCAGGCGCGCCTCACCCTCGGCGGCGGCGCAAGGTCCTTTGATGTCCAGCGTGAGCTGCAGCACACGGACCTGCAGCGTAAACGGCACTCCGACGGCGCCGCCGCCGCCAGGGCCGACGGCGCACGGCTGCTGTGGTTGCTGCTGCCGCCCCGCGCCCGCCTCCGAAGCCGGCGCCACAGCCCCCTGCAAGGAGGTTCCCTGAAGCAGCCGATACAGCTCCGCCAGCTCGGCATCCGTCAGCGGCGCCTGCGGGACCTGCGCCGCCGACGCCTTGGCGCCGCCGCCACCGCCGCCACCGCCGCTGCCGTACACGAAGAACCCCGACACGCCCGACAGGCCCCACGCCAGCCAGCTGCGGTGCTGCGGTGACGCGGCGTCCGGATTCGGCCCGCCGGCCTCGGCGGTGCTCCCGCCGCTGCCGCCGCCGCCGGCGGCGGCGGCGGCGGCGCGCTCACGCTCCTGCTCCTCTTCCAGGGCCCGCTCTGTCAGCTGCCGAAAGGTCAGGATGTCCGCCACTGGCAGGTATGCCTCGAGCCGCTGAAGCTCTACCAGCTCCTCCGCTGGGCTCAGAGGCTGCATCCCGACAGCAGCGGCGCCAGGCCCCGACGGCCCCGCGCCGCCGGCGCTGCCGCCGCCGCCTGCCTGGCGAAGGTGCTCCAGCTTCCGGCGGTACAGCCGAGTGTACTGCCGCTTGTACTGCAGGTAGTCCCGGAGCGACCGCGTGCCACGCCGCTCACGGACATCGTGCAGTACGGCGCGTACGGCGTACTGCCACACGTGCGACCAGCGCACGACGCCCGCGCGCGCACCGGCGGGCGGGCTAGCGGGGACGGCCACGGCCGCGGTGGCGGCCGCTCCCCACGAGGCCGGTGGCGAGGCTGGGAGCGGACCGTCCGGGGGGCGCGGGCTGCGCGTCGCTTGCACAACAAGCGGCGGGGCCCACCGCGCAGGCACCGCGACAGCGGGGGCGAATGACGTGGAGGACGATGCCGCTCCTTGCTCACCTGGCTGCCCGGCAGCTCCCAGACGGTTGGCATGCGCGGCGTCACCGCCCCCGCAGCTGCTGACCGCGGCGAAAGTCCCCTGCGCACCGTCGCCGGCGCCGCCACCGCTGCTGCCAGCCGAGGCACTCCGGCGGCACCCATCCGCCGCTAGCGCTGGCCCCTCCTCAGCCGCCGCCGCCGCCGCCACCGCCGCCGCTGCTGCGCCGGTGTCCGCGCCAAAGAGCGCTGCGGAGGAGGCGTACGCCCGTCGCGGCCACAGCGACAGCGCCGTCGGCATCGGCGACCTTGTGGTGGGCGAATCCTCCCCGCTGCTGTCCCCGCCGTCGCTGTCGCCGTCGCTGTCGCCGTCGCTGCCGCCGCCAGTGGGCCGTCCCGGCGGCTGCGGCTGGTCGGCGCGAGCTGCGCGCCTGCCGGCGGCACCGCCGGCCGCGTTGCCCTCATCCTCCTCCATCACCGACTGCAGTACGGTTCGGCACATGGCCTGGATCCTGCCCGGATCCGAGGAGCTGCGCTGAAGCTGCGGCACCGCGCCTGGCCCCGGCCCCGCCCCTGCAGCGCCGTCCGCGGCGGCCGCAGGCCCCGCGGCCGCCGCCGCCGTCGCCGCCACAGCTGTTGCTGCCGCCGCCGCCGCCGCCGCGTCCGCGCGCACACGCCGCATCTGCGCTGCCGTACACCAACCCGGCGGCCGGAATCTGCCGTACCGGTTGCGTCGGGTCCACACCGCCAGGTCGTCCGCCAGGTGCGCCATGCTCTGGATCTGCTCCGGCCGGATCCGGATCTGTACGGCATCCACGCCGGCGACCGCCTCCACATGCATGCCCGGCGCCGCCGCAGATCCCGCCGCCGCCGCCGCCGCCGCTCCATGCGCAGGCTGCTGTAGCAGGTGCTGCGGGTGGTATTGGCGGTGCCCTGGCGGCGGGTGGGCTCCGTGAGCCCCAGTCTGGGTTGCACTGCCGCGGACGCCGCTGCCGGCGCTGCTCTGACGCAACCCAGCCGCCGCAGCTGCGCCGTCGCCTGGTCCCAGCCCCACCGCTGGCGCCGCCGCCGCCGCCACTGGCCCGCCGGCCCCCGATTGGTGCTGGTGCGAGTGCGAGTGTGGGTGTGGGTGGAAGTGGAGCTGGGTCGACTGGCCCGCCGACGAGCCGACCACGGTGATGCGCAGGACAGAGTCGAGGGGGCTGATGAGGTAGTCGTCGGGGTGGGGCGGCGGCAGCGGGGCGGACCCGACCGCTGCCTGGGCCGGCTGGCAGGCCGCGCCGGGGCGCGGCGCGCGCCAGTAGACCCCCAGGCCCCTGATCGCGATGTGCCGAGCGAGCCGAGCGTGCTGCGTAATCCGGAGGGGGGGGGCGCGGGAGGGCGGGTGGTAACGGTGAGAGTGAGTGCAACGAAGAAACGAGACCCGAGATGATGAAGCAAAGATGAAACCAATCCGATCGACGCAGCGGCAAGAGGGGAGACATCCTCCACGTGTAGGCCAAGGCTCTGCCAATGGAACGACAACGAAGGTAAGACGGGACGGCCGCGTTGCGAGGGCGCCGTGGCGTTGACGTGTCGCGCCCTACGTGCATCGCCAGGGGCCATCAGCAGCCGCCAGCCGCCAGCCTATGCGACTCTGCGGCCAGACCCTCCCGGGAGGTAGGCGCTTCGGGGCGCCCGCGAAGACTGCATGCCCACCACCACCACCACCACCACCAGCCAGCAGCAGCCAGCCGACCCCCCCCCCGGGGCGCACACCACGCACCGCATGCCTCCCGAGCGCCGCGCCGTACAGCCGGGCAAGCAGGGACTTGGGCGCCTTGGGCTCCGGAACAGTGCTCAGGCTGTCCAGAGCCAGCCCCGCAGCGAAGGGGACGCCCTCCTGGCGGCCCTGCAGAGCCGGTGGGGCGGCGGGACACGCCCGGTGAGGCGGCACTTCAGGCTGACTGTGCCGGCGCAGCTCCTGACCATTAGCAGGGTTCTCCCACCCTGGGGAGACGCCCCCAGAAGCTGGACCTCGCTCTCTGAACCCGCCCGCCCTTTCGAGCGCTCCCACCGTTTCGCCACCCAGGCAGCGCCTCCCTCCCTCCCTGCCCCCCCTCCTCCGCGCCAGTCGCCCCTCCGCCTGACCAGCCGCCAGACCAACGGCCAACCCCCAGGCCCTCATCGAGCCCCGACACCGACCCCTCGCATAGTGACCCATGCACTCCGGTGAGCCAATGGATCCCCGCAATCCGCAATAAAACGATCCATCACCTCACCCTGAAGGCTATGTGGACGTTGCGGACGCTGAACTGCAGGCGGTTCAACATGAACTGCGACAGGTACTGCAGGGCCGCAGACCACAGGCCCCCACCAAAGCCGCCGCCGCCGCCCCCGCCGCTGGCCCCCGGGGCTGGCGCCGCAGCGGGCACGCCGGTGGCTCCAGACCCCGCAGCAGCCGCCCCGTGCGCATCCGCCGGGGCAGCAGCAGCAGCAGCAGCAACACCCGGGGCAGCGGCGGCTGCGCCAGTGGAGGGAGCCGCAGCGGCGGCGGGGCCGCCGGCAGGGCAGCCGCCCTCAGCCGCTGGCGGCCCGCCAGCCGCAGCGGAACCCGCGCTGCTGCCGCCTCCACCTCCGCCTCCGCCTCCGCCGGGCGCACCGCCGTGAGATCCCCGCTGACTGACAGCCCCTGCTGCTCTGCCCTGCGTGTGGCTGTGCGGGTGCTGCTGCGGGTGCTGCTGCTGCTGCTGCTGCTGCTGCTGCACCACCATCCTCTGGGACAGCTTGGCCAGCTCCGCCGCCGCCAGGTCGGCCTGCTTGGCGGCCTGCTCGCGGCGGAGCGCGGCGGCCTCCTCCCACTGCGGAAGATGCAGGGAGAGGGAGAGGGCGAGGAAGGACAGCGCGTGTGGATGGCGAGTGTGGAGGGCGCGTGTGGATGGCGAAGGCAGCCCAGACGGAGGGCGTGGCGGTGCGTGGTTAAGCGGACTAGGCGGGTGGAAAGGGAGGCCACGGGTGAGGGCCCGGGGTCCGGGGACGTAGGGAGACCTCTGACCTTCCAGGGATGCGCCTCCGCAGCTGTCCACCACGTCCAGCGCCTGCTCCCCCCCCCCAGGGTGTGCAACCCACTCCACACAGCCACAGCCTTGCGCGTTCGACCCACGCCCCAAAACCCCACCCCGAGTCCCCGACCTACTGCTGGGTCCGCTCCCTAACTTTGCTTCCCCTGCGGTGTCATCTTTACCCACCCCGCCGCGCCCCGCTCCGCTGCACCCCCGCCCGCGCGGGCGAACGAGACGTGTACCCCACCTCGCTGTCATCCCGCTCCGTCGCGCAGAGCACCACATCGCTCAGCTCCACCACGAGAGACCCGGTGAGCCAGTTGCCCCATGGGATCTGTGTGCGGGTGGGGAAGGAGGGGAAGAGGGAACCAGCGCGAGCCGAGCGCGATATGAGCGACGGCAGGACGCGCAACGCAGGCTGTCGGCCGCAGGACGCAGGACGCAGCGGCAGGCCGCACGACAGCAGCGCGGGGGGCGCACCTTGATGCGCAGGCGGCCCACGACACCCTCGTGGATGGCGAACGGCAGCTTGAGATAGTCGAATGCCTCGGCGCGCAGCCGGACGTTTTCCAGCACGCCGGAGCCTGGGGGCACACAGGGGGAGGAGCCGCGGGTTGCAGCATGTGTCGGGGCAGGATGCAAGGCAGGATGCAAGGCAGGATGCAAGGCAGGATGCAAGGAAGACAGCGCGCCGTTGGCGGGGCGTGGGAAACTCAGGACTGCTCGCTCCGGGCGGCTGATTTCCCGCGGGCGGGTAAGCTGGTGATTGAGAGGTCGAGGCTCCTATACACATCCAGAGACCGGAGTGTGAGGCAAGGGGTACGGGCAGGAGGCTGAAACCAACCTCGCTATTATATGTTCGCCCGGCCAAGGCCAGGATGTTTTCCATGAGGAAAGGCCAAGCCAGCGAGACGGCGGGCTGAAGACGACGGTTTGCTCACCGCTCCATAGGCTGATGCGCAACTTGTCCTTTTGGACGTCCACGAAGCGCCCCAAGGACGCTGCCAGGAACTCCGAAGCCCATCCCTCAAACATTATTTACTGATCCTCTGGGGGCATTACCGCCGCCACGAGCGCAACACCACTCCGACAAGCGGGACGTCCGAAAAGCAGGACGAACCGCATACCGCCCGCCGCATATAGAGACGCGAACAGAACTATGCTGTCTTCCCTGAGGTTACCGCAGAGCAATGTTCAAGCATCGGTCGATCGATTTCGAACCGTCACAGTCTCACGACAGTGTATCATCGATAATGGTAAAGAACAGGATTCCCTGTATGCCGAATTCAATCTACTACCTCAACCTGACACGCATTTTGCTGTAATCGAGACGAAGGACGGTACGAACAGGTAGATGATGGGATACTAGGAAAAAATGAGAGCCTCCCTCAAATTTATGCTTATTATCTGTGAGCTTATTGCATAGCTGAAGTGCGTTTAATTTGCATGGGGTTGCCAATACTCTCACGGGTACCACAGAACTGCCTGAAGTTGCTTTCACGCACGTGCTTTCATAGAGGGAGAATTATTAGTCATGTGAGCATGGAATCGTCTATATGCAGTCAGTTGTAAGAGGAGAGGCGTGCTGCGGAGGCTTTAGGTTCGACGATGGGGTTGGTAGCCTGGAACAGTGCGCTTTCCAAGCCAACGAATCACTGCAGAGGTATATTGCGTTAGGAACTAAGCCTTATTACCTACCTCGTCGACGGGCGGCGACGCGACATGTACGCATCAGTTACGAATGAGATAACTCCAGCCTCGCCATTGACCTCTGAACGCGGCCTGCCTCAACGGCAGCTTGGAGCTCCCGCGTCAGCTGCGGCGGCAGCCGCGTATGTGCCTCACGCAGCTACGGTGCAGCAGCGGCCCTCCGCTGTAGGACCGATAGCAGCAGCCCCGGTCCGTCTGGAAGACTCCGCCAGCGACGTCGATGACGATCCGTTCACGGGCTACGTGGCTTGGCCTTCGTGGGCCGCCGGCACCCCAGAACATCCGGGGGATGACGACGACGGCGAAGACTACGAGCTGGGTGGCCAGGTCGCATACCAACTCGGCAACTCCACCTTCGACGATTCCTACGAGATCTCGCGCGTGCCGTGGCTGCAGAGCGACGCAGGGGCCATCGCCGCAACATACACCGCAACAGCAGCCCTGCCATCCACGACGGTCGCCCCGCCGATCGTGTCCCAGCTGCCGCAGCTAGACGCCGATTCCGACGACGACCCCTTTACGCACGTCCCGCCGCCCCGCTACTTCGACGAGTACGGGGTGCCCCTGCTGCAGCAGCCGCCGGTGCCGCGGCCGCGCAGACAGCCGCCACAGCTGCCGTTGCGTCCGTACGTCTCCGCGGCCGCGCCCGCAACGGCCAAGCCGGGCAAGCCGCCTGCGCCCTCTCCGAGCGTGCCCGTGCCGGGCCCTGCTTCGAATCTCCTGTCGGCGCCGCCGCTTTCGGAGCCGCCGCGCTCAGCCGGCCTGCCGGCAGTGGCGCCATCCTCGGGGAGCCAGCCGTTGGCGGCCGTTGCAGCCAACGAAATGGTCGTCACGACAGGTGCGGCGTTTGTCAGCCTTACAGGGCCGTGTTTGTGCCCTGTCCTCCTTCCTCCTCGACTGCGCTGACTGCGCTGCCCTCCGCTCTTTTTCGTTTTCTGCTCTCGCGCTGCGAGGAGCGGGCCTCCCTGCGCAAAGACACTCGCTGTGCCGCTGGGTTTCTTCCGCCCTGTCCCGCCAGCGAAGCGCAGGGCCGCTGTTGGCCGATGGGCGCCGCCACGCCACGCCGCGACGGGGCGGTGGCCGAGGGCAGTTGGCCCGGCCGGACCCCTTGACACCCCCCGCACCCTCCGCGCCCCTCCGGATCCCTCCGAGCGCAGGTTCTCCGCTGTCGTCGCGCCGGGCGTCAGCCGTTTCGACCGACTCGGACCCCTTTGCCGGCTACGTGCCCCCGCCGCCTCCGCCAGAGGACGAGGAGTCCTTCTTCGATGCGTTGCGGGGCGACGGGTGGGACCGTGTGCCCCTGGATTTCGGTATGCGGGCAGGAGCCTCGGATGAGGACGAGGAGGAGGAGGACGTCTTCGCGCGGATCACGTACTCAGCGCCACGACCTGTGACATGGAGCGAGCCGGAGGCAGAGCCGGCTGCCGCGCTTCCACGGCCGACCGCGGCGGAGGCGGAGCCGGCTGCCGCGCTTCCACGGCCGACCGCGGCGGAGACGGAGCCGGCTACCGCGCTTCCACGGCCGACCGCGGCGGAGACGGAGCCGGCTGCCGCGCTTCCACGGCCGACCGCGGCGGAGACGGAGCCGGCTACCGCGCTTCCACGGCCGACCGCGGCGGAGACGGAGCCGGCTGCCGCGCTTCCACGGCCGACCGCGGCGGAGGCGGAGCCGGCTGCCGCGCTTCCACGGCCGACCGCGGCGGAGACGGAGCCGGCTACCGCGCTTCCACGGCCGACCGCGGCGGAGACGGAGCCGGCTACCGCGCTTCCACGGCCGACCGCGGCGGAGGGGGAGCCGGCTGCCGCGCTTCCACGGCCGACCGCGGCGGAGGCGGAGCCGGCTGCCGCGCTTCCACGGCCGACCGCGGCGGAGACGGAGCCGGCTACCGCGCTTCCACGGCCGACCGCGGCGGAGACGGAGCCGGCTACCGCGCTTCCACGGCCGACCGCGGCGGAGACGGAGCCGGCTGCCGCGCTTCCACGGCCGACCGCGGCGGAGACGGAGCCGGCTGCCGCGCTTCCACGGCCGACCGCGGCGGAGACGGAGCCGGCTGCCGCGCTTCCACGGCCGACCGCGGCGGAGACGGAGCCGGCTGCCGCGCTTCCACGGCCGACCGCGGCGGAGACGGAGCCGGCTACCGCGCTTCCACGGCCGACCGCGGCGGAGACGGAGCCGGCTACCGCGCTTCCACGGCCGACCGCGGCGGAGGCGGAGCCGGCTGCCGCGCTTCCACGGCCGACCGCGGCGGAGACGGAGCCGGCTACCGCGCTTCCACGGCCGACCGCGGCGGAGGGGGAGCCGGCTGCCGCGCTTCCACGGCCGACCGCGGCGGAGGCGGAGCCGGCTGCCGCGCTTCCACGGCCGACCGCGGCGGAGACGGAGCCGGCTACCGCGCTTCCACGGCCGACCGCGGCGGAGACGGAGCCGGCTACCGCGCTTCCACGGCCGACCGCGGCGGAGACGGAGCCGGCTGCCGCGCTTCCACGGCCGACCGCGGCGGAGACGGAGCCGGCTGCCGCGCTTCCACGGCCGACCGCGGCGGAGACGGAGCCGGCTGCCGCGCTTCCACGGCCGACCGCGGCGGAGACGGAGCCGGCTACCGCGCTTCCACGGCCGACCGCGGCGGAGGGGGAGCCGGCTGCCGCGCTTCCACGGCCGACCGCGGCGGAGGCGGAGGCAGCGGTCGCGGAGGCGGTTGCTGCGCTCCCGGAGCCGCCCGCGCGCGCAGAGGCGGAAGCCACTGGCGAGGCGCCGGAGGCGGGAGCGGTGGCGGTCAATGCGGCGGAGGCAGAAAGGGAGGAGGGCGGTTCAGGGGAGGCGGTCGCTGCCGACGGGGTGTCGGTGCCGGAGGCTTACCCGGGCCCAGCATGTGCCGATGGGAGTGGGAGGGGCGCTGGGGAGCCGGAGGCGGCTGCAGCGGACGATGGCACAGAGCTGGCGGCGACGGCGGAGGCGGAGGAACCGCAGCGTGATGAGCCGCCCGACACGGCGGCCGGGGGGCGGAACGCAGGCGAGCATGAGCGCGCGGAGGCGGAGGCGGAGGCGGCGCCGGGCGGGGAGGAGCAGGCGCCGACGGCAGGACCGGAAGGCGACTGCGAGGTGGTGCGGGTGGGAGACCAGGGCGGGCCGTCCGACGCCACGCCTTCCAAAGCCGTCGCCGTCGCCGTCGCCGAGCCGGCGGAAGCGGAAAGCGCTCCCGAGCCGCCGTGTGCGCAGGCCGCAGACACGGTGGGCACGCCTGCACTGGAGTCCGCGAGTGTGGAGGCCGTGGATACGACCACCGTGGTCCGGTGCCGCCGTGGTTCGGAGCCGGCGACACTCCCAGCTGCGGGGCGAGAGGACCAATCAGAGGGCGATTCGGAGGCGGTGGATGGCGGTGGCCGCTGCAGCAAGGGAGGAGGGCGGGAGGAGGAGGGCGCCAGGCCCCCGGGAACGTCCGCCGCCGGCACCGACCTGGGTAGCGCAGCCACTGATGCGCCCGAGGCGGCGGCAGCGGCGCTGGGCAGTGGTGACGCAGGCGGGGAGGCGGCGCACAGCGCGGGGGGCGGCGGGGTCGGGATGGCTGCGGGGCCTTGCGCGGGCGGCGAGGAAGGACGCGGATGCAGGGAGGTGGGTGGCGCGGAGGAGGCGGCGAATGGCGCGGGCGTGCGTGGCATGCCGGAAGGCGCGGCAGCCGGGCCGGTGGGGCGGCCGATCGAGGTCACTTTGCCGCCGCGCCGCGTGGGGGAGTCGTCGTCGGATGAAGACGACGTGGTTGTGGTGCATGCGGCGGTGCTGGCGGTGATGGCGGTGGTGGACGTGATGGACGCCGAGGGGCCACTGGCGGGGCCGAGTGACGCGAAGGCGGGCGCCGCGCCGACTGCCCCTGGCGAGGTGGCAGCGGCGGAGCGGGCCGGGGCAGCTGGGCGGTCTGCGCCAGGGGAGCAGGTCGCGGCAGCAGGGCGGGTTGCGGCACAGCGGCGCGACGGGGCAGCGGCCGTGGAGGCCGCAGCCTTGGGACGGGGTGCGGGTGCGGGTGCGGGGCTGGCTGGGGAAGTGGCGGAGGCGGAGGCGGCGGTAGAGGATGCGCCGGTGGCCGCATTGGCCACTGGCCGCCACTCGACCGCACAGGCGGAGGCAGCCGCCGCCGCGTCGGATGGTGATCGTGCAGCGAAGGCTGAGGCTGCCGACCCAGACATCGCCAATGCAGCGGCAGCAGCAGCAGCAGCAGCGGCGGTGGCGGCGGCGGCGGACGCAGGAGCGACGCGCGATTCCTTACCAGCGGGCCCGGCCACGACATGCGGCAACGTGGCTGGCGAGCCGGCCGCCCCATTGCCGCCTCAGGCCCTGTCGGCGGGTTCAGGCGACGGCACGATACAGCAGGAACCTTCGGAGGGTCCCCCGCCGGAGGTCAGCGCAGGGTGTGGATCAGCGGCGGCGCCGCCGGAAGCCGTGGAGGTCGGCACAGCCGCGGACGGCGCCATTGCGCCGCCGGCGCGCGGCGCCGCGGTAGCTAGGAACTCAGCCCCGGCGGAGCGCCGAACGGCGGCCGCAGCACGGCGGTCTCCTTCAGGCGCACCGGGGCCGACCGCGGCGCAGGCGGCGGGGCTGGCGAGCCCCGCGTGTCTGGCCAGCCTGACGGCGGAGCCGCCGGCGGGCGACGGCAGCCGTCGCGCGTCCAGCTCCGCCCAGGCATCGCGGCGGCCGCCGCCGTCGCCTCAGGTGCTGAGCGGGTCCGCCTGCGCAGCCGCCAGGGCGTTGCGGCGCCCGTCGGCGAACGGGGCGCCGCCAGAGGCGGCGGCGGGGATGGAGGCGACGGCGGAGGCGGCGCAGGGGAGAGGGACAGAGGTAGGGACAGGGGCGGTGGAGGTAGTGGAGGGTGCGGGCAAGGCCACGGCGGTGGCTCCGGCGGCGGCGGCGGCGGTCACCGCGACCGCCGGCAGCGTCGCGTCGCTGGGCTCCGGAACCGTCGAGCTCACGACCGACTCCACCGCCACCGCGGCGGCCAGCGGACCCCGGCGCAGCCAGGCTAGCAGCGCTGGCAGCGGCTGCAGCAGGCTAGCCCGTACTTCCAAGGCGCAGCCGGCGGCCGCGGCGCCGCCGCCGCCGCCGGTGGCGGCGGCGGCGGCGCCCGGCCAGACGTCGGCCGCCGGCGGCGCGGCAGGGCGCCAGAGTCGGCGGACGTCCTTGGCAGACGGCTGCCAGGCCGCCAACGGCAAGGCACTCCTCCCTGCAGCGTCCCACCGCACCTCGAACGGCTGCGGGGCCAGCGCCGGCAGCAAGGGGAGCTGCGCGCGGCTGAGGTCGGCGGAGCCCTCCGTCGGGTCGGCCCCGGGTCAGGCGCCGGCAGCTCCAGCGGTTGCCGCCGGCGGCGCCACCGCCTCTGCGGCGCGTGGTGCTTGCCAACTGGTCGCAGACGGGCGCCCTGCTGCTGCGGCGGCGGCGGCGGTGCCGCGGCGCAGCTGCGGCGGCGGCGACGAGGACGGGACACCCTTCCTGGCGTGTCCTCAGAGCTGGCTACAGCACCTGGCGCCGTCGCTGTCCGGCCCCGCAGGCGCGCGCGCTGCCAGCACGGGAGGCGGGCCCAGCGGCCCCAGGCCCTCCGCCAGGCTCAGCGCCGCGATCCCCAACTCGGCCAGCCACCCGACGTTGAGCCACGTCTCGTCCGCGCACCCGTACCCGCAGCAGCAGCAGCAGCAGCAGCAGATGCCCCGGCCCAGCTCCACCTCCCGCTGCTCAGCGACCGCGCAGCGCCACGCCAACGGCCTGCCGCCGAGGCGGACCGCAGGCGCCCCGCCGGGCATTCCCCTGCTCAACGACCTGGCGCGGCGGTACCCGGTGCGGGCAGCGCCCGCCGGCGGCCCGCAGATCTCGTTGGTTTCGGGGCAGCTGTACGTCAGCGAGCGCCTGCGGAGGGCCGTCGCGGCCGGGGCGGCTGCGGAGAAGGCGGCCGGGAAGCGGGTCGCGGCGACGGTGAGCCTCCCCTGCGCGCTGCACGAGTCGGGGCTTCCATCGCAGTGCTCTCGAGGCCTGGTGTCTTTCGACTGGGCTCCGCTGGCGGGTGCCACCAGCGGAGGCGGTGGCGGCGGCGGTGGCGGCGGCTGCGGCGGCAGCCCCTACCTTGCATTGCGCCGGGCGGAGAAGGCGCAGCGCGCATGGCTGGCGGGGCAGCAGCATTCACAGCCGCCGCCGCCGCCGCAGCAGCAGCAGCAGAGATGGCGGGGCAGTAGCGCCGCGTCGGCGGACGTTGTGTGGCTGGGGAGCGCAAGGCCCTCCTGGGACCCCTCGCCGGGCGGGCGGGTTGCGGGCCGCGCCTCGACGCAGGGCAGCCTCCCGCCGCCGCCGGCGGCGGACGCCACGGCGGCCGCGAGGCGGCGGTCCGCCGCCAGCGGCGGCGAGCTTTGCCGCGGCGGCGGGCCCGCTGGCGGCGGCGGCGGTGGCCACGAGTGCGAGCGGCGGGGTAGCGTGGAGCGATGGCTGCAGGGAGCCGCCTGTTGCGACGCGGCGCAGGGGTGGGCGCAGCCGCGGCACGGCGGCTCGGCAGCTCGCGCGGGTCCCGGCTGTCATGGGTCGGTGCCTGATGCCAGTGGTACCCATGTGTCGGAGCTGTGGGGCCCGTCGGGCGGCGCGGGACCGACGAGGTGCGGCGGCCCGGTGACGCACCGTCGTACGGATGGGTAACAATGGGACGGCGGCCGTGCAGCCGCACGCCGCCGTGTGCGGGCCCGGCATCTCGGCCTTTCGGCCGCCGGTGCCGCCGAAACCATGGCCTTGTTGGGGAGGGGACATGGCGCTGTGCGCTGCGGGGCGCAGTGGGGGGGGCAGTGGTGGTGAATGTCTGCGTGCGCAGAGGGGCCGCGCCTTCGGGGGTGGCCGTGGGTGGTGGCGATTCTCGGTGTCTGTGAGCAGTGCAAGGGAGTGCAGTGCAATGCATGAGGTGGGCAGCACTGGCAAACGCAGGCCGCATTTCGCACTGGCAAGAGGCAGGCCGCATGTGACGCCGTTCACATGCCGACACTGACACAGACACGGGATTCCGGAGGGATGATTCGCCTTATTTTAAGGTGGTGGTGGTGGTGGTGTGCAGCAGGGAGCCACTTGTGGTGGCGATGGTGGTGGTGGTGGTGGTGATGGGAGGGGTGACAGGCAGGTTCCCTGGTGTTGCACGTCGGTCGGGGAGGGGCTGGCCCCTGGCCGCACCTCCCCCCGGGTGCTCCCCCGGGCGCTACGGGGCGCGTTCGGGGGATCCGTACAGAGCGCAGCAACGTGCTATAACTGCTTATTGAGGAGTGCTTGCCTGCCTGCCTGTCAGCGTGTCAGGATGAACCGCTGTGAGAATTAGGCCTGAGGTTGTCCTCCTCTCATCGCGCCGCGAAGCGAATTTGAGCGGATGTGAGCGGATGTCCAGCAACGAGGGTACGGTAGCTCCGGAGCGCTCGCGGCGCGTATCAAGTACCGGTAATGCATGTGTGGGTTCAGTGGACACGTGTGAGCGCAGGTAGGACGGACGTGCGCCTTGGAGGGCGCGACCGCATGGTGCATCATGTCCAGGTTAGTCGTTGCAATGCCTTCAAAAAGCCGGGACGACGGCGCGGTGCATCTGTTGGTAAGCAGCGCTGCACGATGCCGGCGCCCCGGTGCAAAGAGCGAAGACGGCTGCGGGTAGCGGGCCTTCGGGTGGCGGGCCTGCGGGTGGTGGTCGCCAAACCTGGATGGGCGGGTGGCAAGTCCCCTCGCGGCGGCGCCTTTCCTTTGTGCTGCTGCCGTATACTGTACTCATGCGGACGGTTGGAGGTGGTCGTGACTGGTGAGACTGCGCAGGGGTCATGCTTGGCAACCGCCGCTGCCTGGACTGGCGGGGCGCCAGAAAGCTGTGACGTGGCCCACTGCGGGTTTGGGGTTGCTGGGATTGGCAGGCTGAGGGCCTGAGCGAAGGCGTTGCCCGCGAAAATGCATGTGCCGTTGGCGGGGAAGGGAAAATGGGGATGTAGGCGCTTGGCACACCGTGTTTGGTCGTGCGCCCGCCCGCGCTTCATGTCTTGACCCTGGTTGTGTACGTTACGGTATTCGGGGGGTCAGATCTCAGATGGAGTGAAGTCTGAGCGTGTGCGCACGCGCGTTGGGCCGAGCGCGAGCAGTGGCTACGGCAGCAATGGTGGGGGTGCGGGGGAGTGTTGAGGTGGCAATCGCACAGGCAGCAGCCAGAGGTGGCGTACAGGTGGCGGGCTGATGCGAGCTGCCAGGGGCCCAGAGATGCATTGCCGCATTGTTCCTTTAATCCGTCCAGAGCAAACCGTCCGAGCCGCGGGTTGGTGGTGTTGTTAGCATGTGTTAGTGTTACGGTGGAGTCCAGGCTCGCCGAAAGGTCGTTCGGAGCCTTTCGGAGGGTGGAGCCAAAACCCCAAAAGGCCACTTGGCCGTGGTTGATTATTTTATCCCGGCCACCTTATGAACATTTGTATATGATAAATAATAACATTGTAATGCTGGACTGGGCTCTTTTGATGTTGAAATGCTGGGTTGGGCTGGGCTGGACTGGACTGGACTGGGCTTTTTTTATCAACTCAAGCCGACCGGATGAGGCCTTCCTTCCAAAGAGACGGCGGGCGCTGCCAGAGGGTTCGCCACTGCATGATGTGTGCGCGCTTCACAGCAGACGACACCCAGATTTGCGCGAGGGTTTTGCGGCGTCGCAAACTTGGGTGAGGCACTCAAACGACAGGCGATAGACTGCTGTGTGCGTAGCGTGTCAATACGGTACCCCGCCTCGCATCGCATTTGTAGGAAAGAGGTGTTTCGACGAGAGCCATCTGGCGCGGTTTTGCATGGCACACACATCCGGCAGTTTCAGGGGTTTAAGGGTGGACGGGAGATCGCTGCTGACCTGTTATGGCCTAAAAGACCCGGAAACTACGTAGAGGGCGCTGGTGGGCGCTCGGGGCGCTCCGAATATGGTATAAATGGAACCTGAGGGACCGCGCACGCATGCGGGTTCTGCCACGTACAGAGCTTGCGTCTCGAGGGCTTAAGCGCGCTGCTTTGCTCTGTCCGGCCCGCTGGAAGCACCGCAAACCAGTGACGGCCGCCTCGTGTTCCTGGCTAGGCAGGAGACACCGGCGGGTCGCCGACGTCTTTGAGCTGGTATCGGCCAGTATCGGCAGATAGACTGCGATTACGCTGTGGATGGGAAGGGCTCTATGATTTGCGCATGTATCCTAGACCCCGGGGGTTTCGAGGGCCGCTCTCGCAGCGCACTTTCAGCATCGGCAGCAAGGTCACAGCAGGCACAGCAGGGTCACCCTCCTCCCTGCTGCGGAAACGCAGACGCCGAGGACGGGGCTCCCTTGATTGTTTATGGGTTTGACCAGCACGCTGCGCTGTGACGCAAATGAATGAAAATTTCAGCTATTACAACAGCAACGACAACAACAACGATGGCTTGACCGCGGCTGGCAGTTGCTGCATACTTCAAATCGGCTAGTTGCTGAAGCTGCTAAATAATTATTTTATAAAAGTGCGCCACAAATCGGAATGGGAGGATCGATCGCAGCAACAGGCCTACAGGCGTCTTCATCGCCTTCATCGCCTTCGTCGGAGCGGCGCGGAAGGAACCGTACCGTACGGCGCCACCAAGGTTTTAAGCCTTTGGGTGCCCATTTCAACCCAACTGCCTGAATTCTGTACTGTAATGTTTGCTTACACTGCTCCGCATCCGCGTCTGGTTGCGTATAGTTACTTGGCACCTGTACTTGGTGGAAAAAAGTGAGAACCAACTCCATTTGCGAACCCGTGCTGTTCAAATTATGGGAAACTATCGCAACGGAGGCGTGCCCTTATAGGCATCGCAACGTCCTCAGCAAGGTAGGCGATCACCTAGCCTTTGCTCGACTCAGGGTCAGCTCCAACTCTCACGTGCGACGGAGTAAAATCCACTATTTACGTGTGTATGGCAACTCTTCTTTGTTGCTGACTTTGGTAAAGACGGCTGCGTCCTGAAAAACGGGGGGTTGCTGGCAAAACATCGAAAAGCGTGCGCCTGTAATGCGCCCACAGGTGCTCCAGCGGACATCGCTTATTTCGTCCAGCCCATCGTTAGGGAACACAAAAACAGATATTGAATATGGCGTCCGCTGATGCACGCAACGCCCGCGCGTCCAGCAGCGAGCACACCACCGGAAGGGCCGCGGCCAGGTACCTTGACGCAGACGTTGCGTCCACAACCGATGTGGACGACAATATTGTGGAGGTTCAAGATGACGACGTTCTCTCAGACGGCGGGCGGGGCGGCCGTGCTTGTACTCGTTCCGGGCACCGTCCACCAGCCTCCTACTGGTCAGCCTTGGAAACCTTGAGGCAGTCGTCAATTGCGTCCAGGCCGGGCTGTCACGGAGCCTCTCAACGGCAGCCATCCTCCAACGGACGCGGGGTCAGCAACGGCAGGTCAAATCCGGTCCTCTCCCGCTGCGACTCAAGCGAGGGCAGCCACAATGGCGCGCAGCAGCAGCCCGACGCCGCCGCCTACGGCCCGCAGCCTTCCACCGCCTCCGCCGGCCTGGCGCCCCTCCTGCAGCAGCAACACTCGTCCGGCTCTGTGCCCAACCGCCGCCACCCCAACGGCCTGCCGGCACGCCACCCCGCGGGCCCCCTGCCCGGCATACCTTACATGTCTGATCTCGTCACCCGCTACCCCATGCGCCAGGCTCCCGCCAGCGGGCCGCAGATCTCGTTGGTTTCGGGGCAGCTGTACGTCAGCGAGCGCCTGCGGGACGCCGTATCCACTTCCGCACCTGCACCCACCACCATCCACAATTTCAAAAAGGCGCCGCCGGCGCATTACGGCCCCGCACCCGCCGCCGGCGGCCACGGGTACGGCAACGGCGGCGGCGGCGGCTTCCCCACTCCGGACATGCTCATTCCCAGCTACTCCGCCGAAATGCCGTTTGTCATTAGTAGCTACTTGCAGCAACGCCGGGCGGAGAAGGAGCAGCGCGCCTTCTTCACGGCGCAGCACAACAACCAGCAGCAGCAGCAAGCATTGGCCGCAGCCGCCGGCGGTGGCCGGGCGACGACACGGGCGCCGCCGCCGCCGCCGGCGCCAGACGCCGGGCGAGCGGGCCCCAGCGCTACTGCTGCGCTGGCGCCGCTGCCGGCGTGCCGCGTCCCGTCAGCGGCCACAGAGGCCGCCGCGCGCAACGACGGGGGCGGCGGCGGCGGTGGTGGTGCTGGTGGTGGCGGCGGCCTGAGTGTGAGCTCCCGGCAGCGGGAGGTGCGGGAGGGCGTCGAGCGGTGGCTGGAGACCAGTGACAGCTTCGGCGGGGAGCAGGATGCGGCGGCGGCGGCGGCGGGGCGGCGGGACTCGTCGAGCGACCCGAGCCGCGTGTACCGGCACTACGGCATCTTCCGCACTTACGCCAAGCAGTCGCAGGGCTCGAGGTCTCCGCTGCCCATGCCGACGGCCATGACGACGACAACCACGGCGGCGCATCGCGCCGCCGCCGCCGCTGGTGGCGGCGGCGGCGGCGGCCATCGCGTGGCGTTCGACCGGGATCGCACGAGCTCCGGCGCCGGCGGCGTGTCGCCGATGCGGCCCACACAGTCGTACCATGCGACGACGACGGTGACGGCGAGGGCACCGCCGCGTCAGAGTGCTTGGTGAGGCCGGTCGGCGTCGGTCGGTCGAGGTCGGTTCGGTCGGACCTGAACACGACAAGGGCAACGGAGGTGCCGTACATGTGCGAGACGAGCGGAAGCTGTCGTCCATGTATCTGACGTGGCGTGACGTGGCGAACCGGTCGATGGCGGGCTTGTGCCATTGATACGTTTGGGGAGGCAGCAGCAGATGGCAGCGAGTCAGCGTGCATAGCTGGAGATGCATGGGGAGTAGCGAGTAGGAGGGCAGTCCACGCGCGGAGGGACGCAGCAGGAGGAGGTGGAACAGAGAAGAGGTCGAGACGGCGGCCGGTACTGTACTGAATGGGGGCCGGGAATGGTCCCGTCGCCCTCCGGACGGACGGATGGATGGACGGATGGACGCGTGTGTGTGTGTGTGTGTGTGGCGGTTAGGTCTGGTTTGCACGGTGCATTGCATGGCAGGCATGCAGGTAGGGTAGCTCTTTGCTGCGGCAGATATTGATCAGGCAGTGCGTGTGGGTGGGGCAGACTGCCCTCGCGGCCGGCTGCGGCGGACAAGGAGGCGTGCAAGGAAAATCTGCGTCGCACGGCCAGTTGGGTATGTGGTTACGGCAGCAGGGTAGTCTGGCTTTTGATTCCGGCGAGGGCGAGGGCGAGGGTAGGTGGTTTCAGGCCGCATTATTGACTTGATTGATCTGAGTTGCTTCTTTGCGCATGAATGGGATACGAGTCAGTGACACTCTTTGTTGAGTAGCGGTCGATCGGCTCGTGTGCGCGCGTTGCCTCACAACGGCTACGGCTACGTCGCAGCTCGCTCTCTGCGCTTGCTGTTTTCATTATTAGTGCGGCTGGTGGATGTCGGCGGGCCGCAGCGCAACGCAGGGCAGACGGTTGCCTGCGATCGTCCGCCGATCGGAGAAGGCACAGCTGAGAAGGATCTCGCTTAATGCATGATAATGATGATGATGATGATGATACGGCTTTGTCGCAGGGCTGCAGAATCTGCCGCAGCGCGGCGTGCGTTGATTGCTGTGGCTTCCCCGCAACGTCGCTGCCTTAGAACCCATAAGTTATCGACCTCCTCATACCGCCCGTCAGTGTTGTCGCGATTGCTGTTGTTGATGTTGCTGTTGTTGCGATTTGATGGGTCGATTAGGCATGGCATCCAAGCATGCTGGGGGCGCAATTATGTTACATCACCATTGATTAATGTAGGCAGTACGACACTGTATGTGCTGTACAGTGTTGCGCGCTAGCTGCGCGATGCCATCGCAGGATGCTGTGTCCAGTACTGCCGATTCGCCCGCGTCAGCGCGCTGCGAGCCTCTCTCTCTCTCTCTCTCCATATGGCCAAACGTGTGGGTGGATCCGGCTGTGCGAGGGGGCGAGATGGAGGGATGCCTCCCAACGAAGAATCGACGGATGTTGCCATGCCGTACTTGCGTGCTGCGGGGTTTGAGGCGCGCGATGGCAGGCGCGGCGCGGCCTTGCTCTCCGCGGCCCGCCTCCTGCCCAAATTTGACCTGAACTCGATTGCTGGGAACCAGGCTGCCATGCAACGATGCGAGGTGGCACGGTTTGCTTCGTGTCGTGGATGGGCGAACGAGTCGTTCGGAACGACCCGGAAACATTCATCAAATCGGACGATGCGCGCACGAAAGCAAAGGGCTGTGTACCTCCCCGCACTCTGTATCTCCCTCTGGATTCCTGAGTCCACTGGGGATGTAGAGCTGTGTGCTGTGTACCGTGTTTGTTCTTAGGATGGAGGCGCTGTCGGGTCAGTCCGGAGTCCGGGGTAGGCACATGGTTCGTTCGTGTGCAGTCATGTGATCCGACAGCGCTCCCATGCCTACTAACATCCGCGCCCGGGCCGCCTCCTTGCGCAACACGCGGTGCGGCACGCGGCACCAATGCGTCGCAGGGAGTAACTGGGTGGATGGAGAAGCCGTCAATTGGGGAGGCCTTCATATGCCTGCCCGCCCGGCGGGACGTCTCGTGCGCGTCCGTGTGACGGCGCGACGATGGGGCGCAACGCGCAAGGCAAGGCAAGGGGCCGAACACGCGTCTGGCCTGGCATCTCGGTTTGACTTGACCCCCGCGGTTCATGTGGGGATGTATGTACCGTTTTACGGTGGACCCAAAAGGATGCCTGTTGTGTGGGGAGATGCCTGTTGTTCGGCTGGCATGTTTCTCGCCCCGCATTCCGCTGACTGGCTGGCTGGCTTGGGGCACGTGAGGTTTGGCACGTTGGTATGCGTGTTGATTGGGGCCCAACGCGCGCACAGCCGGCGGCGTTGCGCGCCGAGCCCCGACTTGCGCTTTGGTCGTCCCGCGCGCGCCCCAGGCCCCGCTCCTAATGGTGCGGGGGCACGGGCGTACTCGGCCGCCCGGGACCTACATTGACAGATGCAGGCGACGCCTGCAAGCTTCACGTCTGGGCACTGGCCACGGCCGCTGTTTCGGAGTCCAGGGCCGGAGAAGCTGCCGCTACACGTGACTGAACCCTACCGCTCTGTACCATTGATGTCATTACTCGGGCATATGTTGAGGGCCGGGTTGCTCCTCATTCTCTCTCTCTCCAGCCTTTCCGGCGTGTTCAGACCTGAAGGGTTGGGTCTAAGGGTTTTGCGTTTGTAGGGTTTGTACGGCAGGTCGAAACACGCGCATATGGCCGCCAGCAGGACGCGGGGCACATCCCGGCATCCCATCCTCCCGTTCTCCCCCCCCCTAGGGCGTGCACGGCACTGCAAGCAACCAGACCGCCTTCATGCCCCGCCCATAACCACCCCCCCCACACACGCACGCACGGTGTTTGCCTGCGCCGGGCCGTCCACCGAGGCCTCCTGCATGGAAGCCATGAGGAGATTGAGGACCCTCGCAGCCTCGACGGGTTGGATCAATTTTCACGTGACCAATAGGTTTACCGGCGCCGTATCGCAGGAGGATGTGGATATGTGTGGCGGGTGCGGCGCCTCCGGGTGGCTCAGGCTCGACTCCAGCTGGCACCCGCAATGGGACCTGGCAGGCCGCCATTCACACACTGGCAGGCCGCCATTCACACACTGGCAGGCCGCCATTCATACACTGGCAGGCGCGGGAGGAACCGTACCGGTAGCGGTAGGGCGCACGGCTCGGGGTGGCCCACACACATTCCAACACACACCGCCCTGTCTGCGGCAGCAACTGGGGGGGTAATTAAAACGGCCCGGGAGGCGGGGCAACAGCTGCTGCGGGTTTTGCGAGTTGGGAGGATGCCCCGGATTGCGAGCTCAGAGCACCGCAGGGTCAACTGCCTGCAACGCAAGAGCAGAAGGCCGGCGGGCCACCTCGATGTGTGGGTGTGTGGGATGAGGGGAGGCGGCGTCGGGTGGGGCGGGACTACCGCCCCGGGCCGCTGAGGCCCCACCCAAACGCATCAGTTTCCAGTTATCAGTGCGGCTGGAAGGATCTGCTCGGTATGCCCGCTGCCCGCCTCATCGAGCCGCCTTTCCGCACCATGTCCGACCCGACCCGGGGATGCGAGTGCGGGATGAGACAGGGCACACCACCAGTAGAGGGACTCCGCAGGCGAGGCAAGTCAAAAACACCGGGCCCTCGGGTCCTCCTCCTTTTTTTACCGACGTCGTCGTCGCCAACTGCGCCTGCGCGCACTGCCCCTGCTGGACCATCAGTGATCATCCCACCGACCGCCACATCCCCGCACCCGCGTACCGGTATGTACGACACCGTGACGTCGCGTCGCACGGCACGCACACGGGCGCGCTGCCCGCCTCCCACCACACATACACACATACAGTCATACGCATACAGTCGTACACACCTACACATACACGTATGCCGACCTTGGGTGTTCGACAAACCGCAGCTGCGGCCCCCCCTGCATCGCGGCAGGAGGCAGGCAGGCTGCCGCACCACCCCCCGGGTTCCCAGTCGTGGGTCGACCAACCAAATACCTCATGCAGTATGACCTATGTACCGTATGTGTGCATCGTATCGTATCGTATCGTACGCAGCGGCCGGAGAGCGGCGTCCAGGGTGGCCGGGTACCACTTACTGCCGGCCCCGCTCCCCCCAACCAACCAACCAGAAGGAACACAACCTGGTTAAGGAGAGCCACTGTTGTTGTGTTTATACTTTATAGGCAACATTAACTGCGTCCCGTACAGCGGCACTAACGACCTCCCAACACGGCGGCGTCGCACCGCAGACTCACACACAAGCTCCCCACCCACCCACCAACCGACTGCCGCCCTCCTGCCCTCTCCCTGCCTTCCTCGCTGGCTGACTCTCGCTTGCCCGTGCTCCTGTGAGAATGGATACGGTGGCAGCAACCGTTGCCGCAGCCAACACCCAGCTGCCGACTCCCTCCCCCTCCAATTCGGCAGCCCGCCGGCGCTCCTGCAGCCCCCTGCCCCTCCAACCCCCAGGTTCGACCTGCTACCTTTTCCCCTCTCCGCGCCTTTTCTCCGCAACGTCCGTCCACGGCGTCCAGTCTGTCCGCTCGCGGCCTCTGTGGACTGTGTGGTCATACCCTAAAACCCTCAAACCCTACCTAATTCTCGGCCGGCCCCCCCATCCGTGTGTGTGTGTGTCTCATTGTTATATAATGGAGCATATCACTCCCTGAACCCCCATCCGCCTGAAGCACACACACGCACACACGTACACTCTGAACACGACAGCAGCAGCAGAAGCAACAGCAGCAGCGGCACGCAACCTAGAAGATGCGACCTGCACGCAGCCCACGTTGGTTGCGACGGCATGGAAACGGCCTGGGAATTCGCAGCGTGCGCATTTGCAGCGTGGGGGGCTCCTTACACAAGAGCTCCACCGCTCTCACGCGCCCCGCCCCGCCCTCCTGGTCCCACCCCCGCCCCTCCCCGCAACCCCAATGCCCCCCTCAACCCGTCCTACTCCTGCTGCTGCCCCCGCCGCCCCCACCACCCCCACCCCCACCCCCGCCCCCCTGCCGACCCCGCCCCCGTCCCTGCTGCCCCAGCTGCTGCCACTCCTCCCGCAGTTGCCCCAGCCTCCGCGACACGGCAATGCGGCTCGCCCGGGCCAGGAGCTGGTGCGGGTCCGGCGGCAGCAGCTCGGGCAGCTTCCTGGCTGACAGGGCCGCCAGCAGGGCCTCGAAGCGCAGTCCCAGCAGCCGCCCCTCCGCGTACTGCAGCACAGCCAGACCCACGCGGAAGAGCTGCGGGAGGGGGGGCAGGGAGGGCGGGGAGGGAGGGCGGGGAGTGAGGGCGGAAAGGGAGGAGAAAGGGATGTTGGGATGGAGGGAGGAGAAAGGGAGGAAAGGGAAGTCAGCCAGCCAGTCAGTCAGTCAGTCAGTCAGTCAGTCAGCCAGTCAGTCAGTCAGTCGGTCAGTCGGTCAGTAAGGCGGTCGGCCCCCCGCCTCACCGTCTTGGGTCCCTCCGCCAGGAACGAGTCCCACACCCTCAGCAGGTGCGGGAAGGGCAGTGTGTAGGCGAAGGCGGTGTTGAACCAGTGCGTGGCGTACAGCTCAGGGTCCACACCCTCACGGTCCAGACGGGCGGCCAGGCGGGGGGCGACCTCGCGGAGCAGCCGCTTGAACTGAGGGAGGGAGGGGAGGGAGGGGGGGAGGTCAGCAAACGTTCGGAGCGGCAGGCAGAGAACGGGGAGGAGAGGGGTGGAGGGGAAGAAAATAGGCACCGCGGCGAAGGGACGGACGGAGATACCGCAGGCGACGGGATTGAGGGGCAGCAGGGCGGGGAATTGAGAGTGGAGTGCGTGTGTGGTACTGGGAGGCGGAGGCGGGGGTGACAGGGAGGGCGCTGGCGTTGTGTGGTGTGATCTTCGGCACGGGGTCTGGGCACGGGCGGGCACAGACCGGAGGAACGACTGGCCGGAGCGACCACACCACCCATACACACCACCCATACTCCCCACCGGTGCCCGCCCGGCCGTGCCGCCCTCACCTGGTAGAGGCAGCACTGCAGCCCGGGCATGCCGGCCGTGTAGAGCCGCTCCATGCCGCCCTGGTCCTCCGGCCAGCCACCCGCACCCTGGGACACCCGGGGGGATATCCGCGGGGGGAAGGAGGAGGAGGAGGGGGAGGAGGAGGGGTGCAGAAAGGAAACATGATCCTCAAGATGATGATGATGAGAGCGCAGCGATGCGATAGAGGCTACGCGTGCGAACCCCTCCCTCACACACACACACACACAACCCTCGCCCTCCACCGCCCTCCACTTCCCTGCGCCACCCCCCCCCCTCCAAACCTCCCAACCTGCCTGCAACATGGCCTGCAGCGTCCAGAATGCCTCCTCAGCCTCCATGTACAACAGCAGTACGGCAGCCAGGAAGCCCATGCCCTGCACGTAGCCCACCTGCCCCGGCAGGAAAGCATTCCAACGGATGTTCCAACGGAGTGTGGCAGGTGTAAGGGAAGGGAAGGGAGGGAAGGAGGAGGAGGGGCGGGAGATACGCGGCACTGGATCGGGTGGGCGACTGGCGACTGGATCAGGCGCCGCAGCAGCCACAAGTAGGGTAGGGCCAGGCGTCAAGGCACGTCACCTACCCGTCCATCGGCCGGAGTTGGCCGTGCTACTGGGGGCTTCGTTTCCCACGAACCGTTCCTTTGCCAGGCCCCCGCTGGTTCGCTTGCCAGCCCCATGGAAGGAAGGAAGGAGGGAAGAAAAGAAGGAAGGCGAACCAGGAGTCCAGGCCCCACCCAGCCAGCCAGCCAGCCACCCACCCACCGTCCAGAAGCGATTACTTCTTCATTGCCCCACCCACTCGCAGGTAACTGCGTTGCGTTCCCTCGCCCCGGGCCGTTTTAATTACCCACTCGCACTCCCACTCAGCTTGCCCACGACGTCTTGGATCGCGGTGACCCAGTGACCCAGTGGCTCAGGCGAGAGTGAAGGTTACGGTACCAGAAACAGAGGTCGAACCGATTCTCGCCTCAAAGTGACCTTCTCCGCCACGCACCCACCCTACCCCGCACCCCACCCCACCCCACGCACCGCGGGCCGGTACGCAGCGGTTGCCCACAGCACCGAGAACAGTGCCTTCTGGCCCGGGCCCTGCCGCTGCATGAAGTAGATGTTGTTGGGGAAGGTGCGGTTGAGGTCGCGCATGATGCAAAGCGTCACGTCGGCGCTGGGGGCAGAGTAGCGGGCCGCCGCCGCCGACGCAGTGGCGGATGCGGATGCGGGCGGCGTCGCCGGCGCGTCGCGCATGGGCGCTGGCGCTGCGTCGCAGCTCTTCAGCGACAGCAGCGCTGCGAAGAGACCCGGGTTCGATTCCTTCAGTTTACGGCCACCTGTGTGGGCGGGTGGGCGGGTGATTGAGGTGGAATGGGTCGGCTTATGGGTCGGAGGTGTTTTTTTAAGGCAAATGCAGAGGCAGGAGGAGTGCGGGGCTGCTCGGCTCCATGCCAGCGGACCCCACAACAGCTGCAGGGGGCCCACCGGATGGCAGTGGATCGGCAGAGGAAGAAGACCGCAGCAGCAGATGAAACTTTCGGCGATTTCCCGCTGCGCCGCCGCACCCGCCGCCATCACCGGTGACCACCGCTGCCGAGGTCTCCGCCACCACCACCACCACCACACCCACCAGGCGAGCCGCCGAGCTCACAGCCCCCGAACCCACCTGCCCCCGCTATTATGGCCAAGAACGCCTCGCCTGAACTACCAGGGGGCGCGCCAGCACCGCAGCCCAGCCGACCCATGGGTCACCAACACGCCCGCCCACCCACCCACCCACCCGAGATGGCCAGCCAGGCCAGGCCGCGAAGCGGATCGGGCACGCCCTTGCGCACGCGGCGCTTGAATTTCTCCGGCCGGCGCCGCCTGTACTCTTCCAGTGCCGCGCCGCCGCCCCCCAACATCTTTCGCCACTTGCGCAGCCGTGCCGCGTACTGCTGCTCCGCCTGCTGCGTCGCGCGGCGGCGGCGCCGCTGCCGCAGCGGCAGCCGCAGCTCCCGGTCCAGCAGCCGCTCCAACCGCGGTGCAAGGCCCGCGGCGCCGCTGGTGCTGGCGGCGGCGCCGATGTCGCGGCGGCGGCCGTCGCCGCCGTCGTCGGAGCCGTCTTCTTGTACGGCAAGTACGAAGCCGTACCGGTCGACCTTCACGGGCCGGCTGCTGCTGCTGTTGTCCAGGCGCTGTCCCTGCTTTTGCTCGAGGAGGGAGAGCAGCACCTGCGTCTCGGTCAGGGTGCCTGGCGGAAGCCAGAGGATTCGGTGGGAGGTTTGGGGGGTGGATGAGAAAGATGGACGAAGCGCAGGGAGAGGCGTTGGGGAGGGGTGTACAGTTGCGGGAGGGCGAGGAGGGCAGAGCGTGTGGGGGCGAGCTCTGTTCTCACGCGGGCGCCGGTTTCCGCCGACACAGAAACTGACCGTGTGCTGCTGCTGCGGGTGCTGCTGCTGCTGCTGCGGGTGCTGGGACAGGGGCAGATCCCGGCCCCATTTCGGTCCCTCCTGGGAGAACGACGACCCACTGCCGATGCCCCTTCCAGTGCTCCTTACGCCCTCAGAGGAAGAAGGAAAGCCGCATGTTGAGGTCCGATCTGCACCCACACCCACGCCCCTCGCCCCTCACACCCCCCCAAACCGACCCACCCCGCGGGACCTCGTAGTCCGGGTCGCTGAGGAGGCTGCTGGCGACCTGTGCTGCAGGGCCCGCGGGGCTGCTGCTCCCGGCCTGCGACTCCCGCCGCTGCTCCAACTGGTGCGGCGGAGCCGGCGGGGGCTCCGCCCCCGCTCCCGACGTCTCCTCCGGCTCCTCCGCGGCCTGCGTTGTTGCCACCGGCTGCGGCGCCGGGTCAGGAATGTGCTGCTGCTGCTGCTGCTGCAGCAGCAGCGGCGGCGAGCCGGCAGCCGGCCTCGACCCCTCGTCAGGTCCTTCCGCTACCGGGGCAGTGCTACAGAGGGAGCCAGGGCAGCCGCCGTTCCCGCCAGGCTCGTGGCCCGCGCCGTCTGCCGGACCTGCGGCCAGAGCAGTCCCAGCGGCCTGGTTAGCCTCCGGAGCCCCAGCGGCAGCCGCGGCAGCGGCGCCGGCGCCGGCGTGTCCGTTTGCCGGCGCCGCCACCGCTGCTGCAGGTGCTGCTGCGAGGGCGCTGATGTGGGTCACAGCGGCGGCGCGATTTGCGGCCTCCTGGACGGGGCCCGTCTGCTGCGGTGGCGGGGCGGGGCTGGGAATGTGGCTACGACATGCGGCCGCAGGCGACTTCGGGGCGCAGCCAGGGTTTGGATGTGGGGCTGGCGGTGACGATGGTTTGACGGAAGCGGCGATGGAAGCGTCAAAGCAGGGCGAAGAGGGGCGGGCGACTGCTGGCTGGTGGTCGGGCAGCAGGGGCTTGCCGCGGGATGTCGCGACGGGAGCTGGCCCGTGCTCCCCGCACGCTTCCACCACAGTCGGTGCAGGGTTGGGGATGATGCTGTTGTCGCTTGCTCCGGTCATGCCGAGGACGCAGATGCGCGTCTGAGCGACTCTCCGTTTCCGCTGTGAGAAGCTGACAGTCGCGCGGCCAAGGCCGAATTCGGATTGGGAGTCTCATCGCGTGTAATCCAAGCGCGTCATGGTATGATGAGCAACGAAGCTGCAGAGCGCCTTCTCGTGTATTTGGGGCAAAATCGTGAAATTGCGGGGTTTGACCACCACAGGCGTTGCATTGAGATCGGACGTCAGGGCGACGCAGTAATGAAAACAATTGTAGCCGCAAACTCGACCAACGCAAGCATCGCTGTTGGTTTAGACAGTTTCACGGTTAGCTGTCCTGCAACGACCTCCGCACCTCCCGCATATTGTACGGGATAACGGGAAGGAAAAATGCCGACCAGTGCCGAATGCATTGCCTTGGCTCTCTCATAGCTACGACACCGGTTCGAAAGCTATTTCGTATTCGCCAACGCCTCTTCGCAGGCGCAGCCTTTTCCAGCATTGAAACACCGGTTTAGAGCTACTCTCCCCGCTCGCTGGCATTCAATTGCCCTTGCCCAATTCCATCATACGTTTGAGAGCAGGCTAAGGCCTTTGGACGCCATGAATCAAGAACAAGACGCGCGCATCGCCAAATGGAACTCGCGTATGGCCTACCAGCGCCACTGGCAAGTGGAGCTTCCGAAGACCTGCGTCAAGCGCCCTGGATGTGAGTGCCAATGCACCGGTTCCCGCGAGGATGAACACGTCCCGAAAGCGAATGTACCGGGTCCCAGTTTCTTCGCTTGCTTGCTCACTCTCTTTGTCCCATGGACGTGTCACCCGCAGTCTGCTGCTTCGCGGCGTGGTGGTACGTTCGCCGGCTTGCGGCTACCTGAGGGAGACGCTTCGCTCCCGCCTTAGTCCTGTCTCACTTTTCGTGAACCCGTCCTTCAACCGCTGTTTTGCAGCTCCGTCTGCGCATCATACTCGCTCCGAAAGCAGGCTCTGCATGGCGACATGTCAAGGCAAGTCACATCACGGCAACGGGGGGGGGCAAGCGATGTGCCATGCAGCCTTACTTTCTTACCCCTTTGCCCGACACCTTCCGTAATTCATCTTAACTAAGGGTGACAATTGTCATGAGCCGTCCACACCTTCCATTTCTTTTCGTTACGTCGGGGGGATGGGTTGCTTCAGGCTTTACCTAACCGGTCCCGCCTGCCGCCTCTACCCGTGCAGGTACATTTGCTGCAACGGTAACTGCCCCTGCTCCGGTCGCATGAATGAGAGCAAGTGCCCGGAATTCTGCCTGTGCCTGGAGGTGGGTGCGGGGTTGTCGAGACAGCTCCCTACCTGCGCTGCTCCACCGGTGACTCACCCAAAGACCCTCCCCAGCTGCCCACTAAAAAGGCGCCCGTGCCGCTCCATCTCTCCATGTCTCCAACCCTCGCCGCTAATCGCACCCACCCTCCTGCGCCCCCTCCCTCCCCCCCCAGGCCTGGTGCTGCTTTGCCCAGAGCGTGGCAACCACCCGCTGGATGATCCAGGACGAGCTGCAGGTACGGCGATGTACGACAGGCAGGCCGCCCACCTTGCGTGGGTGGTCGTAGGAACACACGGGCGTGTGCGTGCGTGCCCCGCCACGCCATGCGTGGGCGTGCTGCCCACGCTTGTGCGCGCCTTCGTCGAGATGCGCAGTTAACTACCGGTATCGCAGCCCTGAGCAGCGGCGGCTGCAGGAGGGAAGGGCGGGAAGTGTTGCGTTGTGTTGACTTTTCAACCAACGCAAGACAAGGGGTGTGTGGCAGGAAGCCCAGCCCGGGGAAGGAGATAAGGCCCCCCTGGCATGGCCGCGTGCGGTCGACAGCCCAGCACAGAGCACGTGGGGTCGTGGGCAGCACCCGCACGTGGGAGCCGGCAGGGCCCCTCCTCCCTTGTCAGGTCAGGCAGGCAGTTGAGGCGTCCAAGGGCGCTGCCCACGGGCCCGTCCGTCATCGGTCAGGCCCCCCGGGGCCAGACCTTTGTCCGCCGCCCAGCCGGCAGGCTGCTGCAGGCCGGGCCGGATCGCCCGGTGTCCCCGCGCCCGCTGCTCCCTGCCGCCCACTGCCCGCCCTCCCCTTTCTCTCCCACTGCCCCACTGCCCTCACAGGTCAAGACCACCAAGTGCGATGAGTGCATCATCGGTGAGGACTGAGGAGGCCGCGGGAGGGAGGGGCCCCCCGTGTGTGTGTGTCTGTGTGTGTGTCTGTGTGTGTGTGTGTGTCTGTGTGTGTTTCCTACTTTCCTTGCCCAGCAGCAGGGCCAGACACGGCGGCTGTGGCAGCAGCCAGACACGGCAGCTGCGGCAAGTACTGTACTGTACTGTACTGTACTGTACTTGGGTTTGCGGCGCTCGGAGGGCGGCTGCGGAGCCCTCGTGTGGGCTGGAGCGGGGAGGAGGCGGCTTTGGAAGCCAAGGAGGAAGTCGTACAACCCAGTGGCGACGGAACTTTGGGCATTGTCCAACCGTCGGGAAGCCCGTTGCGGTGTGGACCTGGTTCGCGCCCCTGCCTGGCCTGACCTGACCTGACCTCATCGGGGCGAAGGAGATACGGTACCTCCTGAGGCTCCGCACGTCGGCCGGGAGCAGGGGCCGGATGGATCATGGACGGGCCTCACGACCTGTGGGCCCGTCCGGGCTGACTCTGCGCCGTGGCAGTAGCAAGTCCCCAGGAGGGAGGGCGCTTGGCCTTTCCTTGCCGGGGAGTGATAGAAGGGGGAAACGGGAGATGGAGACAGGAGAACGCCCGACGTCTCGTCCTCACCGATCAGACCATCTCCCGTCGCGCATCTTTACGCACTTTCATCGTCCCAGCCATCTAACCCACCAGCTACCCATCCATCCACTCATCCATCCATCCGGCCGTCCATCCATGGGTTTGTCCGTCCACTTGTCTGTGTGTCCTTCCCTCCCTCGGCCTGTGGTGCCATGTGTATGGTTGGTCTGTGCGTGGTTGTTACGCCATGTTATGTTATGTTACAGTGTGGGGGGCTTTCTGGGCCCATTCTAGGGTGAGGGCACCGCCCTCCTATTGTATATTTACGCCATGTGTGGCCCGCTCGCTCGCGCAGGTACCATGATTGCGCTGCAGTACCTGCGCTGCGTGTGCAACATCCTGTCCATCTTCGTGGGGGAGCTGCGCGACACGGCAGCCATCATTGACCTGATAGCGGACGTTGTCTGGTGCTCGTAAGTGCCGTACCGGACCGTACCGTACGACACACACACCCGTCGGGGATGCCGCAGCACATTGGGCGCGCGGGTACTGCGGTTCCCTCTGGGGGAGTGGCCCCGGCCTCCGTGTGGTGTGGTGAGGTGCTCGAGAGTACGTGCGGGTAAAGAGGGGGAAGGCGAGGGCTTACCGGCAGGCAATGGGGACGCTGCGCCAACCAACCCGCGTTTCTGGTGCTCCTGCCGGTGATGGTGCTGCTGCTGCTGCTGCTCCCCTGCTGCTCCTGCTGCCCCCCTGCTGCTGCTTTTTAGGGTGTGCGCCTGCATGCAGACGCAGCACAAGGCGGAGCTGGACCACCGAGACGCCAACCCGAGCTCCGTACCGCCACCCCTGCCGGGCATGATGGCGCCGGGTGCGTGATGCGTGGAGGTCGGGGCCGGGGGCGGCAGAGGTCGAGGCTTGGGGGCTTGGAGGTTGGGGCCGGCCGGGAGTTTCAGCACGGGGGGCCGCTCGGCTGCATTTTGCCGCAGCCAGCCAGTCTGGTCGCCACCGCTTCGCTTCGCTACCGGTATCTCGCGTGGATTCACACAACGCAACGTAGGCTGTTTCGCTGCTTGCCGATCCGAGACCCGATCGCCCAAACCGATCCGAGACCCGAAACGGGATCGCCCCTTGCCGATTGCAACCCGATCCGATTCGACGCAATCCGGCCCAAGCCGGTCGGGGCTGTGCTTCGTTCCGCCACCGCCCGCCCACCCGCGTTTGTGGTTTGCTGCCCCGTTCACCGCCACTGCGCCCATGAAGTCACCGCCTCCTCGTTCCGACGCCGCCCCCTGGTGGCCGCAGGCGTGCAGATGATCCCCATGGGGGCCCACCCGCCGGCGCAGCCGGGATATGGCTACCCGCCGCCGCCGCCGCCGGGCGCCTACGGGGTGCCGCAGCCGGGTGGGTTGGGTCTTGGGTGGGGCGCGACGCCTCGCCTCGCGCCGCGTCGCGTCACCTCGCCAGTCAAGCAGCTGTCGGTGGGGTCGGTGCTGCGGCCCACGACACGAATGCGTTCAGTGCGATGTGTACTACACAGAGGAGCGCAGGCGTCCTCCGTTGGCGCGTGTGTGTGTGCTGGGCGCTGGGCGCGGCTGCTCCAGCGCTTCGGCCGCAGCTCTTGCAGCAGCAGCGGGACGGGTGCACGAGTCCGGAGAGGCGCAAACGCATCAGCGTTGCACCAGCGCCGCTGCGTGTTTCGCCCCCATGCGCCTCCCAATGCGCACCCTCCACGGCCTCTCAGCACGAAGGAAGGAAGGAAGGAAGGAAGCAGCAGCGCTGGCGCAGATTTCCGTCTTCTTCCCAGGACAGCAGCCTCTCGGGGCGGAAGCAAGCACCCGTTCGCACACGTGCACACACACGCATACGCACACGCACAGCTCCCCCCCCCGCCCTCGGGTAGGGCTTGCCTCGTCATCCGCACTGTGGTTGCGCGCAGCCCCGGAACACGCGCACCGCTGCCCTCCATGCCCTCCATGCCATTCTACCTGGTTTGCCGACTTCTGCGCTGCGCGGATACACCTCCCCCGGTGGTGCCGGGCCCGCGCTCGTACATCGTACCCGCTTAACCGACCCCACCCACGCCCCTTCCCCCTCGCCGCTCCAGGCTACCCCTACCCTCCCCCGGCGGGTTACCCACAACAGGGCGGCTATCCGCCGCAGGGCGCGTACCCTCCGCAGGGCGCCTATCCGCCGCAGGGCGCTTACCAGCCGCAGGGCTACGGTGCCTACCCCGCGCCGCCTCAGCCGTCGGTGAGTCGTACGTGGACCTTGCTGGGGGGCAGCGCGGACCCCCTTACCCTCCCCTGTCGCCCGGTGTGTTTGCCACCCGGATGTCGTGATGTGCCCCCGCTCTCACGGGCTGACCGGCCAGGCAGCGACAGGGCTGGCTGTTGTGTGGAGGGACCCGCTGGCCCCGCGATGTGGCGCCTCGAAGGGGCTTCCACGATGTGACGTGACGTGACGTGTGCCCCCCGCTCTCTCGCTGTCTCCTTCTCCGCTGCGAAATGCTCTTTATGCCCCGCTCTTTAACACGCATGTGGCGCTCCGGCCAACCTGGACCGCAGGGCATGCAGCGGTAAGGGAGAGGAGCGTCCGGCGCCGAGGTAGGGACTGGCGCTGCGCTGCGCTGCACTTCGGACAAACCGCCGCCGCCGGCGCCTGGCTTGCAAGAGGCTTTGGTGCGACCCAGGGGAACTTGCGACCCACGGGTCGGCTCGTCCTGGCGGCGGGCTGTGCCCTGGCGTCCGTCGCATGAACGGACAAAGCATAAATGCGCCCGCGGCTGCGGTGCGGTGCTAGGGGAGGGAAAAGGAGGTGCTGGAAGGAGTCTGTTTTCGCGCTGTCGCCAGGAGAGGGTCCGCGGGGAGCTCGGGGGGACTCCACGGCTTGGGTGGTCGCATAGTGGTCCCTTCTTACTCGAGTAATTGGCCGACGGACTGGTTTGGCAGGCCGATTGGACAACCAATCGGCCGGTCGTTCGTTCGTGGATCCCGTAGTCGTGACTTTTAGAACGCCGTGAACAAGCAGTGCATTAGTTGTGTGCGTTTGTGTTTCCGGTCGGGACACGTCGGAGTTGCGGTACATGGTTGCCGTACACGGAGAGGCAGCTTTCCGTGTCATCGTGATCACGTTTGGCAGACAGGACAATGTTCGTACTTTGGTTGCCGCCGGGCGCCGGCACAGCGCAGTGCGGGTGTGCTTATTGGCGGTGGTTTGGGGGCCGGGGGGCGGGGAGCGGGGGCGGAGGTGGTGTAGGGCAGCTGGGGCTGCGACAGGACATGATGCACACGGGTGGCTTGGTGGGATGCGGGGCGGGCGGGGGAGGGTGGATCGGCGGCCGGAGTGGGGCTGGAGGGCGCGAAGGACATGGGAGGCGGATTGGAGCCGGAAAGCCGGAAAGGATGGAGCGGCCTTTTGACGCAGGAAGGCGCTTTGCAGGCGCTATACCTGTACAGCGCCTGCTGTACAGGTATAAAAGTCCTCTGATCGCGGCGGCGGCGATCGGGAGGAGGCGAGGCCCGCAGCGCGCTTGCGGCTCGCTGCCGTACGCTCCGAGCGGTGACTGAGGATGTGCGACTCTTGATGTGAGGCAGCAACGGCGGAGGAGAATAAGTGCGCACTTGGCGCCGTGTGTGCGTACGGCACACCAGTATACCGGTATATTTATGTGGTTGTGGGACTGGTGGAGAACCCGGGTCGCAGCGCGCACGGAAGCGCTTGTGCTCCCAAGTGCCACAAATGCGCTACGGGGGCGTGGGCCTCACACGCCCCCGACCGCAACCGCGAGTGGGTACCGCGCACCGGCGTGCGTGTCGTGTCGTGTCGTGCGCTCGCACGTTTGTCTTGTCCGTGTATGTGTGTGCGTGTGTGTAGTGTTATTTTCACACGCGGTATGGCTTAATTACCCCATGTCCCCTCCTTCTGGCCCAAGTCTGTCGGCCAGCGACTCGTGCGTGACTCGAGCGGTGGATGTCGACCCGGCACGCCCCCTTCCCCGCGCGCACTGCGTTGGGCGACGGGTGGCCCCCCGGTGGCATGTGACCCCGGCATGCCCGGTTGGGCAGAGGCGGAGGCAGAGACTCTCACCTGTCAACTCCCCTTCCCCCCGCCGTCCTCAAGCGGCAGGCCGGGTGCCCGGGTCCATGGACCCGGCAGGAAGCACCACCACGAGTTACGGTAGCATCACAGACCTCCACCATCGCCACCACCAGCACCACCCCCCAGACCTCCATCGCGCTGCGCTCAAAAGCATCCCAGCCGAGCGCACGCTACCAGCAGCAGCCAGCACCGCCGGCTAAAGCCCCGCGCCGCAGCGCGGACGTCCCTGGCCTTCCCGGTTTCAGACCCGCGTTCCCAGCTTCCCACTGCCAGGAAGGCAAAATGCCACCTCCACGCATGCGGCGCGCCTCTCCAACCGTAAGACAGGTCTCAAAGCACCGCAAAGCAGCGGCACCGGCAGCACCATCGGCCGCTATGTGGCCGCGGTCCGGAGACCCCATGCCGCGATCCCAGCCACCTCACTCCCCCCAGATCCCGCCAGGGCGTCCGCGATCTGTCGGGGTCGGCAGCGACACCCCCGGCACGCACCCCCAGGCCAGCCGAGATTGCCCTCAACCCTCTCCACAAAAACAAAAACCTGTGGAGCGACGCGTACTCTTCTCGGGCTCACACCCTTCCCGGTAGTCCCGGTGAGGCCGCCCGCTGCCGCTGCCCTCTCCCACCCTCTCCCCCTTCACCGCGGCCGCCCTCCAGCCCTCCACCCTGCCTCACACACACCTCCCCTCACGCCTTTCCCCGCCTTCCAGTCGCCTTCCGACCTCGCCTCCCTTCCATCGCCGCGGCTCGTACCTACCCTTTCACCCTCCCGCCACGCCCCCCGCCCCGGCCACACCTCCCCCTTCAGCCGCGGGGCCGCCGCTTCCAGGGCACAGGCCGCGGCGCCGGCCGCGGCGCGCGCGCCGCCTCCCGCACCTGCTCAATCACCGGCCGCCCCTCCTCCCCGGCCTCGCCGCCCTCCCCGGCCTCGCCCTGGGTTAGCAGGTGCCCCATCCCCGGCGGCGGTCGGAACACCACGTAGGCCTTCTTCCAGTCATCCTCGCGGTACAGGTGCCGCTTGTTGCGCCCCGCCGGCGCGTCCTGCCGTACACGGCCCAGGTAGTTGATGGTGCTGACCCTCTCCACGGACATGCCGTACACCGATTCCAGGTAGGCCGCGATCTCGAGCTGCGGTACGTGCGTGCGTGCGTGCGACACGGGGCGTGTGTGTGTTTCTTTCTGTGTTTTGTGTGAGTGGGAAGACGGGGGAGGGGTAACGAACGGTGCATGGCGCGGCGCGGCAAGGCGGAGAGGCGACGCGCCAACCCTCCGGAGTGCAATACGGCGCGTGGAGAAGTGGAGATGGGGGGAGCGGGAGGGGGAGGTTGCGCGCCGCACGGCGCCATACCCGCGGGCCGAGGCGCTGTGGTGGTCGCGCAAGACCGCCGCCGGCCGCTGGCTGCAGGCCACCAGCTCACAAACTCCAACAGCCCAGCCCAGCCCAACCAAGGACCCGCTCAGAAGCCCCCAGCTCCGGCCCCCGCCCCCCGGCTCCCTCCTCCTCCCAGGCCCCAGCACGTCACGTCACGTGCCTTCGTGACGTCAGGCGTTGTCTTGAAGGCCACCTCACGCAGCCAGCCCGTCTCCCGCAGCTGCGCCATCTGCTTGTCTCGCAACTTGAGCATCTGGAGGGTGATGGTGGGGAAGCAGATGGGGATGCGGCGCGCCGCCGGCTGCCGGAAGGTGCGCTGCTCGCGGCTGACGAAGCGCATCGGCGGCATCGGCGGCTCATCCAGGTCGTCCGGCTCGTTATCAAACTTGCGTTGCGTGGCGGGCGTTCGACCGCCTCCGATGCGAGCCGCCTGGGATGCCAGGCGCAAGGGGAGGCGTGAAGGTAGGGGTGTGGTAAGAGCGACACAGCGCATCGTACGGCAACATTACGAATGCGGGTACCGAAAATCGGGGTTCGGGAATATCGTGCGATGCTGGGCATGTGTGTTTGGTGTACGCGGTCATGTTTAGCGAGCAGTGCGGCGCACCTGCGGGGCAACCGTGCCCTTGTTCTGCAGCGATGCGGCATCGCCGGCTGTGTGCTGGGTTCTCCAGGCTGTACTCGTGCTGAGAACTTCTAGTGTGCCTCCGCGACCTAGCTGCATGTGCGGAAAGCAGCTGTAGCCCTCGCACAGGAGGGTGCGTAAGTTTCGAATCGACAGCGCCATGAGCAGCGGTGTTCACGCTATGTTTACAATAGTTTCTGGCATTGAAACCGTGTCAGCTTGGTCTTTGGAGGCAGGTCTCTAGGCGACTAGGCGACTCATGTACGACATGCCGACACTTGTTTTCTTTTGCTTAACCGCTGGCGGGATGCAGTAAGGTTCACGTGCTATCATTTCGCCGCTTCTGTCGCCCTCAAATCCTATTTATCCCGGCATTCAACGTTGCCCCCTTGCACTTTCCACCCTACCTAAACACCCAACTCAAAGAGCTAATTCGCATGGCCACCCACTACTGGCGCAACCTGGAGTCTAAGGTCGTCCACGCGTCCTTCATTAACATGCTCGCTGAGCCTCGCGCGACGATGGCCATGGCATGCGACGAGTGTGTTAAATGCAAAAAAGAGGCGAAACACGAGCGGCGACTATGACATACTTCAGTCGTTGAGTGATCATCGAGCCTGCGCGGGTGCGTCCATACGGCTTCCCAGGCCTGGAAGGGTCGGCGGGAACGCGCGGGAAGCTCGTTGCTCATGGCTTGCATGACCCAGCTGCCTGCTTCGTCGTGTCCAGTTTACTGCATGGCCATAATACATAATAACAATAATAGCCTCTGCCTTGGCCCCGTCTTCACATTGTGCCCTTGGTCTCCCTATGTCCCACCCATGGCTGTTACGTGCAGCCCTACCAACGAACCCCACTGCTGTTGACTTTCGTTTCCCATCCTTCGTTTCCATCCTTCACGCCCGCAGAACGTAGGCTGATCAACACCTGGGTGGTCGAGGCCCGCAAGCACGGCCAGCGGCCCCACCAGATCGCGCAGTGGATCCGGCGCAAGGCGGGCACCACCATCTGCGTCTGGCGCCGCCTGCAGGACGGCTCCCTGGGCTGCAGCGTGCCCTGCGTGCTGTGCCGACAGCTGCTGCAGCACTTTGATCTGCGCGTCAGCTGCGTGGTGGAGGGAGGCGCCTGGTGGGACGGACGCCTGGACGCGCCTGACGCGCCCGCCAGCAAGCCCACCAGCGGCCAGCGGCGGCGGCGGCAGTTTGGCGGCGAGGCGCAAGCGCAAGCGCAGGCGCTGAGGGAGCCGCAGCAGCAGCAGCAGCAACAGCAGCAGCAACATCGAGAGGGACTGCCGCGGAAGTAATAGCGCGGCCAGAAGCCGGGGAGGCGGGCCTCGGTGCGGAGTAACGGGGCCTGCCGGAGAGGCCGCATGTGGAGAGTTGGTACTCGTATGGTGAATTCGATACGATTGCGGCAATAATTTGGGTCAGGTTGGCCAGTACTGTACTCCAGCGCGCCAGCGGGCAGGCGGACGGAGGAGCGGTATCTTTGCGGGATACGGCCTCAGAGCCTGACAGAGCTACAGCCGGGAACAGGCCGCGCGCCTGTGTGTGTATGTATGCGCGTGGTGTGAGTGTGTGTATGTGTGGCAGCTGTGGCATTTTCTTGGCGGAAGGGCGTCGCGTGTCAGTGGCGCGCGAGAGGGGGCTATTTCGAGGACGCCCCTTCTCCCGGCAGGGCCTCTTGGCCCCGTCCCAACTCTCGTCCGGGCGTTCGGGCCTTACACGGCCACGGTCCTGGGGTGAGCTGTTGACATCTCGCCTCACCTCACCTCGCCTCGGTAGCTGGGGTTTCAGGAGCTCGAGGGTCGAATCAGGTCCCGTTTGGTCGAGTCAGGCCCATTTTGGGTCGATCTCTGCCGATTTAGGTCCGGCGGATCGCGGGATCGGGCAGGGCTCAGATCCGACGCTGGGGCGGCTTTAAGCGGCTGAGCTTCGTGGCGTTCGGGAGTAGGGGCAGCAGATTGGTGCTTCCCATTTGCAATCCTGGACATCGAGGTCGCAGCGTCGCTGGTGGCTTGGGCATCTCTTGAGAGTCGGAGGCGTGAGGACCTTGAAGAGATGCCCGCAGGGGCCTGGGGCTGTCGTCATCGGTTGTCTCGGCGCTTGCGCGTGCGGCCCATTCAGGCGCGTCAAGTTCTGCACCGGTATTCCGGTAGTCGTGTAGTGCTGCGCGTGCAAGGCAGGTGAGGCAAGGGCCCTGCGTGTGCCGCCGCCGACATGTGCCGGCTGCGAAGTTGGCCTGGCAACCTGGCAGAGAGGGCTGGGTGTGCCTGAACCCACACTGTGTGCCCTGGAGACAACCACGCGGGGATGGACCTGGATGGAGGTGGTTTTGCATCCGCGGCTTGCTTTCCCACGGTGACGGTCAGCCTCCAGTGCCTCCTAAGTCATAACCTTCTGTCCATGCCTCCTGAACGGCCCGGCTTATATCATGTACCCAGGTTTTTCCTCCGTGTCGGATCAGTTTACCGTCACCGGCAGTTTACCGTCCTATTTCCTGATATTGCGGTTTCGCGTAGTTTGTTTGTTCTACGTCAGTCGAGGTTGTTTGCTTTCGAGTTCGTAACGTAGTATAGCTCACGTGAAGATCTCGGGGGTAGGATGTCGTACAGTTGTTTTGCGTATTTTAGTCGAGTCTTTGGCGTGTTGCCTGGTCTCGATTTGCTCTCAGGCAGTCGCCTGTGAGCAACTAGTAGGCCCCTTTCGTTAGGTTAAGGACCTGGCCTAGCGGAAGAGACATGTAAGGTCTTTCATCGTCACTCTTTTCCCTTGCCTGGCCGAGACCTTCCATCGTCCTCGTAATTGCACCACTTGTGCAATACTGAGCATCATGTGGTCAGCCGTTCTGCGTGGAGCCGACTTCGCCAGCAGCCGGTGGATGATCCTATCTACGTTACGGTGACGCCTCGTCGCGAGTGTGCCGCATTGCCGTTGCGCCATTTATGTATATTTGGCGCGTGTGAAACAGCTTTACTGGATGCAGCGCATATTCCCCACATAGGCACATGGTTCGTTCGTGTGCAGTCATGTGATCCGACATCCGTTTCCCCTTCCTCATCATGTCAGCTGTCCCATGGAGTCGTTTAGGTGGCTCATTGCCAGCGCGCTAAGAGATTCTGGCGTGCGTTGAACATCTTGCTGGGGACCCGGGCTTGGGAATGCTCGGGGCAATTGAGGGCCATGCACCGCTATGGGAGGTGCCGGAAAACTGTTCGGCGCAAAACCTGCCACGGAGTGAACATGCGCTAAGATTTTATGCATGTCCATAGTTGCAAATGAACGAGAAAGCCGCCTTAAGGGCAACCGTAAATTCGGTCCCTTCGCATTACGGTACGGTATTGCTTGCTTGTATGAGTTGGAGGTGCGATCTCCTGAAATGCGTTGACAACACAGCCAGTAATAATCAAAACGATAGCGCAGTGGCACTCGCAGGAATATTTTGCGTGAAAAGGAGTTACCCTTACTTCTAGCAAGCTTTCGAAACGGGCAAGCCTCGCTTCCTACAGAAAACTGCGCGGGGAGCTGCGCCGCATACCTAAAAAAGCACTGTAAGTATCCAGAATAATTTTAGTACTGTATTCTTAGTGACGCCGCGCTGAATCAAGTTGCAGCTAGCCTTGTCGAGTTTAACGGGCGTTTCACCGTCGCGCGCAGCTTGGCACCTTGCAGCTTTGACTCCGTGCCTCCAGGGCAACACCCCCATTGCCAGGTGAGTTTATGTCTCTGTGATCAGGCCCTGCCGGCATGCAACTGACGAAGTTTTGTGTGAGGCCGCGAACGGAGGGCGCACTTCGCCACCCCTCGCCATCCACGTGAAGCCAAGCGTGCGCGTCACCTGAGCGCATAGTTCACCAAGCCTGCATACGAACGTAATAACCAACCAGCAGCGCCGGGCCGTACCGCGCTGAGATCAGCCGAGCGTTCGGTTTTGCGATGCAGCAGCGCGGCCAGCAGTGTGCCGCCGACGGGCGACGGCGCAACGCAAGAGAGCTGTGCGCGCTGCGCTGCAAGCGTTCCCCGGACCGTGCCGCGAGCGGCACCCACGCCACTTTGACACGTCACCAACAGCTACGCCGCTGCTATAACACCACATTCGGCTACGCGTACCCGGGCCTGCTGTTTGCCGGGGGCAGCTCGTCGGCTCCCCTCTTCCTCCCTGACACATCAACACTCTCCGCCGCACCGCACCGCACCGAGTTACAGCGCTCCTCTTCTTTCTTTTCTCCTGCCAGATCATTGGTGCCCGGCGGGATGAGGAAAAACTGCTGCTTCGCTTCGGAGGTGGTGGTGGTGGTTCTCCTGCTACAGCTGGCCGCGCAGAAACTCGCAGCAGCAGCGGCGGCAGCGGCAGCGACAGCAGGTGCGGAGGGTACCAGAGATGACCGCAGCGGAACGAAGGGGCTTACGGCGTTGCGTGCTTGGTTGCTTGCTTGCGCGCGTGCGGGCGAGCGGGCTGTAGGCTACGGTAGTGTATGGAGTCGTGGGACTTGTGCCTCGTCTGCCGTACCTTAAGAGGTGGGCGGTGCCTCCTGGGCTGCAAGGCAAGGCAAGGCAAGGCAAGCCGTATCGACACATCGTCTCAAGGGTGCTCTTCGGAGAGGGAGAGAGCCCCTACACCACGTAATGCCATGAAGAGGTGGTGGGGCTACCCTCACACCTGACGGCTGACGCTTCGTGAACCTCACGACCGGGATCTCACCAAAGGGGCACAGAACCCGTTCTTCCAAACCTTTTTTGGCCTGCCTACATTTTTCATGCCGCCAAGTGGTTGTGGTCGAAGGGGACTTTCCCTGCAAGCACCTTGGGAAAACCTTCCCTGGAGCTGCAACCCCGCCCTTGCTTTCCCCTCTCGGACCCCGCCCTCCAGTCTCGTGTCACCCATGACGAGAAGGCCGTCGCCTGCCGCCGTTCTTTGCTTCTTTCACATGCACGCACAGCCCCGCAGCCCAGGGGAGCGCTGCCGCCTGCGTCATCGCTGCCGCCTGCGTCATCGCCGCCGCCTGCGTCATCGCTGCCGCCTGCGTCATCGCCGCCGCCTGCGTCAGCGCTGCCGCCTGCGTCATCGCCGCCGCCTGCGTCAGCGCTGCCGCCTGCGTCATCGCCGCCGCCTGCGTCAGCGCTGCCGCCTGCGTCATCGCCGCCGCTGGCAGCGCCGGGGACGCTGCCGCAGTACTACATCAACTATGGCAGGTGTGGCCACGACCTCCAGAGCCAAGAGTACGGCAGCTGGATCGCGACGCGGCCGCTTTCCGTACAGTCCAGCCCGCATTCCCTCATCCTCCGTGTCGACACGCTCAACGCTTCGCCCGTGGCGCCCGCCTTTGGCGTCGTCGAGCCGTCCGACTTCCCCATTCGCCAAATGAACCTGGCGTACTTTAACACCAGCGGCGTCATGTCCTGGTCTCCGGAGCTCGACCGGATTCCGTACATTGAAGTACGGTCGTACTACACTGTCCGCGTCAACGGCGGCAGGCCCCTCGCTAGCGTGCGGGACCTCAAGGACCGGGGCCTCAATCCGTCGTTTGTCTATTCACTGAAAGCTCGCCTCAACGGCATCATCGCTCCCTCGCCGACGCGGTACCGAATCGAGGTGGTGAAGACGTGTGCGCTGGCGCCCGGCGGCGGCCGCAACGCCGACGCGGCGACGGCTTGCGCGGGGGTGCCAGACCCAGCCACTGTGTTTCTGTCGCCCGAGGGCTACTTCGCCTATTCGTTCTGGGGAGTGGGCCAGGCGCTGACGGTCAATGGGGTTTACGTCCGGGACCACGCCTGGTGTCCCGTGCAAACGGGCGTCACCGTGCCTTGATGGCGCCAGGCAGTCTGACACCTTCACGTCGGTTGCTGGGGTGAGCTGGGGTTGGTGTTGGATTGGGTGTTTGACTGTTTTCACACTCTCTACAGGACCAAGAGAATAAGGTAACTTTGGCCCGGTGGAAAAATTCAATGGGGCGCCCCGATGTGCTCCGATGTGACCCGATGTGACCCGATGTGACCCGATGTGATAATAATAATAATAATAATGATACGCCCGGCCGGTAGCCGAGGCGTGGGTTATGGGAGCAGAGGGGGTGGGGTGACGGGTTTCCCCGGTCCCAGCCCCCCCCACCACCGCAAGGAACTTAAGACTTGTCCCACGTTGGTTACGTGCCGGCCGGTGTCGGTTCCGCATGGGGGTTGCGTTCCATTTGTCTGCGGGTTGTAACGATAGTGTTGAGTGTCCTAACTGCATGGTCGTGGAGGTCGTTGCAGCATGCTCGGGCTTCCTTGCTGCCCGTGCCTAGGGTGTGGAGTAGAGGGCGTAGGTCTTTCCTGATAGTACCCGCAAAGCCGAGGCTGATGGCTTCCTGTGTTGTGTAGCGGACCTTCCATCCGGCTGCCGTGAGGAGTTTGGCCAGTTCTGCGTGTTGTACGGCCTTGTCGTGCTGTTTCTGTGTGTGGTTGATGTCGGCGGTGTAGCCGACCTCAACAATGTGTACGGTGTGCTGGCTAGGGTCCTGAGGTCCCTTGTACCCTTGCACTTGCGTTTCATGGAGGGGGATGTCGGGTATAAGGAGTATATCGGGCCTGAGTTTGAGGCGTTTCTCATCCTCAATACTCGGGAGCAGCCATTTGGGCAGGCGTGTGCCGGCCACGTAGTCTGGTCGGGTGTCCGCGGGGCCGGCGTCCATTACAATGTAACAGCCTCCATTGGACCCACGGGCTAGCGTACTGGTAATGTTTTGGACCGCCTTGTTGTGCCGCTGTATGTATAGGGCTCGCATGCGGGGGTGAAGGCAGCCTCCGAGGATGTGCGCCCCTGAGTCGAGTTGGCTGCATAGGGGGCAATGTCCCGACGACGCAGGGCGGCCAGGTGCCACTGGTTTTTTAAATCGCCTCGCAAGCTTGGCGCTCCATAGCTGGCCGTATAGGTAGTCGAAGCACCGTTTAACGTGCTTGTGTCGGCCCGCCTTGCGCTGTAGAGTCCGAGTGCTGGTGCTTATATCGAGGTCGGGCAGAGTGTTGGCGACGTATTTCATGTAATCTGTTTCGTTCGTGTATCCCGAGTGCGTTTCCGGGCTGACCAAGGACTCGATACCGCGGTTAAGGTCGTTTGCATAGTGCCCAGCGTTCTTCTCAGGCCCAGCCATTTTCCGCAGCCACCAGTGTTGACTTCGTGGATTATTGTCTGAGGTCTCGGTTGCGCTCAGCGCGTCGGGGTCTAGCTTGGAGAGTCCTCGCGCGGCTCGTACGGCTGCTTTGTCCGCTTTCTCGTTGTAAGTTACCCCAGTGTGGGCTTTCACTTTAAGCAAAGATGTCTTCAGGTTACAAGCCGCTCGTCGTTTAAGGATTAATACGATTTCCTCAAGCAGCGCCTTGTGCTTACTAAGCTGAAGCTTATGTGGGTTGTTTATCATCTTTTTAATAAGATGTAGCGACGCGGCAGAGTCCGTCCATATAGTTAGGTGAGCTTCGTCGTGCAGCGTGCCTCTGCGCATCTGGAGTCCTTGATGGATGGCACTCAGTTCGCACCGTGTAATAGTTTGGCAGCCCTGGTGGCCTGCGTTCACATTGATGTGGAGCGTTGTGTTGGTAAGTGCGTCGACGGCCGCGGCCCCCAGGAGATGTCTTTCCTCGTCGCCATCTTTGATCTTTTGCACTGACCCGTCTGTGTATATGGCGTCTTGGGCGTTGTATCGCAGAGCATATTTGGCAGGAAATGCCAGGAACGCGGAGCTTCCCTCTTCCGTGGAGAGGTTGTCGCACGTGCGGGAGGGAGCTGCCGCGGCGGGTGGCTTCTCGGTCATACTACGCAGCCGCTTGCGCACCCATTGGGGTGGCTTCCAAGAGAGGGCGGGGCCAGTGGCGACGTGGCGGGCTGCCGTCATAGCAAGCGCTCTGCGGAGGCTGGTACCGTACGCGCGGCCGGATTCATTGCTAACCAGGAGTAGGGTGAGTCCGTTTGGGTAGGGTTTTGGAGCGTCTACGCTCACTTCGCTGTAAAGGTCCCCCGTTCCTGAAAATGCGTCTATTGTACCGATCATAGTGACCAGCGGGTGGGTGAGGTAGCGGGTGTAGGGCGCCGTTTGGGACGTGGGCAGCAGGAGTAGGGTAGCGGTGGGGTTATCTGTGCTCCGTGTTGCGTCGGCCCAGCCTAGCGCCCATCGCAGTGCATGATGCCCCTCGTCCGGCTTAGGTTCAGGGTGCGCGACGGATACGCCCGTGCACGGTTGCGAATACGCGTCGTGGTTGGCTCCGAAGAGCTGATCTTCTGGGTGCCGTGAGTAGTAGATGGCGGTGCTGTCTGCTACGTTGAGGGGGGATGCAAAGCGCTCTGTTGCGGCGCCCAGCGCGGTCATGAGGCGTTTCATCAGCCGTTCAGATATCCTCCGCTCATGGGCCTCTCGAATGGACCCGATGTGCATACAGTGACCGGTCTCTCAATCTACATGTTGCGCACTAGGAATCTTTCCGCTGGTCAAACGTCGGAGGGGGCTGGGCTGCGCCGGCCTGGGCACGGCTGGGCGAGAGCCGCAATTCATTCGGCAATCACCGGTTGTGAGTTGTGGGGGCAGCAAGCGCCTCTGTGCTCTAATGCTGCCCCCTGTTGGAGTGCGTGCGTGGGTGAGTGGGTTTTAGGGAATTCGTGGGTGCACGCGGATGCCCAGGCGCCGTGTATGCACCCGGCACGGAGGGCGGGGTTTCACCGCTGGGAGAGTCACGGCGGCTCGCGGCAGGTGCGTCGAATGTTTTGCGGACTTGCGGGGTTGCGAACTTGTGGTTTCGCGCAGCATTTGGGTTTCCGCATTCGCGTGTGTCATCATCCGCACTGCCGTGGTTGCCGGCGAGGGTTGTGAACGCCGCGGAGGCGGCTGGCGGGGTCCTGCGTCTCTTAGTCTGCACGGCCGCGGAGGAAAGAGAGTCCCGATGGCCCGCGCGACGCGGTGCTCTGGGCCCGCCAGGGCCCGCCTCCGAATTGCTGATTGGCTGGACTGCAAACGTACAGGAGTGCTGCAGGGAGTGCTGCAGGAGTGCTGCAGGAGTGCTGCAGGTTGGGATTTGGGTTGTTTGGGGTGACACGCGGTCCCAGGCGCATGATGTGCGCATGTGACGAATAAGCCAACGAGCCGGCGGTGGTAGTTACTAGTTCGGCGTAGAGTGCAGCGGTCGCGCTCGCCGCGTGCGTGTGTGTGACGCGGGCGCTGCGCCGCGAGGCACGTGCGCACGTGCGCCGACACACTTGGTGGACGGAGTTTCCCGGAGCTGGGGTTGGGGTTGGGTTGGGGTTGGAGTTTTCCGCAAAACTGTGTGCAAAGCATCAGACCCGCACTGCTGGCAGATGGACAGACCGAGAGTGTTTCGTTGCCTTTACCCCATTGCCCCTATCCTCGTGTTGGTCTTCACTCGAAGCTTGACGCTGTGTCGTACACCGATGTGTTGCTTGTGTGCCGCACGCCGACGGGTGGTATGTGTATGTATGTATGTATGTATGTATGTATGTATGCATGTATGTATGTATGTATGTATGTATGTATGTATGTATGTATGTATGTATGTATGTATGTATGTATGTATGTATGTATGTATGTATGTATGTATGTATGTATGTATGTATGTATGTATGTATGTATGTATGTATGTATGTATGTATGTATGTATGTATGTATGTATGTATGTATGTATGTATGTATGTATGTATGTATGTATGTATGTATGTATGTATGTATGTATGTATGTATGTATGTATGTATGTATGTGTAACTGTTACATATCTGCCGGGCCGACACTGGCCGGGGGCGCTAACCCGCCCACATACGGGAGACCGCCGAAGCACTCCTCTGCTGAGGAGGGGCGTACCACCTTGTCCGCACACTGCACCGGGAAGTGCTAACCGCTGCGCCGTAATCGTCACAGGACAGCGTCCACCTGATTGTCCATGTGCCAGCTAAGCTAGCCCCAGGCGCCTACTGTCCTCAGTCCACTGAACGCATGCTCTACAGCTGCGTAATCTACCAGGGCACTCACACCGGTGCCATTGCCACCTCCTATATCCTTCGGAAGCCTGCCGCCGCCCGATCTTAGTTATCCAACCACCACCTGCTATGCAGTCTGGTCCAGGCCCTATGCAGACTCATTCCTCCACCACTGCTCTGCGGCAGCGTTGTAGTCTTCTTGGTGGCATCCCACTCCAGCTGCCCCGCGCACCAGAGGACACCATTGTCTCCAGCCTTCGACACCCCGATCTCTTTCACCCGGGGGACCAGCGGTGGGGTACGATCCCACGTCTTCCGGTTAAGTTAGTGCCGACTCTGGGGATCGAACTCCAGACCCGCCGGTTACTAACCCGGTGCTCTATGTATGTATGTATGTATGTATGTATGTATGTATGTATGTATGTATGTATGTATGTATGTATGTATGTATGTATGTATGTATGTATGTATGTATGTATGTATGTATGTATGTATGTATGTATGTATGTATGTATGTATGTATGTATGTATGTATGTATGTATGTATGTATGTATGTATGTATGTATGTATGTATGTATGTATGTATGTATGTATGTATGTATGTATGTATGTATGTATGTATGTATGTATGTATGTATGTATGTATGTATGTATGTATGTATGTATGTATGTATGTATGTATGTATGTATGTATGTATGTATGTATGTATGTATGTATGTATGTATGTATGTATGTATGTATGTATGTATGTATGTATGTATGTATGTATGTATGTATGTATGTATGTATGTATGTATGTATGTATGTATGTATGTATGTATGTATGTATGTATGTATGTATGTATGTATGTATGTATGTATGTATGTATGTATGTATGTATGTATGTATGTATGTATGTATGTATGTATGTATGTATGTATGTATGTATGTATGTATGTATGTATGTATGTATGTATGTATGTATGTATGTATGTATGTATGTATGTATGTATGTATGTATGTATGTATGTATGTATGTATGTATGTATGTATGTATGTATGTATGTATGTATGTATGTATGTATGTATGTATGTATGTATGTATGTATGTATGTATGTATGTATGTATGTATGTATGTATGTATGTATGTATGTATGTATGTATGTATGTATGTATGTATGTATGTATGTATGTATGTATGTATGTATGTATGTATGTATGTATGTATGTATGTATGTATGTATGTATGTATGTATGTATGTATGTATGTATGTATGTATGTATGTATGTATGTATGTATGTATGTATGTATGTATGTATGTATGTATGTATGTATGTATGTATGTATGTATGTATGTATGTATGTATGTATGTATGTATGTATGTATGTATGTATGTATGTATGTATGTATGTATGTATGTATGTATGTATGTATGTATGTATGTATGTATGAATTTATGTATGTATGTATGTATGTATGTATGTATGTATGTATGTATGTATGTATGTATGTATGTATGTATGTATGTATGTATGTATGTATGTATGTATGTATGTATGTATGTATGTATGTATGTATGTATGTATGTATGTATGTATGTATGTATGTATGTATGTATGTATGTATGTATGTATGTATGTATGTATGTATGTATGTATGTATGTATGTATGTATGTATGTATGTATGTATGTATGTATGTATGTATGTATGTATGTATGTATGTATGTATGTATGTATGTATGTATGTATGTATGTATGTATGTATGTATGTATGTATGTATGTATGTATGTATGTATGTATGTATGTATGTATGTATGTATGTATGTATGTATGTATGTATGTATGTATGTATGTATGTATGTATGTATGTATGTATGTATGTATGTATGTATGTATGTATGTATGTATGTATGTATGTATGTATGTATGTATGTATGTATGTATGTATGTATATGTGTATGTATGTATATGTGTATGTATGTATGTATGTATGTATGTATGTATGTATGTATGTATGTATGTATGTATGTATGTATGTATGTATGTATGTATGTATGTATGTATGTATGTATGTATGTATGTATGTATGTATGTATGTATGTATGTATGTATGTATGTATGTATGTATGTATGTATGTATGTATGTATGTATGTATGTATGTATGTATGTATGTATGTATGTATGTATGTATGTATGTATGTATGTATGTATGTATGTATGTATGTATGTATGTATGTATGTATGTATGTATGTATGTATGTATGTATGTATGTATGTATGTATGTATGTATGTATGTATGTATGTATGTATGTATGTATGTATGTATGTATGTATGTATGTATGTATGTATGTATGTATGTATGTATGTATGTATGTATGTATGTATGTATGTATGTATTTATGTATTTATGTATGTATGTATGTATGTATGTATGTATGTATGTATGTATGTATGTATGTATGTATGTATGTATGTATGTATGTATGTATGTATGTATGTATGTATGTATGTATGTATGTATGTATGTATGTATGTATGTATGTATGTATGTATGTATGTATGTATGTATGTATGTATGTATGTATGTATGTATGTATGTATGTATGTATGTATGTATGTATGTATGTATGTATGTATGTATGTATGTATGTATGTATGTATGTATGTATGTATGTATGTATGTATGTATGTATGTATGTATGTATGTATGTATGTATGTATGTATGTATGTATGTATGTATGTATGTATGTATGTATGTATGTATGTATGTATGTATGTATGTATGTATGTATGTATGTATGTATGTATGTATGTATGTATGTATGTATGTATGTATGTATGTATGTATGTATGTATGTATGTATGTATGTATGTATGTATGTATGTATGTATGTATGTATGTATGTATGTATATGTGTGTGTGTGTGTGTGTGTGTGTGTGTGGGGTGCATGTCACACCAGATTCCGTGCAGCGTCGCACCACAAGCGTGCGTGTCGATTGGGTACGTCTACAGCCGGAGGAGTTGATCATGCCGTTTTGAGCCTGGGTTTTGAGCTGGGTTTGATATGTCGTACTGTCGTACTGGATCTGATAGGATACTGGTCGCGATCAATGGAAACTGCTTGGCTAATTTTGTCACGTGATCTAAGTGGTGGGCCGTAGATGTGCCATGCGGTCGTCGTTCGCTGCTGCATCAGATTGCATCACCCTGGGGGGGTCTCGTTCAGGCGCCATCATGCCTGGCAGACAGGCTGCGTGCGGATGCCCACACCCACAACACCTTGGGCCAGGGCTGCTGTCAGCTGTCAGCTGGCGGCGGGTGGCGCTGTGAGCCCTCGTTGCGGTTTCGGTGCTGGGCCTCTCTCTGTCTCTCTCTCTCTGTCTCTCTCTCTGTCTCACTCTCTCTCTCTCTCTCTCTCTCTCTCTCTCTCTCTCTCTCTTCTTTTTCTCTGTAAAGTAGAGGATCGCGATAACGCAGGAGCCCTCCTGATGTGGAGCAGCCAGGTGGATGTACTGTAACGTTTAAGCTACGCTACGCAGCGGAAGGGAAACTCACCGAGGTACCAGGCGTCGCCGAGACGACGACCGAAGAACGACCAGCGGAAGGAGACGAAGACGGCGCCCACCTAAACAGCTTACCAAGCACTAATCTAACTAATATCAGAAACATACAGTAGTAAGAGGTGGTGTCAACAGACACCTGAGAAATAGAATTCAATCCCATAAGCTCCACCAGTCGGCATATGAGGCCGACGCCTTGAGATCTTGATGTACGACAGGGCTCCACAATTATCGTCTCCAACTAATCCAACGGTCGTTCCTCACTTTAGTGAGTTCCGTTAACCATTGGTTATAAGTCGGAAATATTATAAGTATAATTATCGTTACACTCCCCCCCCTTTGAAGCGAACGTCCCGGGAGTGATGCCAGTATTCACCGTCGGCGCTGTCCTTTGACGCGCCTGTGCCGAGATGTAGGCTTAACCCGGGGAGGCGGTGCCTGGGTGCGCTTAGTGAGGAAGGCATCGACCTCCTCGGCAACCAAGGAATCCCTTCGAAGGGACTCTTCAGGCTCCCAAGTGTTATGTTCGGGACCAAATCCGGCCCATTTTACAAGAAATTCGCGGCGTGTTTTACGCCCGATTTTGCGTTCCCGTACGTCGATGATACTGTCCACGCTCCAGTACTCCTCGCCTTCCAGTACAAAGGCGGGCGGCGGTTGATAAGTGCCGTCACCTTTGTAAGGCTTTAGGAGCGAAACGTGGAAGACTGGATGAATTTTGTATCCCGCTGGCAAGTCAAGTTTGTAGGCCACCGAACCTACGCGCGCCAGGATTTTGAAGGGCCCAATGTATTTGGGCAGCAACTTCTTTGCGCCAGGGGACTTCAACGTAATGTTGGATGTAGAGAGCAACACGTTTTCTCCAATGTCAAACGAGATATCCTCTCGTTTGCGGTTATAGGCAGTGCGTTGGCGATCCTGAGCCGCTTTCAGGTGCCTGTGGGCCGCAGCGATGCGTTCCCGCATAATGGAAGCAAACTCTTTGGCCGATGGGACTTTGCCATTCTCCAATTCGATGTCAACATCCGCGGGAACCCGAGGTTGGTGACCCGAATTGAGCATGAACGGCGTTGTATTGGTACTGCTCTGCTTCGAGTTATTGATTGCAAACTCGATTAAGGGCAGATGTCTGTCCCAATCATCCTGCGTCGGATTGACGTAGTGCCGAAGGGTTTCTTCCAAGAGCCGGTTCATGCGCTCCGTTTGACCGTCCGTTTGCGGATGGTAAGCGGTGCTCATGCGTAGTTTGGTGCGAAGGCTCTTAAACAGCTCCTGCCAAAAATGACCAGTGCATTGGGTTCCACGGTCAGACACCAGGGACCTGGACAGCCCATGATGCTTGAAAACGTGTTCGAGGTACAGCCACGCTATCTCCTCAGCACTGACGTCGGTGTGAGTGGCAGCAAAGTGCACCATTTTGCTGAGCCGATCCACAAACACAAGTACGGCGTCGTGGCCCTTAGCGGTTTTCGGTAGCTGCGTGATCAAATCGAGTGACACGCTCTCCCAATTTGTCTCCGGTATTGGAAGGGGCTGTAGCTTTCCATACGGCTTATGGTTGGAAGGCTTGTTGCGCTGGCATTCGGGGCATCTTCCGACATACTCGGCCACGTCTGCGTCCAGAGTGGGCCACCAGTACGAGCGGGAAATAACTTCCTTTGTGCGGCTTATTCCTCTATGCCCAGATGTGATACTGTCATGGTATTCAGCCATGATCAGATCGCGCAACCCGTCAGCGTCGGGGATCACCACCCGTTGGCCTTTTTGCCAGAGGCCTCGCGACGTGTTATAGTACAGCCCAGCTATCCGTAATGGGTCAGCAAAGGATGGGTCCTTGTGGTACCCTCGCTGGATCCGCGTCAAGAGATCAGCGACGATGCTTGACCGTGTGAGCGCAGCTGCCACCGTAGGCTCGTGTACCCTGCTAATAGGGTCGGCCACGTTAATTCTGCCCGGACGATATTCCCATTCGAACTTGAAACGAGAAAGGTATTCCATCCAGCGCGCTTGGCGTCGCGAAAGCAAATTATTGCTTTTCTGGTCTTGCAGATATACCAGGGGTTGGTGATCGGTGACTAAAGTGACGTGCTGTGCCCCGTCAAGATAGCACCTCCATTCGGTTAACGCATGGATAACCCCAAGGCATTCCTGGTCGGTGGTTGTGTAGTTTATCTCCGCAGGAGTAAACTTCTGGCTTGTGTAAGCCACCGGCCGACCGTCCTGCAAGAGGATGGCACCCGCAGCTCACCCTGACAATTCGAGTCCACTACTGGAGTGGGCAACTAAACCCACTCGACTAGTGGACAACGTTCGAACAGGCAATTACAGCGTTCCTTCTTGCTTCTTTTACACAAATATTATTTTATGTATTAATCAGGCTCGAACTGTGAAGGTGACGTAAGATGTGGCAGTCCTGCCGCGTACCCGCAGTACGCGTGGTCTGTGGTGTTACGAGAGACTCTTCACCCGACGAGCCACCAATACAGTATCACCTTACTTAAACTCTTTAACACTTTGACAGCACGCCGCAAAGAACGCTATGATGGTATCGAAGTGGTAGGATGTCCAGGCAAAAGCATCGTAAGTCTCTTTTCGCGGATATAGAAGACGATGACCAAAAACAAACAACTCGTGTTCCAAAGATTCCTTGGAAACGGAAGACGCGTGAAGAAATGCTTGAGGATCACGAGCCTGCGCCAGTGAAAAAACGCAGTCGCCCCGGCCCGGAGTACTATGCTGAACTTACGCGCAGTGCTGCTGAGTCCGCAGCAGAGCGTGCGGCAGCGCGTGCCGCGGCGCCGGCTTTGCCGCCTGGTGATGCTGATCCCGGTCTCGGCGCCGCTGCGCAAGGCACCGATGACGCTGAGGGGGCATACGATGACGGATCCGACGAACCTGGCATCGCTTGGCAGCGGCAGCCGAGTTCAACCAACCTGGAAGCCGAGTTCAACCAACGAGTACAAGAACGGCTACCAAAGCAGTGTCCTCAGTGCCTTTCGTCGGTTGGGCTGCGACGGTGCCTCAGGCCTACCCTGGAGACCCATGGGCCAGGGGACGGCGGCTGGCAAAGGTTGGACTTTTGCAGCAAAAACACGTAGGGTACCGTTTTCAGACATGGGGAATCGATTGGTGAAGTCAGATTTGCAATTTGACCGACATGCCGGAAGGCCACTTGGGCTGCGACGGTGCCTCAGGCCTACCCTGGAGACCCATGGGCCAGGGGACGGCGGCTGGCAAAGGTTGGACTTTTGCAGCAGAAACACGTAGGGTACCGTTTTCAGACATGGGGAATCGATTGGTGAAGTCAGATTTGCAATTTGACCGACATGCCGGAAGGCGACTTGGGCTGCGACGGTGCCACAGGCCTACCCTGGAGACCCATGGGCCAGGGGACGGCGGCTGGACCAACGAAGCGCGGTCAGGGCCTCTCCTTACCGGTACGGTTACTGAACATTGTCTCATTGTGCCCTTGATAATCCACTAAGCACTCTTCGCAAGCCAGGTGCCGCAGGTCGCGAGGCTCTAGGAACGGCTCTTTCGTGACCTCGTCCGCCCGGACCGTGAACGGGTTTGTAGTGAAAGAAGCGTTGGGTGGTCTGCCCACGCATTCCTGATGAAAAAAGCGACCCGAGAGGCAGTCTTCGCCCCGATTTGAGCTAGAAAGAAGAAGTTCCGTCTTCTTCTTATCCGCCGCTGAGACCGGGGCCTTCAGGGACCCGAAGAATTGTAAGAATGCTTTTCCTACACAGGTTGTCTTGCGAGGCGCAGGGTGCTGGTCGGGTCTGATAGAGCAAGGCGTGATGCAGCAGCGTTTGGTCATTTCCGCAGCGCACTGGTCATTTCAAATTATGAAAGTTGTATAAGGACTGCACATTTGAAGAGTCTAATCCTAGTGGTCTCGGGTAATAAAAAACGTAGCTTTGAACGTAGTCCACTCCCAAAGTGGACCTCATTACCCAGTCCATGAGTGGACACCGTACGACCCCCTAAGATGGCACCCGTCCCGAATACGGACGCGTCGGACCAAACCTCAAAAGGTTTGTCCAGTTCTGGCAGAACTAACACCGGTGCGTTCGTAAGTGCGTGCTTCACGCCATTAAACGCGGATTGGCATTCCGGTGTCCAATCCCAAGGTACTTGAGCACCCGTCAATGACGTGAGTGGGGCAACGAGCGATGAATAACCCTGTATAAATCGCCTAAAATAATTCGCTAATCCCAGGAATGACCTGAGACGCGAAACGTTTGTGGGAGTGGCCCAGTCCTGTACCACTTTTACTTTAGACGGGTCGACCTTAAGGCCGTCCCTGCCCACGATGTGCCCCAAAAACTTCAATTCCGCTTTATTGAAGTCGCACTTAGGCAATTTTGCCCTGAACTTGTGCTCACGTAACAGCTCAAGTACAATACGGAGGTGCCGTACGTGTTCTTGTGCCGTTTTAGAAAAATAAGTATATCGTCCAAATATACGAGAACAAATCGACCAATGTGCTCCCGAAAAATCGTTGCCATGGTGGATTGGAACGTTGCGGGCGCATTAGTCAGGCCGAAACAAAGGACCTTGAACTGAAACTGTCCCTCAGGCGTGAGGAAGCTCGTTTTAGGTCTGTCCTCAGGTGTAATGCGGATTTGATAGTAACCCTGTTGCAAGTCAAGGCTTGAAAAGACTTTTGCGCCTTGCAACTGGTCGAAGAGGTCGGTTATGGACGGCATTGGGTATCTCCGCTTGACGGTGATTTTGTTCAATGCTCTATAATCCAAACACATTCGAAGGGTCTTGTCTTTCTTCTTGGCCATTCTTGGTCGGCGAAGGCGACCTAGAACTCGATGCCAATTGTAACGTTTAAGCTACGCTACGCAGCGGAAGGGAAACTCACCGAGGTACCAGGCGTCGCCGAGACGACGACCGAAGAACGACCAGCGGAAGGAGACGAAGACGGCGCCCACCTAAACAGCTTACCAAGCACTAATCTAACTAATATCAGAAACATACAGTAGTAAGAGGTGGTGTCAACAGACACCTGAGAAATAGAATTCAATCCCATAAGCTCCACCAGTCGGCATATGAGGCCGACGCCTTGAGATCTTGATGTACGACAGGGCTCCGCAATTATCGTCTCCAACTAATCCAACGGTCGTTCCTCACTTTAGTGAGTTCCGTTAACCATTGGTTATAAGTCGGAAATATTATAAGTATAATTATCGTTACATGTACGAACCGTTTGAACCTGCTGGGTGAGCCATTTTACATTGAACCCGACGGAAGGCATCATGAGACATCGGCGCAGACCGCACCTGACACACACGGCTGCGGCCGAAGGAAGCCCAAACCGTGGAAAGCTAAGCGGGGCCAAACGACCACAGACTGGACCCGGAAACGCAAACCCTACCTAAGGGGGGAAACCCCTCATGGCAAGAGCACCCACAGCGGAGGGATAATGACCAGGCAGGGTCAAGAAGCCAACCGGGCCACCTCCACCACCCAACAAAGTACAGGGCACCCTACCAGGGGAAGTTCAAAGAGACGAACGCTCAGGGGTGACTCTCATGGATTTGGCGGCCGGTCGGTCCGTGGGGGGTAACGTTGGCCGGAGCCTACCTCCGTCATGCCAGCCAATCTACGTACCCGGTAATGCCAGCCACTCTCCATTCGGCTTTAGCGACATTTTCGTTGCCAGTGTCAGACATTTCCATTGTCAGTCATGGGGGGTTCCGGCTTCCGGGCAATGCTCCACGTAGCTACGCTGGACGGCTTTCCGCAGCCGGGACACCGTCGTTCGTTCGTCTTATTTGCCAATAGCCAATGTCATCCCCACGCAGATGTTGGCCCCATGCTTTGCTCAGGCGCCAACACTGTACCAATCCCCCCTTGCTTGGGGCTGCCTTCAACTTTGCGCCGCGCCAAGACATCCATCGCGCCACTGCCAACACTTCCCGACCGACCCAAACCGCTGGAAGTACGACATCCCTCCCTCCCAGGAGTCACATGCCTCAGCCCGGGTGGCGCCCAGCTGTCGACTCCAACTCCGAAATGCTGCACAGCGGTGGAGGTCAACGCAGCAGTACGGCCCTAACCCACGCCCTCCGCCCCTCGCCCCCGCCACCCCCACGATCACCCGCTCCGCCGCACCGCGCACGCCACCTTGTGCCCCGCCCGCCAGTGCGCCGTCTGGCACTCCCTGCAGCAGTACGACACTGCACCGCAGCCGCCGCACGCCCGCAGCGCCACCGCTGCCTCGCTGTCGCCCTCCAGCCGGGTGCACGCGGGGTTGGCGCAGGCGGGCAGCGGCAGCAGCAGCACCCTGCGGCGCGCATCCTCCGGCGTCGTCAGGGCGCGCAACAGCTGGTAGTCATTGGACCCACCATTCAGCGCGGCGCGGCGCAGCCGCCCCAGCGCCGGGTGGCCCATGATATCGAGCCGCGACCGGCCGCCGAGGCAGCCCTCCGCATCATCGGACCCCTCACCGCCCGTTGCCGCGGCGCCACTCCCCCGGCAGCGCGCCTCCTCCACCTCCTCCAGGAGTTTCAACAGATCCGCCACCCCAGGTCTGCACACCTGCCCCCGCCGCATCAGCTCCGAATGCAGCGAGAGCAGCGCCTTGCGCGACCAGGGGCCGCCCCGCGGCTGGCCTCCCCCGGCAGCGGCAGCGGCAGCTCCGCCTCCGCCGCTCGCCGTCGACTGCAGGAGCACCTCCTCCGGGCAGGCAGCTGTCAGCAAGCAGCAGGCGTTGACCATGCTTGCCAACAACTCGGTGTCTGCTTTGGCCGCATCGACGGGGCGCTCCACCCTACGTAGCATCCTGCCCAGGAGCTCTACGGTGCCCAACTCCTCCATCAGGAAGTGCCGCCAGCCGCGAGCGAGCCCGCCGGTCCCACCGCCGAAAGCACTGCTGCTGGTATGGCAGCTGCCGGGGTCGCTGCCAGGGAGCTCGCCTCCCTCGGGGTTGCTGCGCTCGCTGGCGCCACCGCCGCCGCCGCTGTCGCCGCCGCCATCGGCACCGCCGCCTACAGCGCTGCCGCCGGGGCCGCTGCTGGCCGCACACTCGTCCATGCACACGCCTGGCAGCAACAGCAGCAACCACTCCAGCAGCAAGAACTGCACGCAAGTCAGGCCCACCGTGTCCGACCGAACGTGCCGCCGCCAGGACGCACCCAGCATCCCGGAGAGGAGCGGCAGCCACTCGCAGGCCGCGTACGACACCATAAGGCCCAGCTGAGCGGTGGCTGCACTTAACTGCGGCCGCAGCTCCAGGGGATGCTGCTGCTGCTGTTGTTGGTCGCCGCCCGCTGCCACACACCCTCCCTCGACCCAATCCCCCAGGAGGCCCAGCAGGGTCCCCAGGCAGCTGGTCGCGAGGTCCACCACACAGCGGCTGAAGACGTCGTCGGACTCACAGGGTACTCGGCGGAGGAGCTTGGTGAGGGTGGCCAGCAGGGCCGCTGCTTGCCGCGGCTCGCCGTGCGCCAGGAGGGGGCCGAGGCCGAGCTGCGCGCCGGCGGATGACTGGCTGGGGTCGGTCGACAGCAGGCGCTCGATGAGGCCCTGCGCGATCTCGCGCTGGGGGCTTGGCGACTGGGACGCCTCCCTGCCGGCGCGGCGGAGCAGGGCCTCCAGTCCAGGCAGCAGCTCCCCCGCCAGCGCCGCTTGCACCTCGGGTGACGGGGCGGCGGGTGAGGAGGACGGACCTGGTGGGGAGCGCGCGGAGTGTCCGGGCAAAGCCATGGGCTGAAGGTCGCGGGCGCGCATCGAGCACCAATCGTGTCGGAACCTCCCAAGCGCCGACGTGGAGAAAAGCCAGCGCAGGGTTGGTGGCACGCACCGGACCCGGCTAGACCCCGTCTAGGCGGGCTTTATGGGGCTTACGTCCCGGTACCATGTCTCCGTGTGCGACTTGTCCACCCGTGTGCGAGGGGCATCAGGACGTGTCCTCATCCCGTGTACCGCATCCAGCGCCACCGCCACCTTGCCCCCGTCCCCCGTCCTCCCCGGTCCCCGGAAATCTCCTTCCTGCTCACCTGCCCCAGTCAGAGGCGCCACCAGCAGTCCGCCCATCTGCTGCAGCTTCACCTTGTCCGCCTCCGTCATGGCGTGCTGAGCCGCCTCCAGCGCCAGCCGCCACCACTCCGCCGCCTCGGCCACATAGGCTGCCGAGCCGGACGCCGCTGCCCCCCGGCCCTCCTCCGACTGCTGCCGGGTCGCCGGCAGGTTGTCCAGCGCACAGGACAGACCCCAAACAGCCACTTCGGCGGTGCTCGCCTGGTCCAACAACAACGCGACATGGCGGGGTTGTGCGGCGGAGGTAGAAGCGGAGGCGGAGGCGAAGGCCGAGGCGGGTGCTGCGCTGCTGCTGCTGCTGCTGCCCGCGGCTCCCAGCTGCAGCTCGCTCGCCGCTGCCGCTGCGTCGTACTTGGCCGTCGTGACCGCTAGCCGCACCCAGCGCAGCGCCAGGCACCGCGCGGCGCGCCTGCTGAGCTGGCTCGCCTCCCGGCTGTACGACACCGCAGATGTGTAGGCGAGGACCGCCGGCGGATGCAGCCGGCCCACGTACATGAGCTGGGGCGACGGCTCGTGCGCTACGTCTTTGGCCCACCACAAGGTCAGGCGCGCCAGCAGGTCGGCGGGCATGCCGTACGCGGGGCCCTCGTCGGCTATCACCAGCGCCACCAGCCCGTGTACCAGGACTGTGAAGTTGGCGCACTGGCCGCGCTTGATGTCCTCCAGCTGGCGGCGCAGGGACGAGCCGGGCGGAGCCCTGTCGCTGTAGACGCTCGCATACACGTGAATGAGAGGCAGCGCCGCCAGCCCGACAATCTTGTCCGCCCTGCTGGCCGGCGAGTTGTCCGACGAGTTGCTCTTGCTCCTCCCCCGCCCGGTCCCCTGGGGGCTCCTGGCCGAGGCCCCCGGCGAGCTCCTCGCCAGCCCCATCAGCAGCCGCGCCGCGTGCTCCAGCACGTTGCTCTCCGCCAGCGCCGCCGCCAGCTCCACCGTGTAGCTGTGCGGCGCCACCGGCAGCTGGTGAACCTGCCTCGGCAGCCGCCTGCCGCCGGGTACCTCCATCCGCCCGAACGCCAGCGCGCTCAGCCCCTCCACCAGTTGCAGGGTGTCGATCAGGAGGTCCCCGGCCCGCTGCCGCATCTCCGCCGGGCCCACCGCCCCCTCGGGCAGCGCCGCCAGCTGGTCTGCCGCCGCCGCCAGCTGCTGCGCGGCGGCCTGCAGGCTCTGCGCCCGGATCAGCCTGTGCGCAAACTCCGTCAGGAGGTGGAGGTGCAGCTGCGGCGGGGCCGGCGCGGCTGCAGCCGACTGGGGCGGCTGCTGCGTCTGCTGCTGCTGCTGCGGCTGATGTTGCTGCGGCGGGTTGGGTCCGTCGGCGGACAACATGAGCACGGACGCCACCCGCAGAGCGCAGGAAAACGCTTCCCGCTGCAACAGCGTCACGCGGCTCGAGCCCACGCCGCCGCTGCCGGTGCTGCTGCCGCTGCCGCCGCCGCCTGGCGCTGCCTGCTGCCAGGGCATGCGCACCGCTACCACCGTCAGCCGCAGCAGCGTCATTGCGGCGGCGCCTTGGTCCAGTGCCAGGACCGCATTCACCGCATTCATCAGCTCCCATGTCGCTGCTGGCCCTTCCGCCCTGTGGTAATGTATCGACAGGTCCTCGAAGCGCTCGTCCAGGGCGTCCAGTTCGCGTGCCAGGTCCTCCACCTCGCGAGCGGACAGCGCCTGCCAGGACGGGTCGCGGCCTTCGAAGCCATCGACGGAGGCTGAGGACGGCGAGGAGGGGAAGAGGCGGTCGACCGTTGCGCCAACGCGGCGTAGCTTTGTGACCGTGTCGTCCAGCGGGAAGCCGGTGGAGAGGCGGACCGCGGCCGGGGCGGCCGAGGCGCTGCCCCGCTCACGGCCGCTGCTGTGGGCCGCCTTCCCTCCGCTCTGAGAGGGCTTTCCGCGCGGCATTGTGGATACAGAAGCCTATTGATGCTTATTGAAGCCTAGCTGCTCCCTGACTTGCCCCGGCGCGCAGTGGGAAGTTCCTCCAGCGTTGCCAGGCGCCCGGTCCAGAGAGCGACGTTCCGTTGGAGGGGCACCGGTTCGTGGGTGTGCCTTGCCCCCGGTGTGAAGTGAGAATGATATGCGTGGTTTATGGCACTGACACTGTTATATTATGTTTATGAGAACCCTAAGTTTGTTGGTGAGGGGAGATCTGTCGGCTGCCTAGCTCGCGTCGGTTTGAGCTGGGGTTAGTTGCAGTTGGTCGCAAACTCCAGCCTGTTCGGATCCCCGTCACAGACTTGCAACCCACGCGACGCCAATGAGCGCGTCAATGGAGTTGCATCCCGGGCCAGGACCACTGACTTGCGAACGTGTTGCAATGACAAATGCTTCAGGCGATGTGCTGACCAACAAGCCCCCACATCCCGCCGCGCCTGCAGGCTACACAATTCAGGAGTGGGACATGAGGGGCTAGCCTTCATAATCATTAATACCCGACCGATTTCAAATGGCGGTAATCAGGTACCCCCCATGCCAAACAGCATACAGACTCCAGGGCAAACCGATTGAGGACGGAGGCGCTCTACCTGGTCCGGTCAGTCTGTTGGACCCGTCAGTCTGTTGCTCGGGACACCTCGCACTGATAGGGGCGTGCTCATCTCGTTCCGCGAGTCACACCGCGCCCGAGTGTTTGCGGTAATAACATTTTTCGGTCAGCCGAGTGGAAATGGAGATGCCTGTACAGCAGCTCACATTATACCGTAGGCATGTCATGGGAGGGTTACGTGTTTTCACCACGGACGGACGCTGCTCATGTACGCTCGCTGCTCCTCCTGTACCCTAGGGTTCGCCGCTCATAGCTGTCACAAGTCACAACTCTCATAGCATATTCGAAGTTAATCGTCAATGGAAGTCAGGTCCACACACACACCTGTGCTCATTCTGCAGGAGAGGACAGGGGCCACGACCCACGAGGGCGTGTGTTAGAGTGACATGCACAGCTTCGTCACAATGACCCCCCTAAGCCCTTCTCACGACAGGACACAGGTAAGGCACTGAGGCCGCACGGGACCCGCCGCCCTGCAGATAATCACTCTTGGGTTCAGGAGGTGCCGTGACTTGCCGGCCTGGCCCGTAATGCACGCCAAGGCAGCGCGCTGCCTCGCTGCTTGCCAGCACCTGCGTTCCCGAACCACCTAATCGGTAGCCGGCCTCGAAACAGGTAGTCTCCAACCTGACAGCAGTCTCCAAGCTGACAGTCTTCCAAAGGCGTCGCAGGGTCGCCGCTTGAGATGCAGCGGCATGCAAGCGGCTCCCCCGTCCGCCAGCCACCAGCCAACACGTCATACAACCACAGCCGCGATCTCCTCCCTCGCCAAATTACGGTTGTGTATGTCAGCCCAATCCCTGGCTGGGGGGCAGCGGCACCACCAGTCGACCACCCGTGTTGCCAACAGCGGCCCCCGGTTCCCCGGGGGCATTCAACCAAAACATGCAATATGACAACCGGTCAGGACGCACGCCATCCGAATGAGTTTCCGGTGTCCCGTTCAAAACCCACGGCCGCTCTGTTTCTGCTCAAGGGGCCCCACAGCGATGGCATCACCAAGACACCAACCTCTCTCTCTCTCTCTCTCTCTCTCTATATATATATATATATATATATATATATATATATATATATATATATATATATATATATATATATATATATATATATATATATATATATATATATATATATATATATCCTTTCTCTCCATGTTACCGCGTCGCCGTCCGTCCTGCATGCCTCCTTCTACCGTTCCCACTAGCCATCCTGCATGCATGTTGCCCTGCTCAGCGCGTAGCCCCCGCCAGCATGCAACGTCGTGTCTTGTCCTTGTTGCTCTCCTGCCGTTTCCTGCCGAGCTCCGTTGTTCCTACATACCCGGCTCCTCTCTAGGTCCTCTGATCCGTGCCCCAGCCAGACCTTCTGCCCCCTGAGATGTTCCAACCACGTCCCTGTGCCTCACCTCTTGTTACCACCTCCTTTTCTTGCGTAGTCGGGCTAAAAGGATTGGGTGGGGCTCTTGCTTCCGAACGCATTGCACAGCCTCTCAGCGTTTCTCAGCTTTCTGCCCCACCCAGAACATCGTCAACTTTGCCATCGTCGCCTCTACCGACTCGTTCCTTCGTCCTCAACTATCCGGAGGGTCCTGTGCTGCTACAACCGCTCGGCTTGTATGAGTGCAGCAGCCGCCTCACTGTCACCTGTCTCTCAGCTGCCGTTCACGGGCTCCGGCCTATCCACGGCCTATCCCATCAGCCCCATTTACTCACACAACAGCACAAGCTGTGCACCGCTACTTTGCAAAACCCGGCGTCTGAGCTGATCAAAGTACGAGCTGTACGGTGGTCAACATGTGGCCTCTGTCGTCCACTCCAGACCCTTTCTTCTACCTGCTTCGCCCGTTAGGGTGCGGCACCAAGGCCGCTACCCGTCGATGAGCACCGCGCCGTCCCGCACGATACACGTGCCCTCCGCATTGCCGCCGAGTGCCCCCGCCTCACCGTACCCTGGCCCGAGGCGCAGCACCGAGTTCGCGCCCTCCGCCAGTAAGCCCCAGCCCGTGTTGCGTGAGGCCGTGCAGCCCTCCCGCACCTCCATCTCCCCACCGCCCTTGACGTGGAAGCCTGCCGCACCGCGATTCTGCTCCGCAATACAGCCCGGCCCTACCGTCAGCACGCAACCCGTGTCCTCGCAGCAAAAGCCGCTGCCGCCGTTGGCCCGGGCGATGCATTTGCCCTCTGAGGCGTCCAGCACGCCCGGACTGCAGCCACGGCCGCCAGTACCAGAGGCCTCGCTGTCGTCCTCGCTGTCGTCCTCAACAGTGTCCTCGCTGTCGTCCTCAACAGTGTCCTCGCTGGCATCCTCGCTGTCGTCCTCGCCAGAGGCCTCGCTGTCCTCCTCGCCAGCGTCCTGGCACGCCGTGAAGCCATCAAGCTTGTTGTTCTCCGCAACGCAGCCCTCGCCCAGCCTCAGGTGGCCGCCCATCGCGCAGAAGCCCTCCCCTTCATTGCGGACGCCGCGGCAGCCAAGTCCCGCCTCCAACCTGCCCCCACCCGTCACCAGGAAGCCAGCGCTGCCGTTGTCCTCCGCAAGACAGTTCGGCCCCAGCAGAAGCGTAGCGCCATCAGCACGAAAGCCTTCACCCTTGATTCTCCGTGCAATGCAGCCCTCCCTGGCTTCCAGCACGCCTGCCAACTCCGCCAGAAAACCGAGCCGCCCTCGTGTGTCGCCGCCTGACCTCTCCGCCACGCAGCCGGGTCCGGCGACCAGGCGCGAACGCAAGTGACTAGCCACGAAGCCGGCATGGCCGCAATCAGCGGCGCTGCAGCCGGCGGCGGCCTCCAGGAAGCCGCCGTTCACCGCCGCGAATCCGTCCTCCTCGACGCCCTGACCGCCGTCGACGCGGCAGGCCTCGCCTGCGTGAAGCTGTGAGCCCACGCCCTTGGCGTAAAAGCCGTAATCGGCCTGCTTACGCGCGATGCACCTCCGCCCCGCAGTCAGCTCGCCACCGTCTTCAGCCACAAAGCCTGCCCGTCCGCCCATCGCGCTGCAGCCCTCGCCCGCGACCAGTTTGGAGCCGGCCTTGAACGCCAGAAAGCCAAAGCGCCTGTTGTTCACGGCACGGCACGCAGCGGCGATGTCGACCACGCCACCGTAAGCGGCGATGTAGCCGGTCCCGTTGTGCCGCGCCAAGCAGCCAGGCCCCACCTCCAAGGACGATCCGGGGTCCTCGGCGACGAAACCGTACCGCCCGTTATCAACAGCCCCACAACTCACCAGCGGGCCCATGCGGCCGCCAGTCACCGCCGCGAAGCCGGACATCTGGCAGCCGTGGACACGGCAACGAGTGGCGGTAACCCGGCTGCCCTTTCCGCGCGACATCAGGCCGGTGAAGCTCGCGTTGACGATGGTGCAATCTTCAAGATGGGCCGACGCGCCGCCTGCCACTACTACCCCAATGCGGTGGGGTGGAGCCGGGTGAACGGCGCCGTGGGTTTCGCCGGTTCTGCCCACTGTGTCCGCGGCTGTCGACAGCGGCTGCACCCTCACATGGCACTCCTCCAGCTGCACGCTGTTGTGCTTGCCAGTGACCACCAAAAGCACTTCCGTATCCTTTTTGCCTTCGAACTCACAACCAGGGCCGCTTACACGCAGCTGCCGAAGCTGTACCTCCGGCGCCGAAACCACCAGCTGCCAGCCAGCCGGCAGCCGCAGCTCGCCGTTCCGCAGCACCAGGCCCCGCGTGGTGATGATGCAGCGCCGTGACGTTCCCCTTCCCCTGGGGTCGGACGGCGGCGGCGGCGGCTCCAGCAGTTTGCCCTGCAAGTCGATGACCCAGGGCACCGGGGCAGCTCCTGTCGCTTCCCCAGCAGCAGTTAAACGGGCCAGTGCCTCCTCGAGTTGGGCCCACGTGCTGACGAACGTGACGTTGGTACCTTGGTCAGGTGAAGCTTGCTGCAGGTGCGACGTGGTGGCCACCACCGCCGCCAAAGCTACCGGCGCGTTCACTGCACCGCCTGCTGGCGCCGCTTGCGTGGTGGGGAGCGCAGGAGCCGCGGGAGCAGCCGAAGCACCGCCACCTGGTGCCATGGGCAGCGGGTCGTTAACCGCAGCCACTTGTGGCGCCGCTGTCACCAGCATAGCCCGACTCGCCTCAGATGCGTCCGGCAGCGGTGGGACCAGCGTCGGGTGCCGATTGGCCTCCGCCTTTACCACGACCGCTGGCTGCACATCCGCCTCCGCCGCCACGGCCGCGGGATGCATGCCCGCCTCCGTCACCGCGGCCGCTGGCTGCATATCCGCCTCCGCCGCCATAGCCGCTGGCTGCATACCCGCCGCCGCCGCCACAGCCGCTGGCTGCATGTCCGCCTCCGTCGCCGCGGTCGCTTGTGGCGCATCAGCCACCATTGGCATTACGGGCAGTCCTGGTCGAGGCGATGGACCCAGCTCCACTGCTGCCATGAGATTCCGTGGAAGCAGGCCCGGCTCCGGTGGGGGGCCGCCGGGCCCAACCTCCTCGGCAAGCCCTGGGACCGAACCTCCAGGTACGGCCGCCGCCTCCAGGCCCGGCGACATCCGCTTGGCGGGCCGGTCGCTGCCATCGATGGCGGCCGGAGGGAAGCACTTCCGCTGCTGCGCAGCTGCATGGCGAGGTGCCTCGGACGGTGCACCGGGCGCCACGTCGCCGGCAGACCCTGGAGATTCGGCGTCCGGGTTGGAGGGCAGCCGCGTTGTGGGCCGGGTCGGTGGAGCTGCCCCGCCTGCTGCCGTGCCGGCGGTGCCAGCAGCGACACTGCCGAGCGGCTCCTTCCTGTGTTGGGTGTTGTTCTGCAACCCCGGTCCCATGTGCCCCTGCACGTCACGGCCGCTGCCAGGTCCTGGGCCCGATGCGGTGGCGGCGGTGATCGCAGCGGTGGCGGCAGCTGTCCCTGCAAGTGGGATCGCAACAGAGTGGTGGTGGTGGTGGCATGTTGATATTGTATAGGAAGAGAGACCATCCGGGGAATCTTTCGAGGGCCGAAGCCGTACGGTGGTCAACATGTGGCCTCTGTCGTCCATTCCAGACCCTTTCTTCTACCTACTGCGCCCGTTAGGGTACGGCACTCAGGCCGCTACCCGTTGATGAGCACCGCGCCGTCCCGCGCGATACACGTGCCCTCCGCATTGCCGCCGAGTGCCTCCGCCTCACCGTACCCTGGCCCGAGGCGCAGCACCGAGCTCGCGCCCTCCGCCTGCAAGCCCCAGCCCGTGTTGCGTGACGCCGTGCAGCCCTCCCGCACCTCCATCTCCCCACCGCCCTTGACGTGGAAGCCTGCCGCACCACGGTTCTGCTCCGTGATGCAGCCCGGCCCCGCCATCAGTACGCAGTCCTCTTCTTCGCAGCAGAAGCCGCTGCCGGCGTTGGCCTGGGCGATGCATTTGCCCGCTGAGGCATCAAGCACGCCCGGAACGTATCCACGACCGCCATCACCATCGCCCCCAGCATCGACCTCGCTGGCTGCCTCACCGGCAGCCTCAACGGTTTCAACGGTTTCAACGGCTTCCCGGCACGCCGTAAAGCCGCCAAGCTTGTTGTCCGTTGTCGGCCGCAAAGCTGCAATGGCGATGGAAAGGAAATCCGGAATACAGACCGCATTGCTTTGCATCTTTGATGAGGAGTAAGAAGGTAGGATACGTAAGGAGACTGACGGGATATTATGCTTGCCTCCAGTTACATTACCTCCTGGTCAGCATTGTAAACGTCCACGAGCATCCATGACGTATGCGGCTCAGTCGGCTGTCCCGTCGCGTGTGCACCTGCCAGGACTAGCTCATCGCAAAGCCCACAGATAATGCCGCGCCCGTGGACCAGTTTCTCGCATCCACCATTTACGCGCCGACACCACGCCGACACCTGGTCCGAGTACAGAACGGCTTTCGCACTTGGAGACGGAACCTCAGTGGGCGACACCGGAAACACCACGACGGCCTTTTCGATGACCGACGGCAAATAACTATAAAATGGCAAAAATGATTTAGGTCCTTGTACACATTTCTCTTCGAAGTATGGGTGCCTGGATCCTGTCGACACAAACGCCAGGCGTACCGTCGAACCCATTGCATGCTTCGGGAGGCAGGCTTTCGGTTCTAGAGAACAGCTGGCTCAAAGCGGTATCTGAGTTTCCCAAAAATCATTTACAGTGTAATATGTCATAATGTAATCTGATGCTGCGTACTTTCGGGCCAGGACGGGCCCGGCTGGCTATGTACAACGCCGTACTTTCGGGCCCCGACGCCACGGGCCCGGCAGGCTCTGTACAGTGCCGTACCTTTGGGCCCCGACGGCGCGACGGGCCCGGCAGGCTCTTCACCAACATGATCGGCAAGGGCAAATTTCACATATTATGGGCATGGTTTATTTGTTTTCGCGGCCTCAGGCCTCGCGATTTTAATATTTATGAGGCAAAACACTCAAAGAGGTTCTTTCCATTGGCCAACGGCTAGGAAATTTCCTAAGTCGACTATGGAAAAGTTACGAAATTTTCATAGTTTCGCTTTCCATTGGGCAGCCTTTACACAACTTTCATCGGACGTACGGTTGTAAGCCATTGCTCACTTTGAAGCTACGTTAGCCCTCTGACACATTAGTTCCATCGCTCGGCACGTTTGGTGCAATTCGTGGTGGTAGTCGGGGAAAGTGGGGTGGTGACCCGCCTCGAGGTTGACATGGCCACGCTGCACGCGAAGCTGTCTTAAGCGAGCCTCGTCACTGATATGAGCTCCAAGGTACTCAGCGGGTGTTCCGTGGGAGGACATTGACGAGGAAATGTCACTCGCCAGTTTGCGGAGCAGGCGTCTGCCTTCCATCACTTTTAAGCCCTACGGGCTCTTATTTACCATTTTAGAACTAGATCCAAAAGAGACGTTTTTGAACCCATTGTCATCTGTTTGAGGGCTCGGGAAGTCTGTACTATAGCGAGCGTAGTGTCATTAAGCAAGCCGGCCATGCGTGAGAATGGGTGAGTTCGCTAATGAAAAATTAGTCCGAACGAGCCTTAAAAATCAGCCTTCCGTCCTTGCCCATACCATGAAAATTACAACCCGGAAATGGTTTTATGTTCATGAGAGGGGCACGCACCCCCAACCATGTGACAAACAAACACAAAAAACACACACAAGGCGGCCCACACCTCGCCCCTTGTTGACCCCTTCTTACGTGCGCAGGTGAGTCGGGCTAAAAGGATTGGGTCCGGCTCTTGCTTCCGCACGCACTGCACGCCCTCTCAGCGCAGTCTTCTCAGCGCTCCTCAGCTTTCTGCCGCATCCGGCGCATCGACAACTTTATCATCGCCGCCTCTACCGACTCGTCCCTTCGTCCTCAATTATCCAAAGGCTCCCGTACTGCTACAACCGCTCGGTTTGTAATAATGCAGCAGCCGCCTCACTGTCACCTTTCTCTCAGCTGCCGTTCACGGGCTCCGGCCTATCCACGACTTATCCCATCAGGCATCAGCCCCATTTACACACACAGCAGCACATTGCGCTGCCCGCGACAGCACAAGCTGTGCACCGCTACTTCGCAAAACCCATCGTATGAGCCTATCGAAGCCGTACGGTGGTCAACATGTGGCCTCTGTCGTCCATTCCAGACCCTTTCTTCTACCTACTGCGCCCGTTAGGGTACGGCACTCAGGCCGCTACCCGTTGATGAGCACCGCGCCGTCCCGCGCGATACACGTGCCCTCCGCATTGCCGCCGAGTGCCTCCGCCTCACCGTACCCTGGCCCGAGGCGCAGCACCGAGCTCGCGCCCTCCGCCAGCAAGCCCCAGCCCGTGTTGCGCGAGGCCGTGCAGCCCTCCCGCACCTCCATCTCCCCACCGCCCTTGACGTGGAAGCCTGCCGTACCATGGTTCTGCTCCGCAATACAGCCCGGCCCCGCCATCAGTACGCAGTCATCTTCTTCGCAGCGAAAGCCGCTGCCGCCGTGCAGCACGCCCAGGCCGCAGCCACGACCGCCAGCACCATCGTCCTCACTGACGTCCTCGCTGACTTCTTCGCTGGCGGGCTCAACGGTGGCAACGGCGCCCCGGCAGGCCGTGAAGCCGCCAAGCTTGTTGCCCGTTGTCGGCAGCAAAGCTGCAATGGCGACGGACAGGAAACCCGGAATACAGACCGCAGTGGTTTGCATTATTGGTGAGGAGACTGAGGGTGTATCTTGCATGCCTACAGTTACATTACCTCCTGGTCCATGAGCATCCATGACGTCTCCGGCTTAGTCGGGGGTTGCGTCGAAAATGCATATGCCAGGACTAGCTCATCGCAAAGCCCACACATTATTCTGCGCCCGAGGACCAGTTTCTCGCATCTACCATTTATGCGCAGACACCACGCTGCCAACTCTTTCGAGTACAGAGCGACTTTCGCGCCTTTGGGCGACGCCTGAAACACCACGACGGCCTTTTCGATGACATGCCCGGAACTACAGAATGGCAAAAACGATGTAGACCCTAATAAATGTATCTCTTCGACCTGTGGGCGTATGGATCCTGTCGACACAAACGCTAGGCGTACCGTCGAAGCATGCCACTGCATGCTTCAGTAGGCAGGCTTTCGGTTCTAGAGAACAGCTGACTCAAAGCGGTATCTATCTAAGTTTCCCGAAAAAATGTGCAAGGTAATTATGTCATAAATGTGTTATGATGCTGCGTACTTTCAGGCCAGGACGGGCCCGGCAGGCTCTGTACAATGCCGTACTTTCGGGCCCCGACGGGCCCGGCAGCCGGCGGCAGGCTCTGTACAATGCCGTACTTTTGAGCCCCGACGGGCCCGGCAGACTCTTCACCAACAGGATCTGCTCCAGTACTTCCAGGACCTCTTTGCAACTAAACCGGAGTACCGGACCAGGCAAGATCTAAGTATGCCGAAGGCCCACAGAAGATTCGCACATATATATAATATATAGTGCAACGGGACATTTAGATCACATGAAGAAACGCCTTAACAATATGCGCACAACCATCGTGGCTAGAACCCTACGGCACGAACCTTGGTTGGCGCCGCGACAAGTCGCGACGCACGCGCTGACGCGCATGAACGCATTTAACGTTCACATATCAGTACAGGGCTTATACTATGCAGAAATGCTTATGCTTTTTTTTAACGGTACAAATTGAAGCGCGGGCATATTCAAAATGCGAGCGCGCTTTCTCATAGCCGAAAGGCATCCCCAGCCACGTGTTGAGCTTGACTTAGAGGTTTTCATTTCGCTCCTTACCTAAGTTGTCAGAGGCGTCCTGAGTGATGAGATGGTGGGAGAGGGTGGGAGCCTGAGATCGTGGCTAGCTGCCAAGATGTGACGATTGAGGCCACATTTGATGGAAGTAATTCCTGCACGCTGATTATCAGCACAGAGTCCACACTGTCTCGACGGATGTTCATCTGAACTGGCTAGGGTGGATCCTAGGTCGGCATCGGGGGATCAACCGCCTTGGACTCGCGTCTCAGCAGTTCGTATGGCAGTAGTACAGCCAGGCGCAGGTCGGCAGGTGGTGATGCCCCATGGCATAACAGCCCTGAAGCTTAGGCAGGGAAGGGCCCCACATTGTAACGATACGTACCTACTAGGGGTGTTGTGGGGTGTGTACCGGTATTCACGCGTGTGTTTGTGGCTGGAGGAGGCGGGGCGTTGCCTGGGCGGGGCCGGGTGTGCTTGGGAAGGTGTATGCGTGTGGGAGGGGGGCGCTGGGGTCAGTTCTGGCTGCGGGTCCCCCCCTCCGCCCCCTCCACGTAAAAGCGTTGGGCTTATTTGGGACCATGCGCCCGCGTTCGGGGGGAAACCACTGCGCTGCCCTACGTTCTGTTGGGCGCTTCAGTCCTCACAGCGAAACGTGACACGTTCTTAGACACCGCGTCCCCCGGACTGGACGAACGGGATGGACGGGACGGAGGGGGCCTGAGCGCACCTGGGTTGTGTCCCGCCGCCCCGTCCGCCACCCACCCCCCTCATCGCACCGCACCGGCTGTTGGCCCGCCCGGCATGTGGTCCCTCTCCTAGCCGCGCTCCGTCACACCATGTCCACAGCATGCATGTCAAAGGTCTGCTATGCTGCCCCCGGCAGCGCCCCATTACCACCGGCCACGCATACGCTCACGCAACCCCGCATGCAACACAAAGCGGCACACAATACGGCTCTGCTCGCGCGGTGGCGGAGCCGCCACCCCGTCACATCCGACCCGACATAAATTGTTTAGCGTCTGCCCTCCGTCCGCTCCAAGTCCCACTCCCAGCCCTGCCTACATCCCTTTTGGCCGCTTCACCGTCACCAGACCAGAACGTCGCCCGAGAGCGCTTCAAATCCTGGAAGTCCCCACCCACCCCACCCCGCCCTACCCGGGGGGGGGGGCGGAAAGGGTGGCCCAGGGCCCTACGGCAGCGCCCTACAGCAGGGACAGCGACTGGATGGCCGCCCGCTCCTGATCCAACTTGCGCTGCAGCTTGGGACCCTCCAGCAGGCCCTCCACCTGAAAGGGCGCGAACAGGGGGGGCCGGGGGGGGGGCCGGGCTGGGCTGGGATGGGACGGGCAGGAGGAGTGCAAGGTACGGTAGGTAACCTCACCTCGGGGGGGCGGGGCGCACATACAGGGCGCAAAAGGAGCTGCAGCCACAGGCCACCTAGTACAATTGCATTATTACAATTCAGTACAATACAGCGCAGTGCAGTGCAATACAGTACGGTGCATGACGGTCCGGTAAGGTAAGTCCGGTAAATAATAAAGTAAGGTACAGGAAATGAGCCGCAACCGTTCCCTCCCCCCCCGCCCCCCGGCTGCTGGTCTGCCTTCCCTACCAGTAATGCCCAGTAGTGCCCACGTCAGCGGAAAGCAACACCAGCGGTGTGCCACGGCGACGCGGCGGTACGGCAGCCAGCGGCACTCCACGGCATGAATACCCCGCCTGGGCTGCGCAGACCCACTCGCCAGTCCCCTCCTCCCGGACCTCGGCGCCTGGAGCGCGCTGCGCCCTCCCCCCGCCCCCTGGTTTCCTGTCGTGCACCTGACAGCACAAAACCGACACTCGATCCCCCTCCCCCTCCCCCCACAGCCCGCCCCCCACACCCCCTCTTCCTTCCCCTCCCCACAGCCGGCCCCCCTCCCCCCTCACCGCCGTCTCCGTCCCTTCGCTGCGGTATCTTCTTTTTAACTCACCCCCCAGCCCCCACATCCCCCCACACACCTGTCGCGCCGTCTGCAGCACCGCCCCCACAATAATGAGCAAGCTGGTGGTGCCCAGGCTGGTGCCCAGGACCTGCAAACAGAAGCCGTCGTACAGCTGAGCCGCCACCGCCAGGGTGCCCAGTGCGGCGCCTCCCCAGAACTTGCAGCGCAGCAGCTTGGCGCGGAGCTCCTGCTCGGTGGGCTCGCCGGGCACCACACCCCTGAGACCCACATTCATCTGAGGAGGAGGGAAAGGAGCGGCGGGGGCGGGGCCGGGGGCGGGGCCGGGGGGGTCAGGGAGTGATATGCTCCTTTAACCTTTATAAAACAATGAGTCAGGGGGCCGGGGAGTGTATGCATGTGCGGTGCATCTGGTTGGGGCCATCCGGTTGCCGCCACCAGGTGCCGTTGAAAGAAGGAAGCAAAGAGTTAAAAGAAAAGCAATGGAGCCCAAATGTAACGTAGTCTAGGTTGCGAAGTGGGAGGGCGGGGCGGGAGTGGGCAGGGCCCGGCGGTCGGTTTGGCGTAGGGGTCGGGAGCGGGGCGGGGGCTGGGTTTCGGGGCGTGGATGATGAGGCCGGATGGTATCCGACAGGAGTTGGCTGAGATCAGAAGCCTTGAGCCACCGGATATGACAGTGGGCGGTGCGACGATGCCACAGCTTACTCGCGTGGTCGTTCCTCAGGGACCCACCCGCAGCCGCAGCCGCAGGCGCGCTGCCGGACGGCCTCTGTATTCCGGCGCCCATACACGTGTCGCGCCGTTGCCTCCTCCCGCCACCACCACCACCACCACCACCACCACCCGGACCACTACACGCCCATTCCGGTCCCCTCCCAGCGGCATCAGTACCCTCCTGCGGCTCCATCCTACACACCGCCCCGGCACCTCCCTCCCTCCCGGACCCCTCCTCACCCCAACCCCGCATCCACCGCCTACCCCGTCAATTTCGCATTTTGCACTCTAACAAACCCCCGTCCGTCCCCCGCCCCTCCCCCTCCCCCCCCTCCCCCCCCCCCAACGCACACACATCTGTGGCCGACGCCCCCCCCTTCCCCACCATATTGAAGTACTCGGCCATCTCCTTGGGGTTGACCGCCCCCAGCGGCAGGAACTCCAGCGCGGCGACCGTGAGGCCGTACCCCACCAGACCCAGCGGACTGGCCTGCGCCGCCGACAGAGCCGCCGCAGCACCCGGGCCCCCGCCCACCATCTCCACCAGCTTAGGCAGGAAGCCAAAATAGGCAGCGCCGCCCAGCACGATTGACTGCGATACGGCAAGAAGGGCGGGCGGGGGGCGACGAGGCGACCAGGCGGGTGGAGGTGAGGGTGAGGGTGAGGGTGGGTTGGGGATGAGGGTGCGGTGTGGGGAGCGGTGGGGGTGACGAGGGAGGGGAAAGGCGCCGGGGCGCGGGGGACGCGCCTGCGTGTGCGTGCACAACCGCACTCAAACCCACCACCCAATCCGCCGCCCGGCCATCGTTTTCGCCCTCGACGTCGCCCCTGCATCCCCGGTCCTCTCTCCGCAACCTCGGCCGCATTTCGTCATGCCTCCCGCCCCCTTGCACCCACCATCATGCCGTTGGAGCTCAACAGCAGGGGAAAGTACTCGGAGGGCCGCGGCCCTCCCGCCTTGGCGCCGGCGCCCTGAGCAGCGGGCGCCGCCGCCCCTGCGCCCGAGGAGGCCGCCGCACCACCGCCGCCTCCGCCTGCACCGCCTCCGGACTGGTGCAGCGGCACTCGCGCCGCCGCCGCTCCCCTCTGCGACCTCTCGGCGCTCTTCTTCTGAGACAGGATCCGGGCCTGGGCGATCAGGTCTTGCTGCGGGTTAGGGAGCCGGGGGTGCAGGGAGTCAATGGAGCGACCCATGGGACCAGCCGGGGGAGCGGAGGAGCAGCGAGTTGCGGTCGGTACCCGATAACCCAGTGCCGCAATTCTCGGGCTAGGAGTCGATCCAGCGGCCGAAGTCGTTCTCTTCCGGGAGCCTTATTTGGCAACCTTGGCAACCTCTGCTGTCTTTGTCGTCCTGACCTCGGCGGGTTCACGGTGACCTCCGGTGGGTGGGATGCCCGCCGCATCTCCGGCCAGGCGTTAGCGCCGACCTGCCTCGACCCCGCGACGACTTTGTCGGCTGACGCCGCCCCGGGCGACCGATGCCGACTTTTCCAGTGTGACCCAATGCGGACCGGTCGCCAAAGCATCTGCGGAACCTCCGCCCCCACTCCCGCCGCTGTCCAGCGCGGGGGCCCTTCAAACATTCGTTGATCACCGAGACATGCCTGCCCCATGACATACATGCCGTTCTCGGGCTCCGGCCTATCCGTGTATTGGACGAGCACACAACCCCACCCAACACCCCACCCCCACATCGCGATGCACCCGAATCCCCGGAGCCCAGACCCCACCGCGCCCCCACCCCTCCCGCGTTGCGTTCCCTCGCCCCGGGCCGTTTTCACTCCCACCCCTCCAACACCCGGGACCCACCAGTCCGCCCCCTCGCGCGTCCGGCGGCGGCGGCGCGCTGGTCGCGTACTGCACCAGCGGCAACCTGAGTTCCGCCGTGGAGAGCCACACCGAGGCCATCACCAGCGCCAGGTAGCCCCCCAGCATGGCCACCAGTCGGGCGGGGGACAGCAGGCAGGTGTCCAGAGAGCTCAGCACAGTGTGCAGAGTGGAGGCGTACTCTGGGGGGAGGAGGGCGAGGGCGAGGGGGGAGGGAGGGGGCAGGGGGAGGTCAGGGCGAGATGGGCCGGGGCAGGGCAGGGTAAGGCGGAAGGGACGGGGTCGGGGTCAGGGGCGGGGAGTGCCGTTGGCAGGACGGCCAGGGGTGGAGAGCGGTGGAGAGCGGTGCGAGGGGGTAACCCGGGCAGTGGGGCGGCACCAGGGGGTCCAGGCCCACCATACCCCCCTCGATCACCGTCCGAGTGCCCGTCCGGCGCAGAATAATACACCGCAGCGCAACCCCCGGGGCTATCCAACCCACCCGAACCCTGACGCCTCTGGAGCCCCGTCCCTCCCCTCCGTCTCCCTCCTCCTCGCTCCTCCGACGCACAGACATCCGCGGCTGCCACCGCTACTGCTACCCACCCACCACCCACCACGGCCTCACTCATCCACCCATCCACCCAGCCACCTATACACCCAGCCACGTACACACCTACACACCCAGCCAGCCATCCAGCCAGGCACCCACCCACCCGTAATGATGCTGGCGCAAATGACCAGTGAGGATCCGTTGCCCAGTCCGTGGGCGGTGATGGTGGAGGCGCACATGTGGATGCAGCTGCTGCCAGCAACCAGGGCGAGCACGGTACTGGGAAGGAACCATCCGCCGCCGCCAAACACGGCGCAGGGCTCCAACTCGACGGCGCGCACCAGGCCCTGCGGGGGCGGGGGGGGGAGTCGAAGTAGGAGGGTTATCGCGGGGCGGCGGGTGGATGGGCGGCGAATCGAAAAGGTGAAGGCTGGTGCACTCACTCCAGGCAGGGACTCACCAGGTACAGCGCAATGCCCAGCGCCGCCATGTTGGTTGTCGAGTTGATGGCCGCCTCCCCGGTCCGCCCCTCCTTGCGCGCCTCCTTGAGCCGAGCCAGCCAGCCCAGCCCCGGAGGCAGCCCCGAGGTGATCTCCGCGGGCAGCACCAGCGCCACCGCCAGCAGGATAGAGGCGTTGACGAAGGGGGAGATGCCCAGATCGAACAGCGAGGCGGGGATGTCCTGGGCCTGACCGTACAGGGCCTTGATCAGGCGCTCGCCTGGGAACGGGTTTCGCGGGGGGGGGGACGGGTCAGGAGGGAAAGGCGGAGGTCGGCATGCAGGGGTGGGGAGCTGAAGGCTGAGAGTGAGGGCAGGGCAGGGCAGGAGTCGGGCTGCGGGGGGGAGGTGACGGCCTCTGCAGGTTCCAGCCCGAGTGACCGCCGGTCGGCCCAGATACCGCTCCTCAAACCGCCCTGCGACCTCAACAGCTGGAATCGCCCGCAGGCTGTTCGTATCCGGAGCCGAGGGCGGGTGGAGTGCTGCCTGCCTGCCTGCCTGGCCGCTGCACCGCGCAGCCCCACGCACTGCGCCCGGGTACCTGCGCACACCTCGCGGGCACCTCCATCATCACTTCATGAGCTGTACAGCGGGTGCTACAACTCCCTCGCCCGGCTGCCCCGCGACTTACTGTGTGCCCCAGAGAACGGACTCGGGAACGGCTCTGGGAACGGGAGCCTGCCCACGCGGAAACGCTGTACACAGCGAACCCACCTGGTCAGGCGACCCAGGTGCCCCGCCCTCTACCCCCTCCCCCCCGCTGCGGGCGGCGCTGCCGCGACGCCTGTTCCCCAGTCAGCTTCCCTCACTCGCCCCCACCAACTTCCCTGCCCCACACCACACCACAGACCACTCCACGCCACACCCCCGCTCCACCCCCCCCCCGCGCGCCTCACCCGCCGTGGCTGCCCCCGCCGACGCCACCTGGCTCAGCTCAATGCCCGGCACCGGAATGAAGTGGCCGCAGCGGATGACCACCAGCAGCCCTATCGTCAGTGCAGCGCGCTGGAGGACCTCCCGGTAGTAGTAGTAGAAGCGGGCCAGGCTGCCCAGCCAGCCCCCGCCACCCCAGCCCAATCCACCACTCCAGCCGGACAAGGGACTCGACTGCGGCCTGGGGACGGCAGAGCAGAGCAGAGGGGGCAACAGCGGATAGAGCGTCAATAGATGGAGTATGTAGTTGCCTGATGCACAGGCAAACACTGGGTGCACTCGACTGTTGAGCGCGCCATGTCCCCACTCCCCCCCGCGTGGAATGCTCACAATCCCCGCCCGTGGACGGCCCCCCGCCGGTGCCTATCGTGTGCTGGCGGATAGCGCGCCCATCAACCGCTTTCCCCCCGCTCGTCGCGTTGTTGCAGCAAACCTGGGGCTGCCCGCAGACTGCTCCTCGGTTGCGGACTTCTTTGGTTACCCCACCCCGGCATCTTGTGGGCCGAGCACTCACCCAAAACTAGCCGAGCTGGCCGACTGGCAAGTAATCAGCTGCTGTTTCGGGCGTCCGCCGCCAGGTACAGGGGCGCAGGATCCCCGCGAGCCAAAGCGACGCAGGCCCAACACTTGCTGTCTTGCGTGATATTGGCACAGCTGGTCAAACGAATCAACGTTAATTGCACGCAAGCGCTGTGGTCCAACTGTCGTGTTGGCACACATTGTGCGAAGGCATGAGCGACTGCGCCCTGGTGCAAGTCCCGAGACCAATGCTGACATACTGACAATAATGATCTGTAAATACTCGTGCGCTTCTAATGTGAGGCCTGCGCTTAAGGACGCGCCAAACGACTAACAATTGCAGTTTTTGAGTAGCGTGGCGTGAAAACCGCACATTCGCCGTAGACAGGACAGCTGAATAACATAATTGCAAGTTCTTGCCGGAGAACGGAAGTTGTCAACTGCTCCTTACTTATTCACGATGCTACGAAACCAGCAGGCTCTTCTGTTTCTTCAATGTATACGCTCGCTGCCGTTGCGCTGAGCAATCTCTTCGCATTACATGAACCCACGCAGCTCCCTACAACTTACAGTGATCACTGCCGGTGTCAGAACAGGCACCTTTTATACGCTACGACCGGGTACCGGGCGCCCTGCCTGTGTTGCATCCAATAAGGCCATTGCTCTAGCTTAGATGATGGATTTTAGTGTTGATGCTTAGGTTCCAGTGTGTGCCGTGGCCCCGGAACCCCAGTTCGCGCAGCCCGGCTTGGTTACGGCAGTTTGCGCGTAGGCTGCATCCACGTCGCACAGGCATAACTAGCAGTATGTCCTCGACCCCCAACGCTAGCCCCAGTGCATCACCGGGCGACGCGGCCGCGGAGGGAACCCAGCCGGGTTTCTCCTCGCTGGCCCTCCTACCTCCCGGCACACTCAGTGCCGCCTACACCGACGTCTGCGGCGGGCCCTGGCCCGGACCCGAGCAACTGCCCGTCGTCTACCACCCATCTTACAACATCAGCTTCTTCGGCGTCGAGAAGCTCCACCCCTTCGACTCGTGAGTCGTTGGCGGTTAGCTGTACAGCAAACATGCACGGCAGGCTTCGCGGCCCGGCCGGTTTGCCGCTGCTGGCGCATCGCGATCATCAGGTTTTATTGACGCGCTCCAAGGTGCCGATGTGCAGGTGCAAATTCGGCAAAGTGCTGACGGCGCTGAAGAAGCAGGGCGTCCTGCGCGAGGGGCAGGTAGGCGCAACCGCCGTGGTAGTTCGCTCGCAGATGGCGGCGCCAACCGCCTCCACGCAGCATGTTGAGGGGACGGGGCCTCTTCAGGGGACCTGGCACGTCGACCTCGGTGTGACAGCGCCAGCACTAGGAGCGGATTGACAAGGAAGGAAGGGGGCGCTGCCCGCTTCCGCGGCCTTCTGCTTGCTTGTGGGTTGTGGCCTCTGCGGGAAGCGCTTAAAAGGTTCGGAGCCCTCAACCCACGTGGGAAAACATATATGTGTGTCGCACAGAGTGCGGAAGGATGTGGCACCTGGCACCCCCGCCGTTGCCACCGTCCCTTCTCCGGCCCTCGGGAGACGGGACCCGGGCCGGTCGTCCGCCCGCCGCCCTCCGGGGGCTAGCCAGACCGACGCCGACATCGACACCGACATCGACATCCGGAGCCCGGCCTCCTTCTTGCCGACGTGCCGGGGCAATAACCCGAAGCTGCGGCATTCCGCTGACTCTTCCCGATGCCACACTGCCGGGTCCCCGCCCCCCCGGCCCGCGGGGCTGCGTCCCGTGTCCACCTCTTTGACACCCCAACACGCCCTCCTGCCCGCCCTCCTGCCTCCCCCGCCCTCCTGCCCCCCCCCCAGACCGTGCTCCCCCGTGAGGCCTCCCTGGAGGTGCTGGCGGATGTACACACCCAGGACTACCTGCACCGGATACACCACCACAACTTCACCATCGTGCAGGTGGGCGGGCTGGCGGGGGGGGGTCCGGACTCGGGGCGTGGGGCGTGGGGAGGGGGAGCCCCGGCTGTTGGGTGGCTGGGCAGCTGGGCGGAGGGAGGAGGCCGTCCTGCTCATGGTTTCGCTCAGCAGCTCAGCAGCTCAGGGCGCCAGGGCGAATCAGGGCGCCAGGGCGACGGGGGGTCGTGGCCGTTGCATGCGCAGGCTAGACCCCGTCGCAGGCCCGGGCGAGACCGGGGCGCCTTCCATGTCGTATTCGCATGTGCATCGGTCATTCCCGCCTGCCTGCCCGCCCGCAACCCGTATCCGTGTGCCTCCTCCACGTGTCTCCAAAGGTCACGGAGTTGGCCGCTCTGTCGCTGATCCCCAACAAGCTGCTGCAGTGGCGCGTCGTGTGGCCCATGAAGTGAGTGAGAGAGTGACGGGGTGGAGGCCGCTGAGGCAGCTGCGCATCCCCCCCTGCCGCCTCGAGACGGCCTTCGTCTGTTACTATACCGTTCACGGGCTCCGGCCTATACGTGGATAACCCCTGCCGCCTCGGGCAGCGGGGGGCTGGTGGGAGGGGCGCTGTGCGGTGGTTAGCGGCGGCGGTGGTTTACATTCGGGCTGGCTGAGAGGCCGCCAACAGACCATTGGGTCGACTCTCATCTGCCCTCCGCGTCTGAAGCGGGGAGCGGGACCTTTGGGAGCCGGTGACGTCTTCGGGGCCCTCCATCGGACTCGGAGCGTGCCGCGTGTGGAACGAACGAACGGCGTGCGCTCGGGGAACCCAGGCGGAACCCAGGCGGAACCCCGGCGGAGCGGCACACCCGAACCCCGCGAACACGCAACGAAGCTGAAAGCAAAGGCCCCACTGGATTTTGGGCTTTTGAAGGTAAGCACGACAACCATCCCAACGTCCAACGAACTCGCCAACCGCCAACCGCCAACCGACCCCTGCAGGCTCCACGTGGGCGGCACCATCCTGGCCACCGGTCTGGCTCTGGAGCGGGGCTGGGCGATCAATCTGGGGGGCGGCATGCACCACGCCAGCGCCAGCCACGGCATGGGCTGGTGCCCCTTCGATGACCTGGTGCTGGCCATCCGCCGGGTGCGGCGGGCGGCGGGGCGGCGACTGGTGGTGCTGCTGATAGACCTGGATGCGCACCAGGGCAACGGAGTGGAGCGGGTGAGTGCTGCGCAGGCGGGGCAGCGGGTGGGCAAGGGAGGAGGGCCGAGCTGCAGCGAAGGAACCGACTGAGGCGACATTGGTGAAGGGTGGGGGAGGACGGGGAAGGGCCGGGTGCTGCGCAGCTGGGCGAGAGTGCGCAGGGAAGGGCGCCGAGGAAGGGGGTCGAGGGTTGGTTGGTCGGTGGCCCTGCGGTGGGCAGCCCCACTCAGCAGGCACGCTTCCAACACGCACATGTGGCTTGCCTTGCGAGGTGGCGGACTTCCGGTTTTGCGAGATGTGTATCGTATTGCGGTTTTGGCGGCAATGCTGGCGATGGCGCCTCAGGCTGCCGACGGAGCCTGTGGCGCAGAGTTGGTGGCCCTGTCCTGACCTTGCACTCGTTTCGGCAACTCCTTACATGCGCCAAACGCCGTTGCGGCCAGGGTTATGGTTGGGTAGCAACTGGGCGGCACTGGCTGACTTGCTCTCCTGGTCACACCCACGTTTCTGGGTATCCCAACTCCTTGTTATCCATCCCACGCCCATGCCTTTTCGACAGCCTCGGTTACCCCTTTGCGGCTCTTCTTTCTTACTTACACCCCCCCGGCCCCTTCCCCTCCCGCTCATCCCCCCCCCGCAGGACAAGCTGCAGCTCCCGGTTGAGGACCTGCACATCCTCGACGCCTACAACGCCCGCATCTTCCCCCACGATGACGAGGCCAAGCCCGCCATCGACATCGCGCTGGAGCTGCGCAGCGGCGCCGGCGACGACGAGGTGCTGGGCCGCCTGCGCGCCGCGCTGGCGGTCGCCGCCGCCACGCTGCCGCGGCCCGACCTGGTCATGTACAACGCCGGCACGGACGTGCTGGCGGGAGACCCGCTGGGCCGCCTGGACATGAGCGCCGCCGGCGTGGTGGAGCGCGATGAGATGGTGTGGGCCTGGGCGCGCAATGTGGCGCGGGCGCCGGTGGTGATGACGCTTAGTGGCGGCTACACGAAGCAGTCGGCGAACGTGATTGCGGAGTCAATCCGGAACCTGTTTGAAAAGTTTGACTTGGCGGGGACGGGGACAGGGACGGGGACGGGGGCGCAGGCGTAGTGGAGCGGCCGCGGCGGCGATGCGGCGGCGACGGCGGTGCAGGGGCACGGGTGCTGGGGGCAGGTATGGAGGCGGGTGTGGGGCGGATGCGGCGGCGGGGGCGGAAGCGAGGTCAAATTTAGAAATTTTGTGCCCGGCCTGTTCTGGTCCCGTGGGGATGACGGTGTATAAAGGTTGGGGGCTGGGGCAATGCGGGCTTGGGGGGGGGATGCTATGGAACGTGTGTGCGGGCGGTGGAGATGTGTGTGTGGGGGGGGGCCAGGCAGTGTACGTGTCGTCCTGAAAGTGGAGGGAAAAGGCAGCTAAGGAATGTGCTGTGGTGGCGCGGGTGCTAGCAGCGCAGGGGCGGGGAAAGAGTAAGATACAATCCCCCGTGTATTTTCGTATGCTACAGGACAGCCATACGTATGTGTCACATAAGCAAAGCCGATGGGCGAAACAAGTGTCACGAGTTCGCAACTGGTCCTGTCGGCCGATTACGGTGGGAGCCCGCAGGAGGAGCCTGGGGCGCTGGGGGAGACGCCGTGGGATAGGCCGGGTAGATTTTTGTCCGTGGGGCGGTGCACCCCCAGAACTCCATTAAGCACGGTCGGCGCGCGGGGATTGAGGCACCTAGGGTGTGGGCTGAAGGGGGGGCCTGCTGCATTTATGGACAGACTGTAAGGCCGCGTTTGGTGTCGGGGCTTCCGTCCCCGCCATGGTCCCAGCGGTCCGCGCTGTATGCATTGTACTTTGGAAGGCGATGCCACGCAACAGCGAAGAGCTGAACGGTTGTGTTGGGTGTCTCATGCGGGAAATCTGGGGCTGGTGCAGCTGGCCTTTCTCGCAGATGTTCTTGCATTGCACACGTGGTTTTGTCCCATTGCCGACGTAGTGCAAGATGGAGTGGTTGCGGCGCGGCGCTGTCGAAACACGTCCTGCGAAACAAGGGTGGACCCCGGCGGCCACCTCCCGCCCTGTATCGTCAGTGGTATTGCCACTGCATGCGCCATCAAAGTGCATTTGCATCGTCTCACTGCCACGGACTGAGGAACCCGGTTCCGCACCTCTCAGCGGCAACGCGGGCCAAAACATGACCAAAACCATGAGAATGCACATACACGGAACCATCATTCTCCTCCGTGAAAGTAGTGCGTCCCAGGGCTTCCTTGATTATTTCACTGTCAGCGCGCATTCCTAACCATGCATACATACTGCTACCACCGTGCCACACGACTCGCACCTGACATGCTGTCGTGTTTAGCGCACCACCGTGCGCCGCAGCAGCACGTACTCATTGCCTCGCAGAACCACAACCGCCTCCGCACCATAACGACAATCGTCACGACATAGCATCGAAACGCTTAAACGTGCAAGCCTTCCCGGTGCGAGAACGACGTTCTAACAGCTACCCCCTGCACATCGCGCAGCGTTGCTGGTGTTGCCAGCTCAAGCTTGCACCGCCCTCACCGGGCGTTGTACCACCTGCCTTCGGCGACATCGCACTAATACCTTCGCAAATATTTTGAAAATTTTGCGCACGTCGTTTATTTAATGTCATAGAAAGGCCATGGTGGCCAGGAAGGAGCCAATGCGGCCCGAGGGACAGTTATCCGGGCCCGCGCACGCTCGGATTATAGTTTGTGTAGAAAGCCAGTCATTTAAACATTGCTATTTTGGGAGCAGTCGCAGCCCACCGACCCATTTCGCTCGTGCTGTTGGCACGTAGCTATTACTAGGCGCGCATGTGTGCACACCTCCTGCGCCGAAGTGATGAACTGTCGCGCCGCCAGTCCCCATTTTGGTCAGGAGGTCAGTTTACCCCAGCCGCATCCAAATCGCTGCTGTTAATTATGTACCTTACTGCCACGGCGCGCCCTGCCGCCCGAGCAGCCCGAACCGCAAATTCTCGGCCAGGCCCTGCCGCATGCTCTCGATCTCATCCTGCAGCACCCTGTTCTCGAGCCGCAAAAGGGTGATGCCGTTTTGGTGCGCCCTCTGCAGGAATATCGGAAAGTAGGTTCATGGGCACTTAGGAGATCGGTATAAAACAGGCGGGAATGACCTGGCACGGATACGACAAAGCAGCACACGCAGACCCACACGCAGCCACCTTGCAGAAAGAGGGGCCTCCGCCAGAATGCTCCCGGGCCCGCCTGAAGCCCCGACCTATCCTAAAACGCACACATGCCTGGCTCACACAAGCACATTACACTCCCCGTAGATGCACGCGCCACGGACCCATAACTTGCGTTGAGGGCTGCACCCACATGCTCGTGTCCTTCACGTTCCTTGCTCACAACATGCTTTTGCAATTTGCATGCCCCCTCGTGGACTGTTCCCTGCCACGCCGAGCCCACGTACCTCCGCCTGTATAGCGTGTCGTACCATGTCCACCGCCAGCCCCCGGACAAGCTCGCGAACCTCGAGCCGAAAGTCGTCCAAGTACGACCTCAGGCCAGCGGTCGACGACGTGAGGGCACTGTCGTTGCTGCCGCGGGGCCTGGCAGGCGGGTGGCCGCCGCCCGACGCGCCGGCGCGAGGGATGCACGGCCACCTACTTGTTGGCAACAATCAACGGCATTGATGAAGGACACATGATGCAACGGGACAGGTGCCAGTTACGGAGGGTTGAGGGGGAAGCGAAGAGCAGGCGCGATGTCACAGGCATGTGGGCCCACAGAGCCATGGGGAAGGCAAGAATTGGAGCGCGAGATGTTGGTGTGACAAGCTAGGGAGCTGCAGTGCCCGCGCCCACCACGCCGTGACGGGAGGACAGGGTGAGACGGCTGACGTGGCCTGTCTGCGTGCAAAGATGCGAGCGTTGGACCAATCATAAAGCGTCAGCGCGAAAAGGCAAAGTTGCGTTATCCGGGAGAGATTCCGTCCAACGGGCCCACCCGCACGCGCGCCTGACTATGATGATCAGTCCCAAGTATACCTGGACAGCGAGGGGGGTACAGCCACTGCTGTCTGGGCTACCGGCGACGTCAGCACCTGACCGCCCGCGCCAATTGCCACCTCCGCCATGCTCTGGGGCCCGGTCGGCGACGTGCTGCTGCTCCCGGTGTTGTCGCCGTCGCCCGCGTCTGACTGCCGCTTGTGCTGCCCGATGGGCTGCGTGATGCCGGGGATGGCCAACGGTGGCATCGCCGGTCGCTGAGCGGCTTGCGGCTGCGCGGAGCCCAACGGTCGGGGCACACTGGGCTGACCGGCGGGCCCTGAAGCTGCGGCGCCACCGCTACCGGCAGGTGCAGCTACTGAAGCAGGGCCACCAGGAGTTGCAAGCTGCGAAGAGGCAGTCGGCCGCATTGACGCCACGTTGCCGGTTGCGCCCAGAGGAATGTTCGTCGCGGCGGCCACCGGCTGTTGCAGCTGGGATGCGGCGGCGGCCACCGGCCTTGCTGTAGCAACTCGCGCCGCGTTGGCATCCTGCTTGTCCAGCAGGAGCCGCCGTTTTGCGCCCGAGCCTGTGGCCATTATTAGGGATGAGTTGGTAGGGTGATTACCGGTAGCAAACTTCTTTGCTCGGCGGCTTCAATCCTAGGGGCCTAGGCTCTTGAACAGTTCCGTGCCGAACAGCTCCCGACCTACTGTTGGTCGTGTCCTCCAGCGGGATTCGTTGCGCGGCCGAGGGGCCTAGAGCGGTGCCCACTGGCACCGGCGCCGCTGCCGCCGCGTTTGCGTTGTTCTCGCCGCTCTGGTCCTTAGTATGCCTGGAACATTACGGAACACGAGGGAGAAAGCGGGACGGAGTTGCAACGCCGCAAGCCACGAACAAGCCATTAGCTTGGCGGTGGAGGAATGCAATCTCAAATGTAGATAGCGTTTGATAAGAAAGACGCTCGTAGGCGCTTCTATCAGCAGAACCTAACCCGATGCGGACAACATAAGCATTGGTTGGAAGCAGGCTCATTTACGCACTCACGAGCTCAAAGAGCTGCCGGTGCGCCTCACCTGGACGATCGGAATGCGACATCCGTCACGCTCAAGCCGGTGCCCAGGTCAACCACCCGGAACGCCTGCGGGCTCTGCGGTAGGATACATTCTAGTGAACAACGTGCTGTGCCATGTGAACATGCAGAAGGGGCAGCAGGCCGGCGCTCATTTTATCAAGGTTCCAAGCTACGCGAGCCGAAACCTAAAGCCCCAACGAGCCACCAAACCGCCACGACTTCTCCCCATGCCCTTTCGGGGCCCTTGTGCCTCCCAACCAATGCACCACGCGCCTTCTTGTGGATCAGGGCTTCAAATCCGATGACGCCCACGCGGCCATCTGCACAGGCGGGTAGAAACGATGCGCGGGTTACAGCTTCAGCCCAAACGAATTTGGGGGCAGTTAAACCTGTCGCACCCCGACATTGGCTATTCAGCGGCTTCCTGTATCGTCACTGAAAACACGAGGGTCGCAACTCCAATAACAGAGCTGCTGGGTCCCGTTTCCGGAGATTTATCCTGCGCAGCTGTACGACGGCTGTATGTATCAGCCACCGTTACAATCACATTCTCTGACCACTTGCTGGTACTTTCCTTCTAAGAATGCGTTGCAGTGTGCGAAACGTACCTCTCGTTCCGACGGCCAGAAGCTGTCCGTCGTCGCGAATTGCCAAGGAGGAAATTCCAACCTTCAGATCCATCGACAGGACGTCGTTGCTCTGAACGTCACAGCAGAGGGTGATGGGCCGGGAGTTCCGTCTGGAAAACGTGCTTTAGCGTCGATTGTGCCGAAGCGTCCTTGGGTCGCACAGCAATCCTCACTCCATCTACGTGCCTGGTTGCGGTGGTAGTGTCGGCCACGAGTAGGCCTTGCCAAGATCCCCCGCTTGGTGTTTTGATTAGAACACGCACATGCAAAGGCAACGGCTAGTCTGCTATTTACCTGCAAGCTTGTGTAGTTCTGCATGTTCATGACGCATATTTGCCCAAGGTCGGAACTTGCAACGAGCACGCTCTCCTGGGGGCCGCAATGTATCGGAACGGAGTGCAGCGTTTCGGACATTCAAAGGCAATGCCGCTATGCTGCGCCGAAAGGAGCATTGTCAAGTTCAGACCTTTAGGGCTCTGCAATGAAGCTTAGGAGGGCCGTAACCCGGAGGCAGCTCGGACAGTCACAAGGAGCCAACCCCCGCAGCAGCAGGGCACGGAACCGCAGTACAGGCGCAGACAAGCAAGCCGCAATCTCGACCTAACGACCAAGACCATCATGTGACTGGGGCGAGCCGTCCCCACCTTCTTGTAGGCCCCAAAGCCGACGCCCGTTACTCGACGCCCGCGAAGCTGCTGCATCCCAACGACGACAGGGCCTGACCGGGCGGGGTGTCATCGGGGCCCTGGCTTTTGCATGCTGACCCAAAATCGAGGATGACACGGACCTGCCTGAACAGCATGACTGTGCACTGCTTTGGCAAAAGCACCGGTTCTGGACGTTAATAACCGCTATCTAACCATTGTCGCTGGTGACTGGCGCTTATTCAACGTATGCCACCGCACCTCAAGTGGAGCCCGCTGCTCACCTGAAGCCACAGGCGACAAATCCCACACAAACACCTGACCGTCGTCCGCGCCAGCTGCCAACCTGCGTGACAATAGGCGGCGCGCTGCTGTTGCTCAATGGCCGCGGCAACGAGGCTTCATCGTGCAGGTGATAACCCAAACGCACAATAATGCCGCCATCCGTTATATTACGCTCGCCCACGCACGCTGGTGCCAAGCTTACTGGGGTGATCACCAGATCACGGCAGCTGGCACATGCAAATCCGCCGAAGAACCACAACAATGCAACCTACCGGCCTGACCAACTACTGAATTTGCCCCAACGCATCGATCGTTCCGCGGGGCTGCCACAGGCGAGCGCCGCGCTGCTGGTCTCACCCAAAGCCTAGTATTGGCAGTTTGGCGCTAATAAGCCCCAGAACTAGCTAGTGCGTCCTGGGAGCAACCGCAAGCCGTGTTTCAACGTGGGCTGTGAGCGAGGGCGCCAAACCTGAGCGGCTCGAGCGCGTTCTTCTGGGAGAACGCGAGGCAACCCTTGGGTGTGTGACCGCCGGGCAGCTCCCAAGACTTGAACGGCGCTCCGGACCCAGCGTCAAAGAGGCGCACGATGCCGCTGGATCTGCAGACACGGCCCGCGGCGTTTGCAGACAGGTAGGGAGACAAGGTAAGTGCCACCATCAGACCCAGTCTCGCTAAGGATGCGAAAGGGAATTAAGAACAGACCCGGCAGCTAATGGTGCAAGAGGTGCAAGCCGCCCGTTCGGCAAGAGAAAATTGGGGTGATAAAGAGCATAGCACACCCATCGAAACGACATCTGGGTGCTACGGTGGGATGCCGGCCTTTCTTGCTTGAAGGGGTACCGTAGTGGCTGTAGCGGTGACCAACCACCGACACCTATCCCTTCAACTCTGCAAAGCCCACCAAGCAGCGTGCCAAACCTAGGGGCGGGCTTGGAATCTGCCTGCAATCCCCCCTTTCAACCCTGCGTACGTCGACATCGCGATGTGGGTTGTGACGGTGGAGGCGGCAAGCGCCAGGACCGAATGGTTGTGGTCCTCCACTACCATTGGTGGCTTGGGGGCAGCGCTCTGCAGATCGAAGCAATGGGAAAGGATGTTGCAGAAGGATACAGAAGCCAAGTTAGGTACGATGTAAAAGGCACAGGCTGAAAAAGGGCACAAAGGCGGCGAAGGCGGCCAACTTCCTAACAGGGCCAAAACACCCAGTGCCGGAACACTGCTGTGTCTGTCACCAGACGGCCCCCCATTCCGTCACGATAACATCGCACCCAACACCTACCAAGAGAGCTTCCAGGTCGTAGCAGGAGCAAATGCTCCCTGGGACGACGTTGTGCTGCACCACAAATAGTGTTCTGCCATCTCCAGTGACGCGGGCCAACAGGGGCCCCGGAGGCACGGACAGGATGGAGGACTTGTTCAGCTCTTGCAAGCCCTTGAATATGCGTGCTGTGACGGTTCCTCCTTGCGTTGTCAAGAAGCCATCACAATTCTTCAGCCAGCTCAGGCTGCCTTGTTGGACGCCGACCTCAAGCCATAAGCATTTCGGCGTTCCGTTTCTGTCCACGGCAAAGACCTTGTTGTCGCTTATCGCGACCAAGACAGCCATGTTGCGACAGATGTTATCGATGCTGCTGGACCGCAGTGAATGGAAACGGTAAGGGTAAGAAACGTTAGTTATAATAATTATATGTTAAACATGTATGTTAAACATATGCCTTTTCATGTGATCCTAAACAATTACCTTTGACGTGACAGCCTGTTAAATGCGCCATGCGGTGCCGTGCTGCGCGTGCCGCGTTTTGGCATTAGGCCGTCACGTTTTACGGTAATTGTTTAGCATGGCAAGGTCTTAAGGATTAGGTCAAAATGCGAGCGGGGAAACAGGAAACAGATATCATACATGTTGCGGCAGCAGCTGCCGTGCAAGTAAACTGGGGTGCGCTGCCGCCTGCTGCCGTTTGCCAGACCTTTCCTCGCCCGGTTCCGGGCGGATTGGGGTTGCGGTGGATCTAGCTCGAGGTTTCAAGCGTGTTGTGTGGATTATCCGAAAACGAGTGTTGCGCTCCCATGGGCATGAAGCGCAATGCTATATAAGGGTATAATGCAGCAGTGCAGCTTGGAGACAAGTGACAGGCGTACGGCGCATGGCGACCGTTGGCAAAGTGCCATGCGCAGCTGCCCCCCGCACCGACCCGCTCCACACCTTTATGCTCCCAACCCTCACCCATCTTGCGCTGCTGCAATGCCGCGCCGCGCCCCGGAATTGCGCATGTGCGCCGCGCAGGCGTGCTTACACTCTCCAGCCAATCTCAAGAACCTTTTTGACAGCTGAGTGTCATACCGACCTTCTTCTTGTCCTCATTCGTTACATTAATCACACTACGACAGCCCCAGCGGCGATGCCACCGGAGACTTCCGAAACCAACTACCGCACCGCCCCGCGAATCGGCTTGGTGCCCACTACCGACCTGTAAGCAAACGCTTATCCCAACCCATGCGCCGCCCCGCTAATCGGCTTGGCGCTTCCCGGTCGCCCCGCTAGTCGGCTTGACCCTACCATCGCCCTGACCCCCCGACCCATTCTCAAGTTGGACCAGTGGCCGGCCGTGACCTTAGCTCTCGACCACCGAACGGTCCGGGCTCGGTGGTCGGGGCGCGCGAGACGCGCGCCCAAACTGGGTGGGAGAGGCGGGAACAAAAGATGAACCGAAGGTCACAACACGGCGAATAGCCGTCAAAAGTGACTTTTGGAACTAAGTAAACAACGAACAGTACGACAAAGGATTGTACTACTTCGTCCAAGAACCCGCCTTCTCGTACCGAGAAGCCTACGCATTTCTAGACAAATAAACATTTGGCACAGATGTTGAACTATTTTACGCCCGTGGCATCTATATCGTGGATGAGTTGGCGGGAAGGGGCGATGTGTCGTGTACCCCTCACCTCGTATAACAGGGTATAACCACAGATCACCTTTGCCGTACTGATCCCAGGCGTCCGTGTGCACCGCTCGCTGCGGCAAGGGTTCCTTGTCTCCAACAAAACCAATTCCAATACAACCTCTTTTAGATTCGATGTCGGTTACTCCAATGGTCGTGTCAGTTGCTGTGGTGGTTGCCGGTTACATGTTGTCATTAGTCAGAAACCGTGCATCGGAGCTCCGAAGCTTCATTTAATCCCCGAGGCAACCCGTACTCGGATCGATGCAAAACGCGCACGCCTTTCAGGTCGCCGTGACGTGTTCGTTTATTGCCAGCACCGCGTCGATTTGCCTTTACGCCGGAGACGACGGTTCCAACGGCTTCGACCCACATTGGAGGGTGAGTGCGAGGAAACCAGGCCCGGAGACGGCCGACCTGACGTTGCTTTCTGCGCGTGCCTTGGAGGTCGCTTGCATCGTCATCAACAATCAATGAACCGTTATAGGTGGACCGGGACCCGTCGACCCACATCGCACCAGGCTACTGGGCGCCCCAGTGGCCAAGCCGATGCACTCATGCAACGAGGCACCCCGACCCTGCACACGCTTAATCGAAAAATCGCAAACAGGGACCTTGCCTCGCCCAACGCCTGCCCCCAACGCCGCAGGCCAGCATCCCGAGCCCATCACCTCAGGCTCCTGCTGCGCCGCGCCGCTCGAGCTTCCGACCGGACACAGAGTCTCAGACCCCATCTCAGCGGTAGCCGCACGTCCGCCCGCCTCGCCACCCACCCTTCTCCCTCCAGCCAGCCGCAAATGCTGCGAGGCGAGCTCGCACTGCCCACCCGCGCCACCGGCCTCGTCGTCCGGCCCCGGCGCGGCGGCATCATCGACGGCCCGGCACTATCGTCAGGCTCGGCCACAGGAGCCATGTCCGCGGCATCGGCAGCTGAAGTCGCGCTGCCCACTCCCGGCGGCTGCGCCGCCGGCGCCGGCGTCGGCGCCAGCGCCAGCGCCGCCTTCGAGACGCTCGTCTTCTTTTCCGATCGGATCCACGTTTTGGAGGGCGGTTCCGGAGCTAGGCCGTTCGCCCTTGGGAAGCAACTGCGACTGACGGAAGCCGGCAGCCGCGCGCTGCACCGCGTGTGCGACTCCACGCCCTGCCCAACCTACGAGCCGGCGGGCGCGGGAGTGCTGTTCGTGGAGGGCTACGCGGTTATGCGCCTGGACGGCCGCAACCGCGTGTCGCTGCTGGCGGGCTCCGGCGCCGACTGCGCAACCACCGATGGCACGCCTGACGCAGCGCGCTTCTCCTACATCCGCGCCATGGCGGCGGACGGGTACGGCAATGTGTACGTCGCGGAGACGCAGACCGTCCGCAAGATGACGCTGGCGGTGGACCTGACAGCGGCGGCGGACGCGGCCGCCTCTGCCGCCGCTGGCGGCGGCGGCGGCGGCGGCGGCAGCAGCGGCTCCACCGCCAGCAGCCGCAGCGGCAGCTGGAGCGACAGCACCGCGTCGTGGCTCACCGAGGTTGACGTGGAGCTACGCGTGCGCAGCAGCACCGGCCGCAGCGGTCGTGGCGAGGCGGCCGTCAGCTGCACGTCTGTCACTACACTGCCCGTCTGCACGCCGCCGCGAGACCGGTGGTACGCGCTGGTGTACGATACCGCCACGGACAGCCTCCTCGCCGCCACCGACACCGCGGTCTTCCGCCTGCCGCTGCCGCTGCCCGCCGCCGCCGCAACCACTTTCTCAGACGCAGCCGAGGGCGGCCCCGCCGCAGCCCTGGCAGCCGCGGCCTTGCAGCTGCACTCGCCGGCCTCAGCGCCGCAGCTCCTGGCGGGCAACGTCCACATCCGCGGCCACGTCGACGGCCACGGCGCCGCCGTGCGCTTCCACTCCATCTCCGCCATGCTTGCCACCGGCGACGGCGGCGTGCTCATCGCCGACGGCACCGGGCTGCGCGAGCTGGACGTGCGCAGCGGCGAGGTGCGCACCGTGCTGGCGGAGGGCGCCACGCGCGGCGAGCCCGCCTGCCTGGCGGTGCTGCCGCAGGGCTGCCTGGCGCTGGGAGGCGCCGCCTTGCACCCGCACGCGCTGGCGTTCTTCGGACTCGGCTTTCGGACGTCTGGTGCCCTGGCGGCGGCGGCGGCGCCGCCGCCGCCGCGGAGCGGTGGTGGAGTCAGCGGCCGGCCGCGGCTGTGCCGGGAGTTGCTGCTCGCAGGCTCCAGCGGCGGCGGCAGGGCGATGGTGGTGGTGCGCGTGGGGGAGCTGCGTCTGGCGGCGCACCGCGCGGTGCTGGCAGCCGGCTCGGACTACTTCCTCCAGCTGCTGGAGGGGCCCTTCACGGAGTCCGCCCGCCTCGGCGACGGCGCCGCCGACTCGGCTCTGGAGCTCCAGCTGCCCGAGGCCGACCCAGACGCCTTCGCGGCGCTGCTCTGCTACCTGTATACCGGGCGGCTGGAGGTTCCGGAGCTGCTGCTCCGCCCCGCCGCTGAGCTGGCAGGGCGGCTGCTGATGGCTGACGCGTGCAGCGAGCTGCAGCGGCGGCTGCTGGCGCTGGCCAGCCCGGACAGCGTGGTGGATGATCTGGCGTGGGCGGAGGCGCACAGCCTGGGGGAGCTGCTGGAGGGGCTGGCGGGATACTACGTGGACAACTGCCGGCGCGTGGCGGCGGCGGAGGGGTCGGCGGAGGCGCTGGCGCGCCTAGCGGAGGCCAGCCCGGCCCTGGCGGCGAGGCTGTTGCTGGCGGTGTCGGCGTTCCGGTGGTGAGTGGAGCAAAAGGAAGGAGCGAGGCAGAGCGCGGAGCGAGACGCGAAGAGCCGTGGTGAGGAGCGGTGGTGAGGAGTGGTGGTATGGCGTGGGGCGAGGCGCGGCGTTTCGAAAGAAGGTTTGTAGGGGAAGTCGCCGGGGCGCAATGCAATGGGGAGGCGGAGCGCGGGGGTTGGGGGATGTGTGGAAGTGTGTGGTGTTTCGGAAGTGTTGCCAAAGTGACAGGAACGGCGGGCAGCGTGCTTCTCTGGAGCGTATGGCGGCGATGTATGACTCGTCAAGGTGACACGTCCTACCAGACTATTTGCCGCGTTGGGAGCGTGTGCATGTCGGTAAATTGCTCCCTGCTGCGTGATTCCCTGATTATTCGCAATTCAGTGACGGCCGATGAGCCGGCATCGCTCAAGCCTTCCTCCGGACGGTTTTGTGCGCCGGGAGGAGTACGGTCCAAGCATGCGGTCCTGCACCTCTCCATGCCCTGCGACACAGAGAGCGCGGGTTGATGAGGGCTGCAGCTGTATTAGACCAGTCGGTGGGGCATGTGGCATCCCACAGCACGAGTCGAAGCGCGGCACTGATTGCGTACGCCTATCCGGCACGCCGTGTGTTCCTTAGGCTTGACTGGAAGGGACTGGACGATGCGGCCGGTTCAGTTGTCACAGAAGATGCGTGGCCGCTGGATGGGCCACGCATCTGGGTGCAAGACAGAGCCGAACAAAGCTGACCAAGCGAGTAGTTATGGGTCGCGGGTTTGCAGCGGGAACTCTTCACCATCGTTGTACCCGTGATACCGGTACACGTGCATCGTTGGACACCGGAGGTACATGCGTCGTAGCATTAGTGGAGCCACGGATCGCTTACGTGTTTTTGTTCGGCTTGTAAGTATGCAAATGCCATCGGCCGGTGGCAGGCAAACTATGGTGATGATGATGTTACAAGCTTCAACGAGCTCGTACGGCTCAAACGAACCCGGAGGCTCATGAACCGCTTCAGCCACGCAGAAAAGCATACGAAAACAAGAGAAACAGTAACCAAAGAAGCGATGTAACGTCAGGATACAGGAGAAGCACAGACGAATGGCATAACTTGAAATATAGATGCCAAGCACAACTTTACGCAGAGATGCATTCTCGCCGTAAGCGGAACATTTCGAAAATAGCACTCGCAAGACCACGCTGGTCGTCAACTTGCATGACATCGTTAACACACGCACCAACGGGCACACCCAAATCCCAAAGCCTCTGCCGCGCAGACGCAAGCGCAGAGCACTCCAGCAGAAAATGCTTCTCATCCTCCACAGCACCATTAGAGCGACACGCCTTACACACACGAAGCTCCCTAGACCTGCTGCTCTCGCTATTAATCGCTAAGTCAGACACACACAAACGAAAACGAAGTAAGGAACGGTGGTGCGCAGGCGGGATGTACCCCTCGAACTGCTTCGGTAACCCCATCCAGTGCTTGTAACGGCACATCTTAACACCAGGCTTCCTGCCGTCCGAAACGAAAGTGCCCGGGTCCACAGCCAACCTATCACTGCCCCAATCGTCGTTGACGCGACCCCTGAGGGTGTCCATCAGCGCCTCAACGTCAAGCCTGCACGCCGAAAAACGCCTAACCCTAGTGTCCATGTTACCCGCCGCCGCTTCTTCGCCCCAGTCGTGCCCTAAGAGGTTCAGAACCCGAATGACCTTGGAGCCCCAACCGTCTGCCTGCAGATCCGATTCCAAAGCCAAACGGATCTCATGACGAAAAGCGCTGTGATACACGTTGCTAGTGTCCTCCACCAAACTGTTCCAAAAACGAAAAACGGATTCAGCCCAATGCAACTGTAGAGGCATCTGCCCGAGCTCTCTAAACAGCAACTGCAGGGGTGGAACGGCAGCTCCGACCAGCTGTTTCATAAACGAGATTTGCAGCTTGACCATACGGTCCCGGATAGCGGCCTCAAAATAACAAGAACGCGGAGCATCGTTAGCCGGGAAACCCCTCCCTATCATGGCTAAAACCAAGTCAGCGCCCCATAGCTGCGAACCGTACGAAAGAACAGAGCGAACTTGAGCGTTGAAACATTTCATACCGACTGAGGGGAGCAACAGCCCCTGCCGACGCAGCTTGCTAAGCAGAGAGAACATGGCCCGCCGGCCCGCAGCATAAAGCTCGTCCGTGCAGGACGAGAAAGCGCTGTTAGGACCAAAATACAGCCCGAGATAGCGTGCGCGCGTCTTCCAAGTGATAGGTCGGACCGCCGGCAACCCGTCCTCCGTCACGCGCATAGTGGCCAAGTCGCTGATCGCATAAAAGTGGCTCCTGACCTGGGCATTGGGGTGGAAAAACAGCAGCTCGCACTTCTTCGCATTAACGGTAAGACCGAACGCTTCCGACCACTCCCGCAGCGCTGCAAGCAAGCTCATCAAACGACGCTTTGTCGCAGCAAAAAGGCTTAGATCGTCCGCGTATAAAGCTAAGGGCACGCGACGGCCTTCCACGTTAGTGCAATCCTGAGCCGCCATGGCAACTGGGAGCGCGACATCCAGGGCGTCAACGTAATCGGCATAACCTTCCACAAAAAACCCAAACAGCGTAGGACTCATTGGACAACCTTGCTTCACCCCTTGTGAGGAGGGAAACGCCTCTCCCGTCGCGCCGTTCACTTTGACCCGCAGTTCCACCCGCTCGTAACAACGCTTCAGGGCCTCCAGCGCTGCGCCCTTGACCCCTCTTTCTTCAAGGCGAGTCCACAATAAGCCCCTATTCACCCGATCGAATGCCTTCTCAAAATCGATCTGACAGATAAAGAGCCCCTGGCCCGGTGCGTTGGGATGGTCCCTACGGCAACGGTCCGTAAGGTGCCGCACCAAAAACAAATTATGCATGGTGCCACGCTTGGGCCTGAAACCTCCCTGGTAAGGACTGCGCGCTCCGCAACCCTCTCCCCACGCCTTCAACCGCCGGTCCAGCAAAAACGCGTAAAGCTTAGAGAGAGCCCCGCCGACAGCCAAACCGCGGTAATTGCTCGGGTCATGCGCGTCGCCCTTTTTGTGAAGAGGGGTGATGACCGAAACCTCGAACTGCTTGGGATAGTCCCCAGTCGACCGAATATGCTCCAAAAGACGCAGCAGGTAGGGCGCAAGGACAAACTCCTCTTTGTTCTCTATCGAACGAGTGGCGTATTTGTAGCATTCCGCGGGTGCCAGCTCAAGGCCTGGTGACTTATGGTTGCGTAACGACTTCAACGCCGCAATGACCTCAGCCAGGGTAAACGGAGCACTCAGAGACGCCGCCGCAACAACCCTCTGATTTCGCGCTACGCTCTCGGTACCTGCCCAATCGCGGGACGCTACAAGGGGGCGCCCGTTGATGAGGTTCAGAATATAGTCCGCCCGCACCTCATTAAACGGATTCACCTCGTTATTATACAACGCATCAAAATACTCGCGCCAAGTGTTGACGTCGCGGATTGGACATTCGGGTTTCAGGCCCTGGTTAAGCTGACGCCACAACGCGCGGGGGTCGCCCTTGCAATCTTCCAGGAAGGACGTAAAATAAGCGACGCGGTGCGCGGCACGAGCGTCCTTCCTAATCCTCTGATAACGAGAGCGTAGCGTGGTGAAAACCTGCCGCGCTGATTCGTCGGCAAGAAGCCCGTGTGCCCTCGTATGCGCCTTGTGCTGCAGCATCGCGTTACGAGCAGCGGCACACTCATCAGTCCACCACGGTGCATCCTTATCCTCCCTGACGCGTCGAACCCTACTACGACGCTCCCCAAAAGCCCTCTCCAACGCCGCCGAACACGCCTTCATAAAAACACCAACGACCGCTGTGCTATCCATTTCGGCACCAAGTTTGTTGACAGCATCCGCGATGCGCCGAACGGCGGGCGCGTCATCAGCGGCAAAAAGGGTCTCATATCTGGTTTTGCGCTGCACGTCGAAGCACGCTCTGAGGCTGCCTTTACCCGCCGCAGGAGGGCCCTGCCGCAAAATCCGTAACTCCAGCGATACCGGGCAGTGATCACTCATGAGGCTGCCCACCTTCTCCCCATTTTGCGCGACAGGGATGTTCAAGACGTTGAGGCGGTCCGCCCGAAAGAACAGGGCCGGGGACGCAACAAACAGGTCAATCTATGGGCCTGTGGATGTGGGAACTGGGAAGTGTACGGGTGTGTAAGTACGGGAGAATAGGCGTCCTCCACGCCGTGACACGACTGTAGTGTATGGAAGTGAGCACTAATGTATTAGGGCGCTCATGTCTGGAGCTCATTGTAACAAAAAACCTCACGTATAGCAAGCCGATTTTCTCCATCCGTTACGGAGTTACTTGTGCCTTGCTCGGCCAGCGCCGTATGTCGCTATTTCCATGTTACAGTCTTATATGTAGCGCTGATGCAAACATCAAGCATCGATGATGACAACGCCAGCGCCAGCAGCTGGACTGCTGACTTTTGAGACTGGGCTCGGCAGTTGCGGAGGGAGCTGCTACATCTGCTGCCTTGGAGCTCTTGTTCCTTGCGCACTGTACGCAGACACACACCAACGATTGCATGGGGATGGCTTTTGGTCTCGATGTTGCATGTGGATGTGGTGCTGCTGGAACTTCCGGTGCTGCTTCGCGGCCACCACAAGACGGACATTGAGATTAAAATATTCAATCCACGAAGCTCCGTGCAGCGACTTCTGCGTGCACTTCTGGTATGTGTTTCCGGACACTGTGTTAGTCACCTGGCGGGCGTTCCAATCTGAAGGAGCCATGGCTGTGCAGGTGCCCCTTGTGCGCCGTATGCCAGGAGGCGCGAGAACTGCAGCACCGTGGCGCGGCGGCAGCGGTGGCCGGGATGCCGCCACACCGTTGAGCCCACCTTGTGCCCACAAATAAAGCCGGCCCGGCCCGGTCAGCTCGATCCCGCCCAAGCAATGCCAAGGATTCTGTTCCAGTGCGGCTTCGCAGGCACTACGATAGAGCAGCTTCGGACGCCAGCAGGCATGCTGCCACCGGGTCCCGTAACGAACCTGGTGACGTCGTGAGGTGGTTTTGAACCGTGCGGCGTCAATAGCCCGGCGGCTGTCGTACGCGCTTACTAGTTTACAGGCAGTGGTACATAAATCCATCTATATGGGCGTAAAGGAGTAAATAGTCACGACAGCAGCACTTCCGTGTGGTGAGGGAAGAGCGGCTGGTACCGGTAGTGGTCGCCGATCAATGATCCCCGCTCACACACGCTGGTCTTTTGCTAGACTGCCGGTTATTGATGCCCTTGAGGGGGTCTAGAGTGTCGAAGCCTGTCCTGCGATTTGTCTGCAAGAGTCTGTATGCGAGCGAGCGCTGTTAGCATATCATATGTCCGGGATAAGAACCCGTCCTGTGCTCCTGTCTGCTATTTTACTCGAACGTTACGCGGCCCCCTGACGGCCACGTGTCCTTGCATCTGAGAGGACTGATATTGGGTACCGGACTTTGGGCACCGTAGTTTGGCGGTTACCCAAAAGTGGCCTGAAACTCTGGTAGTTAGGACGAGCATTACGGAAAGGGGGGATGACTTTCCTATTCCGTGCGGTACGGTAAAGTGCAGACCGTTATCGACCTCTCTTCGGGCTGCTTTCGCAAGCTGTCGAGCGGGCGTTGCACCATGCGCGCCCCATGCCTTGAAGCCGAATAAGGGAGCCGGTGCGCAACCCGTTTTATTTTGGGTCAGGTCTGCGTGAGGTTATACCCACCAGCGTATGTACGGGTAGACGGGTAGAGGGGATTGGAAAGCTGCAAACCGGGCCGAGGCCTGCATCGGCGGATGCCGGGATGCGTGCAGGCACTCGCTTTCGACGTCATGCAATAATGTCGTCCCCGTACCGACCGGTCGGTACGGCGGTCTGTTTGCTGCATGGCTTCACTGCGCGCTGGGCCGCCCTGATGTGATACGAATGTGGACCTTGTGTGGATGTTCATTCTTACTTGCGTGCGGGGCGTCGCGGGGCGTAAGCACAACCTAGTGCACGTGATCATACACCGGGAACTGGACGCGCGCAGCAGCTTGGGACGTGTCTTATGCAAAGATCATACACGGTCGGCGTAATGGCCACACGGCAGCACAACCTTGATGCACTGCATGTGTGCAGTCGCAGTCGTGCCCTCTCGGAACGCCCGACTCACGGCGGCCCATGCACACGCCGAGGGCAGGCCACAATCCGAATATGGCCGATCGCCCCATCCTGCATTGCTTCGCCGGTGAAAAATGCGCCAACGCGAGCCATCCTGCCTCTCGGTCCCATCCCCCTGACCTGCCAGAAGCCAAGCAGCCCACCCACCCAGCCTTTGCCCCTCGCGCTCCATGCGCCGCATACAGCCTGCCCGCGCGCCGCAACCTCGTCAAAATCGCATGCCACGCCGAGCCACACCCCTCTCGCAACCGTTCCAGCCTGCGTCAGCCCGGGGCCCTCAATCCTGATCCCCCCCAAACACCGCGAACGCACCTCTCCAACGCTTTCCACGCCGCTCATTCAGGGCCGCCGGCATGCTGGCCGCTGCCGCTGCTGCCCTGCCCGCTACACAGCCCCCCCACCACCCTCCAACCCTTCCTTATGCCTATCTGGGCTGTTAACCTTCCTCTATCCCTTCCCCTCTCCTTTCACACCGGCGCCGCCGACGCCAGCGTGACATCCGCCAGGATGCCCCGGTCTCCGAAATGCTTCCGCATCGCATCCAGCAGGGCCATGGCCGTGGGCTTGTCCGTCAGCGGATCGCACACCAGGTAGAGCTCCATGTCGCGGTCGCGCGCCGCCACCAGCACCGCGCCGCTGTCGGAGAACCAGGCCAGCTTGTTGGGGCGACCCGCTGGGGCGGCGGGCGAGTGCAGCAGGCTGTGCAGCTTCGTGTAGGCGGCGGCCAGGCGCGCCGCGCCGGCGGGGGAGCGGTGCAGCGGGCAGGGCGGCGAGGCGATGGCCTGCTGCAGCGCCTGGAAGCGGACGACGTAGCTCCACAGCGGAGTGTGGCCGAACTTGCCGCCTGGGAAGGCGAGGGGGTCAGGGAGTGATATGCTCCTTTATATAAGAATGAGTCACTGCGGACGTTGTTGAGGGGGCAAGGGACATTAGAAAGCAGTCCGAAGGAGCTGGCTGACTGACTGGGGAAGGGCCGAGCGCAGACGGGCGGCGATGGGGCGCGGGCGGGCGGGAGGTGGGGCATGAGAGGTGAGGTGGAGGGTCTGTAGCTAGGTCGTTACCGGAGGAGGGTTTGTGCAGTGGTGGAAGTCGAGGCGCAGGCAGGCGCCGCGGAAGACGCGGGCGCTGCACCTTGCGTGCCGGTGTGAAAGGGGGGCCGGGAGATACACGGGTGATTCCTTAAAGCGCAGGCCGCCGGTGACCAGCTGGAATCCGTTCCGACACGCTTATTATTGCACCATAGGGGGAAGGGCTTCTTCGCAGATCCTGCACCCTAAAGATGCCAGACATCCGCACTCCATCCCCACTCCAAATAAGCTTCATATCTGGAACCATTCAACCAGTTCGTCAAGAGCTCCTCAACACCGCGGCGAAAGCGCATCTGCCCCTTGGCCGCGAGCTGCAAGTGCGGTGCAGGGCCGTCCCGGAAACGCACCTAGGGGCCGCGGGAGGTTTTCCACGCAAAGCACGTTGAGCTGTTGCTGCGGCTGGTGCCTGGAGCCGCCGCTGCTGCTGCTGACGCCGCCGGTGCTGCCGGCGGACGCGTGCTCCGGCGGGCGGAGCGCGCGTATGCGGGGCAGGATGCCCCGAACCCCCGCCTGGTCCTCAAACCACAGCCGCGCCGCCGACAGCTGGTGGAAGGCCTCGGCGCTTCCGGACAGCAGCACCAGATACAAACCTGCAAAAGCGAGCGAGCCGCGTGCGACCCGGGCATGAGTGGAAGACACTCGCTGACACTGCGAGGCAGCGCCGGCGGTCGGCACCTGGATGCGCGGCCAGGAGCATGCTCAGCAGCTTGCACTGCGTGGGCCGTGCCATGGCAGCAGCGCAACACCTTGCACCCCTGGCGAAGCGCAAGCCACCGTAGCGAGGCCCGGAGAGGCTCGCCTCCCCCAAAAGCCCAAACCCAAACCAGCCAAACCCCCAATCAGCTGGGTTTGGCTTCCAGCGCCGTAGCCAGCTGGGCTCCAGTGGCGCGCGCAGAACGATGGATGCTGGCACCCTCACTCAGGGTGGCCGCCCACTCACCCGCTGACGCATCCAGATAGTGTATGTAGGCGTGCAGGAAGGCGTCCGAGTTGTAATGCGGCAGGCAGACCGGCGAGAAGGCCTCGCCGTGGCCGTGCCTGTTTTTAGGAGTTGCGGGGACACCTGGTGACGCAATGGGGGCGCTGCTGTGCTTCCGTCCGTTTCGGCACGGCGCGCCGCGGCATGGCATGGCACGGGACGCGGCACGAGCGAGCGAGCACCAACTAGTGTGCGCTGCCAACCCGACAAGGTTGCTGCTGCAGGCGAGCGGGTGCCCATCCCGCAGACCTTGCCCGTTGGGAATGAATGCGCGAGCATAGCCCAACCCAGGCGCCAGACGGTGGCGCTGGGGCGCCAGTTCCTCCCCCGAAATGCGCCGTCAACGCACTTTAGAGGGGCATTGACGTCGCAGCGCCACCGCCTGGTGCCTGGGCTGCAAACCCAGCAAACCGCCGACCCAGCAAACAGCGATCCCCCCGCCGGGAACCGCGACACGACGCCTCGCCACGTGGTCACCTGTATGCGTTGTTGCACATGACGAAGTTGGCCAGCAGCAGCAGGTCATCCGGGTGGAGCGCCGGCTGCTGCTTGGCGCGAGACATGGCCACCACGTAGGTATCCGCCATGAGCAGCCCGTACACCGCGCCCGACGCCTGCCCATACGGTAAGTTGCGAGGTGGCTGTTTGCTTGGCAGCTGCCGTCGAATGATACTGGAGATGTATTATCTATCAAAACAGGCTTGCACTCCGCAATACGCGCATTGGCGTCTCATGCTGGCAGGGTCATTCCGTGTGACTCCGGTTAGGCAGACAAGGTTCAGTCGAGCAGAGACTCTAAAACCCAAAGCTCCCTGCACTCATGTCGGAGCCCGGTCGGAGCCCGGTCCCAGCCTACCCGCACGGCGTCGGCGAGGAGCTCCGTGATTGCGCTGCGGTCCGCGGCCGGCACGGGGAGGGGCTTGTATGCGGCCAGCAGGTAGGAGAAGTCGGAGCCCAGCATGCCCACCAGCGCCGACAGCACGCCGCCGACCCCGTCCAGCAAGGAGCGCACGTCGTAGGAGGGGTTGCGCTGGATGATGCGCTCGAGCCCTGCGGGCGGCACAGCCGCAAGGCGCAAAGGCCAAGCGCCTGGGTGTCCTGCCTTGTAATGGAGATCGGGGCCCGGCGCCGCAACTCGTTTCAGCGCAGCGAGTGGTGTAAACCCGAAGGCGCACGCCGTGGGTTGGCTGGCACGGGGCGCGCAGGTTGCGTAGCGGAATGGAAGGTCTGAGGTGCGCTGACTGCAGCAAACCTGCAAACCCTTCTTCCATGCGAAGTGCGAGGCGCTGTGCCTGACGTGCCAGCACTGAGCGGGGAACCTAACCCCCCTTGGGCGGCGTTACATAGCCGGGGTCAAAAGACCAACCGCAGGACAGTTTGGGTCCTGGGATCCAACTCTCGGAGCCCATGCAATAAAATCCCATCCAATTTGCCAATCAACACCAAAGCAGATTCCTAAAACCCTCGCTTACAGCGCTCTCGTTACGGCTTACGGGTCATTACGGGTCATACTGGGGAAGGTCCCTCCTCTGCGCCGGATGGGGGTTACTTCCTCAGGGCTGGTTGTCAAAACCCGTAGCGTGGACCCTTACCCGTGGTCACTATGAGCACCAGCTGCCCATACAGGAGCTCCAGCTGCTTCTTCAGCGCCGTCGCCGGCTCGCCCGCGCTCGATGCCGCGACAAAGTACAGCGGGCCGTGCAGCATGAACACGATCAGCGTCGAGCCCGACCGAATGTGCTGCACCGTATCGCCCTGACTCTGTACGACAGAAACCAGTGCCGAGATCAGCGCGGTCAGGCCGACGAGAGACCGCTCGTCGCCGTTGTAGCTGTAGATGGGCTTGCCGGCGGAGCTGAGTATGAAGAAGTGCCGGGGATACGCGTGCCACGGGGTGCCTTCCTCGTCAGCGCCTGATGTGGAAGCCTCCGCGTGGTTGGCCAGCGCCTCACGTGGCTGCGGTTGGTCATCCGCCTGTCCATCAGCTGCGCTGGGGGCTGTTGCTGCCGTTTGTTGATGCAGGGTTTCACTTGCGAGCCCCCGGGCGTGCTGCTGTTGCTGTTGCTGTAATGCAAGGTTTGCAACTGCTGCTTCGATGGCCTCCACGGACTCCCCGTTCGCGTGCGCGTCCCCTTCCGGGCACGAAGGGGCAGACGGTTCCGCAGCTGACGACGGCTCGGCTGCCGTCATCGCGTCCGTCGGGGTTTCGGCCGATCCAGGCTCATCCTCATCACCCGCCGTTTGCCCGACGCTCGCCGCGGCGTCTTCGTCGTCCTCTTCGTCGTAGACGTCCCCAGGCCGTGCCTCGTCCGCCTCGACGTTAACGGGTTCCGTGCTGCCTACGGTCGGTTGCGACGTCGGTATAGCTGCTACATTGCCGTCAACTGTGACTGAGCTTAACACTGGCTCATCTGGGTCCATCGGTGCAACAACGACGCTGCGACAGTTTGATCCCGGGATATAGTATTACTCGGCACAGCTCATGAACAGGTTCCAACCATAACACATACTTGCATTGCATCGTTTCACACTTGCCATTTCGCGTGCTAGAGGTTTGGCCGGCGAGTCGAGCCCCGTACTGCCGTACCACGCCAAATTTTGTACTCAAACTTGGCGTCAGCTTGCTCCTAAGGAATCTTGTCTTCCCTGCCAGCATCAAACGTTGTGGCGTATAACGAAAACTCTACCAGCTTTGTACACGGGCATGGGTAGCGTAGCTTCAAAATGAGCGGCTCTGTCTGGAACAACATCAAGGAGGACCTCCAGGCTTCCTCCAAACAGAAACTTTCTGGACTGGAGGGATTGGAGGTGCGTAATTGATGCCCCTCTCGAGTTGCCGAGAGGGGCGAGCCCGATTGACTTTTGGTTCCGTCTCGACCGCCAGGCGCTGCTGAAGCGGACTTCCCTGGGAAAGACCGAGCTTGTTGAACTGATTGACCTTTCGCCAAGCTTGCTTTCCGACGCGAATTCGAAGGTGAGGACAGCTGGTGCGGGGTCACTTCTGCCCGTTAAGCTGCCCATCGTGGCTGGGAGACCTCCTTTCTAAACGACAATTATGTATGCTCGTAGGTCGCTTTGCAAGCACTTGAGGCGTTGGCCCTTGCGGTATCGCGAGCGGACGCCCCCGTCAGCTCTTACGCAAGCTCGCTTGTGCCCTCTGTGGTAAGAAATGACCGGGCAGCTCACTGTGCAGCCAAGATTAGAACAACTTAAGCTTTACCAAAAACCTGTTTTTGCCCTGAGCTTTGACGCTTGTCTCCTATGTTCGTTTCGAGGGCCGGCTGACGTGTTTTGACCGCCGAGGTTGTCACTTTCCCCTGAATGCCTTTCGAAAGACGGGGGCATCCTGCTTAATCCAGTAGATGTGCAAGGGGTGGGGCGCACAGCGGCACTAATGGTGCCGAGTGGGTAGCCTGACTTTAAGTTACTTATTACGGTCAAATGCGTTCACTTCGCTTCTCCCTGTTACCCTTGGCCCCAACAGGCTGAGCGCTTGGGCGACAGCCGACAGCCGGTGCGCGAGCAGGCGCTGCATCTCCTCACTGCACTCTTCAAGACCCTCAAGCCAGAGCTAGTGCTCGACAGGCTTGCCCCCCTCTGGCAGCACAAGAGCTGGAAGGTCAAGCAGGGGCTTCTAGAGGTCCTCGCAGAGGTGGGCAGGGGTGTTGAGCACTTTCTTAAGGTACAACTATGCCAGGTGGCTAGCGCCATTTCTGCCATGATCGACCTCGAACCTGGGATACCATTTCGTCCATGCCGTCGCCAGCAGAAAGGTCGATGCGTTGGGTTCCAGGTCCCAGCGTTCCAGCCATTCCACGTGGCAGCTCCTCGCTCAACGATCGTCCATGTTTACCCCCAAACAGGTTGTCAGCACGTCGGGCGCTTCCTTCCTTGGCGGCAGGGACCAGAACAACGCCGTATTGAAGCAAATTGTGCGCATGATGGAGGAGCCTGAAATGTAAGTGGGGAACGCGCGGTGCGTTCAGGCTCCTGTCAGTGGGTTTGGTGACGCGCTTCCTCCTGGTCGGTCCTGTGGGTAAACCCATATTGCTTCTGTACGGGTTGTATGCGTGTGTGCAAACTGCCCTAATAAACTCGGGCTAAGGTCAACAGCACGCGTCTTGGTAGGTGCCGTCAACTGATGCGGTTATGTGTCGTCCTCTCCGTTTGCGCGACAGGATCGTCCGCGAGGCAGCTTTGGGTTGCCTAAGTGAAATTCACCGCCAGACTCCAGCTGCGGTCGTCAGCACCGTGCAGGCATCCAACTTGCGTCCGGCGCAGCAAAAGGAGGTGCTCGCCAGGTTGGGTGTCGCCTTGCCGGCATCCGATGTTAGCGGCCCGGATGTTAGCAGCAAGCGCGTACACGACACCATGGGCGCTTACGTCAGCGACGCGGGCACGGCCAGCAGCAGCGGCGGGGGCTACTATTTGACACCTGACCTAACGGCACCCATGACTATCGACAGCAGCCGCGTCTCTGGCGGCGGCCAGTCGGCCGGTGGCGATACGGCATCAGGCTGGGCTGCTGACGCTCGGCGGCAGAGCGCTGCAGCGGCGGGACCTTCGCAGACGACGGCCGCGGCTCCGGCCAAGCGTGGTGGCTTCAAGGACGGCGGCGGCGTCACACTTGATGGGGAGCTGCCGCCAGCAACGCCGATCCCCATTACCTCGGAGCGGGAGCTTCGCTCAGAGCTGGAGGCGGCCACCGCGACGCTTGCGCTGGCTCCAAATGCCGACTGGCAGGCGCGAATGTCGGCCATGCAGCGCGTCGAGGGTCTTGTGCTCGGAGGCGCTGTTGACTGGGAGTGCTTTCATGAGGCTATGAAGGGTCTGGCGCAGGCCCTGTCGCAGCAGTTCAAAGAGCGCCGCTCGACAATCGCGCGCCAGACGTGCCACCTCATTGGCGTCCTGTCGCGTGCTTTGGGCCCGCGCTTTGAGCCGTACGCGCTGGTGCTGCTGCCAACGTTGTTCGGCGTGCTGGTCATCACGGTGGCCGTCATGGCCGAGTCCGCGGATGTGGGCGTGCGCGGCATCCTGCGCCACTGCCAGACCGGGCGGCTGCTGCAGGCCATTGCGGACGGCGTGTGCCGGGAAAAGAACCCCAAGACTCGACAGTTCTGCGCGTCGTACATCATACAGGTCAGAGCTAATGAGAACGCTTGTGTGCATAGTTGCACGCTATTGTCATGTCCAACGGTTCCATGTAGTGTTTCTCGGGCTGCGAATTTTCACTACGACCGAGCTGACGATAGCGATCCGCTGCTTCCCCTTCCCCCCCACCACCGTTCGCAGATCCTCGAGGAGTGGGACGTGGGGATATGGAGCCGGCAAACCGATTCGGTGGAGACAGCTATTCGCGCCGCAGTTCAGGACTCAACGGCCGACACTCGCCAGTACAGCCGGACCGCCATGGCGCTGTACCACGGCGCTCAGCCTGATCGCGCCCAGGCGTTCCTCAAGCGGCTTGACAGTTCCTTGCAGGACAAGCTGGCGGGAGGCTTGGTGGGAGCCAAACCAGGTGCGCTCACTACCCACTGCAAAGACCTGTGGTTCAATCAAGCCTACCGTCTTATGAAGGCTCCGGTGTATCGCTCCCTTCGCGGCCTGGATTGGCCTCGGGACCATGCATTCGATCACAAGCGCTTTGGCCAGGCTACCTGACGACAACGACACAAGAGCGATATGCTTGCCTTGACCCTGGGTACAAAGCTTGTCACTTGGTGCAAGGAGCTGCCTTCTGTAACATGCTATATGCAGCCAAGCCGGCGCCCGCAACGTTCTCGCGCCAGTCGATCTCGGCAGCTATAGCGGCGAACAAGCGGCTAGCTCGTCAAGGAGGCGCGCCGGCTGATGCGGCAGGTGAGCACGGCGGGGATCCTTCTATTTGTATGCGGGCAAGAGACTCGCGTCAGCCATCGCCTTGTGCAAATGCGCACTAGAATTGCAGCGTTATTTGCCCTTCCCACCCTGCTTTGTAGATTCCGGCATCGTGGTCATGGTGGCAGCTCCCAAGTCGGAGCAAGCAGCGCCGGAGCCAGCCCTGAGGGCGCAGCAGCGTCCGGCTATGCGCACCGGCAACGCCTTTGCTGGGCCCCAGCCGTCAGCAGGGAGCGCCAGCACTTCTGGAGATGCGGTGCCTGAGGGCGACGTGCCGAGCCGCCCGCTGACGGGGCGCACGAGCCGGAAGTCGATGGGCCTGCCACCGGGGCGGATTCCCGGTGGTTCGGCGGACCTGACGGCCTTCTTAGGCGACAGCAGCAACGCTATGGGTAAGGTGGCGGGCGGAGGTCTTTTTCATGGCGAAGAATTGATGTAGCCAGCTTTGCTAGCCAGCGGTGTAGACCTGAGGTTGAGAAGTTTAAAGGGAATTACGATTTGGCTTTAATAAGCAGCATGAGGAAATAAGCGTGTCAGCTCAAAAGCAATGCGTAAAGGCGGATGAAGCAGGAGAAATAGTCCTCTAGGAGAACCGAGACGTTATGTGCGAGCATGGCCCGTTGCGCAGTGCGCCATGGGCACAGGGCGAGCGCACGCGTTGCTTGAAACTCGGCACCTGAAACTTATCTTGACAGGTCTTGTCTTGTGTCATCGTTGCAGATGCCGCCACGCAGGCGCGCATCGCCGCGCTGCGCCGGCCTCGGATGTCGGTGGCTCCGCACGAGCTGCCACAACGCGTGCTGCTGGCCGCGGGGCCACCAGGGACACCTGCCCTGCGCGCGGTCGCGGAGGTGTCGGCGGCGTTGCGCGTGCCGGTCGCGCAGACGCCCGAGCAGCAGTCGAGCCGGCCTCCCGTCGTGCCAGGTCAGCAGGCGGAAGACGAGGAGGTGGAGGGGCCGCGAAGCTGTTAGTAGGCTTTATCGCTGCTGAGCGACGTAGCGGCAGGCTAGGTTTGCAAGGAGCAGGCAGGATCCCGATCTGTTATCGCAATACGCGACATGCAGGGGTCGCGCTTAAAAGCTAGGAAGGATGCTAAAAGAATGGGCAGCGGCGGTATCTTTGGTTAGTGTAGCTCGCGTGTGGCGGCAGAGTGCCCACGGTCGAGGCATATCGCTGCCATATTACGCAGTGTGCAGGCGCGGTTCGTGGGGCTTTTTAGTGCCCCGCCTTAATGGAGGAATGGACGTGGTGTGTAACTGCCTGAGTGAAGCCTACCACGCCTCATTGCATTGCGCCTCACGCTGCACGACAAATCAAATGGCAGCCTTAGCCGGGGATCCCTTCTTGACTTGCACCGCTGCGCCGCCCTTGCCCGTGCCGCAGCTGCGTCAGCATTGTCGTCTATTGCACGCTCAGCTGGGGCATCGCAGCCGGACAGGGGCAACACTAGCTCGGATCCGGGGGCAGCAGGCGGCGGCGGACTGGTACCGCTACCACGTGTCGTGTCGATTATTCTTGCGGGGCCCCGGACCTGGAGCGATAAGGTGCGGCGTGCTTGGTTCGCCACGATCACTCGTCTGCAGTCTCCCCAGGGCCAGCTTAGTTCAAAACAGCATAGAGCATGGCACCATTGCACCCTTTTGCCCTACCAGGTGGATGCGTTGGCCGCCTTGACTGCACACGTGTGCGCCAGCGTCCCCGGTGGGACACTGGCGCTTGGCGAAGGTCCGGACGTCACCCTACATGCGAGCACACTGCACCAGGCGGGGCTTGTTGCGGAGCCTGAGAAGGTTTCGCAGGCGCTTCTTCGCGTGCGGGAGGTCCTGGTGGAGGCGCTGGAGGACCCACACCAAAAGGTAAGGCGGGGTGCCGCGGTTCCCGGCGGCTCAGGTAGTTGTCTTTAGCTTCTTACCGTGCAGGAAAACTGTGATAAATGATGCGTCTTCCCGTGTGCTAGTGTATGCGAGACTGCTCTTTCCTCAATGGGAGTCAGGGGCAAACCCCGTTGCTGTGCGACTGTCTTCACTGCTTCCAGGTCCTGGCGGCGGCGTTGACGCTGATGCGTGAGGTGGTGCGGCACTACAGCCGCGTGATGGAAGGACAGCTGGACAGAGTGCTGCCGCTCTTGCTGAACAAGGGCGCCGAGAACAAGGAGCAGGCGCGGGCTCTGTGCGGGGACATTCTGGACGGTGGGTTCTGGGAGAATGGGGTTGAGAAATAAACGGGCCCGCGGCAAGCGCTAAACAGGGAAGCGGGGCAACACTTTCCAACGTTACCTTCCACTAAATTGTCAAATGCAGGGTGCTGGGTGTTGGGGATAAACGGAGGTGAAGGCGGGGTCCCCCTCTGGTCGTGGACCTCACGCCTTCGACCTAACGCTTGACAGCGGAAGTGTCAAGAACGGCATGATGGCTGGTTGGGTTTTCCCTTGATCCTATGGCTTGCTGATTGATCCACGCAGAATGCGGCCAGATATATCGTCCTGACGTCCTGGTGCCGGCGCTGAGCAAGTGCCTGGATGTGGTCAAGCAGCCGCGCGGAAAGCAGATGGCACTGGAGTTTTTCAGGTCGCATGCAGAGCAATGGGGCGCTTTCAGCTCCACCCACCTGAAGTAAGTCCCCCTTGAGCCCAGTGCAACACCGCACTACACCGGGGCCGTACTTGTGTTTTCTTCCCAGACTGCTGCGCCATTTTGCATTTCCTCGCGCCATAGTGCGGGTTGGTGTTCGCTCCGGAACCAGTCATTGCTGTCCAGCACGGTTTGCTTATTGCTTGCTACTACGGCGCGCAAGAACCCCAGATCGCTTGTTACGGCGGCCCCATGTCCATACACGCAGTTCACTGCTAGGTTAAGGCATTACAGGGGCTGAGGCATTTCAATTGTAAAGCCAGGCGTTGAGCTCAGCGTATGTGCGGGGTGGCTCGCTCTGTGCATACGGTAACTCGCAGGCATTGGCTGGTCCGCCTGGCGCCGCTGCTGGACGATCGCACCCCGGACCTGCGCAAGCGCGCTGCGGATGTGCTTGACACCCTGCTGGCGGCGGCGTGGACCCGTGAGCCCATCAACTACGTGGCGTACCAGCACAACAGCCCCGACGTGGTGAGGTGACTGCGCTGAATTGCCGGAATCGATTGGATGATCGGTCTGGTCGGGACAGACAGGGTCGCTCTTGCCCTGGGCGTTAATAAGCGCCGCGCCGAATAAGATGACCGCTCCCATCTTCGGCTTCCCTTTGGGTTTTTCACGTTCGAGGCTCAGCATGCATTCCACGCGGCACAGAGTCGACTGCCGCATCCAGTAGCCGGCAGGGACCAGCTGCGCGACCTGGGACACGAGAGCTGCGCGACTGGGGCCTCTCCTAGCATAGCTCGTTTCTCCAAGTGCTCCAACAATCATCAGTCTGGAGTAGTTGTAATGCGGTTCCGCGCACGCGTCCTAGATGCTGGCGCGTTTGTTGCTTTCATGTGGTGGGGTGCAATGGACAAGCTGCGCCACCCTATCTATTTCGGAATGCCCGCCCCATGTATCGCATGCTGTAGGGACCACTTCGGAAATACCTGGCTGCTCACCCTGCGGCGGGGCCTTCAGCCCAGGTGACCAGCGGCAGCTGGAGTGACGGCGGCGCCGGTGCGCTGCAGTCGCTGCGGGCTGGCACGGCCAGCATGACCATCTCGGGAGCTCCGCCTGCGACCACCAGTGACCCCAGGCGGCATCTGCCCTCTGCGACGATGGCCGCTCCCGTCATGGCGGCGGGCCCGCAAGCACAACACCCGGGTATGGGCAGTGCCCTGCAGCGTGGACAGCCACCACCCCCGTTCGAGGAGGCGAGACCGGAGCCCTCAGGCACTGGTAGCAGCCGGCAAGCTTGGTCAAGCAGCCCGTCACATCCCCCACCCTCCAACACCGTGATCGCCGCTTCGGCAGGTGCGACCTGCAGGTCATCTTTTGCTGTCAATCCCCCAACTGACCTTCTTCACCTGTGTTAGGCTACAAAATCTTTGTGTGTGTGTTGGGACCTTGCAGGGTACCGCGCCTCAGCCGCACCAGGCGGCCAACAGACCGTCGCAACCCAACGCGGCCCGGCTCAAACCGGCCCGCCTGGCTCACGGCCCCCGGGGACACCGGGGCCAGGGACCTCCGGTTCAGCCAGCAGCCATCCCGGGACCACGACTGACACCAGCAGCGTACAGTACGTCAGCTCCACGACGTCGCCCATGTCCCAGGGGCCCCGACGGCCGCTGCAAGTGCCGCAGGAGGCGAACGCGCAGCTGGTGTTCCTTGCACGCCTGCTGGATGCCGCGCGCGCTGCCATTGGCAACGGCCAGGGCTCCGCCGGAGGAGCTGGGCCCGCGGTCAGCAAGGACCAGCAGGCGGCCGCCATGGAGGACCTCGCCGATGCTATCCAGCGGTGCAGCAGGGACGCCTGGGTGCGGACGTTTCCGCTGGTGCGTATGAGGGGGTTTCGGGGTCGGATCTTCCAAAACCTTGGCAAAACCGTGTCGCATAAGCTCAAAAACCTTACAGCGGCGTCGACACTAAAAAATTATGTATGCAGCGGATCTGTGACCGTATCGTTCGGATCTGTTAATTTGGCTGACGCGGCTCTCTGGTCCTTGGTCGGCGCGCGAATGCTGCATCGCAGCTGATGGTGGAGATCAGCTCGTGGGTGCAGCAGCCAACGTGCGGAGTCCGCACATGGGCGTTTTGGTTGCTGAAGGAGCTGCTGCTGCGCCAGCAGCACCTGTTCACCGACAACAATCTGGAGAGCCAACTGAACCTCTTGCTGCAGGGATGCGGAGACCTGCACCGCGACGTAAGTGGGGACTGCCATCCAGGCCAGCGGGCTGGCGGTTCTAGCTGGTGCTCGCCGGACCAGCTTCACTCAAGGTCTTGAGGTCGCATGTCGCACGATTCCGTGCTTCCGTCGTCGAATATACCTAGCTGTCCATGGGCCGAGTACGTCGCCCTCATACGGCCACGTTGGTTGCTCGCTCGCTGCTTCCCTTGTTAGCTTCTGGACTGATGAGCCTACGTTCCATGTTCCACGCTTCCTAATAACCCCAGGTGGTGATGACGGCCGGCCAGGCGCTCCAGATCTTGCTCTCGGTCTGCAATGAGCGGCACGCTGTGCTGCTGCTGCAACAGTTGTTGCAGCGCGAGCGGGAGGCGCACCTGCGCGCGCACGACAAGGGAGCGCGTGTGGTTGCCATCCTCGACGGCACACGCCAGTTGATTATGAGGTGCGTTTCGTCGGAGATTCTCGTGCAGAGCTGAATCGGTGCTGCGCCGAGGTATAGCAATTCGTATGTAAAAGGAGAGTAGTGGTTCCTTTGATCTGTGGTGGATGGTGGGGTGGCGCGTTGACCCTTGTCATGCTCCCTGACCTCTCGTGGCAGGCTCGAGCGCTCCGAGCTGCAGCGCATGGCGTTCCAGGCGCACCCGGACACCCGCATCACGTTGCTGGAGGGACTGGTCGCAAACCTGTCAGATCCAGAGACTTCTGTGCGCCGCAGCGCTGTCCTAACCGCTGCGGGGCTGTGGTACCGCCTGGGCCACGGGTAAGTACTGCGAGGGCTTTGCTGCAGCAGAAAGTAGTCTTTGCAGGTGCATTCTGGGGGGTAAAACTCTAAAAACACGAAGTGAAACCAGGATGACGATCTTCACGTCCTTGCCTTGCAGGGTGCGTGACGTCCTTCAGGTGCTGGCCGCGCCATCCTTCAACCTGCTGTGCATCTATTACCTGAAGCTCCACGGGGTGGTGGTGGACGCGGGTCAGCAGGACGTCTCCCAGCACCCGCTCATACAGCTGGGTGGCGGCAATTGAATGGAGCATAATATATGTTCAGACGGGCAGTGCGCGGGATGTGCAGGTTGACTTGGCTGGCAATGTTTACCAATTGGACGCCACGACGGATCGTTTGCCGCCGGTGCATGGATACGCACCAGCACATGCAAGGGCATGTCTCGCGTACATTGTAAATTGGGTTTACCGTAATGCTTTACATTTAGGTACGGCGTAAACATGTACGTACACGTGGGCACGTACGGTGCGTGCGGCAGACCTCGTACGCATGCGACCTCGTACTTACGCAGACGTCCACTTGATGCGTGGCGGAGAGAAAGTGAAAACAACACATGCAAGAACTTGGCCCATCGGGGTCAGTTGCTTGTCACGACACACTGCGTAAATGACACAGCGTGTCGAAAGCCTGGATGGTACGGTCTACACCAGGAAACTAGTCCTCGGTCCCCCAGTGTGCCGTGACATGCTCCTCCCGCGAGCCCCAGCAAAATGCCCGTGCACGCATGTGTCCAGTTACCCCGGGGCCGTGACTTCTACTTCACTAATTGACACATAACAAAACCTTTACAACATCATAGCGGGCGACTAAACAAAACGCAGCATCAATCCACCCTTGTTGCCTGGCAGGCCACAGAACTCATTCCAGTTCGACGATGTTCGGCACATAACCCACCCACATTACCCAGTCCTGGACTGTACGGATAAAACTCAACCTACATCCCGCACGCCCATGTGTCTGCAAGAACCCTCTTGAATGTAACCCACATGCATTCAACACGCGCGGGGACGAGCACGGAAACAGATTCTAGCTCATCAGCGACCTTTTGAGCCTTTTCGTATTAGGTGTATGTCAGGGCCGGCCGCCGCCGCTGCCGGGTTTGAGGAATCCCAGCGCGCTGCTGCTGCTGCCGCCCAACGAAAGCTCTTTGAAGTCGGAGTCCAGGTCGGCCGTGCCCCCGGCGAACATGCCAACGCCCAGCTTGAAGCTCGTGCCGCCGCTACCATTGTCGATGTTGCTGCTGTAGTTGTCCTTGCCGGGGAGCAGCTTGATCCCTGGCACCGACAAAACCGGTCCCGTGGGATGCGACGGCGGGGCCGCCTGCGCCGGGCCGTCCAACTTTGCAAACTTGGGCACCGTTGCCGGCCCGGAGCGCTTCGCCGCTTTCGCAGGGCTCATAGTGACGCCAGAAATCGCGCCCGCCACGCTGTGGTTGCCAGCGCCAGCGGCCCCCTGCGGTGCTGCAGCGGATGGTGCGCGGTTGGCGACGTTGCTGCTGCCCAGCCCGAGGAGTCTGGTGGTCAAACTGGGGCGCGCGGACTGGTTCCCGACGCTGCTGAACTGCGCCATGGGGTCCATAAGGCTGGTCGAGCCACTAACGCCGTAGAGGTCGTTGGCGCCAGCTGCGCTCGCTGCCGCTGCAGAGGGCAGGAGCCCGGCGCCGAACGGGGACTGCGCCGCGCGCGCTTGGCCGAAGCCGACCTGGGCCGACTTGGCGTTTGTCGCCGCGGCGTGACGCAAGATGAGCCGCTGTGGGACGTGGGGCGCAGGATTGCAACTCAGCGTGAAAAACTGGAACTCAACGTAAAACGAAGAACACTGGCGGCATCATAGATTGGGCAACGGAGAGTCGAAAAGGACCGACGGTGCGTGCCGCACCATCACTGAGTCAAGACAGGCCGCAAGGCAATCCGGGTTCTACAAACGCCCCATGCGCGTCCTAGGAACACTGGACACACTAGGAGCTTTCGAGGCTCTCCCATGTCCACGCCCCCGCACCTGCAGCTTCTCCGGCTGGGCCAGGACGAACTGGCTGATGCTGCTGAACGAGGGCCCGCCAGAGGCACTCACGGACGTGCTAGCGGTGCTGCGGCCGCTGAGGGGCGCCTCCTCCATGGCCTGCGCCACCAGCGCCGCCAGGTCCAACATTGGGACAGCCGATCCCGTCAACCGACGCGGCGATGCGGGACCCTGCGACGGCGCTGCCGAGGCACCGCGCGGCGTGCCGACGTAGCTCATTTCCGCGGGCGTCTCCGTGGCGACGTCGGCGACCAGCCGGGGGCGCGCCGTCTGCGCGTCCGTCCCTGCGTCCACCTTGCCTCCGGCGGATGCGACGTCGTCCGCAGCGAGCCTGGGAACGGGAAGCGGGCTGCAGCCGCGCGACGTCGCGGCAGCCGACTCGGCCCGGGCGGTAAGCTTCTGCGTCAGCGAGAGCATCTGGTCCAGTGCGGCTTCTTCGGTGATCGCGTCGTCGTACAGGCAGCCGATAATGTCCCGAACACGCGCGTGGACGTCTGGTGCGCTCGCGGCCGTCTGGGGACATGCAGCGGGGTGCACCAGCGGGCGTGTCAAACCTCGGTAGCACTCTGTCCGCAGGGAGGTGAAGTAAGCAACGTTCTACGCAAGCATGCAGATTTTCCGCACTGGATTGCATCATAAAGTTGCTCGCGCTTTTAGCAGGACTCGTGAAGTACCCCGGCACTTCTGGCAAGACCGGCGGGCACGATGCCAACAGTGGAGCCATGCTGGTTCTTCCAGGGTTTGGCTCGATAAGCGCAAAATGCGGTACGCGCCGGACAGTTCTCTCACGGTCCAGCGCACCATTATCCGTTCCAGTATTGCTGCGATGACCACTCACCAACGTAAGCGGCGCGTCCCACAGGTCCTCCAGCTGCTCCTCGCCGTCAGCGGTTGGCGAGCCAGGGGCGTCTAGGAGGCCCACGCCCTCCTTGCCGTGCCCGCCGGGAAGGATGGCGGTGAGCAGCGCCTTGGTGCGCCGCTTGATGCTGGCCATCTTTGTCTCATGCTGAGCAGCCTGCTGACGCAGCGCCACCTTCAGATTGGTGACCTGCGTGGGACGCGTACGATGGGACAAAGGGTGAACGCGTGAAACAGGTCCGCGACCCAAATTGCGCTTAGCGGCTCACGCGCATTAATCACATCAGGGTCATGAGATGCGAGGTTGGGCAGTCGGGGTTTCGTCATTGTGCAGCACCGCACGGCTCCCTCCCCCATCCGACTCACCTGCCACTCGTCCGACTTCGCGGCCTTGGCCACGCGCGCCTCCTGCTCCAGCTGCAGGTTCGTTATCTGGAGCTCCTTGTTGTCGCGCTCCACGCGGTCGTTGTCGTTCAGGAGCTCAACACGTTGGAGCGCAAGGCGGTGCACCTGGGGGAAGCGTGTGCAGTGTGGGGAGGAATGGATGGAGAGGGGGTGCCGAGAAGCCGGGTTGGGGTTTCATGAAATTTGGGCAACTTTTTTGCTAAAATGCCGCGATGGGCTCACTTTGCTGAAAACCCATCATCGGTGCACATGATGCAATGAGGATTCTCTAAATCTGGATGTGACGCCTCACCTTGGCTGCGAGAGCACGGTTCTGGGACGCCAAAAAAGCAGCCTGTGATTCGGCCTTTTCGGCACGTTGATTTGCCTGTGCGCCAGGAGCAGCAGGAAAATGTTGAAACCTGGCATACTGCAGCAACTCTGCGCAAATCGTGAGCAGAGGGGCGCGCGCCCAGGCTCGAGAATTGGCCCACACGAAACCGGACTACCGTTGCTGAGTGCTTGCCTGATCAAGTTCTTCTTGCAGCCGACGCGCCTCAGAGTCATCCTTGCGCCGGCCAAGGCCGAACATCGCGCTGGGCGTCTTTCGGTAGGTGCGAAGGCAAAACCTCCCTTATACGGGTTATTCACCGGCTCATAACCACCAAGCTGTATTGATTCAGATTATATCGACCCAGCAACAAAGAGCGGAAGAGTGCGTTGAGCATGCCAACGCCCGGGGCACAGCTGAAATTATCATGCTGAAATTTGGAACTAAATTGTACGATTACAGCCCCTTCTAAAAACAATCACTTCCCTTTCAGTCACGAGGCTCGCTTACTGACAAGGAAACAAAATGGATAAATTACAACGATTATTATGGCCCGTGGCCGAGCGCCTGCCTCCCGAGCTTGTCATTCGGGCTGGCAGTTATGGAAGGGACTTGCACTACGTGATCAATCCATACGTGACCGTGTTGATAAACTATCTCAATCGGCATGGCGGTGCGGCACGCTCCTGGGTTAACGAGACAGTTGTCCGCCACGGGCTGGATTCGGCCACCTTAATACTCGCGACGGTGCTGGTTTGTCTCCTCGTGTATTGCGCCATGAGCGCTGTGTGCAGCTTATTGCGACCCTTCACGGAGCGTGGGCTGCTGCCGGTTGCCTTCAGTTTCCTGCGCTCGCTGCCACCGTTCGCGTCCATAATCGCGAAGAAGAAGGCCGAGCTCAGAGATGATATGCTGAAGAAACGTGCAGCACAGAGCAGTGACCAACTGACGGCTTTGCCTTCGAGGGGTGCGTCAGCGGAACAGGTCCTGGCACGCTTGCGGCAGCGCGCGGCATCGGACGTGCAGGTAACAGCTCGGTCCTTGGGCCCATGCAGACCACTTGTCTTTAGGCTTTCGCCTTCGTGGTATCTGTCACAGGACGTCAGTGTTCGTCTCTACCGCGATAGTACGGCAAGGGCCGGATCCGCGTGAAGCGCGCCCCACAATCAACAAAGGGCACCATGCCGTGCGCGGTCCACGGGACCGCTGCCGACGCTGCGCTTTTCGAATGCAGAACGGCCACTTGGGCAACGCCTGCGCAGACCCTTTGTGCCCGTTCCAGGCTGCGCCTCATGGCGCGGCCAGCATACCTGTCTGTCTGTCTTCCTTCCCATGCCAGCACCACCACGCACGCACCACCCACCCACCCACCCACCCCGCCCCCTCGGACGAAACCCACATGGCCCCCCCCAAAGGCCAACGGCAGTGAGTCGTCGACCCTGAGTGGCGCCATCTACATGCCGGCGGACGGCGAGCACCGCGCGCTGCTGGACGATGTCTACAAGATGTTCAGCCTGACCAACCCGCTCCACGCCGACGCCTTCCCCAGCGTCCGCCAAATGGAGGCCGAGGTGGTGGCCATCACCGCGGGCCTGCTGGGCGGCGGACCACACGGCCCCAACCCCAAGGCAAGCTCCGTCGATCCGTCTAAGCGGGCTCCCTTGAGAGCGGGCCGCTGCTGCAAGGGGACCTGTGGTCTGGCTGCGGTCTAGGGCTGTGCATGCGGGCAACAACCGGGGGGTGATCAGCTGATCACGTGTGCAGAGGGGCAGAAAAAAGGGGAAAGGACGAACCTCAGAGAAGGAAGGAACCGAGGTGACATTTAGTTAATGGACCCAGGTATAAGGAAGGGGCAAGGCACGAGGTCCTGCAGCCCCACCTCATCACTAGTCCGCATGAAGCCAATTCATCCAACAAACTTGCGCAGGTCTGCGGTGCCATGACGTCCGGCGGCACGGAGAGCATCCTCTCCGCGGTGAAGGCCAGCCGGGACTACATGGCGGCCAAGAAGGGCATCAGGCAGCCGGAGATGATCATCGGCGTCTCGGCGCATGCGGCGTACTGGAAGGTGGGTGGGGCAGTGCGGGGGGGGGGCGGCAATGCAGCACGCGCGCGCACGTGCGGGTCCCGGTGGTGGCAGTGGTGGCGGGTGTGCGAGCCACGAGCGCTAGCGGAAGCCTTCATACATCCGCGCAAGAGAGAGGCGTCCTGCGGGGGGGATGCTGGTCTTTCTTCACACGGTGGCCAACATTCGCTGGTCACTTGCCTGTGGTCCGTTTCGTTTAGTTTAGTTCATGAAGCAAGCGGGTTGCTGGTGCCCTTCGACTCCATCCGCCCCAGGGCCCAGGGCGTGTCTAGGAGCCGCATCGCACCGCACGGCGTTTGTTGCTCCTGCCAAATGCCGGCGCGCCCCCGCCCGCCCGCCCGCCCGCAGGCTGCCGAGTACTTCAAGATCAAGCTGCACGTGGTGCCCGTGGGTCGCGACTTCCGCCTCTCCGCGGCCACCGTCCGCCGCCACATGAACCCCAACACGGCCATCCTGGTGGCCTCTGCGCCAGGCTTCCCACACGGCCTCATGGACGACGTGCAGGTGCGCGCCGGCACTACAGACTACACTGCACGGCACCCGGGACATGGCGCCCGTGCGTATGTCTGTTTGTCTGTCTGTGTGTGTCTGTGTCTGTGTCTGTGTGTGTTGCATGGTGGGAAGGTTTCGTAGTCCCGTACCTGAACAACTGCCCGTACGAGCCGAGCTCCCGTCTGGGTGAGACGCGGGCGGCAACAGCAGCGTCCTGCTTTTCGCCGAGCAGCAGCCAGGAGCGAGGGGCCGTGCGGCAGCAACAGGCAGCTGTGACGTCTGCCGGAGACCGCCGCCGCCATACACGGTCGTGTGTGCACGCATGGCGGCGGCGCGTTTATACGGGCGGGGTTTGTAGGGGTGCACGCATCACTTCGGTTTTGGTGCTGGAGGCCTCTGGAGTGCGCGTCGCTGTAGCGCGGGTGCGCGCAGGACCGCCGCTCGCCTGGGGAACGCTCGACACCAAATCCCCAACCCGTTCTCCCTTTTGCCAGATCCTCTCCAACTTCGATTTGCCGCCGCCCTCCCTCCTTGCCTCCCTCCCTCCCTCCGCAGGGTATCGCCCATCTGGCCGCCCGCGCGGGCATCTGCTGCCACGTGGACGCCTGTCTGGGCGGCTTTTGCCTGCCCTTCGTGCGGCGCCTGGGCGGCCGGGTGCCTCCCTTTGACTTCGCCGTCAAGGGCGTCACATCCATGTCGGTGAGCAGACGGACGGGCGGGCGGGCGAGCGGGCGGGCGGGCGGACGGGCGGGCGGACGGATGGGCCTGGTGCACTGATGCGCTGCACGTTTTGAGGCTGGAGACTGCAGTGGGTCCGATCATCCCAGCGTGCGGCCACCGGTGGCCAGCTCGTGGCTGCAGGCGACACGCGGGTTGCCGGTCTTGCGTGCAGCGGTGCGCAGCGGCGCGTTCCCCCGCTCGTCGCACGTGCCATTGGAAAGCGCATTCATTGCCCTTGACGCGCCCCAACACACCTCACACGGCGCTGCGATGCCTCCCAACTTCACCGGTCATCCGCACCTCGTCTCCCGCGCCACCTGCCCGCCTCTCGTCCCCATTCCCCACCTACCAGGGGTCCTGCCCTGCCTCTACCCCTATCTCTCTGCCCCTTGCCTTACCCCTACCCCTACCCCTCTCCGTGCACCCCTACATCCCCGCCCCTACCCCTACCCCTCTCCTTGCACCCCTACCCTTACCCACCTCCTTGCATCTCTCTTCATCCCCGCCCCCGCCCCGCCCCTGCCCTCCCCCCTGCCCAGGTGGACACGCACAAGTTCGGCCAGGCTCACAAGGGCACCAGCGTGGTGCTCTACTGCTGCCCCGAGCTGCGCGCGCACCAGTACACCCGCATCACCGATTGGACGGGCGGCCTCTACATCTCGCCCGGCCTGGCCGGCAGCCGCCCCGGCGCGCTCATCGCCACCGCCTGGGCCTCGCTGGTGCACCTGGGCGAGGACGGACTGCTGGCCGCCACGCGGCGCATCATGGCGGCGCGGGACCGCCTGGTGGCCGGCATCGGCCTCATACCGCAGCTTCAGGTCATTGGCGAGCCGGAGATGGGCGTCGTGGCGTTTCGCAGCACCGACCCGCGGGTCGTCAACATCTACGTGCTCAACGACTGGATGCACGCGCGCGGGTGGCACCTGAACGCGCTGCAGGCGCCGCCGGCGCTGCACTTTTGCTTTACGGCCATGAACGCCGGCGCCGCGCCGGCGCTGGTGGCGGCGCTGCGGCAGGGAGTGGAGGAGCAGCTGGCGGACCCGGCGGCGGCGGTGGCGGCGGCGCGGCGCGGCTCCGCGCCGATGTACGGCATGGCAAACGCGACGCCGGACCGGGGCATGGTCGGGGAGTTTCTGGAGGCGTACCAGGATGCGATGTTGGTGCCGTGATGGTTGCCGTGGGAGTGAGTGAAACGGGGGAGGAGGAGCGGAGCCGCGGGGCCAAGGAGAGGGGGGAAGCGTGGAGGGGGGGCGTGGGCAAGGGACGTGCCACGCCGCGCTTCGGACCAGGCAGGGCCACCGTCAAGCGAGGTGGACGGTGCCCCGCTGACACAGCGCCGTGCGCGCTGGAACCTGGCGAACTATAGTTCATAGTTTGGGACGGACCGACGGCAAGATAATGGGACGCTACCTACCTACCTACATACCATGCATGCCTGCAAGCATATGCGGTCTTTGTGACGATTTCGAGTGACTCCGTGATGCGCGATTCGCGACAGTGCGACATTGCGAGTGCGACTGTGAACGCCGCTGAGCCGTGAAGCGTAGCGCGATGGACCCCCGGGAGTCGTCACGGGAGTCAGCGAGGTGTGGCAGGTTGGGCGGGGGGCCGCCGCCGCGGGTCGGACAGGGAAGGGAGGGGAAGGATGGGCGGAGGGGCGCGTGGCAACATATGCTGTGCTGTTGGCCGAAGGTGTGGTCCTGTGGGGCAGCGTTTGCCCGTTTTTTGAGTGTTTAGAGCTGCGGTGGCTGCGGCGGTACCGTATAATGGTCACGCATGGTGTTCATATGATTTACACATTGCGGCTCCATATGTCGCAATCGCAACGAATCCACTGAAGCTCAGGTTATCTGTAGCCCGTCCGAACGCATTGGTTGGGCAGGGGCAGTGGTGCATGCACGCCGGAAGCTGTGTAACCCTGACCGTGCAGTCTCCTAACGTGTTCGGGGTCACGCCAAACTCGGCCAACACAAACCGCCACGCGCACGTCAGGCGCCACTGGCGACGCAAGTCCGTGCGGCCAGACAGCTCTTCTCCGACTGCACGTCGGCATGAGATGTAGTCGTTATGCCTCAATGCTCCACTCCCAACTCGTTAGCCTCAAAACCCTATCGTCCCGCCCGCAGTGCCTACTCCCCGCAGTGCATACCTCCAACGTCCGGTTCAACAGCAACAGCACACACAACACTTCCGGGCACCGCCGGATCGCTGATGGTGCTCATGCCCTGGAACGTGCGCCGAGCACATGGTGGTGAGCTAAGCCTGCTTGCACAAGGACCCAATACGGTCCGTAAACGATACCGTACTCCCTAGTTCTTATCTGTTTTTTCGTCCGCCACCATAAATTTGTCAAAACTTGCGCATCCTGGGTTCACGGCCTACCTTCCGCCCCACGTTGCCCCTGCATGCCCGCCCTCCCGGTGCGGGTGGACCAGCCAACCCCACGGAACGTCGGAAGCGCACACCTGGGTCCACCCATGCACGCCCCGCGCCTCCCATCCAGTCCCTCGCTTCCAGCACAACCGCGCTCCAACCCTACTTCGCTGCCAAACGCAGAGGGCGATACAAACGGCAGCAGCCGAGGACCCCTCAAATTCGCCCCGGGGCTGTCTTACGCCTGTTCCGTCACACACATACCCCGAAAACAACACACGCACACACACACGCGGAGGTTGAGGGCCTTAGTTTCCGGTGAGGGCCGGGGCAGGTGCGAGCGCTGGTGCTGGTGGTGGCGATCCCTACTGGTCCTGGACAGGCGGCGGCCGGAGGACCTACATCGCGAGGAGCACGGGCGGGTTGGGAGTCGAGGGAAGGGGCAGGAATCTTGAAGGGACGGGGAGCCATGCCGCCAGCCGGCCAGCCACGCACCTGCACCAGGTAGGGCGATGCGGCCCCCAGCGCGAACCCCAGGCAGTTGCCGATCACCGGCAGCTTGTCGTCCGTGCGGCTGACCACGGGACCCAGACCAAAGTTGATGAAGAGGGAGGCCCACAGCGGCGAGAAGATGAGCAGCCACACCCACTTGCGCTGCACGAAGCCTGGAGACGGAGACGGAGACGGAGGGGCAAAGCAATGGACGGCGGGAGCGTGTGGGACAGTGGCGGGCGCGGGCCGCTGAGGCGAAGCAAAGCAGCGCAGCCCGCAGCGTCGAGAGGGTCGTGGATGCCTCTGGGGAGGCGCGCGTTTCCCTGGGCGTGAGGACGTGGCCGCGGACGGGCTCCGAAACCTCCAACCTGTGACAGCCACCCACACGGGTGTGTGGCTGTGTCCCTTACTCCCTTTGCCTTTGGACGTTTCATTGCCCAAGCCTGCGCCTCAGATGGCCAGGAGGCGGCCAGTGCTCCCTGGCGCCGCTGGGCTGACGGCCGGCCCAGCGTAGAGCGACCCACCATATGCCGCCTCCGCCAAGCGGGAACCAAAAGCGCCTCGCCGTTACGTAACCTCCGCCTGGCTCCGCTCCCCTCCGCCCCGGCCCGTGTTTGATCCCACCCGACCCCGGCCGGCCACGAGTGCCGATCCCGCCTCAACCCGCTCCAACCCCACCCCGAGCCCGCCTCTCCAACCCCGCCCTTCCTCCCGCATTCGACCCCACCCTGCCCCACCGCGGACCTCCAGCCCTTCCGCCCACGCATCCCCACCACCCATCCGCCCCGCGCCTCTAATATACTTCGCCTGCCGTCCCTACCCCATCCGCCCATCCACCCACCCGCCCTTCCCGCCCGGCCACCCACCCTGCGGCTCCAGTTTCGACACGAAGCCCGCCACCAGCCCCCCCGCGATGCTGGTGACGAGTGTGAAGTAGTACTGCTCCTCGGGCAGCCCCGGAACCACCGCGCAGCCGCCCGGCTTGCCCAGGCAGCCGATCAGGATCTCAGCGCTGTTCAGAATGGCCGCCTGCTCGCCCTGCCCGGAGGGTAAACAGAAGATACCACAGCCCGGGGGGATCGGGGGGGTTGGAGGGGTGGAGGGGGATGGGGAAAGGGCGAGGGTGAGGGTGGGTTATTGAGTGACCTGTGTGTTCGGGCGCCGTGAAAGCCGAGGTGAGGTGAGCACGGTCACACGGCGAAGGGCATACAACGATACGAGGGGTCCCCTAGCCACCGCCATCCGGCGCGGCCCTACCTGCTCACGCACGTAGAACAGGTTCCCGAAGCGGCCCTTGAACTCAAACCACCAGGGCCGCTTCAGCAGTCCAACCGCCTCGTCACCGATGTACGGCAGGTTGATCAGCGAGGGCGCCGTGGCGTCGTACTCCACGATGACGCTGTGCGCCGCCGACCACCGTGCGGGCACGGAGCGGGGTTGGGGCGGGGGGAGGCGGGGCAACGAGTGAGGCGGTTCTTGGGGCACCGACGGGGAGGGCGGGGGGGGGGAGGGGTGGCGATGTGAGGGCTCAGGACTACGCTGGGCGAGAGGCTACAGAGGCGGTTGGGTCTTCGGAGGCGTGGGCGCCGTGGCCTGGCCGGCAGCCAGCATGACAACATGCCGACCTCCGGTCCCGAGTCACGGCAGCTCCAGCGGGCGTCAAACCCCTAAACCCTAAACGCCCCACCCCTCTCACACACACAAACACACAATCGCTCGCCGGACCCACCACACTCCACCCACTCGGCAGCTGCGTCATCCGACACACTCCACATCTCCCCGCGACGCGTTTCAGCTCCAACCACAGGGAGCACCACGAGCCATGACACCGCCCGACCGTCCGCCACCCGCAACCCGGAAACAAAACCCTTATGACGCTCCCTTCCCTTCCCCCGCCGCCCCCCCCCTTGAGCCCCGCCCCACCTGCGCTTGTCCAGGGGGCCCCACGCCGCCCGGATGTCCGACTCGTCCGGTCGGGTGCCCGGTCCGTAGCTGGTCACCAGCCGCACATTCCAGCCCGTGCGCCTGGGGCGTGGGGCCCACACACGCATCATAAGGGGAAGGACGGAACAGCCGCGCAGAGGCCGGGGGGGTTACAAAGGGAGGTTACGGCGCAGCGCGGAGACGAGGCGCCCGCAAGCACGTGCTACCTGCACATTCGATACACACGTCATGTCATGTCATGTCATGTCATGGCATGGCGACACGGGTGCTTGGGGCTGCCGGCCCCTGACGCAGATCGGTAGCCGGAGGGGGGCGGGCCCGGTCGGGGGGTTCCTAGGCCCCATGTCGCCGTCCCAGCCAGCCCACAGGCCAGCCGGCATCGCGGCCGCATCGCCGGCCAGACGCCAGGGGGGCTTTCCTCGGGCTTGCATGCTCCCACCGCGCGCCCCCGCGCGGAGCAACGTGACCCAATAACCCATTTTCGGTGCCCGAAGGAGCGAGGTGCCGCCCGGTCAGCGTGGATGGGCCCAACCGCCCGTAGCTGTCGACTACCGTATCCGTGCGAAGGCCCCCCGGCATCGGGCAGCGGCGGGGACGGGGCCGGGGGCGGGGGTTGTGTCCAGAGACCGACTTACTCAGAGAACTCTGCCAGTTGGGTGTCCAGCCGGCTGCGCTTCTCTGCGGCCAGAAGCCGGCCCGAGTCGTACTGTCCAACGCGGCGGGTTTGAAGGGTGAAATTTGGGGGGCGCGGCAGCGGGAGATTCGGTTGGCGGGCGTCACGTGACTTCGCCTGAGCTTTACGCAATGTCGCGGTAAAGCGCATGTGGATTGACTCAATTTGCAGGCGTGTAGGTGGCGGTGCATGGCTTGGACGTCCTAATGGCGGCATGGACACGCCGGACCTGACAGGTGAGCGGCGCATCGCCAACCCGCAACACCCAACCACCTCTCATAAGGCAAGGATAGCCGCTCGTTCCACGGGCCAAAAAACACCATTGACTGTGGGGCGCCCAGATGAGCCAGATTGCGAGTGTAATGCGCGATCCAGGCGTGAACCCTTCCTACCCCCACTGTCATCCTTACCACATAGGTGTCACGCGTGAGCCCAGGAGCGTTCGCCCACGCCTCAGGAGCCGTCATTGCACTTCCGGACATTAGAACAAGGCTGCCGAGGGTTGCTGCGGCTGTGCATCGCAATCCTGTGGTCACCATGTCGGCATTCCGCTGCCCCTTGCTACCCTGTGCCATTGCAGTAATGCGGACGGACTTTCGCAATATATGCAAACGTTTAGATATTGACGCTCCATGTTTGTGAGAAGACAGATGGGGTAGTTGGGCACGCATGATGGTTTTTTCGTTCAATCGTCAATACGCTTCAATCGTAAGGTCATGCAATGTTTGAATGAAGACGTGCGAGCGAATATGCGCGCAATTATAATCAATTAATCATTGAAGAGGGTGGTTGCGGGTCGCGATCGGCCTAACTGTCCTGCACGACGAAGGACGACGCGAAGCTCCCACACGCACTTTGAAACGAATATCAATTTGAGAACTTATGTAGTTCCCTGTGATCTTGACGGAGTTGTCGCGGAGCCCCTGCAGAAAAAAGTGCGTTGGGCTTGGGTGCTTCTGCCAGCAGCTGCAAGCGAACGTACTCTTGTCCAGGATCGCATGTTACAGATCTGTCGTGTTGTGGCAAGGCACGGATTTCGGCAGAGCGTCTCGCCCCTGCTTTTGCCCAATACCTCGGCGGCGGTCCGTGGTTTCAGCGCAATTTGCTGGCCCCCCGTGCCTTCTGTAAAGCTCACACCGGAGCAAGCCAAGAGCCGGGAGCACCTCCAAAACCGGGTCGTCATTCCTTCAGCGACAGGTGAGGAAAAGCCCATGTTAGTGCTGCTAGCTCTACCCGGTCTTCGCATATGGGACCGCATGCTACATTTGCATAATGAAAATGCATAATAAAAATGCCTATTGGGTGTCTCGCAGGGTCACCAAGCGCAATGGCGTCCGCAACAGCTGCCCTCGACAAGCGCATCGGCTTCCTAGGGAGCGGGCAGATGGCGGAGGCGCTTGCGCAGGGCCTCATCAAGCGCGGGCTGGTGACGGCCGAGCGCATCGCGTGCAATGACCCCAACCCCGTCCGCAAGGAGCTCTTTAAGAGCTTTGGCGCCATGCCGTACGACTCCAACGTCGACGTAAGCCGCCGCCCACATTGGGTGGGCTGCAGCAGGGGGACGGGAGGAGAGAGTAAGCCAACACAGCTCCCCGCCGACATCTTCTTCCGGGGAAAGGCTCGGGGCGCGGGGTAAAACACCGCCAAACCCGTTTTCGGAGCACGCCAGCTCGCTGCTCTGTCCCAAAGCGCCGGATGCAACCCCCCCCTCCCCGTGCTTCCTGCGGATACACCTTCGCCATACACACACGTGTACGCCGCCCGTAAGGAATACCCAGGTGGCCACCCCGGGGGCCTGCACGTCACGTCGGTCATCACCGCCTCGCGATCCTTCACCCTCAGCCGATTGCCCAGCCAGCACCGGGCGCCACCCCTCCCCGCCCCCCTCCCCTCCCCCTGTACCGCAACGCCGCAGGTGGCCCGCAACTCTGACGTGCTGTTCGTGGCCGTGAAGCCCCAGCACGTGGCTCAGGTGCTGACCGAGGTGCGGCCCGTTCTCACGGAGGGTCACACCGTCGTGTCCATCGCGGCGGGCATCACCGTGGACAAGTGAGTGAGTGAGAGGCGGGCGTCGTCGTGGAACAATGCACCTCCTCCTGCGGCGCTCAGCTGCGCACTCACTCACTCTGCCTCAGCGATGCAGCTGGCGCCGCAGGAGGGGGGCAGCCGTTCAAGGGGCCCGACAGGGGCCCGACTGGGAACGTGGATCGGGGAAGATCGGGGGGGCGCCGGTTTGTGTGTGGGGGGGGTGGGGGGCGGGCCAGGCGTGGTTTTTCTGTTGTACGGGTCCTGGCGGTACTGCCTGGTGCCGCCGGGAGGGCAGCGGGGAGGGGAGCGGGGAGGGGAGCATGACACGAGGACAGCGTGTGTCGGGTGCGGTGTGGGTAGGCACCTTTTGGGCTCACTGTCAATGTGTCAAATGGGTTCAAAGCTGCAAAGCTGCAAATGGTTCGGCAAAATGGCGGTGGTGAGCCGGGGGCCGGCGGCTCGCTGACCTCGGGGCGGCTCGCGGACCTCGGGGGGCGCATGTACGACACCAGCGCGCCCCCTGCTCGGGGCTCGACGGCTTTCCTGGGGGCGCTTTAGGACCAGCTCTGGGCAGGCAGGCGCGGGACCGGGGGGCGCGGGCGCCGCTGCGCACGGAAGGAAGGCAGGGCTGCTCTGCTTCCTGGGAGTCACGTTGAGGCTGCAAGTTTAGGAGAGGAGATGCGGCAGCTTTTAACGCATCTACCTGTCTTAACGCTGTCCCATCTTGCCAGCTCAGGGACCGGCACGCGAGGTTGCTGGGGCCCCAGTTAACCGCCCTTGGGAGCCGCGTCACGTGCGCATTCCACCACCCCATGACGCACGGCCCTCAGGCCTTTGAACTAGACCGTGCCTGACCGTGCCTGGAGCTGCTCTTGGACTGCCCTAAGGCCCAGCTGGTTACCCCCCACCACCCCCTTTCCGCTGGCCCCGGCCTATACGTGGATAACCCACCCCTCCTTTCCGCTGCCGCTCCCGCCCCCCCCAGGCTGGTGGAGGCCGCTGGTCCGGATGCGCACGTGATCCGTGTGATGCCCAACACGCCCTGCCTCGTGGGGGAGACGGCCGCGGCCATGTGCCTGGGAGGCAAGGTGAGAGCGGGCTGGGGTCAGGAGGCCGTCCGGCGGGCGGGGGGGGGGGCGCGACGGAGCAAGGGGATCTCGGTGGGTTGTGCGCCTCGGGTTCTGCGGTCTGTTGATGGGGGTAGGAGCGTGTGGGTCGGGGAAGGCGGAGGAATGCGCGTGCAGTGGAAAGCCTAAGGGCGTAGGGTTGGGACGGGGGCGGCGGCTAGACCGCACGCGACTTGAGGCAGTGGTGCTGGGGTGCTGCCGCTTTGCGTCTGGCGCTCGCACCCGCCCCTCCGCTTGAAGCTTGCCGTGACGGGATCGGGATCGGGTCAGACTGCGTCACGCTGGAACCAATGCCTGTCCCTGCTGGACGTTCGACGCCTGAGCCCTGCCCCCAACCGCGCCGGCCCTCAGCCACAAGCCACAGCGCCACGTGTCGCCTTCCGTGCTCGCTCCCCTCCTTCCCACCCCCTTCCCTCCTCCCCCGCTAAGCTCCTTAAGCAGTAACTGGATACCGTTGTACCCCGCATCGCCACAAAAGCTGTGCACCCCCCCCCCCGCCCCTCCAGTCCGCCCGCCCGGCCTGGCGGGGCCTCCGGGCCGAACCCAACCTCCTCCAACCTGGCCCCCTCCCCAATGGCCTCCCTGCCTCCGCTGCGGTATCTTCTTTTATTTATCCCAATGGCGGCCGTCCCTTCCTCCCCCTGTCAGGCCTCCTCTGATGACGAGGCGCTCGTCCGCACCATCTTTGAGGCGGTGGGTAAGATCTACACGGTGGATGAGAAGCTGCTGGCGGCGGTGACGGGGCTCAGCGGCAGCGGACCCGCCTACGTGTTTATGATGGTGGAGGCGCTGGCGGACGGGGGCGTGCGGGCGGGTGAGTGGGTGATGGGGTGGTGGGCGGGGTGGTGAGCGGGGTGGTGGGCGGGGTGGTGGGGCTGAGGGGCACCGTGCTGACCCTATTTGTTTATTGTTTTACTATTGAATAATAAACTCTTGGGATACGACCTGTCCACGAAAATTGTCCCGGGATCCCTAAACGCGTTAAAGTTTTCATGACAATTGCCCTAGTCAACAATGGTTTTGAGAGAAAATTGCTAGTCCGCTGAAAACGGCCGGGCGCGTGGAAAGGGCCGCTGCAGGATGAGAACCATCACCGGAAATGTGCGGCGTTGTGCGCCCCTCTCTGCGCTGCAACTCGACGCGGCATCTTACCCGCTACTGTTCCTCCTGCTGCTGCTGCTGCTGCTGCTACCCGGGGCCGGATGCGTCGTCGTCCTTCCTTCCCCGCAGGTCTGCCCCGCGACATTGCCCAGGCCCTGGCGGCTCAGACGGTGCTGGGCAGCGCCAAGATGGTGTTGGAGACCGGCAAGCACCCGGGGGCGCTCAAGGACATGGTTACGTCGCCCGCAGGGACCACCATTGCAGGTGCGGAGGGGGGGGGGGGTAGAAAGAAGATACCGCAGCGGAGACGGAGACGGCGTTGGCGAACGGCCCCGGAACCCAGCAATACGGAGAGGGGGGCGGGGGCGGGGGCGTGCGTTTGGGCCCGTGCTGGGCTAGAGGCAGCATGCGAAGGACGCGGAAGCGGGGAAGGCAGGACGCCGCGCCCTACCTAAGCCCCACACGCGTTTTAACGGGCGGGCAGCAGTTGGCGACGCATCAGCGTGGCAGGGGTCCGCGGCATAAGGTGCAACGGGCGAAAATGGGACCTTACCTGCTCCCTGGCCTGGGCTGGGCTGGGAACTCAGATGTCCGCGAAACGCGGGGACGGTACTGCACCCGTGCCTCTCTCACTAAGGCAGCGCCAGTGCCCCGTCCCGTCAATGACTCCTGACTCAAATGTAAAATCCTCGACGGCCGTTCATTGCTGCAGGCGTGCACGAGCTGGAGAAGGCGGGTGTGCGCGCCGCCTTCATGAACGCGGTCGTGGCGGCCACGGACCGGGCTAACCAGCTGTCCAAGATGTGAAGCTGAGGCCGGCCTTTCTGACTTTGCTTTGCTCTTGAGCTCCGTCGGGGGCGCACAGGACCGGCTTCGTTCTTCGACGGAGGAGAGGGGAAGAGCGGTCTGGGAAGGAGCGCAGTCCGGCTCCTGGAACGGAGTCGGTGCTCGCTCCGCGTTTTCCCCTTCATGGTGTCATGGTCTCTGTGAGAATTCCTGGTCTCATTTGACTTCGGTAGTTTGTTCTGTTGCTCTGGGAGTGTGAGGCCCCGAAGGGCGGCTGTCGCTTGGGCGGGAGTGGGTGGTTGGGTCCGCTGCCCGGCTGCCGCCGCCAACCCGCCCGCCGTGATTTTTGTGTTTGCTCGAGCGCCGCTTCGCTTTGCCGTGGGTATAGTAAGCCAGGCCAAGGCGAAACCTGTGATGCGCGCGGCAGCCAACTTTTGTGGGTTTGGGCTGGGCAACGTCGGATGTACGTAACGGTAGGGACTTGCGTTGCGCGTTGGATGCGGTGAGGGATGGGGCTGGGCGGCTGACATTCGGTTTTCGGATGGGTGCAGTGTGCAGAGGTACGCATGCGGGTGTTGAAGGGGGCGGGTGTTGAAATTTCGCACGAGGGTTCGCACATGAAAGCTGGGGAGCATGGTTTTGAGGTCTGCATGGCGGCCGGGCGCCGGTGGCCCAACCACGTTGGACTGGAGGACACCCGCTGCCGCTCCGAAGCTCGCACGAAGCTCGTCGCTATGCTGCCGCTGCTGGAAACTGAAACTGAACATCAGGCAGGGCAGCTCGTGAAAGAATGAAAATGCAAGGCATGTACGGTACCGGTAGTCTCTCGACCTCCCGGCGGGCTCCTAAGCGCTTCCGTCTGACAGCGCCCCCCCCCGTCATCCGCTATCACTGTAGCCCCTGGGCGCGGCAGCGGCGCGCATGGTGCAGTAGCCAGGCAACGGCGCAGCACTGCACTGCTCTCATGCAGAGTCCGGAGACCGGCGTTCACATGTTCACGTTTGCGTGCGCTTGACCCAAAGGTTGAAGGGTCAGGCTGTCCGTGCCTTTGAACCGTACGGTGCGCCCTGCGACGATGCTCAAGGACCATGCCAGCACTCGTATGCAGGTTGCCACCTCCCAAGCCGGCTGCCTTCCATCCGGATTTACATGACGCAAGTACCGTTCCCTGATAAAACCTCGAAAAGGCCCGGGCCGGCCCGTCAACCACCAAGACTGGGACGCCATGGACGGCCCACAAAGCCTCCCAAGCCCCGCCCCGCCCCGCCCCGCCCCGCCCCGCCCCGCCCCCCCACAGCTGCCCTGACGGCAGGGCCACAAGTTGGTGCTGAAGCACCACCGGAGCACCGGCGGACGCCGAGAGGGTCCGACCCCAACCAAGCAGAATCAGGCACGACTGGACCGCCTCACCACCACCAGGTGCAGCTGCCTGACCACCAGGGTTCGAGTCCCGCCAACAGCAGTTCATCGAACTGTCCCCCAAGGCCAAGGGCTCGCACCTCCATCTCCACCTGCCGCCACACTCCCGGCGACCGCACACGTCCTGCAGGGCCTTGCGCCCCCCGGTCAACATACCAACCCAAGCACCAAGCGCTGCTCCCCAGGACCGCACTACCTGCCACGCCGGCGCCGGCACCTGCCCACGCGCGGTCCGTCGTCCCACCCACCCGCTCTTCCCCGTCCCCGTCTCAACGGCATGGCACGACGCGCCAGCTGTCCCCCTTCCTGCCTGCCCTAGCCGTCCGCCCATACAATCCAACTTCACACCCACACCCACCCACCCACACGCCCTCCCTTCACCCTCCACCCTTCATCGGCTCAGGCGCTGCAGCCGCGGGTCCCGCAGCGTGATCCGCTGGCGCGCGTCGTCCATGGCCATGATTGTAAACTCCTGCGCCACCCCCACCGCCCTCGTGGTGGCCGTGGCCGCCAGCGCCGCCGGCAGCACCGCCACGAAACCCGCCACGCCCACCGCGAAGCCCCCCGGGCACTCGTTCAGCACCCGGCCCGCCACGGGCCGCCGCTGCTCCATGGCGCGACGCAGCTCGCCCCAGATGAGTCGCCGCTGCTGCTCCACATCGCCCTTGACGGCGGTCAGCTGCATGTCGCCGTAGGGCGTGTAGACGCAGTCGACACGCAGGCGCAGCAGGTCACCCGGGCGGATGTCCGAGGTGGACAGGCGGCCGTCGGGCAGCTGGCCGTCGGACGTGTGGACGTGCGCGATGCTCACTTCGTCGCGGGGTACCTCGGACAGCGCCGTGAAGCCGGGGTCGACCAGGATGCGCTTGGCGTTCACGTTGAGAACTTTCGCCAGGATGGTCTGCCCGCGGAGGCCCGGCAGGCCGGCGTTGGAGCGGCGCAGCAGGCGCAGCGTGTCGAGGGCTTCGCCGTGCGCCGCTGCGGAGTTGGAGCGCAGCAGGTGGCGGACAAGGTCGTCGTCCAGGGCGGCAGCGTCGGCGTCAGCGGTGCCGGCGACCTGCTTGTCCAGGGCGGAGAGGAGGGAGCTGCGCGGCGCGCGGAGGGTGGCTTGCAGCTCCCGCAAGGAGGGTGGCAGTGACGGGGCCGACGTGCTCGGACGAAGCGTCGGGTCCTTGGCTGATGTTGCTAATGTTGATAGGGGCTGACAGGCCTGCGCGGCGCTTGCTAGTGAGTTCACGGTGTGCGCATCACGCTGGAGCAACGACAGGGCATGCCGCCCACTTAGGCACCAGGGTAGCACTCGCTTCGACATCGTCGTGTTGTACAAGTTCGATTGCGTGTATTGCGTTTGCGCAAGGTGTCAAGTGCCGACCGCAAAAATCATGGCCTAGCGCGCCTGTACGCCTAAGCTCATCTCTCAGTTTGGTTTGTGCGCATTCCTCCAATGAACATGTATGGCAGTTAGCCGTGTGTTAACTATCGCAGAGTACGGATCTTCCGAAACCATTATGGTCAAGGCACCAAAGGGAAAGAGCCATTTCCCGTATCGAAACACAAACACGTGATTGCATTTATATACTCCATGGATTCTATTGAAGTATGGATCAACAACCACACCAGCTTCAGGACATGATGCTCATCGCGGCGCCCCTCTAGCAGGGCCGCGAACATTCTATGGCATACAGAGGATCGTGGACTCCTGGAGCAGATGAAGGTGCGACCTTGGCTTGTATAGTAGGGCGCCAGCGGCACCTGAGCGGCACAGCCCGGGTTTCAAGGGTTTGACCGGCGATGTTACCATGGCCTTGCTACTGCTATAGCGTTCTGAAACTAACGCATTTATTCCGAATGCTTTGTAAAGCGCGTGGTTCCAAATCCGCGACCGCGCCCGCCTCCGTCGTCCAATGTGGTGCCGGCCTGCCCGGCCCGCCAAGGACACTGTCACGTGGCCGGCTTCGTGCGTGGGAGGAAATCCATACGCATGAGTGTGCTGTGCGTGCACCAAAATACTACACCCACTCGCCGGCCAACCCACATCAGGTGGTTTGAGCCCTGGCGTCAGCCCGCCAAGGCCGTACGGTGGTCGCCATGAGGCTGCGACGTCCTCATGGGCCACCGGCGCGCGCAGCAGCTGGCGGGCGACGCCTGCGTCACACACAGCCCAGCGGCAGCAGGCGCCGCAGCGCAGGGCTGCCAGGGACTACCCACGCGCCGGGGAGTACCTCACGGCCGACTCGGCCACCTCGTCGCCAGGGATGCTGCGGAAATCCCATAAAGGCTCTACGCTGCAGGTTCGGGCTCCTTCCGCGTGTCAAGCTTCCCAACGCCCGGTGATCGGCAATAGTTTGGCTGCAACGCAGCGGGCAAGGACACGGCGATTACCCCTTGTTTTGGAGAAGTACTGTACCTGCGTACACAGCCCGCAGCCCCGCACCGCCGCGGTGCTTGCCTTTGGCAAGCCCAAGGGAAAACGTTCATCACTCGCGCGCTACAGTTCATCACCCGCGCTGCAGCGCTGTCTCCCTCCTGACCCCTAAACGCGCTGTCTCTTGCTTCCTGCCCCTCAGATGTCGGTGGAGGCGTTCCTGGTAAGCCTGCCGCTCGGGGACGACCCCGACTCTGCCGAGGTGGAGGCGCGGGTGGCGGAGCGTCTGTACGAGGAGGAGGAGGCGCGGGCGGTGCTTCAGGAGAAGCTACGCCAATGGTAGGTGCGTGGCGCAGCACGGTGTGTTGTGGTGTGGCGGAGTCGGGATCCGGTGGTCGGCCGGGAGGCGGCATACGCTCTGAAAAGGGGGGGTGGGTCACGCGGTCATGGCGCTACAGGAGCGCGCTTGTCAGCTGCGGGACCGCATGCAGCGTGCTGGGGTTGGGGTTGACGGTGTAAGCTTTGGGTACCGTATTGCCGGTAGGCTATATGCGAGCGTAGGCAAGTGAGACACGTCAACTGGACTGGGTTCGGGAGATGTTACTGCGCTGAAGTGTTGCATCGAAGTGCAAGGGAGCCCGCTTAGGGAGCCCGCAAGCAAGCTGCGTGACCAGGTCGCCAGCGCGGCACGCGCAGCACACGGCCTGATACCGTATTGATTCGCCCTTCCATGCGGTGCACGCAGGTCCGAGGTGGCAATGGAGCTGTTTGCCATGATTTCGGAGCTGCGGGCGACCCGCGGTCCAGCGGCCAGCCCGAGGAGCGGCAAACTGCCCGGTGCGTGCGTCAGGACTCGCGACTCGAAGGAGGCCACACTGTGTCGTAGGTGCTGTAGCACGGACTGGATCAGATCAGATGAAAGCAATCGCAGCTCGGGGAGAACGACACAGCCAAAGCAACTGCAACTGGGTCCAGGAAGGCCTCTCGCTCGCCGCACTTGTGCAGCACTTCATCCTGCACGGTCTCTTTGTATGTGGGGGAGGGGGGGGGGTAAACGACACGTCTTCCTCGTTGACCGCCGCCCTCCGGTCCATTACATGTTTACACCCCGTCCCACAGACCCGTCCACCCTCAGCGCCATAAAATCCGCGATCACGGACTTTGTCCTGGAGCAGAAACAGCAGCTGCAGCAGACATGGAGCTACGACCGGCCGGGACAGGTGCCGCCAAGCGCGGCACGGCGCGTGGCCGCGCCGCCGCCTGTGTTGGACAGCAGCGGGCAGCCCCTGGACACCCCCACAGTGCACCACCACTACCACCACCACCACCCCAAGGACCGGCAGCAGGTGCACCAGCAGCCGGCCCAGTCGCACATGTTGAGCGACGGCTTGTCGGTGGGTGTCACGTCCTCGCCTAGAAGCACCGTGCGCATGCCCCCTGGCCAGCAGCAGCCGGGACCGGAGGAGGGCGAGTCGCAGGAGGTGGTCCAGCTGCGGAAGGAGGTGAGAGCAGGCAGCGGAGGCGGCATGGCACCGTCCGCTCTGGCGCCGGGGTGCAGAATGGAACTGGGTTGCCCTGCTGCTGCGGTCTGGTATGCGTGGTGTACTTGGTGGCTGTGCAAAAGGGGGTGTCTCGTCGTGTCGCGACGGGGCCCACATACGGTACCCGGGCTGCCCGGCGGGTGGGGCTTGGGATGGGCAGCTGGAAGTGGAGAGGCAAGCGGAAGTTGAGGAGCCGGTTAGAATATGTGGCGGGCGGGGAAGGATCACATGAGGGACGTCAGGCTACTGGCTGTTGTACCGCGACGAAATGCATGCGTATGTATCGCACGGTCGCCTCCTGAGCTTCCCTTCATGCGGCTGGCCAGGCGCGATGTGGCCATCCTTGCCCATCACCTCTATGCGCCCCACCACACCACACCACCGCCAGGTCTTCCGCCTCCGGTCGGAGCTCGCCCGGGAGCGTGCGAACGGGGCGGGAGCCAGCAGGGCGCCCTCGGCCGGGTCCTACCCCGGCGGCGAGCAGGAGCGGGAGCGGGCCCTGGCTGCCTCCGCCATGATGCAAGCCGCCCTCATGCCCAAGGTACGCGCGGCATGCAGCGGCAGCCGCAACCCGAATTTCCGTGACACTTGCCGGCTTCGGGGTGAATGGCCCTGCCTCTTCATTGTCGACAGTGGCGTTGCCGGAAGCGCGGCCTGGGCTTGGGGTTGGCTGGATCCGCCACCTACCCAACTCTGCTGATCAATCCGCCGGTCAGCTGGCTTCCTCTTACGAGCGCCACCCCATGTCCGTTACTCACCCATCGACAGGCTTCCTCGCCACAGCCCGAGCAGCAGCAGCAGCAGGCGGCCCTGCTGGACGCTCTGCGATCGGAGCTCGAGGTCGCGCGAGTGGCGGTCGCGGAGCGTGGAGCGCAGGTGCGTTCGTGCGCCCGGCCCGTGTGGCTGGGGGTTCTCCGAAAAATGAAGTTTGTGTAACGCAGCGAATGCCAAATTCGCTGCATTGTTCCGCAACAGGCGTGTGACAGAATGGGCTGTCATTTTGCACGAGGTCCAGCAGCATTTGCAGTGCTTGCGTTGCTGAGGGCGGATTTCGTCACGGGCTCATTGCTGGATGTATGTATTGACCCACCCGGAAAGATGCATGCGTTGTTCGGCCATGTCCATGCCGCGTGCGTTTACGCTCATTTTGGGGGGGGGGCATTGGAGTTGGTCGCAAGGGAGAAAGGTCGCGTCTGCGCCATGATGCTCCCGAAGCATGATGCTCCCTGGCGTCAGCATGCTCCCTGGCTAGGCGCGTGATGGCGTGCCTGTACGCCCTGCAGCGAAATTGGCTTCCTTCCTTTGCCTTTGCTCCTGGCTGTCGCCGATGTCCCCACAACACCATGACCCGACCCAGGCCGCGGCGTCCAGCGACGAGGCCCAACGGCTCCGTCGCGCGCTGCTGGATGCGGAAATCGAGCTGCAGCAGGCCGCCGTGGTGGGCGAGGCGGCGCGCAAGCAGCTGTCGCAGGTGCGCCTTGCCGCCAGCGCCCTATGCGGACCCCCCTGTAGCAAGCTGCTGTTACCTTGGCTCCTTTTTGCCTGGGCATCTGGCCTGCTCCCTGAGTTCCATGGCTCCTTTTTCACCACGTCCCTGCGGTCGCCGTTTTCTGTGTATGTATCTCAGTCGTGTGTGCGGATTGTCCTGTTCGATCTTCTTAGCTGAAGCCGGTACGCTGAACGCCATCCTGCGGCTGTACTTGTTTTGCTGCTTCCGATGCCCCTGTTGCCGCAACAACTCAGACCGAGGAGGAGCTGGCGGTGCTGCGGGCCAGCAGCGGCCGACTGGCTTCGGAGCTGGAGGCAGAGCGGGGCAAGACGGCGGCTGTGGTAAGTGAGGCAGGCCATGCGCGGCAGGGGAGTGCCGTGAACCCACGCAGGCACGACTAGAGTTTCGGCTAACCGGCGTTCTAGCTGGACGGCATCCACCTGATACACAGGCGTTGCATTGAATTGCTGACGGCGCCTCTGCCCATGACGGCGCCTCTGCCAAGTGGCCTGACAGAGCAAGTCGGATCTCCGTCAGGCTCCTTGACGCGGACGACCGCGTATCCAGCGCCGAGGCGTGGGTGTTCAACGGCGGGGGCGCAATCCTCTGATCCCCACCTTGTCCCATCTCCCATGTGGCTTTCGGATGTGTGCGGGGTGCAGGCGACCGTGGTCCGGCAGCAGCTGTCACAGGCGCTGTCGGACCTGGAGCTGTGTCGCGCCGAGATTGCGGCCAAGGAGGTGGAGACGGCGGAGCTCAGCGGCCGGCTCACCGCCCGCACGGCGGAGCTGGCGACGGCCACACAGCAGCTGGCGGAGCTGCGCGCGGCGGCGGCGGCGGTAAGGAGAGCTGCTCGTGCGACAGACTCAGCTGCACCCCTTCGGCCGGGGACCCTGCGCGGGAGCCCCATGACCTATGAGCTATGCGCCTACCGTCGCGCAGCCTGCGCTTAGCCCTTGGGACAGCCCGGCGTGCCGTGTTGTTGTTATAGCTGTCACACCGTTACGGTGTGTATACAGTATGTCTAGGCTCCGACGCCCTTTCCGCTGTCCCTGCCGGCCCCTTAGGCGCAGGTCATGTCCTCCGGGCAGTCCGAGCGCGAGCGCCGCGTCGAGCAGCTGCGCAGGGAGCTCGCCGCGACGCGCGAGGAGCTGCGGCGGCTGCAGCTCGCCCTGGTGGGGATGCCCCGCCCTGACGCGCTGGACGACGCGCGCACGCCCTGGCCATCGGAGCCGGAGGTCTCGGAGATCCTGCGCGTCCGCCTGGAGAGGCTACAGGTCGTGCTGGACGACTGCCAGCGCGCGCTGCTGGACGAGCAGCGGTCGGCACGGCGGCCGCCGCAGGAGAACGAGCCCAGCGCGGGCCTGCAGGTGGGGAACCGTGTAATGCCGGCGGATGGGGATAAGAAAAACGTTACCGCAGCGGAGGGACGTAAACGACCGAGAACGCATGGGCGGATGGGGGGCTTTGTCCGCACGGCCCTGTCGCCTCCGTGTCATGATGATGAGCATGGCAAGCACGCCGGCTGCTCGGTACTCACCGGGAAGGCGGCGTGCCGGGAGCGCTTCCCGTGTTCGTCTGCATTGGCACACGGGCGGCCGTCGCTGAGAGCCTTGGTGGCGTTTTGGGGCGAACGCGAGTGGCGGCGCTAGCACCTCCTTTTATTTGGCCCCATCTTGCCTTCAACGATACACGCCGCCTACTGTGAGTATCACACCGACGCCCAGCTTGCATATAACCGATATAAGCGGCAGCTGTATGTCTGCAACGCCTTGCTCCCACAGGAGGTGATGAGCCCCGCACGGACTGCAGACCACCTGAGCGGCGCGCTACGGGAGGTGGAGGACCTGCGGCGGCAGCTGGTGGCGGCGCTGACCGCCGCCGTGGCGGAGCGGCAGGCCCAGGCTCAGGCGCACGAGGCGGAGGTACAGCGGCTGCAGGACCACTTGGACAGGACCGGCGCGGCGGCAGCAGCGGATGCTGTGGCGCGGCGGCAGCAGCTGGTCGATGCCGGGAAGGCCGACGCCGCGCTCCGCTCGGAGATGGACCGGCTGCGGCAGCAGCTGGAGGCGGCACGGGAGGCCGTGGCGGAGGGCGCCCGGGAGGCGGAGCAGCTGCGAGGGAAGGTAGGCGAGGCGGAGGCGGGCATGGCGGCGGCGAGCCAGGCGCAGAGTGAGCTGCTGGAGCGCCTGGCGGCTGCAAAGGCGGAGGCCGAGGCGAGGAGCCAGGAGGCGGACAGCCTACGCCGCCAGGTGGAAGAGGCGGAGGAGGCGGCCGAGGCCGCCGGCAGGGAGGCGGAGGCCCTGCGGCGGCGCCTGGATGACGGCGGCGTGCAGGCGATGCGGCTGCAGGAGCAGGTCAATGAGCTGCGCCAGCGGCTGGTGGAGGCGGAGCGGGAGGCGGTGGAGAGCGGCAGGGTGGCGGAGGGCCTGCGGCGGCAGGTGGCGGAGGCGGGGGGACGCCATGACGCGGAATCGTTGAGGACGCGGCTGACGGAGGCGGAGGCGGCGGTGGAGAGTGGAAACCGCCAGGCGGAGGAGCTGCGGCGGCAGCTGGCGGCGGCGCAGGAGGCGGCGGCGGTGAGCACGCGCGAGATCCGAGGCCTGCGCGACATGCTGGCGGCGGCGCAGGAGGCGGCGGCGGCCAGCGCGCGGGAGGTTGGTAGCCTGCGGGAGCAGCTGGCGGCGTCGGAGGCGGCGGAGGCGGACAGCATATTGCAGCAGGGCGGCCTGCGCGGCCAACTGGCGACGGCGAAGGAGGCAGCGGCGGCCAGCGCGCGGCAGGTTGAGGATGTACGTGGCCAGCTGGAGACAGCGAAGGAGGAGACGGCGGCCAAGGCTCGGCAAGTTGACGCTTTGAGCAGCCAGCTGGCTGCGGCGAAGGAGGAGGCTGCAGCCAGCTCGGCGCAAGTCGCCGACCTGCAGAAACAGCTGGCGGCCGCGAAGGACGCAGAGGCGGTGAGCTCTGAGAAGATGGGCGACCTGTTGAAGCAGTTGGATGCGGCGAAGGCGGCGGCGGCAGGCAACTCGGACGAAGCCGTCGAGCTGCGCCTGCAACTGGCAGCGGCCAAGGAGGCAGCGGGCGTCAGCGCGCGCGAGATAGAGGGCCTACGCAGCCAGCTGGCCGCGGCGGAGGATGCGGCGGGTGCTGGCCACCGCGAGCTCGAAGCTCTGCGGTCGCAGCTGGCGGAGATGAAGGAGCAGGCGGCCGGCAGCGCCCAGGAGTCCGAGGGCCTGCGCAGCCAGCTGGCGGAGGCGCAGGATGCAATGGAGGCCGGCCGCCGTGACGCCGAGGCGCTTCGGTCGCAGCTGGCGGCCGCGAACGCGCAGGTCCAGGAGCGGCAGGGGCGGGTGGATGTGCTGCAGAAGCGCCTGGCCATCTTGGAGGACCTGGCGGAGCGGGCCTCGACGGAGGCGCAAGACGTGCGCGGGCTCCTGGACGCCGCCCGGACGGCCGCGGGGATCGCAGCCAGGGACACGAAGCAGCTGGAGGAGCAGCTCGCGGCGGCGGAGCGCGCCGCGGCGGCTGGGTCGCAGGAGCTGGAGGAGGTGCAGAGCCAGCTGGTGGACCAGCGGGAGGCCCTGGAGGTGAGTCGGCAGGAGGCAGAGTCGCTGCGCCAGCAGCTGTTCGAGGCGGAGCAGGCGTTGGATGCCCGCGACCGCGACGCCGAGGAGTTGCACCGCCAGCTGGCGGCGGCGCAGCGAGCCGCGGAGGCGGGGGCGCTGGCCGTGGAGGAGCTGCGGCAGCAGCTGGCGGAAGCGCAGGAGGCGGCGGACGAGAGCGGCCGGAGCTCGGCGGCGCTGCGGGAGGAGCTGGCGGACGCGCAGCAGCTGGCGGAGGCGGCAGACCGGGAGGTGGGGGAGCTGCGCGGGCGGCTGGCGGCGGCGGCGCAGACGGTGGAGGCGGTGGAGGCGGAGGTGGAGCGCCTGCAGCTCGAGCGCGACAAGCTGGCGGCTGAGCTGGCGGAAACGGTGGAGGGCAATGATGCGCGGCTGGGGGAGCTGGCGCAGCGTGTGACGGCGGCGCGGCAGGCGGTGGAGGAGCGCAGCCGCGACATGGCGGAGCTGCGGAGGCGGCTGGCGGAGAGCCAGGCGGAGGCGGAATCGTCGGGGCGCAAGCTGGGTGAGCTGCGCGGCCAGCTGGCGGATGCGGTGCGGTCGATGGAGGAGCGGGCGGCGGAGGCGGAGGAGCTGCGCTGGCAGAGGACGGAGCTGGCGGCGGCGGTGGAGGCCAAGGATCGTGCGGCGGAGGAGCTGCGCCGCGAGTTCGCGGCGGCGCTGCAGGTGGCGGAGGGCGCGGGGCGCGACGTGGCGGTGGCCAGCAGGGCGGAGGCGGGGGAGCTGCGGCGACAGCTGGCGGCGGCGAGGGAGGAGGCGGCGGCGGCCGGCGCCGATGCGGAGGAGCTGCGGGCGCGGCTGGCGAAGGTGGAGGAGGCGGCCAACGCGGCGGCGGCAGAGGTGGAGGAGCTGCGACAGCAGCTGGCGGAGGCGCAGCGGGCTGGTGGGGAGGAGGCGGATGAGCTGCGGCGACGGCTGGCGGACATGACGCAGCGGGTGGTGGAGGGCAGCCTGGAGGTCGCGGACCTCAAGCAGCGACTCAGCGCCGCGGAAGAGGTCGCGGACGTGGTAACGCGCGACTCGAACCGCTTCTGCGATCAGCTGCGTGAGCAGCTAGCGCGGGCGCAGGAGGAGGCGCGGTTGCTGGCCAAGGAGTCGGACCGCATGCGGGAGCAGTTTGCGGCCGCGCAGGTGGCCGGCGCCAGCTCGGAGGAGCTACGCCGTCAGCTGGCCACGGCGCAGGACGCCGCGGTGGCGCTGGGCCGCGAGGTGGCGGCGCTGCAGCGGCAGTTGGTGGCGGCGCGCGAGGAAGCGGCCGCAGCGGAGGCGAGCAGTCGGGAGGCGGCGGCGGAGCTGCTGCGGCAGCTGGCGGCGGCAAAGGCGGCCGCGGCGGCGTTGCGCGGCGAGGGCGAGGAGCTGCGGCGGCAGCTGGCGGCGGCGCGCGAGGCGGCGAATGCGGGCAGCAAGGAGGTTGGCGACCTCATGCTGCATCTCGCCCAGGCGCAGTCGGAGGCGGCGACCGCGGTACGGCAGGCAGACGAGCTGTACGAGCAGATGAAGGCGGCGCACGAGGTCGTGGCCGCGGCAGTCGCGGAGACGGACGATCTGCGGCAGCGGCTGGCGGCGGGGCAGCAGGCGCAGGAGGCGCAGCAGCAGCTGCTGGACGAGCGGGCGCGCGCCTACCAGGCACACCCTGCACAGCAGGTGCTCGCGGTCCAGGCACGTGTGCTGGCGGAGCACGCAGAGGAGCAGCAGGAGCGCGTGGGCGCGTTGCAGCGGCAGTTGGAGGAGGTGCACCGTTCCCTGGCGGCGCTGGCGGGACGCAGCCAGGATCTGGTGAGGGAGAACGCGGGGCTGAGGCGCCAGCTGGAGGAGGTGCAGCGTGCGGAGCGCGACGCGGCGGCGGCGGCGGCCGGGTCCAGGGAGGAGGATGCGGAGCTGGCGCAGGAGCTCGAGGCAGAGCGCAAGGCGCGCGGGGCGCTGGAGGGGGTGGTTTCGGAGCTGCGGCAGCAGCTGGACGGCGCGCGGCTGCGCGCCGCGGAGATGCGGCAGCGCGTGGCGGCGGCGGAGGCGGCGCGGGCGGATGCGCTTGCGGCGGCTGCCGCCGCGGCGGCGGTGCGGGCGGACTCGGCGGCGGAGGCGGCGGCGCGGGTGGCGGATCTGGAGCGCAGCTTGGAGGCGATGCGGGTGCGGGAGGAGCGTGTGTCGCGGAGCCGGGAGGACAGCGTGCGGCAGGTGACGGAGCAGGCCGAGACTATTTCGGCACTGCAGGTGCGCGGGGTGGTGGGCGCATGGAGGCATCGAAGCCCGGAATCAGGCGGGCGAAACGGCGCAACGCGATTGGGTGTTCGCGGTGGGGCCGCTGTTGGGGTGGCCGAGGAGGCCTCAAGGGGGTGTCAGGAAAGGGCGGGCTTCTCCATGCACCCAGCCTGGAGCTATTTCCCAGTGAGCTTGTTGTTGGATGCGGGCCACGGCGAAGCAGTGTACAAATGTAAATAGAACGGCTGCGCTTTCGGTTAGACAACCAAGTACAGTGTACAACTTCTGTTGTATTAATGAAGTAAGGGGAGATGGCATCGTGGTTATCGCTTGGGCTTGCACGCCTTGGACCCGCAGGGGGAGCTGCGCGCATACGAGCAGATACAGCAGCACGTGGTTTCGGGGCTGCAGAAGGTGATTCGCGGAGAGGCCCCGGGCCCAGAGCCGGTCATGCCTGACAGCGGCCGCCGCGGCCGCGGCGGCGGCGGCGATGGCCGCTGGGGTTCCGGGCTGGCGGTGGACGTGGACGTGGGCGGCTCGGGGGCCGCGCTGCGTGAGAGCGGCACCGACGGCGGCTCCATCAGCCCCGTGTCCCCATCGGCCCCGCACCTCAGAGCTGCGCTGATGGCGGCGCGGCAGCGGGTGAGTGGCGCAGGAGGAAGGCGGCGGCCGGCGTCGGGATGGATGAGGGCCTGCCAGAATGGCAGCCCCTCATCCATTGTGGCAGCCCCATTCTGGCAGGATGACGAGGGGCTCCTGCTCTTGTCTTCTTCGCACGCGGGGGATGACCAACATGCCGATGCATAACATGCATTCTCCCGCGCCGTGTGTCGCTAAACCGCCCGCTTTCCAGCCTGCTGCTGCCGGTTGGCGTACCGCCGTGTATCAATAACCCGCCCCGGCGCTGAACCGCTTTTCCCATCACTTGGTCGCGTGTGCGCCTGCCCATCGCCATCGCGCCCCCGCCCACCCCAGATCATGGCCCTAGAGGATTACCTGACCTCCGGGGCGGGTCTCGAGGACGGCGAGCAGCTGCTCGTCGAGGAGGCGCGGAACGAAACAGCCGCGGCAGACGCGCGGCGCGCCGGCTCCAGCCCGGTCCTTGGTCGCCGGCCATCAGGGCCTTCCAGCCACAGCGGAGGTCCCACGCAGCGGCGGACCAGCAGCAGCCCCATCGAGCAGCTGGCGAGCGTGGAGCAGCGCTTGGCGGCGGCGCAGGTGAGAGGCCCTGTGGCTTGCGGCTTGCGCAGTTGGGTCTTGATACGGTAGCCGGGGAGCGCAGATGCCAGGGACGGAGCCCTGCCTTGCCCCTGAAGAAGAAACCCGCGCGCTCGTCCCGCAAGTCGTTGGTTCGGCACGCGATCGCGCAAAGTCGGTCCACTTGAGCCGCCCTAGTGCAGGTGAATGCGCGTGCAGAGCGCCCACTGGCAAGTAGTAACAGCGCCTGGAGCTTCCCGCCGTGAGGTGTTTGTCCGGTGCAGGGCCAGGGCACGCTACCGGCTGCTTCCCATCAATGCCGCGCGGGAGGGCTGCGGTATCCTGACTCACTGCAAGACCCGGCCAAATCCACGGGTGTAACAATTGACAACCGACTGCCTTACACGTGGCCCCCATGGAGGCAAAGCGCCACTATCCGGTCGTCTTGGGCTCGCTCGCTCTCCCCTTTCATAAGGGAACTGCGCCCTGGTCTTGACTCGCTCGCTCCCCGTGTCACCCTAACCCCCCCCCCCCCACGCGCCTCCGCAGTCGGCGATGTCGCAGCAGGAGGTCGCCATGAGCTCCCTGGAGAGGGACCTCCGCCACAGCCGCTCCAGTCCACGCCCGGAGCTGGATCCGGCCGCGGCCGCGGTCGCTGCCACCCCCGCCGAACCCACAAGGCGCTCCCTGCAGAGAGACATGGAGGTAGGCGCGGCCACACTCTATCACACCCTGGTGATACCGCGCTGCGCAACAGGGGCAAGCGTCCCGGTGCAAGTGCAACAAAGCGTGACCTGTTGGGGGCGCGGATGTGAGGTCGCAGCAGGCACAGCATCTGTCAAGTAGCGCCTCGCAGCCCCCGAGGGAGGAGTGCTGCCCTGTCTGTGCTGCCCTGCCCGAAACCCGGACCCCGCTTCGCCGAAGGACCTGACCGGGGACCGTAAAAAGCGCCCCCCCCACACGGTACCTGGTGATCCCCTTGGCTCGAGAGCTTACGCTAGCGATCCCACCGTCATCGCTGCTGCTGCCCTATCCGTTGCCGCTGCCGCTATCCACCCCAGGCTGTGGTCCTCATGGCCGGCAAGCCCAGCGACCGAGCGAACCCCTCCACCACCGCCATCGCCGCCGCCAAGGACCCGAGCCCGCTGCCGGCTGCCCGGCGCCTCAGCGCCGCTACCGCCGGGGACGAAGCGGCCACCCCGCACTACAGCTTCGACGACGACGTGCCCTCGGCACTGGTGCCCGGCTCGCCCGCCTGGACCCACGGAGGCGCCAGCGACGACGTGCTGCCGGCGGTGGTGTCCAGTGACGGCCTCCTGTTCAGCTCCATGGAGCAAGAGGCCGTGGACCAGGAGCGCGAGGGCGGAGACCGGGAGCGGGAGCGGAGAGGCGGAGGGCGAGAGGCCGGACGCCAGGCGGGCGAGGCCGCAACAGGCGCTGAGCCCAGACGACGGAGAGACGGCAGCTCGAGCGCGGAGGAGGACGCGGATGCGCAGCGGGAGGAGGAGGAGGAAGGGGAGGAGGAGAGGCCCCAGGAGGAGGAGGATGAGGTGGAGGAGGAGGAGGAGGAGGATGCAGGGCGAGACGCGGCGCAGCTGGCGGCTCTGCAGCAGCGGCTGGTGGAGCTGGGGGTGGAGGTGGCGGTGCTGCAGGAGCGTTTCGCGGAGCAGCAGCAGGCTGAAGAGGAGGAGGAGGAGGAGGAGGAGGTGCGAAGGTTGCGCGGGGGGGGGGGGGCGCGATGGGCTGGTAAGGTTTGGGATTGGGTTGGCTAGTGGTTGGGTGCGGACCGCAGCTGACAGGCCGACTGACTGACTGATGGACTGGCTGCTTTGTGGGTGCAAGCTAGCAAGCAGGAGCGTGTTGCAGTTTAGCGGGGCCTTAGGACCATCATCTGTGCCATGATCCGCCGGTCCGCGTGCGCCTCTTTCAGGCTCATGTCGTCCCCTGCAAAGCGCAGGTCGACTCAGAGATGGAGGGCGAGGCGCTGGCACTGGCGGAGGCCGAAGCGGAGGCGGCGCTGGCGGCAGCTGTTCGCAGGCGGCGGTCGTCACAGCAGGCGCTGGAGGTACGCGGATGGGGCTGGGGCGAGGAAGGCTAGTAGGCACGGGGCGGCTCACGCATGCGGGGGCAATGTGCCCTTGGCCCTCATTTTTCTTGGGAAGGACATGCTGTACTTGTCATTTCATTTCACGGTATTTATGAAGGAACACATGCGCGGCATCTTGCTGTCAGTCACGCATGGCCGCGGAAAGGCCAGGGTCTTCCCGAAGCGCGGAAGAGGCGGCCGCGGCCTGGCCGCAGCTCAATGGGTGCAACTGCCTGTGGTGCGTACGTCACATGCACCACAACCTACGCCGCACCCGCCCCGCTGCGCTGCGCAGGATGCCGCATTGGGCGCGCACATGCTTGCCCGCTTGCGCAGCTCTGGTGGGCCCTACAGCCCAGGCGGCGAAGGCGCAGCGGCCCGCCAGCCGCCCGAGCGCATGCTCCGCCCGCCCGCCGTTGTGCCTGGCATCGGGTCCCGTGGCAGCGCCGGCGGCGCCCCGGCCGCGCTCCCCTTCCACCCTGACAACGCGGCCGCGTTGCTGCAGCTGCATTTCACGAGCAGCGGCGGCGGCGGCGGCAGCCGCCGCGGCAGCGCCGGCACCGCCACCACGGCCGACTCGGCCCCGTTTGGCAGCGTCACGGCCGTTCTGCGGAGTTACCCCTCGGGCGGAGGCGGCGATGGCTCGGCCGTCCCCAGCCTGGGCGGGGCGGCGAGCGCTGGACGTGGATCGCGCAGCAGCGCCTGTGGCAGCGGTGCACGCACGCGGGGCCACAGTGGGGGCGGCTCCGAGGTGTCCCTGTCCGCACCCAATCCGCAGCTGCTGCAGCTGCTGCGCCAGTCGCAGGGCCGCACGTCACGGGCCTCCTGGCAGGAGCAGGCGGAGGAAGCGCACGAAGAGGAAGCGCGCGAGGTGGCCGACACGCTCGCGCGGGCGCGCTCCGCCGCCACTGCGGCGTTCGCCGAGCCGCAGGACGGCGCGCGCAGGTCGCCGGCGGCAGGGGGCCTGGGCAGCGGCCGCTGGAGCCTGACGAGCCGCTTGAGCGCTCGGCATCGCTATAACGTCGCGGACAGCGCCAGCGTCGCGGATGACGAGGGTGTCAATGCTGGAGCCGGTGATTATGACGAGTATGACAGTGGCAGCGGCGGCGGAGGCGGAGGCGGCAGCGGGCAGCTCTGGAAGGCGGCTGAGGCGGTGGAGGAGCTGACAGGCGCTGACGAAGGGGCGGCGGAGGAGGCGCGGCCTGGCAGCAGCAAGCGAAGCACGCCGCGCCGCACGATGAGCCCCGCGGGCAACATCTCCACGCTGGACCGAGATCTGACGGACCTCCGAAACCAACTGAAGCAGCTCGACAGCTTCCTGCTGAGCCAGCGGACCCGTCAGGCGGCCGCCAGCGCCAGCCCGCCCACCAGCGCCAGGGCCTCGGACCGGCCGTCTCTCAGCGCCGCAGCAGCCGCGTCACAGCCTGCGCCAAGCAGCCCGGGAGCCGGCCTGTGGGCCCAATACATGACGGCCGCGGCAGCAGTCGGGCCGGGCGGCTCCGGCGACGACGGCCGCGGCGAAGGCCGCCGCCTCACATCGTCGCTGACGGACGCGCCGGTGGCGGCGGTGCTGAGTCGGCGCTCCTCCGTGTCGCCGTCCGTGCGGGTGTCCCCGCGGGCCAAGTCTGCAGCCGGCGAGCAACGGCCTTTGGAGGCCGGGCCGGCGGCTTGGCGGGAAGGCGGTGGCGGCGGCGACGGTGCCGCTTGGTTCGCGCAGCCAGCGCGGCGTGCGTGAGCTGGTGGGTGAGGGGATGGGAATGGGGCGGGCGATGCACAGGGTGCGGTGGGTCCGCTGGTGCCGCTGCGCCGCTGGGTCGAGCTGCAGGCCCTACACTGCCTCTTCCGGACCTGGCTGGATGCGGCGGAGGCGCGTGCGACAGCCTGCGTGCGGTGACAGGACGCGGGCCCGCCAGCTGCTCGGCCTCGAGGAGCGTCAGGAATGACGCGGGAATATGGAGCGCGTGTGTGCCCGCCTATGGAGTCGCCGCGCGCCCGGATCCACAGCGTGGGCCCGCTTATGATTCAGAGAGCGTGCTGATGCAGTACGGTACCAGCAGCTGATGGTGATGATAGCAGGAACGCATTCGACGCGCCTGACGTGGCTTTATGAGTTTATGGGGACGACTCGTCGCGCCGAGAGACACCGCAAGCGGAACTGTGACCGTGGGCCGCTGTACGTGACATCAGGCTGGATAGGGCACGCTGCCTTCTCGCGGTTCGCACCCCGCTCTTCTCGTGTACATTGTCTGTCTGGTGCTTTTATATGCGACGCGCCCGTCGCTGGAGCCCGGTTACAGCGCGGCCGGTGTTGCACGCGCGTCTGCACGCTAGTACTTATACGCAATGAATGTCGCTGCGATTTCGCTGTTGCGCGCGCTATACGTTGGTGGCTGGCACTACGCGGAGATTTGCGACGTTGACGTTATATGACAAATATATACATACGATAACCCGCGCGATAATGTTACATGTTGGCGATAAGGACGCAAAGCCGCGACGAGGCTTGAACTGCGGACTCGACCGAGTGGCGAGTTGAAGGTGCATTCGGACCCTCACTTATCCCGCCCTTTGTACGGCACCTCGCTCCAATGTGGGGCTTGGCAGCGGTAAATAGTGCTGCGGCGGTGCGCTGGGACGGGTTGGGACGTCCCCAAATATTGTAACCAGATGACATCGTTGGACGCCACCTGTGCGCTCCCTGCCAAGTCCGCTAAGAACCGCACAGCAGCAGCCACCCAACCTTGCAGGCGTGGAGTGGGTTGCGATCTCCGGTCCAGACCACCACGCCGATCTTCGGTTCACCTGACACTTCCAACGAAACCCCATCCCGGGCCCTATTGCTCGCTAGCTCCCGCAGCGCCTGAGGAGTCCCAAAGCATCGTGCACCGAAGCCCCAGCGGTGCGACAACAGGAGCGACGACTATAAACGAAGGAAGCACGTCCTCCATTCTTATGGAAAAGAGCGCAACCAAGCCGGTGCCCGTGCTTGGTGTGTGACAGCCCAGGCCAAAAGTGCTCCACGAAAAGGGCCCAAACGCAATGTGAGAGGGATCCCGACTCACTGTACGGCTGGGCTGTGTTCAATCGCTTCACCGGAGGGCGCCGCCCCTCGGCTGCAGCCGACCGCCCGCCACACGACACCCTCCCCCTGGCCCCTGCCCAGCCCCAACAACCGACGACCGCACGTTGACGTGCGCACCAACACACACACCACATGCCCTGCATAGCTGCATTACTACGGTACGGTACCCGCATTGCTGCAAAGAATAACTGCGAACAGCCGAACACACGATGCCACCACCTCCCTGCCGAGCCGCCTCTGAACATGGAGGAGCGGTCGCGCACCGGCTGGCCGCATCCGATCCCCTCACGGAGGATGTATTCGACGGCCCAGTCTGCGGGAGCCCGTGAAAAGCCTTTCCGACCGCAGACAGGCAGAGGTGAGTTGCCTCCCACGCCGGGTGGCCCGCTGGTCAACCCCCCAGGCCTCGGCAGCAAATCAGCATCATCGTGCCAGGCCCAGCCGGACCTGGTGGCGATTCATTCATGAACAGTCAAGTCGTCCATTATACGGTACATCAGCCCCCACAAGCGTACTATCGGATGACATCATATAAAACCTCTCTTGAATATCGTCCGGTGACATGCTTCTTCTTCGGGACACACAATCGTCCACAGGATCCGACTGGACTGGATCCGACTGGATCCGACTGAACTGGATCCGACTGGATCCGACTGGACTGGACTGGCGAGCGTCAGCGCTTCAATGTCAGCTCCACACCCGCCACTGCCAGTACAAGCGCAAGTTGACACACGTGCAAGCCGCTCCTCCTCCTGGGATAGAGCCCAGCAGGGCGTTATCTGCTATTCTGCTCACACTGATGCGCTACAGGCAACGCTAACAACTAGTACCACGCTAAAGAATAAAACCGATACGGCACGTTCTGCTTGTCGCGTCCGTCTGGTTTGCCTGTTCGCTTCCTTGCTTGCTTGCATGAATGCAAAACGCGACCACGGCTACAATGCAGGCGGGGCCGCGCCGACGTCGGGCAGCAGTCACCGCACCCCATTGCCTTGCGAAACCCGGCTGCCGAGGCTGCCACGCGCAACAGCAATGCCGGTGGATCGCCCGTGCGCCGCGGAGCGAACGGACCCCCAGTGCCGCCGCACAGGCACCGCCCCGTCGCAGGTGCCTGCTCGTGCGTCACCGCGCGCAACGGCTTTACCGCCCCCTCCGCCCCTTTTCCGTCCTCCTCCGCCACGGCCACAGCACCATCTCAGGCTGCCCCTCTCACACTACCTCGCATGCGCGCACAACACGGTACCAGGCGCCGAGCAGCATCCACCCGCAGCGGTCCGGGTGCCTGCCTCAAGCCTCCCGGCGCCCGCCGCCAGCATCGCGACTCAAGGCCCACCGGAAGATCTCCCGACCCAGATCGTCGTGTCGCTCTGCCGGTGCCTCCAGGCAAAGCATCAGGCGAGATACCGCGTCCGTTCATCCGGCTCCAGCTCCGGAACCGACGGCTTGTGGACCGACAGAGTCCCTGCCTCCGCCGCCGCCACCACCGCCGCGGCGCCGCCGCGCGTGCGGCCGCGCCTGCGGCCGCCGCTGCCGCCGCCGCCGCCGCCTGCAGCCGCGCCGGCCGCGCGCCGCGGCTCCGCCGCCGCGCCCGCCGCCGCGTGCTGCGTCTTCACCGACCGCGTCCGCATCACGGCCGGCTGCAGCGGCTTGCTCGCCGCCGCCAGCGCCGCTGCCGCCACGGTGACGGCGGCGGACGCCTTTGACGCCTCGAACGCCGCTGCCGCTTCATCCGGGTCGTCCAAGCTGTTGACGGCACTGGTGTCCGTGGCGCTGCCGCTGCCGCTGCCACTGCCACTGCCGCTGCGGTGCTTCCGCGCGCCCTTGGCGGTTCCCAGGGTGGTGTGGACGCTACCCAGGGTCGCGGTGCTGCCGCTGTTGCTGCTGACAGTGCCCGGCCCGAGCCCGTGCGCGTTGGCGCCGGCGCCCGTGGCGTAGCCAGCGGCGGCGGCGGCGGCGCCGCCGCCGCCGCCGGCGCCGCTCTGGGGGGCTGCCCCGCCGCCGTGCGGCGGCCGCCCCAGCCCGTACATCTCCCGCCCGGCGGAGGCGTGGCGCGGCATGGCTGCAGCGGCGGCGGCGCTGGGGCCCTTCATGCCGAGGCCGTACATGTCGCGTCCCGTGGAGGCGTGCCGTGGCAGCGCCGCTGCGGCGGCCGCCGCGGCGGCGTGCAGCAGGTAGGCGTCCTCCGGCACGGGGCAGCCCTCCGCCGCCGCCAGCGCCGCCTCCGCCGCAGTGCGGTCCGCGTGTCTGGCGCTGCACAGCTCCTGTTCCTTGGCGCCCACCGGGCTGGGGCAGCTGGGCAGCTGGCGGATGGCCTGGTTCCATTTGAGCTTGCTGGTGATGCCCTCGTACCTGCAGGGCAGGGCAGCGACACACCAGCCACCGCAGCCACCGCCGCCAGCCGTCAGCCGCCAGCCGTCAGCCGCCAGCCGTGTTGGAAACTTGCAAAGCTGAGCAGAACCCATCCGAAACCCAAAATGCGTCCGGTGGCGAACCGACCCAAATGTGTCAGCGTCGGCGTCAGTGTCAGCAAAGCCCGCCCGGAGACAAACCCCACACGCACGCACACGGTTCCGTCGCCAAACCAGCGCCGTCGCTGCGTCCCGACCCAAGGGCGCCCAGGCCGCCTGTCCCACCCCCTACCCGCTCACCCACCCTTCCTGTATCAAAAACGAACCAGGAACCACCCACCCAGAAGTAAGCGCTCGCACACCCTCTCAACCAACCCAACCACCCCATATCAAACCCTTCCCCCATCCACACATACACCCACGCCCACCACCACCACCACCCACCCACGTCGCCCCCCAGCACGCACCAGTCGGTGTCCATGGGCCCCAGGCTGATGATGGGCAGGGGGCAGAGCGAGGTGGTGAAGAAGAGCGAGGTGCCTCGCCGCACACGCATGGGCTTCTTGCCGTCGAACGAGGCGCGCGCGTGGGAGCGGGCGCAGGTGGGCAGATGCACACAGATGGAGGAGGACTCGGGGATCACCACGGGCCTGATCCGGAGGGGGGGGCGGAGGGACGGGGCGGCGGGAGGCCCGGGGGACGGGGGCGGGGGGAGAGGGGTTGCGTCAGAAAAGACCTCCACGCGCAGCAAGCAGACCGTAGCAAAGGGTGCGAAAGGGGCGCCCACCATACGCCACCAGTCGCACGCCGCAGCTTCATTTGTGGGCACCGGCCGGGCAAGGTCGTGCTCCTGCTCCTGCCTGGGTGCAGCACTCATCCGGGCGGAGGAGGAGTGTGTGGAAGGGGGATGCGTCATGCCAGTGCCGGTGCCAGACCGGGCTACACAACGCCAGGCCACGACGCTGCGCGCGCTCCCGCCGCCGCCGCCGCCGTCTGTGCCGCCGTTCGTCCGGCAGCACAAGAAACAAATCGAGTCTCCTCCTCCGCCTCCTCCTGAGGTAACCACCTGCTGGGAGGTCAAGGCAGCCCTTAAGATTCCCCGCCACCACCAGGCCCAGCCCTGCCCGCTGCGGGACGCCGCTCCGCTCCGCTCCGACGCGACGCCGCTCCGCTCCACCCCCGCCTGCCGGCCCTCTCACCGGTCTCACCCGAGGCAGCGCCGACACCCCACAACAACCTGCCACACACACACACACATACCAGCCGCAGTCCCTTATCCCACTCTCCCACCGCCCGGCCACCGGCCCCACGACGCCGGCGCCGTGCCATACATGGCACACCCCCAAACACACGTCACGGCACACCGCGCAACGCAGGCACGCCACACACCCGGGCCTCACACCCGGGCCTCACATCCGGCCCCCGCCCCGCCCCTCCCGCACCTGAAGGACAGCGACAGCGGCGCGATGGGCGTGAAGACGGTGCAGGGCACCGAGGGCGCCACCATGGGACCCCCCGCCGACATGGAGTATGCGGTGGAGCCCGAGGGGGTGGAGATGATGAGGCCGTCCGCCTCCACGTTGGTCACGTAGCTGCCGTCCACGAAGATCTCCAGCAGCACTGCGCCAGGGAAGGCGCCGCGGTCCAACACACACCTGGAAACGATCGGGGAAGGGGACGGGGGATAGGGGAAGGGGACGGGGGAGTGAGCGACGGACATGGGCGGCGCGTGTGGCGAGGAAGGCGAGGAACGCGAGCGGGAGCCGAGGCGCTTGGTGTGTATGCCAATGACGCCATACCGGATCCGCCGCCGCCCCGGCTCGGCGGTGCTGTTACCACCGCCCTGTGTCCTAAGGGTGCGTTTCACCGTTGGGTTGAAGCGCTTGCCACTGCCACCGCATCCCACCACCACCACCGCCGTCGACCTCGCTCTCTCCCCCGCCCCAAAGCCTTCCCTCTCCACAGGAACGTTCCCTCCCCCGGGGCAACCCGGGGCAACCCAGCCGCGCCCCAAAGCCCCCCCCCCAATCTCGTCCTCGCGCCCTCACTCGTTCAGCACGTGGTGTACGGCTTCCAGCCGGCCGTCGTACACCACCTCGCAGCGCTTGCGCGTCCGCAACGTGCAGTATATCGGCTGGCTGTCCGTGTCCAGCACTCGCTCCAGGGTGGATTCGAACTTGCACGCGTCGAAGGGCGTCAGAAAGCCCAGCGTGCCCATGGCAAAACAAAGCATGGGCGGCAGGGGCTCGTCCTGGGCAGGTAGGAGCAGCCGGATTAGGCAGGGAGAGCGGGACGATGTGAGAAGGAGAGGTAAGAGGAAGAACGCGGGGTAGTGTACAAGGGAGGGTATCAGCGATCAGGCGCAGGCAGGAAGGAGCGTGATCGGGTCGATTCCGGCTCCGACAGACACGTTATCAGTTGCACCAAATCTGACCAAATGGTTGTTTTGCTCGCTGGGTTTGGCCCCCCCTTCCGGGTCCGCGGCTTCAGCCCTCGGGAGGACGCGGCGCGGGGGTTCGCCCAACGGGTCGCCCAGAACCGACCCGTGGGTCTTTGCGTTACGTCAGATCAGGCGGGAGGCGAGACACGCATGTGCCGTACCGTGCCGTACCATGCCGTACCTCCTCGAACAGCGACGTCAGGTAGAGCACCGTGCCGTCTCCGCCCAGCGAGATGCAAAAGTCAATGTCGTTGTGGTTGGTGTGCGCGTCAAAGACGCTGAACTCCTGCAGGCCCCGGCGAGGGCGGCAGGCAGGCAGGCAGGAAAAGAGGCGGCAGACGAGGCAGCAGGCAGGCAAGGGAAGGCAGCCTTCGAGCGGGGCAGCGGGGGGAACCCGGGGGCGTGTGGAGCGGCGTCGGTGGAGCGGTGGTGCAAGCTTTCCATGTGAGCCCCCGGGAGCTCAGAAGCGCAACTCGCTCCACTGGCCCCGTTGTCCTAACCTGATCTGACCTGACCGACCGATCCGTCCGTTGCGGCATTACGAAGAGGAAAACCCCGGAGAGCTGCCGAGCGCTGCGGAGGGCAGGTCAGGCGGACCGGACGGGGTCCACCGGTCGCCGGTTCGCGGGCGGGCGTGGTGCCGGGCGGGGGGGCCGGGAAGAATGCGGGAAGGCGGGAACAAGGGCGTGAGGCGCCCCCCTTCCCGGGCGTCTCCGGTCCTCCCGGCGACCGCATCCGCTGCCAGTTCGGTCCGGTGGCGACCCACATTGCGGACTACTTTCCAAAGCAGGCATGGGAGGTCGCCTGCTGGGTCAGCGACGGCCCTGACTCGTCACCCGTCCTCTCCACGCCTTCCCCAGGGCTACCGGGCTTCCGTGTCCGCCCAGGCACCGGCACCAGCAAGCCGACCGCAGCCGTGCACATGCGCACGACTGCTGAGGGGATCGGCCGGTCGCAGACAGCCGAGGACCGTCCATCATATAGGGGTAGGGGGTAGGGTGCGTGCGGCCGCTTTGGCTGTGGCAGCAGCAGCACCTGTGGCGACCGCCATGATGCCACACGGTGGCTGTCGCCTGTCCGTGTCCCGCCAAAGCACCTCCAGCGCAGTCCGGGCGCTTTTTTGTGGCCCACCCGCTGGGCTGCTGCTGTCCGATGCGTTGGTTGCCGCCTCCGCAGAACACCCGGCGGTGGGCTGGGGGCAAACGTACTGCTCCCACATCGCCAAGAGCACAGGGCTCGGGCAGCTGGTTTGCCCGGGAAGGCTGCGCTGTCGCGGGGGCCGACCTCGAGCAACGTCTCCCATCCTCCGGCGACACACCTTGAACTCGGCGGCCCACACGACCCGCTCCACGAACACCTCGATGCCCCGCGCTTGCAACCAGCTGCCGATCTCTTGGAGCTTCGCGGAGGCCGCCGGTTCCTTGGGTTTCTTAACGATGAGCACCTTCTTAGGGGCGCCGGGCTGCCACTGCAAGTTCCGGGGAATTGCAGCAGAGACGCAAGCGGCGCTTTGAAAGATCGAATTATTAAGGATCTGGGGCGACGAGGCAGTCCTTCCTCCGGCATGAACGGCCGAGCAAGGTCGCAGGGACGTTGGGCGCGGACATTCCAGACCAACGGCCAAGCAAGAGGCCTCCCGCCCACCTTGAGTAGGGCTCGTCGACGCAACCTAAGAGCCGGCGAGTCGTTGTACTTGACGGAAGCGCCACGGATAATGCCCATCTCGAATTCGGTGCCCGCAGACGACACGGACCGCCCCAACCCCGCGCTTGAGCTGCCACCATCCATGCTCGAAAGTTGACGTGGAGTTTGACACGCTGCTATGACGCTTTTGTGGTGCGCAACATGCAATGGTCTACACTGCCGCAAGAAAACATGCCCGGCAGCAGCTGACGTATAAGCAGGCGAGGCTGCGCCTGTCGAAACTGCCATGCGCAAACAAAAACGACGAAGCATCAATCCATAAGCAGGTCACAGGGACACGATGTGGATGTCAGGGTTGTCGGAAACCGTCCTCTGAAACGCAGCTTAAAACGGTAAGTGGATGCGAGTAAGCGTCGGGTTCAGTGTCACAGAAATACCAGGTGGTCTGCGCCTGGACCTGGACCTGGTCGCATGCAGTCAGTACTTTGGAGAAGGACAATCGCACGATCCGCGCGGCGGGACGATCATTACAAACGGCGCTCCGAAACGACATGAATATTACAACTCAAGGAGCTATTCGGTCTGTTGTTCTGCCAAAGAAGATGGCCTCTTCGACCTTAACACGAAGGCGGCCCAAAGTGCCCATCGGCTTGCAAATTCGACACCATGGCGCCGGAGGAGAGCCCTACTGGGCAGTTGTCGCCGTCCAGTCTATGCCCTCAGCCAGTGTTAGCGTATTGCAACCCTATGACAGCTCGTGGCAGCGGCGCCCGAAGGACAAGAGCTGTGTGGCCGTTACGTTCGTCGACGAGCTGTCTGATAAGCCCTCATCCCCCGACTTGGAAGGGCGCACCGTGTATGTGACGCGGGAATGGCTGGAAAGCTGCTTCCTGGAACCCACCTGGGAGGAATTTGAGTGCTCCGAAGTGAGGGTGCTCGGCGCCTCGGTGGGCATCATGACTGGCCTGCTCCCGCCCGTGCCCAGCGCCGCCAATAAGCGCGGAGGGCACATCCTTGCGGGCGCATTCGGGGCTTCGACGCTGTACCGCGCGCTGCCGCTGCTGCTGCTGAACGTCGGTCTGGCTGTGCTGCTGTGGCTTGCAGTCCGTTACGTGGACTTCGTTGTCTCCTCTCCCCCTGCCCCAGTCAGTCCTAGCGCCGACCGCCCGTGGAGGGCTGCGGCTCGCGGCGCGGTGTAGTCGAGCTTTGGTGGGGTCGGGGCTGCAGACTCATCGCTGCCGGTCGCGGGTTTCCAGCGGTGATGTCGCCAGTACATAATACATACACATATACCGTAATGCATTGGAAAGCCACGTGTTCTTAAGTTGTCAGCATACGGTAAGTTGTCGTGATGCCGCGCGGCGTGATCCCTGGGGCGCTGCTCTGGCCTGTGCGGTGCTGCGGGCTGTGTGCGGTGCTGCAGATCATGACGTTGCGGCCCGCTTGGTTTCGGTGCCGCTTTTGGGGAGGAGCCGCGCGGAACGGCAGGCGGGCAGGTCGTAACATGCTTGAAGGGGCAGCTGTTGTTTCATGTTCTTGTTCTTGTTGTTCCTGTTGCTGCCGGCATTACTGCACCTGTGCCGGCAGCACAGGTGCAGTAGTATTTGATCAGACCGCGATTCGATGGCTGTACCCTCGGCGCGCTCATTGTCAAAAGGGGCAGCAGACATCTCCTTGCTGTCTTTTTCGAGAAGTGGCGGTGGACGCGAGTCAGGTGGAGATGTGAGGTGCCAGCTGTAGTGCAGCACGGTACGGTACGGTATGCAGCAGGCAGCAGACAGCTTACAGTTGCGGTCTGATGCCGGGGACCGCCGACCGGGCTGCGGGAAGGGAAGGGACGCTGGGTGCGCGGAGGTCTGCAGGAAGGCTTCGCGGTACTGATCTCCCCCTGACCCGGATGCACTGAGTTGCGGACTACTGTATGGTCCGAGAGGGGGGATGTCGCACTTGCTGCGTGCGCTGCGTTGCAAACGAGTAATTGTTCTGTCGTGAGAGTACGGCAGCCGCGCAGTACGTCCTACCGTAGTAGCCGAACCGGGCTTTGCCCCTTGCGACAACAACACCTTTTTGGCCTCTCCCTCAGCGCCAGCTCGGCGTCCCCAGCCCGGCACCCGGCTCCGGGCGCCACCAGCCACCAGCGGTGACCCCACACCCGCAGTCATACCACCAGGGGAGGTGGTGAGCTGCAGAAACAACAAAAGGCCTCTCCAAAACTTTCGTTAACCCTCGTAAATTTTCATGAAACCCTGACCCTCTGTCAACACGCGGACTCCCTACATCGGACTGCCAACACGGCAAGCGCTGGCTGGGGCTGGCTGGCTGGGCAGGGCCCCGGTAAAGCGGCCATCCCGCTCCGCGCGGCGCCTCTCCGCGTCTTCGGGCTGCACAGCGACCGGCCTGTGGCCTGCTCCTGCCCCTGCCCCCGCAGCAGCACCAGCAGCAGCACGGCACAACAATCTACTGGTGGTGCGATGGTGCCCCGCGATGCTTCCGGCGCTGCGTGCCCCCTCTCCCCAATGGCGGCCTCCGCGGGGCACTCCACAGCCTCCGCGGCGGCAGGGCTGCAGCATCGTCTTTGTTGCCCCGTCAGCACCTCCGGTGCGGAGCACGCTCTGCGCCTACCTCTGGGCTCCGAGACCTGACCAGCAGATACGGTACAGGCGGATTTAGATCATCATCCTCAAGCTGCCGTTTGTCCGTCCGTTCGCGCGCCTGTCGGACGCCAGCCGTGCATTTTGGCGGCGCCCGCCGTCGTACGCCGTTTCAAGCGCGCAGCATTCCGTCTTCAAACTTGGCAGCTAAGATGTGCTGCAGTAGTGTTGTGCTTAGTACTTGCGCAATGCAGTCTTCCTACGCTCTCCAGCTGGCGAGAACGGAGCCTGGCTTCCAGACGCGGGGTCGTTTTGATCCGCGCTGACGTATTGCCGGAACGGACACTTTTGCTTCCTCTCCTAAACCTTTTTCTTGTCGTTAGCTCCAGCTCTTTCATCATCCAACCGAAGAAAAATCTCTCATCTGCCCCTAAGAGCCGTCTGGTTACTTCAGCTCGCCGAAATGGAGATGCAGGGTCTGAACCCGCAGCGGCCGCCTGAGCCGGTCACGGCCAGCGGTGGCCCCTTCAGCGAGATACAGCCTCTGCTGCAACAGCCGGGCGGCGCCGTGGCCGCCCCGCCTGCAGGGCCCGGCTTTGGGCACCCGACTCCGACGATTCCCGGCCCTTCAGGTGGGTCAGGCCATCGCGGCGCGCGCCATCGGGCCCCAGTCCTTCACTCTCGATGCCTCGATGTAAAAACAAAACAGCGACCCGAGCCTCTACAATGGCATATTTGCGGTCCAAGTTCGTCCGACTGCAGCTGCGTCCAAAGCGGCCCCGGATGACTGGCGAGGAGCAGGGCGAGGGTGATTCATGGCGACGCGGGAAAGCGCACTGCTGACCCGTGGGTCGGTGGTCGCTCCGCGCAGTCTTCCGACCCACATCGTCCTACGGCGTCCTTCGCCGCGTGCACCTTCGCCGTGCGCGCATTTGTAACGCATGTAACTTCTTTCCGTGTATGCTGCTGCTGCTGCTGCTGCTACAACAGTAGACCCCGGCAGTAGAACCCGGCTCATGGCACGTGTCACCAACCCCTGCGGTCGTTCCCCCGCTGGGCCCCCGACCCAAATCCGCCGCGGCGGCGCCCCATGCCCTTCCAAACCCGGCCTCCAGCCCACCACCGCTCGTGCCGCCGAGCATCTCGGCCCCCGCGCTGCGCCGCCCATGTCACAGCAACCCAACGCTTGACCTCCCCCGCTCGCGCCTTCCTCCCCCTAGCACTACGTCTGTTCGCCCTCAGGGTCGCCTCTCTCGGTTGCTTGGCTGCGGTTCTCATTTGCTTTACCCCCACATACGCACACCCAGATTACCCACTCCCACTCCCTCCTGCAGACCCCGCGGCCGCCGGCTACTGGGCGCGGATGAAGGCGCGGGCTCAGCGGCAGATCGCGAGCCTGCGCGAGAAGGCGGTGGAGGCGCGGCGTCTGGAGCTGCGCAGCGCGGGGGAGAACCTCTCGGCGGTCAAGGTGGCGGCGCAGGTGGGCGGGGGGGTGGGTCTGTGTGTGGGTCTGCGTCTGTGTGCCGGTAGTACAGTACGGTACATATATTATGTATCTACCTTTATATAAAGGTATATATAGGTACATATTGGTATATAGGTATACATTTATATAATTTCCCCCCCCAAAAGCTTCTCAACCACGAAGCTCAATTTCGTTCCCTTTTATCGACGAATCCGTTCTGCAACTGTGTATGTCGGTGTACGATACTGTGTACGACAGGAGGTTGTCGCGGAGCGCACCTCCTGGGTGGAGCGAGGCCGGCGGGCCTGGGCGCTGGTTCAGTTGCTGGACAGCGGCCCGCTGGCCAAGTGGGCGGCGAGGGCCATGGTGTGCGCCTTCTACGTCAACCAGGTGGGAGGGGAGGGCAACCAGGGGGGGAGGGCGACCATGGGGGGTTATCCACGGGGGAGGGGAGAGGGGGAGGGAGTTGAATGGCGTCGAATGGCGTAGTGGGAGGGGATAGGTGGTGCGGGTCGGTGCGGGTCGGTGGGTGGGTCGGTGGAGTGTTGGTGCGGGTCGGTGAGCTGGTGGGTTGGGCGGGCGGGACAACAACTCCCGCTCCCGCTCCGTCCTCCGTCCTCCTCTTCTCCCGATTCTGCTCCCCCCGGGGCATCGCTTCCTCCATCCTGGTTTGTAACCCGCCTTCCCGCTTCCCCGTTTCCCCTCCCTCCCTGCATCCCTCCTTCCCTCCCGCGTCTCGTCTGACCTGTGTGTGTATGTGTGCGTGTGCGTGTGTTGGGGTTTTGGCGGCTGTTGTGTATGCATGCATGTGTATGTGTGGTGGTGGTGGGGGATGTTGCCCTGCCGCAGGTGGCTGAGGCGATGGAGCTGTGGGTGCATTTGAGGAATGCGCCCATCAGGAGGCGCTGGGCGGACGAGCCGCCGCCCCGCCCGCCCGCGTTCCCCGTCCTCATGGTGCGCCGTAGCTGGGAGGGGAGGGGGGGGCGGGTTGGGATCCGGGTCAGGGTTCGGGTTCGGGTTCGGGTGGCGGGGTGGGGCAGGACGGGGCGTATGTGGGCGCCGTCCCGCGGGTCGCTCCACGACCTCCCCCGGGTACACGCCGCGCCGCGCCGCGCCGCTCCATCTTATCTTATCTTAATACTATTTGCATCCGCATGCATTAACCCGTCTGTGTCCTCCGTCATTACCTGGCCGCCCTCCCTCCCGGCCTCCCCGCCGCTGCAACCGGATTCCCAACGCTCACCCCAATATTGCTGTCTACGTCGCTGTCTACGTCGCTGACCTCCGCACCCTCGGTCCCCTTCCCCTCTGTCCCCGCGGCCCCCTTCCCCTCGCCTTGCACGGCATTACACTCTTCATATCCCCCCTCGCCACATACACACACATACACATACACACACATACACACGTATACACCCCCCTCCACGCTGCAGGTGGCGGTTCTGCTGCCCTGCGCGCTGCTGTGCGCTTGCGGTCTGCTGGTGCCGCTGACCGGGGGGGCGCTGCTGGCGAGCACGCTGTACGAGGACGCCCGGCTGACGTGGCGCCAGATCCTCAGTATCGTACGGTACGGCAGCAGGCCCACGGAGCTGCTGGCCAAGCGACTGGCAATGGTGGGTGGGTGGGTGGGTGGGTGAGAGAGCGCAGAGGAATGCGGTTGCGGCGCGGCGCCGTGACGGATGTTGCGATTCATCATCCTTTGCAATTCGTACGTACTGTGAGCAGTACCCGTATTTTGCGATTGATGATAATGCGGTATGGACTGCGAGTACGGGTGTGTGTCGTACTGCAGTGGTGCGTTTCGGTGCGATGCAGCGGAATCTATGTGGAGATGAGTTGGGGCCGACCCGTAACCGTAACCGCCAACCGTAATCGTAACCGTAACCATAACCGGCAACCGGGTTGGGGCAGCGCCCACCCGACATGCTTTAGCAGGACAGCAGTTCTTAGCACGCCGACGTACCCGAACCATCTTAAGGCCCCCTTCTCCCGTTGCTGGCACCCCGACCCTGGCCCTGACTCGGGCCCTGACCCCGGCCCTGGCCCTGCCCCTGGCCCTGCCCGACCGCTAGATCGGCGCCGCGCTGCTGGTTGTGGCTCACAGCGCCCGAGACCGAGCCAAGATGCGCTCATACGCGGGTGGGTGGGTAGGTGGGTGGGTGGGTGGGTGGGCGATTGGTGGGCGGGAAGGCGGCTCGGCCGTACTCACCCGCTGGGCTTTGGTTGGAAGGGGTGCTGTCAGCTGCCAATGGTCGCCTGCTGCGGTGGATTGCGTGCTGCCGGTGTGGCGGTGTGGCGATTTGGCGGCGCAACCTCGATCGGCGGAAAGCCGCCAGCCACCGCCAAAGCCACCTCCCCGCACGTAGTACGGTACGGCACGGTACGGTACGGCACTCTAAAGTTCCATCCTGACGTCGCACTCCTGTCAGGTGTGCTGCCCGTGTCCCATCTCCATTACCCGCCGCCGCTGGCACCTCCCTTTCCACCCGCCGCCCGCCCCCGCCTCCCTCCTTTGCAGGCATGCTGCTGGCAGCCGACGACCGCACCGCCCGCACCCCCGGCCGCCACAAGTCCGCGGCGCTGCTGGCTGGCCGCCTGCTGCTGGCCTGCCTGCTGCTCTTCGCCGGCATAAACCAGATGCGTCGCGTCCTGGCGCGCGGCGGGGCGCTGTGGCAAGCCGTGGCCCTGACGCCGCGACAGCAGGCCGCCGCCGCCGCCGCCCTGGAAGCCACCTACGCCGCCGCCGGCGGCGGCGGCGGCGGCGGCGGCCTGCGGAGTGGCGGCCTGCGGCCGGCGGGCGGCCCGTCGCCGGTGGCGACGGCGGTGGAGGCGGCCATGACGGCGGCTGGCGCCGCCGCCGCCGGCGCGGCGGCGGCGGGCGCGCCGTTGGAGGGCGTCCTCGCCGTCGCCGGGACGGCGGGGGCCGCGGCGGCGGCGGGCGGCGGCGCGGCGGCGGTGATGGGCGGTGGGCCTGGGGCTGGTGCCGCGGCGCCGCGGCACCACTACGGCGTCCCCGACAGCCACGACAACAATTGGCAGCTGCTGCAGATGGTGCTGTGTCTGCCGCTGGCGCTGGGCTGGATGGTGGGTGGTGGGCGGGGTGGTGGGTTGGGTGGGTAGATATAAGGAAAATTTCGCAGCGGGTCAGAGCGGGTGGGTAGCGGCCTAGTGGGTCGTGGGTGGTGGCTTTCCCACGGTTAAGTGGTGGTAGATGGCCCATCGGCGCTTCGGCGGTGGGTAACAAAGATGAGACGGCCGCCGCGGGAGACGGATGGGGACCGCGACGATGAGATGAGACCGCGGTGGGGGCGGTGTAGGCGGTGGGGGCGGTGGGGGCTGCATGGAACCGCTGCTCCGGTACCACTTCCGCATCTTCCCCCACAACAACGCCATCTCTGCCCGCGCCCGCGCCCCGCCCTTTATACCCGCCCTCAGACCGGCCTCACCTGCCGCGCGCTGGCTGCGGTGCTGCTGCTCGAGGCCCTGACCTGCTGGCCCTGGTGGGCCTGGTACTGGCCCTCCTGGCACTACGCGGCGCACGTGCGGCTGCACTTCTTCACCAATGTGGCGGTGGCGGGCGGACTGGTGCTGCTGCAGTGCCTGGGGGCGGGGCGCTTTACGGTGGACTCGCTGCTGGGCCGCAAGACCGACTGAGGGACCCCGACTGAGGAGAGGAAGACGAGTGTGTGCCAGGGGGGCTGCCATTGGGGCTGCAGGGTGCAAAGAGTTCAAAGAGCGCTGCTCTGCGGAGGGCGCGAGGCCGGCTGGGAATGACGGCGGGCTGTGGGAGGCGTGGGGAGGGGGGTGCGGGCTGGGAGCCGCGAGGAGTGCTGCTCTGCGGAGGCCCGCAAGAGGATCGCATGCGGGCTGCGGGCTGCGGGGGCCGCAGAGAGCGCTGCACTGCTGGGGCCGCAAGGCCGGCTGGGAATGACCGGTTGCGGGGCTGCGGGGCTGTAGGCCGGTGGAGCCGCAAGGCCGGGTCGGCCAAGTCGTGGTCAGTGGATCCACGGGTGGCGGAGTGGTGGGCGCGGTGCACTGAACTGCGTCGGGGGGCCGCAGACGCTCATTGGCTGCTGCAGACAACTGCGCGCTGCGGTGCGCTGCAATGCGCTGCAATGCTCCAGGGGAGGGGTGTGTTGTGTGTGTGACGGCAGCGGCGGCGGTGGGCTGCTGGCTGACCGGATGTGGGTCCGGATGCGGTGGCGTAGGTGGACGTTTACTTTTGGGGGGTGTACTTCGTGCTAATAAAAAGGTACTTCGGACCGGCGAAGGGGGGTGTTGAGGTGTTGAGCTGTTGGGTGGCCGACTGTGCGCATCGTGAGGCTCGGCTCGGCTCGTTTGGATGATGGGAACCGAAGCGTGAAATGGAGGTGGTGAGAGAGGACGGAGCGCATTCTCTCGGTGGAAGATGGATCGCGATAAGGGCGTTTGTTAGACCAGCGGAGCGTGGTGGGTGGGAGCGCTCCTGGCCGGTCCTCGGCTTTGTAGCACTTGGGGGCAGTGCTGCGCCCGCGGCCGTGTGCTGTGCGGCCGGGTGGGCCGAGGAGGAGCCGCACACAGGCTCGGGCGCCAGGAAGGCACACGGGGGGAGTGAGGGGGCCCTGTTCCTCCCTGGAAATAGGCTTCTTAACTGCTGCAAACAGGGGGCGGGTGAAGGCACATGGGGACATATACCGGTGCGGGGTGGGGAGAAGCCACTTTTGCTCTTACCAGCGTTCATGTTTCACTACTGCGCTGCTTGTGGGCGGTGCAAACCGGCGGACAAGCTGAATGCGAACGTGTTGTTGCCACGGAAACGGATTCCCCTCCCCGAGCCCTGCCTCGTCAGCTGGCAGTTTATCGTCCGAGTTTCCGGGGGCGCTGAGTTGCTGCATTGCATCGGCATGTAAGTAGACAGTTGTCCCCAGCCTGCGCGACCCTCCACCCCCTTCGCATCTTGTGCTGAGCCTGTGCCCAGGCGGGGCTTTGCCCCCCCCCACCCCCGCCGCCGGGCGGTCGCAACAGGCCCGAGCCGGCCGCGGTTCAGGGCCTCTCTGGCACAAGCCAGAGGCGTCCGTGAACTGCACGGACGCCCGGCACTTGGCCTGCATTCTCACCCTGCACAGCGCATAGCGCATAGCGGTGCGCCCTGCCCCCAGTCCGGCGGCCAAAACATGCCGGGTGCGCGCGCTTGCGAACTTTCGCACTGCCACTTACCGGTGCGACCTTTCGCACCGGTAAAAATGGGGCTCCCCGGCGTCGACGCGGACTCGGTTCCGCAAACGCGCCTGCTTGAACCGGGAGCACCAGCGGCGATAGCACACGGATGCCACACCAAAAACACCTGATGCTGGCCCAGCATGTAAACGCTTGGACACACACTCTAGGCGATGTACAGCAATCGCAACCAAGGGTACCCGCCTGTCCGTTGGCAAGGGTAACCAAGTCCGAAACTGAATACCGGTAATACACTGAATACCGGTAAACGAGAAACAAAACCCGAAGCCTAGCCCCTATCCGGGCTGCCAACAAACGGGTCGGTAGGTGACAACGCACGAGTCCTGCGGTCCGTCTGCTCTGCCCAGCTGCTGCCCCCTACCCCCTCGCCTCTCTCCCCGCTTCACAGCGCCCCCTCCTCCCCACCCCCACCCCCACCCGCCACTTGTGCTACACTGTTCCCCAGACTCACCCCGTGAACTACCTGTCCAAATCCGGTATGCAGTCCCCACCCACCCACCCATGCGTGCTCAACAACGCTCCTCCATCCCATCGCTGCGATTCGGTTCTCCGGCCACTTCTTCGGCCGCGGGCAGTGTCGCGTAGGTACTGACTGCGCCGCTAGGCCATCCTGTTGGGTCTGCCCGCTGAGAAACCCGGAATTCATTCATCTTCATCTTTACTCCCACGCACGCTGCCCCGCGCGCATCTCCTCTGCCTGGGTCCTACGCAACTGGCGCCCCACCCCTTACCGGTACCCTCTTCCCTTGCCCCCTCCCTTACCCACACGCACATACACACACATATACGGTACACTTTCGTCGTCGCCGTTGTCCGCCCAGTCAGGAGGTCGCCGCGGCGGCGGACATGGCCCGGGCCCGCGCCAGCAGCGCCTCCGGCACCTGCAGCCGCATCAGCACCCCGTCGGCCTCATCCAGAGCCAGACCCCGCCGCGCTACGAGGATCTGCTGCAGCAGCCCCCCGCCCGCCAGCGCCTCCCCAGCACCCTGCTCGCCCGCCGCAGCCGCGGCCGCCGCAGCCGCCGCGGCCCGGCCATCCCTGCAGCCCCTGCTATCTGCCTCACTGCCAACCCCACCACTGCTGCTAACGCTGGGTAACAAGCCAATGCGCGCCTCGCGCGCTGTGCACCTGCAGGGCGCGATGCAGAACACCGTCGTGCCATCCGGCGGCGAGGGTGCGGATGCGGGTGCGGGTGCGGGTGTTGTCGTCGTCTGCGGGGTGCAGAGGGCAGGTAGGGGCGAAGAGGCCGCCGCTGCCGCTGCGGCCGCCTGCACGGCGGCAGGGCCAGGCGGCGCGGCGCCGCCTGGGGCGGCGGCCAACGGCTCCTCGTCGCGGGTCGGCAGCTGCTGCTCCCGGCCGGCTGCCACTGCCACGTCCGCAACGCGAGGCTCATCATAGTCGCCTTCCCCACTACCGGGGGACTCGGACCCCATCCGCAACGGCGACGAGGCCCGGGAGGCGCCGCACCCGTGCCGGCGCTCCGCGCCCGCGGCCGCATCCCAGCTGCCCTCCTCCCCGGCGGCGGGCTGCGACGGCAGGGCCCCGGCGGACGGGCCCGGCGCCAAGGACCGGCTCCCTACCGCACGCGCCACCGGGCCCTGCGGCCCCGGTAATGGAATCGCCACCGCCGCCGCCGCAACAGGCCCTGCCTCTGCCGTGAACCGTTTCCTAATTAGGCCATCCGCGACGCCCTCCACCCCTGCCACTGCTCCGGCCCGGTACATCAGCTCCTGCAGAAAGGACTCCATGAGGTCCCCCGAGTCCGCCGCCGCCGCCGCTTCCGCCGCCGCCGGCTCCGCCATCCCCAGCCCCGGCGGCCCGTGCCGCCACCGCCGCTGCCGCCGCCGCCACCGCTGCCGCAGCTCCATCCCCTCCTGCAGCAGCAGCAAGTCGCGCGCGCCCAGGTCGTACCGGTGCAGCAACACCTGCAGCAGCTGCCAGTACAGGTCCGGTCCGTTGTTGTTGTTGGCGGCAGCGGCGCCGCCGCCGCGGCCGTCATAGCCCAGCGCCGCCAGCGCCCAAAACATCTGCACCACGCCGGCGGTGGGAAGCTGGTGCAGCAGCTGCCCGGTGCGCAGCGCCAGCGCACGGACCACCTGAGTGCCGGCGGCGTCGCCGCCACCGTCGCCGCCGCCGCCGTCGCCGCCGCCGTCGCCGCCGTCGTCGTACCACAGGCAGCCAGTGCGCGCGCACGCCCAGGCCAGGTCCACAAGCGACGCCGCGGACAGGCGGCCGCAGTCCTGCGCCAGCAGCGGCGCCACAGCCGCCACCAGCCGGCCCGCGGGCGGGTGCCGCAGGCGGACCAGCGGCTGCAGCAGCGCGCAGGCGGCGCGCATGCGCAGCGCGCGCAGGCGGTGCCGCAGCAGCGCCGCCGCGGCGTCGCACAGACGCGGGTGGTACAGCAACTGCCCATGGTCCGCGCAGGCCGTCAGGACCTGCGCTAGCAGCCGCACGAGGATATCCAGAACCTCCGGTGGCGGCAGCGCCACCGTCACCGCCGCAGAACGCTTCGTACCGGACAAGAGGGTCGCTGCGGGCCCGTCCTTGCAGCGGCTGCCCCCAGGTGCCCAGGCGGACAGCGCCGCAGCGCACACGTTCGCGAGCTCGCCGCAGGTGGCAGGGTCGGGGTGAGGCTGAGACGTCAGGGCGTGGAGCGAGTGAAGCACGGACTTCAGCGGCGGCATCGGCGGCAGGAGAGGCGCCGGCGAGCCGTCAACGCCGCCGTCGCCACCGCCTTCCGCGGCGGCTGGCGCCGCCGGTGCTGCCGAGGGGCCCGCGCCCGGCCCCGCCTCAGCCTCGGCCCCAGGGTCCACCGCCGCCGGCGGCGGCGGGAGCGTCGCTAGGGCGAGGACGAGGCTCGGGTCCTGCAGCGCTGGCTGCAGCAGGCGCCGCATGAGCCGCCCCAGCGCCTCCAGCATGCTCGGCGGATGGTACGACAGTACGGCCATGCTGTGTGCGATGAGAGCGAGCTGCTGCACGTCCAGCAGCTGGCGGCCCGAGCGGGGGGGCGAGGGGTCCGGGTCTGGGTCCGGCTGGGCCAGGGGCGAGTCCGACCGTCGCGGTGGTGACCCATGGGTCTGCCCGCCGTTGCCGTCGCCGCAGCCCACCGGCGGCGGCGTCGCTGCGATTTGCTCCGAGTGCGGCTGCGATCCGCGATCCAAGACACTCGTTTGTTGGTGTGCGGGCGTCGTACCGGAGTCCAAGTGACCCGAGGAAGGCAGCAGCGACACCTGTGCCTGCGCCTGCTGCTGCTGTCGCTGCTGCTGCGGCGGCGGCGGTTGTCGATGCTGCTGCGGCGGCGGCTGGAGTTGCTGGAGTTGAGGCAAGATGAAAGGGCCAGGGGCAGCCGCGTGGCGGTGACTCGCGGTCGTGCAGCTCATGTCGTGCAACTCCACGCCCTTGGGCTCAATCGGCTGCATCTGCGCACACACGAGCACGACACGCACAGAGGAGCAGGACGGGGGAAAGCCGGAGGCTGGTAAATAAGGTTCTGGACGACCGACGCAAAGTAACCGTAGCGAAACGGGCGAACAGAGCAAGGAGCCGGGGCCCCCGGGTGCCCTGCCTCCACGATACTATAAAACACCCCCCGCGCAAACCGCCATACCAACAACCTACGGTGCCCTGTTCCCAATGAGGTCCCGGGGTCCCCCAGCAGAGCAGCAGGGGCACACGCTGGTCGCTCGGACCCCGCCCCGCCTCCGCCCACCTTGCCCCGCAGCGCTCCGCTGACGTACAGCAGCAGGGGCCGCGACGCGGTGTCGGTGCCGCCGCGCACCGAGTAGCCCGAGGCCGGGCTGAACAGCGCCCGCAGCAGCGCGTCGCTGTTGGCGGCCGGCACGTATTCCAACACGGCCCGCTGCAGAGGGCGGAGGCGGGGGTAGGGTTGCGTGCGATGGGGGCGTCATTGGCGCTGGTGGCAGCAGCGCAGGGGCGCAGAGGCGGCAGGGGCGCAGAAGCGGCAGCGGGGCAGCAGCAGCACATAGGGGAATGGATACGACGCCGCCCTTGTCGTCAAAGCGAGACCTCGAGTCGGGTCGAAGGGAGCTGGGCCGGGCAACACCGCGAGCCCGGGGCAGTGAAGCCGCCAAGCCGCTGCAAAGCGACCTGCCTTGCTTTGCTCCGCGCCTCGGATCCTTCGCCCGGCGTCCTCAGTCCGGGCCGACCAGCTGCCGGACAGACACAGCCTAGCAAGCCCTGACAGGCAGAGCCAAGCCCCGGCGCGCGCGCCCCCACTTCCAAACCCACCTCCGCGCCCCTGCATATCGACCCCTCCTGCAGCCGCCGCGCCAGCGCCGCCACGCTGTCCGTTGATGTGACGCCCAGGAACGCGCAGCCCAGGCCCGGCCGCCCCCTCGACACCGCCGCATAGTCGTACGGCATGTAGTACAAGTCGATGATGGCGCCGGGCACCGCCAGCAGCTCCCCCAGCAGCTCCCGCGGCGGCAGCGCCGGTGACAGCCGCCGCAGCACGAGGGCCGTGCGGCCCGGTTCCAGGCGTTCCAAGCTGACACCCCGGAGGGGCGAGAGGGCGGGGAAGCCGGGGAGCTGCAGGCCGTCCCTGGCGACCGCTGCGTCCGCTGCGACGCCGCCATCCTCACGGGGGCTGGCGCACTGGGAAGCTGCCGCACAGCGAGTCAAGCCAGCCGCCGCGTCTGCGTCCGCGTCTGTCGCAAGCCGCGCCCGGCCCGACTCACCGCTGCCGGCATCCGCGGTGTGGACAAGGGACGCGCCACGGCCGCCGACCTCCGGCGGCCCAGGCGGCGGCGACGTGTGCGGCTGCTGCGGAGGTGCCGGCGGCGGCGGCGGCGGCTGCACTCCGGCCTCCAGCACCTGGAAGCCGTGTCCGTGCCCCGCAGGCGCGCTGTCGAGTGCCGGCGGCGGCGTGAGCATCGCTTCCAGCATCGCCACCTCGTCAGCAGCAGCGCCGCCATCACCGGATTCGCGATGGTCGGTAACCGGCTGCCCCAGCACCGACGCCTCCGGCCGCAGATGCTCGCTCCGCGTCGCGACTGCCGTCCTGTGCGCCAACGCAGGCTCCGCCGCCCCGGAGACCGGGACCCCAGCCTGCTCGCCTAATCCAGCTCCGGCTCCAACAACCTCCCCTGGCGGCCGCACTGCCGAGGTCCCTTCGGCGCTGCAGCTGTCCTGAGCGCCTAGGGGCTCTTGCCGCCAGGCCGAGCAGTCGGCCTCCAGGTTCCGGAGCTGGACCGCATCGGTCGTACTGCGGTCGTACTGCGCTCCGACGCCGGGCCTCCCGGCGGCCGCCGCCCGCTGGCTGCTCTCCCTGACACCGGCACCCGTGCAGCCGGCCCCCCTGATCCCTGGTGACCCAAATGGCGGCGACCCCAAACAACCCGCCTCGCCCGGTGCTGCTGCCTCCCCGCTGACCTCGCTCGCAGCCTCCCGCAAAGCCGCCGCGGCGGCCGCGCCGTGATCGGCAGCCGCGGCGCCTTGCAAGGCCGCTGGCTCCCCACACGCGACGCCCTCAGCCGCCGCCGCAGCTGCCCCTTGCTGCTCCCGCGCCGGAGGTCCCAGCGCCTTCGCCTTCGCCTGCGCCTCCGCCCTGTCCCCCTGCGCCCCTGCAAGCGCCCGCGCCTGCTCCTCGGCCTCTGCGAGCAGTGCGGCCGCGTGCTCCGCCGCGTAGGCCGCTATCGCGCCCAGGAACCTCTCATCCCGCACCCCGCACCTCGCCATCGCCGCCACCGACGCCGCCACGTCCCCCGGTGCCACCGGCAGGCCCCCGGCGGGCCGCAGCTGCAGCTGCAGGGCCGGCTCATCCTGCGCCTGCAACTCCGCCTGCTGCTCCGCCTGCTGCTCCACCTGCTGCTGCGGCAGCTGACACCGCTCCAAGCTCAGTCGCGGCGGCAAGTCTTCCTGCGCGTGTGGCCGCGCCTGCACCTGCGTCTGTGGCCCCACCTCCTCCCCCATCGCCCGCGGCTGCAGCGCCTCCGGCCGCGGCCCCACCTCCTGCGGCTGCCTCGCCTGCTCTGGCACCTCTGCCGTCCGCGCCTGCGGGAGCTCCAAGTGCGCCGCCACGTGCAGCGCCAGGCGGCGCATCACCGCCGGCCGCGGCCGCAGGTGCGAGAAGCGCGAGCACGCCTCCGCCACGCGCGCCGCCTGGGAGGGCGTCAGCGCCGGCAGGCAGGCGTCCACCGCATCCAACCCGCGCTCCATCAGGCGCGCATGGGACACCCCCGACCGCGCGTACATGCACAGGACCTCCACCACCTGCGAAGGCGTCAGCGCGAGCAACCGAGGCGGCCGCGCCAACTCCACCTCAACGTCACCGTCGCTAAACGGCCCTGCGACTGCAGCAGTGCCACCGGCGGCGGCCGCCGCGGCCCGCGCCGCCGGCTCCGCCGGCGGCGCGCGTGCGCACAGGTAATCGGCGACGCGGCACAGGAACTCCGGCTCGCGGTCGTGTCGCCACCCGCACGACGTCACGTCGCGCAGCAGCCCCAGCAGCGGCTCCGGGCCCGGCAGTGTATGCAGCCGCGCCTGCAGGTGCGCCATGAGCCGCCGCATCGCGCCGCCCAGGTTGGGTGCAGCCGCGGCGACGGGCTGCAGCGAGTGCAGCGCCGACAGCGAGCGCAGCAGACTGATGGCATCGCCGGCGCTGGGCGCCGCCGCCGCCGCATCGTCCGCGGCGGCGTGTGCGGAGGGCCCCGCCGCCGCGGCTAGTCCCTGCTGCGCGCCCTTGCGCGCCGCCGCCGGCGGCGGCAGCGCGCCTCTGCTCACACGTGTGCCCGGATGGGGTGCCCCTGCTAGTTCCTGCTCCAGCGGTATGCGCTGCGTGCGGGCCAGGATCCGGTCCAAGAACGTCTTGCCCACGGTCCGCATGCGGACCGCACCCTGCAGCATCGCGGCGGCCTGGGGCCAGGGCGCGGTATTCGCCGCGGCAGTGGCGGCGGCCACGAGGCTTCGCGCGAGGTCCGGCGGCGGGGGCGGCGGCGGCGACCGGCCGTCGCAGGGCAGGCAACGCGCAACGGAGGTAATCATGGCCGCCAGCGCTTCCGACGCCACACGCCGCTGAACGGCGTTCGTCACATCGGCCGCTGCCGTTGCCGCGCTTCCGCCGCCGCCGCCGCCGCCGTGGCTGCCCCGCCGCGACTTCGCAGGCGCCGAGAAGACTCCGCTCCTCAGTCGCTTGTCCAGCATCGTGCAGGTGCGCTCGACGAGAATCGCCGGGATGTAATGAGCTGGTTCTGCCGGCCGAAAGTGCGGCGCGTCCGGCGCCGCGCCTACCTCCGCCAAGGCGCTCCCGTGCGCGCCAATTCCCCCGTTGATGCTGTTGATGCTGCTGTTGCTGTGGTGCTGATTCGCCTCCAGGGCGTGTCGGCGACAGTCCTGAGCTAGCGTGCAGAGTTCTGTGAGTGTCGGGTCCGGGTGGGGTTCCCCGGCATCATGCAAGCTAGGGGCCACATCGTCGCCTGCTCTGCCGCTGCTGCTTCCGCGGTCGGAGGCAGTTAGGTGCAGTGCTCTGTACTGCTGCTGAGCCTGCATAGGCCAGGCAGCGGCTGTTGACCGACAGGTTGCACTCCAGGAGCACCCCGTGGTGTGTGCAGCCGCCTCCCAAGGCCGCGCGGACAGGGCCTGAAGAGGGGAGGAGGCGAGGTGTCAGGCGATCAGAGAGGCTTCGTGATTGGTCCGAGACATTGTGTGACTTGCGAAGGGAGTCTTGGAGCGCTGGGACTCACCACCCTGCATTCCAGCGCGGAGCGTGCCGGAGCGTTGATGGCGCAGGCATCACCGCTTGTGTTTGGCAGCTCCCGCGACAGTTCCCTGCATATACACCATATCGCCGGCGGTCCGTTAACTCCATGGCCATTACGCAGTCGCTAAACCATGCAGACGTGCGGTGACGTGCCGGAGACTTGCCTGCCTGCCTCAAGCCAGCCCGTCAAAGCTCTCGCCGAAGTGCCTGTTTCCCACCAAACAGCATTTACTTTACACCAAGTAACTTAATAACCTGCCAGATGCGGGTAATGCTCCGCACCTAACGACGTCTTCCCAGCAGCAAGACGCCCGGAAACCATACGCCCACGGCTCAATAATCATTGGTAAATGTTTGTATGGTGAAAACGGCGGGGTCCCTCCGAAATAGTGGGCTAAACGTCATCAGAAGGCTGCGCACTTCTACCGGTATGCTGGGCCTGCCGGAGCGACATCATGTGCATTGAATAGAGGATACGCATGAACATTGCTTGTGCAGCCTTACGGCGCACTCCAAGTGAGGAAATGCCAGGAAGGGTTCCATTTGCTTCCAAATCATGCCGTACTGGTCCGGAATTTCCAGGCCGAAAGCAAGACAGAAGCGCTACAGGTTCTCTTCGCTGAGCAGCTGTCAGCGAAACAAAATTGATAAACACAACTGCGGCCTCAAAGACGCTCGGTCAACTCTACCTCGTGGATGTATGTCGCGGCATAAGCAATGAAAGCGTCCGGCGGACCGCAAAAGCTGCGGTTCACTGTGCATGCGTTCTCGGGAGAAGTAAGTACAGTAGCTGTAGGCAGAGCTGTTCCGATGGCTTCTTGAATGTGTGGAGCGCGCGGACGCTGCGCAGGACACAGACTATCCCGTCCGTGAGCTCCTGTATCACAGCCCTCAGACCCGAGGATGGCAGTCGCCCAGGTGCGCTTGTACGGGAGGGCCGCGGGAGCGCCGCGCACGCAGCAGGCCCCTTCTGGAGGCAACACGCTTTGAACCTCCCGGGGCGCAGGTTCTGCAAGTACCCTCAGGAGATTGTGCTCAGGCTGGAGCAGACATGCAAGGTTCAACAGATCCAAATTCTTTCGCACGAATACAAGGTGGGCGGGGGCCCCCGGACCACCTCCTTGGGATAGCTCGTGCTGGTGGCGCACGTGCACGTGCTGCTTTGGGCGCTGGATGAAGGAACCACAAGCGTAATCCCACACCCACCCCTAGCACACCAGCCCCCATTCCCTCTCTATCCCCTGCACGGATGCGAAACCCGGATGGCAGATCGCCACGCGTGTGGAGGTGTTTGTGGGCGCCCCGGCCAACGTGCTGGACACGGACCCCAACAACTGCGTCTTCAAGCGGCTCGGCTACCTGTCCTTTGACAGCAACGAGCGCAGCAACCACCAGGCGCGGGAGCTGAAGAGCGTGCACGTCAATGTCCAGGCGTTCCTCATCCGCCTGCTCATCCACCGCTGCCACGTCAACAAGCTCAACATATACAACCAGGTGCGGCCAGCGCGCCGCGCGGGAGAGAGCGCGGACAGCCGTTCGGCGCCCGGCGTAACAGCGGCACCGCCAGCGCGCTGTCGGAGACCCCGTGCCTGATTGCCACGAGGCATGCCGCAGCGCGGCATGCACCCTTTGAGTGGTTTCCTTCGCGCCCCCAGATGGGCGTTTCCCGTGCAGATGTGCCCGCTTGCGCTGCCCCGGTGCCCAGGATGGCCTGCTGCCGCTACTGCTCCAAACCCTTATCAACTTCAGGGAAAGCCGAAGTCTCACCTTTCCCAACCAGGGAAGCCTCACCGCCCCTGCAGCCTCCTACGGCCGTGTCTGGCCTTCCCATCCCTGCCACCGCCCGCCCCCGCCCCTCCTCCTTCCCCCTAGGTCGGGATCATAGCCCTGAACCTCATCGGGGAGCGCGCCACGCCGCCGCCCGATGGGCCGCCGGGCTTCCTGCAGCTGCACCCGTCGGTGCCCGCCGCGCAGCCCTACTACAACGCCGCGGCGGCGGACATGGCGGACGTGAACCTGGACCTGCACGTGGACACGGTGACGGCGGTCAAGATCCGGGAGCTGGCGCGACAGAAGGACGAGGCGGTGGCGCGGGAGGACTATGACACAGCCAAAGCACTCAAGGTTGGGGGGTTGCGGAAGATGTGACCGCAGGGAGAGGAACGGAGGCGACGTTGGCGAAGGGACCCAGGACCCAGCAGTACTGTTGAGGGGTTGGGGAGGGGGGTTGGGCGACCCTGGGCAGCGCTGGTCTGGGGCGACTAAAGGTGTGGAGAGGAGCTTGTCAGGGTGAACGGGTGGTGAGCGGCCGAATGCGTGGGCGAGCTGGTTGGGAGGGAGGAGGCTGGCGCGAGCGCTGCGTGGGATGCGCAAAGGGCATGGGACTGGGCTGGGCTTCGATTTGGGCGGCCACATGGAGGGAGCTGCGGTCACAGCCATTCCAGCAATTCCAAACAGGGAACGGATTCGGGGGCCTGCGCTGCATGGTCAGGAGCACAGATACAGCGGGATGTAACCGTATGTAGCGACATGCCGCTTTTGAGCGTTCAAAAGCATCAAAGGCATCAAAGGCATCACGGTTGGTGGTGCGGGAATCGCCCAGCGTGGCTTAGTGGTGCGTTGTCCTCCCTGAAGGGAGGCCTGAAGGCCCAAGTCCCTCTGACACGCCTGCGCGACCGAACGCTGACCGGCCAGCGGCAGCACCGCTGCCGTGAAGCTCCTCCCCGGTGGGGGCCACCCTCTCCCTGAGCCTCATCCCTTATCCCTCGCTGTCGCTCTCTCCCTGAGCCCCGCAGAACAGCATCGAACGGCTCAAGGTGGTGGGCCAGAAGATCGCGCAGCTGGAGGCGCGTAAGCGCGCCGCAGTGGAGAAGGAGGACTACGACACCGCCAAGTCCATCAAAGCCGACATCGACAAGCTGCGCGCGGCGGGCGAGGGCGCGGCCATGGCGCCAGGGGCCGTGGCCGGCTCCAGCAAACACCCGGACGACATCTTCAACCGCGTCCTGGGCAACAAGGCGGTGGCCGCCGGCGGCGGCAGCCCACCGGGCGGCGGCGGCGGAGGAGGAGGAGGGGCAGGCGGCGCGACGCATCTGCAGCTGCCCTTTGATGAGCAGCCGGTGGGCCGGGGCGGCTCGGGGGCGGGCGCGGCGCCTTCGCGGCGACCCACATCGGGCTACGACGGCGGGAGGTCGGCCTCGCCATCCGGGCAGCGGGGGCCGACAAGTGAGTCTGGGTGGGCCTTGGGGTCGGTCGGGCCGAGGCGTTGTAATGATGGTGAGGCCGCAGCGGTGGAAGGGAGGCGGCGTTGGCGAACACCTACCGGGCGGGGGAGGAGGATGGATGGATGCGGGGCGCTGGGGCGCACGACGACCTGTGCAGGGGATTTCGCTAGGTTCGCAGCGGAGTACGGTAATACCGACGGGGTAGGTGGTGGTGGCAACCGCAAGTCTAACCGCTCTCCGCCCACTGCACCGATCGCGCTTGTGCTGCCGCGTCCAACGGCGTCGGCTCGCCGTGTGCTGTCAGCATCTTGGCCTGGCACTCCCTCCTCCCCTCCTCCCCTTCCCGCCATCTGAACATCTTTCAAAACATCCATAATGTAATGATGTAATCACCCATCCAAGCATCCATCCAATCATACAGCTCCCCATCAACCCAGTTCATGATTACACCCACCCAAACACATGTGGTCACCCATTCGTCCTCCGCTTGCCCTCCTGCTGTGCGTGCTGCGCATCCGCCCCGCTATCCAGTCGTCGAGGTGGACGACGACTACGCGCCCGGCCCGGGGACGCTCCAGAGCACCATGTCCGTGGGCAACAGCCGCCACCAGCAGTACGACGAGCGGCCCGCCATGGGCCGCGGGCGCTACACGCCCACGGAGGACCAAATGGTGGCGGCGGCGTTGCAGCGGCAGATGGCGCCCACGACGTCGGACAGCAGCTTGCCAGCGCCGCCGGGGTGGCCGGGGGACCTGCCCTCGCCGGAGCCGGTGCCAGGTGCGGAGGAGGGGGGTGCAGGGGGCTGGGGGCTATGTGGCGGGGCGGCTGCGTGAGGCAGAGGCCCCGATTTGGGTTTTGCGTGGGGGCCGGGGTCCAGGAACAGGGGGCGGTAAGTGGGGCCCCCTGTTCCTGGCCCCACACGGAAAAGGCAATGTGTGGAACGGCCGCCAGAAGGTCCGCGAGGGCGTCATGTCGCATCAAGCGACAGGACGGCGCGCGGGAGAGCACCGCCACCGTTCCCGTGCCTCAACCCGTGCCCCTTACCAGATCATGAGATCAACCATAACCCGGGGGTTCTAGTGTAGAAGAACCGCAGCGAGCTTACCTAGGTCATCCCCAGCCTTATCTCGGGGGCTGGTCTTGGTAGTGATAGGCTGGCGCGTGGCAGTAATGTCGCGTGCTGCGGTCGTTGGCTGGCTGACCGCTGGCCGTAGCCGTGTCACCCTTAAAAACAGTGCACACACACTCAGCTGGTGGTTGTTCGAGGCTGATCCCGAAGGCTTGGCGCCGGCCGGAGGCCCTCCACGGGAAGGCGGCGTCTTCCTGCAGCACCCGGCTCACCGACCGTAGCCAGCTGAACCCCCGGGGGGTTCCTCCTCGCCAGGCTCCCCGAACGCGGAGCTGCCCCACTCTTCGCTTGAACCCACCTGGGCTTCTGTGGCACAATGTTTGATGACATGTTTAAGGGTGCTGCGGCCATGCGGCCGCCTGCTGTACCTCTTTTGGACCTCGTCCTGTCCACCGCGCCGTCTATGCTCGCGCATATCGAATGGCATGACTGGTGTGACTCGTACAGCCTGCTCAGCCCGCTGCTGCCGCCCGCCCGCCCAACCGGTGTGACTGGTGTTGCCCGATCAGGCCCTGTGGCCAAGGAGGCGGAGGCGTTGGAGGACTTGGCCGGCGAGTACGTCGCGAGGGCCTTCTTCTCGAAAAACTGGCAGCTGCGCGACGCGGCCGTCGTTTGGTTGGCGAAGGAGGTGCGGCACGCTCGGGAAGCCAATGGCCGTCCATCCACCGCCAGCGCTATAGGGTGGACGTGGTGGTGGTGACGGTGGATGGGATGGTTTGCTTGCATGGCTCTAGGCTCGCTGGCTCTAGGCCCCCGTGGTACTCTAATGGCTAGGGACCCTGTCGCAGGATACTCAGGGGTCCCAGGCGGTGCAGCAGCGCGTGCCTAACCGCTGATAAGGAAGCGCGCCCCTCCCCCGCGTGACCACGTACAAACAACTGCGAGTTGTTGGTGCCGCCGCCGCCACTGCCGGCTGTTGCTGCTGCTACGGCTGGTGCCGCAACAGCTGGTGCCACAACAGCTGGTCCTGGTCCCGCTGCTGCTGCTGCTGCTGCTGGTGGCGCAGGTGTCCAGCGGCGGCTTCGAGGGCAAGCGTGACGCGTTCCGCACGCTGGTGCGTCTGGCGGTGCGGGGCATGAAGGACAAGGTGGCCAACGTGTACCTGTCCTGCCTGGCGCTGCTGCCGGCGCTGGTGGACAGCGGGCTGGCGGCGGCGGGCGGCGGGCGTGAGGTGGAGGCCATGGCGGAGACGGTGCTGCCGCAGCTGGTGGACAAACTGGGGGACAACAACGCGCGCTTAAGGTGGGGAGCTGGGGGGGCCGAAAGAACGTGGGTCGCAGCGAAGGAACGGAAGCGACGTGGGCCAATGAGTGGACCCAGCGGCAATACGGGGAGCGGGGAGGTGGGGTGGGGCGGGCGGCCGCGGAGGCGGCCGGACGGGCGCGTGCGCGTGCCAGTGCTTGCTAGCTGACTGGCTGGATTGTCGGTGGAGGGTGTTGATAAGATGATAACTGACTGACTGACTGAGTGACAGAGAGGTGCGGCTTAGACGGGCTCGGCTCCGCCCATCCGCCGCCTCCCGGGTCCGTTCGCTAACGCCTTCTCCGTCTCCGTCTCCGCTGCGGTTGTGCGGTATCTTCCTCTTCCCTCTCCTGATTCCCGCAGAGACGCCAGCAAGGAGAGCATCATGCTGCTGGCGAGCATCAAGGACGCGCAGCTGGCCTCCCACGTCGGCGTCTTCGTCAAGCCCGTCAAGAACCAGAGCGCGTGGCGGCCCGTGCTGGGCATCCTGCAGCTCTTGAGGGTGCGTGTGGGCACGTGTACGGTGTGTCATGTGTGGCTGACACGTGCTGCTTGCCGGTGGCTGGGGTGCGCCCCAGGGTCTTGGCTGGGGCTTGGGGCTGGGGCAGGGGAAACTGGTAGGGACGTACCCCGCGGTAACACGTCGCGTGACGTGCGTGTGCCTTGTTAGGTAGCACTGCGCCATCGGACAAGGATGGCGTGTGTGTGAGCGTCCCTGCATTGGCGTCTGCTTAACCGCAAGGCTTCATTCCCCTCTGGTGAACGCGCTTCACCTTGGTCATCAACCACTGTACTCCACACCCTCCGTTAGCTTAAGCCACAAAAACGCTGTACTGTACTGCACACCCTTCGTACGGTTTTGCTCAGTACCGGTCAGGTCACGTGCTCGGTCCCCCCTCAACGCGCTGCCGCTGCTCCCTGCTGCTGCCACCGCGTCGACGACCCGACCCGACCCGACCTTCCCTCATCCCACCGCGGCCCACCGCCTCCTCCTCCTCCCCCTCCCCCCCCTCCCCCCGCCCGCAGGACCTGGTTCCGCTGGTGGGCATCTCCCGCGCGGGCGAGGGCTTCGATCTGGGCGAGCTGATGGACTTCGTGGGCAAGGCCTACAACTCGCCCAACGCCGACGTGCGCAGCGAGGCGGTGCGGGTCACCAAGGAGGTGTACGACCTGGTGGGGCCCGCCATTCGGTGAGCGAGGGACGGAGGCAGGGAGGGAGGGAGGGAGGGAGGGAGGGAGGGAGGGAGGGAGGGAGGGAGGGAGCGAGCGAGCGAGGGAGGGAGGCAGGGAGGGAGGGACGGAGCGAGCGAGGGAGCGAGGGAGGGAGTGGCCGCAGTCAGCTCTGGGGAGGGGCGGGTGGTCTCCAGTGGCTTCCTGTGCTCTGGCTAGTTTGCGCGCCGCCGTCGCTGGCAGCTGGGGCCTGGATGGCCACCTTACGAGGTGGATTCTCGTGGCACTAAGACTGGGGGAGCGCGTCGGGCTGCGCTCCTAGGCCCGAGCAGTAACGGACACCTCGCGGAGTTGGGTCGGGGCTGCCAACTGGCTTTGGCAGTTGGCGCGACGCCTCCTGGCCCGCTGTGTGTGGGCCTGGCCTCGCCGGCTCATGCCAGTGTGTTGGCAAGATGCGGCGCACCCGGCGTGCCTCTTGCTTGAACGGGTTAAAGGCGCGGTGCTCCTTCCTTGGCGCTTCCATATGCCGTTGGCCTCGCGTTGCTGACCTCCCATGCGCCTCTGTGTGAATGCCGCGCCGCAGCAAGTGCATGCCCAAGGACATCAACGCCAAGATCAAGGAACAGGTGGATGCGGTGCTGGGAGGCGGGGAGGCGCCCGCAGCACTCGCGCCGCCGCCGCCCGCCGCGGCGCCGCGGCCGCCGCCGCCGCCGCGCGCCTCAGGCCCGCCGCCCAGCAAGCGGCCCGCCAGCGGCAAGAGCGACGCCAGTGGGGGGTCTAGTGGCGGCGGCGGCAGGCCCTCGTCGGCACACACGCCAAAGCCGCCGCCGCCACCGCCGCCGCCGCCTCCTCCCGGCCCGCCTGGTAAGAACGGGCGATGGCCGGCTGAGGCTTGCTCCGGCTGAGGCCCGCTTTGCAAGCTGCGAATTGCAACCCTACCTGACCTGGATCTGAGCAACCGTACCTGACCTGAATCTGTGCCCGAAAAGCAAACAAGCAAATAGACACAAACAGCACAAATCACGTCTACCTTTCATGACATCGCAACGCAGTGTGCACGCACCTACACCTTACATGCTTTTTTCCCTGCAAACGCACGCATGCACGAACTGCCGCTCCCACGTCACGCCGTGCGCCCCGTCGCCCTCCTCTCCTCCTCCTCCTCCTCATCCATTCTCTCCCCTTCTCCTCCCTCCTCCTACCTTCTCCCGCCCTCTTCCCCCTCCACAGACGCCGATGTTTACGAGCTGGAGCTCCAGAAGGCCGAGTCGGAGTTCGGTCCCGACCACCCCAAGGCCGCGGAGGCCTGCTCCAACCTGGCCATCTTCTACAACTCCAACGAGCAGCCCGACCTGGCGCTGCCGCTGTACGAGCGCGCGCTGGCAATCTACGAGGCGGCCTACGGAGAGAACCACCCCGAGGTGGCGCACACACTCACAGACCTGGCGGTGCTGCATCTGGAGCAGGTGGGGGAGGAGGGCGGGGGCAGGAGGCAGGCAGCAGGTGGGAGGGAGGAGCGGGGGTGACCGTATCCACGTATATGCCGGAGCCCGTGAACGGTAACGGTGGGAGGGGGCGGGAGGCAGGCAGCAGGTGGGGAGGAAGGGGGTGGAGGGTTGCGCTGATTACGAGGCCACAGCGATGGAATGTGGGCGACGGTGGCGAACGAGTCGGGGGAGGGCGGGAACGGTGGGCGGAGGGGAAGCGGCTGGCGGATGGTGGTGGGGAGAGCGCGCGGGGAGTGGCGGGGGCGGGCCGATGCAATGCGGAGCGCCTGGCGCGGTTCAGCACGGCACGGCCTTCCTGGCTGAATGAATCGCACCTGCTCACCCTCAACCTCCAGGTTCGGTGTTGTGCCCGATGTGGTTTTTCCCGATGTGATTTTCGGTCATAGTTGCGTCGTTCCCCAGCCCCCAACCGCGGGTTTCCCTTACCACGGTACTCCCTCCCTCCCTGTTCGGTAAGTTTTGCTGGGTTCTGGGTCCGTTCGCTAACGCCGTCTCCTTCTCCGCTGCGAAATTCGCTTTATGCCCTCCCCCCTCGTGCCCCCCCTCCCCAGGGCCGTGAGGATGTGGGTCGGCCCCTGCTTGAGCGGGCGCTGGTGATCCAGGAGGCGGAGCTGGGGCCCGACCACCCGGACGTGCTGGCCATCAAGGACGTGCTCAAGTCTGAATGAAATGATGAGGAGGCGCACTGGAAAGCGCAGCACGGCCGGGGGGGTCTAGCACGGCATAGCATGGCCGGAGGGTGAGGGTGTGCTGCGCCCGTCACAAGTCGGCGGGTGCTGTGGCCTCGAAAGCCGGCGGCGAGGCGTCTGACTGCCGGTTGCGATGCGCTGCCAGGCAGCGGCGGTGGTGAACTGGGGGTGGTGGTGGTGGTGGTGCGGAGGTGGAGGAGGGGGGCGGCGTTAGGAGGGGGGGAAGCGCTGCGCGTGCACGCACGCAGCTTCCACCTTCGCGCTGCAGGGAATGGACTGTTGCGGCCGGCGACCCTGGACCCACTTCCGCGGGGTGGGTGCGGAGCGGGTGGGTGGGTGGGGGTTCAGGTGATGTGGCGGAGTGCGCTGGGCTGCATGGGCGGTTTGATCCACCCCTTGGGCATGTGGCAAATATTGCCGGGCAGTCACCGGCTCATATTGCAGGGTGAAGGAGGGAGGGGGCCGTCGCCCTGCTGCCACGGTTCCTCGCCATGCGAACGCGGTGCGGGTGCGCCTGGGTGCGCTGCCGCCTGCCACGGGCCAAACGCTCGGCGTGTGTGTGTGTGTGTGTGTGTGTGTGTGTGTGTCGGAGGATGAGGGGGGGCATGATGCACAGTGGGTGGTGGCGTGTTTGGCGCCGCGTGGCGTGTGAGGGTGGGTTGGGGAGATGGTGCACATATGGAGTGGGCGGCGTGAGTGATCAATGCGAGCGAGGGGGAGAAACGGAGAATAGGCGGCGGCTGCATACGCCGTGTGCACAGATGCACGAGGGTGCGGCGACAGCGCGAGCGACCAGAAGGCTGAGCGGCAACAGGACAGGCAAGGGGCGTGGGCAGGGTCGCAAATCGCGGTACGGCATGTATGCCGTCGAGTGTGGGTTTCACCGCTGCACCGAGCGCGCCGAGGATCTTGGGAGAGACTGACTCTCGCTGCTTCCCCGCATGCCACGGATCGTGTACAGCAAGGCCCCGCGGTAAAAAGGTACTTCTATTTTCCAACAGGAGCACCGGGCGAAGAGGTTGGCACTTCTCTGCTGTACGGCACGTCTTCGTTTTCAGTTTGCAGCAACTAAACCCCTACTCAACGCTGCAGCAAACGCAGAAAACTGTGGTTTCGTAAGCGATGCCATGTATGATTACGTCCTTACATATACTGACGCTGGAGGACCCGCAGCCGTAAAGCGCGTTGCGGCGTGGGCATTTCACGGCAACCGCAACGACCAACAGTTTGCCAGCACAAGGTCGCAAAGTCCAGCTGGTTCCCACATCGGGTAGCAAAATTAGAAAACACCCGACGTCCTTATTATGAACATATAGTACGTCCTGAAAAATACAGGCTGGCGCCTTTGTTAACATACCTACATACGTGCTGATGAACAGATAATTCTGCATTTTTAGAATTTCAGACTTTCGGCATTACCACCAGTGGAACGTCCCCTGAAGAGTTAGTCCTGAGGGGCAATGCTGTCATCAACGTCCTGCAACCCGGTGCCCGACGCCATGCGCGCCCGCGCACCGGGACGACCCCTTCTCCTCCGCCGCCCGCCTCGCTCCTCCTCGCGCCTGCCGCCGCTCCTGCCCCTCCTCCTGCCCCTCCTCCTCCCCCTCCTCCTCCCCCTCCTGAGCACCGCGGCGGCCGATTACGACCACGGGCATTACTGCAGCATCTGCTCGGGCTCGCTCTCGCAGCCTCGCCCTCACGCTCGCAAGGACGCGCACACCTGTGGGGGGCGCCCCTGCAGCGTGTTCGACCCGCGCGTATCCCACCCCCATCCGGAATCCCTGCCAGGGTTTCCGTCCCCCAATTTGCGGCAGACGCTGCTGGGTATGCCCCCAAACTCGATGCTTAGGGTGTGTCGGCTGATGCTGGAGCAGTTGCGGGGGTGGGTGGGGCGGCTGCGCAAGAAGGCGGCTCCGGCGGTGGTTCCGGAGGCGGGGCTGGGGCCCTGGAGCGAGACCCTGGAGGACGTGCAGGACCTGCTCGCGGAGAAGGGCGCCAGGTGGGTGCTGCTGCCGGGCCGTGGCGGTGGGACTGCGGTCGTGCAGGCTGGGCCGACTACCGGCTAGTGGTTAGGCCGGTTAGGCCGGTTAGGCCGGTTAGGCCGGTTAGGCCGGCTAGGCCGGCTAGGCCGGTTAGGCCGGTTAGGCCGGTTGGGCCGGTTAGGCCGGTTGGGCCGGTTAGGCCGGCTAGGCCGGTTAGGCCGGTTAGGCCGGTTAGGCCGGTTGGGCCGGTTAGGCCGGTTAGGCCGGTTAGGCCGGTTGGGCCGGTTAGGCCGCTTCGCGAGTAGAGCAGGCGCTGCACCGATGTGGGCCGTAAAGGGCTCCTCGCGTATGTGCGTATCGAATGTGCCCCCACGCGCGGCGCGGCGCGGCGCTGGGTGAACGACACGCGTCCGTGGTCGGCGTTGCGGTTCTCATTTAGAGGTCGTCATTGAGACACCCCGGCAAGCCATCCTTTCAAGCCGCATCGACACCCCTGGGCGGCGCGGCCGCTGAGCAGTCGCTCCTCCGCGACCGGCGGGTACGGCAGTCGCAGGTTTTGCGTTGAGCGGCTAGAGGGGGAGGAAACGGGAGCGCACAGACCCCGCATCTGCCTGGGGCCAAAAAGGCGATCCGAGCCCCGAGAGGGAAACCTCCGTCCCCTTTCCGCTGCGGTTCCTTCCGAGAGAGAAACCACAACACCGAAACACAACACACCACGCGGATTGCTGACGCCTCCTGCACGCTCCCGTCGCCCTCTTTCTCCTTCCCGCCCCCGGCCCCCCCGCGCGTGTTTCCCGCATGCGGCACCCCCCGTTACGCAACCACCCGCCAGGCGCAAGTCGCTCACGGAGCTGATCGACGCCTCCGCTGCAGCCGTAGAGGCGCTAGCCGCCACTGTCACAGCCGACGACGACGACGACGACGAGGAGTACGACGAGTACGACAACTACGACGACGACGGGTGGGATGATATCTGCGGCGGCGGGGGTTCTGGCTCCCGAGCAGGGACACGGCAGCGGAGTCCACCCGCCGGTTTAGACGCCTCGCGGGTGGAGGACCGGAAGGCGGTCCTGGAACCCATTCTGAAGATCTGGGGGACGCTGTTGCCGCTGGAAAACTTTCTGGACAAGGCGCCCGTCAAACGGCGGCCCGGCGGCGGCCGCTGAGCCGCTGTAGAAGACCCGTGACGGCGCCGGCGGCCGCGGCAGCGGCAGCGAAGGCTTCGGAGCGGGTGATGGTGCCGGCGGCGGCGGCGGCGGCGAGCCTGCGGGAAAGGCGATCGACGGCGGCAGCGCCGGCGAGCCTTCGGAGCGGGCGGCGGCGGTGGTGGAGGAGATTCCCGCCGCTAGGCGGTACCCATGGGGCCAGCGACAGCTCTCCGCCCTGGGTGCAGCTGGTCGGGTGGGTCGTCGCGGCCGCACCCAGCCGACACCGCCACCGGCGGCCGCGGCCCTGTTGCCTGGGCGCATGAGGTGGCTGGTCACCCGTTGATCCGCGCTGCCTGGGAGCGGGCGGCGGACTTGGCCGGCGCGCTGGGGCTGCGGCGGCGGCGTGTGGGTCATCACGGCGGTGGTGGTGGTGGCGGTGGCGGTGATGGCGGGCAGGAGGGCTCGGCGGAGGCTGGGAGGGAGGGGAAGGCAAAGCGCTCGGGCGGCGGCGGTGGCGGCGGCGGGTGGTGGTCGTGATGGGTTCCTGCAGGTCGCTGCTGCGGGCGGCTTGTGCTCTCGTGTGTGTTACTGGGTTGTGTGTGGAAGCGCGGAGCGAACAGGGCCAGGGCGATTGACGCGGGTTCCCGTCCGAGTGGAGAAGCGGTGCGGTCAGTGGCGGCGGCGGCGGCGACGGAGGGGGAGGAGGAGGAGGACGGCCGCGCGCGCGGGGGCTGCTCTCGCGGCGGGGTGTGCCGCTACCGCTGTATGTGGGTTGTTGTCGTCGCTGCTGCGAGACGGCCTTTGGAGACCAGACCAGCCCGGACCGGACCACACCACACCAGACCTGACCAGTGAACAGACCAGTTGCCCAGCATCGTTTGACTTTCAAGGAGGTCCCCATGCAACAACATATGCGACATAGCACAGGGCCGTGAAATAGATCCCTTTCTCGATATACCGGTATGCCTTTCACCGTCGGTGGTTCTGTTTCGCTGCTTCTTGCTTTTGCCCTCGCGCCTCCAGCCCGACACAAGAACGGAACAAACGTATCCCGGCGGTTCCGTGTGCCCCGGCGGTTTCCGCCGCCGCGAGGACACGGAGCTGTTGGTCTTTTTTAAAATACTATGAACACGTGAATCCACGATTGGTATACCGGTAAGGGCGTCAGTCAGAGATGAGATGGCAATGTCACGGCACAGCTCACGAGGAGCGACCCGTGGGTCCGAGACTCAAAGGGCCTTTGATGTCATCGGAACCCGACATGTCCTCCCGAGCTGCTTGCAAGCATATTTTTGCTACATTCCCGCTGCTACATTCCCATCAAGACAAGCGTTAATTTTCTTTTCCTTACGATGCTTCCATAACCTAAGATCTAGGGCCCCTGAACCGCCGGCAAAGACAAAAGGCCATTAGACAACGTCTCCTGGTGCCTGAACGACTGCTGCTGAAGGACAGTCCATTCCTCCGGAAACGCTCGGTGATGCGCCCGAAACCGCGCAGACCGCGCCGCGCGGCCTTGGCCTCCGCCTCGGCCGCGCGCGCGCCGGCCCAATCTCCACTCAGCCTTCGCCCACCTGCCTCCTCCGGCCTCCTGCTGCCCGCGCTACCCTTCACCCTCCTCCTCCTCCTTCTCCTCCTCCTGAGCGCGTCGTCGCCGGGGCCGCTTTTGCGGACCGCCCGCGCCGCGGCCGCGCCGCCGCGCGCCCCAACAGCCGCTCCCGAAACCACCGCAGCCGGCGCCGGCGCGCAAGCGCCGCAAAGCTCCGAAACCCCCGCAGCACACAGCCAGGAGCACCCGCACAGCGCCCTAGAGGACTTGGGCGCAACCGCGGCCGGACTTCTGGACCCGCGCTCCTGGGATGTCATCGCACCCTATGTCCTACCGGACGACACCGCCGCGGCGTCGACGGCGTCCCACGCGGCCGGTTCCGGAGCTGGAGGCGGCGGCGCGTGCCCGTCCGACCTGCACCACAGCCGCTACCTGCCCGGCTCGCCGCTGGGGCCGCCCCTGGAGCTGCTGCGCGGCGCCGCGGCGGCGCTGGTGCGGCGGCTGCGTGCCGCCGCGCATGGCGCCGAGGACGCGGCGGCGCGGGCGGTGGCGGGGCTGGCGGAGGACGTGCGCGACCCGGCTGCGTGGGAGGAAAATCCGTGGGTACGGAAAGAGGTGCACCAACTCCTTCAGGAACACGAACAGCACGAGCACGAGCACGAGCACGACCACGAGCACGAGCACGAACATGAACAGCAACGGCTGCAGGGACAGGGGCAGCCGGGGCAGCAGGGCCAAGAAGAAGGGCGTCAAGACGAGCGGCAGCAGCAACAGCAGCGTCATGGCGGGGCGCAGTCGCAGCGGCGGAGGGCTGAGGGTGCCCCGGATGAGGGGCTGGAGGAGCGGGTGAGGTCCTGCCCCGCGGCGCTGCGCGCCGGCCTGGCGGCGGCGGCGGGGGTGGACAGACGCGTGAGGGTGCTGGTGGGGGAGCTGCGGAGCCTCGTGGGGTGAGTTTGGGGGACTCTGGGTGACTTGGTTCGGCCGTGGGATCGGATTTGGCGGGGATAGGAAAGACCAAGAAAGGGCGATTTAGGTCTTCTGGGGAGGGGGAAGCGAATTGGATTTGGGGCAGGGAAGGGTTAAACTGCACACACACCACCCACCGCCGTGCCCTGCCCCCGCCCATGGCTCCCTTCCCTGCGCTTCCTAATTTACATAAAATTCCGCCCTCTTCCCGCGCCCCGCGCCCCGCTCCGCCCCACCGGCACAGCACCGTAGAGCGCCTCGCCCGGCCCCAAGCCGACCTCAGCTCAGCCGCCGCGCTGCAGCCCCTGGCAGACGCCCTGGCAGCCAGCGGCCGCCACATGGAAGACCTGGCGCTGGCGCTGCAGGCGGGGGTGGCGGCGGACGACACCCAACAGGCGGAGCCGGAGGCGGAACCGGAGGCGCAGGCGCAGGCGGAGGGCGAGGGTGTGGATGGGGGTGGGGGCGAGGCGGGGTCAGGCGTGCGGGGCGCTGGCCCGCGGCCGGCCGTTGCGGTGGCGGCGACGGTGGGCAGATGGCTGGAGGCGGTGGTGGAGCGCGCGGGCGAGGAGCTGGCGGCGGCGGAGGTGGGTGGGTGGGTGGTTGGGTTGAGTAACCGCGCTGCTGTGCCGCGTTGTGCGTGTCCTGATCCGCCACCGATCCGCGGGTCTGTCGGCCCCACCGACCCGCCCGCGGATCAGTACCGCAGCGACCCACGTGTCGTGTCTCCCCACCGACAGACACCGACGGGGGGGGGTGAAGGATTCACAGACCCGCGGGTCCGGTCGCGGACAGATCCTCGGGTCCGCTGTCCATCGCAAGGCTCTTCTGGAGCCTCCACATGCCTCCAGCCTCCCGCTCCCAACCCGCTCCCGGGCAGTGGGCCGTGGGCAGCACTGAGCCTATGGACGTCACTTCCTGTCACTCCCGCCTCCCTCACCGCCGCCGCCTGTGTGACCGGTGCCCGCCTGCAGGAGTTGGTCCGCTCCGCGCTGGGCTACGGTGAGCACGGCGCCGCCGCCACCGCCCACGGCATCGTCGGCGCCGCCGGCAACCACGTGCACGACGCGCTGCTGCTGCTGCACGACCTCGCGTCGCCGCCGCCGCCGGAGTTCGCCGCCGCCGCCGCCGCCGGCACGGCCGCCGCGGCGGCCGCCGCGCGCGTCGCCTCCCTCTCCGACGCGCTGCTGTCGCTGCACCGCCGCCGAGCCGCCGCCGCCACCGCCGGGCCCCGCCACGCCCGCAGCAGCAGCACCCCGAAGGGTGGCCACAAAGCGGAGCCGGAGCTGGGGCCGCCGGCGGCGGGGTGCGGTGGCGGCGGTGAGGAGGGGGAGGAGGAGAGTTGCAGCTTGTTAGATCTGCATGTGCCCACCACCGGGCTGCCGCCGCACCCGCATCTGCCCTCCCTAGAGGAGCTGCCGCCCGACGCGGCGGCGGCGCGGGCCGTGCTGCTGAGCTTGCCCCACGGGTCGCTTGCGGTGGTGTGTCGGGAGGGGCTGGAGGAGGCCCGGCGCTGGGCGCTGCGGCTGCGGAACGAGGCGGCGTTCGCGGAGGCGCCCTCCGCCAGGGCGGCGGAGGCGGCGGCGGCGGCGGCGAGGGGCCGCGGGCGCGGCGGCGCGACGGCGACGGCGATTGCGGCGGGGCTGGACCTTGCTCGGGACATGCTGGCAGAGACGAGCCCCAGGTGGGGCCGGACGGGTATGCGTGTTGTGTTGAGTTTTGCGGTGTTGTGTGAATGTGTGTCTGAGGAGGAGGGGGAGGGGCGGTAGTTTTGGGGGCTGTTGTTGTTGCTATGATGAGGGCGGAAGCGGAGGGAGGGAGGCCGGAGGGAGGGAGGGCAAGTGCGGGATGCGGAACGTAGCAGGACGAGCAGCCATTCACGCGCAGGCCCCAATAGGCTAATACCAACCTTCCGCAACCCCAGCACCGTTCCCTCCCCCATCCCATCGTTCTCCATCAACAACAACAACAACAACAATAACACCATCCAATGCGACCCTTGACCTGACCCGGCCCAACCCGACCCTCGACCCGACCCTCGACCCGACCCTCGACCCTCGACCTGACCCTCGACCCTCGACCTGATCCGACCCGAACCTCGACCCAGGCGCACGACAGTGATGGCGCTCATCGATGCCGCCGCAGCGCCCGTGGAGGCTTTTCACGCCGCCGTTGAGGATCAGGCCGCAGACGACGACGACGCTGCTCCTGCCGCCGCCGCCGCCGCCGACGGCGACGGCGACGGCGACGCCACCAACGCCCCCAAAGCTGCCGACATCGAGGCGGCGGCTCGAGAGTCCGTGGTGGGGGCCCTGCTGCACATCCGGGAGACTCTCGCCCACTTGGAGCACTTCCTGCGCAAGATAACCCCCCTGGAGCGCCAGCAGGCGAAGACGAAGAGGACGAGCGACGGTGGCGCAGGCGTGCCCGCGGAGCCGCCGCACCCGCGCCCTGCCGACACCGCCGGCGGCCGCGGCCCTGTTGCCTGGGCGCATGAGGTGGCGGGTCACCCGTTGATCCGCGCTGCCTGGGAGCGGGCGGCGGACTTTGCCGGCGCGCTGGGGCTGCGGCGGCAGCGTGTGGGTAATGATGGCGGGCAGGAGGGCTCGGCGGAGGCTGGGAAGGCAAAGCGCTCGGGCAGCAGCGGCGGCGGCGGCGGCGGCTTCAGCTGGTTCGGGCGGCCGGCCGCCGCCGCCGAGCTGCCCCCTCCGGCGCCGCTGCGGATGCCGCGGGTGACGGCGGCGGAGGGCGTCTGCGGTACCTGCGGCGGCGGCGACGAGGCGCTCAGCTTGGCGCAGGTGGAGGATTGCGGCATGTACGGCGCCTCGTACGACATTGCGTACGGCGACGGCGATGCTGCCGCGGCCCTGGCGGGTGGCGCGCTGGGCGCTGGCTCCGGAGCTCCTACGCCAGGTCCTACGCCGCCGGCCCTTCCCTGGACCGCCGCCGTGGCCCAGGTCTTTGAGAACATGGCTGAGGTGGCGACGGCGGCACGGGAGAGGATCGTGCGGGCGACGGGGGGCCGCCGAGCGGTGGCGCCGCCGCCTCCGCGGCCGCGGCCGCCGCCGCGGCAGCCGACGGACCGCGTGCCGCCTGCCGCGGCATCCCCAGCCGCGGCTGGACAGTTACCTGTTGCTGCTGCCAGCCGAGGCGCTGACGGCGGCGCCGCCCCTGACAGTCAGCAGCACCCTCAACCACCTCAACCACCACCCCAGAACCAGCAGAAGACGTGGGGCGGAATCAGCGGCATTGTCAATGTCTTGGGGGCACCCTTCAGGGCACTCCAGGGGAGGTCGCCGGGCGGCGACGCCGCCGCCCTCGGCGGTGGCGGCGGCAGGGCCGATGTGGGCGGCGGCGGCGCCAACGTGTCGGAGGTGGCGGCGGCGGCGGAGCTGGACGAGCGGCTGCGGCGGATGTGGATCTCGGCGGTGACGCTGCTGGAGCGCTCCGCAGCCCGGTAGGGTATGCAGCTGGGTGTTGTGTTGGGTTGGTGCACATCAACAACTTTGGCTGGGTTGGGCTGGGTTATCGGGGAGGGAGGGTGGAGGGGAGGGTGGAGGGGAGGGTGGAAGGGAGGGTGGAAGGGAGGGCGGGAAGGGAGGAGGTGGGTTTTCCCGCTGGCGGTCTGCTCGTGGGTGCAAGCACGGGTATGGGTATAATGGGTACGGATGTGGATTGTCTTGCGGTGGAATGGGTGGCGTACCCGCGGGGCGTTGGAATGTAAAAAACCCTGAAACCCCTAAAACCCCCAAAACCCTAAAATCCCAACAATAACATCGCTAACAGTGAACGCAAGCCCCCACGCGCGGTGGCGGTCCCCATGCCTCCGCCCTCTGGCCCCCCTGCCCTCGCACCCTGCCCCCCTGCCCCCCTGCCCCGCGTCCTCTTGCCGCCTCCGTACTAACTACGTCACCCCGTGGCCCCGTGGCCTTCTTTTGCCGCCACATTCCACCCGCCGCCACACCCTCGCCACCACTCCGCTGCCGCAGCTTCAACGACGCGCAGCGACTGCTCCTCTCCCCCGACACGACCCAGATGAAGCCCTCACTCACCTCGGCGGTGACGGCGCCCGGCAACACACCCGAAGCCCTCGCCTCCGCCGCCTCCGCCGCCGCGCACCCCCACCATCCTCAGCCTCCCGCCAGCCTCACCGTCAAGCCGCTCCTTCTCCGGCCCGACGCCGCCGCCACCGCCGTCCCCTCCGCCGCCGGCGAGCACCGGGAAACGGTGCTGACACCCGAGGAGGCCTCCACCTCCGCCGCCGCTGCAGCCGCCGCTGCCGCTGCGGCCGCCGCCGGTCGTACCATGGGGCCGCCGCCGTCGCGTGATCCGGACCCAGTGCTCCAGGACATTTTGGCGGCGGAGGCGGTCCAGGCGGAAGTGGCGGCGTACCTCGAGGAGGCAGCGAGGCACCTGGGGATGCCGCCCTTCATCATCACCATCACCGACCCGCGGGTCACAGGCTCGGAGCTCTACGGGGACGGCGCCGCGGCGGCGGAGGCGGCGCCGCCGCCGCCGCCGCCGGCGGCGGAGGCGGTGGACGCCGTCCTCGAGCCGCACGGCCCAGGCCTCGTGGACGCGGCGGCGGCGGCGGCGCGCCAGGCCGCCGCCTCCGGTGCGGCGGCCGCCCGTCACGTGATGACGCATGGCGCCACGGCACTGGGCAGCGCGGCGGTGGGCGCGGCGGACATGATCCGCGCGGCGCGTTCTGGCGCCGAGGACGCCGCCGCCGCCGCCGCCGGCGGCGCTCGCGTGGGCGTCAAGGCCGCCGCGCGCAAAGCCAGTGAGGTCGCCGACGAGGCCGCTGAGGCCGGGCACGCCGCCGCCGGTGTCGTACGGCAGGCCGCGGCGCGGGCGGCCGACGCAGGGGCGGCGGCGGCGAAGGGCACGGCGGAGGGCCTCCACCGCGGCGCCGCTGAGGCGCTTGGGGCCGCGGAGGCGGTGGCCCAGGCCGCCGCGCGTCGGGCCGCGCAGGGCGCCGAGGCGGCGGCCGACCTGGCAGCGGACGCAGCGACCGGAGCGCAGCGAGTCGCGGGGGTGGCGGCGGGGGCCGCCAAGGGCGCGGCGCAGGCTGCAGGCCGCGCCGCGGCGGAGGGCGCGGCGGCGGCGGCGGACGTCGGCCAGGCGGCGGCGGCGGCGCTGGCACGCGGCACGGAGCGCGCGGTCGACGCCGCCGCCGCGGCGCCGCACGTCGTGGCCGCAGGCGCCGGCGCCGCGGCGGAGCTGTCCGCCGCGGCGGCGGCGGCGGCGCAGCGCGCCGCCGGCGGCTTGGCGGGCGCCGCCGGTGGAATGGCGCACGATCTGGCTGACGTGGCGAGGGAGGCGGCGGCATTGGCGGCCGCCGGGTGGCACGCCACCGTGGGGAGGTCCATGGCGGCACCGCTGCGGAGCTTCCGCGCGCTGTGGATGCGCTTCCGTCAGGTCGCACGGCTGCTTTGGCCGCCACGACGGGCGGCGCTGGCGCCTGGCGGCGGCTCCGAGGGGCCCGAGGAACGGGCCCTCCTCGGCAAGGCGCGGAATTCCGTTGCGGAGGCCGAGGGCCGCGGCGCTGCGGCGGCGGGATCGGTGCTGGAGAGCTTGGCGGCCGCCTCGCGGGTCCGGGCCCCGTCCGCCGCCGGCGCGCTGTCCGCTGCACGCGAGGCAGTCAATGCGGCGGCGGCGGCGGCTCGGAATGTGAGTGGCGCCGCCATCGACGCGTCGCGCGCCGTAACCGAGGCGGCGAAGGCGGCGGGCAATGCGACGGCGACGGCAGTGAGTGAGGTGGCGGCGGCGGCGGCGACCGCCGGCGGCGCCGCCCTCGCCGCCGTGTCGCAGACGCCGCCACACGGTGCGCTGCGTGCTGTCGGCGCGGCGGTGGACTGCACGGCAGATAACGCCCGTCATGCCGCAGAGTGTGTACTGCACGCCGCCGTGGATACGACAGCGTGCTGGGTCGCCGCCGGCGGCGAGGTGGCGCATGGCGTCGGCGTCTGCGCTCAGCAGGCCGCTGGCGCCGTCGAGTCGGCGGCGGAGCGTGTCGCCGCCGGTGCGCGCGACACTGCGGCGGCGGCGGCGCATCGCGTCGCCGACGCCGCCACCGCCACGCGCGACGCCGCCGCGACAGCGGCTAACCGCATCGGCGACGCCGCCACTGCCGTCCGCGACACCACTGCCGCGGCGGCGCATCGCGTGGTCGACTCAGCCGCTGCAGCGGAGCATGCGGCGGAGTGCGCCGCCGGTGCCGCCGTGCACCGTGCGCGCTGCGCGGCGGAGGCCGCAGCGGCGGCGGCGGCCGCGGCGGCGCGTGACGCCGGGTCGGTCGTCGGCCGTACGGTGGAGGCGGGCCGTCAGGCCGTGGAGGACGTCGGCGGCGTCATCCGAGGGGCCGCCACGGGTGCCGTACATGCGGTGGCGGGAGGCGCGGCGGCGGCGGGACACGCGGCGGCGGACGCCGGCCGCGAGGCGGCGAAGGCGACCATGGACACCGCGGCTGCGGTGCAGGGCTCCCTGTCGTATGCCGCGCGCGAAGCAGCGGGCGGCGCGGCGGCGGCGGGGCAGGCGGCCGCGAACGTCGCCCGCGGCGCCGCCGACGCCGTGACGGGCGCGGCGACTCGCGGCCTGCAGGCCGCGGAGGACGCCGCAGCAGCCGGCGAGCAGGCGGTGGCGGGCGCTGCAGATGCTGTACGGCACACGATCAGCGGCGCTGCACACGCCGCGGCGGGCTCCGCCGCGGCGGCAGTGCATGTGGGGGAGCGTGCCGCTGCCGCGGCGGCGCACAAAGCCGCAAATGCGGGACAGGCCGTCCGGGACGCCGCCGGCAGTGCTGGCGCGCACGTGAAGGGCGCGGCCGCGCGCGCGGGGGCGGCGGTAGAGGACGCCGCCGCGGCCGCCGCCGGGTCGACGGCGGCGGCCGCCCGAGCCGCCGGCGGCAAGGCCGCCGGCGCCGCGGAGGCGGCGTTGAAGGCCGCCGGCGGCGCCGCGTCGCATGCATCCGACGCTGCCAAGGGCGCCGCAGGCGCGGTGGCCGACGGCATGGTACGAGTGACCCATGGGGGGGCGGAGCGGGCGCGGCAGGCGGGCCGGTCCGTGGAGGCGGCCGCTGCCGCGACGGGCGCCGGTGTGGGCCGCGCCGTGGCCGGTGGCGCGCGGGCCGCCGGCGACGCCGTTGCCGTCGCCGGCCACGTGGCGTACGACACCGCGGTGCGGGCCGCCGCGGCGCTCCGCCGCACCGTGGAGAGCCGCCGCCGTGGCGGCGGCGGCGGCGGCGGCGACGCCAACCTGACGACGACAACGACGACGACGACGGCCGCCGGAGATGTGCTGCCGGGTCTGAGACAGGAGGCCCCCGTGCGGATCTCCACGACCACCGTCTTTGAGAGGGTGGACGTACTCGTCATGCAGATCATAACCCCGCCCGCCGCCGCGGCGCCGCCGCCGTCGCCGCCGTCGCCGCTGGCGGCGGTCGGCGTCAACTTTACCGGCGGGGACCGGGGCGGCGCCTCTCACGCCCGCCAGGCTTAGAAGCGCCACCGAGACGCCGCCGTCGCCGCCGCCTTCTCTCCGGCCGCCGTACCTCCAGACGCCGTCAGTCCGGTGTTCGTCCTCGGGTGCGGGTGCGGGTGCAAGTTGTAGCAGTTGGTTCTTGGTTGACTGAATGAATGGCTGAATCAATCGGTCTACGGTAGTTCGCCTGCCCTAATGCCGAAGGCGGCGCGGTCCGTAAGCGCAATGCAGCGGATGGGGACTGGGGAGGGGACTGAGGCGGCTGAGGCGGGTCGAACGCGTGGGTTGGGCTTAGCGGCCTTGCGGCTCTGGAGCCGCTCCGCTGGCGTCTTGTTTGAAGGCCGGGAATACCGGGAAAACCCTAAGGTATAGCCATAAGGTGCATTTGGATGCATGGGGACGGTCGTATCCGTATCCGGTGCGTCAGCCCTGCAGGATTTGCAAGACTCGCGAGGCCCACTTGCTGGACAATCGAGAACACGTCCGTGCAGCCAGTCGATTAAACAGCGTCAATTAAACAGCGGAATGTAGGAGACGTGGATGCAATGGTGAGCCGGTGTGCGCTGCGTGCCGCAGGCTGCTGCGCTGCTGCATCCTTCAATGGCTCTTCCTTTCTTTCGGCGGTGCGGTGATTTCCGCCGCAGGCGACGACGGGTGCGTCCCTAAAAGGGCCCCCACGTGAAGCAGGGTGGTGTCCCGTGCCTCTGCACGTTGTGTCGCTTCCGCGGCCCTCGCAGCTCTCGCAGCGTTTTGCTGCCGCTGCCAAGACGGCCGCTGCGGAGGACATGCACGGTTGACCGGTTGAACGGTTGAATTAGGGCGGATGATGTGATGGTGTCGGAAGCGCTGGCGAGGACGCGTCCCGGGGTGCTTGGGCAGCCAGTAAGGGCTTGGATGTGCTTCCTTTTTCCGTCAGGAGTACTTTTGCTTTTTTTTTGGGGGGGAGAGAGGTGTTAGTATAGAGGCCGACGGGTTCACGTCAGCTGCCGTACGTGTTGTGTTTTCTCTGTAGGTTTCAGGCGTAGAGCTGTCTCAAGCCGTGGGCGAATTGGGTCACGGAAGTGGCGACAGTTGGAAAGCGGTTGGTGAAGCGGTTTGATTGGGGAGTACAGCAATCCCGACGTTGTTGACGTGGGCGCTGGGCGATGAACAGCGGCGGATACCATTCTGCTGCTGCTGCTGGCAGCGGAGGGAGGGGGAGGGGGAGGGGACAGGGGAGGGGAGGACAGCGGAGACCGCGGCGGGAGAGCAACTAGGCGGGGTGGGGGCTTCTGGGGGCGGGGGCTGGCGCTGGGGCCTGGCGAGACGTGTGCTCCGCACCACATCGGATTTAGGGTGGCGACTTGATTGTGCCGACGCGCCCACGTCAAAATGGCACTGCATCAGCGAACCATGTAAACGAAGAAAGGCCACACGTGTGCTCCTTTTTGGCGCCGAACAAACAGTCAACAGTCAACAGTGTGTCCAGTATCCGCTCGAGCCACCACGAGCCTATCTCGTGTGTGTATGCCTTCGCCGCAACCTTCCTGGCAACCTTCCAAGTCACACTTTCATAGTGCCACTTTTACCCACATGCCTCGTCGCAACGTTGCTCAGTGGGATGATGCAGGAGCATGCATGAGTCAGGATACGCTCTGAAAGCCAGGAGCCCCTCGGCCCCCCTTCTAACTCACGGCCAGGGGTGCGGCCAAGCGCCCCTGTGCATTCAGGGGCGTTGCAACTAATCAGTTAGGTCAGCATAGCACCAGTACTTGGATATTGGATTTGCCAAATGTGCGAGTCAAATGGGAACGCTGCATGACCGACCTCCTCTCAGGTACGCTGTCACGACACACTGCGTCTTTGACACCGTTTGTCCGAAGCCATTAGTAGTTACTAAGAAGCAGAAGAACTTGGCGGTTGGTTAGGATTTCGCGAAGTTAGGTATGTGGTTCTGGAGCTATCTTACTTTGTGGGATATTTAGGAGCTGCTCGCGATCGTCGCAGCAGCTTGTTGAAATACTTGCCGCATTCATTGCAGACGGTTGGTTATATCTAGTTGTCGCGCTTGTATTCACAACTAGCTCCCTGACGACGAGCCGGTTCTACATCGTCAGGTCGCAAGGACCGGCCCCACGGGTGGCGCACCCACAGCTGTGACTTGTAACACTAAATGCTGTGTTACTGAACGCTCGCTCACTCGCTCGCTGCTGCTGCTACGATACGCTGATCTGATCGACTACTCCGACACCTCCTCTCATCGCCGCGCCATTTGCAATCGCGTCGGGCACGTCTGTCCCCGGCGCACCAACCATAGATTGCAAATGGCGCGGCGATGAGAGGAGGTGTCGGAGTAGTCGATCAGATCAGCGTATCGTAGCAGCAGCAGCGAGCGAGCGAGCGAGCGTTCAGTAACACAGCATTTAGTGTTACAAGTCACAGCTGTGGGTGCGCCACCCGTGGGGCCGGTCCTTGCGACCTGACGATGTAGAACCGGCTCGTCGTCAGGGAACTAGTTGTGAATACAAGCGCGACAACTAGATATAACCAACCGTCTGCAATGAATGCGGCAAGTATTTCAACAAGCTGCTGCGACGATCGCGAGCAGCTTCTAAATATCCCACAAAGTAAGATAGCTCCAGAACCACATACCTAACTTCGCGAAATCCTAACCAACCGCCAAGTTCTTCTGCTTCTTAGTAACTACTAATGGCTTCGGACAAACGGTGTCAAAGACGCAGTGTGTCGTGACAGCTGTCACGACACACTGCGTAACTGGCAGAACGCGTACCGCCCTGAGCAACTCCCCCCCCAGCTGGAAGCCCCAAGCATTCGCCTGGGGGCTGAAGCTGCCAGTCACGCCAAACCGCCGCAAGCGTAAGAGGCACACAAAACGCTACGCAAAACGCTAAGAGTCACACGTGCACGAAGTCTTCTATCGCAAGTGGTCCACAACGAGTCCGTACGGCGCGTCCGTACACCAAGCTGGCACACGCAAATCGCTTGTTCACCAGAGCCAAGGGTTGCCCCCCCTGATCAATGTCCACACTCGCCAACCAAGCCAACCGGAGGGACTCAGCCTACAAATCACCCTCCCATCCTCTCAAGCACAAATCGCCCACCACCCAGTCACTGCTTCGTAGCGCCGCCCATCGTCACCAGGATGCGTGGGGGCTGCTGCCGGCCGCCAGTCGTCTCGCCAACCACGCGGTTCACCAGCGTCGTGGCGAAGTCCTCCCACGCCTCCTCACCGCGCGTTACCAGGGCGCGCTGAGCCTGCTGCCGGCCGCCCGCCGCCTTGATCTTCTCCCAGACCGCGAACAGCTCCCGGTTGCGCGGCTTCCAGTCGGGTTGCGCCTGCGCCGGGTTGCCCACCCAGCAGGACCGCCGATGGTCCTGCGGGCCGGTGGAATTGCTGTCGCAGCCCTTGCAGTACGGCGGCGGTGGTACGCGTTCTGCCAGTTACGCAGTGTGTCGTGACAACGCACATACAGTAGAGCTAGTCCAGATGATGGCGTGTTTGAAGGCGGAGTCCTGTTGTTTTATTTTTAGAAGCGGTCTACCGTCGTATAAGCTTTTAAGCTTCACAGTGGGATGAACTGTCGTTGTGCGCAATGGTACTAAGCATGCGAACCGGATGACTAAGCCGTAACTCTATCTACAAACACGGCTAGCCGCTGCGTGAAGCTCAGAAAACCGAGTTTTAATGGACATGTTCAAGGTAGCGAAATATATTTGGCAAGCTTTACCTAAGAACGGTCATTTACTGAAAGACGAGCCAGGGAGAAGCCAAGCCGAAGCCAAGCCCGGCGCTCGCGGTACCGCAATCCGCACCGCATACCATAATACGAAGCTCTTCGTAAAGTCCCATGCATTATACATTCTGTGTTCTTCGATTTCATGTATGACATCTCCTTATTTTGCCACTATAACTCGACGCTTCCCACCGCAGACCGCACAAATGAAAGCATCAACCTGTTATCTCTTTTCAACACTATACATGACGTTAATGTTCTGCTTCTATGCTCGGCAAGTGGTCTCACAGCAGCATAATTTTTCGCAAGTCCTGGGAATGGCCTTCAGGTACGTGGCCAGGCATACAGGCATATAAGGCTCAAAGAGTTTAAACTATTTGGACGTTACACTTTACAGCGCACCTTCGCAACATATACCATCGCGCATTGGGCTTCTGTCCAGGTTCTACGAGGCCCAGATGTCGGGCGACATCCCCGCCTGGTCGCGGGCCTCCCAAGCTGCCGGCGGCTGGCGGAACAAGAGCCACATGCTGGATGGCACCGGGCCGGGAGGCATTGGAGTTGACCTGTCTGGCGGCTGGTACGATGCAGGAGGTACGCGAGTACGGGGCCTTGGATCAGGTTGGATCTGGGATTTTTATCCGGTCTGCTCGACGCTAGTTAAAACCCAGAACGCAAGAAAGGCCTTTGCCAGTCCCAGCTGTACACCGCACACATCCCGAACGAACGCGGCGATTGGCTGTATGGATGTCTGCACCGCAGAGTACTGACCAGCTTGATGATTAGTGCTGCTCGCTCCCTCCCACGGCTTGTCGTACGCGACCACTCCGCCCGTTTCTTACCACCATACCACGTGCCATTATGCGCCGCAGCCTTTCATCAAAGAACCAAACGTTCACCTGAATTGTGGACGACACATGGCAGACCGTTTCCCTGACAACCTCCCATCCACCCCTTACTGGCCCTCAGAGGGAGGCCCTCAGAACCCCAAATTAAGCATTCTCTCCTTCGCCGCCTCGTCCCCTCCACCCACCCCTCTGCAAACCCCTCCTTCCCCGACCCCCCCCTCTCCCCCCAGACCACCTGAAGCTGCACCTGCCGCTGGGTGTGTCGGCCAGCCTGCTGTCGTACAGCGTGCTGACGTGGGAGGCTGCTTACCGCGCGGCGGGCCAGTGGGACGTGGCCGTACGGAATCTGGACTGGATCTCGTCGTACTACCTCAAGTGCCACTACCTGGCCAGCGACACCCCCTCCGCAAACGCCTTTGTGGGACAGGCGAGTTTACGACGCGGCGTACTGCTGCGGTGCGCAAATTGTTCCTTTCCGGCCATTGCCCGTGCACGGCACTGCCGTACTTGGATCTCCGTCCTCTGCTGACATTCGAGACGCTTGCGCGTTTCGTCGTCACAGCGAGCGGCACAGCCGCAATCCACCATTTCCCGCACGGAAGTTGTTCAGTACAACCGGCCAGCTAGCTAGCTAGCTACCTGCCTAACGGTGCGCGTCGGGGCTCGGGGGCATGTAAAAGCAAAACGGCAACGGGAGGGACGCACGCGACTGCGCCCGTTTGCAGCCCTCCGTGTTACGTTCATCAGCACCAGCACCTTCTCGCCCTGCTGCCCCTCCGCCTGAGCGTGGTAGCTACGTGGCAGCTACGTGGCAGCTACGTGGCAGCTACGGTATGTACCCCGCATGCCCAAGGAACACCCCTGTTTGGGGGCATCCCAGTGGCTGGGACCTTCTGTGACCTTCTGCTCGGACGTGCTCCCTTTCTTGACCAACCTTCTGACGGGCAAGGCCGCCGCGCTGCTGCCTCTGCCGCCTCTGCCGACCGACTCTCCGCAGATCGGCGATGTGAACAACGACCACAACTATTGGGGCCGGCCGGAGCAGCAGGCGCAGGGCGGCGCGGACGGAACAGCCGGCTGGCGGCCCGTGCACGTCATCACAGCCGCGGGAGGCAGGGGCGCGGACATCCTGGGCGAGGTGCGTGCGGGCGAGGTGGTGTGCTCCAAGCCCCTCGCGCCTCACGTAGTACGGTATCGGGGCCTGATGAGCGCAGCGCACCTCCTTCCCCCCGGGGCAGCAACGAGCTGCGCAGCTCCGTGGCTTCGGAGCGTAGTTCGGCGAACGGTGCTGCTGCGCTGAGGGTGCCCAGGCGTGGGCCCTCCCTGACGGACAGCCCTCCCGGTTCTTCTCTCGGTTACCGTACCTCCTACGTCCCTAGCTCACGTACTCTCGCTCAGCCTCCACCGACTTCCCGCTGGTCCACCACCTCCCGTCACCCGTTCCTGTGTCCGCACCTCCGCCAGGCAGTGGCCACCCTGGTGGGTGCTTCGCTGGTCCTGAAGCGGCCCGGTACCTACTCCAACCCAACCAAGGCGGCGACCCTGCTGACACGAGCCAAGCAGCTGTTCGAGCTCGCAAAGATCGTGAAGAGCACGTGCGTACGGCTGATGCAGTGCGTGTTGCAGTGTTCGTATCTTCGTCGTCCGGATGATCCGACGGCCCGAAGGGCCGTTTTGGACGAACGGCCGAAGGCCCGTTCGTCCGGCCGGACGAACAAAACGCCGGCCGAAGGCCGGCGTCCGTCCACCAGCCAAACGAAAGAGATGGACCGAAATGTAACCCGTTCGTCTGGCCGTGTTGTTGTGCGTGGGATGCGGCGGGGGCGGCTGCGCGAATTTCGTCAACAAGGGCTGCTGTTTCGAAGCGTTTGGCTGGGAATGGACCGGGGGAAGGTGCTATCTTTATGTTACTGACGCTTGGGTCCTCGTAATCCCGGGGGCCCCAGGATTGGATGCGCGAATTTCCCTAAGTTGCCCGGCCAGGCAAGGTCCGGTCCGGGCTTGTAGTGGCTCTCAGGAGCTGCCGTACCGTAGCCGTCTTCCCACTCTCTCATATCTTCTGCCCTTGCTCGCAATTTTACGCGAAACCCTGTGCTGCTCCTCATCGGGCGTCCACGGATGCGGTTGCCTGCACACGGCGGCGGCGCCAGGCTTTGCTCCTTTGAGGGGCTGCCTTTGATCCCCCTGCCAATCACTCTTCACTCTTCGTCCTGCTGCTCTACGCCTCGGGCCTTCGGGGGCGCTTTCGACATTCGTCTCCCTCACCTTCCTTGGCACGAAAACACGTTTTCAATCGGGGGCACCCATTTCACTCCGCGGAACCCCAGCTGCGCTAGCCGCGAGTTTTAGGACCCCCTTAGCTGCGCCTCTGGAACCCGGACGCAGCTACACATCTGCCTGCGGCTCTACGTGTACGTCTGGAACCCGAATTTCGTTGTGTGACCGACCCAACCGCAGGTGGAGCCCGCCCGGTACCAACGCCTACCCCAGCTCCAGCTACGCCGATGATCTGGCCTGGGCCGCAGCCTGGCTGTGCAGGTGTGTGTGTGTGGGTGGGTGGGGTAGTGGACGCTTGCTCGGGCGGGTGCCTGGGTGGGTGCGTTAAAGCATACGCAGGCCGTTGGCAATGCCGCCGCCGCCGCCCCGCCCCGACCGTTTTAACAATTCTGGGGTGGAAGGGAAGCGGCAGGGCTGGCAGCCGCGAGCCTGCACGAACCGAACTCGATGGAGTAGTTTCGGACTTCGGAGGCGCCTGAGTGGGGTCTGTTCAAGTTGATAAACCTGCTTGTCTGGTGCCGATCTTGCTTCAAGACACGCACGCCGCCCGCTCATGCTGCAGCACCGCTTTCACGCGCTTAACGCACCGCTGCTGGCGCCTCCACGCTCGCAATGCACACGCGCGCACACCCCCCTGCAGGGCCGACGTTGACGGTGGCGGCGGCTCTCTGTCCGCCTCCTCCTCCGTCGCCTCGTGCTCCTCCGCTGCTGCCCTGTGGGACGTCGCCAAGTCCGCCAATCTGGACCTGACCTGGGACAACGTGGCGGCCGCAGCGGCGCTGCTGCTGAGAGACACGGGGGCGGGCGGGCCGACCTATGTGGCCAGCTACGACGATTTCATAAACCGCATGATTACCAGGTGTGGAACGAATGCCTGCCAACAGTATTAAGTGCCGTACAGTGTACAGTGCCCTTGTGACGCCATATGAAATGACAAGCAGGCACGCTTTTCTAGCGGCATCTCGAGATGCCTCTAGCGGCTCACAACGTTGTGTTGCTGCTGGGGAGGGCCTGAGCTCCGCCCTGTTTTGACCACCCTCATGTATGGCCCGCTATGCACATGGTGCACTGTCCACAGCAGCACGAGCGGGGCCTTCTTATCCTCCGCTTGCCCATTGCCACCCCTTGTGTTGTGTTGTGTGGCTGGCAGGTGGAGCGGCGCCCCCGCCTGCAGCACCGGCGCCACCCCCTGCATGACCCCCGGCGGTCTGGCCTGGTACAGCGACTGGGGCAGCGCGCGATATGCAGGTGGGTGGGTGGGTGCGTGCGTGCGTGCCTAGCTGCGAGCCGGAGGGGAGAGGGGAAGAGTGGACTAATGTCTGAAGAGAAAGTGGCATGGCCGAGGCACGTAAGCAAGTCGTTTGGTTCTCTTCCTGTGGATGCATCCACGCCTGGATGCCAATTTGGATGTCTCCGCTGCGAGTGAAGGGGTGATGCTGCGGGGTCGCAGCCAGGTTAACGGGCCTAACACGATCTCTCAACCCCGCTGTGTTTTGTCTTGCATACCGCACTGCGTGCTGAGTGCTACATACTTCCTGATCATCCCAAAATTCCGTGTGGTCCTGTGCAGCCAACAGCGCGCTGGTGTTTCTGGCGGCCGCTCGCAGCGACGGCGGCGGCGGTGCGGCGCTGACTGCTGCTGGCCGGGCTTCTCGCGTGTGTTGGGCCAGGTCCCAGATGTCGTACGTGCTGGGATCCAACCCGCAGAGCCAGTCCTTTGTGGTGGGATATAAGTGAGTCGGCGGCGCATAGCGGGGGGGGGTCATTGGGGCCTGCCTTATCCATGGCTCGCTGACCCATGGGTCATCATCGCTGCTTTTGAATGCTTCACCTGCACTTGCCGCACCGCAGGGCTAAAGATTGCTACAATCCTTCTGACCCCTTACATCAACACCTGAATCCATCTCACTGCAGTTGTCAACCGTTGTTGGCTTCGGAGCTTGGTCTGATCTCCCACTCCGTTCCCCTCCCAGGCCCACCACGTCTCACAAGTCTCCGGAGAAGCCCCACCACCGCAGCTCCAGTTGCAGCCCCAACCACTCGGTGAGCTGCGACTGGGCCGCCCTGGACGCCGCCGGGCCCAACCCCAGCCTGCTGGCGGGTGCGCTGGTGGGCGGTCCGGGACGAGACGACAGCTACGTGGACAACCGCCGCGACTATGTGAAGAATGAGGTGGCGCTGGACTTCAACGCAGGATTCACCGGGGCACTGGCGGTGAGCGTGGGCGTGGGCGAGTGGGCGTGTGTGCGCTGTCGGGCGCTGAAGTCCAAGGCATGTGCGCTTGCTGGCCAGGCAGGCAGGGTTTGCGTGCGGGGCGGCACCGGGGGTTGGGGTGGGGTAGGGTAGGTAGGGATCAAATGAGGCCGCGGCACGGTATGCGACAGCGGATGGCTGGGCAGGAGGCAGCCAGGTGGCCAGGTGGCCGGTACATCTAGGAACTAGTTGCAGGCCCCGACATACACTGATCTTCGAACCCTATGCCCTAAGCTCTCTCTCTCTCTCTCTTGGGAAGGGTCTTGACGGGTCTCCAGGGGTCTTGGATTCGCCTCATAGTGCCGTCTTTACATGCGCTGCCCCACAACACCTGCCAGTGTGTTGTCGGCGGCCTAGCTAACCGGGCTTGACAGGGAGGGAGGGGATATCCTTAAGAGGCGGCCATTGACACACCCCTTTGGAGAGCGTGGAGACATGAGGTGGGCGACGGAGAGGCGCCCGCGCGGTGTGTGGCGCTACTATGGGTATGCTTCTGAGCCCGTGCCCCCGGGGCCGATCGTGCCAAGCGTTCCGGCGCCAACGCGCCATGTATGTCACCAGTTTTGCGCAGGCCCGCGTGCGGCCCGCTGAGGGTTGGCACATGCCACATATCGTCACACCAGCGCCCCGGCCGCCGCAAACTATTACCGGTATCTCCTGTTCCCCAGGATGTGGCTCCGCCTGCGCTGCCCCCCCATCGCTGCGCTGGCTGCCGGCTGCAGGGTCTGGCGAGTGTGGATCAGGGCCTTCAGCGCAGCGGCTGCTCCTGGAGTGGCTTCTGTGCGGGCACCTGCGGACCCTCGCCCGCACCCGCACCTCCAGCGTCTCCTTCTCCGAAACCATCGCCGGCGCCGTCGCCATCACCCTCACCGTCTCCCAAGTCTCCGCCATCACCCTCTCCGTCTCCCAAACCGTCGCCATCACCCTCGCCCTCCCCCACGCCATCACCCTCACCCTCGCCCTCCCCCAAGCCTTCACCCTCACCCTCACCGTCTCCCAAGCCGTCACCCTCGCCGTCCCCCACGCCGTCGCCATCACCCTCGCCCTCCCCCAAGCCTTCACCGTCACCCTCACCGTCACCGTCACCCTCGCCCTCCCCCAAGCCTCCACCCTCACCCTCACCCTCGCCCTCCCCCACGTCGTGCGCTTCCTCGGACCTGGCCTGCCAGCAGTGCAGCCAGTCCGTCACCACGGCCCCAGACGCCTGTCGGTCCTGTGTGGCGACGTTGGGCGCCATCAGCGCGGACCCCTACCGCTGCTTCTCCTGCAGCGGCGGCAGCGGATCGAGCAACCCAGCCATCCAGGGCATCTGCTTCACCGAATGCGTGCCACCCACAATCTCCAAAAGCAAGTGTTACACACCAACTCGCCTATCGGTCTTCTAACGGACCTGCTTGTCTGTTCTCGCAGCCCCGCGCATCTGAGTCTTGAGGCGTGCGTATGTGGGTGCAGCCGTGCGCCCGTCTTCCTTGTTCGCCCCCTGCTGGCCGATTCGGCTCTCTGCTTTTCCCACGCTTCCGAACCCTGACCTGCGTGCGCGCCCCGCCCACCCACCCACCCGCCCATCCAGGCGCCGATTGGAGTTGCTCTCAGTACTGCTCTGCGCCCTCCCTGGTGGGGACTAACGTCACCCTGGCGCGGCAGTGCGTGTCGTGCGTCAAGGCCGTCAGCAACCCCTGGGACTGCTACAACTGCATGCAGGTGAGTGCTTTGTAATGCCGGGAGGCACCTATCACCGCCGGCAGTTCAACTACCTTGGTTGGCTAGAGGAGTGGGAATCGGGGGTGCCGGGGCTCCCTCGCCCACTTCTCGATCGCCAGCGACACCCGCCCGTCGGGCACTCTAAGCGGCGATGCTCCAACCGCCACCCTACGACATACGGTAACAATACGGTAAGCGACCGGTTCTGCTGCCGATTAGGGCCCGGCTTCCAACGTAGGGGCAGCGTTATGTGGGCGTGAGAAAAAACACTCCTTTTTTTAGCCCGCGGTACCGGTATGCTTGGGACCTGTTGCTGGGTGGTCCGTTCGCCAGCTCCGCCTCCGTTCCCTGGGTGCTGTCTGCGGTACATATTGGTATCTACACACCCTCCACTCCACTCCGACCGCGCTGTCGTCTGCCCCCGTCCATCTGCTGTACCTCCTCCGTCCTCCCCCCCAGGTGACCTCCTCCCTGTCCGACTGGTCCGCCGCCCGATCCACCTGCATCACCTGCCTCACCAGCACAAGCCTGGGGGGATGGGCGTGCGGCGACTGCTCGTCCAAGGCCACACCCGCGGAGAGGGACGCGTGCATCAAGGCGCGCACGGCGGGGCGCAGAATGATGGCAGGAGACCGCCTGCAGCTGCTGCTGTAAGGGAGCCGAGGGCGGGACAACTAGTAGTGGCCGCGGCGCTGCTGCCGTCAGGGCGGCTGCTGGGTGCTGGCGGCTGCTGGGTGTTGCTCACCCAGCCACAGCCCCCAGCCAAGCAAGTTTGCGTCGGCATTCTGAATGAAAGGATTTCAATTCGCGCATGGAAAGGGCGGGAGCAGGATCCAGCAACAGGGAGAACAGGATCCAGCAGAGAGTGCAGGATCCAGGTCCAGCAGCGGATCAGTACCTTGGTGGTCGGAGTTCAGGTTTAGGGGTTTTGGGGTTGGCTGTGAGCCCCTTGCGTTACAAAGGACGGCAGAAAGGCGGTTCGCCACAAATGGCTCGCGCTGACCGTGTAAAATGGCAGGCAGGGCAACCACCATAGCGACCGATCAATTCATTCTCACTTGGCCTCCTGTACCTTATCGTGAGGCCCGCCAGCTTACGACGTGTTTCTGCGTACGCGTCACTGGTAGGGGGTAAAGTTGTATTGCGGCTTTGCGGGTGGTGGGGCGAGGCTTTGGCGCCCAAACGCCAGGCGAACCAATAATTTAGCGGAGTATAGCAGATAACCTATCTATATATGTGCTCTTACGCGAAGGCATTGTTAATATGTTATGTGTATGTACTGATGGCGATGGTGGCGGCGTTGATGCTGAGCGACGTTGCACGACTGTCCCCTCCCCAAGATCACGCAGTGATGGCGGCGGTGGCGGTTGCTTGTTCGTTGGAGGCGGCGGCGTGTCGTTTCCTGTATATGCCTCTAGATGTGTAAACGATGTACCGGTATGTGCCTGCCTGTCTGCCTGGGTACCTGTCTCGTAACGTTGCTTGCGCATCAACTACGGACGGAAGGTAAGGTTGCAACCTCGAAAGCGGTACTTGCATGAATACCCTCATGAAGGACACACGCCGCACTAGATATATGCGCGATTAAGCTTGATCGCATGATAAGGGCACGCTTGCACAGCCGCGACCGCAGTGTCGGGTGCGGACTGCACCAGTAGGCGGCCCCCCTGGGTAGGTCCGCTGTACACCGACACATTCACGCATACCGTACCGACGCAATCTTTTTGCGACGCGGTTATTTTGCGAGGCCAGAAAATATTTAAAATTTGGATATGTAAACGCTATTATTTTGCGAAGCGCCGGTAGGAGTTTATTTGTGAACTTTTGAATTTTGCGAGCTCTTGAGCCGTATGTAATAGTTTGCGAACTCGCATCTTATCGTCAGCGCAAAGGCATTGCATTCTACTGAAGGAATTGGGCATACCGGGTGCCATACCTGCTTCACGCCATCCATCCGCCCCAAAACCCATCCGCCCCACAGCCACGGGCTTGGCCTTGGGCTCCTTGCCTTGCGTAGTGGCCTTCCCGCAGGTTCCCGCGTTCCCGGCTCCCCTCCCCCGTGCAGCAGCCTGTCCACCCGCTCACCCCGCTGCCCTTTATCTCTCTCTGCCTGCCACGGCCCCTTCCCGACTGGGACGTGCCGGCCCCCGTTGGCTCCACCGCCGTCGCCGCCTCTACTCCCCGACCGGCCGTGCCCGCCATAGCCCCGGCAGCCCTTCCCCGCCGGCCCCCACAGCGCCCCCACCACCCGCAGCTCGCGGCAAATAATTTATATTTGCGAGAAGATTTTGCGAGATGCCTTGGGAGTTTTTCTTGAAACTTTAAATATTTGCGAGGGACCCTTCCGAGTTTTGTTTGACACTTTGCGAGGCCCCAAACAGTTAATTATTTATTCGCAAAAAGATTGCGTCGGTACGGTATCGGTAGCATGGACGCACGGCCGTCGGACAGCGGCAGCGGGGGAGCCCCAACTGCCCCATCCATCCACGTCTACGCAACCCAGATAGGGGCACTCCCGGACACGTGGAGCCACCTGCTCGGGGGGAGCAGAAAGCACGCAGGCAGGCCGCCTGCCCGGGGGGAGCAGCAAGCACGCAGGCAGGCGGCCTTCTACCGTACCTTCCCTCCTCCTTGTTATAAAATGCGGCAGCCTTGGGCGCTTGGGGCCTCCCCCAGGTCACCACACCGACCGAGCGAGGCGGCCAATGTGTACTTAGGCTCATCGGCGTGCCGTGAACCCACCCACCCATACCCACCCGCCCACCCATACCACTGAGTTACTAGCTAATTTTGGCGAAGCCAACAAAGCTAAAAGGGGTCAGTTCAACGTGGCCAATCACACGAGTTAGGTCACTAGCAACTACGGAGCATTGGGCTTCCGTGTACAGCAAGTTAAGCTTGCGTAAGCCATCGGCTTAGTAGGTTTTCCCGCCCTCCCATACCCGCCCACCCACCCGCCCGCCCATACCCACTCATCACCCACCCACCCATTTGGCAAGCAGTACGAGGTCATCCTCGCTCACACGGGGTACACCTCATGAGCAGGGCCGGGGTAGGTTCCCTGTTTGAGGTTTAGGTGGTGTTAAGGCTCAACCCCTTGTTCGCGGGTTTGAGTGCTTGCCACCGTGTCCGTTCGTTGCTGTCTGGGTGGCTGTCGTTGCTGTATGGGCTCCGCTATCATTAATGGCGGCCCGGCTTCCAGGAGCGCGAGAGTGCACGGGTGGCTAGGCCATCCACCCGCCCGCCCAGGGCTTGGGCGCGACCCATGGGTCATCGAGGAGAGCTATCCATATGCAGCCCGCCGCCACTCTAGTTTGTTTGGACGACCTTGGTCCGCGTCAGGGCATTGGAAGGTACCCAAAACGTTGGACAAGCAGCTGTGCTGACTGGAACCGTCTCGGAAGTGAAATGACGCGACGGGAATGATGACGCTTTTCCAGCAGCCCGCCGGGGGAGCGCGCGAGGTTAGGGGATACCAGCTCCTGATGAGGTTAGGGGGGTACCCGGCACCAGAGGCAGCAGAACCCTAACCGAAGATGACTGCACCAACACGCACCCAAACCCAAACACACCAAACGCACTTTGCGACCAGCTCAGCGAGTGGGCGATCAAGCGGTCAAGATAGAAGCGCGGGCACACCGCAGGACGGAGGTTGACACTGTGATTATGCCTGGCGCGCGCAGAGGTTGCGACTCACGCACAGAAGCACAGAAGCTTTCCGCTGCGTCCTTCTATCAATGGTGGTGGAGAACGGCGAAAAGCTGCGAAGCCAGTCATCCGTGCGTGATTGGCCATGCATCGCGCGCGCTGGCCCATTTGCAAAATCGTGTCGTACTGAACCCACATTGCCGCGCGTCCGGACACCCTCTTGGCCTCATTGGGACGAAATTGATCACAATAAACTCAGAGCGAAATTGAGGAACTATTTGCGGCAGTCCAAGGCAACTTTGAGGTTCCGGAATCCGGATACGTGTTCAGACGTTGGCTCGCCCCTCAAGGGGCGAAAGCCTAAGCCTTGAGCAATAGTAGAAGCTGTACAGTAGCCTTTAGGGATAGTAGGATTTGCTTGAAGGAATAGTTGGTCTTGGACAAGCGTTTTTCCTATTGCAACCGTACAACCGGCTTGGTATGTAAGGTTCGTGCAGTAAGTGTTTTCCTATCTATCGCTTTAAGGTTCGTTGTTCCACATTACACTTTACTGCAGCAACTTACAGTCGAGGCCTTCTTGGCCGCACGGTATGTTACTGCTTCGTGGTGCGGTTCCGAAGTCGTTTCATGGGCAGCCCAGGTAGCGGACCAAACCGCCGCAGCACCAAACAGCCGCAGCGCCTTGCTGCTTGGCTTCCAGAAAGGTTGCCAACAACCAAGCTTCGGGCCGGCGACGTTGCGCGCACGCGTATGCAGTTCCGGAGGGCGGCGTGAGCTGCGGCGACTCGCGATTTTCGCCTCGCGCGGCCTGCCTTGATCGGCCGAAGGGCAGCGGCGCGCATCTGTCTGCAAAGAAATAGGAGCAAGTCCAGCTTCAATGGAAGCGGCGCAGTCGGTGCCATGTTTAAAGCGGCGCCGAGGTGACGACGGAACCAGCGGCGATGGTTCAGAAGGGGAGCAAGGGGATGCTGAGCGGGAGCCGCCCGGAGGAGGAGCAGACGCACATGCTGATGATCAGCGCCGGCGCAGACTGCCAACAGCTGCCAACGCAGCCGCCGTTCCTGCAGGGTGCAGCGCTACCAGCGCTGCTGGCGGTGACAGTCAGCAGTGGGCGGTGCAAGGCGGCAGTGGTGGAGTGGGCGGCGGTGCAGCAGCAGACGCTGGTGGTGGGCTGACCACTGCTGCCGGCGCCGGCGCCTCCGACCAGCCCGGCGGCAGTGGCAGCAGCAGCGGCAATGGTGGCAGCGGCTTCGGGCATGCGGCGGGTGCTGCCGGTGGCGGCATTGGGTCGGATGACCCCGCCTCGTTCCCCGAGCTGTTCCTGCTGTCGAGCAGCAGGGACTGCGGCAAGGGCAGCGCACTCTATGGCTCTCTAGCACTCCGGCGGATGTACCCGACAGAGGTACGGAACCTGGACACCAGTGGGGCCAACAGCGCCACCGTGCAGCTCTTCCGTCTGGTTGGAAAAGAACAGAGGTACGGGGTTTAATGTCGCTTCCAGTCAGGCACACTCTGCAGCAGCGCCCCCCTGCCACAGCACAATCCGCCACAACGACCTTGCGGCCGCAGCCGCTGGGCAAGACAGCGACACGTAGCGTGTCACCAACCTTGAGCCCAAGGTCGTTCTTGAGCTGCTGTCACGCCAGCTAAGGTGCCGTCGACCAGCTGATGTGGCTGACGGAAGAGCACGCGCCTTCGGGAGACGAGCTACGCAGCTCTCTCCTAGGGCGACCTGGGCACGATGTCCTCCTCGGAGGACGGATTACCGAAACGGATCACCGAAAGAACTTACAAAGACTGCATCACGCGGTCTGTCAATCGCGGATCTGTGACTGTATGCTACTTAGAGTCTTAACACTGCAAAGTGCGAGACACAGATAAGGTGTCTCGCACGGCCGCCGGACTATAACAAGCCCGCGCAATGCACTTTTCGTACCTCCAGGGGAACCCGCACTGCATTGCTTCTTGCTCAGTCGGTGCCCCGTATAATGCCAACAAATAAATGTAATAACAACAAAGTGTCGACGACTCTGTCGTCGCACGGAAACGGTGCACGGAAGCTGATCCGAAGGGGCCACACCCAACGGCTCCTAACTAACCGACAACGGTTCTTACTAATTAGGCAACTGTTCTCAGCATCTCCACGTTCTATGGCAATCACACGATATGGCGTGACAGCTGTCACGCCAGCTAAGGTGCCGTCGACCAGCTGATGTGGCTAACTGGCAATCCCCCCCCCAGCACGAAGCCGCTGGAAGAGTGCTGGCTGCCAGGCATGGGTCGTGGCACGGCAACAAATGCTCAGTTCAGACAAACGGGATGCTCCTCAGAAGACGGGCATGGGTGCGATGGTGCGCTTAATGAACCCCTGGCGGCGCTTGCCGCTCGCAAGCAACACCAACCAGATGCAGGTAGCGCACGGCACTATCATCAAACGCCCATCGGCCTGCCGGGCTCGGAGCCAGCGCAGGCGCGCCTCCCCGGCGCTCCACAGATACTCACGCGGAACACGCGCCACCGCCGCCTCGCGGGCGTGCGCTGCCGCCAACTCAAGCACTGAACCTACATCAGAGACCACATTCTCCACCATCAACACACCTACATCAACCCCGTTCTCTCGCGCGCGCGCCAGCTCCCCCGCGGTTAGGGCGGCTGGGCCGGCCCCGGTTGCGCCGCGGCGCAGGACGCAGCCCTGCTGTCGTACCCATCCCGCGGTCTGCTCGCTGAGTCCCACGGGCGCGAAGACACTGAGCGCGCTGCCGAGATCCAGCACCTCGGCGAGCGCTGCGCACTCGCTGGCGGTTGCCGCCAGCTGAGCATCGATGACTACGGGCGGCGCCGGCTGCACGGCCGACGCTGCTGCTGCGGGCTCCTGGGCGCCAGGCACGACGAGACGAGGCCGCAAGTCCTTGAGACTCACGAGCTCGGACGTCTTGTCGGGATACTCTATGACAAAATGATGCACGTTGCGTATCTTACCGGCGTACATGACCACGCCCGCCTCCGCCTTGCTGCGCGAGCGTCCGCTCCGGTGCGCCCGCATGGCGAAAGCACCCTGAAGCTTAGCGAGAGAGGGCGGGGGCTGCAGCGATGAAGTGGCGCGTTGCGCGCCGCGAGCCTCCACCTGCTGCTCGGTGATACCCTTGCGTTGACAGTGGCCGCAGATCCAGGTTCCCTGGGGGACCCCTTCCAGCGGCGGCCTCAAGCAGTACGTGTGCCAACCCGTGCCGCACGAGTCGCACAGCAGCATCCACTCCTCGGAGTCGGGCATACGGCAAACCTCGCAGGCCAGGGTAAGCGGCGGCTTGGCCAACCGCGGATCAACTTGCTCGTCGGTGATGGGCAGGTGGCACGGAGCCACGTGAGTGACGTGGGCGGTCAGACGCCCGCCGCACTTGCCCTCCAGCACGACCACCCCTGAGGGGCGCGTCTCTACCACACGCAGGATCTCGGGCCGAGCGTCGGCCTCCAAGCTGCTGCGGGCGGTGGTGTTGCGGTAGTACACGTAGTCACCAATGTCGACCTTGCGCAAAGTGGGATCGAAGCCTCCGCCGCGCAGGCGTGCGTAGTGAAGGCGATCACGGTGCTGGGCCACGGAGAGGTTGCCTCCCGCAATAGCCATGTGCTTCCGAACGGCGGCTGCCCTGACCAGAACCGACCTGGCGACCTCCTCGGGGTTGTCCAGATTGAGGTCGGGGCTGAACCTGTCCTTTATTGCTGGCGGAATGACTGGGTCAACCGCATGCACGATGGTGTAAGGGCACAGCTTGGTGGAATCCTGCACGGAGCAGTTGTAGCCAAGCATGATGGACGGCAGCTGCTCATCCCAGTTGGCGTAGCTGCCGCTGGCGTTGGCCATCTTGGTGAGCGCCTCCTTGACCGAACGAACCGCGCGCTCGCTCAGCCCGTTGGCCTGGGGGTGGTTGGCTGACGTCTGCCGGTGATCGATAAGCGCCTCTTGAAGGCAGCTGGCAAACTCACCCTTCCACTCGCTGCCCTGATCCGTACAGACCTCCGCGCACGCGCCGTAGCGGCCCAAAATGTGCTGACGAAAGGCGAAGGCTGTCTCCGTCGCATGCTTGCTAGGCAAAGGAACCAGAACCACAAACTTACTAAAATGCTCCACACACACCATGACGTAACGGCTGCCTTGGGCAGTCGTGTTGAACGGACCACAGAGATCCACGCCCCACCGGTAGAAGAGTCCGCCGATAGGCAACGGGTTGAGCACGCCGGACCGCGCAGTGAAGGTTGCCCTCACGCGACTGCACGCGGCGCAGTGCCTCACCGTCTCGGCGACGTCGTTGTTGATGCCCCGCCACCAGTAGGTATGAAGAAGAAGAGCCACGGTGCGCTTGACGCCCCAATGGCCTGACTGCTCATGCATTTTCAGCACCAGCTCACCCCGCTCGGCGGGGCGTGGAACGATGCGGGTGCGGCCGTCGAGACCCATCACGTAAAGCTGCTCACCCTGCCATCTGTACCGTTGCGAGCGTCGCTTGACGCGCTCCACCTCGGCCTCCGAGAGCCCTTGGGGCAGCTGTCCGGTCTGAAGCAGGGTAAGCAGATTCTGGTCGGCCCACGGTTCCAAGCCAGGGCCTGCATCGGCGCCGCCCTCGGGATCAAGCGCGCCCGTGGCGAAGACGACGAACTCGTTGGGCACGGCTTGACCGCGCTGAGAAAGAGCTGAACAGAAGCTGGCGCCCGGCTGCGGGGCGCTGACGTTGACTGCAGCAATGTGCGCAGGGAGGGCGGAGGTTGCCTCCGCCGCAAGCACCCTGCCCACCGCGATGACACTAGACAAGTAACACACATCAGTTGCGCTAGCCAGCAGCGCTCGGCGCTGCTGGTCACTGACACGAGACGACTCGGTTGAGCCCTGAAGAAATCCCAACAGCACCTCACTCTCCTCGAGCTTGAGCGAAGTGTAGACACTGGAAGCGCCATCCCTGACAGGGCAGGCTGCACTTGGCGCCGCCCCGGTTGAATCCGCTGAGACGGCGGCGTGCATGACTGCATTGACTGGCTGCCCCTGCGCCTCGGACGCATAGAAGGGCGGCCGCAGCTGCTGCTGCGCCACTGGTGCCGCTCGACCGGGCAGAAGACGTTGCTGAACGCTGGGGCCCGCTGGGCGGGTGGCGACTGACAGAGTCTCCCTCAGCAGCTCCATGTCCGTCAAGTTGCTCCAGGTCCGATACAGCTGATGGACGCCCGACCCCAGGCGGGCCGCGTCAACAAGCACGGGGTTGCCCCATGCCTCGCACACCAAGCTATCCGCGCACGGCTGCTCCTGCGGGGGGGCTGGACCCACCCTGACGGCTGCACCACAACAAAATCTCACACGTTCGGCGCCTAGGGCGCTCTGAGCACTGCTGACAATTCGCAACACGGCCTGCTGAGCCCTGACGTCGTCCGGCTCCCAATAAGCAATGATAAGCACCGGAAGGCTGTCGGGAATCGCTGCGCGCAGCTCGGCTGCGGTGACCTTGGTCACGTCTTGCGGAAGACCGATGAGCGCGGAGCCCCAGGCTGTTGGCGGAAAAAGGTCTCCGTGACGATCCGACAGCTGCTGGAAACGGCGCAGCGCCAGGCCTCGAGCCTGCTCGCTGACGTCAGAATACAAATAGGACCGCACTGGCACGCCGCTGCGGAGGCAGGCCTCGAGCCCTGACGCCAATCCGCCCAGCGGCTCATACACAACCACACCCTCCCGCATGGCCTGATCATACCACTGGGCTGCAGCTGCCGCTGACGGTGATGGGGACCCGGAGCGCGCCGAGCCCGCCGCTGCTTGACAGCGGCGTTTGCGTGTGGCGTTCCACTCTCGGGCCACGCTGCGCAGACCGTCTCGCTCAGCCTGTACGTCCTCCGCCGGATCGCTGGGCGGTGGGAACGCCGCCTCGTAAGCCCAGCCATTCCAGCCAAACGCCATCTCCTCGGGAGACGGCAGAAAATCCTCGCAGAAGGGAGCGACCCTTGGGGCCGACAGAAGCGCGACGCTGAGAACCTCACAAGACTTGGCGCTTGACGCCAGGATAGCAGGGGTGACGGCGGTCTCGGCGGGATCATCGTCGATGCGGGCGCCGGAATCATCCACGGCGCTGGCGACGGGGTTGCGTGACAGCACGTCCGCGTTCTGATGCAGCACCCCGGGGCGATGCTCGACGGTGAAGTTGTACTCTTGGAGTACCAGAGCGAAGCGCGCGTACTGACCCGTCAAGCCCTCGGAGCTCATCAGGTACAGCAGCGGCTGGTGATCAGTGACCAACCTGAAGGGCTTGTCGGCACCTATCAGGTGGTGCCGGAACATCTTCATCGCCCACACGGCCGCCAACATCTCGCCCTTGTACGAACTGTAATTCGCCTCATGCTTGTTCAGCGAACGGCTGATGCTCGCGCACATGTACTCGTTGCCGTTGTCGTCCAGCTGACCCAGCACCGCTGCGATGCCGCGATTGGAGAAGTCGGTGTGTAGAACCAACGGCTTGCTGTAGCGATGCGACGCAGAACCACGTCCGGGCGCGAGATGATCTCCTTGAGAGACGCGTGCGCCTGCTCTTGCTCCGCACCCCACCTCCAGGGGACACCCGCCTTGAGCAGGTGGTTGAGGGGCGCGGCCAGCTTGCTCATCCGCGGGATGTAGCAGCGGTAGTAGTTGATAAAACCAAGCTGGGTGCGCAGCTCCGAGACGTTCTTGGGCGGGGGCAGCGCAAGGATCGCAGCGACCTTGGCGTGATGCGGCGAAATGCCAAACGAAGACAAATTGTGACCCAAATACTCCACGACGTCGGCGCCGAAGATGGACTTGTCCGGGTGAGCGCGGAGCCCACACGCGTTGAGCACATCCAGCACACGAGCGACCGCCTCCACGTGCTCCTCAGCAGTGTCGGTGGCGATCAAAACATCATCAATAAAAGCAACGGCCCACTGATCCACCCCCCCCTTGCGCAGCTCGTAGTCCATACGTCGCTGGAAGGCCGCGGACGTGTTCTTAAGACCGTAGGGCATGCGGGTGTAGGCGATTAGGCGGTTGCCGCACCAAAACGCCGTCTTGCCCTGATCATCGGGATGGACAGGAATCTGCAGGAAGCCTTGCCGCATGTCCAGCTTGGAGAAGAAACGGGCCTTCCCTACCCGTTGAAAGATGTCCTCCGGACGATGCAGGCCGTACTTGTCCGGCTCCGTCACCTTGTTGACAGGCCGATAGTCCTGGGCCATACGTGCGGCGGTCCAGAGGCCTGAAGCCTCGTCCTTCTTGGCGGCGATGACGGGGTTGACCGCAGCAAGAGTAGGACCAGTCCACTCAACGCAAATGCCGGGCTTGAGCAGCTCGGCGGTCTTCTCACGAATGATCTCAGTCTCTTTGGGGCTGTAGCGGCGCGGGGACTGCACGACAGGCTTGGTGGCGGTCAGATTGAGCCGGAAAGGCCCCAGATCACCGCTGTAGCCTGGCAATTCATCCATGCTGTAAGCAAAAGCCGAGCCCTTGCGGTCGCGTACCGCCGCCTGAAGCCGCGCCTTGAGCGCAGGGTCGAAGTCGCGCGCGTTGCCCCAGATCCAGCCGCCATCCGCGTCCTTCTCGTAGAACTCATGAGCAGTCGCCGCCATACGCCCATCAAAAGAGTAGCTGTCAACCGCGGCTAACGCGCTGGCTTGGCCCGCGCCGCACGGGTGAGACGGGTCGGACTGCGCTTCCGCAAAGCTGACATTCGCGCCTTTCAAGGCGACACCAACTGCCCCTATCTGCCGCATGGCCTGGAGCCCTACCTCGCCGCAGTGGGAGCCTCCCGTGGCCCCGACGCCCGCTGAGAATGCGACCAGGAGCGCCGCGACGATGAAGAGCGAGAGCCACGCTGTCCACGTGCGTTTGGCGCTCACGATGGTGGTCGGCTGCCGCGTGACGCGCTTCTTGCGCTTGCCCTCGCGCCTCGGGCGCTCGGGCTCACTGTACACCACCTCCGCCTTGCTCAGTTGCCCGTAGAGTACCTCAGCGCCCTTGAGCACCTTGCTGTTGGCCCACGCGACGGGCCTGGTGAGGCTGCTCAGGAATCCGCTGGGCTCCCGGTTGCCTGGCTGCTGGTGATCGCTGCCGTCGGCCGAAGCCTGGGGCGAGGGAACGCCCTGGGCGCCTGGCGACCCGCTGCCGTTGGCCGAGCTGGTGCTGACACGCGGAGCCTGGGGCTCCGAACCGGAACAGGGCGATGGAGCGCCCACGACGCCGGGCGGCCCGCTGCCGTCGGCCGGGATGCCGCTGTCCGGACTGCCGCTGTGCTGCTGACTGCTGTTGCATCCCCCCCCCAGCTTCGTGTCGGTCGCCGAGCAGAAGCTGGTGCAGCAGGCAGCGGAGCAATTGACGAAAGCCGGGCGCACGCCTGGTGCGTTGCGCATGGGAACGGTTACCAGCAGGTCCGGGTGCTCCAGCAGGTTTGGCCTGAAGTGCAGCTGCGGCGACGGATACGTAGTGACGAAGTCCGCGACAGCTTGCATTTGCGGATTCGAGATCAGGAAGTCGAACAGATGCGTTCTTGGGACGACCAGCGTGGGCGTCATGGGCACACGCACCGCGTGTCGTGACCCCGGCAGCAGGCACACGCTGAGCTGCTCGTGCACCAGCTCGTGCGTCACCGCCACCTTGACCGCTCCCGTCGCCAGCTGCCTGGACGTTGGCCGCACGGGCAGCCCGTGCGCCTCCACCATCGCTTCGGTGATGAGGTTGATGGTGGCGCTGTGGTCCCGTAGGCTCTGCGGGTGGCAAAGCATGCTGCTGCTGCTGCTGCTGCTGTTGGCTGCCACTCCAATGCTGCCGTCGGTGTAGTAAAACATGTGCGGCTCAGAGCCAAAGTAGCTCCGTGCCTCCGCGTTCGCCGCCAGAAGTTGCTGCTTGCGTTCCGGCGCCAGGCTGCTGATGGTGGCGAAGGGCCCCTGGGGGTCGCCGCAGACGTAGTATTTGACACCGTTTGCCGCACGGTGTTGCACCGCCGGGGTAACCGTTGTGGCAGCTGCCGCTGCCGTGGGCGCCTCGGCGCCGCTGCTCTGGATGGCGGCCTGCGGCTGGGCCGCCTGCTGGCTGCCGCTGCTGCTGTTTGCGCCCGCCGCCGGCTCCTCAAGAGACTCGGTTGGCGCCGCGTCAGCGCCCTCGGACAGGCCGAGCGCGGACATCATGGCTCGCAGCCGGACCGTGAAATCGTGTCCGTAGTCCAGCGGGAAGGGGATCTCCAGCGTGATCTTGCCGGTCAGCCGGTCACCACCTCCCTCGGTGGCCGTCGCTGGCTTTGGCCGCGCCTTGGGCGCGGTGAATCTGATCTCCGGGATGGGCGCCGGCGTGAAGCTGACCGGCACCTGCTGCTGCTTGAGCGTGGCGCAGGCTGCTCCTGAGCCCTCGAGGCTCACACCGCCGGCCACCTGCTGCCCACAGCAGATCGCTCCGTGGCACGTGATGAGCGCCGGGTGAGCCGGCGCGTAAAGCTCCTCTCCGTAGGCGTCAAAGACCTGCGCCGTCGCCGCCACCGCCGGCGGCTGCACCGGCTGGGCAGGCTGGGCCGGCTGGGCGGGTTGCGCAGGCTGGGCCGGCTGCCGCGCGCGGTACGCCTGCAGGTTGTTGTCAAACGCGGCCTGCAGAACGCCCGACGGTGCCCGGTAGTTGGGCGGCGCCAGCTCCGGGTTGCGGATGAAGCACACGCCGGCGTGGAGCCGCGAGCAGTAGTCGCAGCGCGGGCGCGACTCACCCGCGCCTCCGCCTGCTCCCTGCTGCTGCTGAGCGGACTGCTGCTGTCCCGGGCGCTTGGCGCGGTCCGCCTGCCACTTGGTGGTGGGCGCCGGAGTGGTCACAGCCGCGGCCCCTGTGGGCCCTTGCCCAGTCGCTGCCAAAAATTGTTCAATTAGCCCCTTGAGCTGATCCGCGCCGGGCGCCGCACTCGCCGAGGCCAGCGCGGCTTGACCGCGCCGGCACTGCTCCGTGGTGTGGCCGCCCCAGCCGTGAGTGCTGCAGTAGTACTTGGTACGCGACGACTTGGAGGAGCCTGCGCTGACGCTGGCGCCGGCGCTGGAGCTGGCGCTCTGTTCCGGGAGCACGCTGACGCTGCTGCTGGGCCGCGCCGCCTTGGGCGGTTGCGATGCTGCCGCCGACGACGAAGAGGGCTGGCCGGTTGCCGGCGACACGGCGGGCTGCGTGGAGACGGCAGAGGCGGCGGCAAACCGCTGGTTGTTCCAAGCTGTCTCCGCATCCGCAGCGATCTCACTGAGGCGTCCGAACCAATCATCTTGCGTGACCAGGCCCCACTTGGACAAGACACGGTCGTTGATCGTTGGGTCGAGCCGTTGTACCCAGTTGGTTGCGAACTCGAGGTCACTGATGCCAAGGTACGGCTTGTAGCTCAGCGCCTCCTGCAGGTAGGCCGTTGGCGCCACGTTGGCCTGAACCAACTTGGCGTAGCGCTGCCGATACTCGCCCTTCTTCTCCGGCTCGAAGTGCTGCTGCAGCTGCTCCATGTAGTATTCGGCCAGCAGGTGGCCATACAGGGTCGCGCCGGCTTGACCGGGCTTGGACCGCAGCCACGCGGTGGCCTTCTCAATCAGGGTTGCCCTGATATCGTTGTGGTAGTGCTCGAACCGCGATGTGAGCCTCGGTGCCTGGTTAAGGAAGTACATCATGGACTCGGCATCAATCTGCGTAAGCGAGCAGCGCTGCTGTCTGCTCGCCTGCATAACTAGGTTGTTCATGAAGCGCCGCATGGCCGGGAGCGACTCATGGCTCCACGGCTCCATGGGCCAGAAGTCCCGAGCCGAGGTGGACGTCGGATGCTCGTCCATGTCGTCGTCTGAGTCGTACGCAGGGTTTACTGCCTGAGGCGGATCAACGTACGGGGGAGGAGGAAGCGGACCGGCAGCCGGGAGATGGCCTGGTGCGACGGGTGCTGCTCCTAAGCCAAGCGGCGGCTGTTGTGCTGCTGCCTGCGCGCTCGCGTTCTCCCCTTGCTGGCTCTCGGCGTCAGACTCGCTGTCACCCACCCCCAGCAGGTGCAACGGGTTGTTGGCTAGATCAGGAAGCTCTCCGCTTTCTAAGCTGTCTGCGCGCGAGTGCGCACGTGACCCAGATCCTCGCTGAGGCGAAAGGGCGCCTGCCGCACCGCGCAGAAGAGAAGCGAGAACCCCTTGAGCACTTGCCCTCCTAGGCAGGGCCTGAACGCCCGCTTGCCCGGACTGCTGCTCTTCTGCCTGCCCTCGATCCCCGAGCTGCAGGAGATTGCCCCCCCCTGACTGACTCCTTGTAACTCTGCCCCGACCCTCCCGCTCACTGATTGGACGCGGCGGAAGCTGCTGATTGGACGGCGCAGGTTGGAGTCGCGGCTCAGGACGGACAGGAGAATGAAGGCGGACGCGATTTACAAGAGGGTCTTGGTCGTCCGCCAGCGCAACCAGCCGAGCCTGGGGCTCTTAGTTCCTCACACAGCACGGGTGGGGCCTTGAGCCACCGACACCAAGGGCCTTGAGCCCCGAAACACGAACGAACCAGAACGCCTCAAACGGAAGACGTGCAGGGGCCTGGGGCCACCCACAACAAAGGCCTTGAGCCTCGAAAAACAATCAAACCAGAACGCCTCGAACAGATGACGTGCAGGGGCCTTGAGCCACCCACAACAAAGGCCTTGAGCCTCAACGACCGATGAAAGACCAATCGAACCCTTGGGGCTGACGCGAAGCGGACGAGGGAGAGCTTGACTCCGGCTAACCGCACATGCAGGGGCCTTGGGCCCGACTAATGGCGGCTGTCGCGCTTGACGCGAGGATTAACTTCTTGAATAAACTTGGAATTACTCTCGAAACAGGCTTGGCCCGAAGGAGGTGAAGACAGCCAACGATGCCGGCGACAGATCCTGTCGGGCGACAGGAATCTGTGTCTCGCACTGACGGAAGAGCACGCGCCTTCGGGAGACGAGCTACGCAGCTCTCTCCTAGGGCGACCTGGGCACGATGTCCTCCTCGGAGGACGGATTTACCGAAACGGATCACCGAAAGAACTTACAAAGACTGCATCACGCGGTCTGTCAATCGCGGATCTGTGACTGTATGCTACTTAGAGTCTTAACACTGCAAAGTGCGAGACACAGATAAGGTGTCTCGCACGGCCGCCGGACTATAACAAGCCCGCGCAATGCACTTTTCGTACCTCCAGGGGAACCCGCACTGCATTGCTTCTTGCTCAGTCGGTGCCCCGTATAATGCCAACAAATAAATGTAATAACAACAAAGTGTCGACGACTCTGTCGTCGCACGGAAACGGTGCACGGAAGCTGATCCGAAGGGGCCACACCCAACGGCTCCTAACTAACCGACAACGGTTCTTACTAATTAGGCAACTGTTCTCAGCATCTCCACGTTCTATGGCAATCACACGATATGGCGTGACACTGCTGCATGCTGCCACCCATCAGGCAGAAGCTTTGTGCCTTGCTCCGTAAGGTCACATCATACCTCTGTTCTTGTCCACCAAGACAGAAAGCTTCTGCCTGGTGGCTGGCAGCATGCAGCAGCTCAAGAACGATCTTGGGCTCAAGGTTGGTGACATGCTACGTGTCGCTGTCTTGCCCAATGGCTGCAAGGTCGTTGTGGTGGATGGTGCTGCGGCAGGGGAGGCGCTGCTGCAGAGTGTGCCTGATTCCAAGCGACATTAAGCCCCGTACCTCTGTTCTTGTCCGCCAACCAGACGGAAGAGCTGCACGGTGGTGCTGTTGGCCCCACTGGTGTCGAGGTTCTGTACCTCTGTATGTCAGGTACATGCACCGGAGTGCCTGAGAGCCGTAGAGTGCACCACCCTTGCCACAGTCCCTGCTGCTCGACAGCAGGAACAGCTCGGGGAACGAGGCGGGTTCATCCGACCCATGCCAATGCCGCCACCGGCAGCACCCGCCGCATGCCCCAAGCCGCTGCCACCATTGCCGCTGCTGCTGCCACTGCCGCCGGGCTGGTCGGAGGCGCCGGCACCAGCAGCTAGCAGCGGTCAGCCCACCACCAGCACCTGCTGCTGCACCGCCGCCCACTCCACCACTGCTGCCTTGCACCGCCCACTGCTGACACGGCGTTCATCGAGAGAGGTTACTATAGCCTGTCAGATGCGGTACGGCAGCAGCTGCAGGAGCGTGTCTCCGGCAGCCGCGTGCCGCCGGGTATGGAGGAGCAGCTTTGCTGGGGTTTCCTGGCAGGGACCTTCCGGATGGCTTTTCCGGTGGGCCACGAGCACGGCCGGGCGGGCTGCCCAGGTGAGAGAATAATGCGTGGTGTAGGTGTAGGTGGAGGTGGAGGTGGCGAACGAGTCTTTTGCTGCTGGTAACTCTTGGTACCTCTCGGTACCTCTCGGTAACTCTTGCTGCTGGTAACTCTCTATGCCATAAGCCTTGCCATGCCGACTAGCCAAACCTTGCAAACCACTCACCAGGCAGTTGGCAGTGTCGATGTCGTCGTCACCCAGCTGCTGCTGCTGCTTCTGCTGCCGCTGGCCCTGCCCCCCGGTGGCTGCCCCCCTGGAGCAGCCGGCACCGGCCCGTGGGTCGTTGATGTAGGCTGCCAGCCCTCCGTGGCCCAGCATCTGTAGCTCCAGAGAGGGACGGAAGGCCTGAGGGCCCAACGAAAGAAACGACAGAGCGAGGCAGCAGAAGCAGATTCATTACCACAATAATGGTCACCTATATCGCTTCAGTTTGGAGCAATAGTGGTAAGCTACATGGCACAAGTCACCAGCATGATGCGAGAGTTACCAGCAGCAACTTGTGCCATGTAGCTTACCACTATTGCTCCAAACTGAAGCAATATATCTTACCATTATTGCGGTGATGAATCTGCTTCTGCTGCCTCGCTCTGACGTTTCTTTCGTTGGGCCCTCAGGCCTTCCCTCTCTGGAGCTACAGATGCTGGGCCACGGAGGGCTGGCTGCCTACATCAACGACCCACGGGCCGGTGCCGGCTGCTCCAGGGGGCCAGCCACCGGGGGGCAGGGCCAGCGGCAGCAGCAGCAGCAGCTGGGTGACAACGACGTCGACACTGCCAACTGCCTGGTGAGTGGTTTGGAGGGTTGGGCTAGTCGGCATGGCAAGGCTTATGGCATATACAGCATATACGGTATATATGGCCGGCGGTTACACTGTGGAGGCGTTACACGAGGTGTGTGTGGATGCAGCATGTTTTGCGCTGGACGGCGCCTCCAGGGAATGGCGGGAGTGACATAGGAGAGTGGCGGGATGGGGGAGGGTGGGGGCACGGCGGGATCGGGTGGGGACTGGGGAGGGGATGTCACTTGACAGCGATTGTCGAGACATACAGCAGTGCTTGCTGCAGAGCGGAAAGCGGGGGAAACGTTGACACCAACAGCGGTGCACTTACTTGGCGGTCTGGACGACTGGACCTCGCTAGTGCCATCATTGTTTCCACTCTCCTTTTCACCTTCTGCTCAAATGGCCCTGAGGCTCGAAGCCTCCATCCTTTTCGGCCCGGGTATCCTTTTGATACCTTGATCCCATCCGATACCTCTGAACATGTACGACAGGTCGTACCGGTGATGGTCCGTGGCGTGCCACTGCTGGTGCTGGTGGCTCATCGCTCCGGGGGAGCAGCTCCTGCGGGAGTACGGCAACGACTGGTGGAGCAGCCAGGAGGATTGGCTGGAGATGCTCAAGATGTACAACATCAGTCCCGATGCCGTACTGCACGGCCGCTGAGAGCTAGCGGCTGCTGGCGAAAGCTGCTGTATACACCTCGTCCGACGGCGAAGGGGTTTTGTTGTGTGGGTTCGATTCTTAGTAATGTAATTAGACGGCCGCTGTTGAGGCGTGTGAGCCGTTCACTGGTTATTGCAATAATGTGAATGAATATGAACGGCTCACACGCCTCAACAGCGGCCGTCTAATTACGTTACTAAGAATCGAACCCACGCAACAAAACCCCTTCACCGTCGGACGAGGGACTGGCTGCTCCACCGGCCAGTGTACAGGCTGGGGTGCAACAACGGGTCATGTGTGCAGACACGCATGCAGAACATGGATGCAAGATATGACTGCGTTAAGACTGCAGGGAAGGACTGAAACGGATCCAGTCATAATGAGGATTGCCAGTCATATCCCAGTCTAACGGTGCGTGGCTTCTTTACGACTCATTTCAGTTATAAAGACGCACATGACATGAAGCAGCGTGTATGACTGGCGCTTGGTATGACTTGCCCCAGTCAAGTAGACAGGGCTCTCTGCTTTTGTTAATCAGGGGGACGCGTTCTGACCGGGCGCATATGACTGGATGTACGACTGGGTGTACGACTGGGTTTATGACTGGCGTCCCTTTCATGACTGTTGCACCCCCTGCGCAGCATAACTGGCCGCCGTGCATGACTTGCGGGGTTTTATGACTAGGTTCATGATCGAGGAGATTCTATGCCTTTACTCCATTGCTTACCGTACTGCCGTGCTGCTGACTGGGATGGGCTGGATGGAACCCGTTGACCACGCGCCTTTGGCAAGATAGGTATGCACGGTAGGGGCTAATGAGCACCGTGGCTGATGTGCCTTTGCGCACGCACGTACCGGTAGTCGCCCACCGGCTCGCGAGGGTTGGTTGGTTGGTTAGTTGGGTCGTCGGTTGCTTGGTTGGCTGGTGGGTTCATGGTTTGCTGGTTGCTTTGTGGCTGGATCTCTTAGCGCCGCCGGTAACCATATGTACACACCAGCGGGGGGCAGCAGGGTACCAGTAGCGAGCGGCGGCATGATTGGGTGACCTGGGGGACCTGTTATTATGGCGGCTGGATGCGCGGATAGATGCCACCTGGAGATTCCCGTAGCGGTAGCACGTTAGCAAGCAGAGGTGTAGCAGTCATTGGCTGGCTTCTTGTTGTGAAATGGATGGCTTGTTCAGCCCTACCTTGCAACGCCGATGTTTCGGAGCGAGGCTTTATACGGCGATCGAACACTCGCCGCAAACTCCAGAGTCCTAACCTGACAGAAAGGACTGTTTTGAGATCAACACCAGGCAAACCGCGCTGCTGGCCTGCTGCCGTTCAGTTGATTTGCCGGCCTGCGGTGTTTCCCGCCCACGTTTTATTATACCATATAACATGGCACGCGACGACAACGTTGTGCGTGTGTGCGCGTGTTGTTGCGTCGTCAGATCGCCCTCACAGTAGTTCATCGGTCATGCAAGCACGCAATCCAGGAGGATGCGTCTCGCGGCGGCAGAGCTTTCGGTTGGGAGCCCTTCCGCTGTTATCCCCCCTGAAGGGATTTGGCCTGCGACTTGCAGTCATTGCATCGCCACACTGCGGAAGGATCAGCGATGTAGCCGGCCTCGGGGGGTTCGGCCACAGTGGTTCGGCAGCGGTTCAGCACCGTTGTCAATTGATAGGCTGGATGCATGGCGGCACGACGCGGCAATGTGAGATGTCGGTTTATAACACAGTGACTCCATCCGAAACTGAAGCAAGCAAGGCCGCTGAGGCCAGATGTTGCCGATCGACCCAAGAAACGCTGACCCGTGAACCCAGAATCTCTGAGATGACATGGTGTGCCAAAACCGTAGAATTTTGATATATATATATATATATATATATATATATATATATATATATATATATATATATATATATATATATATATATATCAAAATTCTACGGTATATATATATATATATATACGATCCCCGGTATATATATATATATATATATATATATATATATATATACAAATATATATATATACAAATATATATATATATATGTATATATATATCGATATATATATATATATATATATATATATATATATTTACAGTGTTCGCTATGATGGGGACCTCGTTGGCGCGTGTTGACTAAGACAGTATTACAAATCAAACTTAGGGTGCGTCTTGTTTATGGAGGTTTTTAAGATCTTCATGTTTTTTTTGTTTGTACCAGATTTTTGTTGATTGCTCATTATCATGTAGATGATGTCAGGTGGAATATGGAAGTCGGGCAGAAGAGGCAGGTCTGCTGGTCAGGGACTAATGATAAGATATACACGCCTGATTGATTTCTTGGGTTTCGTAAGATTCACGTCTACTTGCTTGCGCCAATTCTCACACCCAGGCTCACGTTGTGTGTCCTTGCCCGCCGATCCCGCCCCGCTCTCATCAGGTTCTACGAGGCCCAGATGTCGGGCGACATCCCCGCCTGGTCGCGGGCCTCCCAAGCTGCCGGCGGCTGGCGGAACAAGAGCCACATGCTGGATGGCACCGGGCCGGGAGGCATCGGAGTTGACCTGTCCGGCGGCTGGTACGATGCAGGAGGTACGCGCTTGGGGCATTGGGGTTGCAGCTCGTTCGAATAGCGGAGAGGAACTTTTGCTCCCGACTGTACTGCCTATTGTGGGCGCCGTCCAAGACCAACTAGCTATGTCTGCAACCCAGACACTGTCCCTGTGAACACTGAGGCCCCTCACCTGCCCATAACACGCAATAAAAAACCCCTTAAAACCCTCCATCCACCCCTCTGCAAAACCCTCCTTCCCCGACCCCCCCTCTCCCTCCAGACCACCTGAAGCTGCACCTGCCGCTGGGTGTGTCGGCCAGCCTGCTGTCGTACAGCGTGCTGACGTGGGAGGCCGCTTACCGCGCGGCGGGCCAGTGGGACGTGGCCGTACGGAACCTGGACTGGATCGCGTCGTACTACCTCAAGTGCCACTACCAGGCCAGCGACAACCCCTCCGCAAACGTCTTTGTGGCACAGGCGAGTGGTCTATCAGATAGCGCAGTCGGGTGCTGAGCCGCTGCCTGCCGACTGACTGCTGTCATACATGCGGCTGTTGCAATTACCTGCTCCTTTACAAGGCCGCCATATTTGACCACAGATCGGCGATGTGAACAACGACCACAACTATTGGGGCCGGCCGGAGCAGCAGGCGCAGGGCGGCGCGGACGGAACAGCCGGCTGGCGGCCCGTGCACGTCATCACAGCCGCGGGAGGCAGGGGCGCGGACATTGTGGGCGAGGTGCGTGCGGCGAGGTGTTGTGCTCCAAGCCCCTCGCGCCTCACGTAGTACGGTATCGGGGCCTCATGAGCGCAGCGCACCTCCTTTCCTACGTGTGCGTGGCTGCGTCAGTCATCTGCGGATGCGAGCGTGACGGGTGTGTGTGTGTGTGACTGTTTGTGTGCGTCTCCTCCTGCTTGATGAGCCATGTGCTCTGTCAACGTTGCAATGGACGCGCTGGGAGCTTGCTGACGGCGCCCCTGCCCCTGGCGACTTTCTTCCCCCCCTCTGCGCTCGTGATGCGCGCTCATACCCATCCCGCCTTCCCGCCCTTTCTATCTGCGCGTCACCCGTTCCTCTGACCGCACCGCCGCCTTCCTATCTGCGCGTCACCCGTTCCTGTGTCCTCACCTCCGCCAGGCAGTGGCCACCCTGGTGGGTGCTTCGCTGGTCCTGAAGCGGCCCGGCACCTACTCCAACCCCACCAAGGCGGCGACCCTGCTGACACGAGCCAAGCAGCTGTTCGAGCTCGCAAAGACGCTGAAGAGCACGTGAGTTGATGCGAGCCTGTTGTGCCTTGTGCGTGGGGTGCAGCGGGGGAAGTGCACGCTGGGGGCCCAGGGCAGGTAGGGCGCCTGGTCCCGGGTTTCCGAAAGTGGCATTCAGGGCGCCGACACCCGGCGGTGAAACCGTTTCACCCAGCCACCAGTTCTACATCCCAGAAGGCCCAGATGATTACTTCCTTACTGATTCCTGGGCCCACTGCCGCATGGGCAATCGGACATCCCACAGGTGGGGGCCATCCTCTGGAGGGAACGCCTACCCCAGCTCCAGCTACGCTGATGACCTGGCCTGGGCCGCGGCCTGGCTGTGCAGGTGGGTGGGTGGGTGGGGACCTTGGGCGCCGGCGTGGAAAAGGCTCGTGCAAGGTCTTTGTCTGTTATGCCCAGGGCCGCTTTGACCCCCTATCACATGCGCCACCTAGCAATGACACGAAACGATGCGTCCTGCACTGCATTTCGAGCAGGGCCGACGTTGACGGGGGCGGCGGCTCTCTGTCCGCCTCGTGCTCCTCCGCTGCTGCCCTGTGGGACGCCACCAAGTCCGCCAATCTGGACCTGACCTGGGACAACGTGGCGGCCACCGCGGCGCTGCTGCTGAGAGACACGGGGGCGGGCGGGCCGACCTATGTGGCCAGCTACGACGATTTCATTAACCGCCTCATTGCCAGGTGTGTAGCAAACGAATGCCTGCTGCTTGTGCTGAGGCCCGGATGTGCGGCACGTACCGGTGCCTGCCGCTGCTGGGGCCAGGGTGTTCGCTCCTTCTTAGCCACCAGCGCTGTACACAGCAGCACGAGCGGGGCCTTACCTAGCCTCCGCTTCACCTTTGCCGCCCCTTGTGTTGTGTTGTGTTGTGTTGTATGGCAGGTGGAGCGGCGCCCCCGCCTGCAGCACCGGCGCCACCCCCTGCATGACCCCCGGCGGCCTGGCCTGGTACAGCGACTGGGGAAGCGCGCGATATGCAGGTGGGTGGGTGGGCGGGTGCGTGGGTGCGTACCTTTAGAGAGCGCGTAGCAGTGGAGCGGAAGAGAGCGGGTAGCAGTGGAGTGGAGGGACGAGGGAGGCTAACGAAGTACTGGAGGGGAGAGGGGAGGATAGAGGGAAGTCTGGTATGTGCATTTACCGTATATGTGTAATCCGGTATGGATTGGTGGTTTGGTGCGTGCGTGTAATCCCCCCCCCCGCATCTTCCCCTTGCTGCACCCCTTGACCCTTGCCATGTCCAGTGCGTGCGGTTCCCCGAGAGCCCATACAGCCCAGAAAGAATTGCAGAAGATGGACGGTATCTCAGTAACTTGTTTGATCTCCAGCCCTGTCCCAGATTTCTTACCAACCCCGATCCTGACGTCCCTGGCCTGCCGCCCTGCAGCCAACAGCGCGCTGGTGTTTCTGGCGGCCGCCCGCAGCGACGGCGGCGGAGGTGCGGCGCTGACTGCGGCTGGCCGGGCTTCTCGCGTGTGTTGGGCCAGGTCCCAGATGTCGTACGTGCTGGGCTCCAACCCGCAGAGCCAGTCCTTCGTGGTGGGATACAAGTGAGTCGGCGGCACATAGGGGGACCGGTGCTGGCTTCGGAGCTTGGTCTGATCTCCCACTCGTACTCTCCGTTCCCCTCCCAGGCCCACCACGTCTCACAAGTCTCCGGAGAAGCCCCACCACCGCAGCTCCAGTTGCAGCCCCAACCACTCGGTGAGCTGCGACTGGGCCGCCCTGGACGCCGCCGGGCCCAACCCCAGCCTGCTGGCGGGTGCGCTGGTGGGCGGTCCGGGCCGAGACGACAGCTACGCGGACAACCGCCGCGACTATGTGAAGAATGAGGTGGCGCTGGACTTCAACGCAGGATTCACGGCGGCAATGGCGGTGAGCGTGGGCGTGGGCGCGTCGTTACCAGTCTGCGTGTTGCTGTATGTCAGGTCTGTTGGCGCGCCTTGTGGGTGGCCCATCGCCCCGTTGGGAGCCTCACGGCAAAGTCCCCCGTGGTCGTGGGTCCTTGTGCTTCCACCCGGGACCCGGCGGGTTCGCTCGTTTCTGTCTGGGTGGCTCGTGCTGCCTGGTCTGGTTGGGCGCTTGCCGCTGCCCTGGTAGGTTAGTCGTTTCCGCTGCAGTGCACGGCCAGAGGGCCCGTTGGCTCTACCCACTGTAACAGCCACAACCACAACAGCAACAACCATAACAATCTGGACGCAGTCCGGCATTTTGTGTGGCGCTGACCTCGCGACGGATTGGGGGGCCAAAGCTTGGTTGTGGACCTCATCCTGGAGCTTCCTTTGATCCCTCAACTTTCTGCGGCCCTTGCTGCCGGCTGCAGGGTCTGGCGAGTGTGGATCAGGGCCTTCAGCGCAGCGGCTGCTCCTGGAGTGGCTTCTGTGCGGGCACCTGCGGACCCTCGCCACCTAGCAGCCCCTCACCGTCTCCATCACCATCACCGGCGCCATCTCCCTCGCCCGCCCCCTCGCCGTCTCCCTCGCCCGCTCCCTCGCCGTCCCCCTCGCCCGCCACCTCGCCGTCGCCCTCGCCATCCCCTTCGCCCTCGCCCTCGCCATCCCCTTTGCCATCCCCCTCGCCCTCGCCCTCGCCATCCCCTTCGCCCTCGCCCTTGCCCTCGCCATCCCCCTCGCCCTCGCCCTCGCCGTCCCCTTCGCCTTCGCCATCCCCTTCGCCATCCCCCTCGCCCTCGCCCTCGCCGTCCCCTTCGCCTTCGCCATCCCCTTCGCCATCCCCTTCGCCTTCGCCATCCCCTTCGCCCTCGCCATCCCCCTCGCCATCGCCATCCCCTTCGCCCTCGCCCTCACCCTCGCCTTCGCCATCCCCCTCGCCGTCGCCATCCCCCTCGCCATCACCGTCCCCTTCGCCATCGCCCGCCGTTGTCTGCGCCGCCGACGACTGGGCGTGCCTGCAGTGCAGTCAGTCCACCTACACCTCCCCCAACGCCTGCCGCACCTGCGTTGCGGCCATGCGCGCCGTCGGCCAGGACCCTTGGCGCTGCTTCTCCTGCGGCAATGGCGTGTCTGACCCCACCATTCAGGGCATATGCTTCACAGAGTGCGTCCCGCCCACTGCACCCCGAGGTACGAAGACCGCACGGTGGTGGTGGTGGTGGTGGTGGTGGAAGACCTACCGCACGGTTACTCGTGAACATCGCCATCGATCTTTATTTTTTTGGCGTCGGGGTAAAACGTAAAAGGGTTTGTGATGACGCACTCTTGCAGCTCAGGGTCCCTGATGGCGATGACGCACCATGTTGAAGCCAGCTAGCTAGGAAGCTAGCCCCCCGAATCTGTCTACCCACGTACCCAGGCAGCAGGGCCACACAAGTCCTTGGCTGCTCTCCTGTGCCTGGTGGCCCAGAAACAGGCTTCTAGACCTCATCCCCACCGCCGATCCGCTCACTTGCTCCCGCCTCTCCGCGCACCTGTGCATATGCCCTCTGTCTGCGTCGCCGCTCATTGTGCATGCCTTCCCCACGCGCCGATCCACCAACCTGCAGGCGCCGATTGGAGCTGCTCGCAGTACTGCTCTGCGCCCTCTCTGGTGGGAACCAGCGCCACCCTGGCCCGGCAGTGCGTGTCGTGCGTCAAGGCCGTCAGCAACCCCTGGGACTGCTACAACTGCATGACGGTGAGTGCGTTGTAATGCCGAGGAATGGCAGGGGGCGGGCCGGCCTCTATCTACAAGCCGCACACAAGGCAAGCATCTTTCACTGTATGTTGACTGCTGGGACGAAGGGAGGGAGTTCACGGTGAGAGCGACCACGTGTTGATTGTCGGGGATGGAGGGCCGTGGCTGTGGCTGTGGCTAGGCGATGCACCTTTGCTTGCTACATGAAAGGTCCCTCCAATAATGCACCGTGCGGGATCTGGTTACGTTTGCTTGGAGCCGATTGCCCTGCATCGATCAATCCACCTTCGTTGGGTGCTCCGAGATAGACTTGCACCTTCGTCGGGTGCTTGGAAGTCCCGTGCTGCCTCCCATCTTCCGTCTGGGACCTGCTCTATATATCTGGTTGGTGACGCTCATCATCATCAACCCAGTAGTCGCACTAAGCGATCAATCAACGTGCTGCGATGGTGCATGCATGTGCACCCCATCCACCTGCCGCACGCAACCCTCCCCCCCAGGTGACCTCCTCCCTGTCCGACTGGTCCGCCGCCCGGTCCACCTGCATCACCTGCCTCACCAGCACCAGCCTGGGGGGATGGGCGTGCGGCGACTGCTCGTCCAAGGCAACACCCGCGGAGAGGGACGCGTGCATCAAGGCGCGCACGGCGGGGCGCAGGATGATGGCCGGCAAATGGTCTTAAAGGCGTGTGTGCGTGCATGCATGGACAGCAGCAGGGGCCGAGGATGGAGGGAGGGGCCGAGCGAGGATGGAGGGGCCCCGCTCTAATGGGTCCGAGCGATGAACCCGCGCCGCCCCTGTGTGCGTTGTCTGGCAGTCTGTGACAGACGGTCTGCAGTCTAGTCAACCCCCAATACCGCCCGCCGGCAATCAACAGCTTACTTGATTGTACTTGGTACTGTACTTGACTGTACTTGGCTCACTGTACTTGTGGGGTAGAAAAGAAGACACCGCACTGTGCTACTGTACGTACTTGTGGGGGTGCCGCGGCGGGCGCGTCAAACGTGGTTGTTTTTTGCACGTATGCACTGTGAAGAGAAGAGCCGCCGGCCGGCAGGATGAGCGTCACACCTATCAATCGCTGGGTCATGGACGAGAAGTACGGTACGTGCCGTACATAGCGTGGAGCAAGGGCAGCGGTAGGTGGTGCCAGCGATGAGGACAAGCAAGCCGTGCGGCCGTGGGCGGGAATGTAGTGTTTGGGTATTCCAGGATGCCAGCTAAGCAGGCATAGGAGGGCCGGAAGACGCCGTGTTATGCGGTTGATGCAAGTCGCGACCACGAGGCGTTCGCTACAGTGTAGATAGCCAGGCTGGTGGGTTGTTAGGTGACCGGGCTTGCTTGCCTGCCGTACATACAGGCAACATGGCTACCGTGCCACGCATCTGGGAGGGAGACCTGGGAGTGTTGTGCGTGGGGGCAACACTTGATGAGAACCACCACGAGGGCGAAGGCCGTCCTATCTACCTGGCTAGACTGGCTAGATGACTCTGCGCAAGAAAGTGCACTCACTCCGTGCACACCCCTGCTTGGTGCCTCGCTCGCTCACCCATGGACGGTGTGTGTGGAGGCCCCGAGGATACTGCTATGGCTTGAAGTGGTCGTGTTGTATGTATGTGTACATACGTACGTGCATATGTCGGTGAAGGCAAATAATGCGCGCGCGGTTTGGACGGGTGCTATATAGCACGCGTGCACCAGTGTTCCTATCCTTGGGTTTTGCGGTGCCAGCAGCTGTTACCCGCCCCCCCCCCGTGTCGTAGGTAGGCATTTGATTTGCAGGCTTCCGTGCTTTCCTGCGTGACCGACCCAACAAGGGTTCACTACTTCACGTGGTGGGCTGGTTGAAATCTTTCGATGTGTGGCTGGATCTGTTCTGTGTGGGTGCATGGCTGTCTACACTGGGCCGGCCGGTGTACCCCTGCCAGGATGCATGGTAGGCGACTTGTAAGCCGCCGCTGCTGCTGCTGCTGCTGCTGCTGCTGCTGAGTCTCAAGGCACTGCGCTGGCTCGCAAGCAAGGCCGGGCCTCTTACAGCTGTTCCCTGAGCGTCCTTTGGGCGTGCTCACTTCGCTCACGTGTAGATGTGGACGTTGTCCATGTACGTAACCGCTGTCCACCGGAACCCCATCCAGTCGCCAGCGTATACCGTATATGTAGCTGGCAGAACACGCGCGGATGGGCATGTGAGCTGGAAGCTGAAGGATGGCGATTCGGCAGTGCACGGCAGCAGCGGTCACTTCTTAGCGGGTGGTGGTGGTGGAGGCGGCTCGCTGGTCACACATGCGGCGGTGCGGTGGAGGCAGCGAGCCAGTAATGTCGCCACATATATACATACGGTACACCCGGGCGGAAGGCGGTGCAGTTAGACGCGCGCGTTTGGTGGCTACGCACACAGCAGGCCGGTCAGGACGGCGGTCGCCCCCAGATGTACGTATGTGGCCGCGGGTCCATGACGGACACACTTGTTTGCAACTGAGCACAGAATGAAGGAGTCCCTTGCTCCTGTCCGAGCCGCTGGCGCCAACCCCCCTCCCATCCCGCCCCTGCCCCCGCACCACCCCCACCCCTGGGCCCCTGAACACAGTTCCGTTCGGTAAGTAGTGCTGCGTGGGTTCCGGGTCCGTTCGCTAATGCCGTCTCTGCGGCGTCCCTCCGCTGCGGTGTCTTCTCTGATACCCACCCATGCAATCGTCCAGTTCTTTTGCCAGCTTGCCACCCCGTTGCACCCACGTCTCTAAGGTCTCTATACTCACCGCCAGCCGTCCCTGTTTGTGATGTTCCGAATTGCAGGTCGCGTTTTGGAGTGTGTATTAAGGGGGGAGAAGGGGCGGGCATGTGTGTTCCGAACGAATCTCGGCATGCTTGAATGGTATGTATGCACGCTTCCCCTCTAGCGGGAAACAGCGTATGGCTGCCAAATAAAGCTTTACCATTCGGTAACACGTCGCGCGTGCGCTCGGGAACTGCACGGGCATGCGCAGAACCCTGCACGACCAAAGCCCGGGCGCCCTGTTCCTAGTGTTATAATAGGGGGCTGTGTCCACGAAGGTCAGCTGCCCCACAACGCCGATCGCTTGTTGGCGCTTCAACGCTGGGAGGCGCGTCGCCGCGCCAAGGCTTTCCTCCAATGGCGGCAACCGTGGTGTGTTAGGAATGAGGCGATGCAGAGGCGCGCCCTCAGCAGAGATCAAAGAGTCGATTGATGGCGCCTGCCTCCACTTGAGTCTGCGATGCCGAGAGTAGTGTAGGATAGTAAATATCGCCCTGATCAAATTGAAGGCAACGGAATGAAAACAATTAGTATTCTTGTTTTTTTTCCACCCGTGTCCACCTCATTTGAGAATCTGACGCCGGTGGTAAGGTGGAGCGTAGAGGTAAAACAGCCGAAGACGTTACTGTAACAGACTCTGGAATAATCTGTAGATGCATATAGTAATAATGTTTATATCAACGATCATGGCGTTCACCTTAGCTTCCTTCGGGCAGCCAACACCGCTTCCGCCCGTAACCTGCCGTAACCATACTGCACCCGCGCATTACGTAAACGCTGCAATGACGGCATGACGCAATGACTGCTTAATAATAAAAACGATATCCGTTTGATATCCAATGCCAGCACCAGCCTTGTCGTTGCAAGCTGAAACTTTGCTGAAGTACTCGCTGACTACAATATTGGAGGAAGTGTCTGAACTAGAATATTTTTGCAGATTAGGCTAAAATAACTGAGCATATCACTCTTACGAGCGAGTTCACCCGGTGGTTTGGTTGCAGTACTGAACGGGTCGAAAGGACTGCGAAAGGGGTCGAATGGGAAGGCGGGCTGCCGCACTGTCGTGCGTGAGGCGTCCTTGGAGCCGCGCTGCACTCGACCCTGCAGGCGTCCACTGTAATAAACATCATGAATTGCCCACTGCGCGGTGCAGCGCAGAAAGCGCGTGTGCTTGCTTTAGGTACTGCCGGCGCAGCCCTGAGCAGCCAGCACCAGCCCTCACCAGCCGACAATTTGGCATCGCAACCGCATATTCGTCCATTTCGCCCACCTGGAAGCAACGAAGCACTACAAATTCAACCGTGCAGCATTTCTTACGCCGTCACATCGATGCCTCTAAATATCCCCTGCCCAATCGTGCATTAGAGACGCCTCCCGGGTAAAATCCCCTAGCATGTCCATCCTGGAGCGGAGCATCGCGCGAGGCGCTTAGTGGTAACACGATAGAGCGAGGGGCGTCGCATTACGACAAGGACAGAGGCAATGGGCCACGTTTGAACATTTGCATGTGTATGTCGTAAAACGGCGTTGTAATTTGTTCATGACTGCCGGCGAGGAGCAATAAATCACAAAACGTACGGCGGCGGGCTGCAAAAACGCCTAGCACGCTCGTCGATGGATTGGCCCGCCAAAGCAGATGTTACAAAGACATAAATTTATGTGAAGATTACAACGATAATCATTCAAGGTCGCAAGTCGCTCGGAGCGATGTCGCGGCACGAATGCGCCACTCTGGGCCAAACCAAGCAACAAATGGCACTAACCCTGCCCCGAATCACCTGGAGGGAGGCCAACCTGCAGCCTCCCGTCGGTTTCTGCAGAAGCTTGCGGGAGGCGGATAAGCCTAATCCTGCTGCAATTGTGGAGCAGGCATGTTGTGACGACGGCCCGGGCGCCTGCAGACCCTGTCCAGGGCAAAACACACGCGCCTAGCTACTTCCCTGCCTGGCTTGCGTTTACTATGTGAAAAGCCGTTGCTCTACAAATGTTCCTTTATTTGAGCACTCGATCCACCCTTCGCGACTGCATGCCGCACGCGCCGCACCGACACCTCGCAACGTCCACTAACGCACCAGCCCTCAATTGCACAAGCCATCGCATACACAAGGAACGGATATTCCCATGAGCTGAAGACGCACATCGCAGCGCGCCGCACCTGGGCCATTGTTCGAGAATCTCGCTTTGCCCCCCCGACCCGGCAGGGTTCTGCAGGAGTGTCAACTGCTAACGACATGCATCCGAAAGCCATTAAGCAGATCCGCTTAATGAATGAATATGCCTAAATATGTACAAGTTTAACCAGTTTCTTCCGGAGCCTCTACCTGAGCCTACTAAACACGTGTACTTGGCAGCCGCGCTGCTCCGTTCCGACAAGACTGCTGGGGGAGCTTGCCTGCCACATGAGCCGCCACCACGGCGCGATGCTCCAGCCGCGCGGGCACGGGTCAGGCCCCGTGCCGAAACTGGCCAGACCGCCCAAAGCCGGCCCCACGGCCGCCGACCAGGCGCCCCAGCATTCCTCAAACCAGCGGGCTGACCCTTGGTGACCTAGCCCCCATCCGTCCCAAAACCCGCCTCCCACTTCCACTTCCTTCCAAGACACGGCAAGTACCACAGCAATCTCCTACAACTCCTTGCAGTACAACAAATTGTGCTTGTCCGTAGTACACCCGGGCGGGCGGGGTCGGTTCTACCTCCTACGGAATGTGCCCGCGGCACCGAAGCGCAGCGCAAGCGCTGCGAGGTTGTGTAGCCGACCGACCGACATACGATTCTGCACCGGCCCTGCAAAACCAACTCGACCAATAAAACCATCTCATCAGTGCCCGCCGGGCCCATCCACTTATAAGGCTCAGGTGGTGATGTCTACCTTGGAAAATGAGGCAGACCTCTTAGGGATTTGGGTGACCCGCTTGCAAGTATCTCAACGCACGCTCACACCGCGTACTTGACCCGGCCGCACCTGGGCATCACCCATCACGCAAACACCTCGTCCTGGATCCGGATCTGGATCTGACTGGATCCGGGTAGGTTCCCGGTTCCAGGACGCCGACTGCTGCGCCTGGCGGCGGTGGCGGTGGCGGTGGCAGCTGTAGCTCCCCGGCCTCCTGCAGTATCTTCTTTCTTACGTACTGTCCGGCCTCCCAGGAAACATGACAGACAGGCTCCGCTTAGCGGCGGCCGATCTGCGTGGCAGCACCAGCATAGGAGGTCGGGGGAGGACGGGGGAGGCCCCTCAGGCACACAGCACGAAGTGGATTGTTGGCGAGCGGGGGCAGCCGGCAGCGGCGCGCGAGTCGAGGCGTGGCGCGGCCACAGCCGCAGCCCCGCAAGGGGGCGTAGCGAACGCACCCGTGGCGTTCCATGCCCATTTAACGATTATGTAGTTTGTGTGGGTGCTCAAACCATGCGTTTGACCTCGTGCAAACTCCGCCCGAGTCCCCGAGACATCTGCCAAACGAGACGAGGCGCAACAGCCCCACTAGCAGCCAGGATGCGCCGCGATGGGAGGGGCTGTAGCGGCAGCGGCCGCTCATAGACGCACCGTTAAATCTTTGGCGGCGTCGGTGGCTTGCGGGGCGACGGCGGCGGCGGCCTGGCGAGCGGCGGCGACTTGCGCGGTGGTGACGGCCTAGGGGAAGGCGGCGGCTTCGGGGAAGGCGGCGGGGGCGGCGACGGCGGCGGGGTCGGAGGTGGTGGGCGAGCTAATGGCGGTGAAAGAGGCTGCTTCTCGACCACGGCCAGGGGCGGGCACTCGGATGCATTGACGCTGAAGCGGCAGAGGTGCACCCTGATAATGTCGGTGCCGGCCCAGGACCCGGCGTAGACGACGAGCTTGTAGGCGGCCAGGATCTTGGTCGTCATCGGGTCCACTCCAGCAATGAACGCAATGCGACGATCACCATACGTGTAGGTCGTTGGGTAGCCGTTGTCCTGCGTGCGTGCGACCCGGGCAGGGGTGTGGGCAAGCGCGGCAGCCGCACCGGTGATGAAGATGGGACGCACGGTGAGGTACAGTCGAGGACAGGACGCACGCTCACCCCGACCTCCTCCCAGACCAGACCAGCTAGCAGCAACCCTAAAGTCCGAGGCAAAGCAGCTGTTAAGCACACAGAGCACAGTTTCTGCTGTCCGAACCGCCCATATACATATATTTATAGATAGCAACTAGAGTGCACAGTAACCGTGTATACGTATGTGAGGATGAGAACCTGCCCGGATCTCGACGCCCGGATCCGTAAAGCTGCCCCAGGCCCCACAAGCCCGTCGCCCCTCTTGCAGGCAGACGCTTAAAATTGGCTCAGCGCAACATGACGACCCCGGGGCCCGTCTTCTCACCACAGTGCCCAGCGCCGCCCAGGCACTGGCCACTGCCTTCACCCGCCCGACGCAGGAACGCACCATGGTGGCATTGACCTCGTGCACGTTGAGCTTGTTGGCGTAGAAGCTGCCGAGCGCCGCATCACCGGACTTGGCCACCCGCAGTGCGATGTACAGGTTCTTGCCGGTTTCCATGGCGGCATAGGTGGGCAGCCAGTCGGGCTGGATGCGCAGGTAGTTGTTGTCGCCCGTCAGATAGGTGGCGGGCAGGGTCCAGGAGCGGGTGCCGGCGAGGGGAAGCACCGCGAAATTGATGGCGTCCCCGCCCACAGCGGGGGTGGCCCAGCCCATGCGGGAAATCTCCGCGGCGTTGGGGCAGGCGTCGCCGCGGCCCATCGCTGTAGAGTAGTCCTCGTACTCCCAGCCATTGCGCCACGAGTGCCACAGACCTGGCCATGTAGGGACGGACGGGCGCATCGGGCGGCGGAGAGAGGGTTTTGCAAAGCCGAGCGAGGCAGCAGCTGGGGTGGGTGGGCGGACGGCCAGCATGAAGTGTCCGGCGAGTCGCATGGCAGTGCAAGAGAAGCCGAGGCGGCATGTGGCGGCAAAAAGCACGGCACGCGCACGCTCTTCCGGGCCAGTGCCGCGAAGCAATGCAGCCGCCCCACGCACCCCGCCCCCGTTAACACAGGCGCCCACAGACACACGCACTCATCCCTGCAGCATCTCCCACTCCCCTGCAAGCGCTGCTATGGCCTGACAAAGGCGCCAACCGCGCTAGAACGTAACGGTCGTTCCTTCCTCTTAACGCTACGAAAAATGCTGCGGTGACTGCACTGCCAGGTTGCGGGCATCCCAGAGCAACCCGGGTGACAACGCGAGTTAGGCATGGCTGCGCCTAATCACCACGAGTTGTAACACAAGCATCGGTGGGATCTGCGGGCACCGAACTGCGACACGTCTCCTTTGCCTTGCTGCCGTGCGCCATCCGTATGGCCATCCGTCCGCCCTAAGCCCTTCTCAACCCCTCACCGTAGTTGTGGATGCCCTCCTGCATCACCGTCGCCCAGCGGTATATGCCGTACGACGAGGTCTGCAGCCAGGTCTGCCGCCCGGGCAGCAGCGCCAGGCCCGCCCAGGGACACACGCTCTGCAGCCCCGGCGGCAGCACATACGTGTAGTGCGTGAAGTTGAAGAACTTCGGCCCCAGAGCTGTCTTGGCGACGGTGTCGGCACCGGTAGAGATGGCCCACCAGCTGCAAGAAGCAGTGATGGCCGTGGAACACGATGGCGCGATCTTGACCGCCAGGAAGCCGCTGGTGCTGAGGTTGAACTTGCCGTACGAGCAGCGCTCGTACTGCTTTGCGACGCCTCCTTGACCGTCCCGGTTAGGTCCAAGATACAGTCTGGTCGCAGTGATTTCGTCCAGGGAGGACGCGAAGCCGCAGCTGGAGTAGTCGAGAATCATGACCAGCAGCCTCTGCGTGGTGAGTGGCGACGCCAATGCCGCCATCTGGGACGCGGGCACGAGGAGGCTCACGTCCGTCTGTTTGGCGGATGCGCAGGCCGGAGTGCCCTCCTCTTCGCAGGTGCAACTGGGGTTGGCGGTGTAGTTGCAGCCGGGGCAGTAGCCCAGGGAGCCCACGGTGCAGGTCTGCGCGGAGTGGTGGCGGTGGTGGTTATGGTGGTTACGGCGGATACGGTATGGCGGTTATGGTGGAAGCGGTAACGATGAGGGCCACCGAGGGCAAGGGCAAGGGCAAGGTGTTGACGTGACTGTATGGAGACACATCCGATCGGGGACGGCGCTACAACGATCGATAAGCACGACGATGATAACAAAGGGCGACCTTCAGATATGCAAGGAGGCGGACGAGGGCAATGGGTGAGATGGCGGGGTCAGGAGCGAGGATGAGGCTCTGACACGGGCAGCGGTCTGACACGGGGGCAGCCGCCCGCCCCGCCCAACAAGCCTACCCCGCCCCAAGGCTCACCATTCCGACGACTGCGCCGGTCTCGATGCTCTGCTCGTTCCTGTCCACCTCAGGCGGCTTGAAGTTGGCGCTGAAGGGAGTCACCTTGCCGTCCACGTCAATGAGAGCATATCGCTCATTGCCGTCGTGTGTGTCAACGAAGGTCAGCTGCCCCACAATGTCGATTGTTGGTGTGTCAACGCTGGGAGGAGGCGGATATAACCAAATCTTGCCTGCAAATTGTCGGTGGTCCGGGTTGGGTTTTGGCGGGTTCGCTTCCGGGAAGGGGCTGAGGCACGGTTGAGACAGGTACGTTCTTGTAAGGTCGTATACACATCAGAAAAAGTGTCCAGCCAGTTGGTTGTATGTGCTAGCTGTCGGGAACGTTTATTATCGCCAGCGGCTGCAATAATATTACACACATGCCCTCCCAAGTCCAAACCCACTCGGCCCGCCAGATGCAAGGCCAGGTGTCCTGAGCCTCACCACCTATACCTTCGACTGCCCCTAGGGGCAACAAAGCCAGCAGCACTAGAGGCGCAGCCCACATCGCGCCCGCGGCGATTGGCAAATGTGCGAGTTTCGGCGACTTGGCGCCCTGCAACCTGCGCTGTCTGACGCAACCTGCGCGCGACGCCGAGAACAGGCGGAGGACATGACTAAATACTCAATGAATCATCTAGGGCATACTGCGTCAGACTGAGATCTAGGGCTGGCCTTGCGTGTCAGTCCGGTCTGTCTTACCTCGTCGAACCTGTAACGCCGTTCGCGAGGGCGCAATAATGTTACAGGCACCACTTGACACAATGGAAAATACTGAAATACAATCCTTGCAAGAATAACAAGGCCTGTTACCGGTATTTATATACTGTCATATGTCGAGGACTTTCGTCGTAGCTTCCGTCGAACACCGACATCGCTTCCGGTAGTAATCATAACGAACCCGCGCACGTGGGGTGAGCTGCGCGGTGGCGCCAGCGGATGCTGCGGCTTGCTTAGTAAGATAAAGGTTTCGCATCGCTGACTTACAAGTCAGCGTGGACAAGGAGCCTACGTTTGCAGAGTGTGGGCGTACTTACACTCTCAGCGTGCTGTCATGATACCCGCTGCCCCGGAAGACGAAAATATATTTCCACACAGTGCATTTCGCTTGCGGCAGGAAAAAATGAATTAATTGATAACAGAAGAGCTGGATAACAGATACATGGTGCGATCGCACGACTCTGTGGGTCTAAGAGGGTGTTTACACTTGGATTAAAATCGACGGATTAGCAAAAAAGTAATCCGTGCTAATCCAGCGCTAATCCGTGTTGTATTTTCAAGGAGTTTGATTAAGGCACGGATTAGGTACGGCAACCACCGCCATTTATCTTACAACCTTGATATCGGCCAAACGACTGGTGCAATGTTTTGTGTTTATGCAATAGAGTTATAATATGACAAGCGCGTGTCGCAAGCGGCAAGTTGCGACCGCCAAGTATTGGGTCCCGGCAGAAAACTCAACCAAATGCCGACCTGGGAATTGCTATGACCTTTTTTAGAGATAATCATTAGGTTCCTCAAGAAGGTTAATGAAGATATGCGCGGGAAGTACCCTAATCCTGAAATGCCGATTTGGTACTCGGTCGCTACCGAGTATCAAATTTTTTACGCCAATTCCAAACTCTTCATCGTGTGAAAAGAAGTAAATCAAGCTATGCACTTATCTGAATTTAATCTTAAGAAAGCTCGTACCGGCGCGTACAACGGTCCTTAATTCTCCCCATTGTAATCTGTCCAATCCGTGCTAATCCCGCAGATGTTTACATATGCGACGGATTAAGCCTTAATCCGTCGATTTTAATCCAAGTGTAAACACCTTCTAAAGTTCAATGTTTGTTTGTTCCACTAACAAATGAAGAACTCAGCCCGGTACTGTAGGCGTTGATGGATCCATGAATGCGTGTTTTTGTTACCGTAATATGACAGCAGTTTTGGTTAGATGTCTTGCAATGCATGCGTCATATATATGCATAAATCTGTTCCAGTTATACCTGCAAATGCCCAATTCTGTTGTCGGCGGTGTCGTCTGTCAGAGGCGTTGGGCCAGGCTGGAAAGAGATAGAGGGGCTGCCACCCCCCTCCGCCCAGACCCCCTTCCCCCCGCTGGTGGTGGTGGGCCTGGGGCTGCCGCCCCGCATTCCCCCATTCACCCCTTCCCCCCGGGCATCCTCAATTGGAGTGTCGCAAAGTTTAATATATAATTGAATGCCAGCTTGCGCGACCTTGAAATTAAACCACATCAGGGGTGCGCGACACGTAATATGAACTCACACGACGGGTGTACGACTGCTAACAACAATTACCAACAGAGGGCTGCGTGACGAGCAGCCGTGGGTACGGTATTACTTAGTGTCTGTGGGTGGCTCTGCTATTGCCACTTAGGAAATGACACAATGGATGGGGGCGGGCTGATGTGTCAATAAGTACATCGATGCGTGTTGTCTTCCAGGAGGGTAGCGGGGTGCTGGTCGGCGCTTCCTGTCCAGGTGCTCAGTCGGGAGCTGCTTGCGTACTGTGTTCCAGGAGCTTGGTAGTCGCTGTTGTGACACGTTTTACTTCAGCGTATTCTGACACGTTGCCCTATCAATGACTGTATGACTGACATTTGGATACGTAACTGACTTGACCAATTGCCAACTGTCGGCAGTCTGGTTTGTGCACCTGTGCATCCTAATAATGTTTTGAATATGCATGATATATGTATGCATATATTTGCAAAGGTTATGCTATCTGAGCGTATCCTTGGGGCCCACGTAATTTGACGACTGTCGAGACATCTGGTCTCTGGTAGTGCTGCTGAGCCGTATCGGAATCTTTCTAATACTCATTTTGCACTTCTGCACTTCACTTCTTGGTCTGAGTCCGGTTGAGGATATTTTCTCTTATGGAGAATCTACAACTGTACTGCAAACGTGATCTGCGCCCTCCACGAAGTTTGTGGTTATTTAACACTGATCACATCACTCATTCACTGCCACCACAGCAGTGGAATTTCGTAGCATTTTTCAAAACACAACAGGCGCTTCCAGGTGCTCAGTTGGGAGCTACTTGCGTGTTGTCTTCCGGGAGCTTGCTTGGTAGGCGCTCCCTGTCTCCGGTGTCTCTCGGTAGCGGACATCTCATTCCTCCCACCCTCGGGCTGTCGGGAGGGGCAGGGAGGGGGTGTGCGACATAATTCCCTCACGCTCCGTGCGTCGTGCTCGTCGTGCGGGCTTGGTGCTGGTGGGCTTTGCTTGATTACATTGGTTGATTACAGAGGAGCTGGATAACAGCTACTTAGTGCGATCGCACGACTCTATGGGTCTATTGTTCAGTAGAACATCTAGACTTGTTTTAGGGCACTACGTCCAAAATATATTTGCATTGCGAACATTCGATTGTTCCCGCCGCGCGCGACCACATGCAGTTTTGCTAGCCGGTCCGACCGCCTTGACGCATATTGCGTAGTCTCAAATACGAACAAAATAGTCATATTGGATTGCTTTGGAGGGCCGTTATTTCGCATTTAAGATGCATGCGTGCTGGTCCCCCTGCACACTTATCTAAGATGGATGTTTGGGGGTCCCGTCTTCCAGCCAAGATGGGAAACGTGGGAAATGAGGCCCCTTCCGTGAAGTCCGAGATCGGGATACCGACGCCCCTCGGGACATTTTAGGTAAGGAATGCGTCCCCATCACATCATTCTGAGCTGTGCGTTGTGAGCCCGGCATTGCTGTACGGTTGAACGGCCGTGCAACCTTGCAACCTTGCCTTCCCGCCAAGTGGCGCGAATTCGCTGCATAAGAACAGCCTTACAGGAATAAGACAGGCCATGTCATAGCCTTGTTATGAATTTATAATTGCCAGTCGGAAAGTGACGAGCGAGGGTCGTCTGGGTAGATGGGCAGCAAAATACCATAGAGCTAGACTGCTGCCATCGATGGGCAGAGACGGGCAGCAAAAGACCGAATCGCGACAATATTTCGTAGCCAGAAACCTTTCAGGAATAGATACCGAGCGAGGTATAAGGGTTTTAGGGTTTTAGGGTTTATCTCGCAGCAGCGGCAGCAGCAGCGGCCGCGGCGAGGAGGGCGACAGCAGCAATGGTGAGGGCGGCGACGATGGTGGAACAAAGGACCCCCCAGCCACCCCACCACCCGCTTGGGCAGGAGGGAACGGGTGCAGACAGGGCGCGTGCATGCGCAAGGGCCAGAGCGCGGGCAAGTGGCGTGATTGACAGTACATAATAAACCCAAACAAGGGGCCAGGTGGACCTGGGAGGAGTGCGTGCCTTCCGACGCATCCAGGCAAGGGGGAGGTCCATAAAGCGACAAGGGGCGTTTATGAGAACGAAGAGAGTGCTGCATGTGGCCGCTGCATGCTACAAACTGCCTGATGGTTAGTCGAAATCGCGCCCCGGTCTTGGGCGCGGAGGACCTATTATCGGGGGTTTCTGCGGGGAGTGGGCGAAGCGGCTCCAGCGGCTTACAGCTGAGGAATTGATTTTCATCTGCTGCTGTCCCTAAAGGTTCCGATTCCTTGATATGGAATCAAATTGTGACGCCCAGAACCAAAACCAAAAAAGTCGTTTGAATCAGTGGCAGGTGCTAGAGCTTGAAGTTCGTGCTCCATGAAGGGACGGCAATGACCGCAGCAGCCAAAGTCAGGCGCAAAGCAGGCCGTTTTGTCGTCGTTGCCGGGGCGCGACACGCTATCCACTACAGTTTAGAGATGATCTCAACGCAAATCACAGCATGTATTCGACAAATTAACTCTTACAGAAGATTTCAGCCCGTTCCTGGCAATCAAAGAGGCCAACCAATGAACAGTTACGGTTGCAAGGATAATACGACGGAGCTCTGTTGGAAGCGCGGAACGCCGCTGGAGGGCCAGGTAAGGGACGCTCTATTTTTGCCGTTTAGAAAAAAATAGTATGCTGGACATTCCTTCTTCGCTGATTTTTCTACCCTTTTGCCTGTGGGGGACCTTGGGGCCTGTTAGCTGAAACAGCTCGAGCTCTTTTTGATAAGGAATAAACAACCTTGTTGTATTCATACCTAAGGAGAACCCACTTGTTAACTGAAACGAGGCGTGTTCCGCTTCTTGTCCACTTTCCAACGGTTGCAAAGCTGCAACCTCGCCGCATCAGCGTTTCCATGGCAATCAAATTTTCAATCGAATTAGTTTTAGCATATATCGCCGTGTATGTATCCCTCCTCGGCTGGTGTGCAGCTGCGCATGTCGAACACAAGTTTTCGGAGGTCTTGTCCATGAGCTTCAGGTCTGTTGGTCAGGGCGTAATGATAAGATACACGTCTGATTGATTTCTTGGGTTTCGTAAGATTCACGTCTGCTTGCTTGCAGCACATGCGTCAATTCTCACACCCAGGCTCACGTTGTGTGTCCTTGCCCGCCGATCCCGCCCCGCTCTCATCAGGTTCTACGAGGCCCAGATGTCGGGCGACATCCCCGCCTGGTCGCGGGCCTCCCAAGCTGCCGGCGGCTGGCGGAACAAGAGCCACATGCTGGATGGCACCGGGCCGGGAGGCATCGGAGTTGACCTGTCCGGCGGCTGGTACGATGCAGGAGGTACGATGCCAAACGGACAAAGCCATGGGAGTGCAGAAGGATGCCCCCAGGACGCGCTGGTGCATTTGTACTAATTTCGTGCTTTTACAAATATGGCTGTTACCGTCATGCTTTGCAGCGTCGCTCGCGCCTGAACAGCATCCCCTGCAGACCAAAACACGGGGGGTGGCGAATCCGTCCCCCAGATGTTCCCCCACACGGGCTAGCACGGTCATGCACCTCCTCAGCGCCCGTCCCTCGTGACCTCAACCCTGAAACTTCAAAGCTCCCTCATGTCCCTCAACTGCAAATTCACCCCAAACCAACCTTTGCCGCCTCGTCCCCTCATCCACCCTCTGCAACCTCTCCTCCAACCTCCGGCCCCCCCCTCTCCCCCCAGACCACCTGAAGCTGCACCTGCCGCTGGGTGTTTCGGCCAGCCTACTGTCGTACAGCGTGCTGACGTGGGAGGCTGCTTACCGCGCGGCGGGCCAGTGGGACGTGGCCGTTCGGAACCTGGACTGGATCTCGTCGTACTACCTCAAGTGCCACTACCAGGCCAGCGACAACCCCTCTGCAAACGCCTTTGTGGCACAGGCGAGTAGGGGTTCCTTGAGGACGGCCCGTGAGCCGCAGCGCGGCACGGCACGGCGCAGTCCCGCTTGAGCGGTGAGGCGAAGGGATGCGGTGTGGTGGGTACTGGGTCGCAGTGGGGATTGGGGAGAGGCGGGGAGAAGAGCAGGTGGGGCCGGGCAGGCGGGCAGGCGCCCACCCATCCCAACGCGGTGTGGTGCTATGACGTGCACATCATCATCAACATGCACTCGCCTCGTGACGCTGTCCGTACTGGCTGCCCGGGAATCTGTGCGGCCCTGCACCGACCCATGGGTCTCACCGACCCGCTCCTCCTCGCGCCGCTCATGTGCCGCTCATGCGCCCCTCATCCTCTCAATACCGTGTACCGTGTGCCGGTGTGTAACGGTGGTACGTGCAGGTGGGCGATGTGGACACGGAGGTGGACAAGTGGTGGGGCAGACCGGAGCAGCAGCCGGAACCAGACCGGCGCCACACCCTGGGATACCGGCCGGTGCACGTCATCACGGCCGACACAGGCGCCGGCGCGGACATCCTGGGCGAGGTGGGTGGCTGGGTGGGTGGGCGAGGTGGGTGGGCGGGCTAACGGGCGTGTGGCTGGGTGCCGTGACCGCAAAGGAACGGTGTGACGGACTGCAGGGCGGCGCAGGCAGGCGTCAGCCGCTGTGTCAGCCGCTGTGTCAGCCGCTGTGTCGGTGTGCGCCCACCCGCCCGCAGTCCCGCCCGCCCGCCCGCACACATGCGCACGGAAGCGGAGACTGACGCGATGCGTGCGATGCGGGACCCGATGGTTGTTTGGATGGCGGGGCGGGGCGGCGGCTCGAAGGGGCGCTCGGAACCGCTGACGGAACAAGTGCAGCGGAGCCGTTGGTTGGCGGATCAGCGATTGCGGTTGCGGTTGTGAGGGGTGGTGGGGTAGAGGAAATACAGTCCGAGCAGGGGTGCGATGTGTGTGGGGGGGGTGTCGTGTGTGTTTTATACACGCTGCGGTGCCGGATCGCCGGACCTGGTCTGCCCTGCTGTACTGGCAGCAACCGGTCACCGGCTCCCGTCACCCGTTCCTCTGTCCGCACCGCCAGGCAGTGGCCACCCTGGTGGGCGCTTCGCTGGTCCTGAAGCGGCCCGGTACCTACTCCAACCCCACCAAGGCGGCGACCCTGCTGACACGAGCCAAGCAGCTGTTCGAGCTCGCAAAGACGCTGAAGAACACGTGAGTACGGTTGATGCAGTGCGGTCCTCTATGGCCGTCTCAGGGGTGTTGTCCTAGGGCCCTCGCCAGGCCGTGTCGCCAGGCCGTGTCGCCAGGCCGTGTCGCCAGGCCGTGTCGCCAGGCCGTGTCCCCAGGCCGTGTCCCCAGGCCGTGTCGCCAGGCCGTGTCGCCAGGCCGTGTCGCCAGGCCGTGTCGCCAGGCCGTGTCCCCAGGCCGTGTCGCCAGGCCGTGTCCCCAGGCCGTGTCCCCAGGCCGTGTCGCCAGGCCGTGTCGCCAGGCCGTGTCCCCAGGCCGTGTCGCCAGGCCGTGTCGCCAGGCCGTGTCCCCAGGCCGTGTCGCCAGGCCGTGTCCCCAGGCCGTGTCCCCAGGCCGTGTCGCAAGGCCGTGTCGCCAGGCCGTGTCCCCAGGCCGTGTCGCCAGGCCGTGTCGCCAGGCCGTGTCGCCAGGCCGTGTCCCCAGGCCGTGTCGCCAGGCCGTGTCCCCAGGCCGTGTCCCCAGGCCGTGTCGCCAGGCCGTGTCGCCAGGCCGTGTCGCCTGGCCGTGTCGCCAGGCCGTGTCGCCAGGCCGTGTCCCCAGGCCGTGTCCCCAGGCCGTGTCCCCAGGCCGTGTCGCCAGGCCGTGTCGCAAGGCCGTGTCGCCAGGCCGTGTCCCCAGGCCGTGTCGCCAGGCCGTGTCGCCAGGCCGTGTCCCCAGGCCGTGTCGCCAGGCCGTGTCCCCAGGCCGTGTCGCCAGGCCGTGTCGCCAGGCCGTGTCGCCAGAGGCCGTGTCGCCAGGCCGTGTCGCCTGGCCGTGTCGCCAGGCCGTGTCGCCAGGCCGTGTCCCCAGGCCGTGTCCCCAGGCCGTGTCGCCAGGCCGTGTCGCCAGGCCGTGTCCCCAGGCCGTGTCCCCAGGCCGTGTCGCCAGGCCGTGTCGCCAGGCCGTGTCGCCAGGCCGTGTCCCCAGGCCGTGTCCTCAGGCCGTGTCGCCAGGCCGTGTCCCCAGGCCGTGTCGCCAGGCCGTGTCGCCAGGCCGTGTCGCCAGGCCGTGTCGCCAGGCCGTGTCCCCAGGCCGTGTCGCCAGGCCGTGTCGCCAGGCCGTGTCCCCAGGCCGTGTCGCCAGGCCGTGTCGCCAGGCCGTGTCCCCAGGCCGTGTCGCCAGGCCGTGTCGCCAGGCCGTGTCGCCAGGCCGTGTCGCCAGGCCGTGTCCAGTCAAAATAACCGTAATGACGTTGCAGGTGTGTGTGTGTTTCTGGTAAGCGGTGTTGGTTCCGTCCGCCGGTTCCGCCGGTTCGCCGGTATTTCTCTTGGGTCATTTCCGTCATTTGTCATTATCCCTCTCTGCGCCTGGAGAGGGAGAGAGAGAGAAATGCTGTGACGTGCTTTTGGGTCGCGCAGGTGGCGGCCGCCGATCGGTACCACCAACCCCTACCCCAGCTCCAGCTACGCCGATGATCTGGCCTGGGCGGCGGCCTGGCTGTGCAGGTGGGTGAGGCCGGAATGCCAAGGTGCCGTAAAGGGGGGGTGTCGTACACGCGTTGCACTGCTGCAGTACGTTGCAGTAAATTGACACGATGGTGCGGTGATGCAAACCGCCGCTGTGGCCCCGCGAACCGCAAAACAAACCGCAATGCCGTGGTGGCCCCCATGCCATGCGACCCGACACGACACGACCCGACGCACATCTGGGAGTGGGGGCGGGGGCGGGGGCGGGGAGGCCTTCCCGCCACGTGCTCGGCACGCCTCGCTTCTTTGTTGCCCACTCGGGCCCAGCCCGTACCTCTGCACCATGCCCCGTCCCGTAACGGCCGTAACGGTCGTAACGGCCGTTACCGTTTGCGACCATCTGGGCATGCAACGGCAAAGCGGTTTCGCGCCACCACGCTCGCACTCGAACACACACACGCTCACAATACATGCAGGGCCGACGTTGACGGTGGCGGCGGCTCTCTGTCCGCCTCTTCCCTCGCCTCGTGCTCCTCCGCTGCTGCCCTGTGGGACGCCACCAAGTCCGCCAATCTGGACCTGACCTGGGACAACGTGGCGGCCGCAGCGGCGCTGCTGCTGCGAGACACGGGGGCGGGCGGGCCGACATATGTGGCCGCCTACGACGATTTCATAAACCGCCTGTTGGACAGGTACCGTACTACCGTACATCCGTACTTCCGTATTTTACCGAAATGAGGGGCTCCACCGAAACGCACACGGCTCCTCGTGGCGCCTCGTGGGCCCCATGCAGCGGCACATACTCCAGTTCCTCAGTTGCTCAGTTAGTTAGTCACTTCAAGGAGCACACATGCCCGACATGCGGTGCAACGGGGCGCCCTGCTGCCCCACGCAGCCTCGGGTCGTGGTGTGGACTGTTGGTTGTCACAGTGCGCTTCAGACCCTCGGAAGGGTTTAAGGGTAAGGCCAGCGGGCCAGCTGGCCAGTGCACTGCAGAAGCGGCGGTGACCAGTACTGGCAAAAAGGAAAGCGCGCCCAGAGCCAGGCACCGGTTGTTCCTTGTTTGCGGTTCGGCCTCCGAGCCTCACGACGGCTCAGATGCACTGCCCGCTCGCCGAGCGGTGGTGGTTCGCCCTGGACCCAGCTGCCCAAGTCCTGCGTGCGGTTCAGGTGATGACGCGAGGTCAGGTCCAAACCAAACCCGACCCGTGGGTCAGGCCAAAACCCACCCCCACCCCCGACCCACCGGTCTAGCGCGACCCGTGGGTCAGGTCAGGTCAGGTCAGGCCGACCCATGGGGTGTGGAGTCCGCGGCGCGGCAACGCGCCGAAGCTCCCGCCTTGAACTCCCGCTTTCCTTTCGACCCCAGTCCGGCCCCAACCAAATCCGCCCCGCCCCACCCCACCCCACCCCACCCCACCTCCAGATGGACTGCGTTGAGACCCTGCAACAGCAGCGCAGCAACGCCCTGCACAACAGCCGGCGGCCTGGCGTGGAGCGGCGTCCCCGGCAGCACCCGCTCCGCAGCCAACATGGCGGTGGTGGCCCTGGCGGCCGCAGCAGCAGCTGCACGGCGCAACGGCAGCAGCGCTGCCGTCACTGACACCGCAGCAGCCGCCGCCACCGCCGCCACCAACATCGGCGGGCCCCTGTCCGAGGACGCTGCCCTGGTGGGCCTGCAGTGCTGGGCCCACTCGCAGCTGTCGTACATTCTGGGCTCCAACCCACAGAACCAATCGTTTGTGGTGGGCTACAGGTGAGGCAGAGGCAGCCACCATCAAGATGACGTACTGCCGATGATGACGTAATGTTAATGAGATAATGACGCAATGGGGACATCTGACGCGGGGCTCACTGAAAGGGAAGGGGAGGGTGAAGGTCGCTTGAAAGTACCGTGCTTGGGGCCACAACAACCGCCTGCTGTTGACTGCCGTGCCTTGATTCTGTTGCCGTACTGTCACTTAATCATGATATTGCGCATGCTCCGGGGCCCGGGCTGCTCCTTGCCGAGGCTCAGCCCTCGGCGGGGTCGTGCCGCTTGTGCACCCGTGCCAACAACGGCCCCGCGCCGTGACGCGTCTCTGCACCACCTTCAGTGCCTCCCAGCCATACTGCGTTTCCCAAACGCCTCGTGCCAGGCCGCATACCGGTATGTGCGTGTGTGTGCGCGCCTGAGCGTGCGGCGCTAAACCCGACCCAATACGTCGCCATGCCTCCTCGTGCTGCCTGCGTGAGCTTCCGCTCCCACCGCTTGCCCCCCCGCGGCCCACCTCGCCTCCACGTCCCTCCCGCCTTCCCTCCCGCCTTCCCTCCCGCAGGCCCAGCCCCTTCCACCAGTCGCCCCTGCGGCCCCACCACCGCAGCTCCAGCTGCAGCCCCGACTACACGTCCGGCTGCAGCTGGACCGCGCTCGACAGCCCCTGCCCCAATCCCAGCGTGCTGGCGGGCGCGCTGGTGGGCGGCCCCGACGGGCTCGACGGCTACACAGACCGGCGCTGCGACTCGCAGTTCCGCAACCGGGTGGCGCTTGAGTACAACGCCGGGTTCACAGGCGCTCTGGCGGTGAGCGAGCGACCTGGCTGGAGTGACGTTTGACGTTGTATACTTATAGCCGCGATGTCCACAATGGACATCATATCTCGTCGTACAAGCTATACGGCAGATGCGGAGGTGGCGCAGTTGGTTAGCGCGTAGGTCTCATACACAGTATGACTTGGGTGATCCTAAGGTCGAGGGTTCGAACCCCTCTCTCCGCATATAAAGTATGCTTTCTGTAGTCCAGGCTGACAGATTGGGGTTTGTCAGTCGGTCCTATTATCACCGGCACGCTAATGCAAACATGCCGAATTGTCTGCCCACGTGGAACCCTGGGGTCGAGTAATCCGCGGATAGGATTGTCAAGGATTATTTGCGTCCTCAGGCGTCCTGGATGGGTTGCCCCGCGCGCAGACCATTCGCCAAGGGTTTATCTTGCATGACAATCACAATAGCGCACGAAAACCTATTGTGTTTTCCCATTTCTGATCTTGTTGCCGACGCAGGGCCTGGCCGAATTGGAGCAGGCGCTGCAGATCGCCGGATGCAGCTGGCCAGGCTACTGCACCCGCACATGCAGCAGCAGCAGCCCTTCACCGCCACCGGCCAACAACAGCGGCTTCTGTGGCGCCACCGACGTTGCCTGCCAGCAGTGCGACGCACCGGCGTCGTCCTTTGCGTCGCCCGCCGCCTGCCGTACCTGCGTGTCGACGCTGCGAGCCTTGGGCGCCGACCCCTGGCGCTGCATGGCCTGCAGCGGCGGCAACGGCGGCGCCAGCACGGACGCCGCACTGCAGGGCGTCTGCCTGGCGGATTGCGTGCCGACGACGGTGGCCAATGGTGCGTTGGGTGGGGGAGCGATGGGCGTGTGATTGTGTCGCCAGTGGACAGGGTGCGGGGGCCGGGTGGCAAGCTGGCAACGGGGCGTCGCTGTGTGGGGACAGGGTGGGGCGCCCTGCTCGTGTCGCGGCCTGACGACTTGGGCGACGCCACGACCCGTTCCTGCCCTTACCGTCCCCCTCGGCCCTCGCCTCTAACTTGTCTATGCTCATCGCACCCCAACGTTTTTGTTTTGCGAAGCGGCTTCGTGGTCGCAATGCAGCCTGGCGTTGGATATGACCCTGTCTGCGTCGGCAAACGTTTCGAAGTTTCATTCTCAGGCCCGCTGAAATTGATAGCCCTTCCTTTCCTCTATTCGTTCGGAGTTGTACTTCCGAGGGCATGATGAAATTATGTCGCGACGACAAACGCTGCGTTGACTGCTGGTAGTCGCGGTCCATTTGAAAATGCAACTCGCCACAGCTCCTCGATCTATCGCGCTCGGCACCCTTCTAACAGCCTTATGATAAAAGCATTACAAAATAATTGTTGAAAGCTCTTGGCCGCGTGTGTGCTTGCCATGGGTTGAGCCGTGATCCTGGTGTTGCTGCCTCCGCCCTCCAAAATCCCCCTCTCCGGCCTCTCTGCCCTTATCCAACCAACCTGCAGGCACCGACTGGAGCTGCTCCCAGTACTGCGCGCACCCCTCCCTGGTGGGCAGCAACGTCACCAAGTCGCGGCAGTGCGTGGAGTGCGTCCGCGGAGCCTCCAACCCTGGGGATTGCTTCTACTGCATGATGGTGGGTGCAAGGGGGCATGATGGTGGGTGCGGGGTGGTAAGGAGCGGACCGGGACATGGGCCATCGCATCCGCCAGTGTGGTGCATTGTGCGCTCTCTCACGCTTCATCAAGGCGGACTATCTTGACGGACATGGCCGGGATGTGGTGTGACGACGGTGGCGGCGACGGCGGGCTGTGCAGAGGGGCACATAAAAATAAATCCACTGAGCCGCTCCTGACCTGTTCCCCCTCCACCGTAACCCCACCCCCATTCCCCATCCCCGCCTCCCTTCGGACCGCAACCCACCATACCCCCCTCTCCTCCCTCGCAGGTTTCCGCCTCCCAGCCCGACCCCGACGCCTCCCGCGCCTCCTGCCTGGACTGCCTCACCTCCACCTCCCTGGGCTCATGGGCCTGCGGGGAGTGCGCCAAGATGACCACCGAGCCGCAGCGAACAGAATGCATCCACAACCCCACCATGCCCGCCGCCTCGCCCCCACCGCCGCCATCCCAGCAGCAGCCCTCCCCCTACCCCTACCCCACTCCCTCCCCCTCCCCCACGCCCGGCTCGTCCGCCTCCGCGCCACCACCGTCGCCGTTGCCGCCCCCCGCCGGTCCCGTCAATTGCAGCGCCAACGACTGGGCCTGCAACCAGTGCTCACAGCCGTCCTTCACCGCCCCCTCCGCCTGCCGCTCCTGTGTGGTGGGGCTGCAGCAGAGCGGCCGCAACCCGTGGGGCTGCCTGGCGTGTGGCTACGGCCCCTCCTCGGATGCCTCCCTGCAGGGCCTCTGTCAGACGGAGTGAGTGCCGGGGGCGGCGGCCAGAGGTGGGTGCGCGGATTGGGGGGGCGTTGGGGGTTGGCGGTTGGGGGCTTGCGGTGTTAGTTGGGGGCTGGGGCCCCTGGGGGTGAGAACTTGCGGGGGCGTGGGGGCTTTCTTGGGTTGGAGCGTGGGGGTTTGTTGGGTTGGGGCCCTGGGGCCTCGGGGTTTTGGGGGCTGGCGGGATGCGCTCGCTCAGCGCGAGAGGGGAGCGGGGCGAGTGGCAGGGCCGATAGCGCGAGCAAGGCGGGGCTGATGCGAGGCAGCGCGGGGCGGGGCTGTGCTGATGCGAATGAGGTTATCGCGCTGTCCGGGCGAAATCCCGCGGCGTCGTGTCATCAATTTGGGCTCTCCGTGCGCACAAGGTAAGAAGGAGCGGTGCGGCCCCCCCGCCGCAAACGCCAATGGCCGCCGCCAGTGGCCGCCGCGAGTGTGGCCAGCCTTGCAAGCTGCTGCTGATGATGAGAATGGTGCTGTTTCCGATACCGATGCTGTTGCTGCTGCTGTTGCCGCCGCAGCTGCGGTTGCAACACGGGCTCCAGAATCCCAGCTTGCCCGTCCCCACGCCCCGCCCCACTTCCTCCTCCCCCCCGCCCTTTTCTTCCGCCCACCCCATCCATCCATCCATCCATCCATCCATCCATCCACCCATCCATCTGCCCACCCATCCGCCCCTCCAGGTACCGACTGGAGCTGCTCCGCGTACTGCATGCAGCCCTCCCTGGTGGGCAGCAACGTCACCCTAGCCCGGCAGTGCGTGTCGTGTGTGCAGCGGGCCTCCAACCCCTGGGACTGCCAGTACTGCATGCAGGTGCGGGGGGTTGCTGGCTGGGTGGGTGGCTGGGTGGCTGGCTGGGTGGGTGGCTTGTCAGTTTGTCGGTTTGTCTGGGCTTGCGGAGGGGAGATATGCGGGCCGGTGGGCGCGGTGGCGCAGTCCCCCCCTAGGTGGTGGGGTGCAAGGCGGCACCGGGGCAACCCGCAGCCCGATCACGGTTGATCCTCCCTGCGCTGCGCTGCGCTGCGTTGGTTGGTTGGTTGGTTGGTTGGTTGATTGGTCGGTTGGTTGGTTGGTTGGAGGCTGAAACGCGGCTGGCTCCGGGGTGTAACGCGGTGGACGCGGAGGCCACAACACCGCGCCGCGCCATCAACACCCCGCTCCACCATTATATCAAAAACAAGCCACCCGAAACCCCGCTGGCACGTGCACGGCTGCACGGCTGCACGCGCTCATTGTCTCTCCGTGGAGCATTCGGTGCCGGTACACTGCCGTGAAGGGCCGCCCAGACCTCGCACCACAGTCCCGGGTTGTTTTTTCCGGCCTCCGGAAATTGCCGCGCTGTCGGCGCCTTCAACTGCCCATTGCCCGCTCTGCCCAGAAGACCTACCTGCCTGCCTACCAACCGGTCTCCCTCGGTCGCCGCAACCCCCTCCCCACCCCCATTCCCCCATCCCCGCCTCCCTTTGCCCGCAACCCACCCACCATACTCCCCTCTCCTCCCTCGCAGGTTTCCGCCTCCCAGCCCGACCCCGACGCCTCCCGCGCCTCCTGCCTGGACTGCCTCACCTCCACCTCCCTGGGCTCATGGGCCTGCGGGGAGTGCGCCAAGATGACCACCGAGCCGCAGCGAACAGAATGCATCCACCCTCCGCCACCCCCCTCCTCCTCCAACTCCTCCTCCTCCTCCTCCCCCACCAACTCGAATGCCACCTCGTGCGACACCACCCAGTGGGCATGCCAGGAGTGCGACAAGCCGTACATTACGGCGCCGGCGGCCTGCCGTACATGCGTGTCAGCGATGCGCGCCAAGGGCCTAGACGGCGCCAAGTGTCTGGCGTGTGGCAGTGGCGGCGTCAGCGACGCGGGTCTGCAGGAGGTCTGCATGGCCGAGTGCGTGCCAGCCACGGCGGCGGCGGGTGAGAGACTGCAGAGTCGGGATGCGGGTGGAGAGGGGACAAGTGTGGCGTGACGAGTACTTGAATAGCCGGCTAGCTGGCTGGCCAAGTGTATGTGGGGGGGGGGCGGGAGGCGCACTGGGGGCCTGCTTGGGCCGGGGTGCCTGGCGCGCGGGCTTTGTTGTTTTGACCATTGTCGCCCGGAGCGTCCATTGCCGCTTGAACGAGGGTTAGCGAGCAAGCGAGCGAGCGCGCGCACCACCCACTGCCCAGCCGGCCATGCCTTTGGCTTTCGGGGACTCCCCAAGGCCTGAGCAGCAGAGGCCTCCGAGGCCCGAAGGACACAGATGTTTCTGCTGCTGCTGCTGATGATGAGGATCAGGATCAGGATGCTGCTACTGCCATCCGTGTACCGTGACCTGCCCTCCCGCTGTCCCGCAGGCACCGACTGGAGCTGCTCCCAGTACTGCGAGGCGGCTCCGCTGGTGGGGACCAACGTGAGCCGGTCGCGGGAGTGCGGCGCCTGCGTGGCGGCCGTCAGCAACCCCTGGGACTGCCAGAACTGCATTCAGGTGGGTGGGATCTCGGGGGGGGGGAGGAGGGCCGCTGTTGTTGTTGTTGTTGTTGTTGTCCTTCTCCTTCGTGGGGAGAGCGTGTGTGGTTGCCTTGCAGGGGGATGAGGGGGCCCGGGCCGCAATCCGAAGCACCAACACCCGGGCAACGGCACCGCACCGGCACCAAAGTGACGCGCGAGAGCGAATGAACACAACACCCCTTTTCTTCTCATTAACACGAACACGAACCCAACAACCAACACCCACCTGCCCCCCGCTCCCGCGCCCCGTGACGGGCGGACGGGTCCCTGCGACCCTGCCTCGCTGCCCGCAGGTGACTGCGACTCTGGCGGACGCGGACGCGGCCCGAGCCACCTGCTTCCACTGCCTCACCTCCTCCGCCCTCGGCGCCTACACGTGCGGCACCTGCGCCTCCAAGGCCACCCCGGCGGAGCGCCTCGACTGCATCACCGCGGCGAGCACCGCAACCGTGGGCCGGCGCAGGCAGCAGCGGGAGCAGGAGCAGCAGCAGGAGCGGCAGTGCAGCCAGCCCTTGTAGCCGTGTCGGGGATTGGGCCATCAGGCCGGAAGGTGTGTGTGTGTGCAGCATAATGGTCCCCGCGGCCGTGCGAATGGGCGTGCGAATGGGCGTGTGTGTGTGTGTGTTGGGGGGGGGCGAAGGGGCAGGGGGGGTTGCGCACCCAGTTGCGGCGTCGGATCTCGGGTGCTGCTGTGGCTACGTTGGCCTTGACAGGCTCCCGTCGGAGGCGCGGCGGGGAGCGATGCAGCGCGGGGAGCGCGGGTGGGTGAGTGCGGTGCGTGCGGGGTGCGGGGGGTGGTGCCCTGGGCGGCTTCCACACAGCAATTGGTGCTGGAGGGTGGATGCAGCGCCATCATCCGTCCGTCCGTACCTTCGTCCACTCGTCCATACGTCGCGGACATACCGCGCTGTACTATGCACACACACACTCACAAATATACATGCGGCGCCTGGATCTTGCCGCAATGCCGCAATGTCGCACATTGCGAACAAGAACTGTCCTCCTCCTCCTCAAAACTGGGGATCTGGGCCTCCAGTGTTACGGCCTCCAGGGTGCGCAACATCGCGTGGGTTCGGATGGGGTAGTACTCGTCGCGTGCGCATGCTGTCCATGTGCCGTATTGTCGTACAGCTGCGCACCGGTACTGCCGTACACTGGGGCTGAGAGGATGCCCGTCAGGATCTCGACTCGACGGCGGCGGCGCGCATGCATCAAATTACCGTATGCATTTATCGTCATCAATTATCGACACCGTGGCAATGCCGCAATATTGTTGCCCGGGCATGGAAGCTTGTGCCGAACGGTTGCACTTCCGCTGCCCCGTTGGTGGAGGAGGTGCGCTGGTGGGCTGTGAGTCCGGGAAAGGCCGGGAAAGGCCGGGAAAGGCCGGGAAAGGGAAAGGCCGGGGAAGGGGGAGGGCCGGCTCGTGCGCGCACATTCCCGACCCGCGATGATCCCCCGGTGGAGCTGGGGGTGGAGCCGGACACCACCAGGGGTGTGTTTTCATCCACATGCCGCCGCCATTAGCTGCCTGCGCCCTGCACTTGCTGCTTGCTGCTGAATTGTCTATCCTAATGAATCGTTATTATGATCACCACCAACATTTTTTAAGACACGTACTGAGGGAAGGCGGACGAATTCGGTCCACCGGTCCCAATTCCCAGGGTTCCCGGGGCGCGGCGACATCCGAGGAGGACGGAGGTATACATACTTAGGGGTTTTTTAGTGACTTCGGCCCTTATGGGCCGTTGGTTGGTTGGGGGGGCGCACGCAGCCGTGGGTAGCACGCAGCAGTGCTTGACCGCTTGCGCTGCCCCCGCCGCGTTGACGCGCAGACGTACCGTAACCCCCCCGGGCGGCAAACGTGGGTGCGCTGACCCCAGGCATCGATGGGCAGCAGGTAGCTGTGTACTACTAGGTCGGTGTGCTATTTATAACTCGAGGGATGGGGCAGACATCGGACGGCACCGCAACAGCGCCGTCTATCGTAGGTCGGGAGCAAACTGTGACTGCTACCCGTGCCACTGCCACCACTCGAAGGTAGGATTTGTTGTGTTGTTGTCACTGAGGGCTTTGCAGACCCACCCTCGGAAGGGCAGGGCCAACCAAATTGGTTGTTACTTTGAGCTGCATTCCAGACCGCTGCATTCCAAACCCGCCGAACGCTTCGACGGGGGTCTGCTAGTTGCGTAGTTAGTGGCAGGGCGCAGGGATGTGTGGGGAGGGGGTATTCGTCCGCCACTGTACCTTGGCGCGGCGCGTGGTGCCCCATTTGTTCAACTGTGACCTTGAACTGGACCGGGCAAGGTGGCTGGGAGATGTTTGGTTGACGGTGATATGGTTTTGGTTTCGGGGCTTGTTTCGCTAGCACTGTACGGCGCAGCGCGGTGGGAAAGTGGTGCCTGGCGGCTGCATGCGGCTTGCGGGTCGGTACGTCGCAGTAAACAGAAATGGATTTGTGATATTGGCGGGTTACGGTTACGGTTACGGTTATCCTGCCCGTGGCCGTTGTTGTTGTCCTTGCAGGTTGCTTCGCGGTACGTTTTTACCAGGTTTTAAGTTTTACCAGGTTTTAAGTGTTTCAGGGTTATAGGGTTCTGGATTTGCCGTCACCGACGTGTGGACATTTTTGTTATTTTTGCCCCTTCGGAGGAGTGTTTTACCTTGAATTGCGTGCATATATTCGGCATTTCGGATGCCCCTGCTGTGCTGCTGAGCGCGCGCCACGTCGCGTGCGGTTCAAGTGATTACGATATTTACGGCAATGTACGGCAGTACGACAGGTTTCGTAGCGGTACATAGCTTTGTACAAGGCAAATGTTTTGCTCGCTTAGTCGCAAGGACGACTGCTGTTAGCATGTCACGTGCTGTAGCGCTCGGCGGCCGCTGAGTTCATTTGGTTGGCGGCTTTGGTGGACGGGGTTCCCCCCATAGTGGGCCGCGGCCGCCGCTGCTGCCGCCGCCTCCAGCGGTGGACGTTCCGGCCACCCTGCCTGAGCCCAAACGATGGATTGCTACATCCGGGTTTTATGGGTTTTACCGTATGCCGGCCACTGCCTCCTCCGTGTGTTGGCGGCCGGCAGGCTTCGATGACCCCTTACGTGTAACCAGGGCGGACAAGCCGCCGGTGGCCCGTCCCCCCCATTACCGACGTCTTTTTCGTACCCCCGACCCTTGCGCATGACGCGCCCGGGGACAGCTCGTCTGCCAGGACAGAGCGGGGAGGGAGAGGCAGGCACAGCAATCGCTGGGCCGCACAGCTTGGCCCCGGAGGGGGGGGGGGGGGGGGAAACAGCTCGCTCGACAGAATGTGGGTGGGGTACCGGTAGTGGGCGGCATTGCTGCTGCTGACGACGTCTTCTGGCGCGGTTTGGGCTTCGGCTGCCGCAATGTCAGGTGCTGATCCCCTGGGGTCCACTGGCAAAACAGTTCGTTCAGGACTTCAGGTCAAGTCCCGCGCGGTGCGTGGAATGCACGTGCGTGCAGATGCGTACGGACGCCCGGGCATGGCAACTAACCCTGTGTAATTTGCGTGTGCGCCCTCGTGTCCCTCACTGATGGTCCAGTCAATCGATTGGGCACGCGCACCACTTCCTTCCCCCGATGGAGACCCCTGGCAAGCAGGCAAGCTGCCCCCATGCATGCGCTCCGACCATCGCATGCGGATGGCACTGCTGGGTCGCGTGCGGGACTGCAGACTATGTGCAGCAGCCAGACTCCCACGGACAAAATACGGCAGGCTGCGCGGGCCCGAGGGTGCCGGTGGCTGGGATGTCGAAGACCTGGGATGGGTGCATCTGGTGGGCGACGCGCATGCGTCTGCCCAAACATAGGAGTTGCTGGCTTTGGCGAGGCCAGCAGTGACTTTGGGGGCTGCTGCCGCACAAGCCGATTTGTGTGGCGGTTGGTTCGATCGCAGGGCCTTTGCGGCGGTGTGACACCAGAAGCAGCTAATGATAGCTGCAAACTGCTCAGCAGATGTCGTTTTCTTCTGTAATCTGAAATATTTCTGCCAAAGAGGCTTTCAACGAGTTAACCTGATCTCGTGTGCAACCGAACTAACGGACTGTACGTTTCCCGCGCTTTCGCCAGTTGTCGCTATTGCCGCAACACGCAAGGAATTTTAGCAAGACGTCGCTCACAGGTTCTAGAGCTTAAAAGCCATGATGTAGACCATTTAAGCCTGATTGACCAACAAACCATGGCGTCCAAATTTAAGGCGAAGCAACAAGCGAAGCGCGAGGCGCTTTGTCAGAAGCTTGTTGCAACTTTCTTGCCTGGATTACAGGTCTGCAGAGTTCTCTATAATAGCTACCTCCGCGACAAAGTTCTTTCAATGACACATTCGGGGTGTCACCTTGCAGGCTTCGGACCCAGCAAACTTCAAGCTAGCATACAACTTCGTTGCACAAAACCTCGCGGAGCCCGCCCTTGACGCCAATCCCCGGGATGCCGAGGACTGGCTCAGCAGGCAAGACGTACGGCACACCGCGCCGTTCGTGTTGACGGGTCAACTGCCCCTCAGCACTGCACACACCATGAAGATGCTACATACGACACCACAACTTCCAGAATAGAGCCCTGTTCACGGGGGATCGGGGACGGGCGGCCTTCGTGGGTGCGAATGGCTCGCATCAGCCAGCTTCACACATCGTGCTGCTGGCACCAAACCCAAGCCCCCAGCACCTCCTGACCGGGCCTCTGCCGCTTTCGATCCAAATGCCCGCACCCATGCAGCCTGGCGTACCGCTGCGAGGTAGACTCGCAGGGTGGCAAGGCGGCGTGCCTTCGTGCGCTGCTGACGGAGATCAAGCGCCTGGGGTTGAAGGTGCGGCCAACACCCCCCCCCCAGTGGTCGCAGCCTCACTTCCACGCCACTCTATTCCACCGGGGACTGGCAGCCCAGTACAAGCAGAACGCTACGTGGTCCGCTTCTTCACGGACCCAGCACTCGTCAGGCAGCCCTCGACGACTGCCATGCCCCTCCCAACCCCGCAACCCCCCAGCACCATACACAACATGACCTTCACCCTCACCCGGCACCCGTATCACCATCGCCCATGTGCCATGTCTCTACCCGCCCACTGGTTTTCACTGACTGGTTGCTGCAACCAGCATCACTCACCACACCGCACTCTCACCCCCATCCCAACCCGGACCCGCTGTCGTTCTTCTTCCTTGCAACCCCCTTGCAACCCCCCCACCCTTCCGTGGAAGGATAACCCCCGCCCCCCGGCCCCCCTCCGCCATCCCCCAGGGCGACTACCCCGAGCCCGAGGCGCGCATCCTGCACCTGCTCATCGGCCTCGCCAGCCGGCCACTGGACTCCTCCCTGGAGCATGCCGCCAGCGTGGTACGGCAAGTACGGGAGAAGCGGCTGGCGGAGGCGGCCGCAGCGGCGGCCAAGAAGGCCCAGGAGGAGGCGGAGCTGCTCGCGATGATCCACGCGGAGGCAAGCAGCGGCGACGAGGAAGACGAGGAAGGCGGACGCGGGCGAGGGGGTTACGCCTCGTCGTCGTCGTCGCTGAGTGATTGGAGCGAGGACGAGCGCGCCGGCGGCGGCCGCAGCAGGGCGCAGGGCGGCGTCGCAGCGGGGGCGGCCGCGGTGGGTCGAGGCGGCCCAGCGGGATCTGGGCGACCTGGCGGCGGGGTGGCGCTCTCACTTGCTGCGGGGGCGCAGGTGAGCGCGCCGGCTGGATGGATGGATGGGTGGATGCGCGGACAGGGGGGGAGGGGGGCAGCGGCGGCGGGGTCCTTACCGGAGGAGATGACAGAAGGAGACACGTGGGCGCACGACGACTACAGGAGGAGGAGGAGGGCGAGCGGAGCTAAGGGCGTCAATCTTACAGACCACAGCGTCACCATGTGCCCCTGGAGGGGCGGGAGGGCGGGTGTTGTTCCGGTGTCTTGTTTGCCCTGTTTGCTGCTGCTGAGAACGAACGACCACATGAACCAACTCACCAACCCACCAACGTGGGGAGCGGGCGAGCTCTCGGGCGGGGGTGGGGGTGGGGGTGGGGGGCGTCCTCGAACCGCCCAACGGCACATCGCCCACTGCTGAGCACCCTGGCCCGCCCTTCCCCCCTGCCCTACCGTCTCCTTCGCCGCTGCGGTATTTTCTTTTTACCCCCCTGACTTGCACGAGCGCGATGCCCTCTCGTCGGCGTGCATGGCAAGGTAACATCCCTCTCGTGCACCTCCTCTCCCCTCCCCCCTCTCTGCTGGCGACAGGTCGCCAGCCCCGGGCGTGCGCCCTCGGTGGCTTCCCCTCGTGATGCCGCAGGGTGAGCTGCCGCGCGCCGCCGCCACGTTTTTGTTCTCGAGCTGCCTGGCCCGGGGGATGGGAGATGAAGGATTGGGGGGTTGAGAGAACGGGCGGGCCGCAGCAAACCGGGCGGAGGTGGGGTGGGAGAGGGGGCCACACGCGGCAACCCAGCCCAGTGTGCGGCAGGAGGTGGAGGAGGAAGAGGCCTGCGGCTGATCGCGGCGAGGCGAGGGGAGGGAAGAGAAGGCGGACAGTGGACACGGGGCGCGAACCGCCCCGCGGTGCAGCGCCGCCGTGGCCATATGCCGCCGACGTGGCCATGCCGCCGCGCGGGCGCATCCCATTCTGCCGCCGAGGGGCTTTGCGCTTCCGGAGTCGGCCTTCCGGAGTCGGCCGCCAGCGGCCGTCCAGCGGCCCGGGGTGCGTGCCACCGGGCCCACAGCCCCCCCACCTCCCCCCTCCTCGAGCAGCGCCCCAAGACGTCGTCCACCTCGGCGCCACGGTTGCGGAAGGCCCGCATGCACCCTGCACCCCCAAGCAGTGCAGTGCCGTGCACTGTCTTTCGGTGCACGGCGCTGCCCCGTTGTGGGTCACCCCCCTGCCCGGCACATTACTCAAAGTACACGTGCAGCACCAGGGCGCGGGGGCGTCCGTACAGGATCAGCCCGGGGGGAGGGTATGGGCCCCCCCTGGACATTTGTTCGTTTTGGTACAGACGCGCGGTGCGGGGCAGGTGCATCACCACCCATGGGGTTGCATGCGCAGCAGCAGGTCCCCGCGCTAGGTAGGTAGGTAGGTAGGTAGGTAGGTAGGTGTGAATTTGCATAGGGCACAGCAGCAACAGCTGCTACAGCAGCAGCTGCTACAGGCCGAGTCCTGGGGTGGGCTTTGGGATGTGGGGGCAGTGGGTCGGCGGCGCAGGCCGGCAGCGCTGTGCCAGCCACCGCCTACTTCGCTGGGCTAGGGAGCCGCCACGCCCCGACTCTGATTCCTGGGTTCTCGGTCTCGCCTACGTCCCTCCGCTGCGGTATCGTTTTTATTACCCCGCCTCTGATCCCCGCCCTCCCCGCCCCGCCGACTCCTTACCCCCCTCCCCCCCCCCCGCCTTCCCGCCCGCGACTGCGACTGCTCCACGCCTCTTGACGCTCTGATGCCGCAGCCAGCTCCAAATGCAGATGCAGCCTCCGCCCACACTGCAACCGCAGCTGACGCTACAGCCGCAGTCCACAATGTTACAACTGCAGTCAGCAATGCTTCAGCCGATGTCCACAATGCTACAGCCACAGTCCACAGCGCTACAGCCTCCGCTCCGGAGCCCGGTGCCCCCCGACCCGCCCCCCTCCGCCGGCCACCAGCGGCTGCCCCCCCGGCGGCTGCTGGCTGCCCCGGGCAGTCTGCGGTCCCGTGTGGTGGCTGCTGCGGGGCTGCCGCTGCGGGTGGCGGGGGAGGTCACGCCGCTGCCCCGGGTGCTGCTGGCGCTGCTGGCGGCACTGCAGGTAGCGGTCTGGGGAGGGGGGAGAGGGAAGGGGGAGGGAGGGAGAGATTGAGGAAGGTGGGCGGGAGAGGGAAGGAGGAAGGTGGGAGAGAAAGAGAGGGAAGGGAAGAGGAAAGGTGGGAGGGAAGGAAGGGAGAAGGGAAGGGTGGAGGGAAGCGAGGGAAGAGAGGAAGGTGGGGGGGAGGGAGGAAAGGGTTGGGTGGAGGAGCGCTCTTCCCGTCTTCCGCGGTCTGCGCCGCCGCAACTCCGGCCTCGGCTTCTCTTCGTGCTCCGGCCCTGCCCCTACATCGCCCTGGCCTCGCTCTCTCTCCCGTCCCCTTGCTCTTGCTCTCCCTCCTAAACAAACAAACCTCCATTCCCCCGCTGTGCGCCCTCCCCCCCCCCGCTGTGTGCGCAGGGCCGCAGCAGTGAGGAGATCAGCTGGGACACAGCCAAGAGCAGGTGCGTGAGGGGGAGGGGGAGGGGGAGGGGGAGGAGGGGGGGGGGGAGGGGGAGGAGGAGGAGGAGGAAGGGGCGTTGCTCGGTGCCTCCAGCAGAGGGGAGGTGGGGGAGACCGTTACAAGCGAGCGATGATGACCCGGACCCGCATGCCCGTGCCGTGTCGCATCTCGCAACGCAGGGGTGCGTCGGGGGTTGGGCTCCTCCCCCTTCGCACCCGTCTCCACAGCAGGACGCCCTGCTGGCCCTTACCCTGCTGGCCCTTAGGCAGACACACACTGGGGTATCTTCCCCGTAACAGATCGCAACGAAACGGATTCCCTTACCCTTTTAACGCTCCCTCTCCCCGCGCTCCCCCCCCCCCAGGCCCCGCTTCCCTCATAAACACCCACCCCCACCTCCCCTTTCGGACTGCGTTCCCCCCCCCCCGGCCCCGCTTCCCTCATAAACACCCACCCCCACCTCCCCTTTCGGACTGCGTTTCCCCCCCCCCCCCGGCCCCGCTTCCCTCATAAACACCCACCCCCACCTCCCCTTTCGGACTGCGTTCCCCCCCCCGGGCCCCTCCTCCGCAGCTTTGTTCCTTCCGACGAGCTGTTCCTGGCCTCCGACGTGTCATTCAGTGCCGTACGCGCCGCCGTACGGCCCCTCATCCGCGCCGCCACCGGCATTCGCCGCCTGGACGACTGGGTGCGAACCTGTCTCCACCGACAAAGAAACACATCCACCACCACCACTTTCACTATCACCAATACTACAGGCGCTGCTGCTGCCGCCGCCGCCGGCAGCGGCGGCCGAAGGCAGCCCCAGGCGCCGCCCGCTGCCGGAGCCGCGGGAGGCCCGGCAGCGCCGGGCGCGGCAACACCATTGCCATCGCTAGCCTCTGCGGCCGCTGCGTCGTCGTCTTCGCCCGCGTCGGTGTTGGCTGAGGGTTGCGGTCTGTTGGTTCCCGCCTGGTTGCTGGAGGCGGCGGGCGTCAAGGGGGGGGCCCGTGGCAGCTCGCTGAGGCTGGTGCAGGGGCCCACACTGCAGGCCTTACACCAGGTGCGGGTGGGGTGAGGGGTGCGGGGTTGGGGGTGCGGGTGGAGCATGTGGAGTGCCCGAGAGTGTGCCTCGGGCACACTCGGGAGTGTGGTTCGACGGCTTTGCGCCTGGGGCTATGCAGGATTTGGGTTTTCCGGATCCGGATCCTGATCGGTCCAGGCGCGGAACGGAACGGAGCGGAACGGAGCGGCAGCCAAGGGCCTCGGATCCGGGCGGCGGCGTGCGGCGGTCTGGGCCCCCGAGCCTGCCCCTCAGCCAACACCTCGTCCTCGTCCTTGACGTCGTCTCCGCCCTCGCCCTTTGGTGTGTGGCTGGCCGACTTTAGACCTGCCCTGCCGTGCCCTGCCCTGCCCTGCCCTGCTGCCGTTGTGACGCGAGCCATTGCCGCTCCTGCCTGTTCCCCGGAACAGCGCGGCCGTGCCCCTCCTCCTCCTCCCCCCCTCCCCCCTCCCACCTGCGACTGCTACCACACGTGTTGCCCCTTTGCCGCTGTCCATCCGCCGCCGAAAGCTCCGAAACCCAACCCGAAAGCGACCACCTTGTCGCCACCACCCCCTCCGCCCGCCGCCGTCACCCCCACTCACTGAAATCCTCCAGTGCCTCCCTCCCTCCCCTCTCCTCCCCCTCCCTCTCCCCCTCCACAGGCCATGTCCTCCTGCCTGCACTCCCTCCGCACTCCCCTGGTGGAGCTGGAGCAGCGGGTCACCACCGCAGCAGCAGCAGCAGCCTCTGCAGCAGCAGCCACTGCCACTGCCCGCGGCGAGGGCGCCTCCGGCCCCATCCCCTCGCTGCCCTCCCTGTATGAGCTGCTGCTAGCCTGCCAGCCCTTCATGCGCCGAGCAGCCGGCCTGGTGGCCGCATACCTGGAAGTGGCCAAGCCGCTGGTGGCGCAGCTGGCGGCAGCGGCGGCGGCGGCTGCCGCCGCCGCCAGCGCCACACCAGCGGCAGCTGCTGCCGCCGCCGCCGCTGCCACCGCCAGCGGCGACTTCGGCGTGACGCCGCGGCCGCGGTACCCCGCGGCACCGGCGGTCGGAGTTACGACGACGGCGGCGGCAGCGGCGGCGGTTGGAGCGTCGGCGGCGGTGGCGGGTGGTGGTGGTGGTGGTGGTGGCGGGAGGTCGGTGGCGTTGCAGCTGCAGGCGGGGCTGGTGTTGGAGCGGCTGCACGCCATGACCGAGAGGAGCTGGCTGGACGGAGTGTTCAGGGTGAGGTGGTGTGCTGGTGTGTGGGTGCGTGGGACGAGAGGATCTGGGGTGTCTGTGGTGCCGGGGGGGGGGGGGTGAAACGGGTCGGGGGACGAAGAGGGAAGTGGTGGCATTTGGCGGATTAAGTCCTCCGCCGAGGCATACACCCCCTCTTGCCATGAGCTCCGGACCACGCACAGAAACACACGCAGACACACTGGGGCGGCTTGCTTCCCACCCCCCGCCTCCCCTCCCCTCCCCTCCCCTTCCTCTCCGCAGCCCCTCGAGTCCCACACGCACCGCTGCATGCTGCTCTACCTCTACCTCTCCGCCCTGGAGCCGCTGCTGGATGGGCTGGCGGAGTGGCTGTGGACCAGCGGGGGGGCAGCGGGGGCCGCAGCGGCAGCGGCCGCGGCGGCAGGAGGGGGCGTGGGGGGCGCCGGCGGCGGCCCTGGCGCGCTCGCGGGCGGCGGCGGCGGTGGCGGTGGCGGCGGTGGCAGCAGTTCGGAGCTGCCGTCGGACTTTTTCATCGTGCGGGGCGGCGGGCCCGGCAGGGAGGTGGGCGCTACGGGGGGCGGCAGTGGTGGGGGCGGGGGGATGCGTGGAGAATTGAGGTGGTGGTGGTGGAGAGGGAGGAGGGCTCGCTTATCTTGGTAGGGGGACGGAGGCACTGCAGGCAGCGGCGCCGGAATGGGCGAGCTGGGCGTCGTGTGGTGAGGCCCAGAGGAGCGCGCGGGCGGAGGAGGGGCCGCAGCTCAGGTCCTTCATCCGCCCGCGTGCTCGTATGGGGGACCTGGCGTGATGACGGGCGGTGATGAGGGGCGTGATGGGGCCGCAGGGCCGCGTGGGGATGGGAAGATTGGGTATCTGAGGGCGGGACCTGGCAAAGGCGGGATCGACAGGGGGGAAGGAAAGATGTTGGTTTTGGCACGGGCTGCTGAAAACGTCCACCGTGTTGCCACTCTGCCCCGCCTCCCGGCCTTCCTCCCTCTCGTCCGCCTCTGGTCGGTGGCGGCCCATCCACCGACCATCCTTCATCCACCCCTCTTCGGCCCCTCCCCACTTTTACTCCGCCCGCCAGGTGCCTCCCGATCACCCCGCGTTTTGGCGCGAGGGCTACGTGGCGCTCACCCGACCCCCGCACAACCCCACCGCAGCAGCAGCAGCAACGGTAGCGGTGACAGCCACAACCACAGCTACAGCGCCCGGCTCAGTCGCACCTGCTGCGGCGGCGGCGGCCGGGGGTGTGTCCTCTCGCGTGTCGTACATGTGCCCTCCCTTCCTGGAGCCCTTGGTGCCCATCATTATGGCGGCAGGTGCGGCGGGTGGCTGGGTAGCTGGACTGGGTTGGGTTGGGCTGGGTTGGTGGCTGGGTTGGGTTGATGGCTGGGGAGCAAATGGGGCTGTCATCGGGAGCAGCTTCCGCGACCGTGTGTGTGTGTGTGTATGTGTGTGTGTGTGTGTCGTTACAGTATCTGACCGGGCCCTGACGCTGGCCAGGGGCTGCTAACCCAGCCCCGACGGAAAGACCGCCTAAGCACTCTCCCCCTTGCGGTGGGAGAAGGGCGTGAGGGGCCGCTACCCCCTCCTGCTCGACGCAGAGCTGTGTGTGTGTGTGTGTGTCGCCTGGCTCGCCCGTACTGGACCCGCAACCCCATCACCAGTACAGACGACGAAATTGCGGGCCAGGGGCAGTGCCTGCGCCCCCTCCTCGTCAACCATATATCAACAGGGGCCGCAGTCCCTCATCAACACAAGCCCCGGCAGCACCCTGCGGTTCGTAGTTTCTTCACCAACCCGAACTCCCCCGCGGCTCACATTGCATGTTTTTTGTACCAGCCCTGACCCCCCCCCCCGGCTGCTCCCCCCTCCCCCCCCCCCACATACACACACAGGGAAGTCCCTCCGTCTGCGGCAACGAGAGGCGGACAGCATGGAGGCAGCAGCCACCACCACCGCCGGCGCCGCGGGGCCCGGGTACGGCTCCGCCGGATCCGCCGTACTGGATCCTGTCGCCCTGGAGGAGTCGTACGCCCTGTATGGCCTCTGCCCGGACACCGAGGTCGGCATGCCGTACGGCAGCGGGCGCGACCTCAAGCGGTGCCTCATGGAGCGGCTCATGTCGTACCTCTCACCCCCTGGATTCGGATCTGGATCCGGAAATGGAGCTGGATCTGGTCCTGGAGTCGGTTTCGGAACCGGAGTCGGGGCTGGACCGGGGGGCTTGGGGCCCGCAGGGCCTACTTGGCCTGCGGCGCCGGAGGGCCCCGGCGGCGGCGCACTCCTCACCTGGGCGTTCTCCGCCGCACCGGAGTCCGCCCGGATGGGCCTGGGCGCAGGAGGGGCGGTCTTCACCTGGCCTCAGCCGGCGCAGCCGCCGCAGCCGCACAGCCCCGGCCGCGGCTTCGACTTCGCCGCTGCCGTTGCCGCTGGCGGCGTGGCCGCCGCCGGCGGCCTGTGGTTCCGCATGGCCACCGCCTCGGCGCGCCTGTGGGCGCTGTGCCAAGGCAGCGAGCAGCAGCAGCAGCAGCTGGGGCAACAAGAGCAGCAAGACGACGACGACCAAGACAAAACCGACGAGGGGTACTCGGGGGGGCTGGGGGCCGTCGATGGCCGATGGAACGCGGCTGCGGACGGCGGAGGCGGCCGCGGCGGCAGGGGGCCCGCGGCAGGCAGTCGGCGGCTGGGGGCGCTTGCGGCTCCCGGCAGCTCTTCGCCGGTGACGCCGCTGGACTGCGGCGGAGTCACCAGCGGCGGCAGCAGCCCGAGCTTGGAAGGAGAGGACGCTGCTGCCGCCGCCGCCGCCAGCCGCCGACGGCGGCGACAGCAGCAGCAGCAGCAGATCGTGGCGGCGGCTGGGCTGCAGGAGCAGGAGGGGAAGGAGGGGCAGGAGGAGGAGGAGGAGGGGCTGGGTGGGTGGTGGCCGCGGCGCTGTGAGCAGCTGCTGCTGCGCTCGTCGTCGTCTGTGGCGGCGGCGGGGTGGGCGGCGTCGCTCGGTGGTGGCGGCGGCGGCGGCGACTGGCGGCCGCCTCAGGCGGGGCCCTGGCAAGTGGGGCGGTGTTGCGCGGCGTTGCAGAAGATGTGGCTTTTCTGGCTGCGGTCGGGTGCCTCAAATGGGGGAGGTGCCACAGGCGCGTCTCAAATACCGTAGACCCCCCCCCTCCCCCGTGTGCACGCTCTCCTCCATGCTCCACCCCCTGTTCTCTCACCCGCTGTTTCCAGTCCGCTAGCGCCCCGCTTCTCCGTGTAGCCCATTTCCAGCTTCCACTTGCCTGCCTGCCTGCCTGCCTGCCTGCCTGCCGCTTCCTGTCGCGACCTGCCGCACCGGGTCCCCATATGGGGGGCCAGCGCCAGCGCAGGCGGAGCGGATGCCGCACGGAAGGCGTTGTACGGCAGTACGGAACACACGCTGGCCACCACCCGAGGCTCACCGCACCTCACCGCGCCCGCCGACCTCCCGAATCCCACCCCGCACAACCTGCCCGCCCCCTCTCTCTCTCTCGTTCCCTCCCCTTTGTTTCCGCCCCACCGCCTCCCGCCAATCCCCCACCGCAACATCGCCCCAACAGCCACCCCTCGCTCGCCACACCCCTCCCTGGATCTTGGATCCTGATGCCCTCCTGGTGACCTGACACCCCCCCCCATGATGCCCACCCCCCTGATGCCTACCCCCACCTCCACCCCCAAGGCACCGGATCCACCAGCAGCTGCGAGGAGGGCCCCGGGCCACAGCCCTGGCCGCCACCAAACGCGGCGCCGGCGCCGGAGGCGGTTTCGGAGCTGGCGGCGGCAGTCTCCGCGCCCTCGGTGGCCCCGGCCCCGGCCCCGGTCCCGGCGGCGCCTGCAACGCCTACCAGCACCCCGCCCTGGACCTCTTGCTGCTGCACGCATGCGGCCGCCAACCGCAGCAGCCGCTGTCGGCGAGGTCGGCCGGCGGCGGCGGCGGCTCCGCAGCGGCGGCTGGTGGTGGTGCTGGTGGTGGTGGTGGTGGTGTTGGTTGCTGTCCTCCGCTGGGTCTGCCGCACCCTCAGGAGCTGTTGCGGCTGGGGCTGGTGGAGCCGCTGCAGGACCGGGTGGGTGGGGGGGACGTGGAGGGGGACGTAGTGTGGGGTGGGGGGGACTGGGAGGGGGACTGGGAGGGGGACTGGGAGGGGGACGTGGAGGGGGTGGGACTGGGAGGGGGACGTGTTGTGGGGAGTAGTGTGGGACGTGTTGTGGGAGGGTAGAGGCGATACCTCGGCGGTGGAAGGGGGGCGACGCTGCGGCTGCTGCCGAATGGAGCCACAGGGCGCCGACGTGACTGGGGCACCGGTACTCAGGGGGGTGGGTTTAAAGAGTGAATTTGCAAGGATGAACCCCGCCCCCTGGGAAGGGGGGGGGGTAATGGCGGCTACTTGTGAATCCACCATCCCGGTGGCCTGCAGGAATAAACGCAGAAGGGCGAGGTAGTGGAGGTCACGTGGCGTGGGGTCGCGCCTCCTGGCCCCTGAGCTGCGTCCGGCCGCGGGCCGCGGCCCCTGTTCCCTTCCCCTTCTTGCTTCCGGGCCGTCGCTGTGTTTGGACCTCAGGGTTGTGTGTGTGTGGGTGTGGGGGGGGGGGTTATCCACGTATAGGCCGGAGCCTGGTTGATTACACCGGGGGGCCCTGGGCCGGGGGAGCCTGGTTGATGACACCCTTCAAATCCAGCCCCTGCCCTAACGACACCCCTCCTCCCCTCCCCCGGGGTACGCACCTGCCGGGCCAACCCCCGTCCCTGCCCCTGTCCCTGCCCCCTCAGGCCTACCACGTGAACGACGCGCTGCTGCTGAAGCTGCTGAGCGGCTGGGGGCTGGAGGTGAGGGAGGGAGGGAGGGAGGGAGGGAGGGAGGGAGGGAGGGAGGGAGGGAGGGAGGGGGGGTGGGAGGGAGGGAGGGAGGGAGGGAGGGAGGGAGGGAGGGAGGGAGGGAGGGGGGTTACCGTAATAAAGAAGATTACCGCAGTGAAGGAACGGGGGGGGGGGAAGGTAGGGGCAACGTATGAGAGGCAGGGAGGGACGGGGGGAAGGGGCCCATGAGCGCGTGCAGAGGCCGGAGGGTCAGGGTGGGGCGGTTGCTTGCTTGGTGATTGTGGGCATGAGCCGTTGGGCCGTTGGGTATTGGTTTTGGAAGGTTTTGGAAATGGAATACAGTTATGCTCCGCGAGCGTTTCGGCCCCCGGCACGGCGTCTCACCCTCAGGGCGTTTTGCCCTCCTCGCGGCTTGCGGCCCCCCACCCTCCTGCTGCTGCCCCGACTCGCGAAACAGACCCGCCCACACCCCGAGCTCGCATTCGCACCCGCACACGCACAGACACGTGCATACACATTACACAAACACACCCACACATGTTAGTAAACATGCACACATACCTACATACACGCACAACCCTCCCCGCCCCCTCTCCCCGCCCTTTCCCCCCCTCCCGGCGCCCAGGCTCGCCTCGCGGCGCTCCCCTCCGTGTTCCTGCTCTCCTCGCCTGCCGTACGCTCCTGGGCTGACCGCCTGGTTTCGGCGCTGCTCAGCGGGATGCGGCTGGGGGAGCCCCCCCTGGAGGAACACCAGATCGAGTCCATGCTGCAGGTACGACACTGGGCATCCGAGGTGGTGCATCCGTAACGTACGGAAGTGATCTGTCCGTGCATCACATGTCCTTGCGCCCCCGATAGAGTCAAAGCCCCCCCTTCCCATTGTCAGCGCCCCAACGCCTCCAGGTCGGACTGCTCTGCTCCGGTCTGGTCGCGCACCTTGGCACCCTCCTCGCCATCCGCCCGCCACCTCGTTCCCCTCGTTCCCCCCGTGCTTCTCCCCCCCCCCCCGCCCCCTTCCCTCATTTCCTTGTCTACAATTCGCACCAGCCAACTAACCCTCCTCCGCCAAACACACACGCACACACACACACCCTTGCCCCCCTCCCCCCTCCCTCCCGCCGCGCAGGAGGCTCTGTCCTCCGCCTCCCCCGACGACCTCCTCCCGCCCCCCACCAGCCTCGTGCTGCACCTGGCACCCCCGCCCGCCACGGGGGGGACACAACTGGGGGCCCAGGAGCCGCCGGCAGCTGGGGCGGCAGCGGCAGGGGGCGCCGCCGCGGCAGCCAGCCGAGCTGCGGCCGCCCGGGCCTCCGCCGCATCGGCCGCCGGCCTGACCGCCCAACAGCAGCAACAGCAGCAGCAGCAGGAGCAGCCGGCTGCCAAGGTGGGGTGAAGGGTATTAAAGATGAGGGGGTGAAGGGGGAGGGGCAAGGGGTGGGGTGGTGGGCTGTCGGGTAGGGTGGGGTCTGGCGCCAGTTCCAGATCCAGATCCAAATTGGATTCAGGTTCAGATCCAGCAATTCCAACCCCCCAGACGCTGCTCCCTGGCCCCCTCCATCTCCTCTCTCGCCTCCCTCTTCCTCCTCCCCTCCGTTCCACCGCCGTGCGGTTTCATCTTTATCACCCTTCTTCCGTCCACCCTCGCCGCCCCCTTCCCCCGCCCCCTTCCCCCGCCCGCGACTTAACTCGGCCGTATGGGCTCCCAAGCTTTGCAGTACATTTGCAGTACATTGGCAGCCATTCGACTTATACATCTGGACTTCGCTGCCTATGGGCTTAAAGGTCAACTCGAGTGTTCTCGGTGCCTGGCGGCTGCACCCAGAGTACCAACTTCGCATGGCACATATGTATAACCCCTCGCCCCCGCCCCCTCTCGCCCCGCTCCCCCTCCCTACCCTCCCCCCGGCTCCGTCGCTCCCCTCCCCGCCCCGCCCCTCCCCCTCCCCCTCCCCTCCCTCCCCCCCTCAGTTCCAAGCCGTCCAGGAGCTGGACCGCAGTGTGGCGGAGTTGGAGCGGCTGCAGCTGGGTCTGGCCCCCTCCTGGGTGGTGGCACTGGTGGCGGATGGGCGGGTGCTGAGAGCGTACAGCCAGGTGGGGGGGGGGGAATGGACGTGGGGGGGAGGGGGGCGCGTGTGTGTGTGTGCGGAGGGGGTGCGGTACAGGGGGGGAGAAAGAAAGCGGCTCCGCAGCGGAGGGACGGAGACGGCGTCAGCGAGGAGCGGACCCTGAACCCAGAATTACACACACAGGACGTACCTGTGACAGTGGGTGGGAGTTAGGGTGTTCAGTGTTCAGTGAGCGCCACAGAGCGAGACGGAAGTACGGGTTGCAGCAACCAGCCCCCCGTCCCCCCCCCCCCTGGATGGATAGCCATGAAGTCCCGAGACAGCCGAGGTCAGACAGTGAAGAAAGAGGCTCCGGAAATGCTGTGAGAGGGCCACGGAGTGGGTTAGAGTCCCAGGCTACCTCCGCTGCGGTTTCGCCTTTTGCGGTACCCCTCCCCCCCCTCACTTGCTCCCGACCCCGCGTCCCACCGACCCACGGGTCGGTCGCTTCGAAACGGCTGCTCGCTCTCTCACTCGCCGTCTCTCACTGGCCGTCTCACTGGCCGCCAATGACGCCGCTGACGACGACGCAGGCGCTGGTATTTATGCTGCAGCTGCGCTGGGTGCGAGCCGCCCTGGACGCAGCGCACAAGAGCTTCTGCCTGGCCTGGAGGGAGAGACAGATGCGGGAGCACCCCAACAGCTGGCGGCCGCTGCGCCGACCAGGGGCGCCGCCGCCCCCGCCGCCGCTGCGGCGCAGCATGAGCGCCGGCGTCGCCGACGCCGCGGCAGCGGCCGCGGCGGGCGGCCCCGCCAGGGGCGCCGCCGACCCGCACCCCCATCGCTCCAGCTTCTCCGGCGGCGCCGCCGCCGCCGCCGGCGGGGTACGGGGCAGCAGCAGCAGCAACAGCCTCCTGGGGGGCCCCGCAGCGGCGGCGGCGGCGGCTGGCGCCGCCGCAAGGAATGCGCCTGGCGGCGGCGGCTCCGCCGCCGCCGCCGCACCGGCGGCGGGCGCAGGTGCGGGTGCGGGTGCAGCGGTGGGCGGTGCTTCCGCCTCCTCGCCTGCTGCCGCCACTGCCCGGCTTCAGTCTTCGTTGGCGGCGATGGTTCACTTTATGGCCACCCTGGAGCAGTGGGTGGCGGCGCAGCTGGTGCATGAGGCGTGGGAGCAGCTGATGCAGGTGGGTGGGGGTGCGTATGTATTTGTGGGGGGGGGGGGTGGCGCTGGAGGTGGAGGGGCTGGAGGTGGGTGAGTGGGCTAATACCTGATGCACAGGCTGTCGTCGCGAGGAAAGAGGTATTTATTTACGCGCGACGATAGCCTGTGAGTAACATTATTTAAGATAATTAGGCAAAGTCGCGCGCCATAATAATTGTCAGGACGAAACATCCTGAGGCCCCGCGCCCCGAGGCCCTCCGTTCTCTCCGTTCCCCACTCGCTCACTCCCCCTTCGGACCCGACTCAACCCGCCCCAACTCAACCCAACCCGACCCAACCTGACCCGACCCGACCCAATCCGACCCGACCTCCGACCCGGCCCCCAGGGTCTGGCTTCCTCTCGCAACCTGGACGACGTGTGTGAGGCACACACCGCCTACACAGTGACACTGCTGCGCCGCTGCTTCAGGTGGGTGGGGGTAATGTGTCTGGGGGGGGAGTGTATGGGTGAGTGTGTGTGTTGGGGGGGTGCTGGGAAGGGGGCGGGGGTGTCTGAGCGGCTCGGTGCCTGGCTTGGTGCGTGGCTGCACCGCTAGTGGCCCCCTTGTGTTGGTGGCTGGCTGGCTGGGTGGGTGGGTGGGTGGGTGGGTGTGCGGCGGGGCGGAGGGAACGAATCGCAGCTCGGGCAGCGCTGGGCGGCAGGGCGCGACCTTTGCCAGGGGGGGCGAGCTTTAGGGTTTGTTGGCTCTCTATGAGGGGCCACCCCCGGTCCCCCGCCTCCCCCGATCCTACGGCCCGCCCTTGCAGCCCACCCTCTCCCCGACCCGCACCCATGTCCTCCTCTCCCCGCCCTAGGCCGACCGCCTCCCCACCCACCCACCCACCCACGCAGGTACTCTGGCGAGGAGGGCAGTCGCCACATGGGGGCCGCACTTCGCAAGTGCCTGGACGCGTGCCTGAGGTTCGCTGCCGCTGTCAGCAGCCTCACAGCTGGAAGCGGAGGAGGAGGCGGAGGAGGGGGGGCCGCCAAGGTGAGGGAGATTGGGGCGGGGTGTGTGTGTATGTGTTCGTAGATCAAAGTGGGTACCCTGGGTATGGCGGAGAGGTGAGCTGGAGGGGAAGCGGGAGGGGGCGCTAAGTGATGTGGTTTGGGGGTGTTTACGGACGGGAGGTAGGGAGGGAGGGAGCAGCGGGGATGGCAGCATTAAGAAAGCCGGCGGCGGCGATGGCGGCGTTCAGCCCCGTCCCTCCATCCAAGCGACGGAGGTGGCATGGCCAGATGGCAAGAGGACGGATGACACAGCCGGAACGCACCGTCAGCGCAGGCGGCCTAGAAACTACCTAACCGCCCCCCTTCCTTTCCCTTCCCTCCTCATGCACACGCACACACACACCCCAACCTGCTCAACCTGCTCCTCGTGCCCGTGTCCATGTGCGTGTCCATGTCCACGTCAGTGCACTGAGTGCGATGGAGCTTTACTCCCGCTCCCCCTCCCTCCCTCTCCTGCTCCTGCTGCTCAAATCATTCCCTCGCTCCGTGGTGCTCATTGTTCCCACGTAGGTGTTGCCTGTCGCCCAGCCCCCGGGGGGCCCCCCAGCCGCAGTGGCTGCGGGGCCGGCAGCAGCGGCTGCGGCTGCAGGTGCGGCGCCTGGAGGTGGTGGTGGAGGTGGCGGCCCCTCCTCGCTGCCCGACCCTCTGGCTGCCCGGCTTCAAGAGGAGGCGGACCGCTCCGCCACCAACTTCTCCTACTGGCTGGGATACCTGGTCAGATTCGTGTCCACCAGGGCACTGCTGGTGGGTGGGGGTGGGTGGGTAGGTGGGGGTGGGGAATGTGGGGGCGGGGACTTGCAAGGTCCTTAGCCCCCCCCCGGGGGAAGTGTCCTGGGCCGGCACCAGTTCTTGAAGCGCGGGGGGCACAACGACCAGCAGCGCGCCGCGCAGCGGGCTGCTGCGTGCAACAGCCCCTCCCCCTCGCCGAGGTGCGCCCTCGGGAACCTCTTGACTCATTTCAACCTTACCCCCCACTTTCCCGTCCCCGTCCCGCCTCGCCCCCTCGCCTCCCCTCCCCTCCCCCCGCCAAACAATCTCCCCCCCCCCGATTGATACCCCCTCAGAGCCCCTCCAGCGACCTGGGTGACCTGCTGATGCGCCTCAACTTCAACAACGTCTACTCGGCCCACTTTATGCCCGAGGAGCTGGTGCAGCAGCAACTGGCAGCACAGCACTGCGCAACGGCGGCGGCCAGGGGGTGGGCGGCGCTGGGGCCGGGACCGCCGCCGCCGGGACCGCCGGGGCCGCCGGGGCACAGCGCCCAACAGCACCAGCAGCAGCACCCCGGCGCGATGGGGGCGGCGGTGGGGGGCGCTGTGCGGGCCAGCGGCGGCGGAAGCGCCACCGGCGGGGCCATGGCGCGGCCGGGGACGGCGACGGGGCTGGCGGTGGGGGCCGGTCCTGTGGGGGAGAGGTCGCTGGGGATGGGTGGGCTTGGAGGTGGGGTTGGAAGTTGGTTGGTTCCCGGGTTGTCGGGTGCGATTCCGCTGAGCACCAGCATCCTGCGGCAGTACGGCAGTGGGGGGCCGGGGGCGGGAGTGGGGGCTAGGGGCGGGCCGAGGCCGGGGGGCGGGCGGTGAGTGGTTGTGGTGGGTATGGGGCGGGGGCGGAGGCAGTGAGGCTAGCTCCCTCTCTCTCCCTCTTTCTCCCTCTCCCTCTCCCTATCTCTATCTCGCTCTCGTTTTCTATCGTTCCTGGGGGATGGTGAGGGGCTGGAGGGGCGAGTGCGCACGCTGCAGGGCTGATTGCTGGGCTCACGTGGGTAGCGGGGGGAGGGGGGTGGTGGTGGCAAGGGTTTTGTCTCGCTGCCGTACTGTACTGTACCGTACTGTACCGTGCACAAAAGCAGCTTCGTGCGATGGCACGCGAGTGAGTGCAGTGCGCCGGATGCGGTGGTGATTGGCGGGGGAGAGAGGGCTGAGGAGGCAGGCAGGTAGACAGGCAGGCGGCGCGGCGTGGCGACATGACGAGTGCTGGCGTGTTGGGATGCGGCCAGCAGCGACTGTGCGACTGCCGCCCGCTGGGTAGGACGTGCAACGATTTTTGCGCGCGCATGTCGGGGATTATGTGTGTGCGTGTGTGTGAGGGGGAGGGACTGTCCGGTACCAGTAAGTGCGGCTGTCTAAAGGCCGTTGTTTGAAGGCAGCCAGGGTTGCCGCCACATCCGCACGTGTGCGCATCCGCATCAACACCACCACATGTTCCCACCCCACCGGTGTGCAGTAGGGCACAGGGCGCAGGGTGGCGCCGCGAATGGCTCGAGTGGTCGACCTGCTCTCACACACACTGACTGCCGCCTGGCAGCAGTGCTGGACAGGGAGCTCTCGTGCCATCGCCCATCAGTACCGCGCACGACCCACGGGAGCCCTCTGGTTCTCCCCCCCTTGTATGTTGTATCGCCCCAGCAGTAGCAGCAGACGACAACCAAAGGGGGGGTGGGGCCTATGGCAGCAGTGTTGCGCAGAGCGTCAAACGGAACCACCGGTGAGGTCTACTTCGCAGCTGCCACCACCCAAGCACCCATCCTCAGCAGGCGTCCCCATCAGTCCGCAACCGACCCGCATCCGCATCCTTGAACCCCAAATGCGCCCGGCTTACGCAGCCCCCCCCTCCCTCAGTGCTGCCTCGAGTCCCCACAGGCCCACCGTCATCGGGCCGCCTCAGCCAAATGACCGGCCGGTCGGTCCGACCGGAGAAGAGCGCACTCGGGGGATCCAATCCGATGTACCCAAAGCGCGTAACCCCACACACTCGGGGGACAGGACGTCCCAGGTCCCACCCGCTGCGTCCCGACGGGGCAACCCCAACCCCAACCCAAGGGCGAAAGCAGCGCGACCAGCTTTCAACCGCAGGAAACGTGCGTACGACCGGCATGCGACCGCCCTGAGCCAGGGAGCCCTCGCCGCTCCCCCCCCGATGAGAAGCAGCCCCCACGCAGACGGAACCATTGGACTGCACATGCAAGCTGGTTGGTACGAGCTGTCGTACCAACCAAGGTTACAGTACGACCGCACCGGTGCCCGGTGCTTCCCATGAGCCGCCCCCACGCCCTCCCATTCCGGTACTCATTGCCCACCCCTCATGTCCCCCTCGGTACGACTCCGACACCAACAACACCGGCACCAATACCAAACCTCTCGCTGCCCTTCAAGCCGTCGTGCTGTGGGACCGCACAACACCGCACCGTCAAACCGGCCAAACCCCAACCGCCACCACACCCCAACCACCTGCCGCCGCGCCCCTTACAGCCCGCTGCCTCGGCCTCACGCGCTTCCCCCACCGCCGCCACCGCCGCCTCAGTCGCCACCTCAGCCGCGCCCCAGCACCTGCGTCAGCACCTGTGCCAACTGATGCACACGGGCCAGCGCGGCGGCGGAGTGCGGCTGCCCCGCCGCTGCCAGCCGCCCCCCGAAGCGCGCTCCGAATTTGTCCGGGTGCCACCGCAACAGCTCCCCACGCAGGCGGCGCTTCACTTCGGACGGACCGGAGGCGCCAAGAAGCAAAAAGTCGCGCAGGGCTTCGGCCGACGGCGCCGGCGGCGGCGCCGCCGGCGGGGGGGCCGGGCCCGGGCGGGGCGCCGGCCCCGCCGCCGTCGGCGGCTGCAAAGGCCAGGGGATATCCCAGTAGGTCAGCGGCGCCATTGCCGCCGCCGCCGCCGCCGCTGGCGCGCCGACGGCGGTGGCGGCGGCGGCGGCTTCTCGGTCTAGCTGCTCCCAGCGCTCGTCGTACGCGACACGGGCCGCCGTCAGGTCCAGCGGCGGCGTGGAGGGTCCGGCCTGGGTGCGTACGGCAACGCGCGACAGGGCGCGCGACATGATGTGTGACGTGGGGGCAGCGGGTGGGAGGGTGGGCGCGGTGCTGGAAGACAAGTGCCCAGGAGCACCCACCCACCCACCCACCCACCCACCACCACGCGACCGGCTGAGGCTCAGAAGACCGACCGGCGGGCTCCCGCTTGCCCACACGCACCTTTCGCCCTCCGTCCCATCAAAGCGACCCGAAGCAAGCAGACCAAGCAAAACAAGCGTGCAGCGGGCTGTTGCGCCAAACCCGCCCGAGCCCTCCCCCACATGCCTGTACCCAGGTTTGGTCTCTTGCCTGCTCTCCCTGCCCTCTGCCTCGTCCTCCTACCTCGATTGCTGGGAGCAGTGTGCGGCGCCTCCACTCGGCATCCTTGGCCTGCTCCTCCTGAGGCAGCGGGCCGGGGGAGAGGCAACCGCAACCACACTGACGGGAAGGGAACGGGACGCACAGGGCTGGATTGCGGCCCGCGGACACACCAGATCCCACACACACACACGCCCCGCCCCGATGGATGAACAACCCCCCCCCCCATTCTTATATAAAGGAGCATATCACTCCCTGACCCCCCCCAGGGGCCAGGCGGCCAGGCGGCGGACGGCAGGCGGCGGAGGAGGTCGCGCATCGCACATCCCATGACGATATGAGGGCCGAGAAACGTTGATGCTCCACGCAGGCGCTCCCGCACACGCGCTCGTCTTGGCTTTGCTTGATTCCACCAATGGCCCCAGCTCCCACTTGACTCTGCAACGCGGGGGCGAGCGCCGCCAGCACCCTGCACTACGCCCCCCGCTACTCCCGTCAGCCGCTGCTGCTGCCACACACACACACACACACCGGACCAGCAGGGGCCCCCACAGCCCCTTCTTCCGGTTCGAGTCTCCTGCGCCCCTTCTTCCCGGCTTGTGTGCCGGCCCCAAGTGACCCACCCAGCCACCCACCCTCAGAATGCGCCGGCTGCGCTCCGCCGCCTCGGCCGCCAGCCGCGAGTTCTCCGCACGTAGGTCCGCCGCGAAGGCCGCAGCGCTGGCGGCTGCAGCGGCGCTGCGGCGGCGCTGCATTTCGCGCCACAGCCGGTCGGCCCACTCGTCGTCGCTGTCCGCTGCGCACGGGGGGAGGGGGTCGGTGGGTCGGTGGGTCAATCAATGCGTGGGTCGGTGGGTCGGTGGCATCGCCCCCCCAATGACATGGGGCATCGGCCCCATCACCGCCCTCGGCGGCATAACCCTTTCCCACCCCGCCCCCCCCACCGGGCCGCACAGGAGGCCATTCGAGACACCTCTCAATGCCCAGCTGAGGGCACGCACACGCACACGCAGCCCAGCCACTGCAAACGCACCGGCGCGCTCCTCCTCGGGGCGCTGCGCTCCTCGCCAGTCGTCCTCCGATGGCCCCTCCCCGTCGCTGTACTCCTCACGAAGCCGCCGTCGCCACCGCGCATCGTCGTCCTCCGCCTCCGCCTCGTCGTCGTGCCCCGTTGCGCGTTCGCGGTTGCCGATCGACAAGCCGCCCTCGCCGCCCTTTCGCCCCGCACCGCCGCCTGCGCACACCGCCGCATCAACGCCACCGCACACCCGGACAAGACACGGCACGCTTTCCTTCTTACAGCAAGGCAACAGGATTGACTGACTGACTGACTGACTGACTGACTGACTGACTGACTGACTGACTGACTGACTGACTGACTGATTGACTGACCGACCGACTGGCGCGCGTTCGATACCTGCAAGGTGGGGGCGCCGTCAACACACCGGACCCGACCGGCTACGACACCCGACCGACTCCGGTGACACCGGGCTAATGCTCCGACCGCTCACCGGCGCCTCCCGAGCGCAGCGCTGCGCCCATCAGCTCCCGCAGACTCACTCCACCCGCACCCGCGGCGTCCAACGGCGGCGCCCCCGGCGCCTGCCGGGGGCGGGGAAGGGGGCGGGGAAGGGGGTCATGCCTTCCGATTTTTGTGTGTGTGCGTGTGTATGTGTTAATGCGTGTATGTGTGAATGCGTTGGGGGTGGTGGTGCTGCCGCGCGGACTGCGCCGTGTCGGCAGGTCGGGGGGGGGGAGGGGCAGTGTTGGTGCCGCGCGACGCCCCGCCGGCGAGAGGCAGCTGCCCTTCGGCCCCCTCCCAATGTGATACGGACCAGCACACGGGCCGGACGAGGCAGCACAGGACCATCTGGGATCTTTTGGCGCGCACGTACGCTTTGGGCAGCGCAGCGCTGCCGCAAAACGCACGCCGGGCCGTGTGTGTAGGACGCCGGTGATTGGTGGAAGGAATGATTCGGCGGCGGTGGCTGCAGCGCCGAATCCTTCCTGTCAGCATTGGCTGTGTGACAGGTCACTCCCACTTGGCCACTGCCACGCATCGGTCCCCTTTCCGCGACTCAGCTGCGGAAAGGAGATACCCCACCCCCCGTCTTCTATTGATACTTTACCGTTCACGGGCTCCTGTCTATACGTGGATACCCCCCCCTTTGCCCCGGGCCGTTCTAATTGCCCCCCCCCCCGGTACCCCTCCCCCCTTATGTTTACCCTCAGCGCCTCTGCGAGCGCCTCCAGGTGCCCCCCACGCGCCGCGACGTGCGCAGGGGTGTCTCCGAATGCGTCCACTGCCGCTGCGAGCGCACCGTAGCGCAGCAGGAGGGCCACCACGTCCGCATGGCCGCAGGCACAAGCCTGCGCGGGGGGGGCCGCGACGAAGTCATGGCTGGGCCCCCCGGCCCCGGGATGCTACATGCCCGAGCTGAGCCGGGTGAGCCCGCCCCTTCGAAGTGGGGCGCTAGGAGAACCGAAGGCATGGCCCGTCAAATCGACGGCACTCGGCCGATGACGCATGGGCACGGTGTGCTCTGCACCCCAATATGAAACCCGCACACCTTACTTGGTGCAGAATGGTACGGCCTTGGCTGTCAACCGCCGCAAGGTCTGCGCCGTTCTTTGCGTGGTGCAGCAGCTTGCGCAGTCGCCGAGCATCTCCTCGAGTGACGTATTTTAGGGCCTTGAGCTGGAACCGCAACGGGTCGGCTCTCCGACTCCGACTCCGACTGCGGCTCCGATGCCGTCGGCGGGTAGCGGTTAAGACAGGGCTTCGGTTGCAAGGGCTGGCCTGCCTGTTCTTGTCCTTCCTGACTTTACTCTTTCCCATGTGCAGAGGTTACGTGACGCAGCCAGCATACCCCTCGACATCATCGTGTGGAGCTACCCCATGCACGTTCTAGTAATTCATCAAAATTCATTTGGAAGGTCGGGATGAACTTTTTGTTATTTCGTTCGCACGGTACATGCGAAGATAAGTGACTGGCCCCAACCGTGGGCCCAAACATCCAAGAGCCAGCAACAAGCAGCAAGTAAACAGTGCCCTGCGCGGGTGAAGGCTAATCAGTCGCCTGTATTTGCGTTTTTAATCCGTGAGCAACAATCCATTGTTAAACTTTTATCCCACCGATGGGGACTCCCCATTGACGGTATCCGAGGTCCGTACCGGTGAATCCAGGAGCCTTCCGTACACGTTTTAAAGGACGGGGCCACTCGTTTAGTTGACCTGGCGCCCCTGGTCGGCATGCGATGCCCCCTCCCTGAACTCCTGTCTGCCTGGTACTTTGGCCCTGCCATGGCCCAAGCAGTCGTAACACTGAGCACCAGAGCACGGCCCCATCCAAGCACTGAGCCCCAACCAAGCACTGAGCACGGCCCCCAGCAAGGATGAGCAGGTTAAGAGTTACAGGGGAGCGAGTACAAGATGTCCAACACCTTCAAACTTATGTAGATGTTCTTCTCTCGAGAGCCTGGTGGAGTCTTCGCCGTAAAACAACAGGCAATCAACCGTACAACAAAATGCCATCCGCCGGTATCGAAAAATTACCATTGCGTACTTCTCATCCGCAGCCAAAAGCCAATCTTCAGCCAAAGAATGCTATCGTCGTAGGCCGGGCAGCATCACCGACAGATGAATACAGCACATCTGCTTACGCCATGTACTAACGCTCCGTCGGGGTAAGCCGTACGGAGGAGCGAGCCCGGACAAATTCAGCACAGCGGCAAATCAGCCGTCACACCTGGGGATCAAATCCTCGAAGAGCCGTAAAGACTACAAAATGAAAAGGATCTAAATCCGGGCCGCAACTTATTGCCGAAAGAGTCCCAAACGAAACGCACCTCGAATCACCAAACCACCGTGTGTACCGCTCACCACGTACTCCCAACCAGACCTCTAAGCCGTCCGCGCGCCCCGCGCCAGGTGCTAACAACGGCGTCACCCGACGATCCATGGGCCCGTCCCCATGCGTACCCACACCGCACGGCCTCTCCGTCATTGGCGATTCGCCGCCGCTGTTCCTGCGCACACCCTTGCAGCACCACCCCAGCGTCCAGTCCAGTCACAGGCAGCCCGGCTAACCCGCCGGGCCACGCTGAAAGAATCATGTTCGTCAGTCCGCAGCGCTTTGTTGTCTTGTCCGCATTCCACTGCAGGGACCCCTGCCGCAACAGCGCGCGGGTGCGCTGGACTCTTAGGGTTCTGCCGTCGCCAAGCCCAGAGGCAGGACGACGGTTGCCAACGGCCCGTGCCCGCCACACTCAAGAGAGGTCATGCCGGGCTAAAACAGCATCGGCAAATGCACGCCACCAGTCGGTAAAGTACTGCATTTGTCAACAATCGCCAGCTACCGGTACCCGCGCACCATCACCCCATTGCAAGAGACCCACATAAAACCCAAACATCAAACATCGCAACGCTTCTGCACTCCTTGCGTCACCGGAAGGTCATATGTAACTACAGCGGAGGTCGGGCACCAAGGCACCCCTACTTAACGTCTCAAATCTGGGTAGTACGACGGCCCAATCATTGTGTGCTGCGATGGCCGGGTCAGTCAAAGAGTCATACATACGGGATACGGCATCAGCAACAGCAATTGACAGGGCACCGTCAACGACCGGTCCTCGATATTAGAATTTTAGCACATAACGTTTACAACAGCATCTCCGCAAGCCGCGAGCGCAACTAAAATGTAATTGAGTCAGCAATGCAAGGTCAAGATGCTATAATGTACAAGGGCCGGGTGCAAAGGAGCGTGAGTGCAAACAATGCCCTGCCCAGCGTCAGACGTGCGCCATTGTATGGGTCGAGCAGCGAGCCGTGCCTTCGCCACACACGCCTCAACGACACGAGCTGCTTCAACGAGGGCTGCCAAGGTAGCAACGGCCACGAGCGCAGGGGGTCACAAGAGGTGGCAAGGTGCAAGCTACCGCCAGTCGCTTAGATCTTAGCGAGAGGTACAGAAGATGAGCCCGTTTGCGGGCTCATCGTGTAGCTGGTCATGCCGTTCTTAGAATACACCTCCAGGACATCCCCTGGGAAGCCGCCGCCGCCGCTGGCGGACGCGGCCGGGCTGAGCATGTTCTCCTGCTCCCAGTCCTCCGCAACCGCGGCCAACGACCAGCCCGGAGACCCCAGACGGTCCTGCGGACTCCGGGTCAGGACGGTCGCGAGCGGCAGCACCTGCACCAAGTCACCGCTCTGCAGCGCCGCCTCACCCGACGGAAGCCGGTTGTTGACCGTCAGCGCAAAGCCCGGCTGCAAGCCCAGGCCCAGCTCGCGCCAGAGGTGCTGCGCCGTCGTTCCGAGCGGAAACTCCTTCGTCTCGATGCTGTCCGACGTGGCAAGCAGGACGCTGACCTCCGTCTTGACGGGCGCCTACGTACGTGGAACAAACGTCACCGAGTCAATCCAACCGGGCAGTTAGCAATGCAGAGGGATTACCAATGCATTGCATTGCAAGCAAACGTCGTTCACTTCCCACACGAGCCAAAACGTTCTCACACTCATACATTTGTGTTTCAAGCTCGGGTCGAGAGACAACATCCCCTTGCGCGCAGACGCGCTTCTCACCCCCCCCCCTCCCCCGACGGACAGGCGCACCTGCAGTTTGAAGCGCTGATGCCGCAAGAACGGGTCCAGCAGGTTGCCCTGCTCGTCCTCCGGGGCGTCCAGGTAGGCCACGCCGAGGGACTTGAGGGACCCGTCCGTTGGCGGGCTGCCCAGCGGCCGCACCTTCTTGTCGTGAACGCCCAACTTGTACTGGGTCAGCCAACGCTTGTACTGCGTCTCCTGCATGGGCGACGAAGGACGAACAGCCAGGGACTTTGTTAGGGTTCTAGGGTTTTAGGGTTTTGGGTCACCCACTCGTCGTCAGTCTTTCACTCATTTACACCGACGCATGCCGCCGTATTAAGGCCACGGCCCGCGCAATACTTCACTTGACCCAACTCTATAGCTGAACTAAGGCGCGCTACTCTCGGTGCTACTCGCCGTAACCCTACCTTTTCCAGCCACTCGTCCTCGCTGTCCAGCTTCTCCTTGTACTTCCAGTGCGCTGCGAAGCCGTACTCGGCAATGTAGTGCATCTTGTGGGTGCGGATCTGGACCTGAAGCAGCAAAACCGACACACACACGCAACGAGTCAGGAAGCCATCCCCTGAAACACCAATGCCCATTCGCCAAACGGAAACACCCACGGGTCCGCACAGCACCTACATCCACACCAGCACAAGCTACCCGGCGGAAGCAGAACCCAGTCCCAGGCCTGGGACCAGCTTACCTCCACGGGGACGTCGCCTGCGCCGAGCACTGTTTCATGCAGCGACTGATACCCGTTGGGCTTCTTGATGTCCCGGATGAAGTCCTTGCTCCGCTCCTTCATGGTGCGGTAGACGCTCTGGACCGCACGCAGCGCCGTGTAGCACTCGTGCTTCGAGGCGACGACGATCCGCAGCGCCATCAGGTCGTACACAGAGTCGAGCGACTCCGGCGTCAGGGGCTTGCCATCCGCCTTGAGCTTCGAGTAAATGCCGTACAGGTTCTTCGGGCGACCGCTAATGTCCTCGTAAGCGACGCCCTCCGAGTGCAGCGCGCCCTTGATGGCGTTGATGGTCGCTTCGAGTGCCACCGGGTCTTGCCGCGAGCGCACGGCGTTCTTCAGCCAAGTGTACTCCTGCGGCGGCATAGGAGCGCGCAACCCAAATGACAAAATGAGCGGGTCCAGGACAACGAGGCTAGTATTATGAACAGACAGCGGTATCAGGCACAGCGCGGAAACGCAGTTGTGAGGGAGTTGCCGTAAAACGAACAATGCAGGGTGCAGGCCGGTGGCTGAATAACGGCTGAACCCTGCGACATCGCCCACTGTGCCCGACAGGTGGTCCCGAATGTCGTGTTGCTCCCAGACCCGCAATTGTGCCAGGGATGTACCACAGTGACACTTCCGCACATTACGATGCACGCACATCAGCAGGCGCTGCGGCCGCCAAATCCCGCGTCCTAGATGAACCTTCGTTACGAGCCCGCACCCCCACCTCGGGGTGAAGCACGCTGAAGGCCAGGTCCTCCAGCTCGGCTTTCAAGCACCACACGCCGAGACGGTTGGCCACGACCGAGTACACCTCCAGAGTCTCGCGCGCCAGCGCCTCCTGCCGCGTGATGGGCAGTGCGCGCACGGTCCGCATGTTGTGAATGCGGTCCGCCAGCACGACCAGGACAGCCTTCACGTCCTCCATCGCAACCAGCATCCGGCGGTAGGTCTCCTCCGTGAAGGAGCCTGAGCTGCTGTACTGGCGGTACAGGCGGCTCATCTCGCTGATCGTGTTGACCCGGTCCAGGACGCTGACCACAGCCGGCGGCATGAACTCCTCGAGCTGGGATCGATACACGTCGCTGCCCAAGCACTCGTGCAACAAGCCCGCCGCCACCGTCTCCGCATCAAGGCCCATCCCAGCCAGCGTCTTGGCCACCTGCACATGGACAGGATATGGTGGCGAATGAGTTTTCCCCAACCCTACAGCGCTGGTGAGTCGGGGGCTGGTGCGCGGGCACGCGTGTGCACGCACCTCGACACAGTGGCTCAGCAGCGTGTCGCCATTCTTCCGAAGCTGGTTTGCGTGCGCCTTTGCCGCCAGTCCGTACGCCGTCACCACGAGTTCGTGATGAAAGACCGGGTACAGGGCCTGAGAGAGTAGGGGAACGAATAGGCGCACAAGTGAAACACTCAGCAGAAAGTGCAAGCCCATGCGCAATTTCACTTGTCAACAGAAGGTAGAAGGGTATAACAAGAAAGCAGCGACATACGCAGCCAGAAGATGCAGGCCATCAGGTCATCCTGCAGGACCAAACATACACCTACACTCTCAAGATCAAACAAGCACCGCTCAACTAAGAAGCTGACAACCCTACCTGTGCCTGGCGAAGGAGGTCGAGCGGGACGCCGGGAAAGAACATGGCCGGGTCCGCCGAGACCGCTGGCAGCGTTGTCGGTAGAACCAGCTCGTGCTCCTATAAACCAATAAGGACAAACATTTGGTACCCCAGAACGCAAACAAGCGATGATACAAGCTTTGTCACAGAAAGCCCTGGTCGCTGACCTTTGCTTGCTCATTGCTCAAGGCCCGGCTTAGGAGACCGCGTGGCGCCGAGGAGCCGGCAGCCGGGCGTGGAGCAAAGGCAACCTTTCCGTCTTCCGCGAAAGGGCTGCTGCTGGCTCCGACCGAGAAGCCAAACGTGACGGGTGCGTTGGAGGAAGGCACCGCGGGCTTCGCGTCCGAGGTCTTCGGGGATGACGCAACAGACCTTCTGCGCCCTGAAGTAGACAAGCTATATCGCTGATAGTAGTCATCTGCGCGAGCACCATCGCTAAAGCCGTCCAACGCGCCCGCGCCAGACCAACGCTGAGAGCCGGTCGGAGCAGGAGCTGTTGCTCTTCCTCCACCCGGTAGGCGCTTCGCCCCAAATGGGATAGGCGTCGACCGATTTAGAGTGAGCGGTGAGGTGGCCAAGTAGCCCTGGCCGGCAGGCACACTGTAAGCGGCGGCCATCAGGGTTGCTTTGGCGGGTCTGATGCGGACTTCCGGGGCGCGGGTTGCTGATACTTGTCAAAACTTGTTTGTTTATAGGACGAACTCAAGAAGAACGACATCTTGAAGACAAGCTGGGGAACAGAGTTCAGAGCTCCATGTTCGGGCTCTGTGGGGACACTCTAAGCGTGACGACAGGTATGAACGTTAATGGAATGACACAGGTGCAGGTCTTGTCTGTTGTCTGTGTAAAATGTCTTAGGGCGCGTAATAACATTCGAAACGGAAAGGGCTTTTTTGTTCCTTGCATGTCGGAGCGTCGTACAACTGGTCGCTTTTTTGCCTACAATGAGTTTCTCACACCGTGCCTTTCACACCAACCGCCGTGAAGCGATGGGAAAAAGCAGTGGGCTCCTGGGCGGCGATGGCGCCTTTCGCGATGTTGGCGCCTTTTCGCCGTTTCGACTTCTTTTGATTTACCCGACGCGAGAGGTGCCGAAAGCCGAGCGACACGCTTTCGTCATGTGTGACATCATGAGCACAACGCTGTCGGCGCGCGCAGCGGAAACACATCACTCCGAGGTTCAGGCCAGAGGCCCAGGGCCCGCGCGAACGTGTGCGAAGCGCACACGCGGCCCGCGCCTGCGGTGCGACGCGTGCCGCGCGCGCGACTGCACCTCGGGCCCCCCTCCCGACACGCACAAGCTGCCGATAGTTGGTTGCGGTAACATTATCACTTTTTGTGTCACAAACACAAGGCGGCCTTCTCTACCGGTTTGGTCTCGCGGGGCCCAACCCTCGCCGTCCCGCCGGAATGCGCCAAGCCCACCCCCCATGTCGGCAGAGTCGTTCAAATACGCCGCCGCCTCGAGCGCCCACCCACCCCAACTGCCAACCCTGTCGCTGCTGTCGGTTGTGCGGCAGTCGAATCGACCCAACTGCAAGCGTACAGCTCATTCTTGTGCGGGAGTTGGTTTCAATGCACGTTGGGAACACCTGGTGACGCATATATGCATGAGGCATGGTGACGCGGATGACGCTTTGCGCGCCTCGGCCCGCGCCTCCACCGAGCACCGACCGCAATCCCTCCTCGGGCGAGCGAACGCAGGCAGCGAGCGACGCCAGCGCGTCGTTGGGGCAACGCAACTACACGAGCCGCATCTTTGGAACCAACCACCGACCCACCGACCCACCGACCTCGCGCTTACAACAGACCGTTACAACAGACCGCTGCCTCAGGTATCCAGCCATCCAGTCATCGATCCAGCCAGCCAGCTGGCATTCCCCTTATGTGAGCCCACAGCCAGCCGTCTCGCCAGTACCGGGGGGGGGGTATTTATACGCTTCCAAGATAAGAGGGTCTGGTCTCTGGAGCTCCACCGTAACAACAACAGCCCGCAGACGTTGCACCAAAAGGCAGACCCAGCCGGCGCCCAACCGCCCGCAGCAGCCCGGGCGCGCGGCCGGTATGCGGTGTCAGCACACAAGCACCCGCGCACCCACGCACAAGGACGCGGAAAATTTTCCCCCGTCGCGGCCGATTGATTGTCTACCCGCACCACTGCCACTGCACTCCCAGCCCAAAAACCGCAGCTCCCCCCCAGCTCCACCAATTCACCATCCACCTGCAACCATCACCGCAGCTCCCCCTCCACCCCAAAACCGCAGCTCCCCTCCAGCTCCACCAATTCACCATCCACCTGCAACCACCACCCGCCTCTAACGGCCAACGGCCAACGCCCCCAACGGCCAACGGCGCCTTGGCCCCCCCCAAACCTAGGTACCTAGCCGCCCCTCACGAACAGCGCTGCGGTCTCCAGTCGATCCTGCACGAAGAAGTTGCGGTAGAAGCGCAGCCCCTCCGGCCCGTCATCCCGACACACCACCCCGCGCGCCTCCGCAGTCAGCAAGTGCTCTGCGGCGATGGCCACGGAGATGCCCCCCAGGGCCAGAGCCACATCGCTGGAGGTGAGGCCGGGGCCCAGCAGCGGAGGGGAGGGGGGGCCGGGGGGCGGAGAGGGGGGCGGAGAGGGGGGAGGGGGCGCCCCGGGAGCTGAGGGGCTGGTGGTGGTGGTGGTGGTGGTGGCGTCGGCGGTGGCGGCGGTGGTGGTGGCGGTGGTGGTGGTTGCGGTGGTGGGCGGCGGGGTGGTGAGCTGGGCGATCTTGGCGCACACCTGAGAGAGGGAGGGGATGGCGAAGCAAGGGAGGGGAGGTCGGCGGAGGTCGGGTAATGGGGGGGGGAGGAGGTTGGAAGGTAAGGAAACACAGTCCGAGTAGGGGGGTTAGATTCTGGGGGTTGGGTTGCGAGGGGTTGGGGGAGAACCCTCCCCCTCCCCCTCCCCCTACCGTGCAACTTAGCTCACCTCCCCGCTCCACTCCCCGCTCACCTGTTCCTCCGAGTGCTGTGGTCCCTGAATGACCAGCACGCCGCTGCTGAGGGGCCGCAGCCGCAGACCCGCCACACCCGCGCGACCAAACAGCTTGGCGGCCTGTGGGTGTGTGCGTGTTTGGGGGGGGGGAGGGGCCACCAGGAAGGGGCGGGCGGGGGAGGGAGGGGACGGGGGTGAGGGCTGCAGGCTGCGGGTGTCAGCGAATCCCGTGAAGGGCTGCGAGGGGGGGGGAACAGGGAGTGATATGCTCCTTTATATGAACAGAAGTCACTGCGGACGATGTTGATCAAGCTGCTGCAGCCGCTGAACCTCCGGGGGGGGGGCAGGTTCATTAAAGATGGAATCCGCAGAGGCGGAACGGAGGGCGACGTGAGCGAAGGGATCCCCGAGGGGATGGGGCACGGAAAGCAGGGAGGCGGAGTGAGGGGGTGCCCCGAGCTGCAACCCGGCAGCCCGAGTGGTATATGGTGCTTGCCAAAAGGCGGTGGCGCCGGGAGAGGGAGAGGGGGAGGGGCTGCCCCCTCATGCCCCCCCCCATGCCTTTGCCGTCTTCCTCCTCCCTCTTCCCTCCTCTCCCTCTCCCTTTCCCCCCACATACCCCAGCCCCTGCACGCACACACACACACCTCCCCGCAGCCCAGCCGTCCTCCGTTCCCCCCCTCTTCCCCCCCAAAACACAAACACAAATACCAAAACACACAAACACACACGCGCACCCACACGACCTGCAGCAGGTCATCCGGTGACACCAGCTCTGTCCCCCGCGCCCTGTTGAAGAGGCAGTACACATCTGGAAGGCTGATGAGGCCCCCGCAGCGCTGCAGGGGAAGGTGCAGGAAGTCGGCTAGCTGGCGACACAACTCAATGTGGTAGCGGGCACCTGGGGGGGGAGAGGGAGGGGGAGAGGGGGAGAGGGAGTGATATGCTCCATTATATAACCAATCGTAAAGCGAGCGAAGTAGGAGCGTCTGAATTGAAATGGGGGCTTAGGGAGTCATATGCTCCATTATATAGCATGAGGCACTGCGGACGTTGCGGAGAGGGAGGGGGAGAGGGAGGGGGAGAGGGGAGAGGGAGGGGGTGGGTAAGGAGAAAGAAACCGCAGCGAGGTGGTGGGAGCAGGGAGGGGGGAGGGGGGTTTAGGGGTTCTTCGAGTGCCATGCGCAATGGCGGGGGTTGCAGCAAGCAGCCGCCTGGGTGATGGTAATCATGTCGAGTCCAGTCCAGGGGGGGAAGGGGGGGACCACGAAGCCCGTCCGCCGAAACTACGCAACAACGAAGGCAGAACGCAGTCGAAAGGGGCCGGGGGGCGGGGGGCGGGGGAGGGGGAGGGGGAGGGGGCGGGGGGAGGGGGGGGGCCGCGCACGTCTCGAAATAGCTCGCAGCCGGCCGGCGGGGAGGAGGGGGGACACGGAGGTACAGCCCACAGGGGCGATGGTTTGCGTTCCTGCCCTTCCGCTAACGCCCCAAACGCTACCCGACCGTCGCCCCTTCCCACCCCCCTCCAGGTAACTGCGTTGCATTCCCTCGCCCCGGGCCGTTCTAATTACCCCCCTCCCCCACCCCTCTCCCCCTCCTCCTTCCCGCTCGTCCTCTCGACCCACCCGCCCACTCCACCTACCCACCCACCCGGACCCCCCCCCCCCCACCCCACCCCTCTCCACCCCACCCCTCCATCCCCCCCCCCACTCCCACCCCCTCCCTCCACCCACCCGCGCTCTCCCTGGTTACCGGACTGCTGATCCCCAGCGATATCAGCTGCTGCTGCGTCTCCAGATCCATCAGCAGAGGATCCTCACCACCGACAACACCCCCTCCACCGCCTACCCCCCCAACCCCCCCTCCGCCGCTGCCATCCGCCGCCATCACTCCCCGGAACTTCTCCGCGAGGGCCACCATGGCTGCGGCACTGGACATGAGCGCGGACAGGTCGCGGAAGGCTTGCTCCACGGCCCTTGGGGGGTGGGGGTGGGGGGGGGAAGGGGCAGCGCAGGGGGAGGGAGGCGGGTCAGGGAGTGATATGCTCCTTTATATAAAAATGAGTCACTGCGGACGTTGCGGAGGGCGAGGGGGAGTATGCACGTGAAGAGGGGGGAGAGGGAGAGGCAATAGTCCAATAGAGATTACGCTGCAGAGGTGGGACGGAGCGCGAGGGCAGCGCGGGAGGAGGGAGGGGGAGGGAGGGAGTAATAAAGAGGGAGGGAGCGGCAGGGAGAGATGGACGGATAGAGGGAGGCAGAGAGGGAGGCAGGCGGGAGAAAAGCGCATTCCAGCGAGGAGAGGGGGAGAGGGGGGAGAGGGGGGAAGGGAAGGGGAGGGGTGTGGGGGAGGGGTGTGGGGGAGGGGGGCCGCTGGGGTAGGGGGTTTGCAGGAGAGGGGCAGGCGCCGACATGCCGAGGGCCAAGCGGGGGGACGTGTGGTGGGTGGCGGTGGGGAGGAGGCGGGGATGCGGGATCAAGGCGACCCCCACCTCACACGTACACAACATTAGAAGCGCCGGGCAGCACAGCCAATAGTGCCATGGGTGACCCATGGGTCATTTGAAACCCACACGACACCCATGGGTCGTATGAGACCCATGGGTCGTATGAGACCCATGGGTCGTATGAGACCCATGGGTCGTATGAGACCCATGGGTCGTATGAGGCCCATGGGTCGTATGAGACCCATGGGTCGTATGAGACCCATGGGTCGTATGAGACCCATGGGTCGTATGAGACCCATGGGTCGTATGAGACCCATGGGTCGTATGAGACCCATGGGTCGCGGGCCGTAGCCGCACCCACCCGCCATCACGCGAAACCCACCCACCCACGCACCCACCCACCTCCCCGACTCCTCCGTCTTCTGCTGCTCCCGTTTCACAATGCCCGCAACGCCAATGGTCCGTGGCGCCAGCCCCGCCAAGTCAAGACCGCCGCCCGCCCCCCCCGCCGACGCCCCCGCCAGCTCCGGCGCACTGCCGTACTGGTGCGCGTACGGCCGCAGCGCTGCCATCCGCTGCTGAAGCGCCGCCGCCGGTGAGCCGCCGCCGCCGGTGCCGAAGGTCGCCGGCGACGACGGGCCGCCGCTGGCGGCGCCGCCGTACGGCGACGTAACCGCTGCGGCGTCCAGCTGCGGGACGGACGGGTAGGTGGTGCGACCCGCCGCCGCCGCCGCTGCCGCCGCCGCTGGGGTGAGTGCTGGGGAGCCCGGCATTGCCGCTGACGCGGGCAGTACGGCAGGGTAGTGTGCGGAGGAGGCGGGCGGCGGCGAGGTGGCGGCGGCCCAGGCGGGACCCTGGACCGGCGGCGGTGGTGGTGGCGGCGGTGGTCCCTGCCCCCAGCCCGGGGTGGGCTGGTCGAGCGGGTCGTCCATTCCCGGTTGGTCCCCGAAGGCCAACAAATAGTCGATGGCCTCCTGGAGGGGGGTGGGGGGTTTGGGCGCGGCGTGTGTGTGTGTGTAGGTGTGTAGGGGTGTGTGGGGGGCGGGGCGGGGTCGGTGGGGGTGAAACAAAGGGGGGAGTTTACGCTCACCAAGGAGGGAGGGGTGTTTCGAGCGCTCACTCACTCGGGTCTCGTCCACCCGCTCGACTGCCCGCCGAGTGCCGCAGCCCCCCACGCCACCAACCCGGCTCATACGGCCTCCCCGGCTCAGAGCAAACCCCCAACACACACACACACACACACACAAACACCCCAGCTTTTGCTGCTTCCCACCCGCATGGCCGCCCCCCCCCAAACCCTGACCCCACCCTGACCCTCCCACCCACCCACCCCCCACCCACCTGCGCCCCCAGGTTGGCGGTGGCCAGCAGTGACCTGGCCGCCCGGTTGCGTGGGAAGCCCTGCAGGGGGGGGCAGCGGCAGCGGGCAGGATGGCAGCGAGGGGGAGAGGGGTTTAGAGGGGCTGGGCTTAAGGGAGTAGCAGGAGCGAGCCGCCGCCCCGCCCCGAAACCCAGCGGCTCACGTGGGTTGCTAATTGCTAATCTTATCTTAGGGTGCCCCGGCCCCACCTCCCCCGGAAAGACCACCCACCCACCCACCATCTCGACCATGCACTGCAGCATTGCGGGGTCCGGCCGAGCTTGCTCCAAAACCGGGCTCTGAGCCGCTGCGGCGGCCGCCGCCACTGCCGCCGCCGCCGCGGACCCTGCCGCCGCCGCCGCCGCCGTCGCCGTCGCCGCCGCCGCCACGGCCGCGCCCGCCAGCCCGCCGGTCGGCGAGCCCGCCGAGGCGCGCGGACTGAGTTTCGCCTGGAGAGCCGCCCGCAGCGGCGACAGGCGCGGGTCCGGCAGCGGCTGTTGTCCGCCCGCAAAGGCGGAGAAGCTGCTGCTGGCGCTGACGGCGGCGGCGGCGGCGGCGGCGGCGGCGGCGCCAGCCGTCGTCGTCGGCGGCGGTGCCGCCGCCGCGTCCGCCGCGATTGCCTGCCTGGTTTGCTCCTCCAGTTGCTGTTTGAAGGTGTCGGGTGCGGGTCCGCGGCACCTCAGCGCGAGCAGGTCGACGTGGGTGTGGAAGCCGGAAGCTGCGTTCGGGGGGGTGGGGTGGGGGTGGGGTGGGTGGCGTGTGTGCTTGGGTTTGGGTTTGAAAAGGGGTGATGCGCTCTTTGATGCGCTCCTCCGCTTCGCGCTCCTCCCCTTCGAAGGTGGGTTAGGGGGGTTGGTCCCTCACCCTCATGACAGCAGCCCCCGGCCCCCGGGAGCAAGGGCGTCACGCAGCGGGCAGCGGTTCCCTTTCCCCTTTTTCCATTCCCTTCCCGCCGTCTTCGTCTCCGCTGCGGTATCTTTTTTACCACCCACCCCCCACACCCACCCCCCACCCCTCCAGCTGCGGAACGGACGGCCGCCCTTCGCCCGCGCATGCACCGCCATCCACCCCCCACCACCCCCACCCCCACCACCACCCACGTCGTGCAGTTGGACCTCAACCGTGCAATCGAACCACACGCTGTCCTCCCAGCCAGGCGCCTGGAGCTGCCAACTCCTCCAACTCCCCACCCGCATACACATACACCGATACACGTACACACAGACACATCCACACAGACACACATGCACAGACACGCAGATACACCCGCACGCACCCGGCATAGGCTGCCGCTGGGGGTCCGTGTAGACCTCCAACACCAACCGCACCTGCGGGCCAGGGCGGGAGAAGGAGGGCCAGGGCGGGGGCCAGGGCGGGGGCCAGGGCGGGGGCCAGGGCGGGGGCCAGGGCGGGGTGGAAGGGTCACAGAGTGGAGTGCGGTACTCGGACTGGTTGCTTGCAGAATGGACGAGGGGGGGTGGGGGCGGGGGTGGGGGCGGCTCGGACTTCCCCGGGTTGCGGCTCCAGATCAGGAAGGAAAGAACAGGACGGGACAGGGACGGGAACGGGAACGGGACAGGAAAGGGACGGGACGGGAAAGGGACGGGACGGGACGGGTTGGTTCGGTTCCAAGTGCAGAGGAGCTCCACTCTGTCACTGCTGCCATTTCCTGTCAGGGCCACACAGCCACAGAGCCACAGGCCGGTCCAGGCGGCCGAGGGTACCTTGGCGCCCTTGATGCTGAACTGCACCCGCTTGTGGCAAACCACCACGGAAGAGAGCGGCAGCGAGGCGGCGCGAACCGCTGCCCCCGGGGCCGCTGCTGCTGGTGCCGACGCGGCCGCCCCATCTGTCGGCCCCGCATCGACCCAGATCAGTCGCCGGGTGGTGAGGATGGCGTAGCCGTTCTGGGGGGTGGGGATGGGGGAGGGCGGTTGGGGGGTGGGGGCTCCGGAGAGTCGAGCGGTCGGAAGCGCCCGGGGGGCCGAATGGGGGGTTGGGGAGGTGCGGAGGTGGGGGGGGGGGGTAACGGGTGTGTGTGTGTGTGTGTGTGTCCACGTCAGCTGGAGGGCACGAGACAGCGCGGGGGGTGGGTTGGGTGGGTGGGGTAGGGCAGGGTAGGGTAGGGTCTCTGGGTTCAAGGGAGTGGTTGCGCTTCTGCTGCCGTACTTCAGCCCGCATCCCCGCCCTTCTCCCCCTAAACCCCCCCCCTGCGCTGCGAGGGGAAGAGGCTCCCGGCCCCGGCCCCGCTGCTGCAATCGGGGCCTCCCCCTCCCCCGGGAAACCCAGTGTGGCCGCCCCCACGCATCATGCCCCATGCCCCGCGCACACTGCTGGCGGCAGTCCACCCCCCAACCCCCCCACCCCGCCCCCCCTCCCCGCCTCACGCTCACCTTATACGCCTCTGCCTGCTGCCCCGGCAGTCCCCCCACCGGCTGAAACTCCAGATCAACCTGGCAGCGGAGGGGAAGGGGTGAGGGAGGGGAAGGGGTGAAGGAGGGGAAGGGTTGGGGCAGGGCAGGGCAGGGCAGGGCAGGGCAGGGCAGGGCAGGGCAGGGCAGGGCAGGGCAGGGCAGGGCAGGGCAGGGCAGGGCAGGGCAGGGCAGGGCAGGGCAGGCCTGGGGACGGGCGAGGAAGGAGCGAGTGCCGGGCAGGGAGGGAGAGAGGGAAGGAGGGGCGGAACCCCGAGAGAGAGAAGGGGGGGTGGTGGTGCGCAGGGACCCGGGGTCTGACCCGTGCTTCCTCCGTTGCGCGCATTTTAGGCCGCCCAAGGCAGGGCAGGACGCAGGGGGCCGCTGTCGTCCGCTCTTCGTTCCGGTACACGCCGGCGAGTGAGTGAGCGAGCGCGACCCCTTGCGGGGACAGCTCCCCAAGGAGCCCCCCATGGCGCCGCATGAGCGCATGACCCACATCCCGGCACACCGCGCCTCCTTCCCTCCTCCCTCCGCTGCAGCATCTCCTCTCTCCCCCCTGCTCCCCCCCCCCTGGAGCGCTATCCACCGAGTCCGCGGTCGCTTCCGCTGCAGTGGCGCCGCCGGCTCCCGCTGGCCTCCAGCTGGCCCTACCGGTACCCTCCCCAGGTGGGTTCCGGAGCCCCCTGTCAAAGCACCGAAACCAACGACGTCCCACCCGCCGCCTGCCGCCGCGCCGGTAGTGGTGCGGCTGCACAGCCGGCGGCGGTGGCCGACCGGCCCTCCCTCC